>CM019699.1:8185079-9435079 GCA_009760885.1 Achatina immaculata
AACACGTAACTCATTCTCCTCACGTTTGTCTATAAACTATATCTCCAGCTACGCCACCGGACAAGCTGAACTTGGGAAAGTTTTCTTTGTATGTTCCTTGTACAGAAGCACAGATCTTAAGCTTCTTGTGTGGTTTCCCTGAGGCAGTAGACGCGTGCCTGAGTTTCATGGTTGGTACACTCCAGGAAGATGTGGTCCTCAGTCTGAGGTGTTTTAACTGTCAATCCACAGAAAGTAGATCAGTCTGTCAGTCAGTTAGTCAGGCGGTCAGTCAGTCGGTCAGTCAGTCGGTCGGTCAGTCAGTCAGTCAGTCTGTTAGTCGTTTGCATGTCCTTTGCGGAACTTCGCCTCCCTAACAGCACTCCTGTAGGCCTCTCGGTTGTAAGCAAAAATGTCCTGCTGCTGATGCATCCATTAGCAGAATATCAGCGATGTCTTGCAGCTATCTTCGCCTTGATCTTCCTTTCTTTCGTTTTCCCATTATGTACCCTTCCAAGATGGTCTTCTCTAAGTTATCATGACGTTTAATGTGTCTAACATATTTAATTTTTCTCTGTTTAACTCTCTTTACTAGCCAGTCTTCTTCAATATTAAGTTCTTGTAGTATGGATATAAAATCTCCACTTCTTCCATTTTTTCCTCATTGATAAATATTTCAGCTGCCTTATTTGTTTTGTCAGTTGTCATCAATTTAGTTCTCTTCGCATTAAGATAGAGGTTCTGCTCTTCGCTATGCTTCAACTTTGTTATACAGGTGATTTCCGAGTTGAATCTCCATCCTGTTCTGAGACATGAAATGATGATTTGTTCATTTATGTTTAGCGCGTGATATTCATTATGTGGCAGAACTTGTGGCTTAATCATCTTTTTTTTTTTTTTGATGGCCGGTGAATGGCAGATTTGGTTGTTGTATTTCATTGTCGTCTTGTGTCAGGCAGACCGGTTTCTTTCTGCTGGGTGTCTAGCAAGGACTGAATGTGATGTAGAATGATTCTCTATAGTAAGAAGTAGTAGTAGTAGTAGTTGTAGTAGTTGTAGTAGTAGTAGTAGTAGTAGTAGTAGTAGAAGTAGTAGAAGTAGTAGTAGTTGTAGCAATAGTAGCAGTAGCAGTAGTAGTAGTAGTAGTAGTAGTAGTAGTAGTAGTAGTAGTAGTAGTAGTAGTAGTAGAAGCAGTTGTAGTTGTAGCAATAGTAGTAGTAGTAGTAGTTGTAATAGTAGTAGCAGTAGTATTAGTAGTAGTAGTAGTAGTGGGAATACTAGTAGTAATAGTAGTGTAGCACGGCCGTGTAAGTAATGATTATAGTTGTATTATTAATGAATATGATTATGAATGGGAGTATGAATACGATAATGAACATGATAACGAATATGATTATGAAATGTGATTATGGATATGATTATGAATATATTGTAGGCATAATAGTAACATCTAATAGCAAGAAAAAAGTAAATAGGAAAATTAGAACAAGGTAGAAAAACAAATTTCCATGACACTAGTATGACTGGACGCTGAAACAAGTAAATAGAATAGAAAAGACTAATTGAAAAGCGAGGACACAATAAAACCTCCGACATGAAAGAGCAAGATAATGACTTGGGTAAATGACAATTGTATAGACGGAGTTGACTCAGACTGACACGTATTAGCTTGCTAATCTTAGGACACTATTGCACATGGTTTTAAATAAAGGAGTGGCCGACTCGGCCAGCTGATCAATTTAATATTTAGAGGCGTGGCCTACTGGACAAGTGACTTACGACATATAAGTCACGGAGCAGACAGAGAGGAACGATCAGAGAGAAGAACAGCAAAGAAGACAAGAGAGTGGTACCGTCTGAACCAGGATGATCAGAAAGCAGAGGTCGGTCCAGACATCAGTGGAAGACAGTCCATTCCAGGATTCGGAAACACTCCCTAGGAGACACGAGTGGGACCGAAACACAGACGAACAAGAAAGAGAACGAGACGATATAGAATCAAAAGTAATGTTAGACTGAAGATGTGTTTCAAGTGGTTAAGAAGATTTGATAGTTTTGGAACTTCGAGTAAAGTGGTTTTAGACGAGAAACTAGCTGACCACGTGTTGCAGATCTATTAGAAAACAGAGTTTAGAATCGTCCTAGTAACACGAGTAGAATATCTTGAAGTTGAGAACATTGACAAAACGCTGCATGTAGAATATGACAGAGTTTGATGACTGTGAAGAAATGATTAAGTGATTCAATCCAGGTGATGTTGTCGACAATACATCTTGAACTTATTCGTCAAAATAAATGAATTCACTGAACGTTTCGTCGGACTTGCTCTGATCTGGTGAATGTGGTAATGCGTGTGAGACATTAATGTGTTATGATCAAAAGAAAAACTTAATCATCTTCAATCCTCATCAATAAAATGATAGTTCACATCTTTACATTGTTATAGCAGCAGCAGCAGCAGCAGCAGCAGCAGCAGCAGCAGCAGCAGTAGTAGTAATAGTAGTAGTAGTAGTAGTAGTAGTAGTAGTAGTAGTAGTAGTAGTTGTTGTTGTTCTTGTAGTAATAGTAGTAGGAAAAGAAGGAGAAGAAGTATTAGTAGTAGTAGTAGTAATAGTCGGAGGAGGAGGAGGAGTTGTAGTAGTAGTAATAATAGTAAGAAAAGAAGTAGACGTAATAGTAGTAGTAGTAGTAGAAGTAGTAGTAATAGTAGTAGTAGGAAAAGAAGGAGAAGTAGAAAAGAAAGCATTATTATTAGTAGTAGTAGTAGTACATGTAGTAGTCACAGTAGGAGTAGTAGTAGTAATAGTAGTAGTAGTAGCAGTAGTAGTAGAAGCAGTGGTAGCAATAGCAGTAGTAGTAGTAGTAGTAGTAGTAGTAGTGGTAGTAGTAGTAACAGTGGTAGTAGTAGTAACAGAAGTAGTAGTAGTAACAGAAGTAGTAGTAGTATTAGTAGTAGTATTACCAGTAATAGCAGTAGCAGTAGTAGTCGTTGAAAGAAAACTTAGAAGAAGAATTAGTGATAGCAGTAGCAGCAGTAGTTCTAGAGGCAGTAGTAGTAGTAGTAGTAGTAGTAGTAGTAGTAGTAGTAGTAGTAGTAGTAGTAGTAGTAATAGTAATTTTAGTAGCAGAAGAAGAATAAAGATCAAAATTTAGCATACAAAGACGACAGATAGTCTGGATATCGACGACAAGCGAGCGCCACTCAAAGTTTACAGAAAGAAGACCTCATCTAGAAGGTCTTTATCATAGCATGGCCCCTTCCCCTCCCCCCTCCCACCCAACTCTTTGTTCCACGGATCTTAAAATCAGGCTTGTATTGGACGCTTGATTACAGGTCACGGCAAAGCTCGCCAATTAGCAGTCTCTTGTGTCCCACTATAGTCCCACCGTGAAGAGCTTCCAGCGGTTACGTCTAATGATTGGGAGAATCTTCAGTGCTACAGATCGAGGCTAGAGTCACCACAATAGGGGATTACGGAAATTAATAGGTGGAAGTTTGTGTTGCTGGTCCCGGGGATTAAATAGGGCAAATGATGCCTGTTGTCAGATTATTTTTCGAGTATTGCTAGCGGCGGAAGTGTGTTGTCAGATTGTTTTTGGAATATTGCTGGTAATGAATGTTTGTTGTCAGATTATTTTTGGAGTATTGCTAGCGGCGGAAGTATGTTGTCAGATTATTTTTGGAGTATTGCTAGTGGCGGAAGTTTGTTGTCAGATTATTTTTGGATTATTGCTAGCGGCGGAAGTTTGTTGTCAGATTATTTTTGGATTATTGCTAGTGGCGGAAGTTTGTTGTCAGATTATTTTTGGATTATTGCTAGTGGCGGAAGTTTGTTGTCAGATTGTGTCACGTGTTCTCGCAGTTATCGAAACTATACTGGCACTGCTAGCGGAAGTAAAAGTGATCGGCCTCAGCAGACCAGTTATAATCAGGAATTACTATGATCTAGCACTAGAAGAAGAATAAAAGAAGAAGAAAAAGAAGTAGTAGTAGTAGTAGTAGTAGTAATAGTAGAGTAGAAGTAGAAGTAGTAGTAGTAGAAGTACTAATAGTACTAATAGCAGATGTAGTAGTAGTAATAGTAATAGTAGAAGTAGTAGTAGTAGTAATAATAGTAGCAGCAGCAGTAGTAGTAATGGTGGTACTAGTAATAGTAGAAGTAGTAGTAATAGTAGTAGTAGATGTAGTAGAAGTAGACATAGTAGTAGTAGAAGTACTAGTAGTAGTAGAAGTAGTAAAAGTAGAAGTAGTAGTAAAGTATTAGTAGTAGTAGTAGTAATCCCCTATATTTTTTTCTAAATGTGTTCAATGAAAACAGACGACATCTAGTGACAGGTTGGAAACCATATTTTAGAAGTGGACAGTCAAAACTTCAGGCAGAAAATATCGGAAAAGGGGAGGGGGGATTAAAGCTGCGTTTTACCTGTAAGAAAGCACCTGACAATGGCAGACGTGAGGCAACAGAATGCAACAAAATGGCAGGCCGCAGACTTTACTTCAAACTATCAATCACTTCAACACGTGCCGGACTTCAGACGATGCTCGCCAGCTCTTGCTTGGAAGTTGCTGGGGATACTCGTCCCACTATCTCTGGGCCGAGAAACTGCAGACAGCTGCTAGCAGATACTTGACCGAGCAAGCGTGCTTGAGATATCTTCCTCTAACACAGTGGATCTCAAACCTTTCTTATGGCCCCCACCCCAGTAATTTGCCTTCGATGCCACATCTTCAGCGCCCCTGAAAAAAAAGTTTCCGTTCCGTTGATTCTGACGCCTCCCTCCAGCAAAGGACTTATGGGTGCTTCTATCATTTGTCCAGGAAACCCTCGGTCAATCCCGCTGAAGATACAGGTAGTTATCTCCGACTTGGGAGATAACACATGATGTGCTATCAGATAGTACAGATCATATGGCGCCCTGAAGGTAACAGTTTATCTTCTTCAACAATCCCTCTCCCTCCCCCCCCCCCAAAAAAAAAAGATTCGTTACGAAAGTTTCGAAAACGTTCTTTTAAATCTTTTCATTATGGCCACCTAGAGTCCAAACAGATCTTGCTGGAAAACACCTCTCTCGACTAGGAGATGATTAAAGAAAATAGCCACTAACACCATATGCTATATGCAAAAACAAGGAACAAGTAAAAGAAAATAGCCACTAACACCGTGTGGTATATACACTCCAAAGAGAAGGAAGAAGTCAAAGAATATAGCCACTAATACCACAAGCTATATACACCTCAAAGGCATGGAACAAGTCAAAGAAAATAGCCACTAACACCATATGCTATATACACCCCAAAGGCAAGTAACAAGTCAAAGAAAATAACCATGTACTATATGCTATAAAACCTCCAAGGCAAGTAACAAGTCAAATAAAATGTATGCACTAACACCAGTTCCCTCTAAATTTAGCAATGGTGTAATACTGAGATCCTTATTCTACTTCTAAGTCCATTGGCTGTAAAATAAAAATTAAAATCCCACTAACATGAGCATGCTGTGGGGAATAACATACAATCCCACAGTTTTAGAACCGCTGAGTTGGGTGACTCATTGTGATGGAGGTGATGTACCATTCTGGTCTAGAAGATGAAGAAATCGACGAGGCAAGCCACACTCCATCTGCTCCGAAAAACAATTTTCCCAAAGATAAAGAAATGAGAAATGAATGGAAAACACGACCAGGCAACCAGGGAGACAACCCAGCCGCGCATCTTCCCTCATCAGTCATTAGGCTCGCTTACCTCAGGTAACAAAACAATACTAGAGTTATCCTTTCTTTCCAAGACTAATGGTCTTTCCTGTGGCGAATCATTGACAAACATGGCCGGCGGTTGCACGACACATTTCAGCCCTTTCGGCCTCGTTTCGGTTCTTGTTGTGGATATCAGTGCCCACGTTAAGGCAATTGTAACGCGAGCAACTATATGGGTCCTACAGATCGCGGACCATCATCATCACGCGCCGTGTCCGGCAGCGTGGGCAAGTCTTACTCCTCCATAAATCTCGGTCCTTGACATTTCTAAGTAATTGCTGCTGATTTCTTTCCATGCCACAATGTCAAGGCCTTCTAACATCTTCTCCCTGGGTCGTCCTCTGCCTCTCCTGCCTTCATTTAAGCCCATTGTTATGATGTTTTCCAGTTTCTCTCTTTTCATCACATGTCCGAAGAATGATGCGTGCCTTTTTTTTTCAGACAGCGCAAAAGCCTTAAATATCCCATAATATGAAGCATATCGCCGAGTCTGATCTTGACGTCAACATCGAAAGACATATGAGGAAGAAGATAAGATAAGATCGCGTTGTATGCCCCATATAAGAGAAATGACGACTCTACACTATCAATGTCAAAGACGGACACTAACAGCCAAGAACAAAAGAAAAATCATCACAACAGAGATGTTTAAGGAGAATACTAAATGTGACAAGAAGAGACCAAATAAGAAATGACACCACCAGGGCAAAGGTTTGAGAAACACCGGTTTTACACTATGTCCAGAAATAGCAAGTCAAATGGTTTGGCCATGTTACACGGTTACCGCCAGACAACATCACAGAAAACATTCACACTAAGATTTGCAGGTGACAGAGGAAGAGGCTGCCCATGCAGGAGATGGAGAGAGGATATTACAGAAGCATTAAATATCCCATTATATGAAGCAAATCATCGAGCCCTATCAAGATGTCTGTTTGTACCATCAACACCGAAAATTATATGAAGAAGGGACAAGACGACTGCGGTAAAACTCCTCTCTCTCTCTCTCTCTCTCTCTCTCTCTCTCTCTCTCTCTCTGAATCTTAAGTGCTCAAGGCACATGGGACTTCCTTAAGGGTTTTGCACAAACGCCTGTCCTTTGCCTTTTTTCCGTTCTTGTCCAAGTGAGCCCTATACTGCTCAACATGAACAGTTACTTCTGTTCCCCTGTGGTGTCCATTTTAGTGTTGGTAGTCAGTCATCCGGAGCACATGTTCCAACCATAACCAGCGTCTGTCCTCAACAATTGTTTACTGAGTAAATAAAATACAAATAAATATAAATGGTTTATATTAACAACAACAACAACAACAAAAACTAGTAAAAAGCAACCAGCGACATCTGTTGAAGAATAATCAGACCAGTACAATGATGATGATGATGATGCTCAATTTGCATGGGGGAGTATCAGCCAGTTTTGATTTTTGGTTCAACACGTGAGCACATCTTACATCCTTCTCGCAAGGTAGTTCGCCAAATTTTCATGTTTTCGGCAAGCTTTTCAACCTCATCAAGGGATGTTATGCCCACTAAGCTGGCCTCTCTTAACAATGCCCTCTTTAGAGTTTCACGTGGTCGAGCTCTTTTTCTTCGGCCTGTTGTGTTCCACTTGATAGCTTGTTTTGGGATTCTCTGATTGTTTCTTCTCATCACTTGACCGACATATGTCCATCTTCTTTTTTTTTCTGATCACCCATGAGACAGGTTGTTGTTCGCTCATCTGTCCTATCTCTTCGTTGTTCTTGAATTCGTAGCGTATGGTAAAAATTAATATACGTTGCAAATGAGATAAGGAAATAGGGGGGGGGGGGGTAGTACACACGAACTTTCTGCTGATATTTCTATATGTTCAATTTTACATTTAAAAATGAACAAAATATGAAAGTATGGCTTGACCAAGATGATGATGGTACCAGCGATGGCTACCGTTTGCCTTCCACTCCGTCTGTACATGGCTTTCTCCGCCAGCCTTTGCCTTAAAGAGACTGCCCATCAAGGTGGGGCCGAGTACCTGTTTTGGCCTGAGGGTGTTTACTCAGATATTCACGGCTGACTTTTACGTACATCTCCAGGCCGTTCCACCATCCACCCACTGGGTGGACGCATCTGGTGGAAGAACATGTCACGGGAAGACAGAAGCTGGAGAACCTAGTAATGACAGGAAAATACAACGAGGGGGGAAGAGAAAAAAAAACAGAAAGAAAGAAAGGGAAATAACAAAACAAAATCTCAGTGAATTAATTAGAAACACCAAGGACCGTATAAGATGGAGAAGTTTGATCGCCGACGCTATCCACCACAGCAAACAATAATAATAAACTACCGAATGTTGTACTGAAAAGAAAGACAGATATAACTGTACCAGTTTTCCCCCCTCCCCAAAAAAAAAAATCCTAGCACGCGCACTCGTTTACGGGACGTTTACGCTGAAACTTGGGATTTACTACAACATCTTCACTACATCATCAGCTGCAAAGTTCAAACATTCAGAAAAAAAAACAACCCCAAAACCACAGCATTCTTCCTCTTCAAAGATGGCACCCCTGCTTAGAAACTTTAACTGGCATTCCTTTTTCAGAGATGGACTTGGCATTCCTGTTCAGAGATTCCACCCTGTCTCCAGAAACTCCCGAATTTACTGTGTATGTAGAGAGTTATAAAGATACGGAAGTTATGTGTATATACAGGCAATTATTCTTGCACAAAGGAGTGCTGATAACACTGCAGGGAATTGCTATCGCAAAAAAAAAAGCCTAGTCAGGGTTACCACTTCCGAGGGGAAAAAAAATACAGTGAGCTCTCATTAAAACAAGAGGGTAGACCAAGCCAGAGATGGAAAGACAACATAGAAGAGGATATAAAAGAAATTGGTGTCACCAACTGGAGAGAGAAGATTAGGAATAGAGAAGAATGGAGGAGAACTTTATCTGCAGCAATGTGCCTTAATGGCTCGGAAAGCTGAATATTATTATTATTATTATTATGAATGATGATGATGATGATGGTGGTGGTAGTGGTGGTGGTGGTGGTGATGGTGAAGAAGAAGAAGATGATAATGATGATGATGGTGGTGGTAGTGAAGAAGAAGAAGATGATAATGATGATGATGGTGGTGGTGGTGGTGGTGAAGAAGAAGAAGATGATAATGACGATGATGGCGATGATGGCGATGATGATGGTAATGATGATCATGACGATGACGAAAAAAAGAAGAGCTCTCATCAAAAGGGACTCCAGTTATTACCAGACTGATATACAGTGCAGTCCGTTATTCCGAATCTGCCGACATATTTTTCTGTCTTATTGATTGTTTACTATGTTCTGTAATTTACACTGTTACAACGTACAAATACACATACATCGTAAGGTACTCTTACTTCTAGTTGTAAACCCAGCTTCCCCTATACATGAACATTTCTATATGTACAGAAGAGGGAACAAAGACGCTGTCCCTTTTGGCAAGCATCGACCCACATCTGACATCAGCGGTGCCTAAACAAAGCCCTGACCCATCTCTTCGTTTGAACCCCCCCCCCCCCCAAACCAACCCCCACCTCCAGTAGCAGGTCTACCTTGGCTAACTGGGCAGGGATCGCCATAGTCCCTATGGTGGTGGAGTGTGCTAAAGAAGTATTGCTCAGCCCTCCCCCCCCCCTTTGCTTTTTAACTGCACTCCGGGACTGAAAAAAAATCAACCCTGCCTTAGCCCGTCCCCAATCCGAACCGATGCTGCGCCTCAATACCTTCACATCATCTGATGCAAAGAACACCAGCGAAAGTTCAAGGGAGATAGAAGACAAGACAAGATTGCTTTTCAAGTCTTCTAAAAATGTTTTTAACGTCATTTTTTTTTACATGTTTTCGTTAAATATAGCCAAATAAATTACGTTTCCGTTATAATAATAATAATAATAATAATAATAAAACTCGCGATGCCGCAAAAAAGGACTCCCCGGCCGGATGAGACCCGTGGGCCGCCACTTGGTCAACCCCGGGGTTAAATGCTGATTAAACAAAACATGACTTTTCAAAAACTACACATTTCAGAATCCAGATGAGGAAATGAAGACGCCCTATTCAGACTTAGTAAGACAACGGCCAGCGGACCCACAGGAGACTGCCTATGCCAGGGACTGGCGAACCATAGTCAGTCAAGACCCTATTCTACCTCCCAGAGGTGACCCTCCTGGTAACGGACTATAGCAGCCCTTTCTCAGCTTTTTCATCCCCGGGGAAACACTTGGCATATATTCTTAGCCATGATCTCTGGCGCAGTCCTTGTGGATCCGGCGCAAAAGCCTGGCTGAGAAACCCTGGACTACAGTAAGGTCTGGCCAAAGGAATAGGAATCACAGTGAGAAAACAATGCTGGTTCCCCCCCCCCCCAAAAAAAAAAAAAACAAACCTTGCCAAAGTTGGATTCTCCGGGTTCTGCGTTGCTCATAAGGACAAGGCAACCAACGCATTTTTTATGTCGATTGAATAAGAACAATAATAACAAGAAGAAGGAGAAGAATAAGAGCAAAAACAACAACAAGAACAGAAACAACAAGGAGAGGAGGAGGAGGAGAAGAAGAACAACAACAACAACAAGGAGAGGAGGAGAAGAAGAACAACAACAACAACAACAAGAACAGCAACAACAAGGAGAGGAGGAGGAGAAGAAGAAGAGCAACAACAACAAGAACAGAAACAACAAGGAGAGGAGGAGGAGAAGAAGAAGAACAACAACAACAACAAGAACAGAAACAACAAGGAGAGAAGAAGAAGAAGAAGAACAACAACAACAGAAACAACAAGGAGAGAAGAAGAAGAAGAAGAAGAACAACAACAAGAACAGCAACAACAAGGAGAGGAGGAGAAGAAAAAGAAGAAGAACAACAACAACAACAAGAACAGAAACAACAAGGAAAGAAGAAGAAGAAGAACAACAACAACAACAATAAAAACAACAAGGAGAGAAGAAGAAGAAGAAGAAGAACAACAACAACAAGAACAGAAACAACAAGGAGAGGAGAAGAAGAAGAAGAAGAACAACAACAACAACAACAGAAACAACAAGGAGAAGAGAAGACGAAGAAGAAGAAGAAGAAGAATAACAACAACAACAGAAGCAACAAGGAGAAGAGAAGACGAAGAAGAAGAAGAAGAAGAACAACAACAACAACAGAAACAACAAGGAGAGGAGGAGGAGAAGAAAAAGGGGAAGGGGAGAAAAAGAACAGGAACAAGAACAAGGAGAGGAAGATAAGAAGAAGAAGAACAACAACAACAACAAGAACAGCAACAACAAAGAGAGGAGAAGACGAAGAAGAAGAAGAAGAAGCTACTAGACATTACAGAAGATTATAGCCAGCATATCTTGTGCTGTGTACCCTGGGCTGGCAAACTCCTACATCGCTGAACAGATTTTCTTTCCTTTCATTTGATTAGAAAGTTGCTAGAAAAGTGGCCAAGAAACGATCAAGACAGGCGCAGAAGCAGCTAAGCGTTTAGTGCCCTCGACTCTCAGTATCAGTGGTTTCTGTTTCAACTCCGGCCGTATGGGCCCTGGTTTTTTCCAGTTCTACAAGCAGGAATTTGAACTGTAAAATGAAACGGTGGGCCGGGTGTGATGATGACGATAATGACGAAGATATCTTCTTTATGTGACCTACAGATCAAAGACAATATACATTTTAGCGCCTTATATGCCTCGAGGGCGAGCAACAAGACAATGAAAACACTGTGATTAAAATCACATCATATCTGTGCCAGGAAACGGGGCCCCTCCCCCTCCTTTTTTTTTTTGTAAATGAAGGAAAGCTAAAATTTAGAGCCCGAAATACTGATAAATCCCACATTCCTGCATGCAAGTTTGTTAAAACTTTTGTCTTTATGTGGTGGTTTCCACTTGTGTGGCATTTTCTTTACGGCTGTTATTATCAGTTGTGTCTTGGTTGAAGCCACTTTTCAAGTCATTACAGGCGAATAAAAATGGGGGGAGACACGCCTGATAATCTAGAAACAGAGCGCCCATAAACACGAACTCGCGTGAGAGATGGTCTGTTAGGGATAATGGACGAGTGTTGAATACATCAACAGTTGCTGGATGATATATGCTCTAATATATAAGCTTTGTCAGGAAACTGGAATTTTATGGAGAGAGAGAGAGAGAGTGACACAGAGAGATCAGAGAGAGAAAGAGACAGAGAGAAAGAGACAGAGAAAGAGAGAGGTAGAAAGAGAGAAAGAAAGAGAGAGAGAGAAAGGAGATTATCTTTCCTCTTTTTTGCAAAAAGAAAGAGCGAGAGAAAGAGAGAGAAAGAGAGAGAGAGAGAGAGAGAGAGAGAGAGAGAGAAAGATAGCGGGTTATGGCAGCTACTTTTTTTTCAGTAACAGAGTGCGGGTAAAAAGCAAAGGCGTGTGCAGTACTTCTTTAGCAGACTCCACCACCTTGGGGACTATGGCGATCTCTATCCTTTTACACAGGCTACCCTTGTTACTAGGGTACTAAAGGAGAGGTGAGATAGGGTCTTGGTCAGCTATGGTTCTCTAACCCCGACGCTAGAGTGTCAGCTATGGGTCCCTGGTTGCTAAAACGAACAGCGCCTTAATCCCCTCCTCCCTCCTCCCCCCCTCCTCCGTCCACCCGCCAGATTTTTTTCTACACACCAACTTGACCATTCTTCAGTTCAGCCACACATTTCTAAAACCACCCGGCTATTTCTACAATTCAGCTACAAGGAATTTTTAGACATTTTTCACTCAGAAATTTTCACAGTTCAGCTAGAAGGAATCTGTAGACATTTCTCACTCGGGACATTTTTACAGCTCAGCTAGAAGGAATCTGTAGACATTTCTCACTCAGATATTTCAACAGTTCAGCTGGAAGGAATCTGTAGACATTTCTCACTCAGATATTTCTACAGTTCAGCTGCAAGGAATTTGTAGACATTTCTCACTCACATATTTCTACAGTTCAGCTGCAAGGAATTTGTAGACATTTCTGACTCAGAAATTTCTGCAGTTCAGCTGCAAGGAATTTGTAGACATTTCTCACTCAGAAATTTCTACAGTTCAGCTGGAAGGAATCTATAGACATTTTTCATTCAGACATTTCTACAGCTCAGCTAGAAGGAATCGGTAGACACTTCTCACTAAAACATTTCTTCAGTTCGCAAAGACATTTCTACATCACATGTTTTTCTACAGATCACACAGACAATTCTACAAATAACCCAAAGAAGCTTGTACAATTCACCCAGTCATTTCTAAAATTAGAAGCAGCGCTTCTGCATTTCACCCAGACAATTTTGCAGTTCATTCTGCCATTTCTTATATTCACATAGAATATTCTACAAATCGCCAAGAGATTTCAACAGTTCTCCCAGAAATGTCAAAAGTTCATTCAGAAATTTCTAGAATTCATCCAATGCATTTTAACAATTCACCCGGACATTTCAACAATTCACCAAAACCGTTTTTTTGCAATCTATCCAGACATTCCTACAAATGGCCTCTACTTTTCTTTTCTGCCCGCTCACTCCTCCAGACTTCCACAGCTCACCGAAACATTTTCTACAATCCTATAATTCGCTGAAACTTCCATCAAATTCTCACCCTTTTCCTTCTTTCCTCTACACCCCCACCCCCAAACAACACCGCTTCCCCACCTCTCACCTGGTTTCAAATACACTCAGGCATTTGGCGGCACTTCATTCCGAATCTTCTGCTGTTCACCCAGACAAGATGAAGCTAAGGAACTTACTTAGTTCTCTACCCTTCCCGCCGTTGCTTGCGCTCTCCTCTACAACGTTATATATCTATGAAACCTAGCGGAAGTAATCAATATCTCTCTCTCCGCGGCAGAGGTCACATGTCAAGGACGATAGCGGCTTCTTTGAAATCGAATACAGTCTGTGCCGAAACAAGAGCCCCAATGGAATCGACAACAATAAATTATCCTTTTAGATTTAGAGAACAAGCAACCTTTTGTAGTCGCGTTTTTTTTTTTAAGAAATATATCTTCAGCTTATCTTTCATGTGAATACTTTTTTTTTTTTTCTTTTGCTCTGCATTTTTTCCAGATGTATTTTTGCTGCAGTCTTTTTTGAAGAGGAACATTGCTCGCTTCTTCGGTTTTTTTTTTCTGTCATCGTGGATGATGGGTGTGGAAGACTTCACATGGATTATAACTGATCCACAATGGATATCAGCAGAACCTGACTGGATCCACTGCAACAACTTAGCCCACCAAAATTTAACTAAACTGCACACGACATTGACCAGAGAATGCTGAAAACTGACGGCAGGAAAGAACACATGAAGAAATAAAGGCATTTACTTAGAAAATGTTCAGGCCCTGATGGGGATATCTTCTTCTCTTCTTTTTCGTTCGCATTGTCTGTCTATACCTGCAGTCCTGTCTCTTGGATAAATTTCACTGTTTTTTTGTAACTCATGTATGGAACCGTAGAGCTTATCTTCTTTAGTGGTTTCACTGGGCCAGTAATTATTTCTCAGTGTCTCGTAGTTGGTGCAGTTCTGGAGGATATGTTCCACAGTTTGGGGCACCTGGGCACATGTACATAGATTAGTAGTACCAACCCTAAACTTTGTATACATATGACTTCGGAGTCGGCTGTGTCCTGTTCGGAGACGGAAGATGATGACTTGTTCCTTTCTGTTTAGCATGCGATAGTCATCATGAGGTGGTGTTTGTGGCTTCCTGTAGGTTTTTATCATGCTTTTCTTCTGATTATAGGTAATTGGTATGTCTGGTTGCTCCATTTCAGTGGCCTCTTTGGCCAGATGGTCAGCTTTCTCATTGCCTGATATCCCACAGTGGGATGGAATCCATTGCAAAGTGACTCCATGTCGTAAGCCAATTTTTGACAAGGCATCCTTAAGGTCTGGTAGTTTGTTGCACTGAAGAGCTTCCAGTACTGATCTTGCATCTGTGAGAATTACTATAGGACATGTATCAATTCTGGAGTCTTATAGTTTTTCAACTGCAGCAATAATTGCCCTAACTTCTGCATCAAAGTTGTTGCAGTATTTACCAGTGGGTATGGAAATCTTGTCAATGGTGTTGTTTGGATATTCAATATATGCTCCTGCCCCTCCATTCTTTATGACATTGTGTGCAGATCCGTCTGTATACACACGTATCCAGGTGTCACATGGATATTTGTCATCTAGAACACTAAGTGTGGCTATTGATCTTACAAGACTGCTCTGCATCTCACCATTCTGCACACCTTTCACTTCAGTCTGAATAGTTATTTGTGTATAATCTGCTTCTTTCCATGGTGTATGCTCTGGTACAGATGATAATGGAGCGACTACAGTTGGAAGGTCAGGTATCAGCTTACACATACGCTTGGCCTGGTGAATGATGCTGCTTCTTTTAAGCCGTCCTAATGCCAAGTTATTGAATCCCTCCTTCAGGGGATGGCTTATAGAGCTAAGGAATTTTTCTCCCATGGTCATGACCTTTGTGTCTCTACGTTCCTTTAGTGGTTGAACACCAACTATTTTCTGCATTTCTACTATTGGTGTGGACCTCATGGCACCTGTGATAATCCGCAGTGACTGATTTTGAACCTTGTCTAGATTATGCAGCGTAGTGTTTGATGCTGTGCACCAAGATGTTGAGCCATATTCTAAATGTGGTAGAATACTTTGCTGATATACATTCTTGAGGATTCTTTCATTAGCTCCCCATGTGGTTCCACTCAATTTTCTTACTATGGCTAGATTTCTTCTGGCTTTTGCTTCTGCACTGTTGATGTGTTGCTTCCACGTCAGTTTTGAGTCAAGAGTCACTCTTAAGTAAGTGGGTTGGTTGTCCATCCTTAAGGGTATTTCATTTACAAAGATCTTACCTGCTTTCTGTTTAGATGAGAGGGTGAACAGAGTGGTACTTGATTTCTCTGTGTTGATACTTACACACCATTTGTTTGTCCATGATGTTAAGATGTCTGCTGCTCTTTGGAGTTTCTGTGTAGCAACTGTCGCATATTCATCTGTACACCACACGACCAGATCATCTGCATACAGTGCCGCTTTGATTCCATAGGGAAGTTCCTTGACCAGGTCATTAATGAATACAAGGAATAGTGTAGGCGAAAGGACTCCTCCTTGTGGTACACCGTGTCGCAGAAGTACTTTCTGGCTTTTGTGTCCATCCATTACTACTCTAGCTCTTCTATTGTGTAAATAGGACTTTGTCCAGTTGTACAGTCTTCCATTCACATTGCAGTTTCTTAGTTTCCACAGCAGACCTTTTTTCCATACTTTATCAAAGGCTTTCTTCAGGTCTATCCACGCTGCTAGTACAAGGTTTTTCTCTTGGAATGCATCCTCAATCTCTTGAGAGAGATAGGTCACTTGATCTTCCGTACTGTAGTACTGCCTTAATCCTGCTTGTTGTGGAACGAGAAGGTTTTCACTTTCTAGGTACCATTTTAGCCTCAGGTCAATGATGCGTTCCATCGTTTTGCATAGGCAGCTAGTGAGACTGATTGGCCTGTAGCTGGAGGCAGTATCACTGTTTTTCCCTGGTTTTAGCAGTGGTACCATGCTTGCTTCCTTCCAGATTTGAGGTAACTTACCTGTGCTCCAGCACATACTAAAAATATCCAACAGCTTTCCCATTGCTGCCATTCCCAGGTTCTTGACCATTTCATTGGACACTCCATCTGGTCTTGGTGATTTCCTTGGTTTCAGTTTACTAACTGCTAGGTCTAACTCACTGCATGTGATTGGTGTATCCATGACCTCCACTTTTCTGACTTGTTCCTCCTCTTTCTGTGGCTCGATGCGCACTGTACGCTCCTTCTCTGGATGGATATCAATGTTGCAGTCTTGTGCAAACATGCGAGCAAAGTGATCTGCTACCTGCTTACCTGTAAGAGTTTTCCCATCCTCTATTAGTGTAACCTTTGTACTTCTTCCAGTACTCTCATCATTTAACTGTTTGATTAGTTTCCACAGATCCCTTCCATCCTTTTCAAAGTTTAGGGACTCTGTTTTCTCTCTCCAACTTTCCCGTCTGGCTTGCAGCTTTGCTCTCTGAAATTTGGCCTTAGAATGTTGGTAATTATTGTGGTGTTCTTGGCATGGTCTATTTTCTGCTTGCTTTTGAGCTGCTTCCACATCATCATGGAGTTTTCCCAGCTCACTAGACCAGTATGGTTTATAGTCCCTGCGAGCTCCTATGGGAATGGTTTCACGAGCGGCCTGAAGGATACAAGCATTGAGTTCCTTCACTATGCTATTAATATCCTTACCTTCTATGGACAGCTGTCCCACCAGGATACCTGTACGATGTCTGTACATTGTCCAGTTTGCTTTTTTACAGTTCCATCTGGGGAGAGGGCTATTGGTGTTAAGGAGTTCATTTTCTGATCGATGGTCGCTACCTCCAAGTTGTTTTCCAACTTCACGTGTAATGTTCCACTTCAGATCTGGAGAGCGGAATGCCAGATCTGGTGTTGATTTTGTATGCCAAGCCCTTGAGTAAAATGTTGCGGGATCCATTGGCTGGTTGATCAGGAGAAGTCCATTATCATCCTGCCAGCTCTCAACTTTCTCTCCTCTCTTGTCTATGTGGTCATAGCCCCATCTCTGGGAATGGCTGTTAAAATCACCACAGACCATCAGTCTCTTTTTGTGTGGGATTGTTTCTAAAGCAAGTGGGCGGTCATTAGGACAGTAATAGTTAAGGAGGTGGAAATCTGTATTACTACTTTTTAGATGGATCATCTGGTATTCGGCTCTGATGGGGATATCATCTGCACCTCACTACGCAGAGCGGGCAGAAAGGCGGAGGGGGTCTTGCAGGATATTTCAGAGGAAGAATAGTCAAGCTTACGGCCGGAGAAAATAACACGTGTTCAAGCTTACGGCCGGAGAAAATAACAACACATGCTCAAGCTTACGGCCGGAGAAAATAACAACACGTGCTCAAGCTTATGGCCGAAGAAAATAACAACACATGCTCAAGATTATGGCCGGAAAAAATAACAACACGTGCTCAAGCTTATGGCCGAAGAAAATAACAACACGTGCTCAAGCTTATGGCCGAAGAAAATAACAACACGTGCTCAAGCTTATGGCCGAAGAAAATAACAACACGTGCTCAAGCTTACGGATGGAAACTGAAGCCATCAGGCAAATCTTTAAATGGTTGATGACCCCCCCCCCCCCCCCAAAAAAAAACACACAACATACTGCTTTAGACCACTAAAGCACCACTTACTGCAACCGTTACAGATTCTCAAAACCTATTAAGATTCTCAAAGCCTATTAAGATTCTCACAGCCTATTAAGACTCTCAAAACCTATAAAGAAAGATAGAACAGATTATCATTAAAATTGAGTGGTTATACATAATCTCCAAATCGGAAATTAAAAACATCGCCTGGGCAAACTGACCGGGGAAATTCCCGTATTGATGGCAAGGAAAACGCTGATCAACGTGCAGCAAGATCTAACCCACGAGGAAACATCAGAAAAGGACAAACAAGACCTATATCCACCCTCCAAGCAGCCAATCGAAGAATCAGCCCAGAAAACCTTCCTCATCAGTACGTACTACGCACGCCTCGATAGCTTAAAACGTGACCAGGGAACGTAGAAGAAAACCCCCATCTAAACGCTACAAGAAGAGCAATGTACAACCAACGCAGTCTGGGAATTATATCAGCACTCTAAAGGACGTCCTGATGGCAAATACAGAACACTTACAAGCATGTCTCGGGTGTAATGAAGCAGCTCCCAGGGACAAGCAACCGAGCTAGGTCTTATCCAGTATCCTTAGTTTTCTAGGGCCAAAAACTTTAGTCCAATATAATGAAAAAAAGACAAATTCAGTGCCTCATTATGTTATCAGAGATAATTTAACTAAACTTGAGATTCTATGCGTAGTCAATGATCTGTTATTATGAAACACACAAAGCACGCAGAAGCATAGAAACTGTTTTAATACACACAATCTTTCTCTAGCTGTAGGCCATTAAGTAAATCAAACATTGGTATGGGGTCCAGCCATGAGAGAAGCTGGACAGACAAGATGATGATGGACAAAATACTCATGAAAATAGATGGAGGTATGTGGTTCACTTTTTCAAAAAAGATATAGAGTGAGAAAAGTAGGCAGAAACAAGAGTATCAGAAAGTAAGCTGAGTACACGATAAAAGAATGGCAGAAAGTAAGATGAGTACACGATAAAAGAATGGCAGAAAGTAAGATCAGTACACGATACAAGAATGGCAGAAAGTAAGATGAGTACACGATACAAGAATGGCTGAAAGTAAGATGAGTACGCGATATAAGAATGACTGAAAGCAAGATGACTACAACGATAAAACACGAGAAAAGGATGAAAAATATAGTGCCGGTATTTCTTACAATGAAGAGGCCAAAAAAAAAATCTAAATCTATATATTTTTCATCTTTTTTTATCCGTTGTGTTGTTTGTGTATGTGATCCATGAAACACGCTTTTGCCGAAATATTTGATTACTCAACTTACTCTCTGCCATTCTTGTTTATGCCTACTTTCTTAACTCTGCCTTTGTGTAAAACTGAATCACACATCTCCATCTATTTTCATTAGCAGAACCAGTTTTTACCGCGGTTATCATTTCTTTTATGTCTGACAAAATGCCAACAACAACCAACATCTGCTTGCTTCACAACAGCCATCTTGGACGAAAAGCGCCAATGATTTTGCAGCTAAGAATTTCCATTCATCCGCTTTGGTTTCGGGCCAAGTCCATTGTTTGTGGGATTGAAGTTCGCACGACGGTCTATTTTCTTTTAACTTACCAGCAGGTTTTGTAGGTCTGGCGGTCCGATGCACTTCGCCCTGCATAGAAAATATTCTCTGTGCTGGGAGGCTGTTTTGTACAACTTTTGTTGCTATCCATTTTTTGTTTCCTGTAGCTGAACTCAAAAGTGGTGAATAGAGGAGGTGGGGGGGGGGAGAGGAAGAAGACGGTGTCGGAGACAGCGGTCAGCAACATACCCGAGACAGCGGTCAGCAACATACCCGAGACAGCGGTCAGCAACATACCCGAGACAGCGGTCAGCAACATACCCGAGACAGCGGTCAGCAACATACCCGAGACAGCGGTCAGCAACATACCCGAGACAGCGGTCAGCAACATACCCGAGACAGCGGTCAGCAACATACCCGAGACAGCGGTCAGCAACATACCCGAGACAGCGGTCAGCAACATACCCGAGGCAGCGGTCAGCAACATACTCGAGGCAGCAGTCAACGATCTACCCGAGACAGCAGTCAACGATCTACCCGAGACAGCGGTCAACGATCTACCCGAGACAGCGGTCAACGACCTACCCGAGACAGCGGTCAACGACCTACCCGAGACAGTAGTCAACGACCTACCCGAGACAGCAGTCAACGATCTACCCGAGACAGCAGTCAACGACCTACCCGAGACAGCAGTCAACGATCTACCCGAGACAGCAGTCAACGACCTACCCGAGACAGCAGTCAACGACCTACCCGAGACAGCAGTTAACGACTTGCTCGAGACAGCAGTTAGCAACATACCCGAGACAACAGTCAACGACCTACCCGAGACAGCAGTCAACGACCTACCCGAGACGGCAGTCGGCGAACTACCCACAGCAGTCGGCGACCTACCCACAGCAGTCAGCGACCTACCCAACAGCATTCAGCGATCTACCCACAACAGTCAGCAACCCACTGCAACTACCGAACCCATAACAACCACCGACCCACAGCTGTTGTGAAGCAGACAAATACTAGTTGTCAAACTTCATCTTACTCACCGGCTTCTCTCACGACCAGACCCTGCTCATGTTCCATTTGCCGACTTGTGGCATCTAGGATGGCGAAGTATAGCAGACCAAGACCCTGTCCTACTTCCCATTTTGCTGTTACCCCCCTCTCACCCCCCCCCCCAACGAAGTAACACGTTTACCCTGGATAACGGGGTAAAGATCACCATATTCAGTGGAATCTGCTAATAAAATCATTACATCTTCCTCCCCCCCCCCCATGATATTCAGCTCCATTCCCACTCAACACGCCCGCCCCTGATCTAAAACCTTCCCTGCATCTGCTGCAACAGAGATCTATCTCTCAGCTACTCAAGAATAAAACAAGAACAAAGAACAGAAGATAATAATATCCTAAATAGAAAAAAGGGGGGGGGGGAATGAGGAACCCCTCCACTCACCTGTCGTGTGTTTTTTTTTTGTAAGTTTTTTTTATTTTGCAGGCTCTTGTCTGTGTAGATGTTTTCTATTAATGAACGTTATTTCTAGTCAAAACAGCCAGGTGTGTCTGTGTGGGTGTGTGTGGGTGTGGGTGTTTGTTTCGCCATGATTTCCTTGGCAGAAACTAGATTCAAGATAAAATTTAGACGTAGATTCTGAGGTTGTTGTTTTTTTTTTGTTGTTGTTTGTCACTCCAAACAGCCAGGACACAGCAATTTGCTCATCGATTTTCACCAGCACGGTGGGTGGGAGAGAGAGAGAGAGAGGAGAGAGAAGAGAGAGGAGAGAGGGGAGAAGAGAGAGAGGAGAGAGAGAGAAGAGAGAGAAAGAAGAGAGAGGAGAAAGAGAAGAAAGAGTGAGAAGATAGAAATGAGAGAAGACAGAGAGAGAAGAGAGAGGAGAGAGAGAGGAGAGAGAAGAGAGAAAAGAGAGAGAGAGAGAAAAGCGAGAAGAGAGAGAGGAGAGAGAGAGAAAAGAGAGAGGAGAGAAAGAGGAGAGAAAAGAGATGAGAGAGAGAGAAAGAAGAGAGAGGAGAGAGAGAGGAAAAAAGATAGAAGAGGAAGAGGAGAGAGAAAAAGAGATTAACTGAGCGATTATTGTGACCTCAAAGGAAAAGAGAGATTAGGGCCCGACGTTAAGAACGAAAATAGTCCGGGGGGGGGGTGTGCGGGGGAGGGGAGGGGAGGGGGGAGTCAGAGCAGTGGATATTCCGAGTTTTAAGTTGCTAAAGAGAATGTTGCATGGAAGAATGTACTGGAGGAGTACGAAAGAGAAACGCAAATAAATAATGAAAGAGTAAGACAGGTGTAAGGAAATAACGAAAGTGTAAGGCAGGTGTAACGAAATAACGAAAGAGTAAGGCAGGTGTAAGGAAATAACAAAAGAGTAAGGCAGGCGTAAGGAAATAACGAAAGAGTTAGGCAGGTGTAAGGAAATAACGAAAGAGTAAGGCAGGCGTAAGGAAATAACGAAAGAGTTAGGCAGGTTTAAGGAAATAACGAAAGAGTAAGGCAGATGTAAGGAAATAATGAAAAAGTAAGGCAGACGTAAGGAAATAATGAAAGAGAAGAGCATCTCCGATGAGATTCGAACCACCTTCGTCGAAGGCGAGAGATGAAAGCATTAACCACTGAGATACTGAGGCGCCGATACTGAGAGGGAGACATTTGTATAAGCAAGTTCAAGAAGATATACTGAGAGGGAGAGGGAGAGAGAGAGGGGGGGGGGGAGGCTGGGCTGAATAACAGAAATTACGCTAAAAAAAGAAGAGAGAGAGAGAAAAAAGATAAAAGGAGAGAGCAAGAGTGATATATAGAGAGAAGAGGAAGAGAGGGAGAGAGAGAGAACCAGAGGTGAGAGAAAGAGTTAGAGGGATAGACATAATCAGAGAGAGAGAGAGAGGGAAGGAAGGAAGAAGGAGAGAGAGGGGGTTGAACAGAGCGGTTGAGGAAGATAGAGAGAGAGAGAGGGGACGGGAGAGAGCGAGAGAAAAGGAGAGAGAAGATAGAGAGATTGGAAAAGATAGAAAGTGAGAGAGAGAGCGGAGAAAAAAGACAGAGAGAAAGCGGAGAGAAAGAGAGAGAGAAGAAGATAGTGAAGAGACAGCGACAGAGGAAGATAGAGATCATGCTGGCTGTGGAGTATGCGAAACAAGCATTGAGAACTTAAATAATTTCGCTTGTCGCGGCCAATACCAGTCCTCTGTGGCTAAATGGCTAAAGACGCACTTCAAAAGTGCTGTGCCAACTTAATCCCAGGACAACAAAAAGCAACAACTCACAAGACCTCTGGGAGTCATGACCCGGAGGGGCCTACCCCCTTTAGAGTGTCAGGAGTTTAATAGGGCCGAAACACTTGTCTGAGCGGGGGTACTTCCTCTGATGATCTGAAGGAGTTGTGTTGTTGTTCCGCTCTCTACAGTAGAGCTTCCTGCATACAGAGAGAGAGAGAGAAAGAGAGAGAGTGAGAGAAAAGGAAGAGGGAAGAGCAGGAGACGAAGTGAGAGATAGAGGGTAAAAGAGGGAGTGAAAAAAGAGTTAGAAAGAGCGGGACAGAAAGTCAGAGAGATGGAGAAAGAGAGAGAGAGAGAGAGAGAGAGAGAGGTAAAGATATAGGGGAAGAGGAAATATAGACGTACTCCTTATCATTACATATAGACACTCATTCATTCATTCATTTGCATGTCCCTTATGGAACTTTGCCTCCCTAACAGCACTCCTGTAGGCCTCTCGGTTGTGAGCAAGATGGCCTGCTGCTGATGCATCCATTTGCAGATCATCAACGATGTCGTGCAGCCATCTTTGCCTTGGTCTTCCTCTCTTTCTTTTTCCCATTATGTACCCTTCCAAGACGGTTTTCTCTAGATTATCATGACGTTTAATGTGTCCAAAATATTTAAGTTTTCTCTCTTTAATCCTCTTTACTAGCCAGCCTTCTTCAATATTACGTTTTTATAGTATGGATATATTTGTTCTTTTTTGTGTCCATGATATCTGAAGAACTCTTCTGTAGCGTTTACATTCAAAGGCATTTATGTGTTTCTCAGCTGTTTTGTTAAGTGTCCAGGTCTCACAGGCATATGTTGCGATGGGAAAGATGCATGCCCTTATAAATCTTATTTTTGTGGTTCTGTCTGTTCTTCTCCACAGATTCTTTAGTTGTTTTACTTTCTGAAGAGCGTTAGATGTCCCCCGTTAATTTCGCTCATCGTATCTCCATTATTAGTTAGTAGACGCTAGAAAATAGAAATACTGTATCTCTAAATGTATGCCCAACAAATTTCTATTAGCTGTATTCCCTCTTAAAATTTTCATGCCCTGAAAATCCGCTGCCCGGGCTTGGGCACAGTTGGATCGGGCGATTTGGGGAGGGGGTGGGGGTGGGGAGGTCCGGCGGGCTAAATGGACTACCCCTATTTTAAGGAAGTGCTCTGGGGGTTTCCGGAAGACCTGCAGTGGATGAAAACAGAATAGCTAATCAGTAGGATGACCCAGGTGGCAGCTGCGGTGAGGTGGGGGCCATTGTTTTTCACTAATCTTCCAAAATTCCTCTCTGAGACCCCGGGCCCCCCGTTCTTGGTTCACCTCACCTGGTTTCTAAATAACACCTGTCAGGTGAGAGAATAGGATCGCTGTTTGTTTACACCTGCACCTATCAGATGGGAAGGTGTTCTCTGGCAAGAACTGGAAAGATAAGTCCCACGCCCTGATGTCAAAAAGTCCAAGAAAAGACGTGGAAAACCTAATTTTTTCCCATGTGGAAAATAAAGCATGCATGGAAGAGGCAACATGTGGAAAATAGAGAACGCATGGAAGAGGCAAGATGTGGAAAATAGAGAACGCATGGAAGAGGCAACATGTGGAAAATAGAGAACGCATGGAAGAGGCAACATGTGGAAAGTAGAGAACGCATGGAAGAGGCAACATGTGGAAAATAAAGCATGCATGGAAGAGGCAACATGTGGAAAATAGAGAACGCATGGAAGAGGCAACATGTGGAAAATAAAGCATGCATGGAAGAGGCAACATGTGGAAAATAGAGAACGCATGGAAGAGGCAACATGTGGAAAGTAGAGCACGCATGGAAGAGGCAACATGTGGAAAATAGAGAACGCATGGAAGAGGCAACATGTGGAAAATAGAGAACGCATGGAAGAGGCAACATGTGGAAAATAAAGCACGCATGGAAGAGGCAACATGTGGAAAATAGAGAACGCATGGAAGAGGCAACATGTGGAAAGTAGAGAACGCATGGAAGAGGCAACATGTGGAAAATAGAGCACGCATGGAAGAAGCAAAATGAGACATAGCTCCTACTGACTACAGGATTCTTAAAGGCAACCCAGTCTCCCTATCTAGATAGCTGCATATATGCAACTGACCACAAGAAATACTGTATATGGAATAAGAAGAAGAGGTATAATAGTAATAATAATAATAATAATATGATGATGATGATGATGATAATGATGATGATGATAATGATGATGATGATGATGATGATGATAATGATGATGTGGGAAGTTGGCGGTAACATAAGAATACGAATGGCTTTCAACACGGAAAACATTTTTCTTTTTAAACACAAATCAGATTTTGTTTATCTTCAGGTGGAGCCAGCTAAAAAGTTGGACACTACAGCTAGCTACGCAAGCACCGAGCAACCTTGATATATAAACTCTTATAAAAGAAAGAGAGAAAGAAAGAGATTCGGATAGAAAGAAAGACAGATGGATGGATGGAAAAGGATGAATGGATGGATGGATGGATGGATTTATGAATGGATGGATGGATTGGATGGATGGATAGATAGATAGATAGATAGATAGATAGATAGATAGATAGAGATAGATAGATAGATAGATAGATAGATAGATAGATAGATAGATAGATAGATAGATCTAATGAATCTTGCTACAGACAACCGCTTAAAAAAAACACCAACAATATTATCTTTAGAGGAAAAAAAACATAAGCACATCAATCTTTCCAATAAAACTCAGAATAACAAATCATGAAAGCCGAGAAACAAAACATTTTTGGTAAAACCATGAAGACTCATTCGATTCTTGTAAAAACCTCGGGAGATACATTCTCAAACTGTCAGTAAGTTCGTCAAGCACATTCTCAAGTTGTAAGTAATCTTAGCCAATACGAATAAATCTATCATGCAGTCGCTCATGAAGCACTTGAGAAAACAAACATAAACTTTCATAAATCTTCACATTCTCGTCACTAGAGCAGCGCCATGTTTGATTCAGAAAATAACAGATATCTATTAAGAAGCAGCCGTACTGACTTAAGAACAGAACATATTTTGAAGTGGGGCCGTACAGAACTCGGATAAAGATGTCTATTTTGAAGTAGACGTACTAAGAGCTGAACTAAAGGTGCCAGGGATGAGAAAACAAACTCACGCACACGTGAGAGTTGTACGTTTCGTCCGGTGTCTTTTGAAGTTTTACTTTTCAGATGTTCGCTGTGTTGAATATTAGGAGTTGATTACCTTTGTTTTGTGTTTAAAGCATCGAAATAATATGACAACAAGTTATCGTCCTGTATAATCATTATCATCATCATTATCATCATAATCATCAATAGCATTCATTCATTAACATGTTCCTTGCGGAACTTTGCCTCCCTAACAGCTCTCTTGAAAGGTGTAAGCAAGATGCCCTGCTGGTGATACATACATTCACAGATCATCAACGATGTCGTGCAGCCATCTTCGCCTTGGTCTTCCCTTGTTTCTTTTCCCCATTATGTACCCTCCTAAAACTGTCTTCTCTAAATTATCATGACGTTTCTTGTGTCTAAAATATTTAAGTTTTCTCTGTTAAACCTCTTAACTAGCCAACCTTCTTCAATATTACGTTCTTGTAGTATGGATAATATTCTTGTAGTATGGATAATGCCCAAGGAAAATGCTTGGTATAAAGTGGAACGAACTCAGAACAACGCATAGATAAGACAGATGAGCAAACAACAACAACCTGTCTCATGGGTGATCAGAAAAAGAAATGGACATATGTAGGCCATGTGATGAGAAGAAACAATCAGAGAATACCAAAACAAGCTATCAAATGGAGCACAACAGGCCGAAGAAAAAGAGGTTGACCACGTGGAACTCTAAAGAGGACATTGTTAAGAGAAGCCAGTTTAGTGGGCATAACATCCCTTGATGAGGTTGAAAAACTCGCCGAGAACAGGAAAACTTGGCAAAGAAGTACATGAACCCTATGTGACGTTTAACAGCTCGGGAAAGATGTCAGATATATTATGTAAGTATGGATATATTTGTTCTTTTTTGTGTCTATGATATTTGAAGATTGGATGTTATGAAGTACCAGAGATTAGATATGCTGATGACACAGTATTACTGTCCACAGTGCAAAAAGGAATCGAAAAACTAATTATGTCAGTCCTTAAGAACAGTGAAGAACAAAACCTCTATCAAAATGCAAAGAAAACTAAATTGATGACAACTGACAAAACAAACAAGGCAGCTGAAATATGTATCAATGAGGAAAAATTGGAAGAAGCGGAGAGTTTTGAATAACTTGGATCATTACTAACTAATAATGGAGATACAATGAGGGAAATTAAAAGGAGGACATCTATCACTCTTCAGAAAATAAAACAACTAAAGAACCTGTGGAGAGGAACAGACAGAACTACAAAAATAAGATTTTTAAGGGCATCCATCTTTCCCATCGCAACATATGCCTGTGAGACCTGGACACTTAATAAAACAGCCGAGAAACACATTTGAAGAACTCTTCTGTAGTATTTTCATTCAAAGGCATTTATGTGTTTCTCAGCTGTTTTTTTAAGTGTCCAGGTCTCACAGGCATATGTTGCGATAGAAAAATGTATCCCCTTAGAAACCTAATGTCTATCATTCTGTATGGCCCTCTTCATATCTTCTTTAGTTGTTTTAATCTCCCACATAATATGACCTTTCTTTAAAATCTACATTTTCATTAAAAAAATATTTTCCCTGAATTGCTTGCTCTTTTTGTGCTGCGGTTGTTCATTATTTATTATCAGCTTTCTCTTTTACCATTAAATTTTTATCATCTGTTTCTCATTTAAACTATCATAACATATATATATATATATATATATATATATATATATATATATATATATATATATATATTATATATATATATATATATCATCATCATCATCAGGTGCCGTGCCGACTGGCGTTGGCTATTATGCTTCTCCACAGTACACGATCCTTCATGCAGGCCATCAGTTCAGTTGGTGATCTCCTCTCACACCATCCCGTCAGACTGTCCAGTATCATTTCTCTTGGTCTTCCTCTTGATCTTCTTCCTTCTATTTTTCCTGTTGTTATAATATTTTCAATGCCCTCTCTTCTCATAGCATGTCCTATGAAAGTACATTGTCTCTCTCTTATCTTTCTGACAAGGTTTTTTGTCTCTCCAACTCTTCTCCTACATTCTTCATTAGTTATTTTTGCTGTCCAGGGGATTCGCAACATTCTTCTAATAAACCACATTTCTGCTGCTTCCAATGATTTTTGTGCAGACTTGCCTATTGTCCATGATTCACTTCCATATAACAAGATAGGTTCAATATAGCATTTTAGGACTCGTTTTCTAACATTCATTGATAAGGATGTGTTAGTTAATATGTTTCTCATTCTCTGAAATGCAGTCTTTGCTTGACCTATTCTGTTCCTAATTTCTGTTCTGCATTTCCCATCTGAAGTTATTACTGCTCCAAGGTATTTGAATTTCTGCACCTGCTTTAGAATGGTTCCGTTTAATTGAATACTGCATGCTGGTGGATTCTGTTTCCTAGATATAACCATAGTCTCTGTCTTTTTGATGTTCAAAGTAAGGCCTTTCTGTTCACTTTCTTTGGCGACTTTATCCAAGAGATTTTGCAGGTCTTGTTGGTTCTCAGCTATCAGTACTGTGTCGTCAGCATACCGAAGGTTGTTAATATTGTATCCTCCAATTTTTATGCCTGGTTCTGTGATGATTGTTCTTAGAATATTCTCGCTATACAGAGAAAAAAGGTCTGGAGATAGTACACATCCTATATATGAAAAAAGGTCTGGAGATAGTACACATCCTATATATGAAAAAAGGTCTGGAGATAGTACACATCCTATATATGAAAAAAGGTCTGGAGATAGTACACATCCTATATATGAAAAAAGGTCTGGAGATAGTACACATCCTATATATGAAAAAAGGTCTGGAGATAGTACACATCCTATATATATATATATATATGAGTACGAAGAACTGTAACTAACTTACAGAGGGAAAGAGCATAACAATAGAAAGTGGAAAAACTGAACTGTCCAACTCGTTTCCTTTTCAGATGTCTTGATTTAGGTCAGACAAGAATTACAGACGTGGCTTTAAAACACTGCCTTTTTTTTTTTTTAGAGATCCATGTTTTCTAGCGCCTGTGCGGCTGCTTGTCCTACTGGAGGCTGTGGTTCGAGTCCCAAGTAATTCTCTTATCATTATTGTTTCTCTCACGCCAAAGTACTATGTGTACTACTTCTCCAGTTCTAACCATGCAACTTTAAAATCAGTTTACTCGGCATGGCACAGGAAAATGAGAGACTGATTGATTGATTGTTCTTTATTTCAAAAGGGTTAAGAATTGGACATGAAGGCCCGTCTGACATTCTGCCCTTTATCATACATCTTTCACTCTGTTCCAGACATTCTACAAATATGCTGTTCATATAACAAACATAACTAACATTGAAGCTGAGAGACATAAAATAAAATATAACATTTACGTTTCGCTCTTAAACTTTCACTCAGTACAGAACTAACTACATACATTATAAATGAATATCTACTAAACAAAATTTTGGGGACTATTCAGAAAACAATTAATTGTATTCGGTGTCTGTAAGAGCAGCTTAAGATAACTTTTAAGTTTTATAATTCATGGAGGCATGTAGTCGACATCAAATAGATATTGGGAAAGCTTGTAGTTGTAGGAGGGAGTATAATTTATATTTTTTTATATAGGATGGGAGGGTATTCCAAAGAGAGGAAGTATAAAGGGCCATATGGGCCATGGATACACTGGGTAAAAGGCAGGAGGGATCCAGTTGACCTAACTGAGAACCTAAGAGGTAGAGGAGCCATTTTTCAACACTTTGAAGAAATTACGTGATCGGTCTGCAGAAAAAGCTGCTAAATCTTTTATCACGTGGTCATTTTTGTTCGACATCTCGGCCAGGATAAGAGAGCAAAGATCATTTCAGCTACGTCAAGAGCTTCTCATTGGCTGCTTTCAGCCGCGTGAAGAGACTAGATGTCACATACTGTTATAAATCACATAATGTTATAAATGACATGCTGTTATGAATCACATACTGTTATAAATGACATGTTATAGATCACACACTGTTATATATGACATGTTATAAATCGCATAATGTTATAAATGACATGTTGTTATAAATCACATAATGTTATAAATGACATATTGTTATAAATCACATACTATTATAAATAACGTGTTGTTATCAATCACATAATGTTATAAATAACATGCTGTTATAAATCACATACTGTTATAAATGGCATGATGTTATAAATCACATACTGTTATAAGTGATATAGTGTTATAAATCACATACTGTTATAAATGACATGTTGTTAAAAATCACATACTGTTATAAATGACATGTTGTTATGAATCACACACTGTTATAAATAACATGCTGTTATAAATCACATACTGTTATAAGAGATATGCTGTTATAAATCACATACTGTTATAAATGACATGTTGTTATAAATCACATGCTGTTATAAATGACATGCTCTTATGAATCACATATTGTTTGAAAATGACATGCTGTTATAAATCACATGCTGTTATAAATGACACGTTGTTAGAAATCACATAGGTTATAAATGATATGCTGTTATAAATCACATACTGTTATAAATGACATATTATAAATGACATGTTGTTATAAGTCACTTACAAGCGGGTGAAGACACTGTCCGTTTCGGCAGTTAGCGGCCAAAAATTGACAGGCTAGCGTCAGGGTCGGTGAACCATCGCTGACCAAGACCCTGTTCCGCCTCTCCGGTTGGCGCCCCCTCTCCCCCATGATTAACAGGTCTAGAGAGGCCTAATAGAACAAGGATCACCATAGTCCTCAAGGTGGTGGAGCCTGCTAAACAAGCGGTGCACCCCCGTCTCCCGCCGCTAGTTTTAGATGCAGTCAGGGACTGAAAACAACGGTCGCCGTGACCTCCTTCCAGACCCACAGGAGGCTCCGCGTCAACGTCTTCACACCAGCGGCTGCAAAGAACACCCAAGTTAAGAACGGCTGATTTAGATTTCACTGCGTCTCTTAATTCTCCTCTCTGTCTCTGTCTCTCTCTGTCTCTCTCTCTCTCTCTGTGTTTCCTCTGTCTCTGTCTCTCTCGTCTCTCTGTTTCTCTCTGTCTCTCTCCTTCCTCTCTGTCTCTGTCTCTCTGTCTGTCTCTGTCTGTCTGTCTCTCTCTGTCTCTGTCTCTGTGTCTCTGTCTCTCTGTCTGTCTCTCTCTGTCTTTCTTTCTCTGTCTGTCTCTGTGTCTCTGTCTCTCTGTCTGTCTCTCTGTCTGTCTGTCTCTCTCTCTCTCTCTCTGTTGTATGTTCTGAATTCACATGTTCAGCCATCTAGACAAGGAGACAGATTGCCACTAAAAATCCCATAATCAACATCATTCACGCTCAACAGTTTTCTATCCAGGGCTCACTCCTGGGGGCTAGATGTCGGCTCTTAAGTCTCCGTGTAAAATTCAGGTTTCCAGAACGTGGTTATATGGTCTCTCCCTCCCTCCTCTCTCTCCCCCTCACTCCTCTCTCTCTCTCTCTCTCTCTCTTGATAATGGTGTTTCACAAAGATCTATTCTTGGTTCCATCCTGTTTACTATCTACATCAATGATCTTCCACTTCATCTAAAAAAAATCATCTTGTGACCTCTTTGCTGATGACTGAATAGTTTACACTAGGGACAATGACTGTATTAACTTTGAGTCAACTCTTCAAACTGAAATAAAGTCTAATTAACTGGAGCAACAAAAACAGAATGTTAATAAACACCAGCAAAACAAAATCCATGGTCATTACAACAAGAAAGAAATTATCAAATTCACCAACAACAACGCTTCAGCTCCATGCTGGAACTTCACAGATAGATAATGTTAGTGAACATAAAACTCTAGGTCTTATGATTGACCACCACCTTAGCTGGAATCATCATGTAGACAATCTAACCAAACTCATTGCACAAAAAGTTTACTAATTTACTAAAATTAAACGTTTTCTTGACATAGACAAGAGAAGAATATACTACATATCACAGATACAAACACACTTGGGCTATTGTTCCACAGTCTGGGATGGTTGTTCCATGTCAAACATGAAAAGACTTTACTCACTTAAAAAATGAGCGGTAACCTTTATAAATGACACACATGCAGCACGTATTACAAATAAGGACAAACATCTTGATATTCTACCCCTCGAGAAGAGATTTCTTTTCAACAAGGCCAAGTTGATTCATAAAATTCTATCGCACAAAGCTCCACCCTATCTGTGGTCAATGTTCAAATCCAACCCAAAACACAATCAACGCGTAAGCAATTGTATTCTCCCAGAACCAAGGCTTGACATGTTTAAAAAAAGCTTCTCTTACTCAGCTGCTCACCTTTGGAATGCCATACCAATTCATGTAAAACTTACAAGTAATATTCGTTCTTATAACTTTAAACTTTGTCAACATCTGTTTGATATGGACTGTATGCCTCCCTATCATAGTCTAAAGTAGTTTAAAGTATAGCTTGATTGTTGTAAGTTTTTTTTATACTGCTTTTCTATACATTTGTTAGTTTTGAATGAATATAAGAATGCAAGTTTATTTCATGTTGTTGCATAAATCAGAGTGTGGAGTGTATGGGCATGAGATAAGTTTATTATTTATTTATGTAGTCATAGAGAGGGAGACCAAGGAACTCCTGGCGCCGAAGTCTGGACACGGACATCAAAATAATGAACCAGACATGGAGACAGTTGGAAAGAGTGGCCCAGGACCGAACTGACTGGCGAGCTCTTGTTGGCGGCCTATGCTCCACGAGGGGTCAGAGGCATAGATAGATAGATAGATAGATAGATAGATAGATAGATAGATAGATAGATATAGATAGATAGATAGATAGATAGATAGATAGATAGATAGATGTAATCATTTAACGTTTCTTGATGACTATTACGCCCATGATCAAAAGCTGACTGACTGTGACTGAATGAAAGCTGTGTGATGAAAGGCAGAATGTTAGACGGGCCTGCGTGCCCAATTCGTAATCCTTTGAAAATAAAGCATGTTCGTTCATTTGTTCGTTTTCTCTCTCTCTCTCTCTTTCTGTCTGTCTGTCTCTGTCTCTCTGTCTCTGGTCCATGTCAATCAGGCGTTGGTCGTCACAGATTTCCACAATCATATATCTTTTGCTCTTTCTGTAAGATATGTGTTGGACTGTGCTCTACGGCACTCTTTTAGTCAATCAAGTATCTTGTTTCTTTGCCTTTCTCTGTGTCTTTGTCCTTCAATTTTCCTGTTGTCACCAGGTGTTCCAGTTTAACTCTTCTTAAAACATGTCCTACAAATCTGAACTGTCCTATTATGAATTTTCCCATAATGTCTCTTTTGAATAGCCTCGCTTAGACACCCTCTTCATTTGTTTTCTAGGCTGTCCATGGTATTCTCATAATTCTTCCTCTGCTTCTAGTAGGCTCTGGGCGCTCTTGGTTACTGCCCCTGCTTTACAAGCGTACAACAATAAGAGTTCGATGTAGCACCGAAAAAACCCTCTTCTGGTATTCATCGACAAAGCTTTACTGCGTAATGGTTGTAGGGTAATGAGATTGTTGTGGCATGAAGCTTGTACAGACGAGCAAGTAAAAAAAAAATCCGTTGTATTTGAAGCTCGAACATTACGTTATCGAGTGTTTTCTCTCGCCTTATAACGGCCAAAAGGTGAAGGTAAAATCCCCATTTCCATGCCATTAAGGTATCATGCTGGGGAACTGTGTTAGGCCCGTATTTCCAAGACCACCGGCGCATGAAAGTCTGATGTGGTCAGTATTCACGCCTGGCTGCAATTTACTTCCCCACAGATTTCTCTGGTACCCCATTTTTAGAGGCTGGGTGGAGCCAAGATGAAAGTGCAATCCGTTCTATTTGGAGCACGAGTATTGGTGCTATCCTGCGTACTCTTTCACTTTATAACGGGACTTTCGGGACCTCTGCTGCCTGCTCTTTGTCTCAATTATTAGTTCTAGTTCTGACATGCCTCACCCATTAACTTCCACCAGGAATTAGTTCCTTCTTGATCTATTCTCGGAGATGCCGATAGAGCGCTGGAAAACTGAAACTAAGTGATACTCAAGCTCACCTTTTTAAATGCAAGATCACATCCCCGAAACTCAACTGACTGCTTCTTTCATCCCTCATACTCCACCGGCGTTCCGCGCATCACTTATCCATCTTGCACGGTCTCGGGTTTCCCTCGCTATGAGGTAACCTTATCCCTGGCTTCTTTCCCCGGGTGTGTGTGTGTGTGCAAAGCTGCACCTATTTCCAGCGACTAATGTGTACCACGTGACGACAATTGCCGGGATTCTATGCCGTTGCGGAAGGATTCCACATCGCGGCCTATTCTTAACTGAAGCAAATAAAAGTAGTTCATTCATTGCAAAACATTATACGCCATTCTCTGCAAGTTGTTATTTTGAGGGAAATCTCTAGAGTAAAGATTTTCACCGCTCTGCTGGAAAAGATGATAACATCGTTGTAGGTAATGGTGATCATGACAGCTGGCAAACATAGCTTTCATGATATCTGGGAGAGTGCATGAGAAGAAGGGTCGATGCCCTTCCAAAGAGGTGCAACACCAAGATTCGCGGTAAATCTCGCTTTGAAAGAAATAACTTCGATTTTTGTTTTGTTTTGTTTTATCAAGCTTTTGGGCTACACTTCCTTCTAAAAGCATTGTGAAAGTTACAAAGGGGTGTTATAAATCAGTGTATTATGAAGGAGATATTTAACAGGAGATTGAAGCAACTATGGATATCTCTCAAGTGCAAAGATTATCTATCTATCTATCTATCTATCTATCTATCTATCTATCTATCTATCTATCTATCTATCTATCTATCTATCTATCTATCTATCTATCTATCTATCTATCTATCTGTCTGTCTGTCTGCCTGCCTGTCTGTCTGTCTGTCTATCTGTCTGTCTGTCTGTCTATCTATCTATCTATCTATCTATCTATCTATCTATCTATCTATCTATCTATCTATCTATCTATCTGTCTGTATGTCTGTCTGTCTGTCTGGCTATCTATCTATCTATCTATCTATCTATCTATCTATCTATCTATCTATCTATCTATCTATCTATCTATCTATCTATCTATCTATCTATCTATCTATCTATCTATCTATCTATCTATATGTCTGTCTGTCTGTCTATCTATCTGTCTGTCTGTCTGTCTGTCTGTCTATTCACGGTGAAGTGTTGGTTTGTAACTCGTATAGCTAGAGACCAGAGGAGCGCATGAAAAGAACATTTTCTGCGGTTATGGAGCCAACAGAAAAGCCTTGTAACGCAGTGTGAGCTGAATAGTCACTAACCTAAAAAATTCTTGCACGTCACAGGGCACAGTAAAAACCTACAGAAACTTTCTTCTCATCCACCTCAAACAGTCACACTCAGCATGGCATCAATATTTTGGCACAATGGTCTTCATACGTCATTTCAGTCAGCTGAGGGTGCGGAACATTAACTTCTCACCTGGACTCATGGTTATTCATCAGGGGACCCCAAAAAAAAGAGAGAGAGAGAGACTATGAGGTTTGTATTACTTTTGATTCGAACTAAATGCTACTTTTATCATGTAAGAAACAACGAGGTTATATTTTATGGGAGTACACCGTCTCTCGTATTTTTTTACAAGAAATTTTTTTTTGAGAGGGGGGGATGGGGGGGTCTCTCCCACTTTTTTCACACATTCTTCATTAGTAAGTTTTGCTGTCCCGGGAGTTCACACGCAGTCATATGTCCTCTCATTATTTGGAGCCCATCCAACCAAGGGATATGTATACAACAGGTTGAGAACCTCTGTGTTAGTTCAAAGTGTGCATGATTTGTTTCTTACAAATAGCCCTTAGCCGGCTATGCTAGTCCCCCTATTGTGTATTCCTATAATTAAGAACACTTTAGATGTCGGAGAGAGAGATATAGTAAATATTATGTAGGTTTATGTGGATATTTCTGTCACTTTGTTACTAACATCTCTTGGGGGTTTTTTTTTCCTGAAAACTGTCAAAGCGGGACGAAGATGCTGTCAGTCTTGGCAGTCAACGACCCATAGCTGTCATGCTAGCTTCAGGGTTGGCGAGCCATAGCTGTCATGGTAGCTTCAGGGTTGGCGAGCATAGCTGTCATGCTAGCGTCAGGGTTGGCGAGCCACAGCTGACATGCTAGCGTCAGGGTTGGCGAGCCATAGCTGTCATGCTAGCTTCAGGGTTGGCGAGCCATAGCTGTCATGCTAGCTTCAGGGTTGGCGAGTCACAGCTGACATTCTAGCGTCAGGGTTGGTGAGCCACAGCTGACATGCTAGCGTCAGGGTTGGTGAGCCATATGTGACCATGTCCAATCTCTCCTTTGGTCCCCACGGTAACAGGCCTAGCCTGGCTAACAGGGCAGGAATCATCGTAGCCTCCGTGGTGGCGGAGTCTGTTAAAGAAGTATTGCACACCACTTTTATTTTTAGCTGCATTCAGGAACTGAAAAAGAAAATAACCGCAATGACTCCCTCCCAAAGCCGATATGATGCTGTGCCTCAACATCAGCTGCAAGAAACACCAGCTCACAGCTTCAGGGAGGCTGATGAAAAGGAGGAACTGCCAAACGAAAGTCAAGTGGCTGATGATGATACTCTTTGGAGTGAAAATTTGGTTGAATAAGGAGTAGATTACGATGTTTTTATCTAGAAGTTCAGGATTAGACCCAGGAGGTAAGATGTTTTCATCTAGATGTCCTGGATTAGACCCAGGAAGTAAGATGTTATTATCTAAAGTCCTGGATTAGACTCAGGAAGTAAGATGTTATTATCTAAAGTCCTGGATTAGACCCAGGAAGTAAGATGTTATTATCTAAAGTCCTGAATTAGACCCAAAGAATTAAGATGTTTTTATCCAAAGTCATGGATTAGACCCAGCAAGTTTCTTGACATGATCCACTACCACGAGTAAGAAAGAAACGCTCAAATCAAGCCGAAGAAGCTTTCTTAGTTAATTTCTAGACTCAGCAGGTGGATAAGTTGGGTGTGATCATCATCATCAGTGGTTCTAAAGACTGTTATTGCCGGAGGTGGGATGGAAGATACGCTCTCCACTCCAATGGCGTGCGTCTCAAATAGCCTCTTGGCAGTCAAGTCCAGTTCCTGGCCTTCTCGTGGCAGAACTGTTTAAACTGACAGGAGAAGTGGCGAAGGCGGATATCTGGCGCCTGAAAACCAGACGTTTCGGGTAGATGAGTCTTTTTGGTAGCTCATCTACCGCTGCTGGCGAGATTCTTCAGCTGCCGTGCGTGGAGTGGGGCTCCTCCCGGCCAGTGAAGAAAGGTGCGATTATGGGTTGCAGTGTGACACTGTGGAAAAGGTGAAAGAAAGGACTAAGTGAAGTAATCAGTAGTCTCGAGGTCAGGACTGCTCATGTCACGGCACCTCTGCTCTGGAAGTCGGTCACGTCCCATGTACGTTCATACAGGGTGAATTGCCTGAACCCCTGGGTTAAGACGCTGCTGGCGAGACTCTTCGGATGCCACACGTGGAGAGAAACTCCTCCTGGCCAATGAGGAAAAGCAGTCAGGGTTGCCGTGCGGCGCCGATGTGAGAAGCTGATGGAAAGGATAAAGTGAAGATTAATCGGTATGTTCAGTAGTCTCGCGGCGAGAGCTATTCATACCACGACACCTCTGTTCTAGAGGCCGGCCACGTCCATTCTACACCCAAACTGGTGAAATATGCCTAAACCAGCTTAAACCAGGGGTGAAACTTGATGGTTACTCAAGTCACGGTACCTCCGCTCAAGAGATCGGTCACGTCCCAAACACGCCCATACTGGGATAATATGCCTAAACCGGCTAAACCCAGGGGTGGAAGTCACTAGTGGCGAGGAGTCGTCCTCCTGGACAAAAGCTCCGTCTGGTCACAACTAGCAAGGGTAGCGGCCACGACCACAAAATGCTGAAGTCTGAGACACTGGACCAGGGCAGTCTAGATAGGCAAACACCTCTCACCCGGCGGGGATGTATGCGTATCCTAATCAAGCTAAGGTTTTCCGGTGAGAAAATCCAACGCCGGACTGGCTGGGCAACCACCTCTCACCCGGCGGGGATATACTGATATCCAAAACACGTCGAGGTTTTCTGGTGAGAAAGTCCAACTCTAGATTAAACTGGTACAATGAAAACTACGGTGTCACGCAATCCCGCTTCTGAGACCCACCAAGAATATAGGCTCAAGCCCTGCGATAGTCTGAACCTCTTGCGATCCTCTCAGGGATCTCGTATGGTCCTTTCGGGGACCACGCGGGGACCACCGACCTATTGAGGACCAGGGGAGTAAATTCAGTAGGATCACGGGGCCGGTCTTGGTGGTAGAACCAAACGAAGAAGAAGAAGAAGAAGATCATCATCATCAGCTTTGCCGACCATAGCTACACCATCCATCTGGCACGGTCGTTGTTCTGGAGCCAGTCCTAACATCTCGTGGCTGAATTAAATGTCCCAGGTCGTATTGGTGTCTTAAATTTTAAAGCATATTTTGTAAAGAAGTAAAGCTCACTTTGAGTTTAACAGAAAGGGGAAAGAACTTTCATCAAGTTTAACAGGAGGGGGGAAGAGCACTTTCATTACCCAAGAACCCCATAACTAGCAGAAGCCATTAAACTTGTTGCGGGAGACAAACGGACGCCCGCTTCAGACTATCAACCTAAGCTGGGGAGTTGCTGTGAGCAGATAAGGGCCTGAAGTTAACAAAAGATCCCCATAGGGGAGAGAAGCCAAGATGTTGCTCGGTGCATTCTGGGATATGTGAGTGGGGAGGAAGGGTGGGGGAGTGGGAAGGGGTTGGCAGCACGTGCCGCCAGCTCGAGAGGGAAGAATCCTTCTTGTTGCACTTTGTCTTCTTCTTCTCCTTCTTTTTTTATTTTATGATGATGAGAGTGATTATGACGGTCTGTGTGTTCCAGACGAACCTTCTAATGTGCCTGGAGATTATGATGAGGTTCTCGTTGCTTGATGTTCAGTTTAAAATGAAATTATTCTGAAATAGACTTCGGGGGGCTCATTATCTCTGGCTCGGTAATGTTTCATTTTGGGGGAATGTCCCGTTTTTTGTTTGTTTGGTTTTTTTTTCCTCCCGTTGTCTGTCTCTAGCTATTACTTTTATTGTAATCCTGATACTTTCATGCCACTTCTCTGGAGCGTCAGAGTAGCGAAGCGGTTGGTGCACACGTCGGTGCTGCTCAAGCGGATGGTTAAAAAAGGTAAAGATAGTCCCATAGCAAATGCCGTAGGGGATGAAGCGTTAGAGACCTCATTTTCTGGGCCTTCAGCGTATGAGGTAGGGTGGACAGTTCCTTTCCTCGCTGCCTTTCCTTTCAAGATTTTCTCTGGTACCCATTTTATGAGACTGGGTCGACTTCAGGGCCGTATTGGTCCGGAAAAAAAGTTTGCTCAGCTGGGGATTCGAATCCTCGACCATTCGGTTGCTAGACGAGTGCTCTAACCATAACGCTAGCCGGTCCCCAAGCGGTTGGTAACTGGTTTCATTTCAGTTGAAAGTTGAAATCCAGTTTTTAGTGAATGTTATACTGTTTCAGCTGAAGCTATGGAAGACAAGGATGTCCTGGAGCAATGCTGGCCATATAGTTAGCTAGTTTGGTTATGGAAGAAAAAAAGATGACTTGGAGCAATACTGGTCACATAGTTAGTTTGGTTATGGAAGAAAAAGATGACTTGGAGCAATACTGGTCACATAGTTAGTTTGGTTATGGAAGAAAAAGATGACTTGGAGCAATGCTGGCCACATAGTTAGCTAGTTTGCCTATGAAAGGAAAAGATGACTTAGAGCAATGCTGGCCACATATTTAGCTAGTTTGGCTATGGAAGGAAAAGATGACTTGGAGCAATGCTGGCCACATAGTTAGCTAGTTTGACTATGGAAGGAAAAGATGACTTGTAGCAATGCTGGCCACTTTGGCTATGGAAGGAAAGGATTACTTAGAGCAATGCAGGCCACATAGTTAGTTGCTTTTGGCTATGAAAAAACGCATATTAACACCTTGTCTCCCATTTGGTCCATCAGTGATTTAGACCAAGGTGGTGCACCACTTCTCGGAGTCCACAGCCATAAGATACTTCAGCAGTGTTTCTTTATATTGATGATGATGATGATGCTAATAGTGGTGGTGACAATGACAGTTTGCTGCTATTGCTGTCTAGTATGCACTAGACTAGACCTTTGCAGGAGACCACATGTGCATGTTTGTGTCTGAAACATTCATCACCTGCCGGAAACTGAATCTAAGCGACGGAATTTCTGTGTCATGGCCTAGTTTCCTTTCCGGGTGTCACGCTTTCCGACCAGACAGGCACTGACAGCTTCTCTATCAAACACATTTGGGGTGGGGTGGGGTGTGGTGGGTGCGAGATAGCTAAGTTGATTAATGCGCTGTTTTCTCGTGGCAAGACGGTTGCTCGTTTTACCGGAGTCCGTGGTCCCCCAGGTAACTATCCATGGCAAGACGGTTGCTCGTCCTGCTGGAGTCCCTGGTCCCCCAGGTAACTATCCATGGCAAGACGGTTGCTCATCTTACCGGGGTCCGTGGTTCAAGTCTCAGGTCATTCTCTCGTTAATTTTTCTTTCTCTGACATTGTTTTGTCAAAGAAATGTTTTTTCGAGATGCTAACCGTAGAGTATTCTGCTCTGTTACTTTACTGATAATACGATAGGCGGCGACGATGACGATGATGATGATGATGATGATGACCAAAGAGGGCTGGAAATAACATGGCCCCTTTATTCCTTTATTTCTCTCACTAAATTATTCTGTTAAATGCAAAAAAAGAGTTCTCTTCTTTTCCCTCATTACTTCTCTCTAGTTGCTTATAAAAGACACAAAAGCTAAAATCACTGTTTCTATGCTATTAAGACATCATACTGGAGATACGGTGTTAAGCCCGCATATCCACGACTTTCGGCAGATGAAAGAGTGACGTGGTCGGTATTAACGCCTGGCCCCCATTTACCTTCCTTGACTTCTCTGGTACTCACGTTTCAGAGGCTGGGTAGACCCTGGGCTCTGGTTTGCTGTGGGTGGTACCAGAGAGAAAACAAATCCCTCACTGCTGGGACTTGAACCTCGGTACCACCGGATTAGCAGACCGGGCGCCTAACCACTCAGCCAACCAGTGCCTTAGTTCCTGTCTGAAACTTCGCGATCTCTCTCTCTCTATCTCTCTGAACCTTAAGTGCCCAGGGCACACGGGGCTTCCACAAGGGTTTTCCACAAATGCCTGTCCTTCGCCTTTTTTTCTGCTTTTGCCCAGGTGAGCCCTCTATTGCTCAACATCCTTTCTGTTGTTCTTCTCCATGTCTCTTTTGGTCTACCCTTACTTCTGTTCCCCCTGTGGTGCCCATCTTAGTGCTATTTTTGGTAGTGAGTTATCAGTCATTCGGAGCACATGTCCCAGCCATCGCCAGCGTCTTTTCGTGATATATACATCTTTATTAATACATCAAAGAATCTATAGAATTGGAGGCTTTGAGACAGGGTTTCTCAAAATGGGCAATAAGATCCCCCCCCCCCCCCCATAATAACCGCACTAGGAACCAGTGAAAAGAATCAAAGAAACGTTGAGAAAATAAAAAAAAATTAGAGGGGGTGGAAGGATGGGTGTAAAAGCCAACGGAACGAAAAAAGAACTGAGACGGGGGGGGGGGGGGGGGGGGCGGTGAGTGGTAGAGGTGCTGGGGATGTGACCTGAGATCTAAGGCCGCTGGCAGGCTGAAAAAAATAAAAGTTTGAAAACTACTGCTGCAAGAAGGAGTTCCTGTACTTTCGTGTGCTTTTTGTCCAAGAGAGTTACCAGCTTCCGGCAGGACTCGTGTGACAGGAAGTAACGTCTCCCGGAAGTGGGTTAGAGTTGTCTAGCTGTACTAGACAAACAGGGCAGAGTGATCGAACTTGCAGCTGTCCGTATGCCATGATACACTGGACGATAGTATGTATTGCTGTGATATTTATTCAAAGCTTTTAACACTATTCGACGAGACTGTCTGACATTTAGGTTTCCCATACGCGAGATGTGATATCTGATAATTTGTTGGACTACTAGAAAACTGGGTTTTTTTTTTTTTGCGGGGTGGTCTGAGTGTCGAAGTGATTAGTGCATTACTCTTTCATGGCGAAGGTCGGTGGTTTGAATCCGACCCCAGTGTAGAAATGGGTACCCTCCGACTTCTTTTGTGGTTCGGGAAGGAAAGGAAAGGGGAAGGGGACAAGTGTTATACGGAACAAGTCATTCTCTGGAGTGTGCTGACAGGTCAAGGAAAATAGGTGCAGTAACACCATATTCCCCCCCCTCCCCCACTAGACGCTTCTATAGCATCACAAAGATACTTTAACCTTTTACCTTTACAAAGTCAGGCTCGTGGAACAAGAGCAGATCGGATTCTCCAGGTCTTTATCACGTGTTGCTATGGCACTGTATTACAAGCAATGAGGCCATGATTAATAAATATGTACCTCGTGGTCTGAAGCTTCTTGGCCCTAAAAAACAGCCCCTCCCCTCCCCCAGGGGCATGATGTTGGGGTTCTAGTTACAAGAGATGCTGACCAAAGATAGGATCCCAGCCATCAACTGATCTAGGATACTTTGTCTCTGGAGCTTTTCTGTCCAGGTTTGTTCCAGCAGCTTTTTTTTTTTACTCTTATGTATTCTTAAGAGACCTCCATGTTGTGATGTATATGTGTCTCTCAAGGCCGCAGGAAGAGAAGAGAAGAGAAGAGAAGAGAAGAGAAGAGAAGAGAAGAGAAGATGCTCCAGAATAAGAAAGATAACCGTGTTTATATACTGACGAAGGCATTTGTCGCCCTTGTGGGATTGTCTTTTGTTTACTTCCGGGGTAACTTTCAAGGTGTTTCCAGAACTGGCACGTGATGAAAAATCACGTGTCAGATGGAATTGTGGGAAAAGACTGTAGAGCTGCCGTTAGTCTACGTCAGAATAATGAAGCCGTGTGCATGGATTTCATGTTACTGTCGAGAAGATGCGATGTCCCGTCTTAGTTATCGGAATGTTCGGTGGCAGGGTAACCTGCCGTCGGTCAACATTTCGTCACCATCTTCATTATCATCAAGTCCATCGAATAAACGTAATATCAACTTGTTACGCTGGACGGGCTTTTATGCCGACACAGAGGTTAGAAAGAATCAGAGAGTAAATCTGAGTCTGAAGAGAGTGTGTAACTAATTCAGGATAACTCATTATTCAAAGCACTGGTGCAAAAGATAATATACAATTCAGTATCAGCTAGTGCAGTACAAGGTATATACTGTTTTAAAGAGAAAAGGAGAGAAGAGAAGGGAAAAGAAGAGAAGAGAAGATTAGGGAAGAGAAGATAAGGGAAGAGAAGATAAGGAAGAGAAGAGGAGGTAACGAAAGAGAAGAGAAGGGAAGGGAAGGAAAGAAAGAGAAGGGAAGGAAAGAGAAGAGAAGAAAAGAGAAGAGAAGAGAAGTAAATAGAAGAAAAGAGAAGAGAAGTAAATAGAAGAAAAGAGAAGGGAAGTAAACAGAAGAGAAGAGAAGAACTAATGTTCAGCTTGTGGTTTAAATTCTGTCATGAGGACATGGCTAGACCTCAGCTCCCTATAGGAGGAAGCTCTATGGAGAATCTGAAAATCAGTAGCAAGCTGCCACATCTGTGAGAGAGACTTGCTCTAATATCTGAACGAGCAGCGAAGATAAGATATACGGAGATCAGCAGCCTTTACAATATATCCAGAATAACACCAGCCAGCGTCTCACACAAAGTATAATTAAAACATACATTTTTAATAGAAATTCATCTTTTTTTAGGCGGGCAAACATTAAGTTCTTGTCATTTTTCACAGCTTCTGCCCCGTCCACGAGGAGGACTGTAAAAACACAGAAAGAAAAGGTTGAAGGCGCTGATGTTCAGAAATGTATGGGGAACCGTTAGATGAAACAACAACAAAGGGGTTTAAACAGTTTCTGTTGTAGGATCCAGCTTTTGCATACAGAATCTGGACAGCAACGCCGAGATTTCGTCTTTCCCGCGTTTTCAAACAGCAAATGACAACAAGGTTATGAGGACTAGCGGTCAGGTCTGAGGATTTACCCTGTCCCTCACTTACCTGATGCTTCTTCTTCTTCTTCTGCTTCTTCTTCTTCTTCTTCGTTCGCCTCCACCACCAAGACCGCCCCGTGATCCTCCTGAAATTACTCCTGTGGTCCTCGAGTGATGCTCCTAATAACTGCTACTCTTTCGTGATGAACAAACACGGTAGGGCTTTCTAGTGTCCTCTTGGTGGAAGAGTCTGGTGTGGTCCCTTAGCCCACAAGAGGTCCACAAGAATCTGCTCAACTTTCTGTATGATGCCTGTGATTTATCACTTTTATCTGCTTCGGCTGTAGAGAAGAATAGTTCAAAGTTAGTTACAGAACAAGAAGAAGATGAGGAAGAAAAAGAGGAGGAGAAGAAAAGGAGTGAAGGATAAATAAGAGGAAGAAGAAGAGAAAAAGAAGAAGAGGTGGGGGAGGAGGAGAAAAGGAATGAAAGACAAGAAAGAAGAAGAGATAAAAGGAAATGGAAGAAGAAGAAGAAGAGAAAAAGAAGAAGAGGTGGAGGAGGAGGAGAAAAGGAATGAAAGACAAGAAAGAAGAAGAGATAAAAGGAAATGGAAGAAGAAGAAGAAGAGTCTTTTCTCTCTCTCTCTTCTTCTCTGCCTCTTCCTCCCTGTCTCTCTCACCGCAGAATAATAAAAAAAAAAACATCAAACAACATAAACTTGATGTAAGATTATATCGTTCTCAAAGCTTTCTAAATGTCACTGAACGTAAATATCGACGAAGCCAAATCACGAGATTAGACCAACAGAATGCTTAACCTTTCTTGTCTTTCTACCTGCCTTGTGGCTGAAATCTGGATAACGTTTGATCCTTTGCGGGTGGAACCAACAAGAATACACCGGCAAGGCGCAGGTGAAATGTTTGTGTAATAGATCATATATTCGCCCAGGTTCATCTCAAAGGCCGGCCTAACTTTACATACAATATCTGTGCATGTACACATTTAAAGATGTATCAAAATAGATATGTGCTCAACTCACTGGCACCAGCTAAAGACGAATCAGGCTTGTAAAAGACGTGTCAGCCAGTTAAAGAAGTATATGCCTGCTAAAAAAGAACCTGTCTGTATGCCTGTGATAGGCAATGAGCAATGTACCTGGTACAGAAGAACCTGTCTGTATGCCTGTGACAGGCAATGAGCAATGTACCTGGTACAGAAGAACCTGTCTGTATGTCTGTGGCAGGCAATGAGCAATGTACCTGCTAAAGAAGAACCTGTCTGTATGCCTGTGACAGGCAATGAGCATTGTGCCTGCTAAAAAAGAACCTGTCTGTATGCCTGTGACAGGCAATGAGCAATGTACCTGGTACAGAAGAACCTGTCTGTATGCCTGTGACAGGCAATGAGCAATGTGTACTGCTGGTTACTACTAATTCTCGTGGAAGAGCTACTAATTGTTTGACTTGTTTAAGTCGATCTTTTTATGAATCTGTCATAAGATTCCTCAGCTTTATCGCTCTATCCGGTTTCTTCTAATATACTCCAAAGAAAGAAATATAACCCGGACATTCGAGGCTTTCCACTGAGTAAACCACAGCACAGCAAATAAAAACAGGCTGTCATACAAATTGACAACAGTGAACGGTGAGGAGAACCAACACTAGTATATATCATGCATAGAACAGTTTATTAATGGCGAAAATAGAAGGTGATGTATGTCAATGAGGAAAATAAAGAAGTACAACATGGCAGAAGTTACAATTTCAGAAAGCCACTCATCTCCGCAGCAAGAACTGGTTAGCCGTATGGGGGGGGGGGGGGAGAGGGAGAAAGAGAGGGGGAGAGAGAGGGAGATAGAGGGAGAGGGAAAGAGAGGGAGGAGAGATAGAAGGAGAGAGAAGGGGAAGGGAGAGAGAGAGAGGGAGGGGGAGGGGAGAGAGAGAGAACGAGAGGGAGAGAGAGGGAAAGGGAGAAAGAGGGGGAGAGACAGGGAGAGAGAGAGGGGAGAGAGAGAGGAAGCGAGAGAAGGAGAGGTAATGGGAGAGAGCGGGAGAGAGAGAGGGAGAGAGAGAGGGAAAGAGAGAGAGGGAAAGGGAGAGAGGGGGAGAGAGAGGGAGAGAGAGAAAGAGAAAGAGAGAGCCGATACCTACCAAGACACAAAAACGATCACTCAACTAAACTGACGTAGTTACAGGTGCGTGGAAATATTACACAAAAGAAATATCAACAGCAAATTTCCAACACATCCTAGAAATCCATCATGAAAAAAAAAAAACTAACAAAACCACTATCATGACCAGCCTATCCACTAACTAACAAAACTTTGTCCTAAAAAGGACACATTACAACAAAAAAAAAGTTACATTACTACAAATATCGAAACGGGACAAAACTCAACTACCTCAAAAAAGCCTTGTCTTAAAAAAAGGATAAGTGGTGATTAACTCCGCATCTATGACGAACACTGAAAACCAGCAACTACAACATGAATAAACTACTAATTTCATTCATTCATTCTTCTTCTTCTTCTTCTTCGTTCGCTTCTATCACCAAGACCGCCCTGTGATCCTACTGAATTTACACCTGTGGTCCTCGTTAAGTCCCGTGGTCCCCCATGTGGTCCCCGAAAGGACCACACAAGATCCCCGAGAGGACCACAAGAGGTTCAGAGATCGTGGGGCTTGAGTCTGTTTTCTTGGTGGGTCTCAGAAGCGGGATTGCGCGACACCGTGGTTTTCGTTGCACCAGTTTAGTCTAGAGCTGGACTTTTTCACCGGAAAACCTCGACGTGTTTTGAGATACCCGTGTATCACCGCCGGGTGAGAGGTGGTTGCCCATTCAGTCCAGTGTTGGACTTTCTCACCGTAAAACCTCAGCTTGATTAGGATACACAAACATCCCCGCCGGGTGAGAGGTGGTTGCCTATCTAGACTGCCCTGGTCCAGTGTCTCCGACTTCAGCATTTTGTGGTCGTGGCCGCTACCCTTCCTAGTTGTGACCAGGATGGAGCTTTTGTCCAGGAGGACAAATCCTCGCCACTAGTGACTTCCACCCCTGGGTTGAGCCGGTTTAGATGTATTATCACAGTATAGTCGTGTTTAGGACGTTTAGTTTGGGGGCTACTACATTTTGGCATAGGTTTCTAATAAGCAGTGTACTGGTCCAGCGGTTCCCAAAATTGTGCCCTGATGTGTTTGTGTTTGTATGCTGCAGAAAAATAAGAGAAGAGGAGAGGGAAGAAGAGAAGAGAAAAAGAGAAAAGGAAGGAGAAGAGATGAGGAGAAGAGAGGAGAGAAGAAAAAAAAGAATTGAAGAGAAAGAAGAGAAGAGAAGAGGCAACTTTCAGTTTGTGGGGCGGTGAGGGAAAAGCAAAGGGCGGGGACAATCAGAAACAATTTTACGAGAAAGAAAAATTGTCAGGAGGTGGGGGAGGATACGGCTACAACCTGAAAGGCAGGGATATGACAGTTCAAAAAAATTTGAGAACCACTGGCTGGACACATCAGACATGTGTGTCTGTATATCATCGTCATCATCATCATCATCATCTTCTTCTTCTTCTACTGCGCTCAGTCTCGTATGCTCAGCTTTCTAAACAGCGAGTTGGGTCGCCTCCATGAATCCTGCCGTCAGCAGGAGGCCCTGGTAGAAACACCCGAGTTTCTCCTCTACCTGGTATCTGAGGTCTCCATATATGTACAGGTCTGTAGTGTGTATTCAGGAGTCTGGGGGCGGGCCCTTCTGGCACATTCATTGGGCTGTCTCGCACACTAACTTTTCTAGAACTTTCTCTTATCTAGCAGTCTCACATATATAACATTAACTTTTCTAGAACTTTCTCTTATCTAGCAGTCTCACATATATAACATTAACTTTTCTAAAACTTTCTCTTATCTAGCAGTCTCACATATATAACATTAATTTTTCTAGAACTTTCTCCAGTCTAGCAGTCTCACATATATAACATTAACTTTTCTAGAACTTTCTCCAGTTTAGCAGTCTCACATATATAACATTAATTTTTCTAGAACTTTCTCCAGTCTAGCAGTCTCACATATATAACATTAACTTTTCTAGAACTTTCTCCAGTCTAGCAGTCTCACATATATAACATTAACTTTTCTAGAACTTTCTCCAGTCTAGCAGTCTCACATATATAACATTAACTTTTCTTGAACTTTCTCCAGTCTAGCAGTCTCACATATATAACATTAACTTTTCTTGAACTTTCTCCAGTCTTGTTCAGTGGGCATAACATCCCTTGATGAGATTGAAAAACTCGCCGAAGACAGAAAATCTTGGCGAACTAGCATTCGGGCCCTATGTGACGTTTAGCAGCGCGGGAAAGATGTAAGATGGTAGATGTAAGTAGTCTCAGGTTATCTTACAAAAACAAAAAAAAAAACTAAAAAGAAAAATTGTACACTTTCTGGAGGACAGAGTTGCCTACTTTGTTCTTGTACTTTCACATGGCTCAGAGAGTTCCCTTCCTCAAAACAGAAAGTCCTTGCTTTTTTTTTTTTGTTGGAACTCCTCAAGTTTTTATTTACATCCGATGCTTGCCATGTTGCTTTCCAATCATAGAATGTCTAAACACAACGATGTAACTGATTTACAACGTAAACAGCGGAGTGCCTTCTCTCGCAAACAGAATCTGGTATCAATCTGTATTTGAGTTTCGAAGGTAAAGACAACAGGGCTAATTTTCTGGACTGCCGAGGAAAAGGTGGGCTAGATTCTATCCTTCCTCTTTCTGGTGCTTCTATCAAAAAAAAAAAAAAAGGTAACTCAGTTTCTTCAGTATCTTTAATGTGTACCAAAGTACAAAGTGCTTCTTTACGGAACAACCGAGAGCATAACGAACAAATTATCCTCATCACACACAACCTGCCTCAGAAATACTTACTGTCCACAGATAATAAATAACAGAGATCTACATGCCCAGTGTAAACTAGAAGATACGCATGTCATAACAGCAACCAAAACAAAACAAAAATGGAAATGGACTGGTCACGTGATCCAAAGGGAGCTTAGCAACGGCTCTGAAGCAGAGACACTCGAGGGGAAAAGAAAGAGAGGCCAACCAAAGGCTACCTGGCGGAGAACTGAAGTAGCAGACAGCTGGGGCACAATACAGTGGTTGGCTGCAGACCGTGAGAGGTGGAGAGAATCTGTTGCTGTCCTGCGAGACATCACAGGGCCGTCGTACAGAGTGGTGATTGTTTAGCCCATCGCCGACCAAGGATATGGATGTATGGATGGGATATATTTACAGAGGAAGGGGCTAGACATTCAACAAAACACGGCTCTTAAAGGACAACATTTTTATTAAAAAATATGAAAAATCCCAGTGATTGTGAGTAAACAGGATTGAAATTGGAGAAGATTGAGGAGATTGTAGTCAACGACCCATTGTGAGATTGTAGTCAACGACCCATTGTAAGATTGTAGTCAACAACCCATTGTAAGATTGCAGTCAACGGCCCATTGTGAGATTGTAGTCAACGACCCATTGTAAGATTGTAGTCAACGACCCATTGTAAGATTGTAGTCAACGACCCATTGTAAGATTGTAGTCAACGACCCATTGTAAGATTGTAGTCAACGACCCATGACTTACTGCTCGCGTCAGGATTAACGAAGTGTAGTCAACAAAGTCTCCATTTTTACCTCCCAGTGGTGCTATCTGCAAACAGACCACAGCGAAGCTTTGTGGATAGGAATCGAATGAGAAGACAAACCTTCTTCCAGAATAAAATAAGTCATGCTGAAGTTGGATGTGTCAGACCGAAAGGCGCGAATACCGTATCACATTCATGCAAAAACTAATGCCCTGACGCAACAAACGCCTTTCTCAGCGTGAACACAGAAGAAAACCAACATTTACGGCACTATTTTGCTATTTTTAGAACACAAATCACATTGAACTACTTTCCAAGGTGAAAAAGGTCTATCGGGGCTTCTTCTTCTCTTCTTCTTCTTTTGCTTCTTCTTCTTCTTCTTCTTCTTCTTCTTCTTCTTCTTCTTCTTCTCCTGCTTCTTTTTCTTCTCCTGCTTCTTCTTCTTCCGCTTCTTCTTCTATTTTGCTTCTTCTTCTTCTTCTTCTTTTGCTTCTTCTTCTTCTTCTTCTTCTTCTTCTTCTTCTTCTTCTTCTTCTCCTGCTCCTTCTTTTTCTCTTCTTCTTCTTCTGTTTCTTCTTCTTCTTCTTCTTCTTCTTCTTCTTCTTCTTCTCTTGCTTCTTCAGATTAGATTTATTACTAGACTCCACCACCATGGGGACAATGGTGATCTCTGCCCGGTTAGCCAGATTAGGTCTGTTACTAGGGGTACCAACGGAGAGGTGGGATAGGGTCTTGGTCGGCTATGATTGGCCAGTCCTGAAGCTGGCACGTCAGCTGTAGGTCGCTGATTATCAAACCGGGCATAGCCTATGCCCCAGGGTTGCCAGTTTAGATATTTTATGTCTAGATCTACATAATTTAGGTCATGTGTCGATAATAGCCATCTAGATGTTAGGTCTAAATCTAGATATTTTAAAATTAGATCTAAATAAGTTTAGATAATTGTAAGGAAATACAGCTTTTTTGTGTGTAAATCTTCTAAAATCAGCACTTTCTCAGTATATGAAATCTACGTTTCAGTGTTTAAGTATTGAAGATTGGCAACACTTGTATGTAAAACAGTTAGCTGTCTTAAATAGGATAACAGGTAAAAAAACAAAAACTAATTAGGTCAGGAGATGGAAGGTTCCCCCCCCCCCCCCCAGGGGGATTTCCTAGCTCTGGAATGACAGTGGAAATATCAGCTCCCCCAGAGATGTTATGACATAATTAAAGGAGCGGAAGTTCTACAAATTAAGGGTCAGAGGGTTATGGGAGGAATGCCATCTCTGCTAGTTAGGACAAAGATTTGTTTTGATGCATAATTAAATCCACCCGAGTTTGAGTAGTTTTAATTAGGTCCAATCTGTTACATGGACCTCAGTCTTGGTCTTAATCTTAACTTTCCGGTGTCTGGTTAGTATTTTGGAGAGTGAATCCAGTGAAGTAGAGCCACAAGATCATTCTAGTTAGGATAACCCCCAACATTCTGGAAATTTTGTTCAACAGTTACATAGCTATCAGTACAGATTGTGTAGAAATGTGTGAATATATTTACTGGAATTATTTCTTCCTTACATATCTCTGAGAATATTTTTTTTTTAATCGGTGCAACGAAAACCACAGTGTCACGCAATTCCGCTTCTGTGACCCACCGAGAATACAGGCCCGGGCCCCGCGATGCTCTGAACCTCCAGTGGTCAGGAGTAAAATTCAGTAGTATCACGGGGCAGTCTTGGTGGTAGAAGCGGAAGAAGAAGAAGAAAGAGAAAGAAGAAGAAAAAGAAGAAGAAGAAAAAGAAGAAAGAGAAAGAAGAAGAAGATGAAGAAGGAAGAAGAAGAAGAAAAAGAAGAAGAAAAAAAGGGAGAAGAAGAAGAAGAAAGAGAAAGAAGAAGAAGAAGAAGAAGAAAGAGAAAGAGAAAGAAGAAGAAGAAGAAAGAGAAAAATAAAGAAGAGGAAAGAGAAAAAAAAAGATGAAGAAGAAGAAGCAGAAAAAGAAGAAGAAGAAAAAGAAGAAGAAGAAAGGGAAAGAAGAAAAAGAAGAAGAAGAAAGGGAAAGAAGAAAAAGAAGAAGAAGAAATAGAAGAAGAAGAAGAAAAGAAGAAGAAAAAGAAGAAGAAGAAGAAGAAATACCCCCCCTTCCCCGCAAAAAAAAAAATTAGAAAATAATAATCAAAAGATGAACTGTTTGCGAAATGGATAATGATGGTTGCTGGGAATGATACAAAAGATCGTTGTAAAGTTTGCCAAGCGTGACAATAAAGCAAAGTACCAAGATTAGAAAATGCAGTTGTTGTATAATCTAAGAAAACACACAAACGTAGCGCATTTCAAAACCTCAAGAAACGTTAACTTTTATATGTTCTTATAATGAATCCTGTAATCTCTTGTGGTATCAGTTACCATGTTTTATGAGGTGCCATTGCGCTGTTTGCAAACCTTGACCATCTTGCCGATGTGTGCAAGACCAACACTGCTGATAGTAAAACTGCAACAAAATGGAGCTGGAGCTTCTTCTTGATGTTTTAATGGTCAAATTCAGCTTATCAAGACATTATTCTGGCGCTTATCAACTTCTTCCTGAAGTTTCAGAAGTTATAGGAACAACTTTAACATTGATAGCAAACTATAAAAAAGTAAATTTTGCAAAAGATGGGAACTTCTACACCATCTTGCCAAGCAGGTCTTTCAAATGCTGATGCTGATGATGATGATGACGATGATGATGATGATGTTGATGATGATGATGATGATCTTTCTTTTTTACACTGTCAAAGTAGTTATTAACATTAATGGCACATTAGCATTAATAACATTTTAGCATCACCTTCAATAACATTTTCCATATTAATTTTCACTTAAACATTATTTTAAAAGACAAAAATGTTTCCTGGATATTTTTTTTCTTTTTGGATAAATGTTTTTTTTTTAAAATCTAGATAAATTCTAGATTCATTAAGAGGCAATTTTTCATTATGAGGCAATTTCAGGTATTTTTCGGGGGGGGGGGGGGGAACAATTTGCCAACTCCACTTTGCCCTTTTCAAACACTAACACCCACTCGTCATCCGATTTCGGTACGTGTTCTCAAAGATCATCGTGACTTTTGTTTCAGAGAACTCCGCCATCTGTTTTTTTTAAACCAATCAGATCAACGAAAAAAAACAACAAAAAAACAAAACAAAAAAGGTAGAAAAAAAACGTTAACAGCCGAACAATCTTTTCTGATACTTTGACCCTTGACCTGGCTGTAGATATCATTACGTCGCCCGGGTTTACGCCACAATAAATTATTAACAGATACAGATGACAGGACACAGGGAAGGTATACTATCTTCACGTCACCGGGTGTGTTTCTCTGAGAACTTTTGATAAACATACAACCCCAAAGCTAAACAAATAAAAAAGCGAACACTCGCTACCAGAACGGGGCTCATAATTTCCTTATCAAACAAAACACAGCTTGCTATATTATTATACACAGTTTTTATCATCGCACACGCGTAGGAATATCGAAACATACGCCATTTTATCTCAACAGGAAAAAGTCAGAACGCAACAGAGTTGGAGTTACACTTTCCTAGATCAAAGTGGATGCACACAGCAAACCCGAGGGGTTATTTCCCCCTTTTTTCAAAGTGTCTGGTATCCATGGCAACTGATATACTTCCTCTTCATATCTCATTAGCCCACGGAGTCAGTGTTTTGACAAGGAGTAATGAAACTATCTTACTCCGCTAGTCTCCTTCATTCTTCTCTGGATGGTCCAAGATGCCTCAATCGACTTGCCGCGCCTGGATCATTTATTCTTGTGACAAGCGAAGAGTCGTGCTATAAATACGGGATTACGGGATCCCAGAAAGATGCAGTCGTTGTCTGGGAGAGGTTCCCCCCCCCCCCACCTCCGCCCCATAACTAGACTGGGAATCCTTATCTTCGCTAGCTACGGAGCAACGCAGCAGGCACGAGAGTATCATCAATAATTCCCAGAATATCTGAGGTTTTTGACTTATTGATTGTTGTAGGGCTGGGGGGGGGGAAGGAGAGTGGGGTGGGGGGGTGGGAGGGGGATGTGCGGTGATTTGGGATTTACCGACCGAATCCAAGTGGAGCTACGACTTGATATACTTCACAGAAGATGGATTTTGTGATTTATGAAGAGTTGAGTCGCTGCACGTTGGAAAACGCAACATCAAAGTAAAAGGCGCAGAATTAAACCAGGTGGGACAAATTCAAGGATTTAGGAGCAATAATAACCGAAGACGGAAGATGCGAAATTGAAATAAGAAGCAGAATAGCCCGGGCCAAGTCAGCATTTATGAAAATGAAAAATATACTATGCAATAAAGTTCTGTCGATGAATACCAGGAACAGAGTTATTAAGTGTTAGATTGATCCCGTGTTGTTATATGGAAGCCAGACAAGGGCAGTAACAAAGAGCACTCAAAATCTACGGGGATGTGGTTCTTAAGTAAAATGATGAGAATACCATGGGCCGTCTAGAACACAAATGAAGAGGTAATAAGAGAGGCTGGGCAAAGGACAGACATTTTGGCAGAATTCAGAACATGACTGTCCAGATTTGTAGGACATGTTTTGAGTAGAGGCAAACTGGAACACCTGGTGACAACGGGAAAACTGGAGGGAAAAAAGGAACAGAGGAAGACAAAGAAACAAGTTACTTGACGGACTAGAAGAGTGGCACAAGGAGCGATCCAAAATACATTTTGTAGAAAGATATATATTCATACTACAAGAACTTAATATTGAAGAAGGCTGGCTAGTAAAGAGGATTAAACAGAGAGAACTTAAATATTTTGGACACATTAAACGTCATGATAACCCAGAGAAAACTGTCTTGGAAGGGTACATAATGGGAAAAAGAAAGAGAGGAAGACCAAGGCGAAGATGACTGCACGACATCAAATGGCCACCCTACTTCATACGCTGATGGCCCAGCATAATGAGGTCTCTAACGCTTCATCCCCTACGGCATTTGCTATAGGACTACCTATCTTACCTTGAAAAAGGCTTTCTGCCGGAATATTGGATTGTAGTATGTTCTTCATTTATACGTGCTCACCTCACTTTCTGATATTCCTATTTCTGCCCATTTTCCTCACCTTTTCTATTTTGTGTGCGTAAAACTGAATCATACTCCTCTGTCTACCTTCATTATTAGAACCAGTTCTCCCGCACTCGTCACACTTTTAAAAGCAAACCTTCTCTGCAAGCTCCACCATCAACTGCTAAATCAACCGTTTCAAACAAAAGAAGCTTCCATTTGCTATGAGCTAATAAACCACGCGTTCAGAACTGAAGTACCTTTTTTTCTGTAAAACTACAGAAATTATAGTCCCCACATCAAAAACGAGTGATCCCAGCATGCAACAACTTCTCACCTTTATTGACATTTGTGTAAAGAGTGTTGGCCCTCGCTTTTCTCCCTGGGTCAGAAACACTCGTGTCCATTACTCTGACGACTTAGTCTTGTAATGGGACCTTAATCGATACTCTCTAAATTCGATCAAATCTTCGTGCTACCCGAAGCCATGTTTAGACTGCGGTTTATTGAGTGCAGGTCATGGGTTTATTATGCTGTCTTTATGTCCTCTTTTCTAACCCTGGAGCGGTTTAGGAATCATTTTAATGGGAAATCAGCGCCCAACAGTGGTTGTCTCAGGGTATGCGCTTTATTGTTTAATAATAAAGACGTTGCTGGTTGTTGGCGTGACTGGTTGTTGACGTGACTGGTTGTTGACGTGACTGGCTGTTGATAGGTACAAATTGCTGAAGTTCGTGCTTGCCATCGTAGTTCTTCTCTACCTTATCATCATCGTCATTCTCTACTTTATCATCGTCCTTGTCCACCTTATCATCGGCATCCTTCTCTATTTTATCATCGTCGTCCTTCTCTATCTTATCATCATCGCCCTTCTCTATCTTATCATCGTCGTCCGTCTCCACCCTATCATCATTTGTGTTCATCATCATTGTTGCTAACCATACCATAGGTTGGCTCTGGTAATCAGACAGTTAACGATGAAGCATGATTTTAAGAGAGAGAGAGAAAGAGAGAGAGAGAAAGAGAGAAAGAGAAAGAGAGAAAGAGAAAGAGAGAGAGAGAAAGAGAGAAAGGGAAAGAGAGAGAGAAAGAGAAAGAGAGAGAGAGAAAGAGAGAGAGAATGGACTCCTTTTCCATTCCATTCGGTTTGTGAAGGCGCCTCTCCACTAGTCTTTGTCTTAAGCAGTGGTTCTATATTTAGGGGTCCTTGGACCCACTGGAGAGCCACGGAAGAATTGTTGGGAAGGTGGGGTGAGGGTGGGGAGATTCCATGGACCAACAAATGGACTGGCTCATTTTTAAAAAAAATCTTAACATCATCCAGCTTTTATTAATTGCTAGTTTTTTTTTTCTAAATAAGAGATCCACAGCAGTTCTCAAACTGGAAAGACGGCTACCGTTAAAACAAAAAATTCTAACAACCACTGATCTAAGAAAAAAGACTTAACATGCAAGGCAGCGGGAGTGCTCGCTTTGGTTCTGTCTCTGTTTATTAAAATACTCACAGCAAACATCTATATCAAGAAAACATTCCACCACTGAATGACTTGTTCGTCAATTAGTTTCCTCACAAAAAAAAAAACATAACGATTTGCCAAGTTTTGAATACCTCTCTCTTAGAAAGCAAAATCCGTCTAGCGATGGATTTTCTAGGAATTCCCGCACTTTCTAAAGTCAAGAAATTGCACTTAAACACGGGGGTTTTCAAACATTTTTGCCTCATGCACCATTTCACAATATATCTTTTCTTCTTCTCTCTTTTTTTCAACACTTCTATCCTCGTTTTTTTTTTCCAAGATGGCCTGACTCAAAAGGTGCATTAGAAATAATATGCGTATAATACTGAAAAAAAAAGGAATGACAAAATATGCGTTAAACACCATGAAGATAGTGCTGTTACCCAGAATTTGCCCATGAAGACAGTGCTGTTGCCCACAATCTACCCATGAAGACAGTGCTGTTACCCACAATCTACCCATGAAGACAGTGCTGTTACCCACAATCTACCCATAAAAACAAACCTGAGATTTGTAGAATGGTATATCTACTGTCTTACAGTACAGAGTCTAAGTAAAAAGCTAGAGATAGAGAGATTGATGCAGTAGAAATGTGGTTCTACAGAAAACTAGGCCATATAACATGGAGAATAGAAAGAACAAATGCACAAGTTTTAGAACAGCTCCAGGTGTAAGGTGAACTTCTCAAAGAAATAAAGACGAAGAAAGCAAAATACTTTGGCCATGTATGAAAAGAGTTAACAAAATACTTAAGACCATGCTAGAAGGAAAGGTGGCAGGAACAAGAGCAAGGGGTAGACGGAGACGTAGATGGGGAGATAACCTACGAGAATGATGGACAAGACACGGCTTGGCTGAGTGGCACCATCAAGGCAAGGGAGAGAGGAAACTGGAGATTCATAACTGTCAACTTTTCGTTCTGAAGAAGGCACATGATGATAATGATGATGATGACGATGATGATGATTATGATGATATAGAAAACAAGTTGAGTCTTTCACTCTATCATGACAAGAAACCCCGTTGATTATTAAAAGCATTATAACTTTTGAACTACTTGCTTGACCTCTTAATCAAGAGGATCTCTGATAGCTAAGTGCCATTTTTGCTTTGATTTGTTGCTTCCTTATTTTCGCTGCTCTCGATAAAGGCATGTTGCCGAAATATTGGTTTATTTTACATTCATACGTGCTCTTTTAATTGTCTCTTGTGTCATTTCTTCTAACCTTTACTTTAAACAAATATTTTATTGTAAAACTTCGCCAGATGTATCTAACTACATCTACTCTGCTAGAACCACTTTTACTACAATCCTCAATCATCTGTCAGTGCTGCAGGCACCGTAAGTTGAGAACCGCTCGGAAATATCGATCCTGCTGCTGGATGAAAACGCGAACGGTTAATATTATTCCTTTTCTGCGTGAGTGACATTTTTATGTGACCAAAGAAAGGCTGTCTCGTTTTGTCGATTTCCTGTCTGTCCTCGTTTTTGTCTTGTGTTTCTTTGGTAGTCTGTTTTGAGGCATTCATTTTCTTTGCCTTTCATTTCTGATCTGTGTCTTTTGCCAAATGTTCTTTCTTTCCTGTTTTCTTGTCCTTTCTTTCTTTCTTTCTTGTTTGCTTTCTTTCCTTCTTTCTTTCTTCTTCTTTTCTTTCTTCGTTTCTTTCTTTTTTCTTGTCTTTTCTTTCTTGTTTTCTTGTCTTTTCTTTTCTTTCTTTCTTACTGTTTTTCTTGTTTTCTTTCGTTCTTTCCATCTTTCTTTCTTTCTCTTCCTCCTCTTCTTCTCTGTTTGCCTGCTTTTGTTTCTCTTACTCTATCCATCTCATGAAGAGTTCTCTTTCTTTCCCTCTCTCTCTCTCTCTCTCCCTTCCTCTTTCTCCTTTCCTCTCTCTCCCTTCCTCCCTCTCCCTTCCTCTCTCTCTCCTTTCCTCTCTTTCTCTCCTCGGACATCTGCCTCCAGCAACATGTAACAGAATAGCAATTCTGTTCAGAGATTAATTGTGTAGCGCTAATAAATTGTGTTGCGTTGACTACGTCATTAGGAAGGCCCGTGTGCAAAAAGTCGTTAGAAAGTTCCGTGTGAAAAAAGCCGGTCGTAAGCAGTCTTTGAGTGAACGTTGAAGGGGAAGGACGTGTTGGGCGAACGAGAATGGGGTAGAGCGAGTCTTGTTGTCAGAATTAGTTTAGTTTGTTTTTTTCTGTGTGGCTGCAGTCCTTGGTAAGCCTGTAAGTATGGTTTTTGGTATGAATAAATCATTGTAAGGTTTTCCTTGCCCATGTGGCGTAGACATTTTCACGCCGGGCATTTGTTACTGTGAATTTCTGTAATAAATGTGTGTTGTCTGATGATAAACTACACCAATTGGCTTTGTGGAAATTCTCATTGTTGACCAGTTTGTTTTGGTCGGAAGACTGCCAAGTTATGTTCAAGTTGTTGTATTCGTACTAATTTTGTGGAGTGGAAAGCCTGGGTGTCTTGTTGTATTTTCTTAGTGTATAATACAGAAAATTAGGTGATGGTTAGAACACCAGCAACAAGAAGAAACTTATAAGTTGAAACTGTACTCCACAAGAAGAATCAATCAAACCAGTAGTCTTATTGTAAGGAGGATACTGCTTTAGTTGGCGCCGTGACCAGCGCTTTCTTTCACGGTCTGTTTGACAAGTCTCCAGGTTGTAGTATTTTGTCTCCAGTTGTGTAGTACACACAAAGTTTTGTTTATTGTTCCATGCCCTAGATTACGATTGTCGATCGATGACCTCTTTACTTGGCCTCGTTTTCGTCTATCAAAGATGGCAGACTACTGTTTTGGTCATCAGCAAATATGTTGTAGAGTAAGATAGCTAGCTTAGGTGTTGGAAGCTGACTGCAGATAGATTAGGAGTTGATAGGTTTGTAGTTATTTAGGGAGTCAAGATTAGAGTTGGTTAGCTAGCTAGCGTTCGAATTTCGGTTGGTAGTTCTGTCAGCATTGGCTTCCCGACATCTTCTGCCGGAGAAGACAAGGAGTCTAGATTAGGACAGGGTTGAGTTGCATTGGCGTCCTTTTTCTTCCTTCGAATTGGCGTCAGGGGTGTGTTGGCGAGACTTGGTGGCGTCTACTCAAGGCGGCGACGATGTCCAGCTTGCTCAGAATCTTGGGGGGCACCTCTAGCTCCTGGCCTCTAGGCAGCATAGTGGATGAAGCCATACCGGTGAAGCTGATCCTGAACCAGTATCCTGCCGGGAACCAGTGCAGCTTGTACGGTACATTTCGCTGGTACTATGTAGGGGGAAACAGGTAACAATTTGTAACTTAACTGTGACCTCTGAAATTTCAGCAAGAAGTCAAGCCAGATCATGCAGACTGAACATTATTAATTATAGCAAATAGTGAATGTTGGATTTATTTACTGTCATTCTCTTTGGAAGTTTGTTGGACAGTTGAGTAGTTCTGATTCATCCGGTCACCAGACATTCATACGAAGGGATATAGTAACTTTTTTGACTACCTTCACCTGTGGAAAAAATTTGTTTTTGGAAATGAACATTCTGTTGATTGGAAGTTGCCAGATATGCTTCTTCTGGATAGATTATCTAGAAATTTCAGGAACATTATTGTGTTTATACATTAGGGACAGTTATTTTGTTCTGCTGTGGAATTTTGCTGGATTGCAATTAATTAGCATTTTGTTATGATTTTGCATTAGCAAGGATGATATGGATATTTGACATTAGTGTATATGTCATTAATTCCAGTTTTTTACTCTGATAGGTGCTAGAAAACTGAGGATTCTTAGTTAAAATTTTTCTGGAAGATTGCCATTTGCTGTTATAACTTATTTAACTAAAAAGTACAGTAATTATTCTGGACTGTATTAGGTGCCAGTATGGTTGGATTATTTTGAGTGGATTGGATATTGCTAATATTGTTTTTTTTGTTTTATTATAGATTATTGGTTCCATGTCTGAGTTTTTCCAGAAAGAGTCATGTTACTATGGAAGAGGTTAGGCTTTGTCATGCAGTGCATTGGAAATGTACCAGAAGCCCTGGGAGATTAAGGCTGCAGTGGAGATTCTCTTAAGCATAATGTTTTATAGATTATATAGTTCTTGTGCAGCAATTAGTGAATGTATTTTTTTTTTCCTCTGTTTATTTTTTGTATAACGGATTTATTAGTAGTTAATTAGGATGGATGATAAATCATGTAGCCTTGAATGGGGTGACATTACTGATGATGACTTATCAATAGCCAATTGTTATGGCATTTACCATGTTCAAATTGGTTATTTATCTTTGATGTGACAGCATTGGCTTGGATGTGACATTATTACCACGGATGTGATGTTATGAGGAGATTACACAAACAGGTGTGGTTCTCTGATTGGGTACCTAGGCCGGAACATGCAGATTCCATGTAACCGAGCCTAAGGTGAAATTACCAGAGGGGGTCTTTTTTCTTTTAAGGACCTAGATATTACATTGTTTTGTTGCGCGTACATATGGTACGTGGCACAGTCCCTTTGGGGATAAATAAAAGGTGGATTAACCTGATACCAAAGTTTTGCCTGTTCTGCATATGTTAATGGATAATTACATATGTTAAGAATGGATGATATGATACCAAAGTTTTGCCTGTTCTGCATATGTTAATGGATAATTACATATGTTAAGAATGGATGATTATATATGATACTCAAGATTTGCCTATTCTGCATATGTTTAATGGATGATTACATATGTTAAGCATGAATGACTATATATGATACCTGAAGATTTGCCTATTCTGCATATGTTTAATGGATGATTACATATGTTAAGAATGGATGATTACATATGATACCTAAAGATTTGCCTATTCTGCATATGTTTAATGGATATTTACATATGTTTAAGAATGGATGATTAATAATTGTAACCCAGATGAACCTATTCTGCGTATGTACAGCATATAGCTGCATTTGTCAGTAATAGCAGATTATTTATGGTACCAGAGTTTACCTATTCTATGTATGTGTATTGAGGAGTCACACATAATAGAAATAGATGATTGTATATGAAGTGGACATGGGCTGAGTATAGCCGAATGTCACACGAACAGTTTATGGGTATGGTCAGAGTATGATGTTCTATGTTGAGAGTCGATTATTATCTTTGAATTAGCCTGGAGTTATAATTTAGATAAGTAGATTGGTTTTTTGAAAGTTTTGACAGGCACAACTCTACTTTTTGGGAAAGGGAATATTATAGCAGCATAAGCTAGGGGTTATACCCAGGATTGGTATTTAGGAAATAATTACTAGAGTGAGTACCCTTGTTGGAGAGGTAGGTTGGTTGAGACCATTGAGCGGGGGTCTTGGGAAAAGCCTGCAGCATGGAGAAAACTGAGTGGGTAGGAATAGTATAAATACCACTCACGATTAGTCTAAAGAGGAGAGCTTTACTTGTTTTGTGTAGCAAGAGCCTTACTTGTTTTGTTGTAGGAAGAATTTTTGTCATTTTGATGTAGATGGAATCTCGTTTAGGAAGAGTTTCTAGCAGTGGAAATTTGTTGGTAGTGGAGGAATTAGGTTTCTTGATCGCTGAGGTTTTAGGTGGAATGTTGTGAGTATGATTTCATGTGTATAAGACTTATTGTAAGGCAGATTGCCTTTTACTCATTTTCCTGTTTTGTCCATGTTGCGGACAGTCTCATGCACCAGATATAGGATGGGTTGTTATGGAGATTGCATAGGTTATACGTGACTACTCATAGTGTTGAATATACACATAGGAGTAGGTAGTTATTTGCATATTGTACACCTCGGTACACCTTGTGGGTAGAATTAGGGTTGTGTTGGATAGTGATTAGTTTGATTAATTCTTTTTTTTTTTTGAGAGTTTTCTGTAAAAGTTAGTAATTTTTTGTTGGAGATATTTGATGGCCAAATATCTACCTTTAGGGGGTGGGGAGATATTCTGTAACAGAATAGCAATTCTGTTCAGAGATTAATTGTGTAGCGCTAATAAATTGTGTTGCGTTGACTACGTCATTAGGAAGGCCCGTGTGCAAAAAGTCGTTAGAAAGTTCCGTGTGAAAAAAGCCGGTCGTAAGCAGTCTTTGAGTGAACGTTGAAGGGGAAGGACGTGTTGGGCGAACGAGAATGGGGTAGAGCGAGTCTTGTTGTCAGAATTAGTTTAGTTTGTTTTTTTCTGTGTGGCTGCAGTCCTTGGTAAGCCTGTAAGTATGGTTTTTGGTATGAATAAATCATTGTAAGGTTTTCCTTGCCCATGTGGCGTAGACATTTTCACGCCGGGCATTTGTTACTGTGAATTTCTGTAATAAATGTGTGTTGTCTGATGATAAACTACACCAATTGGCTTTGTGGAAATTCTCATTGTTGACCAGTTTGTTTTGGTCGGAAGACTGCCAAGTTATGTTCAAGTTGTTGTATTCGTACTAATTTTGTGGAGTGGAAAGCCTGGGTGTCTTGTTGTATTTTCTTAGTGTATAATACAGAAAATTAGGTGATGGTTAGAACACCAGCAACAAGAAGAAACTTATAAGTTGAAACTGTACTCCACAAGAAGAATCAATCAAACCAGTAGTCTTATTGTAAGGAGGATACTGCTTTAAACACATTCTGAGCCTGGCTTTCTTACTAAAGGAAGCCATTACGCAAATTATATATTTTTTTATCCATTTTTTTCCTGTTTTTATCTTTTATGTTATTTTTCTATGTGATCCTTTGAAAAATACTTGCCGAAATATTGGATTATTGTATGTTCTCTATTTGCATGTACTCATCTTACCTTCTGCCATTCTTGTTTCAGCCCACTTTTCTCACTCTTTCTACCTTTTTTTTGTTTGTTTATTTGTAAAACTGAACCATACACATCTATCTACCTTCATTACTGGAGCCAGTTTTACCGCAGTCATTTCATTACCGCCTCCTGCAGTGCATTATCTAGAAACACAAGCAATAGCATTACAATCCATAATAATATCTCTGTAACAAAGAGCGCACCCATTTTTGTTATTATCAACAATAACAACATTACGTTAGAACTCATCGTCATCATCATCATCATCATCGTCATTGCTTTGACAAGTACATCCTCTATAAATAGAAAACATAAAGAAGTAGACGGCCTCAAGGAAAGCGCAAGCGGAGACGCCATAAGCAGATCTTTGAAAGAGAAAGCAAAGACAATCGATTTTTCTTCCTTTGGCCAAGCCGCGACAGATCCTATGTAGGTCAGGGGCAATTAAGTTCAGGCATTTGTTAGCGGGGCCTGCCTGTGGCAAATCTTAAATTTCCAGAATTAAACGGAAACAGGAAGTGTTCTAAAGAAAATATAGTACTTTAAAAAAAAAAACCGAAGGGTTTGTTAAGTTTGCTGTACACAAGGCAGCTGGGTCAGCATTGCACAGCCTCTAGGTCCAGACTAAAGACCTGGGAATACTTGAATATTAACAGAATATTTCTTTTCGCCCGTGTATTTCGAAACCTCTGAAAATAACATTAATATTATCAACAACAACAACAACAACAACAACAACAACAACAACAACAACAACAACAACAACAATAACAACAACAGTAACAACAACAACAACAATAATAACAACAACAACAATAACAACAATAATAACAACAATAACAGTAACAACAATAACAACAACAACAATAGCAACACATGATAACAAGCAGAAAATGGAGATTTCCCAACCCCCCTCCCCCCAAAAAAAAACAACAAAAAAAAACATATTTTAGAAGTGTGCTGCGATGGTGTAGAGGTTAGTGCACTCGCCTGCCGATCGGAAGGTCCTTGGAGGGGATCACCCAGCCCAAGGATACCAGGGGTTTCCCTAGGCAGCGAGGCCAGGTTCTGCCACCCTTACCTGAAATACTGTACTGCTCTAGGAATGTGAAGGCAGTAACATTTCACACCACCCCTACGGTATGTAAATGTTATGGGACGTAGATGTTTTAGAAACCCATTCTTAGCAAGATTTTAAAAACTCTAGCTGTTTCAGTATTTTGAAATTGCAGAATAAATCGTCATTGAATTAATGTTGGGAAAAGTCAGGATCGACATTTGTTTTCGACTCTTAATTCATGTATTCGAATACTATACCTACTTCGAATACTAATCAGCACAGTTTATACTCAGCATTCGGAAGAGATAATTGTGGAAGAGCATGATCGCCAACGTCAGTCGGCAGGACAGACAGACAGACAGATAGATAGATAGATAGATAGATAGATAGATAGATAGATAGATAGATAGATAGATAGATAGATAGATAGATTCTAACATTTAGAGTTATTTAAGGACACTATTTTTTTTAAATTGGTGTCACCAACTGGAGAGAGAGAAGATTAGGAATAGAGAGGAATGGAGGCGAACTTTATCTGCAGCGATGAGCCTTAATGGCTCTAAAAGCTGAAGAAGAAGATATTTTTAAAAAAAATAAGATGAAAGTTCTTGACCTTGACACAAAATGTGACAGATTTATGCTGTTCGCCAAGGGGCATAATCCAGAACAAAAGACGGAAAACCTTCATATACATCGCCTCCAATGATATTGTCATAAGGATGTAGTGGTCCTATGTTTTTTTTTTCAGAAATTTATCCAAACAGAAGATACAAGGAGATGGAAAGCGGTTAAAAAAAAAGAGAAAAAGGAATAGAAAAAAAAAAAAGAAATAGAGCAACAGATTAGAGAATAGAACTTGAAAATGAATGCTATTATTTATATTTAACTCCGTGACATTTATAACTGAACTATACTTATATATCTATACTTCAGATTTATAACTGAAAAAAGATATTTATATGTACCTCAGTGAGATCTATAGCTCAGCAAAGCTATTTATACGTACGTTACTTAGGTTTATAACTGGACAATAGTTATTTGTGTGCACGCCAGTGAGATTTAGAAATGAACAATTGGTTTATAACTGAACAGTAGTCAAAGATGTGTACTTCAGTCAGGTTTACAACTGAACAATAGTTAGTTATGTGTACTTCAATCAGGTTTATAACTGAACAATAGTCAGTTATGTACATATTCACAAGTTTTATAACTGAATAATAGTTAGTTACGTACGTATTCATGAGGTTTATAACTGAACGATAATTAGTTATGTACGTATGCATGAGGTTTATAACTGAACAATAGTCAGTTATGTACATATTCACAAGTTTTATAACTGAATAATAGTTAGTTATGTACGTATTCATGAGGTTTATAACTGAACGATAATTAGTTATGTACGTATTCATGAGGTTTATAACTGAACGATAATTAGTTATGTACGTATGCATGAGGTTTATAACTGAACAATGGTTAGTTATGTACGTATTCATGAGATTTGGTCATCCTAGCAGCCAAGTAGTTAGTGTACTCATCTTCCATGTTGACGATATGTAGTTTGAATCTGGCCCAAGGCGCCCCAGTTTAGAAATGGATAACAGGTTAGGTCTGGATTTAAGTATGGATAGACTTCTAGGTACGATTCTGACCACATCACCCTCTAGTGTGCCCCACAAGTCAAGGAGAATATGGGCACTAAATCTATTCCCGGGAGTTGCCTCTGCGGCAGATGAGGTCAACCTTATCTTTTACCCTCATCAAGTTCGCAGATTAGTGCCAGTTAATTCACACGCTGGACCAGTATTAAAGAAGTTTTTCACACCCCTTTCCCTTTTTTTTAATCTTCACTCAGGGAAAAACCCACTCCCAATCCGACACAAAGTTGAATTTCAAAACTTTAATCGCATCGACTGCAACGAACATCAAGCTCGCAGATCCAGTGAGAAGAAGAAGAAGAAGAAGGAAGGAAGGAAGGAAGGAAGGAAAGAAGGAAGGAACGAACGAATAGGCTTTATTTTCAAAGGGTTAAGAACTGGGCACGCATGCCCGTTTAACATTCTGCCCTTCATCATTCAGCTGTCACTCAGCCAGCCTATGTTAATGAGCATAATAAGCATGAAAAAGTAAACAAATAAATAAATAACCATCTCTGGTCTATACACTCCATACTCTGATTTATGTACCTACATGAAATACATTCGCACATTCAATCTAAACTAACAAATTTATAGAAAAGTAGTACAAGATATACAATAATGAAGCCATAATTTAGATTAAACTAATTTAGACTGGCATATCTCTCTCTCTGAACCTCAAGTGCCCAGGGCACATGGGGCTTCCGCAAGGGTTTTCCACAAATGCCTGTCCTTCGCCTTTTTTTCTGCTCTTGCCCAGGTGAGCCCTCTATTGCTCAACATCCTTTCTGTTGTTCTTCTCCATGTCTCTTTTGGTCTACCCTTACTTCTGTTCCCCTGTGGTGTCCATCTTAGTGCTATTTTTTGTAGTGAGTTGTCAGTCATTCGGAGCACATGTCCCAACCATCGCCAGCGTCTTTCCTCAATAATTGTTGTCAGTGGTTTCATCTGCATTTCTGCTAATTAGATGTTATTTCTTATGGTGTTTGGCCAAAATATTTTTCTAATTCTTAGACTGGCATATATATATATATATATATATATATATATATATATATGTGTATGTATATATATATATATCATCTATAGGTGTCATATACACAAGTACATGCAGATACATATAATACACACAAATGCAGGTACATACCACATACTTACATATATACACAGACTATGTAAACACATAAACATATGCTGACACATACATATACATACACATATAAATATTTGTATACCATACACACATACACATATATGGACATATATATATATATATACTTACACAGATATTCATACGCATGCACGTCAACATATACATATTAAGGAGGCATATAGTTCGTCTCACACAGAAGTTTGAAGTTATGAGAACGAATATTATTTGTACGTTTTGCATGAGATGGTAGGGCACTTCAGAAGCTGGGCAGCCGAGGAAGAGAAGCGTTTTTTAAACATATTAAACTATGGTTTTGGAAGAATACAGTTGCTTAAGAAGAATGAATGAATGAATGATCTTTATTTTTAAATGGTAAAGAATCGGGCAGGCAGGCCCGTCTTACATTCTGCCCTTCATCACTCCATCTTTCATTCTTCCCACACTCTCGATTTAATACAAGTATACAAATTACATTAGGAAAAACATATCAAAAGAGTGTAAGATTAAACTATTACATTCACAGTATAAGGGAAGAAGTAATTAACCTAATAAAATAGCTCTCACACACATACAAGCATACACACAGACATATACATAAACAAAAACACATTTTCATTACAATTCTTCCAACATATAATCTTTAAAATTTATTAAAATAATTTCTAACAGTATCTAACAATGTCCTTTTAGAACTTGGCTGGCGAGTCATGGGTTGAGAGAGTGGTGGTTATTCTGTGGAGCCATATAGTTACAAGGAAGTAAATAATGAAAATGTTTTAATTTAAAGGATAATGTATTACTAATGGATTTGAAATTGGTAGGGGAGGGTGTTTCAGAACTGTACTGCAGAGTATGCAAGGATTTTCTTGTACAGATCAAGCCTGGGTTTAGGAAGAAGACAGTTTCTTAAGCGGTGGCTATGTTTAGTGTTATACGTAAACAGTGACCACAAGTAAGGCGGAGCATTGTGCGACAGAATTCTGTGAACAAACTTAACTTTGTTAATTTTGTTAAAAATGACTCTATATCTGAAGGGTAGAATTTTTAGCTTTTTTTTTGTGCTGATCTCTTGTCTGTACTGGGTGTTTGCCACAAATCAGATTTATTGCTCGTTTGTGAAGTGAGTGGAGCCTTTTTGTGTTTGAGACTGAGCATCCACACCAGATTGTGGAACAGTAATCTAAGTGTGTTTGTATGTGTGATATGTAGTATATCTGTCTTGTATCTTTGTCAATAAAGTGTTTAATTTTGGTTAGTTTGTAAACTTTCTGTGCAATCAAGTTTCTTAGGTTATGTACGTGAGAATTCAGAAGAAGAAGAAGTTGATGATGATGATGATGATGATGATGATGATGATGGTGAATAGCATTTAGTTATATAATAGTTTGGGGGGTTTCAATAATACTATTTTGTGTTTTTATTTACAGCTCGGGCAGTGGGCAAACGTGAAAAGCATAAGCTCATAGATCATCATCATCATCATCATCATCCCTCTGTAATTTTCAATGGAACATAAGGTATCCACAAAGGTTCCTCAGGCAATCTTGCCTTGAGCAAGTCAAAATACCTCAAACTACGTCTTTCTCAGCTTCCTTTACTTCTTCCTGTAATGTGCGCCTCCATGTTGCCAATGGCCTTCTCTTCTTTCTTTTTCCTTAAGGTGTCCAAGTCAAGGCGGTATAAGGGTGTCTTGTTTGTTTCCATTCGTAGTGTGTGATCCAGGCATTTCCGCCTTTGAAACTTATTAGATAAAATAAAGCAATTGTTTTTAATAGAAAGAAGGAGATGAGAGAGAGAGAGAGAGAGAGAGAGAGAGAGAGGGAGAGTAGGAAGGAAGCCGAAATTTTCCATGCTTTTGTAAGCAGTGTGAAGTTTCCATGCCGAACTTTCTATACTAAGAAAGTTTCCATGCCGAACTTTCTATATAAAGTGAAGTTTCCATGCCGAACTTTCTGTATAAAGTGAAGTTTCTATGCCGAACTTTCTGTATTAAGTGAAGTTTCCATGCCGAACTTTCTGTATAAAGTGAAGTTTCTATGCCGAACTTTCTGTATTAAGTGAAGTTTCCATGCCGAACTTTATGTATAAAGTGAAGTTTCTATGCCGAACTTTATGTATTAAGTGAAGTTTTCATGCCGAACTTTATGTATAAAGTGAAGTTTCTGTGCCGAACTTTCTGTATTAAGTGAAGTTTCCATGCCGAACTTTATGTATAAAGTGAAGTTTCTGTGTCGAACTTTCTGTATAAAGTGAAATTTCTATGCCGAACTTTCTATATTAAGTGAAGTTTCCATACCAGACTTTCTATACTAAATGAAGTTTTTAGGCCGAACTTTCTGTAATAAGTGAAGTTTTCATACCGAACTTTCCGTATTAAGTGAATTTTTCATACCGAACTTTTTGTACTAAGTGAAGTTTCCATACCAAATTTTCTGTACTAAATGAATTTTCCATACTGAACTTTTTGTATCAAGTGAATCTTCCATGCTGAGTTGTTCCCATAAGTTGAATATTGTATGGCGCATTTCATATTTCTGTGTCCTTTATTCTGTAAATGTATGTAATAACTTATGTTACAGCTCTATAAAACGAATGGAAATTAGATCATAAATTCATTTATTATTCACAACGTGTCACGTCGGGTGTCGTTCGCAATCATTCTCCTCCATCTTGTGCGGTCCTTGGTGTATCCTGTCATTTCAAATGCTTTTTTGTTTGTGTTAAATGTCCTTTGGTCTGTGTCGCTCAGATATATTTTCTCTTGGCCATCCTCTATGTCTTTTTTTCTAATCATTAACATGTTCTGTAACTTCTTGCATGCTATACAAACTGGACAGAATTTAAGGAAAAAAATAGCAAAACAAATTTAACAATGTGGAAAAAAAGTAAAAGATTAAACCTGTTATGCCATGACACGGCGGTAGTGTCCATGGATATAACATACCAGGGTTTCTTGTAGGATACGGTGGTAGTGCTCATAATATGACATAGAGTTTCTTATGGGATATGTTGGTAGTGCTCATAATATAACATAATAGAGTTTCTTATAAGATACGGTGGTAGTGCTCATTATATGACATAATAGAGTTTCTTATAAGATACGGTGGTAGTGCTCATGATATGACATAATAGAGTTTCCTATGGGATATGGTGGTAGTGCACCTGGATATGACATAATAGAGTTTCTTATGGGATATGATGGTAGTGCAGTTGGATATGACATAATAGAGTTTCTTATGGGATATGGTAGTAGTGCACCTGGATATGACATAATAGAGTTTCTTATGGGATATGGTGGTAATGCACCTGGATATGACATAATAGAGTTTCTTATTGGATATGGTGGTAGTGCAGTTGGATATGACATAATAGAGTTCCTTATGGGATATGGTGGTAGTGCAGTTGGATATGACATAATAGAGTTTCTTATTGGATATGGTGGTAGTGTAGTTGGATATGGCATACTGCGGTCACCTAGGGGATTTGGTAGTAGCATCCGCATTTTCCTGGGACCTGTCGGCACACTACAAGATGATGTGGTCAGCGAGGCGCCTGGATGTCTTTCCTATCCCAGGTCCAGAAGAGGCTAAGCACCCACTTCTGCAGCTATGAGACTGGGGATCCCGTCCGAACAGATTCGAACCACTTACCGTCCCCGTGAGAGACTTAGCGTGTTAAACGCTTCACCGTCCAGACGGCCTAAGCATTTTAATCATCCTGTATTTCTGAAGACATTTTCTTTCTGTGAAAACTGGAACAAGAGAAAAAAAACAACAAAATGGGACAAACATAAACAGACATTCATTTATCAGACAATCATTTCCTTGTTTATAAAAAATTACAAAATGGACTTTTCTGTCTTGTTCTATCAAATCCATTTTGTGTAGTTACTTACTTGGAATGGTACATAATGGGAAAAAGAAAGAGAGGAAGACCAAAGCGAAGATGGTTGCAAGACATCGTTGATGATCTGCAAATGGATGCATCAGCAGCAGGGCATCTTGCTCACAACCGAGAGACCTACAGGGGAGCTTTTAGGGAGGCAAAGTTCTGCACGGGACATGCAAATAAATGAATGAATCTACTTACTTAGCTATCTAGTTAGTTAATTAGTTAGTTGCTTAGTGAATTAGGTAGTGAATTAGTTAGTTAGCTAGCTAGTTAGTTAATAGTTAGTTAGTTAGTTAATAGTTTAGGTAGTTAGTTAGCTAGTTAGCTGGTTAGTTAATAGTTAGTAAGCTAGTTAGTTAGTTAGTTATCTAGCTAGCTAGTTAGTTGATCAGTTATTTAGTTAATTTGTTAGTGATTTTTTTTTCGTGGATGATTATTTATTTAGTGAGTTAGTTAGTTTGGTTATTTATTTGTTTAGTGGGTTTGTTGGTTGGTTATTTACTTATTTAATTATTTAGTCATTTATTTGCGCAGTTAATTAGTTAGCGAGTTGCTTATGTATTTATTTATTTATTTAGTTACTTAGTTGGTTCGAATGGACCATCATCCATGCACTCCGGACACGTCCATAAGCCCTCCGATGGATACAGTATGAGACGACGACACCCGATCTTTGTTGGCTGACCATCCGCCTAGAACTCTTCAGCTCCCATCACGCATGAGACGAAACCATCACTAAGCTTCATTGTTAAGTTTAACACCCGTTATAAACATACAATTGCATAGACTGCCTTGTATCCCATTTTCCCCCAGCCAGAACTCCAGCTAGAACGCACTGAAAGGTCTCCAGCTTTCAGGGCCTCTGCTTTATCATAAATCCCCCCTCCCCTTTTCGCGCGATTTTATCTGGATTGTTTCCTTTTTATGCGCTGTTTCAGTTCCCTGTATTTATTTCTCCTGGACCACCTCCACCAGTCAAAACACATCTTGTAGGCAGATAGAGCCTAGCTGGGTGGGAATGCTACCTATCACCCTTTGATCTGCGGGGACTCTGATTTCACCATAACAGACCCTAGTTTGTTTTAAATGGCACTCTCTGAAGAAACAAACTTACAGACAAATCGCTCCGAAACAAAAAAGAGGTCATAACTGGGGGGGGGGGGGGGGGGGAAGCGTTTTTAGCTCATTCCCCCCCAAAAAAATGATAGAGACAAGTGGAGTCTGTTAAGATCGTTGCGTACAGCTAAGACAGCGGTTCCCACAGAGGTGGATCTACGGGTTCGTTGAGAGAAAGGAAGTGGCAGGGGGCCATCAGCGCCCAGCGAACTAAAACAATGTTTTGAGGAGCTATCCGTATGGACTGGGAACGAACGAGGGCACGAATGAACTTTATGTTCAAAAGGCACACAGGCCTGGTCTGTCCTTCCACCCCTCTGTCGTACAACTAAGGAAAGGGGACGGCGGATCATATATTTGGAGAACCACTGAGCTAAGAGGTAAGTCTGACCCGATATATAGATGGCGAAAAAGTGTAAATATTTGAGTTAAAACGTTGGTTCTATGGGCGTACAGTTTCTACTTTTCCTTTAGAAAAACAAATGCGGGGACAATGGTATACACATTTACCCGTATCTGAGGACAGGGTGGTCATGAAAAACCCCCTACAGTTTAAAATATTAATACCGTCTATTGTATAGGACGTAAAAGCATAGAGTCAAATGTGATTCTGGACAGTAGTTCACTGAACTCCGCCTATTCTTTCTCTGTTTTCTATGAGTGGTAAAGAGATCCACCGTCGTCTTGCTGGGTTAGTCGCAGTTTAAGGGCAGAATTTAACCCAGGGGTAGCCCGTCCCTCCTGAGCGAGCCATAGCCCCATCAGCCAGTGGCCTCATAGTCTTTAGACAGGACAAGACATGACAAGGCAAGACAAAACCTTTATATATATATATATAAAACACATAGACACTCTTATATAAAGGATATAACTGATTGATAAAACAATGAGAAAAAAACATAAAGAAAACGTTTCGATTAAAGATAACTAGTTTATTCTAACTTCTCTCTGGAGATTCAAGAATACCTTTCATAGGAAGCTTTCTTATTCTTACTGCTGTTTCCTCAGGAAGGTGTCAAAGTATTAGACTGAAAAATTTAGACAACAATATTGACAGCCACCATCTTGGATTTATCCCCACTGAATTTTTATTGTTCGGGAGTTGAGGGAGGAGGGTGAGTTTAAATTGTTTTTTTCTGCTTCTTCTTTTTCTGCTTGTTCTTTTCATTATTATTAATATTAGTAGCATTATTATTATTATTATTATTATTATTATTATTAGTAGTAGTAGTATTGGTAGTAGTAGTAGTAGTATTGGTAGTAGTAGTAGTAGTAGTAGTATTGGTAGTAGTAGTAGTAGTAGTAGTATTGGTAGTAGTAGTAGTTGTAGTAGTAGTAGTATTGGTAGTAGTAGTAGTAGTAGTAGTAGTAGTAGTAGTAATAGTAGTAATAGTAGTAATATTATTAGTAGCAGAAGTAGTATTAATAGTAAAAGCAATATTGTTAGTAGTAGTAGTTGTAGTAGTATTAGTAGCAGTAGTATTATTAGTATTAGTAGTAGAATTATTATTATTAGTAGTAGTAGTAATAAATAAATAAATAAATGCCTTTGAATGTAAATGCTACAGAAGAGTTCTCCAAATAGCGTGGACACAAAAAAGAACAAATATATCTATACTACAAGAGCTTAATATTGAAGAAGGCTGGCTAGTAAAGAGGATTAAAGAGAGAAAACTTAAATATTTTGGACACATTAAACGTCATGATAATTTAGAGAAGACCGTATTGGAAGGATACATAATGGGAAAAAGAAAAAGAGGAAGACCAAGACGAAGATGGCTGGAAGACATCGTTGACGATCTGGAAATGGATGCAACAGCAGCAGGCCATCTTGGTCACAACCGAGAGGCCTACAGGAGTGCTGTTTGGGAGGCAAAGTTCCGCAAGGGACATGCAAATGAATGAATGAATGAATGAGTAGTAATAGTAGTAGTAGTATTAGTAGTAGTAGTAGTAGCAGTAGTAGTAGTAGCAGTAGTAGTATTAGTAGAAGTAGTATTAATAGCAGTAGTAGTAGTAACAGTAGTAGTAGTAGCAGTAGTAGTAGTATTAGTAATAATAGTAGTAACATTAGCAGTAGTAGTAGAAGTAGCAGTAGTAGTAGTAGTAGTAGTAGTAGTAATAGTGGTAGTCGTAGTATTAGTAGTAGTATCAGTAGTAGTACTGGTAGTAGTAGTAGTAGTAGTAATAGTAGTAGTAGTAGCAGTATTAGTAGTAGTAACAGTAGTAGCATTGGTAGTAGTAGTAGTAGTAGTAGTAGTAATAGCAGCAGCCCTAGTATTAGTAGTAATAGCAGTAGTATTATTGTTAGTAGTAGTAGTAGTAGTAGTCGTAGTAGTAGTAGTAGTAGTAGTAGTAGTAGTAGTAATAGTAGTAGTATCAGTTTTATTATAACATTGGCCTGGCAGGGAGTTTCAGACCTGGGTCGAGAGTTAGGTGACAGGCCTGGGTAGCTGTCATGTTCACTTACAGATAGTTTGTCCGTCAGATCTGTCCGATTATTTCTCCCACATTTCTCTTGAGCAATCAAAAATCCACCACCGACTTTCTGGGTCTGTCCCAGCTTGACCAGGTCCCCGCTTGCCAGATCGTTTCAGGGCGACCCAGGTTGGCCTTCACGGCTGGAATACCGCATCAGTGGGCTTACAGCCACACCCTAGACCCTCCGGACCTAGTAGTCCCCTACTTTGTCCTGTTTCCGCCATTCACACCACGGACGTCGGGTCGGGTAGCGCTGTTTATTTAGAACAACAAAGATATAATGATAATCTTCCAACTGAGAACAGGACAAAGCAGGCTCAGATATCATCTGTACCAGTCAGTCAGCTCAGTCATTTGCATGTCCCTTGCGGAACTTTGCCTCCTTAACAGCTCTCCTGTAGTCATCTCGGTTGTGAGCAAGATGCTCTGCTGCTGATGCGTGCATTTGCAGATCATTAACGATGTCGTGCAGCCATCTTCGCCTTGGTCTTCCTCTCTTTCTTTTTCCCATTACGTAACCATCCAAGGCGGTTTTCTCTAGATTATCATGACTTTTAATGTGCCCAAAATATTTAAGTTTTCTCTCTTTAATCCTCTTTACTAGCCAGCCTTCTTCAATATTAAGTTCTTGTAGTATGGATTTATTTGTTCTTTTTTGTGTCCACGCTATTTGAAGAATTCTTCTGTACCGTTTACATTCAAAGGCATTTATGTGTTTCTCAGCTGTTTTGTTAAGTGTTCAGTTCTCACAGGCATATGTTGCGATAGTAAAGTTGCATGCCCTTAAAAATCTTATTTTTGTAGTTCTGTCTCCACAGATTCTTTAGTTGTTTTACTTTTTGAAGAGCGATAGACGTCCTCCCTTTTAATTTCCCTCATTGTATCTCCATTATTAGTTAGAAGTGATCCAAGATACTAAAAACTCTCCACTTCTTCCAGTTTTTCCTCATTGATACATATTTCAGCTGCATTGTGTGTTTTGTCAGTTGTCATCAATTTAGTTTTTTTCGCATTAAGATAGAGGTTTTGCTCTTCACTATTCCTACGAACTGACATAACTAGTTTTTCGATTCCTTTTTGTGTTGTGGACAGCAATACTGTGTCATCAGCATATCTAATCTCTGGTATTTCATAACCTCCAATTGTTATGGCATCGTAATATTCTTTGTCTACATCTTCTCTAACAATCCTCATTATATTTTCAGTATACAAGTTAAATAAGTAGGGCGACAATATGACCCCTGACGGACCCCTTGTTTTATGTCAAACCAAGTTGTTGTTTCACCATTTATTCTTACTGTTGCCTGTTGTTTTAGACACAGTAATGATATTAATTGTATCAAATATATTGAAAATCCCATTTCCCATTATTTTACAATGTTTCTGATGTTGTACACAATTAAATACATTTGATTAGTTTATAAAAGATAAATATAGATTCACATTAAACTCTCTGCATTTCTCTATTATTAATTTTATATTGAATATATGATCTCTTGATCCTCTTCCTTGCCTAAGACCAGCTTAGACCATATTGACTTCTTCTTCTATTTTATTACGAAATCTACACATTATGATTCTTACTAGAATTTTACTGGTATGACTAACCATCTATACCAGGAGCTGAAAACTGGCCCCGAAGACCTATGTTCCTGCAATAAAAGAGCAACAGACACCACATCACATCCTCCAGAGTTGTCAGCTACGCGGTCCACTCGGGCAAGACCTGGCCAGGCCCCCAACCCAGGTGCAAGAGAAGCTCTACGGCGATGCTAAAAAACCTGAGAGGAATTGCCCGTATTCGTGAGAGAGGCTGGTGTCCACACACCTGTGCGAACTACTAAGAAGAAGATCCAGCCAAAATCTGGACTCATTAAATGATCTCTGTATTGAAATAATTAATGTAAGTGATGGTATTACAGAAAAAGATAAAGCGGGAAAGATAAACGGAAAATGAAGCGAAGGAAGATAAGAGAGCTCATGAACTTCGTAACCTGGAATTTCTGACACTTTTTTTTTTTCGTCATTCACCCTCGTTTCATTCTGAGAACCGACTGTGAACATACCCCCCACCCCCCAACCTTTTTAGTCTTAAGAACCGAGGTAGACTTCTTTCGCTGCTGAGGCTGTGGACCCCTGCCCACCTCTTTGGTCTTAAGAACCGAGGTGGACTGTGGACCCCTGCCCACCTCTTTGGTCTTAAGAACCGAGGTGGACTGTGGACCCCTGCCCACCTCTTTGGTCTTAAGAACCGAGGTGGACTTCTTTCGCTGCTGAGGCTGTGGACCCCTGCCCACCTCTTTGGTCTTAAGAACCGAGGTGGACTTCTTTCGCTGCTGAGGCTGTGGACCCCTGCCCACCTCTTTGGTCTTAAGAACCGAGGTGGACTTTTTCGCTGCCGAGGCTGTGGACCCCTGCCCACCTCTTTGGTCTTAAGAACCGAGGTGGACTGTGGACCCCTGCCCACCTCTTTGGTCTTAAGAACCGAGGTGGACTTCTTTTGCTGCTGAGACTGTGGACCTCTGCCCACCTCTTTGGTCTTAAGAACCGAGGTGGACTGTGGACCCCTGCCCACCTCTTTGGTCTTAAGAACCGAGGTGGACTGTGGACCCCTGCCCACCTCTTTGGTCTTAAGAACCGAGGTGGACTTCTTTCGCTGTTGAGGCTGTGGACCTCTGCCCACCTCTTTGGTCTTAAGAATCGAGATGGACTTCTTTCGCTGCTGAGGCTGTGGACCTCTGCCCACCTCTGTGGTCTTAAGAACCGAGGTGGACTTCTTTCGCTGCTGAGACTGTGGACCCCCCCCCCCCCCCCCCCAATTTTTTCCCGTTTCAGAAGAGCCGTGGATGCGTCATTAAAAATAAAGCTATAAATAGAATCCAGACGATGCTAAGAATTTTTTTTAATGAAGCCATTCCATTTCTGGTTGCTGACCCTCCCCTCCCTCTCCAAAACTCCTTCCATGGACGCCTGGTGGTATAATATCGACCCCCAAAACTCCTTCCGTGGATCTTTGGTAGTATAATATCGACCCCGAAAACTGCTTCCATTGACGTTTGGTAGTATAATATCGATCCCAAAACTCCTTCCATGAACCTCTGGTAGTATAATATCGACCCCCCAAAACTCCTTCCATGAACCTCTGGTAGTATAATATCGACCCCCCCCCCCCCAAAAAAAAAAAACTCCTTCCAAGGGCCCCCAGCGGTGTAATATCGACCCCTAAAACTCATTCCATTGACCTCTGACGGTATAATATCCACCCCCAAAACTCATTCGTTGGCTCTTATGGTATAATATCAATCCCCAAAAGTCCTTCCATGGACCTCTGGTAGTATAATATTGACCCGAAAAATCCTTCAAATGAACCCCTGGCGGTATAATATCAACTCATTCTATGGACCCCTGGCGTATAATATCGACCCATCAAACTCCTTACATGAACCCCTGGCGTATAACATCGACCCAAAAACTCCTTCCATGAGCCCCTGGGGGTATAATATAATGGCATGGTAAAATTACACCAGTGGAACTGATGGAAAACTCAAAGATTGGGAAATCTGTGGAGAAGCATCACCGCCAGCGCCTGCCGGCAGGGCTCATGATGATGATGATGATGATGATGATGATGATGACGACGATGAATAAAAAGCGGAGAGTTTCTGTAAAATTTCTCTCAAGGTGAATCTGGCAGCCATCGCGCCTCCTCACCCACGCCTCCGCCATCACTAAGCAACGCCAACTGCCTCCAAGCTTCCTTCCGGTCTTCAACAAAACCAGCCATATTGTCTAGTCGCCCTAAACGCGTCCAAACTTCCCTCCCAGTCTTCAGCAACGTCAGCCATCTTGTCGAGTCACCCAAAGCGTGCAGGTGTCCAGGCCGAGTGCAGCGATCCACGTGACAAAGCAGTCTATATTTAATAAATAAATTGCCCGTTTCCGGGCCACCTCTGTGCTCTCCCAGCTGTTCTCAATCTTCAGCGACTTCTTCCGGCGCTTTTCCCCCCTCGTATGCTTTCCCAGAGCACGTGGCTGCAGTGACGGAACGATATAAGATACTTCTTTCCCCGGTTTTTTTTTTTTTCTGTGTAAAATCTTCCTGCATGTGGCGCACATGCAGCTTGCAGTGCCAAACCTGGGCATCAGTAGCATTTTTGTTTCTATTTTCTAACGTTAAATGGCCTTTCCGTCTGTTAAAGTCTGGTTTATAATTTCCAATAGTTCTCAAATTGTTTGTTTTATATGCCTGCAACTGCTGCTTCCTCTTACCTGCTGAGGTTATGAAGATGTTCCAACACCGGCATCGTTCCAGACTGGGAGTGGGTCACGATGACTTACTTGAAGAGCGGGAGGGGATTCCAGAATCAAGGCCGTCTAAAGCAGTATATGGGCAAACCAGGTGCATCGTGGCTGTTCAGATGTTAGTAGAACTCACGATTAAACAGGTGACGAAGTGAACGTTGATCATTTGGTCGTGTGACTGGGTTGTTATTGAACTTGGCCAAGAGAGGGGTTGTTGGCGGGACTTTTGGAGGGAGGACAGATGTATGACTCCCAGAGGAAAGAAGTATGGAAGTATGTTAGGTCTTTCATCTGTTTACATGAATGCTGAGGGGAATGAAGAGGCCCGATAAGGTAATCAGCTACCCATAGTTGACCAAGACCCTGTCCCATCTCTCCGTGGTGCCCCCAGTAACAGGCATAGCCTGGCTAATGGGGCAGGGATCGCTATAGTCCCCATGGTGGTGGAGTCTGCTAAAGAAGCATTACACACACCCCCTGCTTTTTAGCTGTACTCTGGGACTGAAAAACTAACCGCCATAACGCACCCCCACGCCGATACGATGCTGTGCCTCAACATCTCTACAGCATCAGCTGCAAAGAACAACAGCTCGTAGTTACAGAGAGTTCGTACAAGTACAAATACATGAATGCTGAGAAAGTGATTAAGCATGAAGAGTATATATATATATATATATATATATATATATATATATATATATATAATATATATATATATATATATATATATATATATATGAGATCTTGGAGGTAGACTTAGGCTTGGACCTGTTCTTTAATGTGTAGGTCGTTTCTGAGTCGCAGCCGAAGTCAGCGTGAAGTATTCCTTAGTTTGGATGTTGTTGTATGTTGCGCTGTCACCGCTTATAACATGAAACTTCACACATACACTCATCCACCACCAGATCAGACCGTACACATATGGGGGGGGGAGGGTAAAACAGGTACATCCCGACAAGAAGACTGCCACCATGGGGGTAAACACGGCAAGCCCTGCCTCGTTACCAGGTTGGGGTCAGGCACCAGCAGCACCAAAGAAGAGGTGGTACAGGTGTAAGGAGGGGAAAAAAATAAGCAAGCAGTGACCCGGTTTTGATTGGAAATCCCACTGGCCAGAGACGGCCACGTGTGAATGGAAAATCCCCAGGCTTCCGGTCCGGCGATGACCAGGTATATAAGACAAAAGGGAGAAGTATAAAGGGGGGATAAGTTGAGCTCGGGAAGGTAGCGACCAGTCGTGGACGAAGGTGGTCGGTTTCCGAGAGATGGAGGCTGGCGTGTGTATTTTAGTTGTGCGCCTTTGTAAGCAGTATTGAACTCATATTATTCAAGAAAATTTTATTTGTTTATGATTTTTTTAGTAATACCCGTTAGAAATATATGGACATCATGTGCATCGGATTTGCACGCAGCCTTGAGACAAATAAGCAATTTGAAGCAACACAAAGAAGAGCCAATCCAAAACATGGCAGAAACAATGATTAAACTGGCAAAACAAGCCTTCGACAACGACAAGATACTTCAACCGGCCACACAGAATTTGCTGGCAAATTTTTTTATAGACGCTGTGTACGACAAAGCAATCAAAACTAAGTTAATCAAGAAAGACCCTCAGACATTAAACTCGGCAATCAACACAGTATCGAAATAGAGCAGTTCACAAAAAGACTAACATCCCGCATGGACAACAGGGAGAGCCCATGCCTGACAAATGAACCAATGACTTCTTCTTTCCGCACCGACAGTGCTACACAAAGACAAGCTGTCTCGGAAAGCGTAATTCAAAGCACGGCCACCGTGGACCAGGTCTCTTATCAGGACACACAGACGAACATACGATCAAAACCATGTTTCAACTGCGGTATTCATGGGCACATAGCTCCCCAATGCAGATATGAATCTACACCAGTATCAAACAGAAGTTCATGGAGGAGCACGCAGACCAACCATGATTATACACCACCCAGATTCACCAGACCACCTGAGGACAGATACAGAACACCATGAGAATCCACACCAAAATACAGAGTCTACAGCCAACAGAGAAAACGCTCGGAAAACTTCAACGGAGGTATGGTAAACGGTCCACTCTACCTCTACAAGTAGCAACGGGCGGTATCACAACACTTGAAAACGTCACAAACGCAACTTCCACCATTCCCGTGCAGATAAACAACACCATCATCCACACACTCATCGACACTGGCAGCGAAGTCAGTCTGATCAGACAAAACGTATGGAAAACTATTCGCTCAAACACGGTATTACTGCCCAGCGAAGGCAAACTCTGGACTGTCGATAATTACGAATTACGGGCAAAAGGAATCACATGGATAAACATATGCATAGGAGGACAAACTCATAAACAAAAGTTTATGGTTGTAGACAGAATGTGCAGACCCGCCATACTAGGCAGAGACTTTCTATCTCACACAAAAGCAACGGTGGATTTCGGAAGCATGCAGCTATCGATTGGAAATACCAAAGTACCTATGAAAAACGAATACGAGATTTGCTCAACGATCAGAGCTACTTGTGACGTCGCAATTAAACCCCAAACAATAATCATCGTACCAGCAAAATTGCAAAGACTTTTACCTGCATTTAAAGACACGGAGTTAATGATCACTATTCACCAGAACAGTGTATTACTTCACGAACCTTGTGCTGAAACTATAGACAGTATCGTTAACCCTGATAAACAAGGAAAATGCCTCGTGACTATAGCCAACAACTCCAACAGGCATTTTAGAATAAAAAAAGGACAAATCATAGCAAGGGCAGAGTTCGGCCTCGACGTAAATAATATAACTAAACAACAAACTCAGAACAACGCAAATACCACCAGATCTACTGATAGAATCCAACAACTGCTTGCAGAAATACAGGTACATCCAGAACACGAGGCCGCCATCAAAACGATAATATACAAGAATCAAGACATTTTCGCAAATAACGACTTAGAATTGGGCAGAACTAATACCGTCCAGCTGCACATAGACACTGGATCCAACCCACCAGCATACACAAAACCATACCCTACGCCACTCAAACACAGAGGCATTATAGAGAAAGCAATTAAGGATATGCTAGAGGCAAAGATCATAGAACGAGCACCACTGTCCAAATGGAACTCACCGATAGTTATAGTAAGAAAAAAGGACGGAACACATCGCTTTTGCTGCGATTTTAGAGGACTAAACAAAATCACGACTCCCATCACATACCAGATGCCCAACGTGGAAGAAATTATGTCAGTACTCAACGGCGCAAAATACTTTACCACACTAGACGCTAAATCAGGATATTGGAGTATCCCCCTAACAGAGGACTCTAAAGTGAAGACCAGTTTCACATCCAGTTTTGGAAAGTTCATGTTTACCAGAACTCCGTTTGGCGTCGCAAACGCTGCAGCAGCATTCATGGCATTAATGGATGAAGTACTGTACGGATTATCAGACCACGCCATAGCGTACATAGATGACATACTGATTTTTACTAAGACATCGATTCAGGACCACATCAAACACATACAATCTGTGTTTGACAGGCTAAGACAACATGACGTCAAGTTGAAAATGGCCAAGTGCAACTTCGCACAGAACAAAATCAATTATTTAGGCTTTACCATGAGTAGCCAAGGCATCACACCAGATAAAGAGAAAGTAAAGGCAATGGCAGAGATAGTCACACCAAGGACAATAAAACAAATACGAAGTTTTATAGGAACAATATCATACTACAGAAGGTTTATAGACAATTTTTCCCATAAGGCAGAGCCCTTAATCGCACTCACAAGAAAATATAGCCGATTCTCCTGGTCGCCAGAATGTCAAAGGGCATTCGACACACTAAAAAATGACCTCATGCGACAGACCATGCTCGCATTCCCAGATTTAAATAAACCGATGATACTTTACACAGACGCATCAGCAACAACAGTAAGCGCCGTGCTGCTACAAGACAACAGCACAAGACAGAGAGAGGAAAATCTAAAACCAATCTATTTTCTATCCCATAGACTAAGTGAGTCACAAAGCAAATGGCACATCAACGAGAAGGAGGCATACGCCATAGTGTACGCGTTACAGAAACTCCACAAATATGTGTTACACTGCCAGTTAAGCATCCGAACAGACAGTATCGGACTTATAAACCTAATGAACGCCAAGCACAAGAACTTCAAAATACAACGATGGAGTCATTTCATCCAAGCCTACACTACAGACATTCGTCATATCGCAGGAGCACGGAACCTCGCCGACCAGTTTTCTCGGCCAGGAACAGAACAGTGTAAGGACAACAATCACCAGACAGCAGAAACTGTCAACAAGCAGGATAACATGCTTGAAATAAACACCATCAACTCTTCATCCTTTCTGCCAACCGATTTCCCCATATACGATCCTTTCCCACAACCACAACCAATATCCGAAGTCCTACCAGCCCCCACCGAACAGTTACCCACCCCTCCCATCATGGCAGATGAGCAAGACCTGGACGAGGAGATAAGACAATTAAAAGCAGATATGAAGCACAACCGATTACCAAGAAAAACCAGTGAAAAGTTCAGAATAGTGAATAACGTGCTATACAAAGTAAAAGAAGACGACGACGACTACAGGTTGAGAACCGTCACGCCCCAACATCTACAACAACAGGTGTTATCACAATACCACGATAATAACGGGCATATGGGGACGGAAAAAACGTTGAAAGCCATACAAATAGGATACTATTGGAAGAACATGAGAGAGGACGTAAACCAGCACATAGAGCAGTGCCAAACGTGCAAAACAAGAAACTTGTTACCTATAAAAAATCCGCTAGAAATATCCGATACCCCACCGGCATGCATGCTGAAATTAAGTATCGACTGTTCAGGACCTTATCCAGTCACCACATCAGGCAACAAGTACATCGTGCATGTAACAGACGAATATTCCGCATGGACGGAGTGTTTTCCAACGCCAAACATCCAAAGTAAAACAGTAGCTGACTTGGTAATCGAAAATATCGTCCCAAGACATGGAGTACCAATTACTATAGTCACAGACAACGGTCCCGAGTTTCGCGGAGAACAATTCCAGACTATGGTGAAACGCTATAACATTCACCATATCTTCATAACACCATACCATCCACAAGCCAACGGGACAAACGAGAGACAGCATCGCACACTAAATGATATTGTTGTCAAGCTGGTAAACACGGAGGTCAGTAAATGGGACGAGTACTTGACACAGGCAGTGGCAGCGATGAATATGAACATTTCTAAACGAACAGGATACTCCCCATTTTTCCTCATGTACGGGAGACACCCCATTCTACCCCTGGACGCCATCCTGAGACTACGAACACACTGCTACAGTGAAAATGATTCTATAGAACACACGCTAATGAGACAACATAAGGCTTTTATACAAGTGATAAACCACATAAACAGAACCAAAGACGCACGAAAGCAAAAGTACGATGAACAAAGCACAACTGAGGACATTTCTATAGGTGATCCAGTATACTTATTAAACCACCACATGACATCAAAACACGACAGCAAATGGAAAACGGGATTCTTTGTTCTAAAAAAGTTATCTCCAGTATCATTTATAATAAAGAACCAACTGACAGGGAAAATACAACGAGTCCACGCAAACCATTTGAGAAAGGCCAAACAAGATTGGAATATCCCTACAGACGACAGAAACAATCAGCGAAGACAGGCTACACTCAGTATAGCACCCAACAACGACGACGACACCGACGATGAGATAGTAGTAGACTCGTCGGAATCAGAGACCGAACCTGACAGTACGCAGGTAGAAATAACGGAGGAAGAAGTCGCATCCACCCCACAGGTAGCAGTAGACAGCGATGACAGTACCACTCGAACAAGTACATCCTTACTAGTACATGAAAACCAACCATCCGCCGAATCAGAAGACAGAGCTACAGAGCAGAGCGTCGAACAACGAGTAGCACCCTTGCCCACATTACACGACCAAATACAGTATATGAGAAATACTGCAAGGCACACAAAATTACAAAAATAGGCCAGACTAACACAACAACAGGCTAACCGGAGGAAGACGACACGCAACTACAGCAACATGTGTGCTGGTCCCAAAAGAAGGACATAAAGACTTTGAGTTCAGGATATGTAACTATTCTACAATGCATATATAAAATTTATTGTATTCCATACAAAAATTTTGTAAACAAAACCAGAGGGAGTATGTAAGGAGGGGAAAAAAATAAGCAAGCAGTGACCCGGTTTTGATTGGAAATCCCACTGGCCAGAGACGGCCACGTGTGAATGGAAAATCCCCAGGCTTCCGGTCCGGCGATGACCAGGTATATAAGACAAAAGGGAGAAGTATAAAGGGGGGATAAGTTGAGCTCGGGAAGGTAGCGACCAGTCGTGGACGAAGGTGGTCAGTTTCCGAGAGATGGAGGCTGGCGTGTGTATTTTAGTTGTGCGCCTTTGTAAGCAGTATTGAACTCATATTATTCAAGAAAATTTTATTTGTTTATGATTTTTTTAGTAATACCCGTTAGAAATATATGGACATCATGTGCATCGGATTTGTGATTTGTGATGCCTTATGGATCAGAGTTTTGTAAATACAAGAATCGTGATTTTATAAAAAGGATTGTTTTTCGTATTCCTGTTATTTTATATGTAAGGTGTGAACGTATGGTGTAGTCATCCTTCCACCACTCAGTACAACGACGGCCAGACAAAAATAAAAGAATTAAATAATAATTTTCATCAATCTAGTACAGAAATACCATTTTACCACACAGGGTCTTGACCTAATAAATGACCATGGACTCCCCCGAGGACGACAAGTCTCTAGGTAACCAGGACCGAAAGCTTCAATGCTGTAGAAGAAGAAGAAGAAGAAGAAAAAGAAGAAGAAGAAGCGGGGAGGAGGAGAAGGATGAAGATAGTTGTGTATTGTAGGAAGCGAAACAACCACACAATTACTCACCCGCGGACTTTTCAATTTCTGACTTTCTGAGGCAGCATGGCCATTTATGGGCTTTTAACTTCCCGAGCTGTGTGGGTTTTTAACTTCCTGAGCTGTGTGGGCTTTTTAACTTCCCGGGCTGTGTGGGCTTTTAACTTCCAGAGCTGTGTGGGCTTTTTAACTTCCAGAGCTGTGTGGGCTTTTTAACTTCCAGAGCTGTGTGGGCTTTTAACTTCCTGAGATGGGTGGGCTTTTAACTTTCCGAGCTGTGTGGGCTTGCTGGTTATAGCCGTTTCTCGAGACTGGAACATTGTTCTAGCAGTCATCTCGCTACTGTCCTACATTCATACCAGCTGTTCGTAGCCAGGGCCAGCGCTATATTTTTGAGTGAGTTTAACAACATACCTCAGCTCATTGCTCCTTAACCAAGCTGTCCCAGTGCGCCATATGTCTGTCTTATCTTTCTTGTGTCATGATTGTCAAAAGGAAGATGAGGAGGAGGAAGAAGAAGATGATGGCGGCGGCGGTGGTAGTACTGATGGTGATGATGACAGAGAAGAAGAAGAAAGAAGCGATGAGATGGTGATGATGATGATGATGAGGAGGAGGAGAAGAAGAAGACAAATAGATGATGATGATGAGGAACAGGAGAAGAAGAAAAATAGATGATGATGATGAGGAGGAGGAGGAGGAAAAGGAGAAAATAGTTGACGATGATGAGAAGGATGAGGAGAAAAATAGGTGATGATGATGAGAAGGAGGAGAAGAAAATAGATGATGAGGAGGAGGAGAAAAATAGATGATGATGATGATGATGGGAGAAATTTTAATCTGCCACATCTTCCGTAATTTCCACTAGCCCTCCTGCTTCGCAACTCGACCGCTCCTGCTACTGCTAATAATAATTGTTATTTATACCCACTGATAATGTTGCTGCCATACTGTAGAACATTTTTGGTTTAGATATTCCGCTAAGAAAAAATGGTTCTTTTTTGAAAATGTTATCGTGTCAGACTCCTCATTATTCTCTCTCTTGACCTTCCTCTGGCATTTTCCCATTTTGCCGTATATATAGAAGGGAGGAAAAACCAGATAACAGTAAAATCAAAGGACTTGAAAGTCTTGTTCTAATGATCTAAAAAAAAAAACAACATTAGGCGCTATTTTAACCACAGAAATTGTGCTCTCTCTCAAGACCCAACTCCAGCCATCTCATGTCCTCTGTACTCTCAAGACAACTCCAGCCATCTCGTGTCCCCTGTCCTCTCAAGACCCAACTTCAGCCGTTTCCTGTCCTCTATTCTCTCAAGACCCAACGTCAGCCGTCTCTTGTCCTCTCAAGACCCAACTCCAGCCATCTCATGTCCTCTGTACTCTCAAGACAGCTCCAGCCATCTCGTGTCCCCTGTCCTCTCAACACCCAACTCCAGCCATTTCCTGTCCTCTGTCCTTTCAAGACTCAACTCCAGCCGTCTCGTGTTCTCTGTCCTCTCAAGACCAAACTCCAGCCGTATTCTGTCCTCTCAAGACCCAAATCAAGCTGTCTCCTGTCCTCTCAACACCCAACTCCAGCCGTCTCGTGTCCTCTCAAGACCCAACTCCAGCCGTCTTCTGTCCTCTCAAAACCCAACTCCAGCCGTCTTCTGTCCTCTCAAGACCCAACTCCAGCCGTCTCGTATCCTCTCAAGACCAAACTCCAGCCGTCTCTTGTCTTCTCAAGACCCAACTCCAGCCGTCTCTTGTCCTCTCAAGACCCAACTCCAGACGTCTCTTGTCCTCTCAAAACCCAACTCCAGCCGTGTCGTGTCCTCTCAAGACCCAACTCCAACCATCTCCTGTCCTCTCAAGACCCAACCATCCCCTGTCCTCTCAAGACCGAATTCCAACCATCTCCTGTCCTCTCAAGACCCAACTCCAGCCGTGTCGTGTCCTCTCAAGACCCAACTCCAACCATCTCCTGTCCTCTCAAGACCCAACTCCAACCATCTCGTGTCCTCTCAAGACCCAATTCCAACCATCTCCTGTTCTCTCAAGACCCAACTCCAGCCGTGTCGTGTCCTCTCAAGACCCAACTCCAACCATCTCCTGTCCTCTCAAGACCCAACTCCAACCATCTCCTGTCCTCTCAAGACCCAACTCCAGCCGTCTCTTGTCCTCTCAAGACCCAACTCCAGCCGTCTCTTGTCCTCTCAAGACCCAACTCCAGACGTCTCTTGTCCTCTCAAAACCCAACTCCAGCCGTGTCGTGTCCTCTCAAGACCCAAATCCAATCATCTCCTGTCCTCTCAAGACCCAACTACAACCATCTCCTGTCCTCTCAAGACCCAACTCCAACCATATCCTGTCCTCTCAAGACCCAATTCCAACCATCTCCTGTCCTCTCAAGACCCAACTCCAGCCGTGTCGTTTCCTCTCAAGACCCAACTCCAACCATCTCCTGTCCTCTCAAGGCCCAACTCCAACCATCTCCTGTCCTCTCAAGACCCAACTCCAGCCGTGTCGTGTCCTCTCAAGACCCAACTCCAACCATCTTCTGTCCTCTCAAGACCCAACTCCAACCATCTCCTGTCCTCTCAAGACCCAATTCCAGCCGTCTCGTGTCCTCTCAAGACCCAACTCCAGCCATCTCCTGTCCTCTCAAGACCCAACTCCAGCCGTGTCGTGTCCTCTCAAGACCCAACTCCAACCATCTTCTGTCCTCTCAAGACCCAACTCCAACCATCTCCTGTCCTCTCAAGACCCAATTCCAGCCGTCTCGTGTCCTCTCAAGACCCAACTCCAACCATCTCCTGTCCTCTCAAGACCCAACTCCAGCCACTCCTGTCCTCTCAAGACCCAACTGCAGCCGTGTCGTGTCCTCTCAAGACCCAACTCCAACCATCTCCTGTCCTCTCAAGGCCCAACTCCAACCATCTCCTGTCCTCTCAAGACCCAACTCCAGCCATCTCCTGTCCTCTCAAGACCCAACTCCAACCATCTTCTGTCCTCTCAAGACCCAACTCCAACCATCTCCCGTCCTCTCAAGACCCAATTCCAGCCGTCTCGTGTCCTCTCAAGACAAAACTCCAACCATCTCCTGTCCTCTCAAGACCCAACTCCAACCATCTCCTGTCCTCTCAAGACCTAACTCCAACCATCTCCTGTCCTCTCAAGACACAACTCCAGCCGTCTCGTGTCCTCTCAAGACCCAACTCCAACAATCTCCTGTCCTCTGACTAAGGTAAAACAAATGCGGCACTGAAGCTGAATCAATTATTGCTCAGCGACTCATAAGTGACCAAGACCCTACTGTACCTTTGAGTGATGCCCCTCGTCGTGTAAACAGGGAGGAAACCCAGTTCTAAAAATAAGCCACGTCGAAGATCGATGTGTGAGAGTCTAAAGGCACAGACATTGCAGCCTAGATACAAATTGTGACACAACGAAAAATGTACTTATGAGGCGGAGGTAGAAGAAGAGGAATCCACGTGATCATTCCAAAGAATATATTTAACACTATTGTTTTCTTTGTTAGACCGTGTTCTTCGATGTATGAACCAATGATATTCTCCACTATATGAGCAAATGATATTCTCCACTACATGAGCAAATTATATTATCCATTATATGACCCAATGATGTTCTCTGTTGTATGAAACAATGATATTCTCCACTATATGACCAAATGATACTCTCCACTGTATGACTCAATGATATTCTCGTTGTATGAACTAATGATATTCTCCACTGTATGACCCAATGCATTTCTCTATTATTAATAATAGAGAAATGCAGAGAGTTTAATGTGAATCTATATTAATCCTTTGTAGACTACTCAAAAGCATTTGATTGTGTACAACACCAGAAACTTTGGGAATTAATGGAAAAAATGAGATTTCCAACACATTTGATACAATTAACATCACTGCTGTATCTAGACCAACAAGCAGCAGTAAAAATAAATGGTGAAACAACAACTTGGTTTAACATAAAACAAGGGGTCCGTCAGGGGTGCATATTGTCACCCTACTTATTTAACCTGTATATTGAAAATATAATGAGGATTGTTAGAGAAGACGTAGACAAAGAATATGATGATGCCATAACAATTGGAGGTTATGAAATACCAGAGATTAGATATACTGATGGCACAGTATTACTGTCCACAACACAAAAAGGAATGGAAAAACTAATTATGTCAGTCCGCAAGAACAGCGAAGAGCAGAACCTCTATCTTAATGCAAAGAAAACTAAATTGATGACAACTGACAAAACAAACAAGGCAGCTGAAATATGTATCAATGAGGAAAAACTGGAAGAAGTGGAGAGTTTTGAATATCTTGGATCACTACTAACTAATAATGGAGATACAATGAGGGAAATTAAAAGGAGGACATCTATCGCTCTTCAGAAAGTAAAACAAATAAAGAATCTGTGGAGAGGAACAGACAGAACCACAAAAATAAGATTTTAAGGGCATGCATCTTTCCTATCGCAACATATGCCTGTGAGACCTGGACACTTAATAAAACAGCTGAGAAACACATAAATGTCTTTGAATGTAAATGCTACAGAAGAGTTCTCCAAATATCATGGACACAAAAAGGAACAAATATATCTATATTACAAGAGCTTAATATTGAAGAAGGCTGGCTAGTAAAGAGGTTTAAAGAGAGAAAACTTAAATATTTTGGACACATTAAACGTCATGATAATTTAGAGAAGACCGTATTGGAAGGATATATAATGGGAAAAAGAAAGAGAGGAAGACGAAAACGAAGATGGCTGCAAGACATCGTTGACGATCTGCAAATGGATGCAGCAGCGGCAAGCCATCTTGCTCACAACCGAGAGGCCTACAGGAGTGCTGTTTGGAAGGCAAAGTTTCGCAAGGGACATGCAAATGAATGAATGATGACCCAATGAATTTCATCGTTGTATGAACCAATGATATTCTCCACTATATGACCAAATGATATTCTCCACTGTACGACCCAGTGATATTCTCCGTTATATGACCCAATGATTTTCTCCATTGTATGATCCAATGATATTCTCCACTGTATGCTCCAATGATATTCTCCGTTGTATAATCCATGATATTCTCCGCTGTATGGCCCAATGATATTCTCCGCTGTATTATCCAAAGAAATTCTTCGATTTTGTATGACCCAGTGATATTCACCGTTGCATGATCTAGTGACATTCTCCGCTGTATGATCCAATTATATTCTCTGCTTTTATATGATCCAACGATGTTTTCTGTTTTTGTGTGAGACAATGATATTCTCCGCTGCATGACTCAATGATATGATCCAATGATATTCTCCGCTGTATGACCCAGTGATATTCTCTACTGTATGATCAAGTTATATTCTCCGCTGTATGATCCAATGATATTCTCCACTGTATGATCAAGTTATATTCTCCGCTGTATGATCCAATGATATTCTCCGCTGCATGACCCAATGATATTCTCCGCTGCTTGACCCAATTATCCAATGATATTCTCAGGTGTGTGACTCAATGAGTGTTGGATCAGAGGAAGAGATAGAGGGGCTGAGGAGTTGGTCCAGTGTGTGCCGTGTGTGTGTGTATACTTTATCGTTCAGTGCCCAGACTTCAGCTCACAAAAAGGTTTTTGTATTTGTTGTGGTGAGCAGGCCAGAAAACATGTAACAGGTTTTTTTTTTCTTTCATGATGATCATAAACACTAAGATTTATAGGAAACAGAGGTAGAAGTGGCCCAAGGAAGAGGTGGCCCAAGGAAGAGGTGGCCAAAGGATGAGGTGGCCCAAGGGAAGAGTGGCCCACGGAAGAGGTGGCCCAGAGAAGAGGTGGCCCAATGAAGAGGCGGCCCAAGGAAGAGACGGCCCAAGGACGAGGTGGCCCAAGGAAAAGGTGGCCCAAGGAAGAGGCGGCCCAAGAAAGAGGTGGCCCAAGGAATAGATGGCCAAAGAATCCCGCTTCCGAGACCCACCAAGAATACAGGCTAAAGCACTATGATACTCTGAACACCTTGTAGTCCTTTCGTGGATCTCGTGTGGTCTATTTTGGACCACACAGGGACCACGGGACCTAACGAGGACCACAGGCGTGAATTCAGTAGGATCACAGTGCGGTTTTTGGTGGTAGAAGTGAACGAAGAAGAAGAAGAAGATGGCCAAAGAAAGAGGTGACCCAAGGAAGAGATGGCCCAAGGAAGAGATGGCCCAAGGAGGAGGTGGCTCAAGGAAGAGATGGAAGGATGAAATTACAGAACCATTAAACATCCTTTATTTGAAGCAAACATCAGAGCCCTATAAAGACGTCTGTTTGTTCCCTCAACATCGAAAGGTATGTGAGGTAGGAGACAAGACAAGACAATGAATGAATGAATGAATGAATGAATAATCTTTATTTTTAAAGGGTAAAGAATTGGGCACGCAGGCCCGTCTTACATTCTGCCCTTCATCACTCCATCTTTCATTCTTCTCACACACTCGATTTAATACACATATACAAATTAAATTAGAAAAAAAAACATATCAAAAGAGTGTAAGATTAAACTATTGTATTCAAAGTAAACGAGAAGAAGTAATTAACCTAATAAAATAGCTCTCACTCACACATACACATACAAACATATACATAAACAAAAATACATTGTAAATACAGATCTTCTAACATATGCTTTTTTAACAAACATTAAAATAATTTCTAACAATATCTAACAAGCTACTTTTCGAACTATGTCATTTTAGTACTTGATGGTTGGCGAGTCATGTGTTGAGAGAGTGCTGGTTATTCTATGGAAGCATATAATTACAAGCAAGTAAATAAAGAAATAGGTTTGAGTTAAAGGATGAAGTATTACTAATGGATTTTAAATGGTAGGGGATGGTGTTCCAAAGCTGTACTGCAGAGTATGCAAGGTTTTTCTTGTACAGATCATTCCTCGGTTTAGGAAGAAGACAGTTTTTTAAACGATGGCTATGTTTAGTGTTATACGTAAACAGTGACCACAAGTGAGGTGCACATTGTGCGACAGAATTGTATGAACAAACTTAACTTTGTTAAAAATAATTCTATTTTGAGGGGTAGAGTTTTGAGTTGTTTGTGTTGATCTACAGTCTGTACTGGGTGTTTGTCACAAATCAGATGTAATGCTCACTTGTGAAGTGAGTGGAGCCTTTTTGTGTTTGAGACTGAGCATCCATCCCAGATTGTGGAACAGTAATCTAAATGTGTTTGTATGTGTAATATATAGTATATCTTTCTTGTGTTTTTGTCGATAAAGTGTTTAATTTTGGCTAATTGGTAAACTTTCTGTGCAATCAAGTTTGTTAGGTTATGTACGTGAGAATTCCAAGTTATATGCTGATCAATGATGAGTCCTAGAGTTTTGTGTTCATGAACATTTTCTATTGCCTTAGTCCCAGCATAATGCTGTAGTGAAGTTTTAGTTGCATTCTGCAGTTTCTGTCTTGTAGTGATGAGCATGGATTTTGTTTTGTTGGTGTTTATCAACATACCATTTTTATTACTCCATTTAATCAAACTGTTTATATCATTTTGGAGCATTATCTGTAGTTTATTGATGTCATAGTCACTATTGTAAACAGTAACATCAGCAAAAAGATCACACGAAGAGTGCTTTAAATGCAGTGGTAAGTCGTTAATATAGGTAGCAAAGAGAAGAGGACCAAGAACGGAACCTTGAGGAATACCGGTATCAACCACAGACGAGCCAGATATTTTGTTTCTAAAGCAAACTACTTGTTTTCTACCTGAGAGAAAAGATGTAATAAATTTTGTTAGGTCAGGGTGTAATCTAAAACTTTCCAGCTTTTTTGGAAGAATTTCATGATCAATCATATCGAAGGCTTTCTTGAAATCAACAAAGACAGCACCACACAATTTGTCATCATTTATATTAGACAGCCAGCTTTCTGTCATTTCAGTTAATGCTGTGTGGCAGGAGTGATTTGGTCTAAAACCTGACTGACTGTCTATTAGTAGATTGTATTCTTGCATGTGGAGCAGTGTTAACTTTTGTATATGCTTTTCAAGAGGTTTAGATAGTGATGACAGAATGGATATGGGTCTATAGTTTGAGAGGTCACTAGTCTGTCCAGATTTAAAAAGAGGAAAAACTTTGGCGAGTTTAAAAGCGTCAGGGAAATAATGTTTGTCAATGCACAAATTGTGTAAGTATATTAGTGTGTCTGTGATAACTGGTGCAGCGTAGCGTAGTATCTTGTTACTAATGTCATCACATCCTGCTGAGTTAGTGTTCTTTAAAGACCGGATGTAATTATAAACCTCACCGACTGTGAAGAAAGGAATATTTAGTTGTTTTAGCTTTACACATTTAATGTCGATGTAAATTTCAACACACTCTGGTCGCTCAAGTATGGGTCCGTAATGAAAATTTTAGAATACTAATTTCTTCCCTAAAATGTTCACTGAAGTTAGTGCAAGTATGTTCACCATTAAGTGTTTGTGGGTCAGATTGCTTCCCTTTATTTACAAGAGAATTAATCGCTTTCCGAATTGATTTACTATCAGTTTTGTCTTTAACTAAATTTCTGAAGTAATTTTTCTTTTCCTGCCTAATTAAATACTGCACCTTATTCCTAAGTGAACGATAGCTACTGAAATCTCTGCTTTTGTGAGCTTCATCCCGTTTCCCCATGAGACAAGACAAGACTTGACAAGACTAGACTAGACAAGACTCGGATGATGTCTTGAATACACACACATAAACACACACAATCACACACACACACACACAATCCAAGATGGCTGGTAGTGTTCTCTTGAAATAGTACAATTTTTGCTGGGAAAAACTACTAAAACCAATGACATGTAATATTTTCATTTCTTCTCTCCTCATTTTTTTGATAACTTACAGCTTGTGGATATAGAATCCATCACCTATATCAAGATAAGAACCTTCTGGCTCCATATCAGCTTCAGCAGCTGCGACATTGGAAGGATATAACGGCTTGATACCTTTCTTTCCGTCTACTCCACACACAGCTTTCAAGACGCATCTGCGAACTCTGATACAGTCACAGAAGATGTCCATGCCATCTTCTTTATATTCTCCAACTTGAAATGCCCGTCATGGTTTATCATTCAACAACAGACGAGGATGTCTGCCACTCAGAAACGTCAGACCCTCGCCACTGTATCGGAAAAGATGTTGTTTTTGCTTAAGCAGACTCTCTGAAACTCTGCAGATATGGAGACATTTTCAGCACAAGATATCAGACAAACTGACAGAATAATAAGAAAATAGAGATTTCTAAAGGGAAAAAAAAATCAAATTTTAGACTTTAAAAATATTTCGTTTTGAGAGCAAATACAGTATTTGAAAAATGTGATTTATGAAAAAAAAAAGTTCACAAAACAGGATGGAAATAAGCGTACAACTACATGTTCAACAGACGCCGAGGTAGCGCAGTAGTTAATACCCTCAACTCTCATGCAAAGTTTGTGATTCATATTCGGCCAGAGGAATCGGTCACCAATGGGCACCTGTCTAGATCTGGAGCTGGGTAAGTAACGGCAGATGGGCGCGGGGAGTTGACTATGTCAATATCTAGCACGTAGACTGGGCAGAGAAAATCTGGACACTATCATCATATCTTCTCAGTGACTGTACGGCATAATAGGGCTATGGTTACTTTAACAAAGAAAAAGGAAAAAGAAATTCCCGTTTCCATGCCATTAAGACATACTGGCATTACGGTGTTAGGTCTGTATTTCCATGACCTTCAGCACATGAAGGTGTGATGTGGTCAGTATCATACCTGGCTGCATTCACCTTCCCAGACTTCTCTGGTATCCATTTTTTAGAGGCTGGGTGGACCCAGAAGCCGTTTTTTTTGGGGGGGGGGGAGGGGGGGGGAGGGGCGAGGGGCGTGGTGGTACCAGAAAAAAATATTCAACTTCGAGGATTTGAACCCGGTACCATCGGATTAGTAGAGCTAGGACCTAACCATACAGCCAATATGGCCGACCCATACTTTATATGTTCAATAAATCGTTTAAATGTACTGAAGCCTAACTGTAGCTGGTGTTTTTTTTTTTAGGTGTAGAGGTTGAGAATACTGAAATCAAATCAGGGAAGGCCTAGAAGTACTTGGCAAAGGGAAATTATGAAAGTGCTCAGAGGCAAGGGATGCACACAGAAGGAAGTAGAGAACAAATTCAAGAACAAAATGTGTAAACTAGGAACAAAAAGTAGGAACAGCTTTATTACTTAACGAGCACACAGTTGTGACGGAACAATTTTTTTTTTATAAATAGGAAACTACGAGGCTTTGGTACGGTAAAGTAAGAGAACACAGTTTTGTAGGATTATACTTCGAAAAAATCATAGACAAGGCACTTTAGTGAGACGTCAGAGAAAGAAAAATCACAAGAGAATTACCTGGGATTCGAACACGGACTAAGTTGTGACGTTTCGGTGTGAACCTTAATCATACAAAAACACACAGGACGAAGAAACAGAGAGAGAGAGAGAGAGAGAGAGAGAGAGAGAAGATAAAGTATAAATTCCCAACTGCTTGAGAACTTCTACATTCATGAATATGGGACGCTGGAACCACAAGGTTTGAAGTCGCTATTTAGCTCCACCTAACATTCGCTGTTTCCACAATCATATTCCCTCTGCATTAAGATCCACTCCTTTCTCATTTGTAACACATTTATTCTATTTTTTTTTCTACTTGTATTTTTTACATAACATTCATGTGAATTTATATTTTATCTTCTCTCTCTTTTTCTTCGTCCTGCGTGTTTTATGATTAAGGTTCACGCCGAGACGTCACAACTGTGTGCTCGTTAAGTATTAAAGCTGTTCCTACGTTTGTCCTAGTTTATACACTTTTGTTGTCACAGCTTTAATGCAGTGGCTCCGTGTATAGTTATATACTTAGTTTTCTATAAATACAAGAAAGGGGGTTGACTGGAGAAACTTTATCAATGACCTGTACTCACAACTGAGTGAGGAGCAGTGATGATGATGATGAATATTCAATTAACCACTTAAATCAGGACAGGAACAATCCGACTCCAGCCAGTTTCAAAATCACCAAAAAGCGTCTACTGCTTGTGGCCGAGAATACCCGCGTGATGTCTGCAAGAGGGCAAGAAGCGGGTTAGCGCTCGATGGATTGAATCCGCGAGAAAAGAACTCGCGAATAGTGAGGATAAACCACAGGCATACACACGTGTATGCGAAAGAAGAACCGGAGAAAGAAATTCATCTAAAAGCCATTCTTCGGCTAATCCGTAGGTTCCAAACTAAAAAAACCGGTCCCACGTATACATATAGATTAAGAAACCTATTATTGTTTACCAGCCATAGCTGACATTTTGCCATCTTCTGATTTTGGTTAACTCCGAGATCACGCCTTGTTCAAAGGGAAGCAACTGTCAGGCTTCATTTGAAACTGATAGGACGTATCACCAGTTAACAATAGTTCATTACAACTTATTGTTAGAGGGCATCCAGTGTGTAATAGGTCCATATTCATTAAGATATCCAGCAGTCCCTAAAGACATCGACAGCGATTTGAGAAAGAAAACAAAAAACGCTAAATCAAGCTGTAATTAAAATGTGTTCCACAGAAGATGGTTACACGTTGAACACCGAAGGAAAACACTTTACCAGAAAAATTTTCAACCCGGGAAAAATTAGATGAACAGAATTCTATTTTCGTGACATTTAGTAATGTACAGTGGTGGACTCAGCTTCTGTCAGTTATGACAGCATTCCGCAGTGAAAGATTATGATGGCCGACTCATGCAGTGAAACATGGGCTACAGCTGTCACCGCAAGGAAATATTAATAGGCGAAAGACAGGACCTAATAAGAACGCAAAGTAGAACTTCTTCTTCTTCTTCTCCTCCTTCTTCTCCTCCTCGTTCTTCTTCTTCTTCTTCTTCTCCTTCTTCTCCTCCTCGTTCTTCTTCTTCTTCTTCTTCTTTTTCTTCTTCTTCTTCTTCTTCTTCTCCTCCTTCTTCTCCTCCTCCTTCTTCTTCTTCTTCTCCTTCTTCTCTTCCTTCTTCCCCTCCTCGTTCTTCTTCTTCTCCTCCTTCTCTTCCTCGTTCTTCTTCTTCTTCTTCTTCTTCTCCTCCTTCTTCTCCTCCTTCTTCTCCTCCTCGTTCTTCTTCTTCTTCTTCTCCTCGTTCTTCTTCTTCCTCTTCTTCTTCTTCTTCGGGATTTTCCCTCAACATCAACTGAGAAGGTTCTGAGAGAGACTGACTGGAGAGATGAGGAAAGCAATAACAAACATCAGAAAAAAAAAACAATTCAGATTCGCTGGACACATTCTACGGCGGAGAAGATAGAAGATAAAAGAGATGGAGGTAGACAGAGAGAGAAAATGCTGGACGAACTAACAAGATGGCACGGACAGAGAACGTCAATACAACTAACACTCAGCACGCAGTGCAGGGAACTTGTGGGAAAGCATGATCTCAACGCCAATCGGCAGATCGACAGATATACAGACATGCAGACAGACACAAACATACGGATTTGCCCTTAAAATGGCTTTGACCGCGTTTTGTCCCCGCTAAAAGCCTTACGGCCCCGAAACACCCTACTTCGGTTCGGTATACTTTTTGAAGCTGGATTCGGCTTCCTATTTCAATCACTACTATCTCGGCCTGTCTGTTTCAAGGAAACACTAATAGGAGTTAGAACAGGGTCTTGGCCAGCTTAGGTCCGCCACCCATGACGCAAGAAGTCAGCTATAGATCACTAACTGCAAATATGTCGTTTAGCTTGAGTTCTTCTTCTTCTTCTTCTGGTGGTGGAGGAGGAAGAAGTATAAGAAAACACTGATGAGAAGACAGCCTCATAAGTCTGATAAGAATCATCTATGCAAAATACGCTAACGAGACAAAATAAAGCGTCCGCGTGAAATTCATTGAACACAGTCGACGTTATTGATTTAGTGCAGAATGTTTTTCCTGGCCTGTGTGGTGTATCTCATCAGACAGTGTCTTGTCTTATTTGTGAAATTCAAACCATACTCTTGTAGCTAAACTGGCATAGCTCGACAGGCTGTTTATATCAGAGAGACAGACAGGGTGTTTATATCAGAGAGACAGACTGGCTGTTTATATCAGAGAGACGGACAGGGTGTTTATATCAGAGAGACAGACAGGCTGTTTATTTCAGAGAGACAGACATGCTGTTTATATCAGAGAGACAGACGTGTTGTTTATATTAGAGAGACAGACAGGGTGTTTATATCAGAGAGACAGACATGCTGTTTATATCAGAGAGACAGACGTGCTGTTTATATTAGAGAGACAGACATGCTGTTTATATCAGAGAGACGGACAGGCTGTTTATATTAGAGAGACGGACAGGCTGTTTATATCAGAGAGACAGACAGGCTGTTTATTTCAGAGAGACAGACAGGCTGTTTATATCAGAGAGACAGACATGCTGTTTATATTAGAGAGACAGACAGGGTGTTTATATCAGAGAGACAGACAGGGTGTTTATATTAGAGAGACGGACATGCTGTTTATATCAGAGAGACAGACAGGCTGTTTATTTCAGAGAGACAGACATGCTGTTTATATTAGAGAGACAGACAGGCTGTTTATATCAGAGAGACAGACAGGCTTTTTATATCAAAAAGACAGACAGGGTGTTTATATCAGAGAGACAGACGTGTTGTTTCAAGGCAGAGAAAGAAGCAGCACGATAGGGCCCTCCCAAAATTCTCGTTCCATGTCCACTATAACAGCTCCGCCCTCCTGGTACAGTCATCTCTGCACACCATCACCTGCAGAGAACAAAGGTGTAGACCTAGGTAAGGAAATAAGTTTACTGATGCTAAGGCAACTTGGATGCTTGATGTAGCACAGGTGACTTATTACTCGGCTCCACACCCTTCCAACCGCTCTGTGCTGCTTTCAGTGAATATTTTGCATTTTTATGGCTTTATGTTGACGACACGATCTGAGAATAATTACAACCTGTATTGAAATCAAAGAGGACCGGTTAGAGTAGTGGTTAGAGCACTCGTCTAGCAACCGAATGACCAAGGGTTCGAATCCCCAGATGAATGATATTTTTTTTTCCGACCAATGCGGCCCCGAGGTCGACCCGGCATCGTAAAATGGGTACCAGAGAAAATCTGGGAAGGAAAGGCAGCGAGGAAAGGAACTGGCCACCCTATCTCATACACTGATGGCTCGGCATAATGAGGTCTCTAACACTTCTTCCCCTACGGCATTTGCTATGGGACTACCTTTACCTTTATTAGGTATAACTATTTTGGGTACAAAATATGATAGGCAAATAACAGCCAAGGAAGCAAGGAGTTAGACAAGGCTGTAATCCTGCATCAGATTTGTTTACACTGCACGGAGAAAATATCATGAGGGAAATAAAAAAAATAAACCAGGAATTCGAGCTGAAGGCAGCAACGTGAAAAATCTACGATATGCAGAAGGTACAGTATTAATAGCCAAAAAACAAAACAAAAACGAAAAGCTTCTACAGAAACTGTTAGATATAGCAGGGAGAGAACAGCGAGAAGAAAGTACTCGCCCCAAATAGCAAGAAAACAGAAACAGTAGTCATACCATTCATTCAATCATTTATTTGCATGTCCCTTGTGGAACTTTGTCTCCCTAACAGCACTCCTGTAGGCCTCTCAGTTGTGAGCAAGATGGCCTGTTGCTGATGCATCAATATGCAGATCATCAACGATGTCTTGCAGCCATCTTCGCCTTGGTCTTCATCTCTTTCTTTTTCCCATTATGTACCCTTCCAAGTGGAAAAATAAACTCTCAACATATGGAAAGTGTCTTCCCATATGTTGCGATGGGAAAGATGCATGCCCACAAAAATAAGATTTTTAAGGGCATGCATCTTTCCCATCGCAACATATGCCTGTGAGACCTGGACACTTAACAAAACAGCTGAGAAGCACATAAATGCCTTTGAATGTAAATGCTATAGAAGAGTTCTCCAAATATCGTGGACACAAAAAAGAACAAATATATCTATACTACAAGAGCTTAATATTGAAGAAGGCTGGCTAGTAAAGAGGATTAAAGAGAGAAAACTTAAATATTTTGGCCACATTAAACGTCATGATACTTTAGAGAGGACCGTATTGGAAGGATACATGGTGGGAAAAAGAAAAAGAGGAAGACCGAAACGAAGATGGCTGCAGGACATCGTTGATGATCTGGAAATGGATGCAGCAGCAGCAGGCCATCTTGCTCACAACCGAGAGGCCTACAGGAGTGCTGTTTGGGAGGCAAAGTTCCGCAAGGGACAAGCAAAGGAATGAATGAATGAACCCTTCCAAGGCGGTCTTCTCTAGATTGTCATGACGTTTAATGTGTCAAAAATATTTAAGTTTTCTCTCTTTAATCCTCTTTACTAGCCAGCCTTCTTCAAAATTAAGCTCTTGTAGTATAGATATATTTGTTCTTTTTTATGTCCATGATATTTGAAGAACTCTTCTGTAGCATTTACATGTAAAGGCATTTATGTGTTTCTCAGCTGTTTTGTTAAGTGTCCAGGTCTCACAGGCATATGTTGCGATGGGAAAAATGCATGCCCTTAAAAATCTTATTTTTGTGGTTCTTTCTGTTCCTCTCCACAGATCCTTCTGTTTTTTACTTTCTGAAGATCGATAGATGTCCTGCTATTAATATCACGAAAAGAAAAGAAAAAAAAAACACAACCTAAACCCAGTGTTAAGTACAGCCTTGAGACAAGTGCATACATTTAAATACCTGGGTACACCAGAAACATCAGAAGGAACATGTACCCGTGAAATCAAGAATAGAACAGAAAGCCAAAACAGCTTTCCAAGAAATGAGAAACATCTTGCGCAATGCATCTCTGTTACTTAACGTCAGAAAGTCAGTTATAAAATGCCGTATTGAGCATGTAATACTCTACCAAAGGGCAATCACTAGACCGAAGGGAAGGTCACTAGAGGCAACAAAGATGTGATTCGTTAGAAGAATGTTAAGAATGCCATAGAGAGTTGGGAATGACGAACAAAAGCAGATGTAGATACGAATTTAAATTAAAGCAATAAGAAAACAACCGACATCAATTTTAGACATATAATGAGAGGAATAGGGCTTGAAAACATCGTAACAACATGGAAGATAAATGGGAAAAGATGCAGGGGAAGACCAAGAGAAAAAAAAATCACGGGCAATCTAATGTGATAACACGAAAAGGAACAAAAAAAAAAAAAAAAAAAAAAAAAAAAACCGAGTTGATGGAAAATATCAAGGAACGAAATCTATGTAGAAGTGTGACCATCAAATCTTAGCGGCGTTGGGCATGATGATGATAATGAAGATGATGATGATGATGATGATGATCTTCCTAACAATGGAGCCAAGTCCGGGTCTGAAGGGGGGTACACGTGTGACATCCCATTGAGACGTACATCGTATACAGGAAATGGATTTAGTGCTAATATTGTCCTTCACCTGTAACATGCCACTGATGCCACTGGACTGTGGCTTAAATGCCAATATTTCCAGGTGGACAGGCGTTTTGAATACCGGTTTCTCATCTGGAGTACACGGGTTCGAATCACGGTCGGGTCAAGTTTTTTTTCTGTTTTTTTTTCTGTCGGACACACAATTAAAACCCATCCTGAGCATACCAAGACCAGTGCTCTTAGCGACCAATAATTTTCTTCTTCTTCTTCTTCTTCTCCTTCTCCTTCTTCAGGTTCTGTAATTTCTTAACCTCAAACTATGTGGGGAGGGGGGAGGGGGTGTGAAACGTCCGTTTTGACGCTCAGTGACCCATAGCTGACCAAGACCCTGTCCCACCTCTTCGTTAGTACCCCTAGTAACAGGCCTTGCCTGACTAGGGGGGGGGCAACTGATCGCGTCAAGTCCCTATGGCGGATGAGCCTTGCTAAAGAACTATAACAGACATCTTGTTCTTTAGCAGCCGCCAGAGGCTGATTAAAAAAATAGCCGCAAGAGCCTACTCTCAAACCGACACGGTGCTGTGCCTTAACATCTACAGGAAGAAGAAGAAGAAGAAGAGCATCTCAAGATGAACACTGCAGCAGTCGAGAGAAGGAAACAAAAAGTAATCCAATGCCGTGTTGTTCTATTTTTCTTTACCTTCGTCCAAATTATCGGTTCTAACGTTTATTGCCAATTTGCTGGTAATTCCGGGAGTCGGGGTACACGCGGCTTAAGCTGAGCACGTGATAGGCCGAGATACACAGACCGCACACAAGAGACTCTCCGCGGGCCACGAGCGGGAGAAAACTTGTAATTTGCGTGTAATTGGGTATTAAAACAGTCCTGGGAATGCGCTGATTCTGCTGTCTGAAGCGTTCTTAGACAGAAATAATTGAAGCACTGGGAGCATCTATCTATCTATCTATCTATCTATCTATCTATCTATCTATCTATCTATCTATCTAAAGGGCAGAATGTAAGACGGGCCTGCATGCCCAATTCTTTACCCTTGAAAAATAAAGATTATTCATTCATTCATTCTATCTATCTATCTATCTATCTATCTATCTATCTATCTATCTATCTATCTATCTATCTACCTACCTACCTATCTATCTATCTATCTATCTATCTATCTATCTATCTATCTATCTATCTATCTATCTAAGTTATACACTACTCCAGAGGTTCCAAAACCTTTTAAAGCGAAGGACCCTTCGCACCAAAACAAAAAAAAAGAGAAGTGCTGAAGTCCTCATGAAACGTGTCATGCTAAAATTGGAAACATTTAATGAAGACTCTACACACGTTTCAAAACTTAATACCGTAGTAAATATTCAAATATCCCGCGTGGTACCAGGGACCTGGGCACGTGCCTGGGAAGCAAAGAATAGGACCACCGTACCTTACCAAGCATGATCGTAAAGGGCGACCAAGGAGTGTTCAGCATAGGGCCAGTCTTTGGCCACTCCCAGGCAACAACTAAGGAGGGTTCAGCATAGGTCCAGTCTTTGGCCACTCCCAGGCAACAACTAAGGAGGGTTCAGCATAGGTCCAGTCTTTGGCCACTCCCAGGCAACAACTAAGGAGGGTTCAGCATAGGACCAGTCTTTGGCCACTCCCAGGCAACAACTAAGGAGTGTTCAGCATAGGTCCAGTCTTTGGCCACTCTCAGGCAACAACTAAGGAGGGTTCAGCATAGGTCCAGTCTTTGGCCACTCCCAGGCAACAACTAAGGAGGGTTCAGCATAGGGTCCTTGGCTATCCACAGGCAACAACTAAGAAGGTTCACCATAGGGTCCTTGGCCACCCTCAGGCAACAACTAAGAAGGTTCAACATAGGGTCTTTGGCTACCCCCAGGCAACAACTAAGAAGGTTCACCATAGGGTCCTTGGCCACCCCCAGGCAATAGCTAAGGAGGTTCAGCATAGGGTCTTTGGCCACCCCCAGGCAACAACTAAGGAGGGTTCACATAGGGTCCTTGGCTACCCCCAGGCAACAACTAAGGAGGGTTCACATAGGGTCCTTGGCTACCCACAGGCAACAACTAAGGAGGGTTCATATAGGGTCTTTGGCTTCCCACAGGCAACAACTAAGGAGGGTTCACATAGGGTCCTTGGCCACCCCCAGGCAGTAGCTAAGGAGGTTCAGCATAGGGTCCTTGGCCACTCCCAGGCAACAGCTAAGGAGGATTCAGCATAGGGTCCTTGGCTATCCCCAGGCAACAGTTAAGGACACCCGTCGGGAAAAGAAAGAGGGGCAGGCAATTGGGGACATAAAGAAACCAGTGCAGAAAACTGATGTTGTTGCTGACGATGACGATGATAATGATGTAATCAAATTTAAAAAAAAACAGGTTTATTTCACCTGTGCAACATATTCGACATGCAAGATACAAAATTTAAGCCACATTTATTTATTTATTTGTAGTTCAGGATAAAGGAAGGTTGGGTCTTGCTACTGACCCTAAAATGCTTCAACAACTGAAGTTATGATATTCACTTATAAGGGCAGATAATCCTCTATATTTAACCTGCTGTTAAAATTATTCTGTGTAGCCATGCACATTGGAGAGGATTGCTCATAGAAAAATACGCGCACGTCATTGCGTAATGCATCGATAAACTCCAAGGGCTGGTTGTTGATTTCATGTATTCCACGGAAATGCAAAGACTGGAAGATTATTCCTCCTGATAATTTGTGGCTGACATTTCTGTAAGTTGTTTCTCTGTCCTTTAAAGATATTTCATTCGCCAAAAATAACAGATTTTAAACCCAAAGTCCAGTCTTCAGTAGAGTTTATAGTCTAAATTTCCTTCACAAAGGGTTTGTCGGTCTAACTTCTTCTTCTTCTTCAACCTCCCTGCAACCGCGATCTGGTTTTCTTTGTAGCCGATGCGGTGAAGATATTGAGGTGCAGCATCGTATCGGATTTGGAGTGGGTTATGACTGCTATATTTTTTTCATTCCCTGGAAGGAGCTAAAAAAGAAAAAGAAGAAAGCTTCCAAAACTTCTTTAGCAGACTCCGCCACCCATGGGGGACAGTGGCGTCCCTGTCCCGTTAGCCTAGCTAGACCTGTTACTGGGGGCACAAACGAAGAAGTAGGACAGCGTGGTGATTGACAATAGGCCGTCAACTCTGAGGCTAGCATGTCAGCTACGGGTGGCCAAATCCTGACGATAGCATGTCAGCTACGGGTCGACAATCCTGACGATTGCATGTCAGCTACGGGTCGACAATCCTGACGATTGCATGTCAGCTACGGGTCGACAATCCTGACGATTGCATGTCAGCTACGGGTCGCCAATCCTGACGATAGCATGTCAGCTACGGGTCGACAATCCTGACGATTGCATGTTAGCTACGGGTCGCCAATCATGACTATAGCATGTCAGCTACGGGTCGCCAATCCTGACTATAGCATGTCTGCTACGGGTCGCCAATCCTGACGATAGCATGTCAGCTACGGGTCGCCAATCATGACTATAGCATGTCAGCTACGGATCGCCAGTCCTGACGATAGCGTGTCGGGGTCACTGACTGGCAAATCGGATAGCTTCTTTGCCCTCCGTTCTTTCATAAATAGGCCAGTTAGCTGAAGTGTTTCTTTTTATGTGAGTTAGCAAGTGTTTGAAAAAACAGCATGCCTTCTTCTATATTAGTTTCGTGAATGTAGCAAAACCAATCCGCAACATGTGTTCTTTTATCACATGCGAAGCGAAACTGTTGAATCAACTCGCCTTATTAACTCAGTTAAGAAACATGTCGGCGTGTTCTTGATGCCTGTTTGGAAACAGAATTTGCAGAAGTAAGCACAGGTCTACCTTTTGCTTGTTTGTTTGTTTGTTTTGTTCAAATTTCGCGTGTAGCAACATATGTAGCGTCATCATTATTGCCCTTCACTGTCCCGGGAGTATAGGGCACGGGTAAAGTTTCTCCAGTCATCCCTGTTCTTGGGTTTGTTCTCTCATTTCTTCCTCATCCCTGTTCTTGGGTTTGTTATCTCATTTCTTCCTCATCCCTGTTCTCGGATTTGTTCTCTTCTTTCTTCCTCATTCCTGTTCTTGGGTTTGTTCTCTCTTTTCTTCCTCATCCCTGTTCTTGGGTTTGTTCTCTCATTTCTTCCTCATCCCTGTTCTTGGGTTTGTTCTCTCTTTTCTTCCTCATCCCTGTTCTTGGATTTGTTCTCTTCTTTCTTCCTCATCCCTGTTCTTAGGTTTGTTCTCTCATTTCTTCTTCATCCCTGTTCTTGGGTTTGTTCTCTCATTTCTTCCTCATCCCTGTTCTTGGATTTGTTCTCTCCTTTCTTCCTCATCCCTGTTCTTGGGTTTGCTCTCTCCTTTCTTCTTCATCCCTCTTCTTGGGTTTGTTCTCTCTTTTCTTCCTCATCCCTGTTCTTGGGTTTGTTCTCTTCTATCTTCCTCATTCCTGTTCTTGGGTTTGTTCTCTCTTTTCTTCCTCATCCCTGTTCTTGGGTTTGTTCTCTTCTTTCTTCCTCATTCCTGTTCTTGGATGTGTTCTCTTCTTTCTTCCTCATCCCTGTTCTTGGATGTGTTCTCTTCTTTCTTCCTCATTCCTGTTCTTGGATTTGTTCTCTTCTTTCTTCCTCATTCCTGATCTTGGATTTGTTCTCTTCTTTCTTCCTCATTCCTGTTCTTGGGTTTGTTCTCTTCTTTCTTCCTCATTCCTGTTCTTGGATTTGTTCTCTTCTTTCTACCTCATTCCTGTTCTTGGATTTGTTGTCTCATTTCTTCCTCATCCCTGTTCTTGGGTTTGTTCTCTCATTTCTTTCTCATCCCTGTTCTTGGGTTTGTTCTCTCATTTCTTTCTCATCCCTGCTCTTGAGTTTAGGGATGTTTAGGGGCTTCTCTGATTTCTCTGATGTCTCCATGTTAGTAAGTAGTTTGTTATGCTTGTGTCTAGTTTCCTTAGTATGTGGCCAATCCGCATAATTGATAGGTTCACAGGCTCTTGTCCTGATCTTTCCCATAGCTCCTCGTTCATGGTCTTGTCCTGCCATTTGATGTTTAGTATCCTTAATTGTATTGTCTTAGTCATCACCCATATCTCCCATGTCTCCGAACCATATAGTCTTTACGTTTGTATTAAAGAGGCCGAGTTTGGTTCTTGTTTTGATGTTCTTTGATGCGAATTTTTGTTCATCTGGGACAAATACCATTATTGCCTTTGCTGTTCTAACATACGGTGTCAAATTTTTTTTTTTTTGCAGAATGTTTTATCAGATTTTTCAGCAGATGTATGTCCTTCACCTGCTGTTTCTACACGATATCAAGCAGTAAGAGCACCCTTATTTTCTGGATATACAAATAAGCACAGCATTATTTATTCTGACATCTAAGCATTTTCTCTTTTACATACTAAGGAGTATGTTCACTAGGGATAATTTGACAGTAAATATCGATTTAGCCACACACGAATCAAATCTCTGTTACTTTATATCGTTCCGTATTCATTTCTCGCAAAACCCAGTTTGTTCCATGTCTTTGTTCCAAGTCTTTGTTCCAAGTCTTTGTAAAGTCAAAGTGGATAACATTCCCTTCTTCATGTACTCTGTTTCTTATGCTCTCGAGACGCTGCCCGATAAGGCAAACAGCGACCCATAGCTGATATGTTAGCGTTAGAGTTAGCGAACCCCAGCTGACCAAAACCCTTGTCCCACCTCTCCGTCCGCACCCCCAGTAACAGGCCTAGCCTTGTTGACGGGGTAGGGATCTACATAGTCCCCATGGCGGTGGAGTCTCTTAAAGAAGTATTGCTAGCCACCCAATCCCTGCCTTTTAGTACAACCTGGGACTGAAAAAAGTAGCTATCATAACCACCTTCCACGTTGACACGACGGAGTGTATTAATAACTTCACGGCATCAGCTGCAAAGAACACCAGCTCGTAGTTACAGGGAGATAAAAGTAAGAAAGAAAGAAAGAAAAAACAAACAAACAAACAAAGAACAAAGAAAGAAAGAAAGACAGAAAGACAGAAAGAAAGAAAGAAAGAAGAAAGAAAGAAAGAAAGAAAGAAAGAAAGAAAGAAAGAAAGAAAGAAAGAAAGAAAGAAAGAAAAGAACACCAGCATATCAGCTATCTGTCTCTGGTTGCCAAAACGAACAGCGTCGTCGAGCCAACATCTAAAATCAACATGCTTGAACGTTAGCTGTGATGAACTGCTACTAGCAGCTTCATAAACGATCCTGCCACATGAAAAAACCACCTGACGCATGGTCTGTTACTGTATCTGCCGCATCATGCGGTAACGTCATCTATTAAGTACAAAAAAAAAGGAAAACCTTTTATGTTCTTCTTACGTCTTTGGAAGATGTCCTTTATTAAATATTGAAAAAAAGTATTAATTACTGATGCTCTTTTTCTGTGGGAAAAAAAAGTGCAAGATAGTTAAAATTTTCCTGACTGAGCCAAGGCAGCTGCGGCGGAGCACAAGGGCACCGCGGAACACAGCTTTAAAAAATCGTTATTGCTTGCTTAACAAGAAATAATACATAAAAATGTTGAAATTTTAAAAGTTTGAAAATTTGAAAATTTCTGCTTAAAAATGTTATGTTTGAGTTTTAGAAATGTTGCTATTAGAAGCGACTGATTAGCCATTAAGCTGAATAAAATTTAAGCTTAAGGAAGCCGTATTAAGGAAAAATAAAACTCAGCAAATACAGATTATTGTTTCCAGCGCCTCTTATTTATATCTATTAGTAAGATGGACACCACAGGGGAACAGAAGTAAGGGTAGACCAAACGAGACATGGAGAAGAACAACAGAAAGGATGTTGAGCAATAGAGGGGCTCACCTGGGCAAGAGCAGAAAAAAAGGCACAGGACAGGCATTTGTGGAAAACCCTTGCGGTAGCCCCATGTGCCATGGGCATTTAAGGTTCAGAGAGAGAGAGAGAGAGAGAGAGAGAGAGAGAGAGTGAGAGCTTCATTAGCCAGTTATTTTATACAAAATACAGAGACGTATCAGCTTATATTTAGTTTATATACATACTTCATAGTCTAATAGTAGATACCACAAACAGAGGGGACTCACGCCATGTATCAGGAGACTCGCGAAGATAGCGGGGGGGTTGGGGTGGCCTTTAATAAGTTTAGTTTAAGGGGCCAGGTGGCGGTTAATCCATCACTGACTATTCAAATATCTTTCTGTGTTCAAACATATGAATCATTCACAAGAGTTCGAATCGAGTACTTGAAATACTGATATATGAAAAATAAAAATCACAAGCAAATAAAAGGAAAGAGACTTAATTTCTACTTTTTTTTTTTTAAAACCTACTAAGAATTCCGGCAGTCAACGACCCATAGCTAACATGCCAGTGTCAGAGTTGATGAACCATAGCCGACCAAGTCCGTGTCTCACTTCTTCTGTGGTATCCAAAGTTAACAGGCTTAACTAGGCTAACGGGGGCAGGAAACGTTCTTCTCTTCTTCTTCTTCTTCTTTTCTTCTTCTTCTTCTTCTTCTTCTTCTTCTTCTTCTTCTTCTTCTTCTTCCCAGTCTTCTTCTTCTTCTTCTCCTTCTCCTTCTTCTCTTTCTTGTTGTTGTTGTTGTTATTGTTGTTGTTGTTGTTCTTCTTCTTCTTCTTCTTCCCAGTCTTCTTCTTCTTCTTCCCAGTCTTCTTCTTCTTCTTCTTCTGCTTCTTCTTCTTCTTCCCAGTCTTCTTCTTCTTCTTCTTCATCTTCTTCTTCTTCTTCTCTTTCTTCTTCTGCTTCTTCTTCTTCGAACATTTTCAGAAGTTCACCTGTATATTTTTGAGGTAGCTGGTGATCACCTGGAGGGCGTGGACATCCCCCTACAGCTTGTTCTGGACAGATGTTGTCACTGATCACATTTGTCTCCTCTTTTGCTCATATGTTGGGCACTCATGCAGTATGTGGTCTGCTGAGGTCTTATTGGTGCCGCATTCACATGCATCAGCTGATCCTATCTTGAATTTGTTGTACAAATGGTATCTTAGCCTCAAGGGGCTGGAGTTTGCTAAAGAAGTATTGCGCAAATTCTTGCTCTTTTTTAAATCTCTATTTAGGAACTGAACGAATAGCCTCCACAACCTGCTCCCAATCCGATACGATGGTGTGCCTCAACATCTTCACCACAATGACTATGAAGAAGAAGAAGAAGAAGAAGAAGAAGAAGAAGAAGAATTAAGAATGCATGCTCAGCTTTACATTAGCTCTGTCTACGCGGTTTGCCTTAACAACAATGGAAATGTAATCAACTACCGCCAAAAAAAAAGCGCGGAAAAATAATAAAGGTATAATTACGTAGAAAAAAAAACACAGAACAAAAACACGCAAAAAATCCAGAAGTTCAATGAGATCCACGCACAAACCAACATAGAACAAACATTCTGTGATAGAGCTCAGCTGTATGTTCGATCCATTAAGCTTAATGAACCACATCTGAGAATAAAATTAAGCAATTTTTCCACGGCAATGAAGCTTCGATTTACTCGGGCACAAGAATGGAAAAAAACACTGACTTGGAAAATTGGACATTTTAAGGGACCGATTCTGTCTATAAAAGTACCAAAAGAAAAAAAAAATGGTAGTGGTTCATTACTGCAGCAGATGTGACTTCCAGATAATTTAGAAAACCGAGTTTCAGGCCCTTGTGTGTTTTCTAAAATAAAATATTCTTTCTTTGACTAATGGGCTTGATCTTGGCCTATTTTTTGTGTGCTTATTTTGAGACAAAATTACGTGGAGTCTTTTCGGAAAACAACACGCTTTTGTAGCCATCTCTCTCTCTCTCTCTCTGAACCTTAAGTGCCCAGGGCACATGGGGCTTCCGCAAGGGTTTTCCACAAATGCCTGTCCTTTGCCTTTTTTTCTGCTCTTGCCCAGGTGAGCCCTCTATTGCTCAACATCCTCTCTGTTGTTCTTCTCCATGTCTCGTTTGGTCTACCCTTACTTCTGTTCCCCTGTGGTGTCCATCTTAGTGCTGTTTTTGGTAGTGAGTTATCAGTCATTCGGAGCACATGTCCCAACCATCGCCAGCGTCTTTCCTCAATAATTAGTGTCAGTGGCTTCATCTGCATCTCTGCCAACAAGATGTTATTTCTTATGGTGTTTGGCCAAAATATTTGTCTAATTCTTCGTAAACATTTAGTCTGGAAAGAATTCAACTTGTTTTCTATTACATCTTACATCCTTCCAGTGCCGTTAAAAGTTACATAGGGCTCGCATGCTAGTTCACCAAGTCTTGTATTTAAACGTCACATAGGGCTCGCATGCTAGTTCACCAAGTCTTGTATTTAAACGTCACATAGGGCTCGCATGCTAGTTCACAAAGTCTTGTATTTAAACGTCACATAGGGCCCGTATGCTAGTTCACCAAGTCTTGTATTTAAACGTCACATAGGGCCCGCAAGCTAGTTCACCAAGTCTTGTATTTAAACGTCACATAGGGCCCGCAAGCTAGTTCACCAAGTCTTGTATTTAAACGTCACATAGGGCCCGTATGCTAGTTCACCAAGTCTTGTATTTAAACGTCACATAGGGCCCGCAAGCTAGTTCACCAAGTCTTGTATTTAAACGTCACATAGGGCCCGCAAGCTAGTTCACCAAGTCTTGTATTTAAACGTCACATAGGGCTCGCATGCTAGTTCACCAAGTCTTGTATTTAAACGTCACACAGGGCTCGCATGCTAGTTCACCAAGTCTTGTATTTAAACGTCACATAGGGCTCGCATGCTAGTTCACCAAGTCTTGTATTTAAACGTCACATAGGGCCCGCAAGCTAGTTCACCAAGTCTTGTATTTAAATGTGAGCGTGTGCGCTATTTTAAAGCGTCAGTTCTCCCTCACTTGTAGGTTTTGGTTCTAGTTTTTCCCTGCAATAAAACTGAAAAGAGAAGTAATACAGATCATAGGGGCACTGTCTTGCCTTGTCTTGTCTCCTTCCTCATGTACCTTTTGAGTGCTGAAGAGAAGCAAATAGACTGTTTGATAAGGTTAGAAAGTCACATGAGAACCAGACAGTTTAAATATTACCATCTTATCAAAAGGCATAATACAGTAATGAGAATCACACCAGAGAGAAAAGTTTCTTCCAGGTCAAAAGTCAGTTAGGAGGAGTAAGTTTGTGTGGCTGCTTCAACTCAACATACAACGTGCTGTGGCACGGAGAGAAAGAGAGAGAGAGAGAGAGAGAGAGAGAGAGAGAGAGAGAGAGAGAGAGAGAGAGAGGGGTGGGGTGGGCCAAACAGAAAGGTCGAAAAATAAAAGACAAGAGCAGTATGGCGTATAAAGAAAGATTTTCAAGTTAGTGTCCCGTTACATGCTGCTGAGGTCAGTGTCCGAAAATGAAACAACTGTTGAAGCTGCTGCACCTACAAAATGGATTTCAAATCTCAACAAGAAAGAATTTCGCCACGACAATTGGTCCAGCACGTACATGGCTTTTGGGGGAAACAGCCATGACAAACCTGAAGCACTTTCCTCCCCTGAGTTGAAGCAGATGCTTGCACAGCTGCATTTCAGCTTTACTCTGACCAATGGATTCAGCTCAGTCAGTCACTTGCATGTCCCTTGCGGAACTCTGCCTCCCTAACAGCTCTCCTGTAGGCCTCTCGGTTGTAACCAAGATGTCCTGTTGCTGATGCATCCATGTGCAGACCATCAATGATGTCTTGCAGCCATCTTCGCCTTGGTCTTCCCCATTATGTACCCTTCCAAGACTGTCTTCTCTAAACTATAATGACGTTTAATGTGTCCAAAATATTTATTAAGTTTTCTCTCTTTAATCCCCTTTACTAGCCAGCCTTCTTCAATATTAAGTTCTTGTAATATGGATATATTTGTTCTTTTTTGTGTCCATGAATTTTCAAGAACTCTTCTGTAGCATTTACATTCAAAAGCATTTATGGATTATTAGTGCATTATTTCACTTCTTTTTTTTAGGGGGGGGGGGGAATTTGCTGATTGTGTGTGAAAATTTCCTAAGTGAAGAAATGTAATCAGTATGGCGACCAAAGTAGCTATCAAAAAGGGAAAGCTACAAATGAGGGTGCAGTTACGCTAGAATCTTAGTGCTCCAGTCAACAACAAGTCTATATATCAGTAAAAAACATTGTTACTATTGTCAGATGCAGAAAATGCTTTGCGTGTGGTCGAAGTAATCACGTGGTCGAGAGCTGTTGCTACAACATCAGTATCAGACATTTTATAAAGAGAAGTTATAATCCTTCAAGGACAGATAAACATTGAAGACACTACTGGGACAAGCAAGTGATACGAGGAAAGTTAAACATTGAAGACACTACTGGACAAGCAAGTGATACGAGGAAAGTTAAACATTGAAGACACTACTGGGACAAGCAAGTGATACGAGGAAAGTTAAACATTGAAGACATTACTGGGACAAGCAAATGATACGAGGAAAGTTAAACATTGAAGACACTACTGGGACAAGCAAGTGATACGAGGAAAGTTAAACATTGAAGACACTACTGGGACAAGCAAGTGATACGAGGAAAGTTAAACATTGAAGACACTACTGGGACAAGCAAGTGATACGAGGAAAGTTAAACATTGAAGACACTACTAGACACTCAAGTGATACGAGGAAAGTTAAACATTGAAGACACTACTAGCCACTCAAATGATACGTGGAAAGTTAAACATTGAAGACATTACTAGACACTCAGATGATACGAGGAAAGTTAAACATTGAAGACATTACTAGACACTCAAATGATACGAGGAAAGTTAAACATTGAAGACATTACTAGACACTCAGATGATACGAGGAAAGTTAAACATTGAAGACACTACTAGACACTCAAATGATACAACGTTAGGTAAACATCAGAAAGGTCAGTCAAAGTCAAAGTCCAGAAACAGGGGTTAGAGAAGGGTCGACTACGAGCCCAGAACGTTTGGACTTGCGCCAGAAGGTTGAGTTCAGGCGTGACATGAATCATACAATGTGAGGAGGACTGTATGCCAACATAGAGACATCTGATGCGGACTAGTATAGCAAAATTTTGTTTCCTGGTTATGAACATTTTTTTTCTTGGTTATTAATATTTTGTTTCCTAGTTAGTAATATTTTGTTTCCTGATTATAAGTGTTTTGTTTCCTGGCTAGGAATGTTTTGTTTTCTGGTTAGAAATATTTTGTTTCCTGTTTGGGAATATTTTGTTTCCTGGGAAGGAATATTTTGCTTCCTGGGTAGGAATATTTTGTTCTCTGGCTAGGAAGTATCTCAAGAAGAAATGTTGTATCTTTTATTTTCTTCCACAGCCAGTAGTTAGCGGTGATATTAAGTTTAGCTTTCATGATTTTTCATTTGTTTGGTTGTTTTGTGGTATTTATGTATTCGTTTTGTGTCTGTGTTATTTAGTTTAAATGAAATGTGTGTGTAAGACACAAAGCTGTTGTCAAAAGGAGGGAAAGATTATGAAGGTTCTGGCGTTTTCTACCTGGCCGACGGAAAGATCAAAGTAGCACTTTAGGATTTGAGAGCACGTGTCTGGCTGGTGTGTTGACCTGTTAAAATGTGTAGTTGACCAATCATTTGCCCCTTGTGTTGTGGGAAAATACGGCCAGGATTATAGTGAGGGAGCATGTTGTCGTTATTGTCTTATGGATCAGTGTAAATGTAGTTGTATCATTTCCTGCGATGATCTACCACTGTGCCATCCTCAAGGTTGTGTAACAGTGTTGCTTTATGTGAACTTAAATGTAAATGTTGTTAAACGAAGTCGCAGTTCGTGGTGAACTGTTAAAATGTGATCAGTGTTAAATACTAGAAGTAGTTACGGTTTTTGTAACATGAAAACCATCACTGTTGATTTTATTTGCCATTTTTGATATATTTGATTGACTGAATTTGCATTGATATTTCCATTTGCTGTGATGTGTTACGTGCGCATCATGTATGCAATCAGAAGTATTTATGTAAATTTTCATTGACGTTATGCGCACTAATACTTTTTCCAGTGTTCATCTGTCATACATATATAATGTCACAATTTTTTCATTCACATATTGTCATATTTCACACATTGTGATATTTCATTTGAGAGAATCATAATCTGGTTATGGTAAAGTGCAGATATTAGCACTGCACACTTTGAATATGATGTTTCATGAGTTAGCAAGAATATAATATGTGTTCCTAAGTGTAGGGATGCTAGCTCACCAGTTGTTCACGTAGTTTTGTGTTGAGAAGAAGATATAATTGTCGAACATTAGTGTGATTGCAAAACACAACGTAGTGAGGCCTTCTATGTGAAGAGGGCCAGTTTTGAAGTAGGTGTATGATTAATATGAGAGTCACACATAGAGACAGTTTTGAAGTAGATGCAAGATTAATATGAGAGTCACGTATAGTAACTGTTTTGGAGTAGATGTATGATTAATATGAGAGTCACACATAGTGACAGATAGTTTTGTCATGTCTTCTTCTTCTATGTTCGAGTCTGTTGGTCACTTCTGATCCTGATCCCCGTCGACATGGCAAAGCCCGCAGTCCTCTCCAGATCCTGATAGGAGCCCAAAGCTTTTGCCCCAAGCTTGTGTCTTCTGGCCATGTCTCAAGCCTCAGGTCTGCATGGTTTATGGCATTCTCGAAGGATATGTTCTGGAATCTGGACTCCACTGCCACATGGACACTCGTCTGTGTGAGACATTTTGAGTCGATGTAGGTGGCTCAGTAGTCTGCAGCGGCCTGTCCTTTGGCAGAAGAGGATGGTTTGCTGATGTCTTTGTGGTTGGTGTATTGGATCTGGTTCATTGTAGCATTTCAGTTGCTTTTTCCATTCAAAATAACCGACTGAAACTGGAAAGAGAAATAATGAGAAACATAAGAACCAAACAGGTAAATTATTTCTGTCATATCAGGGGCATAATACAATAATAAAAACCATACTAGAGGGAAAAGTTGAAAGAAAAAAGAACATTACAGATTGTGGAATGGAGTAAAGACTGATCAGGTTCACTTTAAAAATAGAGTTCAGAACAAGCTGGAAGACCAATACACCCATGAGGAAGATTGCACATGACGATGATGACAGTGGTGGTGATGGTAATGGCGGTGGTTGTGATAGTGATGCTGGTGATGTTATTGGAGGTGGTGGTGATGCTGATGACGGCGGTGGTTGGTTATGGTGATGGTGGTGGTAATGTTCCTGGTGATGTTATTGGAGGTGGTGATTGGTGATGGTGATGGTTGTGGTGGTGGTAGTGTTGCTGGTGATGTTATTGGAGGTGGTGATTGGTGATGGTGCTGGTGGTGGTGGTGATGGTGATGGCGGTGGTGATGGTAATCGTGGTGATCGTGATGCTGGTGATGGTGGTGATGCTGGTGATGGTGGTGATGCTATCTGACTGTGATGATGTTAGGGTGGTGATGATGCTATCGGTGATGGTGCTGCTGGTGATGGCGGTGGTGGTGAGGCTGGTGGTGGTGATGATGATGGTGATGGTGATGCTGGTGTTAGTGGTGATGGTGATGCTACTGATGCTCATGATTGTGTTGATGATGCTGGTGGTGGAGGTAATGCTAATAATTGTCATGGTGGTGGTTGGTGATGGTGGTGGTGATAATGATGATGATAGTGATGCTTCTGGTTTTAGTGATGCTAGCGGTTTGTGATTGTAGTGGTGGTGATGGTAGTGATACTGGTGGTAGTGGTGTGGTGATAGGATGCTGCTGGTGGTAGTGGTGGATATAGACGTGGACGTGACAATAAAGACTCTTCAACAGCGGGGAGTGATGTTTCAGTGACGGAATCAGCTACAATCCTTTTTCGAAGCAAAGATCCGATCATTCTACTTGTCATATCCCTGTCATCCAGCCAGTCAGTCACTCAACATGTCAATCATTCCGTCATCCTGTCAGTCAACAAGTCAGTCATTTCGCCTTCCTGCCAGCCAGCCAGCCAGCCAAACCAACCAATCAATTCTTTCTTTCTTTCGTTCTTCGATCTCCCTGTAACTGCGAGCTGGTGTTCTTTGCAGCCGATGCTGCGAGGATGTCGAGGCACAGCATCGTGTCGGCGTGGGAGCGGGTTATGGCAGCTATTTTTTAATCAGTCCCTTATTGCAGCTAAAAAGCAGCGGGTGTGCAATACTTGTTTAGCAGACTCCACCACCATGGGACTATGCGATTCCTGCTTCGTTAGCCAGGCGAGGTCTGTTACTGAGGGTATCAACGGAGAGGTGGGGGCAGGGTCGTGATCAGCTATGGTTCGCTAACCCTGGCGCTAGCATATCAGCTCTGGGTCGCTGATTGCCTATGACAGTCACTCTGCCAACCAGTCCACATGTCAGTCATGCTATCCATCCTGCCATTCAGAGAATCAACCCGCCAGTCATTCTGTCATCCTGCTAGTCAACCAGTCAATCTGTCAGTCATTTTGTCATGCAGTCAGTCAACGAATTAGCCAACAAATCAATCAAATAGTCAATCAAGTAACCAACAAACCAATCAGTCAGTCACTCATACACTTAATCAACCAACCAACCAACCAACCAGCCAGGTAAAGAAGTCAATAAACAAATGAAATCAAACCTGACAACCGGCAAGTTAGCCAACGAAGCCCCCAATCATCAAACAAATCAACTTGTAAACCAGACAGCCATACATCAAATCAATCACCAAACCAACCAGTCGGTGACTTAACCAGTCACTCAAGTAACCAATAAAACAAACAACCAGCCAATCACAAACTAACAACTCTACCATCCTTAAAACAGGCAAGCAAACAACCCGCCAGCCAGTCACACAGCTAACCGGACAAATTATCACCATAGAAGCAAACAACAAAATCCCCGCTCACCAACCTGCAAAGAAGTATATACGGCAGCCATTATTCTCACGCAACAAGACTTCGGAATCGAAATATTTATCTGGGTTATGATAAAAGGAGGATGAGGAAAGGAAACTGGAATATGTTATGTGGATTTAACTCCCTTTTTTCAATATTAGAAAACACCCGAGCGACTCCTCTCCTGTTTGAGAGAGCTCTCCGATCTTGTCTACTCTCTCTCTCTCTCTGTCTCTCTCTGTGTGTGGACCCCTGCGCTCATCCCCATATGCCCCAGGTTTAGAGTCCTCTTTCAGTTAATCAGTTAGGAAAACAGAGTACGCGAGAGAAACCTGTTAGCCACAGACGCTGTGGACGTGTTATAGCTCTTTGATGTTACAAAAGTACAAACATCATATTCCGGAGCCAGCATGGATACAGAATCCCAGTGCAAATATCATCAGATGAAGCCGTTAGGAAACTGATCTGTATACAAAAAATGACGGTGAAAGGAATAAAAAATATACGTTGCCACTTCAAAATAATGACTGGGACTTTTTTTTTAAACATGATATGGTACAGAGAGCGTAAACAAAAACAAATGCCGTTCTCAGAGAAGGTGCGTGTGATCCACAATTGATTAAAATTGTGGAAAGGCACATTTCCTGCAATACATCATGAAAAGACTGAGGTCATATTACTGTGTAATCAGTGAAAAACTCATGGGGGAGAGAAAAGGAAAGGAGGCAGGGGGAGGCAACATCCCAACTAAATGACAAAACAGCTCACGAGAAGTTCGCAGATAAAAATGGGTGTTTATAATGTGAGCTACAGAACAATGGAAATTTTAACTGCATGACGATGGATGGATGGATGGATGGATGGATGGATGGATGGATGGATGGATGGATGGATGGATGGATGGATCCTGGCTTTTTTTGTTGTTGCTACAGCTGGATTTGGTAACATGATGATTTCAAAAGTGAAGAGGTCCAGTTTTAATGTCTTTTCCATCCATCCATCCATCCATCCATCCATCCAGGATAATCAAAATCCAGTCAACCCAAAACGACTTCTGGTGTTTTGTAGCGAAACGCCTTCTGGTGTTTTTTCTCACGGTCGGCAGCCAGCTTTACCACGCTGCTCCTCGGGTTGTCTCCATGACGGCAACCTCTGCTTCCACAGTTCTACTCTGGGTTGGTCTTGTTCAGCCTCTCTTTCTCTTTCCTCTGGCCAAATCTATGTTTGCTTCCAGCAAGTAGATCTATGTTTTCTTCCACCAAATAGATTTATGTTTGCTTTCAGCAATAATATCTATATTTGCTTCCAGTAAGATCTATGTTTGCTTCTAGTAAGAAGATCTGTGTTTGCTTTCAGTAAGAAGATCTATGTTTGCTTCCAGCAAAAAATACTGTGTTTGCTTCCAGTAAGAAAATCTATGTTTGCTTCAAGCAAGAAGATCTGTGTTTGCTTTCAGCAAGAAATCTATATCTGATTCCAGCAAGAATATATATGTTTACTTCCAGCAAGTAGATCTATGATTGCTTCCAGTAAGATCTATACTTGCTTCCAGTAAGAAGATCTATGCTTGTTTCCAGCAAGAAGATCTATGTTTGTTTCCGGCAAGAAGATCTGTGTTTGTTTCCAGCAGGTAAATCTATGTTTTCTTCCACCAAGAAGATCTATGTTTGCTTCCAACAAGGAGATCTATGTTTGCTTCCAGCAAGGAGATATATGTTTGCTTCCAGCAAGAATATCTATGTTTGCTTCCAGCAAGTAGATCTATGTTTGCTTCCAGCAAGTAGATCTATGTTTGCTTTTAGCAAGAAGATCTATGTTTGCTTCCTGCAACTAGGTCTATATTTGCTTCCAGAAACTAGGTCTATATTTCCTTCCAGCAACTAAGTCTATATTTCTTTCCAGCAATTAGGTCTATATTTGTTTCCACTAACTAGGTCTATATTTGCTTTCACCAACTAGGTCTATATTTGCTGCCTGTAACTAGGTCTATATTTGCTTCCTGTAACTAGGTCTATATTTGCTTCCGTCAAATAGGTCTATATTTGCTTCTACAAACTAGGTCTATATTTGCTTCCACAAACTAGGTCTATATATGCTTCCACCAACTAGATCTATATTTGCTTCCACGAACTAGGTCTATATTTGCTTCCCCAACTAGGTCTATATTTGCTTCCACCAACTAGATCTATATTTGCTTCCAACAACTAGGTCTATTTTTGCTTCCTGCAACTAGGTCTATATTTGCTTCCTGCACCTAGGTCTATATGTGATTCTTGTAAGTAGGTATATATTTGCTTCCACCAACTAGGTCTATTTTTGCTTCCTGCAACTAGGTATATATTTGCTTCCAGCAACTAGGTCTATATTTGCTTCCGCCAACTAGGTCTATATTTCCTTCCAGCAACTAGGTCTATATTTCCTTCCTGCAACTAGCTATATATTTGGTTCCTGCAGCTAGATCTATATTTCATTCCAGCAATTAGGTCTATATTTGCTTCCACCAATTAGGTCTATATTTGCATCCAGCAACAAAGTTTTTATTTGCTTTCATCCACTAGGTTTATATTTGCTTCCTGCAAATATGTATATATTTGGTTCGTGCAACTAGGTCTGTATTTGCTTCCACCAACTAGATCTATATTTGATTCAACCAACTAGGTCTATATTTGCTTCCTGCAACTAGGTCTATATTTGTTTCCAGCAACTTGGTCTATATCTGCTTCCACCAACTAGGTCTATATTTGCTTCCACCAACTAGGTCTATATTTGCTTCCTGCAACTAGGTCTATATTTGCTTCCTGCAGCTAGATCTATGTTTATCTTTTTATTCATGGCCAAAAAACTCTCAAAAACTTTTCTCAGGCAGTTAGTGTGAATAAGAAAGCATTAGAATATCTGATGAACTGTTGATATATATAACGAGGCCATTAAAGGCTTGTTAGAGGCGACGACGACGACGACGATGATGATGATGATGATGAAGCGAAAACAACTAACAGGTGGATTGCACGTGACAATGATAAGAGAAAATAATGGGTATGAAGGAGAGAGAAAAAACACGAGCGAGTGTTACAAAAGAACGGACAGCTGAAACAAAATGAAATCAATGAAGCGAGGAAACACGTTACGCTCTGCTGCAACGTATTAGGAAGACATTCCTCTATGTTTATTTCTTCTTTCCTTACATATTCTTCATACCCCAGTCTTACATCTTACATCCTTCCCGTGCCGTTAAATGTCACATAGGGCTCGCATAGTTGTTTATCAAGATTTACTATTCTCTGCGAGTCTTTAAACTTCATCAAGGGATGTTATATCCAATAAAATGGCTTCTTTTAACAATGTCCTCTTTAGAGTTTCACGTGGTCGACCTCTTTCTTCGCCCTGTTGTGTTCCACTTGATAGCTTGTTTTGGTATTCTCTGATTGTTTCTTCTCATCACATGACCGGCATATGTCCATCTTTTTCTGATCACCCATGAGACAGGTTGTTGTTTGCTCATCTGTCTTATCTCTGCGTTGTTCTTGAATTCATTTCACTTTATACCAAGTATTTTCCTGAGGCATTTGTTTTCAAAAGAGTCTAATTTTTTTTGGTCTGTTTCTTTAATTGATTTCCAGCTTTCGCATGAATAATTGAGGGTGGATATCACATTTGAATTGAATAATCTTAACTTGGTTTTTGTTCTTATAACTTTTCAATTCCACATATTCTCAAGATTTTTTTAAGGACAATGCTGCTTTTGCAGTTCTAATTTTAACTTCCGTCCTTGTGTCACCAATCTGGTGTAATCATCCTGGTCTGTGTAGCTGCCAAGGTATGCAAATTGGTTTACTTCATAAACAACTGTTCCTTCTACTTATATTTTTCCTTCTTGATTAATGAGAAGTTTCATTATTTTTGTTTTGTTTTTGTTAATTTCAAGATCTATTTTGCTAGCCAAGGAAGACAGGGAATCTGTCTTTTCCTCCATCGATTTCACATTGTCACTGATAAGAATTATGTCATCTGCAAAATCAAGATCTTCTATGTGGGTCCCATGTACCCAATCAATGCCGGTTTTACCTGTACAGCATCTTTTCATTATAAAGTCTATGGCACTGCCAAAGAGCACGGGAGATAATATACATCATTGTTTCACGCCTTTTTCAATCTGGAACCATTCGCTCATTCCTTCTTCTGTCTTGACTGCACAAACGTAATCGTTGTAGAGATCTATAATGATGTTGATAATTTTAGATAGTATTCTATATATTCTTAAAATTCTCCACAATGAATCTCTATGTATGCTATCAAATGCTTTTTTAAAATCTATGAAGTTCAGAATTAATGCTTTCTGCTTTTCAATATGTTCTTCAAGTATTATTCTTAGAGTAAAGATCTGGTCGAGACAGCTTCTCTCTTTTCGAAATCCTGCCTGTTCTTTTCTCATTGCAGTAGCCACTACATCTTTAATTCTATTCAGAATCACTTTACAAAACACCTTTGACACAGCTGATAGTAAGGTTACACCCCTCCAGTTATTGCAGTCACTGAGGTTGCCTTTTTTTTTTTGGGTACTTTAACAAGGATTCCCTTTTTCCATTTAGAAGGGACTTTTTCTTCTTTCTAAATTTTATTAAACATTCTCTGTAATTGGCTCATGTTGTCACTGTTAATAGCTTTTAAATTCTCGACTGTTATTTCATCTTCACCTGCAGCTTTGTCGTTAGCCATTAGATTCACTGCTGTTTCAATTTCATTCAGAGTAACTTCATCTAAAATATCCCTTGATGAGGTTGAAAGACTCGCCGAAGACAGGAAAAAATTGGCGAACTACTTTGCGAGCCCTATGTGACGTTTAACGGCACAGGAAGGATATAAGATATAAGATAAGAACTTCATGTAAATTGACATTTAGTTGTGGGACTGGTAAATCGGTTTCAAGATTTATTAATTCATTTGGGTGTGGTCGATTAAGTATTTCTTGGAAGTGTTAGGCCCATCTTTGCTTTTGATCTTTACTTGATGTTAATAAGTTGCCTGTTTTGCTAAAGACTGGCCTTTCTCTGGAGGTAATAGCACCTGTTAGCTTCTTCTGTATATTATATAGAGTTTTGCTGTCTCCTGTTTTTGCTGCATTTTCTGCTTCTTTTGCCATGCTGTCCATGTATTCTCTTTTGTCTCTTCTAGCTGAACTTTTTACTTTATTGTCTAGTTCTTTGTATGTTGCTTTTGCCAAAACTTTTCTAAGATCTGTCTTTACACTCAACATGGCTAATTTGGCTGCGCTTCTTTCATGTATGTATTTCCATGTGATATCTGATATCCATGCTTTTCTACTTGTTGACTGCAGTCCAGCACTTGCTTTTGCTGCCGTGATTATGGCTGTGCTGTATGAATTCCATAATACTTCTATATCTGTTTCGTCTACCTCTTTGAGTGCTGCGAAATGTTTGGTAAGTTCCAGATTGAAATTACTGTTGATATTTTCTTCTTGTAGGCTACGACTGTTTATCTTTCTGAGTATTGATTTCTTATGTTGGTTTTCCAGTTTAAGTTTTATTTTCCCTATACTCATGCTGTGATCATTGTTGATATCTGCACCCCTATATGCTCTTACATCGATCAGAGATGTTCTGTATTGCTTTCTAATACAAAAATGATCTATCTTGTTTCTGGTTCTATCATCTGGAGATATCCACGTTGTTTTATGTATCTCTTTGTGTGGAAATATTGTTCCTCCAATGACCATGCCCTCTGTTTGACACATTTCAATTAATCTTTCTACATTCTTATCTACCGTATCAATTCTTTCTTTCCTCATTACTTTTTCGACGTCGGTGTTATCTTTTCCTACCTTGCCGTTGAAGTCTCCCATAACAATAAATATGTCGTGTTTAGGTACTATGTTGATAAGTTGTTGTAGTCGGTAACAGAAATAATTTTAAAAAATAATGCAGCCTTCTAAATGTTGCTTTCTAAACAAAGTAATGATACGTCATTTCTAGCTCTTTTCAAGTTATACATGTTATGACCATTGTTACTGTTGTTATAGCTGCCTTGTAGCTGGGTGGAGAATGAGAGAAAGAGAGAGAGAGAGAGAGAGAGAGAGAGAGAGAGAAAGAGAAATAACGACTAAGGTAAAACTGGTTCTAGTAATGAAAGTAGATAGAGGTGTATGGTTCAGTTTTACAAAAGAGATGGAGAGAGCGAGGAAAGTGGACAGAAACAAGAACGGCAGAAAGTAAGATGAGCACGTATAAATTAAGAAAATACAACAATCCAATATTTCGGCACAAAGCCTAATTCAATGATCACATATACAAACAACACAACAGATAGAAACACAAACAGAAAAATAAAACAGATGAAAGGTTAAACACTTCGCTTTTTTGTCTCCTCCTTATAAGAAAGACGAGCACAAAATGGTTTGGCCGAAATATTGGATTGTTGTACTTTGCCACTCTTGTTCCTGCCCGCCCTCTTCATTCTTTCTATTTTTTTTTTAAACCTGAACCTTAAACCTCCGTCTACATTCAGTGCGGAATGAACAAAATGAGCCTCTTACACTTTCCTAGATGTGAACCTAAAAATCTCATTTCTCATCAAGCTCCGCTACCTTGAAAGAAGGTCCTACCGTTGCCGTATTTCCTTCTACTCTTCAAAGCTTCAGATATTTTAAGCCATGTCTTACTTCTTTCTACATGTCGTAGAGATGTCCATCTACACCTGGCGAACCACGTGGGCTGAAAGAAGATCAGGCGAACCACGTGGGCTGAAAGAAGATCTGGTGAACCACATGGGCTGAAAGAAGATCTGGCGAACCACGTAGCTGGAAAGCAGACTTAACAAACTACCTGACTTTAAAAACTAAACTACGTCTGCCGCACCACCTTGTATGAAACCAGGCCTGGCGAACCACCTGGCCTTAAAAACCATGTCTGGTGAACCACCTGGTCTGAAACCAAGTCAAGCGAACCACAGCCAATTATAACTCCATCTTACTTCATCATAATACTTCTTGTAACCAGTCTGTGTCCCAAGAGCCTGTCGGAACAGGCAGAGAAAGGACCGGTGTGTCTTACGTCATGGCCATTGTTAAAAGCGTCGTAGTCATTGTATAATTCTCACAGTCCAGTAAGTGGTCAAGCCTTCTTAGGCAGTAGGATTATATCTCAGTACAAGCACTACGTATTGCCGCGCGAAAAAAAGCATGACGAATGGATACCAAGAATCAGGAGAAAGAGAAGGCGATCAGTCTTACAGCTTTGATATACCAAGAATCAGGAGAAAGGGAAGGCGATCAGTCTTACAGCTTGATATACCAAGAATCAGGAGAAAGAGAAGGCGATCAGTCTTACAGCTTGATATACCAAGAATCAGGAGAAAGAGAAGGCGATCAGTCTTACAGCTTTGATATACCAAGAATCAGGAGAAAGGGAAGGCGATCAGTCTTACAGCTTTGATATACCAAGAATCAGGAGAAAGAGAATGGGATCAGTCTTACAGCTTTGATATACCAAGAATCAGGAGAAAGGGAAGGCGATCAGTCTTACAGCTTTGATATACCAAGAATCAGGAGAAAGGGAAGGCGATCAGTCTTACAGCTTTGATATACCAAGAATCAGGAGAAAGAGAATGGGATCAGTCTTACAGCTTTGATATACCAAGAATCAGGAGAAAGGGAAGGCGATCAGTCTTACAGCTTTGATATACCAAGAATCAGGAGAAAGAGAAGGCGATCAGTCTTACAGCTTTGATATACCAAGAATCAGGAGAAAGAGAAGGCGATCAGTCTTACAGTTTTGATATACCAAGAATCAGGAGAAAGGGAAGGCGATCAGTCTTACAGCTTTGATATACCAAGAATCAGGAGAAAGGGAAGGCGATCAGTCTTACAGCTTTGATATATCAAGAATCAGGAGAAAGAGAAGGCGATCAGTCTTACAGCTTTGATATACCAAGAATCAGGAGAAAGAGAAGGCGATCAGTCTTACAGCTTTGATATACCAAGAATCAGGAGAAAGAGAAGGCGATCAGTCTTACGGCTTTGATATAGCAAGAATCAGGAGAACGAGAAAGCGATCAGTCTTACAGCTGTGATATCAAGAATCAGGAGAAAGAGAAAGAGAAAGAGATCAGTTTTACAGCTTTGATACCAAGAATCAGGAGAAAGGGAAGGCGATCAGTCTTACAGCTTTGATACCAAGAATCAGGAGAAAGAGAAGACGATCAGTCTTACAGCTTTGATACCAAGAATCAGGAGAACGAACGAGCGAACGAATTCAACGAACATACTTCATTTTCAAAGGGTTAAGAATTGGGCACGCAGGCCCGTCTAACATTCTGCCCTTCATCATATAGCTTCCAGTCAGTCACAGCCATTCAGCATTTGCTAATGAGCATAATAATGATGATGACACACTAAATGATTCATCATCATCATCATCTGGTGCGGTGCCGACTAGCGTTAGCTATTATGCTTCTCCAGAGTACACGATCCTTCATGCAGGCAATTAGCTCAGCTGGGGATCTCCTCTTATACCATCCCGTCAGACTATCCAGTAACATTTCTCTTGGTCTTCCCCTGGCTCTTCCTCCCTCTATTTTTCCTGTTGTTATAATATTTTCAATGCCCCCTCTTCTCATTGCATGCCCTATGAAAGTACATTGTCTCTCTCTTATCTTTTTGACAAGGTTTTTTGTCTCTCCAGCTCTTCTCATACATTCTTCATTAGCTATTTTTGCTGTCCAGGGGATTCGCAACATTCTTCTAATAAACCACATTTCTGCTGCTTCCAATGATTTTTGTGCAGACCTGCAAATTGTCCATGACTCACTTCCATATAACCAGATAGGTTCAATATAGCACTTTTCTTACATTCATTGATAAGAATATTTTGCATAACATGTTTCTCGCTCTCTGAAATGCAGTCTTTACTTGGCCTATTCTGTTCTTAATTTCTGTTCTGCATTTCCCATCTGAAGTTATTACTGATCCAAGGTATTTGAATTTCTACACCTGCTTTAGAGTAGTTCCATTTAATTTTATACTGCATGCTGGTGGATTCTGTTTCTTAGATATAACCATAGTCTCTGTCTTTTTTATGTTTAAAGTAAGGCCTTTCTGTTCACTTTCTTTGAGGACTTTATCCAAGAGATTTTGCAGGTCTTGTTGGTTCTCAGCTATCAGTATTGTGCCATCAGCATACCGAATATTGTTAATATGATTAACATTATGTAAAATGATTAGATAAATAAATAATAAACTTATCTCGTGTCCATACACTCCACACTCTGATTTATGCAACAGCATAAATAAACTTGCATTCTTACATTCATTCAAAACTAACAAATTAATTTTTTTTAAAGCAGTATTTAAAAATGACAACAATCGAGCCATATTTTAAACCACTTTACATTATGCTTAGAGAGGCATATAATCCATATCAAACAGACGTTGACAAAGTTTGAAGTTATAAGAACGAATATTACTTATCAGTTTTACATGACCTGGAAGAGAGAAAGAGAAGGCGATCAGTCTTACAGCTTTGATATACCAAGAATCAGGAGAAAGAGAAGGCGATCAGTCTTACAGCTTTGATATACCAAGAATCAGGAGAAAGAGAAGGCGATCAGTCTTACAGCTTTGATACCAAGAATCAGGAGAAAGGGAAGGCGATCAGTCTTACAGCTTTGATACCAAGAATCAGGAGAAAGAGAAGGCGATCAGTCTTACAGCTTTGATACCAAGAATCAGGAGAAAGAGTGTCAGATGTCACAGACATTCAGAGGTCTTAGGTCTTAGAAACATCATCATTACAATTCTTTCTCTCTATACTTCACAATCTTTCTGCTTCTTCCTTATCTCTCTATTTCTCAGATGATAATCCTTACTGCATATCCTTCATATTCACAGTTTGAGAATGATCACATGTAATCTACCCCTCACCCCCTCTCTCTTTTACTTTCATTCTTTCTCCAGATCCCCCTCCCCATTTTTTCTCTTTCCCTCTTTCCCCTGCATTTTTTCTTTCTCTCTTTTCTTGTTTTTCTTCCCTTTCTTTCTTTCTTGCTTTCTTTCTTTCTGTCTTCTGCTTCTTCTTCTCTTTTTCTCTCTGTCTCACATACACTCTCTTTCTACTCTCTCTTTCTCTCTGCCTTTCTTCTTCTCTGTCTCCATCTCTCTTTCTATCTCTCTTCTTATTTTCTCTTTCCCCTTTCTCTTTCTTGTTCTTCTCTCTTTCGGTTTCTCTCTCTTTTTTCTTCTTCTCTGCTTCCATCTCTCTCTCTCCCTTTTTCTTCCTTTTCTCCTTTTCGCCTTCTCTTCTCTCTTATCTCGTCTTCTGCCCCCCCCCCATCTCTCTCTCTATCTCTCTCTCCCCTCAGCACTTAAACACAAACCACCTCCATCTTCTGAACCAGAATTGTTTACGAGCTCCCAAAATCCACGAGGCAGTAAAACATTTCTTTCCCTCCCTGTTCTCGATTATGAACATTTGATGATGCGCTCGCGTCCTATATCAAGCAAACCAAAGGTAAACGAGCATGGAGCGAGTTCTACGTCCCGTCATTACATTTCCGAGTGATTGATCGATATTAAACTACCTGTCGTTTTTCAGAGAGAGAGAAATAGAGAGAGAGAGATGATGTAGAGAAACAAACCATGTTATTTTTCCTGTTTTTTTTTTGTTGCTTCGTCCTCATTTTGACCAATTGAAATATTTCTAAAGGTTCTTCTTCTTCTTCTTCTTCTTCTTCTTCTTCTGTTACTAATAGCAATCTTATCACTTTTATCACTAACACTATTATCACTACTACTACAACTACTACCACTATGGCTACTATACCTATTACTATTATTTCCACTAATACTAATAGCGCCACTACTACTCCTACCATCACCACTACTATGACTACTACTGTAAGTAGTCTACAACTGTCATTACTACTACTACTACTACTACTACTACTACTACTACTACTACTACTACTACTATTAATATTATCACTGCAACTACTACAACTATAACTCTTACTACTTTTACTACTATACTACTACTACTACTATTACTACTACTATTACTATTACTACCACTACAACTACCATTATTATGACAACTACTATTACTATTATCACTGCTATGACTATTACTAATACTACTATTACTACTTATGTCTACTACTAGGACTACTATGAATATTACTAATACTATTACTACTAATGGCTACTACTAGGACTACTATGACTACTACTACTACTACTATTACTACTAATGGCTACTACTAGGACTACTATGACTATTACTAATACTATTACTACTAATGGCTACTACTAGGACTACTATGACTATTACTACTACTACTGCTATTACTACTAATGGCTCCTACTAGGACTACTATTACTACTACTACTACTATTACTACTAATGGGTACTACTACTACTACTACTATTACTACTAATGGCTACTACTAGGACTACTATGACTACTCCTACTACTATTACTATTAATAGTTGCTTCTATTACCACCATCGCCACCACCACTGCTTCTGGAGCTATTACTTTTCCATCATCATTTCTTGCTTTCTTCTTCTTCCGCTCTCTTAATATTCTTTGTTCTCCTCTTCTTCTTCTCTTCGTTTCTTTTTTTTTTTCTTTTTACTGTTCTACTTCTTCTTTCTCTTCAACGACATCGTCTTTCTCTCTAGATCTGTGAACTCATCTGCACCCGACGAATCCACGATCTTGAACCACAAGTGGTAAATGGTATGCAGTGGCTTGCATGAAGTCCCGGGGTGAATCCAAGAAACAGTCATCTCCGCGGGCTTCATCACTAAGGGGGTGGGGGGAGATAATTGGAGACTGATCCCAAGGGGAGATGCAATGGAGGCTGCACCAGCTCTAGTTCTCCGTCCCACACAAAGTCAAGCCATTCTTCATCCTCACTTTGAAATATATTATATTTGTCACCGCATTTCCCCTTATCTTATACTTTCTCTCTCTCTCTCTCTCTCTCTCTCTCTCCTTCTTTCTCTTTCTCTCTCCTTCTTAATCTCGCTCTATTTCCCTCTTTCTCTCTGTCCTTCATTCTCTTTCTCTCTGTCTTAATCTTGCTCTATTTCCTTCTTTCACTCTCTTAATCTTGCTTTATTTTCTCCTTTCTCTCTCTCTCTTAATCTTGCCCTATTTCCTTCTTTCTCTCTCTTAATCTCGTTCTATTTCCATCTTTCTCTCTCTCCTTTTTTCTTTTTCTCTCTCTTAATCTTGCTCTGTTTCCCTCTTTCTCTCTCTCCTTTTTTCACTTTCTCTCTCTTAATCTCGCTTTATTTCTCCCTCCCTCTCTATCTCTTTTTTTTTTGCTCTCTATTTCCCACACTGTTCAATAATTTTTTATCTTGAGTTTGAAATTCATATTTGCTTTTTTACTTTAATGACCGTATCTATCTATCTATCTATCTATCTATCTATCTATCTATCTATCTATCTATCTATCTATCTATCTATCTATCTATCTATCTATCTATCTATCTATCTATCTATCTATCTATCTATCCATCCATCCGTCCATCCATCCATCTATCTATCCATCCATTAATCCGTCCATCCATCCATCCATCCATCTATCTATCTATCTATCTATCTATCTATCTATCTATCTATCTATCTATCTATCTATCTATCTATCTATCTATCTATCTATGTTCCTTATGAATCATAGTCATCTTTGAATATGAGTCGCTTTAATTTCCTTTTTCTTCTGTCTCTCTCTCCCTCTTCCACTTTCTCTCTTTCACTCTCTCTTTCTCTCTCTCTTTCTCTCTTTCCTTCTCTCTCTTTCTCTCTCTCTCTTTCTCTCTCTCTTTCTCTCTCTTTCTCTCTCTCTTTCTTTCTCTCTCTCTTTCTCTCTCTCTTTCTCTCTCTTTCTTTCTCTCTTTCTTTCTCTCTCTTTCTCTCTATCTTTCTTCTCTCTTTCTCTCTCTCTCTCCCTATATTCACCCTTTCTTCCTCCTTTCCTGACCGTCATTCTCTCAAACAGAACACCATTACTCTTGAGCTCCAGACAAGTCGTTCACCCCCCCCCCTTCCCCCCACCCCCACAATACATAACTCAGCGTGCACAGAAAATGACATAATTTCTACGTTAGGGGTCACCAACTGGTGGCCCGCGGGTCACATCAGAACCGCGATGGTTTTTTTATGTGGCCCGCGAGATTATTATGAAAATGTAATTTATTTGATTAAAATTACAACAAAAAAAAAAAAACACGTTTACAAACATTTTAAAAGACCCGAAACGCTAATCAGAAACAGTCAGTTCACCTTTTACTTACTAAAATGTGTTTTTTCCTCCTCATCTTTTTTTTATGCAACCTGGCAGAAGATAGTTGTTTTAAGATCGGGCCGTCGCTCCCGCGTCAGCTATGGCTTTGGGAGTCCCCAGAACTACTCGGACACATCACTTCTATGTTGATGTGCAGTTCCTTTTGTGCCATTAACAGAAAAAAACCCCACCCAATGCCTAAGGAAAATACTCGGCAACAAGTGGAACGAATTCAAGAACAATGTAGAGATAAGACAGATGACTGAACAACAACCAGTCTCATGGGTGATCAGGAAAAGGAGATGGACATATGTTGGTCACTTGATGAGAAGAAATGATCAGAGAATCTCAAAACAAGCTATCAAGTGGAACACAACAGGCCGAAGAAAAAGGGGCAGACCGCGTGAAACTCTGAAGAGGACATTATTAAGAGAGGCCGAATTAACAGGCATAAAATCCTTTTAATGAGGTTGAAAGACTCGCCGAAGACAGGAAAAATTGGCGAACTACTTTGCGAGCCCTATGTGACGTTTAACGGCACGGGAAGGATATAAGATAAGACGTTTAGCCTCATCATACTCAGATCTTACAGACTAAGTACAGGGAACAACATAACACCATATGCATGTCATACTCCTCAAACCTACTAGACTATGTTAAGACGTTTGCCCAGTCGAGCACTCTGTCCAGCTGGTACTGTGGATGACCATCCTTGAATAGGCGGTACACGCATTTATTTAGAGACTTGCCTGTACCCCCCTGGACATGACACACGAACTATCTACGTGTGCCTCTTTACGTGGGCATATAATTGAATCCAAAGTACAAACAGAACACTTAGGGCACGAGACATTAATTCCCATAGTTTTCTGGACCTACCAGCGCGCCAGAACAGAGGTTCTCAAACTTTTACAGATATTGGCACACAGAAATTTCCGTAGCGGCACACAGTCTTCATATTAAGCGTTAATTTCTGGTGATCTGAAGGAGTTTTGTTGTTGTTCCGCTCTCTACGGTAGAGAGTTTCCTGCATATGGTATTTTATTGCTTACATTAAATTACATTATATATTACATCACTGTAAATTGAAAGAAAAATAGTATTACAACCCCAATGTGCAGGGATACATCTCTGGCTATTTTGCGGCACACCAGCAAGCCGGGGCACAATGCTAGAAAAGCGCTGCAAGCGAGGATGACGTGGACAGCACAATGCTTGGTCACTTTTCTTTCTCCATCTCCAGAATAAACTGCGTAACCCATTTCTACATCTGGATGATTGGGACGCCTCCAGTCTGAAATAAACCACCAACCTCCGCATGAGAGGCGACCACACTAACTGTTGCACAACCCATTTGCCCTAACCTGAACAAGAAAAACTCTGAAGATTTCTCTTAGAATGTTCGTGATTTGTATTCGCAGTCATTTCTCTGATCAGTATCGAAATGGCGGCTCTTGTATCAGTATCGAATACACACACACACGTCGAGTAATTCTCAGTATCTGATAAGATGCCTGTAAAAACAAGCACGGACTCCCCTTCATTCCACTTCTTCATGTGTGGTCTCCTGCTGCATGCACTGCTACAGATTCACTCTTCCCCCAATCCCACCCCCCCCCCCTCCTTTTTAAAAAGTTGAATTCATGATGTCAGAGAGCATGAATTCGTAGAAATTAACGAATAAGTTAACACAGTTTCATCGGAAAGAGAAAAGATTTATTGTTTCGTTTCTTTCCGATCCATATTTCTATTTACAACAGAACACAGCAGCCGAAGAGCCCTTTCTGCGGACAAACAAAAAATAATTTTCAAAGTGCTTTCGCGTCTTATCAATAATAAATGATAGTGATTGCTTACCTTATCACAGTGCTCAGCTCAGCACGGGCCATAAACGCAGACATGTTTTTTAATGGAGACCAAAAAATGTAGGGCTTAGAAGAAGGGACGGTTAATAGAAGGCTGTGCGTATTTAATGGAAGGGAGATGGAAAATAATGGATAAGGTGAAATCTCAGGAAGAGAACATTTACAAATATTAAAAAAACAAGTCGAAAGTATTCTGACCATTTTAAGAGTAATAATTTGATGTAAATCATATTTTGTCAAAGGTGAAGAAAAAAAAAGCAGGAAACAATAGTAAATATGATTGGTTAGAAGGACCAAGGGGTAAGGTTTGACTGAAGCAAATGTTTATAGCAGGGCCAAGAGGTAAGGTTTGACTGAAGCAATTGTTTATAGTAGGGTCAAGGGGTAAGGTTTGATTGAAGCAATTGTTTATAGTAGGGCCAAGGGGTACGGTTTGACTGAAGCAATTGTTTATAGTGGGGTCAAGGGGTAAGGTTTGACTGAAGCAATTGTTTATAGTAGGGCCAAGGGGTAAGGTTTGACTGAAGCAATTGTTTATAGTGGGGTCAAGGGGTAAGGTTTGACTGAAGCAATTGTTTATAGTGGGGTCAGTGGGTAAGGTTTGATTGAAGCAATTGTTTATAGTGGGGTCAAGGGGTACGGTTTGACTGAAGCAACTGTTTATAGTGGGGTCAATGGGTAAGGTTTGATTGAAGCAATTGTTTATAGTAGGGCCAAGGGGTAAGGTTTGACTGAAGCAATTGTTTATAGTGGGGTCAAGGGGTAAGGTTTGACTGAAGCAATTGTTTATAGTAGGGCCAAGGGGTAAGGTTTGACTGAAGCAATTGTTTATAGTGGGGTCAAGGGGTAAGGTTTGACTGAAGCAAATGTTTACAGAAGGGGGCCAAGGGGTAAGGTTTGACTGAAGCAGGGGAGAGATGAAATAAGAGTACGAGGCTAGATTCCACGCGTAGAGTAGAAATATAGAGTATAGCTATAGTGTATAGATGTAAAGATATAGACTTGAAATATAGAGTAGAGATATACAGTAGAAATATGAGGTAGTGATGTAAAGTAGAGATAAAGAGTAGAGATTAGAAATATAGAGTAGAGATGTAAAGTAAAAATATACAGCAGAAATACAGAGTATAGATGTAGAGTATGGATGCAGAGATGTAGAGTAGAGATGCAAAGTAGAAATATAGAGTAGAGATACAGAGTATAGATGTAGAGACGTAGAGCTGAAATACAGAGTGGAGAGTAGAAATATAAAGTAGAGATGTAGAATAGAAATATAGAGCAGAGATGTAGAGTAGAAATATGGAATAGAGATGAAGAGTAGAAATATAGAGTATAGATGTAGAGATGTAGAGCTGAAATATAGAGTGGAGAGCAGAAATATAAAGTAGAGATGTAGAGTAGAAATATAGAGCAGAGACGTAGAGTAGAAATATAGAATAGAGATGAAGAGCAGAAATATAGAGTAGAGATGTAGAGTAGAAATATAGAGTAGAGATGAAGAGCAGAAATATAGAGTAGAGATGTAGAAAAGGGATGTGGAATAACGATGCAGAATAGAGATGTGAATGAAACGAGGTACAGTAGATAATGTAGTATACAGATGTAAGTCTGTAGGGTGGAGACGTTTACAGTTCAGGAAAATCATCTCAGCACCATCTGCCACAGAACGGAAGCTCCCTAGACTTTCAGTTTCCGGATCCGGTTGCCCCTCTCTCTCTCTACCCCCCCCCCCGTCTCTCTGTCTCTCTCTGTATTATATATATATATATATATATATATATATATATATATGTAATATATATACAGAAGAAACCTGTGGGACATCAAACTTCAATCTGTCGGAGTTAAACAACGTGGAATTTATGGGAGTTTAGCAGTATGGAATCTGTAGGAGTTAAACAGCTTGGAAACTATAGAAATTAAAACTGGTTGGATCTGTAGGCGTTAAAGACTTTGGAGTCTGCAGAAGTTATTTTGGATCTGTAGGATTTAAAGAGTTTGGAGTGTGTAGACGATTGTCAGATTGGAATCTGTAGGAGTTAAAGAGTTTGAAGTCTACAGAAGTTAGTTTGGATCTGTAGGAGTTAAAAGAGTCTGGAGTCTATAGACGTTAGTCAGCTTGGATCTGTAGGAGTTAAAAGAGTCTGGAGTCCATAGAAGTTAGTCAGCTTGGATCTGTAGGAGTTAAAAAGCTTTGAATGTACATATTTTAATCAGCTTGCATCTGTAGGAGTTAGAGAGCTTGGAGTCTATAGTAGTGAAAGAACTTGTAATCTACTGAATTTAAAAACGTTTTGAAACTGTGGAAGTTAATCGTCTTGAATCTGTAAAAGTTAAAGAGCTTAGAGTCAATAGAAGTGAAAGAACTTGTAATCTACTGAATTTAAAGAGCTTGGAATCTTTAGAAGCTAAAGATCTGGGACCTACCTTGGCTCAGAAGTTTGAAATATATCACAGCTAGAGCCCGAAATCTAAAACATCACCTAATTTCCTGTCTATGTCGGGATACTTACGTTCCACTGTATCATCAAACGCCAGCCGGCAGATTCCGGGCAATCGTAATTATAGATTGGCATACCGCTCTTGCGCATGCGTACAGCCAAGCCAGAGCTTAATGCTGTATCCGGTAGGAAGGTTGAAAGAAAACACCACCAAAAAAAAAAAACAAACCAAAAACCTGTTGCCTGGCTTGTTTTTCCTCAGATCAGCCCAGATATCTTGCGGAGGTCAAATATAGAGGAGCATGTATTTGTGGAAGGAAGTGGTTGCAGATAGCTTTCTGTAGGGGGAACAAGGAGTTTGAGAGTTATTCAGATTGTAGAAATAGAATGAATGAAATGGGCATGTGAGTAAAAAGAAATGATAAAAACGTAGACAGACAGAGAGGCAGATAGATGAACAGATAAACAGTCACACGCTGAAACAGACAAACAAATAGATAGATAGATAGATAGATAGATAGATAGATAGATAGATAGATAGATAGATAGATAGATAGATAGATAGATAGATAGATAGATAGATAGATAGATAGATAGATAGATAGATAGAAACCTGTTTGCTTTGCTCTCAATGAGTAGAGAGATCTTTCTTTTCCAATATTCTTTTTTCCTGGAAATATTCCACTGCTTTGTCTTCCTTCTCTCTCTCTCTCTCTCTCTCTCTCTCTCTCTCTCTCTCTCTCTCTCTCTCCCACCGTCTGTTTTTCTCTGTGTCTTTCTTTCTATGTCTGTGTCTATCTGTCTTTCTCTCTTTGTCATTTTTGCTGTTTGTGTTTCTCTTCTTCCGTCTGCCTTTCTATCACTTTGCTTTTGTCTCTCTCTCTCTCTCGGTTTTTTCTCTCACTCTCTCTCTCTGTTTTCTCTCTCTCTCTCTCTCTCTGTTTTCTCTCTCTCTCTCTGTTTTTTTCTCTCGCTGTCTGTCTCTGTCTTCATCTCTGTCTTTCTTTCTCTCTCTATATGTCTTTCTTTCTCTCTGTATATGTCTTTCTTTCTTCTCTCTCTGTTTTCTTTCTCTCTCTATATGTCTTTCTTTCTCTCTGTATATGTCTTTCTTTCTCTCTCTATATGTCTTTCTTTCTCTCTGTATATGTCTTTCTTTCTCTCTCTATATGTCTTTCTTTCTCTCTGTATATGTCTTTCTTTCTCTCTGTATATGTCTTTCTTTCTCTCTCTATATGTCTTTCTTTCTCTCTCTATATGTCTTTCTTTCTCTCTGTATCTGTCTTATCTCTGTATCTGTCTTTCTTTCTCTCTGTCTCTGTCTTTCTTTCTCTCTCGGTTTTTTCTCTCACTCTCTCTCTGTTTTTTCTCTCTCTCTCTCTCTCTCTGTTTTTTTTCTCTCTCTCTCTCTCTCTCTGTTTTTTTCTCTCGCTGTCTGTCTCTGTCTTCATCTCTGTCTTTCTTTCTCTCTCTCTATGTCTTTCTTTCTCTCTGTATCTGTCTTATCTCTGTATCTGTCTTTGTTTCTCTCTGTCTCTGTCTTTCTTTCTCTCTCTGTTTTTTTCTCTCACTGTCTGTCTCTGTCTTTCTTTCTCTCTGTATCTGTCTTCCTTTCTCCCTGTCTCTGTCTTTCTCTCTCTCTCTCTGTTTTTTTTCTCTCGCTGTCTGTCTCTGTCTTCATCTCTGTCTTTCTTTCTCTCTTTTCTCTCTCTCTCTCTCTGTTTTTTTTCTCTCGCTGTCTGTCTCTGTCTTCATCTCTGTCTTTCTCTCTCTCTTTTCTCTCTCTCTGTTTTTTTTCTCTCGCTGTCTGTCTCTGTCTTCCTCTCTGTCTTTCTTTCTCTCTTTTCTCTCTCTCTGTTTTTTTTTCTCTCGCTGTCTGTCTCTGTCTTCATCTCTGTCTTTCTTTCTCTCTGCATCTGTCTTTCTTTCTCTCTCTCTCTGTCTTTCTTTCTCTCTGTATCTGTCTTTCTTTCTCTCTGTCTCTGTCTTTCTTTCTCTCTGTATCTGTCTTTCTTTCTCTCTCTCTCTCTCTCTGTATCTGTCTTTCTTTCTCTCTGTCTCTGTCTTCATCTCTGTCTTTCTTTCTCTCTCTCACTGCATGTTTCTCTCTCTATATATATAATTTTTCCCCTCCGTCTGTCTGTCTCTTCTTCCTCCCTCTCTGCCTTTCTCTCTGAGCCTCTCTCTATTTTGTCTCTCGCTGTCTGTCTGTCTGTCTGTCTGTCTGTCTGTCTGTCTCTCTCTCTCTCTCTCTCTCTCTCTGTCTTCCTTTTTCTCTTTCAATGACTTTCTTTCTCTCGGTCTGTCTGTCTTTGTCTGTCTCACTGTCTTCTTTTCTCTCTGCTTTGTGTGTGTGTGTGTGTCTCTCTCTCTGTCTTTCTCTCTCCCTTCCATCTCTCTCTCTCTCTCTCTCTCTATCAGGTCCCTCATTTGCCTGATGGCCATCCTTTCATCTGTTTGAGAAAAATATCCCTAAAATGAAAGAAAAAAAACATGGGAAAGAAAAGATGACCATTATTTCAGGCGGAAAAAAAATCATTATTGAAATTTATTTTGAGAAAGGCCCGAAGTAAAGTTCAGACAAGTGCATTTGCTCCATAATTTGGTTTAAAAGTCAGAGAAATGATAGGGAATTTAATACCATGTGATATGAAATGTCTTGTCTCGCCTCCTTCCTCTTGTACCTTTCAGTGTTGATTTGGGAACGAAGACAGAGCGCAGCGGTTTGATTCATACAAGAGGATATTTAAGGTATCTTCTATCTCTCTCCATCCACCTCCTGCGTGGGTGATCTGTCCCCTCTGTTTTCTAACATCCTTAGCTTGAAGTGATAGGAGAGTCAGCTTGACAAAGTTCACTGAAAACTCTTTCGGTCTTTTCTTTTTCCTGATCGTCCATGCTGTACATCGCATGTTTATTTTTTACAAACACTACATCCTTGTTTTCTTTAGTTTTTGTTTCTTCTGTTTGTATATCGTCCAGACCTCGTAAATACAAAGTAATGTTAAATTACGTATATCATCCAGACCTCGTAAATACAGAGTAATGTTAAATTACGTATATCATCCAGACCTCGTAAATACAGAGTAATGTTAAATTACGTATATCATCCAGACCTCGTAAATACAGAGTAATGTTAAATTACGTATATCATCCAGACCTCGTAAATACAGAGTAATGTTAAATTACGTATATCATCCAGACCTCGTAAATACAGAGTAATGTTAAATTACGTATATCGTCCAGACCTCGTAAATATAGAGTAATGTTAGCTTTCTTTTAAGCATATCATCCAGACCTCGTAAATATAGAGTAATGTTAAATTAAGCATATCGTTCAGGCCTCGTAAATATAGAGTAATGTTAACTTTCTTTGAAGTATATCGTTCAGGCCTCGTAAATATAGAGTAATGTTAACTTTCTTTGAAGTATAATCGTCCACGCCTCACAAATAGACAGTAATGTAAATATTTTTGCAAGTGTTTCATTCGCGCCTCACAGATATACAGTAATGCTAGTTTTATTGTAAGTACTTGTATATAGCATTTTTTGGGTAAGTACTTTCTTCTTCATGTCACGTGTCCTTTCTAGAACGCTGTCCCTCTCACAGTGCGGCCTTGCACAAGTAGACCAGCGTCCCGCAATGACATATTCAGGCTTTCCGTGATGTCCTGAGTCCATCTACGGCGACGCCGTCCCTTTTCTATTTTGGCAGGCACTATGCCTTGTACTATCAACCTCTCCAAGCTGTTGTGTCTCTTGATGTGGCCGAAGTATCTCAGCTTTCTAATTTTGATAGTGTTTTTGAGCCATCTGCGACACCTAATCCCATCATCATCTCTTTGCTTGATTTTTTTTCTATCCATGATATCCATGATATTGGAACAATCCTTAATCATTGTCTGCAGTCGCATTCAAAGATTCCTGAATAAGGCGTCTTAAAAATAAATTTATTACCAGATTTGGACAATGTCCTGACCATGGATCTTCATTCATGAACAACGAATACAAGACGGACTCTTCATGTGGAGTTCCCTCACTCCCTAGCCTTGATGGTGCTTCAGTCAGGCTGTATCCTGTCCATTCTCCTATGCTATTTTCACATAACATCTCGTCCGTTTCTCCTTCACCTTTTCTTCTAATATTGTCTTCAGTATATAGTTATGTGTTTCTGATGTGGCCAAAGCACCCTTGTATTTTATTTTGTTCATCCTTATTTCTTTGTTCCAATATTTATGCATTTATTCTCTTTATTTTCAATGCTACATGACCTACTTTTATGTAGATCCAAATACATTCTGCATTTATCGTTTTCTTCGATTTTTTTTTACTTACAGTCCAGGTTTCTGCTCTATACAGTAGTACAGAATAGATATCATACATGTTCTAAAACCCTTCCCGTGCCGTCAGACGTCACACAGGGCTCGCATTGTAGTTCACCATGTTTTTTTTTACAGTTTTGTGTGTGCTTTTCAACCTCATCAAGGGATCTTATTGCTCAATAATTTGGCCTCTCTTAACAATGTCCTCTTTAGAGTTTCACGTGGTCGGCCTCTTTTTAATTTGGCCTGCTGTGTCCCATTTGATAGATTGTTTTGAGATTCTCTGATTGTTCCTTCTCTTCACGTGTCAGATTTATGTGCATCGCCCCTTTTTTTAATCACTGATGAGATAGGCTGTTGTGTGCTCATCTTTCTTATCTCTGCGCTGGTCTTGAATTCGTTCCATTGTACACAGAGTATTTTTCTTAAACATTTCTATTCAAATGAATAAATATAGCATTTTATAAATCTCCTTTTTGTTTTTAAGGGCATATTTTACCACAGCTCGACCTGAAAATTTTAGTCTTCTGTCTTTCTTGTAAGTATATCGTATAAAAAACACCGCATAGAAACGCAGTATAAAGTATAAAAACAGCCTACAAGACTCTCATTTCAGTTCATGGACAGACATTTCAATTACCCACGAGTTAGCTTCGCCATATTAAAGTATCACCGGGGAATTTCTCCGACCGCCTGCGTGTATACAAACTGCTGGCTTTCAGAGACAACGTGAGCTTGGTAAACATTCCTAAGGTGTGTCCAGACAAGGCGCGTGCGGAGATGACCGTAGATTGAGTCCAGCGCTGGGCGAATGGAAAGCAAACAGAGATAGGTTTTCTGGAGCAGCGGTTTTCAAACATTTTGTGATGGGGGAAATTCATTTTTATTTACGTAATCCATCCATCCACCGGTCTGGTGCCGCGGTGGTGTAGCGGCAAGTGCACTCTCCTGCGATCAGATGGTCCCTGGTTAGATTTCGACTCTGGGACGAAATTTTTCGGAGCGAATGGCACCAGGGTCAAATTAGCTTACAAAAATGGGCAACTGGTGTTTCCTTAGGAAAACAAAGTTGATGCCATCCATCCATCCATCCATCCATCCATCCATCCATCCATCCATCCATCCATCCATCCACCCACCCTGTTGGCCGTATGGTATCTAGTAGGGGAGCAACATATTCTTGCCAGTTCTCTCTGACGTTCTTCACACTTGTCGTGAGACGATAAAGTATTCCAAAACCTGATAATCACTGGAAAATCGTAGAGGATAAAGAAAGGAGGAAAATTAATGAAAATATCAGAAATTGCTGAGCAACTGGCATGCAACTAAGGAAGGCAGTCGATCTGATTATTAACATCAATAACCTCTCGAAACAGGGCAGCATGATCGCCTACGTCCTTCGGCACGGCCTTTAATGAATAAACAAATACTTCGTCAAAAGATATTTGTAGTTCATCAGTGCGAGCCACGAGGTCTGGAAATAACTTACCAAAGATCGATTTAAGCGGCGAGCAACCCGGGGGGGGGGGGGGGAAGGATACAGTATCAACTGAGGAGGAAACGAGGGCCAAAGTTGAAACTAGACGATGCAAGCGCAAGAAAACTGGACCTTGCAACTCACGTACTCTCTGCGGCTGTTGTGACCGATTGTGAAAGTCCAACATTGATAGAGTCAACCATGGAGAGAGCTGCTCAAAAAGTTATTTCTGTCTCACAACTATTTTTCTTAGACCAAGAATTTCAAAGATAATTCGGCTTTTTGTAATGATTATCTTTTCCAATGATTATCTCTTGTAATGATTGTCTACCGTTTACGTACAAAATCATTACCAAAAAAGAAAAAAATGGACTGGAGTGGAAATAAATATCAGAAAGACAAATGCTATGATAATTAGTGCTAAGAAATTAAGATAGCTGTATACATAAAAAATAAATAGAGAATTACTTCAACAGGTGAGAATGATCAAGTATTTAGGACACATGATAACAGATGATGGAAAATGTGATATGGAAATTAAAAAAAAGAATAGAAATGGCCAAAAAAAAAAACACCTTCAGCAGAATGAGGAAGATACTTACATCAAAATAAATATCACAGCAACTGAGATTGCATATCGTAAAATGCTACGTATATTCGATATTCCTTTATGGTGTAGAAGCCTAGACCTTGAATAAAACAACGAAAACTGATGCCATTGAAATGTGGATCTACAGAAGAGTAGGACAGCGAAGAAAACAAAGAAGTGATAAAACAGGGAGAAGTTAAAAAAGAAATATTGAAAATCATTAAAAAAAAACAAAAACAAGACAATTAAGACACTTTTGGGCACGTCAAGGGGTATAATGCTATACTGAAGACCCATCTTGAGGGTAAGATCGAAGGAAAAAAAAGAACAAGAAGGGCGATAGCGACGTGGCTGGGTGGACAACATCAGGAGATGGACAGGAGCCAGCTTGGCCCAGTGTTCTATGAAGACAAGAAACAGAGCAGAGTGGAGATTCATCGCGGGCAACCTTCTGTAGGGGAGACGGCGCGAGATGAGGATTTACTGTTCACTAGTTATCTCAAGTATTTGTGATCGTTACTGTCTGAACAAGTATTCTATAACTGTTACCGTGTGTACAAGTATTCTACGATTATTACTGTGCGTACAAGTATTCTATGATTATTACTGTGTGTACAAGTATTCTATGATTATTACTGTGTGTACAAACATTCTATAATTATTACGGTGTGTACAAGTATTCTATGATTATTACTGTGTGTACAAGTATTAAGTGATTGTTACTGTGTATAAAAGTATTCTATGATCGTTGCTGTGTGTACAAGCATTCTGTGAATGTTACTGTGTGTACAGGTATTAAGTGATTGTTACTGTGTATAAAAGTATTCTATGATCGTTGCTGTGTGTACAAGCATTCTATGATTGTTACTGTGTGTACAGGTATTAAGTGATTGTTACTGTGTATACAAGTGTTCGGCGATCGTTGCTGTGTGTACAAGCATTCTGTGATCGTTGCTATGTGTACATGTATTCTGTGATTGTTGCTGTGTGTAGAAGCATTTCGTAATAATAACTAAATATTATTATGTTTGAATATTATCATTTATTCATTTGAGACCTAAAGAAATTACTCATGAAAGTTGGAAGACAAGAGTTTATCTGTCGGTAAATCCTTCGCTGCGGTCTCTATTCTTCGTCATTCTCGACACGTGATGCGAGATCTCGCGTGAATACAAGCGACAGATAAAAATAAAACGCTTCCCATAGTTCCCTTTCTGCACATGTTACACGATAAATAGATTTACATACCCCATCAAGTTCCCGCTATGTGGCTCTTACAAGTCTGAGCGATGGTTGATCGGTTCCGTGTAGGGTTAGTGTTTGTTTCCAGCGCTGGGAAGTCACGGTGTGTTGAAAGGCGACAAAATATCAGGAGACTGGGAAAACAAGCGGGTCGAGAGATTTACAAGACACGAAAGGAGATTCGATATGGAAGGAAGAAAGACAAAAGATTATGACGACTGAGGTAAAACTGGTTCTGGTAATGAAAATAGATGGAGGTGTGTGGTTCAAAGAAAGATAAAAAGTGTGAGGAAAATAGGAAGAAACAAGAATGGCAGATAGCGAGATGAGTCCATACAAATGAAGAACGTGCAACAATCCAATATTTCGGCAAAAGCCTTTTTTTTCAAACATTACGTACAAAAAATAACAGAGCAGATAAAAATACGAAAATTGGTCGAAAAAGCTTTTCTGTATTCCCTCAAGTAAGAAAGTCGGGCCCAAAAAAATGTCTTTTTGTGAAACTAAATCGTACAGCTCAGTCTGTCTACATGGAAGGAGGAACCCAGCGAGTAGAACAAGAAAACAGAAATAGTTGGCAAAAGCTATAGAAGAATTTATTTATTTATGGTCAGTGGAATACTTTTCCCTTAGATAGATTCTTCTTCTTCTTCTTTGATCATTCTCAGCCGTTGACTTGAAAAGTAACAAGCTGGAGTTGTTGTACATCCCCATATAGCTTCTTTTGAACTAATATTTGAACCAGTGGTGTGTGACCTTCCCCTATGTTCCATGGCTTTACAGAAGAAAGAAGGCTGTCGACCAGTAGCCTCGGGTGGACCCTTTCGAGGCGTAGGGTCCGGCACTCTCATCGCCTGGTGGATCTTCGCAAGATGAGCACCGGACTTCTTTCATACAATCCGCGATACCATCATGGAATGGAATTCAAGTGCATCCGACTTCTACAGCGTTTCTGTTGGGTTACCCTCCTTAGCTTTCGGCAGTCCCCAGCCGACCTACAAGACAGTAGGTTGAAGTCTCTATTAGTTTGTCCCCAGCCGACCTACAAGACAGTAGGTTGATGTTTCTATTAGTTTGTCCCCAGCCGACCTACAAGACAGTAGGTTGAAATTTCTATTAATGTGTCCCCAGCTGACCTACAAGACAGTAGGTTGAAATTTCTATTAGTTTGTCCCCAGCTGACCTACAAGACAGTAGGTTGAAATTTCTATTAGTTTGTCCCCAGCTGACCTACAAGACAGTAGGTTGAAATTTCTATTAGTTTGTCCCCAAACTAATATCGCTACCGCCGATATAGTTCTTAGGATCACTGAGACACTCAGTCTCCTCCCCTACCACAACGACATAGTTCTTAGGATCACTGGGACATTCAAGTTCTTAGGATCACTGGGACACTCAAGTACTTAGGATCACTGAGACACCCAGTCTCCTCCCCTACCACAACGACATAGTTCTTAGGATCACTGGGACATTCAAGTTCTTAGGATCACTGGGACACTCAGTCTCCTCCCCTACCACAACGACATAGTTCTTAGGATCACTGGGACATTCAAGTTCTTAGGATCACTGGGACACTCAAGTACTTAGGATCACTGGGACACTCAAGTACTTAGGATCACTAGGGCAGTCAATCTCCTCCCCCACCACAGTGACAAGGTAAGAAGTCCAATCTGGGAGATGGGGTGGGGGGGGGGGGGGAGGGATTCCAAAAATACAAAGTTAAATGAGAGACTCGGGGTAGAGTGATAAACGGTTTATGCTCCCAAGACGGTGATGGGTGGTGTCATTCCTGCCACAGACGTCCCAGTCAACCCAGCTGAAGGCTGCCTATTGTGACGGAGTATCTGGCTCATTCTAGAGCCAGAGAAGGTAAGGCTTCCTTGTGCGACGGAGTACCTGGCTCATTCTAGAGCCAGAGAAGGTAAGGCTGCCAAGTGTGACTTTTAGTACCGACAGGTCAAGAAAGATATGGGCTTCAGTGGCGTGAAACATTGCGAGGAAAACACAGACACTTACCTTAAAGTCCCTATATTTACCAAGGGCATGGGACATTGCAAGAAAAACAGAGACACTAACACCAAATTCCCTTTATGTTTCAAGGACAAGGAACAAAGTGAAATAAAAATCTTTTGCACCTTCGCTAGCATAGCACATTACAAGGAATATAACAGAAAACTAGCAATCTTGTATGCTTCAGTGGCATGGAACAGGTCCTTAAATCAAATGTACGGGAGGCCTTTATCGCAGAAACTAGCCTACAATTCTTAGAGGTCTCAAACACTTTTTCAGATGGCACTTCATGGATTTGATAACTGGCCAATAGCTGTTTTTCCAATGGGGCATTTCTATAGGATCAATAGGGGGTTGGGGGGGGGGCCGAAACGCTGTTGAATTTAGCAGTCACTGAACCATAACTGTCACGCTAGTGTTAGGGTTGACGAACCATAACAGACATGCAAGTGTCAAGTTTGGCGAACTATAGCTGACAGTGTCAGGATCCGCGAACTATAGCTGACACGCCAATGTCAGGATTGGCGAACTATAGCTGACATATTAGTGTCAAGATTGGCGAACTATAGCTGACATGTTAGTTTCAGAATTGGCGAGCTATAGCTGACATGTTAGTGTCAGGGTTGGGGAACTACAACGGACAAGCTATCGTCAGGTTGGTGAACTAGTTATCCTTGAGTCACCCCTTTAACAAGCCTAGCTCATCTAAATGGGCTGGTGTGGCTACTTTTTTCCATGGTGGTGGAGTCTGCCAAAGAAGCACTGCCCCTCTCTGCTTATTAGCTGCGCTCAGGGACTGGGAGGAAAAAAAAACATAAAATAACCGCCATAACCCGCACGGAATCCGACATGATGATATGCCTCAACATCTCCACGGGAATCTGCTGCAGATAACACTGGCTCGCAGGTCTCCAAGAAGAAGGACGCCAACATATGCTCCAATGACTTGGATCATGGATCCTCTAAATTAGAACTGAGGAACAAAAAAAAAAAACAAACCTTCCACACACAAAAAAAAAACAATATATGAGCAGTTTCATCTTGCAAACAAACACTCACACACACAAAACGTTAACGCTCTCTCAGCTCTCTTCCTGTTTGGATGTAATCAATCTCCAGCATGTAAGTCCGGGGAATTCGCTTTGTCTGCTCTGTGCCTGTTTGTTTAGAAGGCCAGGGCTGCCTGAGTAGCGATTGTTTTATAAATCAAAAGATGGCTGTGTTATCTGAGAAACGATTAGTGCACCGTTTGTGAGATAGCGGAGGCTGTCCGAAGTTGTCTGACGTCTGAACGTAAAGATGGAACTACATATATTTTCTTGGGCCGCATGATACGAGGGTCATTCCGAAAATCATGAGCAATTTTTTTTTAAATCAGGATTTATAGAGAAAGTATAAATGTATCACCTTAACCTGTCATCCTTTTCTTCACTTTTCAACATAATCTCCATTTTTCTGCACACATTTTCCCCATCGCTCAACAAGTTTGAAAATACCCTCCCGGTAGAATTCCGTTCCAGCTGACCGAAGTCACAGACGCACTTCTTTCTGGACGTTCTCTCCTGTGTCGTAGTGATGGCCTCGCGTTTGTTCTTTGACAAAACCGAAAAGATGGTAATCACTGGGTGCCAGGTCGGGGACTATAGGCAGGGTGTGGAAGAATTTCCCAACATATCTTCTAAATTTCCTCCTTTGTCCAGCGAGCAGAGTTTTTCTCACAGCTTTGTGATCTTCAGTCAACAAACTTTTCTATAGCCTAGGGTTTCAATCATTTCCTGTACTGCATTGTATCCTATTCCAAGATTTAGAGGATTTCAGATACTGTGACACATCTGTCTTCTTTAATGATGTCGTCAACCCTTTCCACGTTGCGTTCAGTGGAGGCAGTTCGAGGGCGACCGCTGGGAGGCATATCTTGGATGTCTTTGAAATGTTCACCCACCTCCTAACACTGCTAGCACAAATGCACACATCTCCATAAGCAAGTTGAAGTCTTTGGTGAATTTCAGCAGCGGGGATTTCCTCTTTAACGAGAAACTCAATAACAGCACGTTGACGAAACGAAACTTCAACACCTGCCCTTTGTTTCTGCTTCGCGTGGTCAAGTGACACATGATGGTGACGTAGTGTGACCTCTACATGAAGTACACAGGATGCAGTTAAGGTGATACATTTATATTTTCTCAATCCATAAAGTATGAGTTTTAAAAATGCTTGCTCACGACTTTCGGTATTATCCTCGTAAACCAACATGACAACTTAATATGTCTACACTCCATCTATATTTGAAAAAGAAGCAAATTGGCTACGAGCTTACATATTCCCAGTGGCAACGTACAGACGCGAAACGTGAACACTCAACAAATCACTAGAAAAGAGAATAAATGCGCTTGAAATGAAATGTTATAGAAGGGCACTTAGAATATCGTGGATAGAAAGAGAATCAAATAAAGAAATATTGGCCAGTTTAGGGGCCGCAGAAAACTGGCTTGTAAACAACATCAAAATTAGAAAACCGAGATCCCTCGGCCACATCTAGAGACACAGCGGTTTGGAGAGATTTATAACAGAAAGCATAGTACCAGTGAAAAAAGGGGGGTGGGAAGGGAGCGGATCTTCCGCAGACGGACTCATGACATCACAGAAAGTCTGAATGTGTCACTGCAAGACGCTGGTCAACTTGTCCAAAACCTTACTACACTCAGGGAGGCTGTGAGAGGGACAAGGTTCTGGAAAGGACACGTCACGTGACACACATCAAAGATGGTCAGTGCAGCAGTTTCTCAAGGAATAAATCAGCCCATAAAGTGGTACAGGAAGCGTCACGGCTGTTTAAAAAAAACGGGGGGGGGGGGGGTGGGGGATGCTCGACTCCTTTTGTAGTTATGAAGTAAAATGTGATCAGGCGTGAAGCTGACCTTATCACGTCTCTAGTGTACCGAAAGGTCAAGGAACATTATATTTCATATGCTCTTCTTTGGTGGTGGGATTTTCTTCTGGTACACACCAAAAAAAAAAAAAAGGGCCCCGGGATTCACTTAGCCTCTAAAAATTGGTACCAGAGAAATCTTGAAAGGTAAATGTGGCCAGGGGAGATAATGATCACATAAAACGTACATGTGCCGAAGGTCATGGGAAAATACGGGCCCAACACCGCATTACACAACATGCCTTGATAGCTTAGAAACGGGAATTTTAACATCTATGATGGCGCTTCCTAACTTGTGATCCACAGACTAAAAGTGGACATAAATGGAAAAAAAAACGTAGGAACAGCTTTATTACTTAACGAGTACACAGTTGTGACGTTTCGGCGTGAGTCTTAATCATACAAAAAAAAAAACACACACACAGGAATGAAGAAACAGAGAAAGAAGATAAAACATACATTTGTATGAATGCTATGTAAAAAAATATGAAAGGAAAATATAGAACAATTTTTTTTGTTAATGGAGCACTTAGCTGTGATTTGTAAGAGGCTGTGTCCGGAAATGCGTACGGTGGAGCGTTGAGAACGTTTGAACGGAGACTTGTAGCTGTAGATAGGTGGGACGTAAAAGGAATTAGACGGGGGTGCGGGGGGACCGCAGAAAGGAGAGAGAGTGATATAGTGGTAATCTACCCGCGAGAAGGCGGGATAGGTGATTGCAGCTGGGGTAAAAGGGTTGTAATCTGATGCATTGATGGGGTTTTGAAATATGTGTAGCAAGTTAAAAAGTAGTGGAACCTGATGCATAGGGAATATGATTGCGAGGGAAGGGAAAGTTAGGCGTTACTGAATTGCGAGTTCAAACCGTGTGGTTCCAGAGTTCCATATTCCTGAATATAGCGGTTCTTAAGCGATAGGCGGCTTCTGTCATCATCGTGGCATTATTTGATGGCTTTTACAAGAAAATAAAATTTGTCTCTGTAGTTGGGGGGGGGGGGGGCATTGAAATGACTAGGGACTGGTTTCGAAGCATGCTGTGTGATATCATGCAGATGTTTATGCATACGGTCGCTTAACCTGAGACCAGTTTCACAAATATACCTGTCTTGGCAGTTGCTTCCCTGGCTCTAACTACCCTGGCGCACTTGCCGTCGGATGTTATGACTGCGCCTAAATATTTGTATCTATTGATCTGTCTTAATATCTTCCCCTGCTCTATAATTCTGCATTCTGGTATTTTCTTTTCTCTTGGATATCAGCATTACTTCTATTCTACTGGTGTTTAAATCCCCTTTTTGTGCTTTCTTCTACGACCTTGTCTAGGAATTTTTGTAAGTGCGATCAACTGAATAAAAGCAATTTAAGGGTTTCTGGTATTGGTATATTACATATTGGGGGGGGGGGGCAAAGACACTGTCTGATTAGACAATCATCGACTCACAGCTGATGTGCTAGCGTCAGGGTTAGCGAACCATAACTGACTAAGACCCTGTTCCATCTCTCCTTTGATACTACCAGTAACAAGCCTATCTTTAGTAACGGGGCGGGAATCGTCATAGTCCCCACGGTAGTTGAGTCTGCTAAAGAAGCGTTGCAAACTCCATGACTTTTAGCTGTTACTCCGGGACTGAAAAAAAAGTAGCTGCCATAATCCGGTCCCAAGCCGATACGATGCTCTGCCTCAACATCTTCACAGCAAAGGCTGCAAAGAACAGCACCAAGCAAGTTACAGGGAGATTGGATGAAGAAAGAAAGAAAGAAAAAGAAAGAAAGAAAGAAAAGAAAGAAAGAAAGGAAGGAAGAAAGAAAGAAAGAAAAGAAAGAAAATTACATATAAAATGATGACCCTCAGCTGACCTGTTGTTATAAAAGCGGTCCTTGACTATGAAACAGGACTACATTTACTTACTATCTTCACTGCATTCCTAACTATCGCTTAAGAGAAGAACATTTAAAAAGAAGTGGATTATAGTCCTTTTATTACAGCTTCAAGACAGAGAGAGAGACAGAGACAAAGACAGACAGAGATAGAGAGACAGAAGAGAGACAGAGAAAGACAGAAAGAGAAAGAAAGAGAAGTGAGAGAGAGAGAGAGAGAGAGAGAGAGAGAGAGAGAAAGGCTACAGAAAAATCTACATAGGATTTTTAAAAAAACTTTTCTCTATGTTCAGACTTGAAGTAGCAATGGCTGCACCCAACCCCATAGCCACCCCCCCCCCCCCCAACAACAGATCAATTGAATCTTTCTGTCAAATGCACATGCTTATATTTTCAAGTCACGTGACTTTTAGCAAATAAAGAACACATGGCCGCTATACAAAGTGCAAAGTAACTTGCCTTCATTGTTACAAAACCTTCGAATACACGGAATTATCTCTATGATACTCTTTGCTCTTGTTAATACACTCAACCAAAAAAAAAAGTATATAGGCCAAAACCCTGTCAAATTTAACTGACATACTAGTGTCAGGGTTGGGTAACCATAGCTGTACAAGACCCTATCCCATCTCTTCACTGGTACTCCTAATTTCAAGAAGAAGAAGAAGAAGAAGGAAGAGAAGAAGAAAGCATTTATCTTGCACTTTCAAGAACAAGTATCAGAAAGTAGTATAAGAACAGAAGAAGAAGGAGAAGAAGAAGAAAGATGAGAAGAAAAAAGAGAAGAAAGCATTAGTCTTGTAATTTCAAGAAGATAAAGAAGAAAGGGGGAGAAAAGAAGAAGAAGAAAAAGAACAAAAAGAACAAGAAGAATAAAGCTTTAGTTTTGCAATTTCAAGAAGAAGAAGACGAAGAGAGCAGGAGAAGAAGAAGTAGAGAGAAGAAGAGGTAGAGAGAAGAAGAAGAAGTAGAGAGAAGAAGTAGAGAGAAGAAGAAGTAGAGAGAAGAAGAAGTAGAGAAAATAAGTAGAGAGAAGAAAAAGTAGAGAGAAGAAGAAGTAGAGAGAAGAAGAAGAAGTAGAGAGAAGAAGAAGTAGAGAGAAGAAGTAGAGAGAAGAAGAAGTAGAGAGAAGAAGAAGTAGAGAGAAGAAGAAGAAGTAGAGAGAAGAAGAAGTAGAGAGAATAAGAAGAAGTAGAGAGAAGAAGAAGTAGAGAGAAGAAGAAGTAGAAAGAATAAAAAGAAGTAGAGAGAAGAAGAAGAAGTAGAGAGAAGAAGAAGTAGAGAGAATAAGAAGAAGTAGAGAGAAGAAGAAGAAGTAGAGAGAAAAAGAAGTAGAGAGAAGAAGAAGAAGTAGAGAGAAGAAGAAGTAGAGAGAAGAAGAAGAAGTAGAGAGAAGAAGAAGTAGAGAGAAGAAGAAGTAGAGAGAAGAAGTAGAGAGAAGAAGAAGTAGAGAGAAGAAGAAGTAGAGAGAAGAAGAAGTAGAGAGAAGAAGAAGTAGAGAGAGGAAGAAGTAGAGAGAAGAAGAAGAAGTAGAGAGAAGAAGAAGTAGAGAGAAGAAGAAGAAGTAGAGAGAAGAAGAAGAAGAAGATGAAGAAGAAGACGAAGACGAAGAGAGCAGGAAAAGAAGAAGTAGAGAGAAGTAGAAGAAGAACAAGAACAAGAAGAAGAAAGCTTTAGTTTTGCATTTTCAAGAAGAAGAAGAAGAAGAAAAAATTAGGAGAAGAAGAAGTAGAGAGGAGAAGAAGAAGAAGAAGAGAGCAGAAGAAAAAGAAAAAAAGAAAGGGAAGAGAGGAGAAGAAGAAGAAGGAGAAGAAAGCTTTAATCTTGCAATATCAAAAAGAAGAAGAAGAAGAAGAGATTAGAAGAAGAGGAAGAAGAAGAAGAAGCAGAAGAAGAAGAAGAAGGCTTTGGTTTTGCAATTTAAAGAAGAAGAAGAAGGCTTTGGTTTTGCAATTTAAAGAAGAAGAAGAAGAAGAATAGATACAAATATTAGAAACTTTATTTAAATAAAGCATAGCAACAAATTTATGGCAACAACAAACCAGCCTTTTGCCAGCATAATACTCTATTTCCTGCTTTGAACAGAGAACATGAACTACAAAACAAAACAAAAGCTGAGAATCTTTGTTACAAGGTTCCACTCACTGTAGGGAGTTTTACTAACGAGCAAACCAGCTTTGAATATCTGCACATCACGGCACGAAGCAATCTTCTCTAACCTTTCAAGAGAGCACTTCTGAACCAGAACAACAATGTAAGGATATTAAATATGTATTCTATAACCCGCCAGGTGTCTTCGGCCTCACCTGGAGGTGCCTGTTATCTTGGTCAGACATCGGTACTCTTCAAAAAGTAAAACGACTTAAGAAACCTTGGAGAGGAACAGAAAGAACTACAAAAATAAGATTTTTAAGGGTATGCATCTTTCCCATCGTAACATATGCCTGTGAGACCTGGACACTTAACAAAACAGCTGAGAAACACATACATGCCTTTGAATGTAAATCCTACAGAAGAGTTCTTCAAATATCATGGACACACACAAAAAAAGAACAAATATATCTATACTACAAGAACTTAATATTGAAGAAGGCTGGCTAGTAAAGAGGATTAAACAGAGAAAACTTAAATATTTTGGACATATTAACGTCGTGATAATCTAGAGAAGACCATCTTGGAAGGGAACATAATGAGAAAAAGAAAGAGAGGAAGACAAAGGCGAAGATGGCTGCAAGACATCGTTGATAATCTGCAAATGGATGCATCAGCAACAGGCCATCTTGCTCACAACCAAGAGGCCTACAGGAAAGCTGTTAGGGAGGCAAATTTCCGGAAGGGACGTGCAGGTGACTGACTGACCGACCAGTGCCAGGGTCTAAGTGTCACAGTACTTTGGGATATGGGTGTCAGTCCCACTGGTGTTTTGCGATTTTGTGTTCACGTCCCGGTTGTTGTTACGTGAGTGAATGGCATAGTCCGTGATCGAAACGTCGAGAGCTCACTTGAAGACTTACGAGATCTGTAGAAGACTTTAAGGGGAGAGCACACTTGAAGACTTGCAGGATCTGTAGAAGACTTTAAGGGGAGAGCACACTTGAAGACTTGCAGGATCTGTGGAAGACTTAAGGGGAGAGCACACTTGAAGACTTGCGGGATCTGTAGAAGACTTTAAGGGGAGAGCACACTTGAAGACTTGCGGGATCTGTGGAAGACTTAAGGGGAGAGCACACTTGAAGACTTGCGGGATCTGTAGAAGACTTTAAGGGGAGAGCACACTTGAAGACTTGCGGGATCTGTGGAAGACTTAAGGGGAGAGCACACTTGAAGACTTGCGGGGTCTGTGGAAGATTTAAGGGGAGAGCACACTTGAAGACTTGCGGGGTCTGTGGAAGATTTAAGGGGAGAGCACACTTGAAGACTTGCGGGATCTGTGGAAGACTTAAGGGGAGAGCACACTTGAAGACTTGCGGGGTCTGTGGAAGATTTAAGGGGAGAGCGGACAGATCTGTGTGCCTCTGTCTGTTGATCAAGAAATTTGGTTACAGCTGAAAAGTTTGGACTATAGATATGTTTTGTTGTTATAATTGAAAGCTTGGACTGTAGATATGTTTTGTTGTTATAATTGAAAGCTTGGACTGTAGATATGATTTGTTGTTATAATTGAAAGCTTGGACTGTAGATATGATTTGTTGTTATAATTGAAAGCTTCGGCTGTAGTCGGCTGTAGATATGTTTTGTTGTTATAATTGAAAGCTTAGACTGTAGGTATGTTTTGTTGTTATAATTGAAAGCTTAGACTGTAGATATGTTTTGTTGTTATAACTGAAAGCTTAGACTATAGATATACTTTGTTGTTATAATTGAAAGCTTAGACTATAGATATACTTTGTTGTTATAATTGAAAGCTTAGACTATAGATATGCTTTGTTGTTATAATTGAAAGCTTAGACTATAGATATGCTTTGTTGTTATAATTGAAAGCTTAGACTATAGATATGCTTTGTTGTTATAATTGAAAGCTTAGACTATAGATATACTTTGTTGTTATAACTGAAAGCTTAGACTATAGATATACTTTGTTGTTATAATTGAAAGCTTAGACTATAGATATACTTTGTTGTTATAATTGAAAGCTTAGACTATAGATATGCTTTGTTGTTATAATTGAAAGCTTAGACTATAGATATGCTTTGTTGTTATAATTGAAAGCTTAGACTATAGATATACTTTGTTGTTATAACTGAAAGCTTAGACTATAGATATACTTTGTTGTTATAACTGAAAGCTTAGACTATAGATATACTTTGTTGTTATAACTGAAAGCTTAGACTATAGATATACTTTGTTACATGGATTTTGTTTCTACTGTTGTATGCCTCCGATTGTTGTATGGGCGAATTAATGACGTGTTTTTTTAATACGTAACAAGCTACACCTTCCTCCCACCAAGTCATCATCATCATCGTCATCATCATCATCATCATCATCATCATCATTCATGTATTAAATGTCCTGTGTGCATTGTTAGAACTGTACTTGCCTGATTTATTCCATATCGTGTGATGTTTTTCGCAAATGTGTGCAAGAAGCTGGGACGTCTGATCAATGTCTAGTTTGCATCAGAGACTGTTTTCCAGTACTGCAGCAAAACTGTCAACAGATGTGCCACCACAGAACTGGCACAGTTACACAAGTTCCGTGCGTCATCATCTGCGGGTGTTGGGTTTCAGAAATGCTCTGAAACATAGAAGAAGAAGAAGAATCTTGCAACTTCAAGAAGAAGAATGTTTCTACTTTCTGACAGAAACTGAATAAACAGCAGTAAACAGAAGTTTCCAGTCTTGAGTGTTTACTTCCGAACAGAACAAATGGAGGTGGGTTTTTTCCCCTCAATAATCTACTGGAGACTCGGGTGATGTCCCTTGTTTGTGTGACTGACTTTCATGTTCTAGACTGTTTTTTCTCTTCGACCATTGACAGCCGAATGTGCAGAGGAATCCGGTTCTCCTCGCCGTGCAAATATTCTTGAGTTTCAGTGGTGTTACCAGACGCCCACCCGAATTACTATAATCAAAATGATATGTTTTTAAAAAATTTATTTATGAAACTGAACTTCCACACAAATCGGAATTGTCTCAAATAATCGACTTTCTTCTCCCAAACCTATTCATTTTTCCCCACAAGGATTGTCGACTCCGATTAGGGAATTCCTCACCAAATACCCATTTAAATGGAGACTGCAAAATTTAGTTTTAATTTAAACACTCGAGATTCCCACTATTTTCCCGGACTGTTGTTTTAGATTTCCAGAGCGAGAAGATTTCGGAACCCAATTACAGACCTGGCAGTGTATCACTCCGCCAGCTGGTTTATTTGTAAAATAATCCGCTGGAACGGGCTCTTTCTTCCGTGTTTTTTCTACGGACTAAATTAGTTTCTGGCCAATGGAATTCGTGAGATATCTCTGCCCTCTTTCCATTTGAACGGCCCCTAACCCACACCGCGGTAATGGACAACCAAAAACATTGAAGACCGGCCACCTTTCTTAAGAGCTGCCAATCATGAAATGAAAAGAAAGCAAGCGGGAGTTACTTAAAGACCACCCCCCTCTCCCTCCTTTTCCCCTGGGGTATCCGCCGATGGCCATCACCAGGTGAAATAATAAAAGCACATTAGTCAGAAATGACGAATCAAATATATGAGGAGACTTTAATGCACAAGAGACAAACGAACATCCACGAGACCACAGCAAGGCCAACAGGGCTGTAGTAACAACAACCTAGATTTTCTCGTAAATTGCCAGAAACGAGATACGAGACCCCCACATGGGCCATATCTGTCGCTTAGCCCCGTCAATAAACAGTGGGGTATTTTTGTTTTTGGTTTTTTTTAAGATGGTTTTGAATTGGAAGAACAGTCTTGCTGTGTGGGCATGTTCTGTTGTACATGTGTACATAAACAGACAGACAGACGTAGAGGCAGAAGACAGACAGAGACAGACAGATACATATATAGATAGATAGATAGACAGACAGACAGATAGATAGATAGATAGATAGATAGACAGACAGACAGACAGACAGACAGACAGACAGACAGACAGACAGATAGATAGATAGATAGATAGATAGATAGATAGATAGATAGATAGATAGATAGATAGATAGATAGATAGATAGATAGATAGATAGATAGATAGATAGATAGATAGATAGATAGATAGATAGATAGATTAGCCCTTGTTGCTATATCTACTGTACTTGTATGTAAAGAATATTCTTCGACTTACGAGCTTCCCAGCAGGAAAATCACTCATCAAGAAAATAGTTCTAAACATGGGAAATTTGGACTGTGGGTAATTCGGAAATTTGCGGCTTGCCTCTATGATGTAGAACTTAATTATCAGGACTGAAAGTCACCTGTTCGATTGGGCCCTTGGTTGAAAGCCAGTTGTCTAACCAGAAGGCCCGTAATGGGCCCCCTTAAACAAACATGAAAAAAAAACGATTGAAAGCCAACTATCTAACCGTAATGGGCCCTCTTAAAGAAAGAAAGAAAGAAAGAAAGAAAACTTCTGAACACAGGGTGCCCTGCCACTTGAAGTACGCACGCCTCGTCTTTGCTAAATTTGTACACTGAATGACCCAGCGAACTTACATATAGTAGCCCTCCGTTCCCCACAGTCATTTGCCAGCTCTTCCTCTTTGCAGATGGAATATATATATATATATATATATATATCATATGTCATGCAGATATTCGTTTCACTCTGTCCCTCTCAAGATCCCTGCTTACAGACATAGGATATCATGTCCTTCCATAACCCTCAATCCCTTCTGCGTCTCAACAGTTTGTCCCTGCGCATTTCCCGTGCCAAGGTCCCAAACCATCGAACATCTTTTCTCTCTGTCTAGCTCTGTCTCTTCTACCTTCAATCTTCCCTGTTGCCATTAGGTGCTCTAGCCCGCCTCTCCCCCGAACATGCCCCACAAACATGGATTGTTGTTTTTTGAAATTTGTTTTAATTTTCATTCTTTCTTATCACTCTTTCAGATCTTGCTTTCACGTGTATGTCTCTCTGGGCCATAGTTTTCCTTTCTCTTTAGAATATTTGGTCACTTTTACAACAGAAAAGAAAAAAGAGAGAGAACGAGAGAGAGACCGAGAGCGAGCGAGAGAGAGCGAAAGAGAGAGAACGAGGGAGATAGAACGAAAGAGAGAGCGAGAGGAGGAGAGAGAGCGAGCGAGAGCGCGCACGTTGGAGAGAGAGCGAGAGAGAGAGAACGAGAGAGAACGAAAGAGAGAGAACGAGAGAGAGAGCGAGAGAGAGAGAGAGAGAGAGATCACGCGCGTGGGAGAGTGAGCGAGAGATATATAACAATGTAAAGATGTGAACTATCATATTATTGATGAAGATTGAAGATGATTAAGTTTTTCTTTTGATCATAACACATCGAGATTACACACGCATTACCACATTCACCAGATCAGAGCAAGTCCGACGAAACGTTCATTGAATTCATTTATTTTGACAAATAAGTTCAAGATGTATTGTCGACAACATCACCTGGATTGAATCACTTTATCATTTGTTCACAATCATCAAACTCTGTCATATTCTACATGCAGCGTTTTGTCAATGTTCTCAACTTCAAGATATTCTACGCGTGATACTAGGACGATTCTAAACTCTGTTTTCTAATAGATCTGCAACACGTGGTCAGCTAGTTTCTCGTCTAAAACCACTTTACTCGAAGTTCCAAAAGTACCAAATCTTCTTAATCACTTGAACCACGTGAAACACATCTTCAGTCTAACACTACTTCTGATTCTATATCGTCTCAATCTCTTGCTTGTTCTTCTGTGTTTCTGTCCTCTCCGGTCTACTGTTCTTCTGCTCTTTTTCTGACATGTGTTCTCCTTCTTCTGTTCTTATCTGATTCTCCTCTTGTCTGTGTGATCCTCTCTGACAGTCTTCCTCTGCCGTCTCAATCGGCCTTCGCTTACTGACCGTCTTTGGTCGGACGTTTCCCCCCTCGATCGTCCCTCTCTGTCTGCTGTTCCTCTCTTATCGTCTGATTGTTCCTCAGTCCGTCTGGTGTTCTTCTCTGATTCTCTGTCTACTTCTGACGATCCCCCACACTTGTCCTCTAGCCTCTGGACTTCCTCTTCTTGGAGGCTCCTTCCTTCTTGTGCTCCTTACTTTGACGTCTGGGCCGGTCTCTATTCACTGACCCTATTTATTCCTCCGTCTTCGGGCTCCTCCTCTCCAACGGCCCCGTGACTTATATGTCGTAAGTCATTTGTCCAACAGGCCACGTCTCTAAATATTTAATTGGTCAGCTGGCCGAGTCGGTAACTCCTTTATTTAAAAACCGTGTGCAATAGTGTCCTAAGATTAGCAAGCTAATACATGTCAGTCTGCGTCAACTCCGTCGATACAATTGTCATTTACCTAAGTTATTATCTTGCTCTTTCATGTCGGAGGTTTTATTGTGTCCTTGCTTTTCATTGTGTCTGCCTTTTCTATTGGTCTTTTCTATTCTGTTTACTTGTGTGAGCGTCCAGTCAGACTAGTGTCGTGGAAGTTTGTTTTTCTACCTTGCTCTAATTTTCCTATTTACTTTTTCTGTTCCTACTAAATGTTACTACTATGTCTACAATGTATTCATAATTATATTCATTAATAATAATAATAACAACTATAATCATTACTTATAAGGCCATGCTACAGAGAGAGAGAGAGAGATAGAGAGAGAGAGAGCAGAGATAGAGAGCGAGAGAGAAAAAGACAGACATCGAGAGAGAGAACAAAACAAAAAAGAAAAGAAAGAAAAGAAAAGGAAAAGAAAGAAAAGAAAAAAACAGAAAAGAAAGAAAAAAGAAGAGAAAAGAAAAGAAACAAGAGACGGAAGAAAAAAAAGAAAGGAAAGGGAAAAGAAAAAGCAAAGAAAAAAAAAAGAAAAGAAAGAAAAGGAAAGAAAGGAAAAGAAAAGAAAGGGAAGGGAAAAGAAACAGGAAAGAAAAAGAAAAGAAAGGAAAGAAAAAGTAAAGAAAGGAAAAGAAAAGAAAGAAAGGGAAAAAAGAAAAGAGAAAAATAAAAGAAAAAGAAAAGCAAAAGAAAAAAAGACAGAAAAAGAAAAGAAAAGAAGAAAAGAAAAAAAAAACGCTGCGTTATTTATAAAGTTCAGTACAGGATTTGTAAAGTAGTCCTTCCTGGCACTGAAGCAGATTCTCCGGGGCACATAAAGTCTATGCCTGGCCTTGACATTCAAAGCGCACCTGACAATTAGTGCCAGATTTATACGCGAGGTGTGTTTCGTCCCAACTTTATCGGATTCGTAAGCGCCTAGAAGTGCTCACGCTAGATGGCGCGTTACGACAGGTTCCGGAGAACTAGAAAAGTCACGGAAGTTTTGACTTTAGGGGAGATAAGACAAAGTCAACGATGTTATCTCCATCAGATATTTTATCTGCCTTAGTGTTACTCGCAGTTCCTCTTGTTTTTATCCCGTTATCTTCTTAAATCTGACTTGTTGCAGGAGTAAAGTTCATCAGTTTGAACTAGCGATAGCGATAGCGAGAGAGAGAGAGAGAGAGAGAGAGAGAGAGAGAGAGAGAGAAATAGCTAGAGAAAAGACAGATCAAGAGAAAGAACGAGAAAAAGATTAGAGAAAGAGCGAAAGAGAGGCATAGAGAGAGAGAGGGCGAATGATAGAGAGATTGGGAGAGGAGGGGAGAGTACTAGAGAGACCGAGAGAGTAAGAGATAGCGAGAGAGACTTAGTGAGAGAATGAGAGCGAGAGAGCGAGAGACAGACAGAGAGCGACAGAGAGAACTCGCGACAGAGAGAGAGAGAGAAAGCGAGAGAGAATGAATGAATGAATGAATAATCTTTATTTTTAAAGGCTAAAGAGAGAGAGAGAGAGAAAGAGAGACAGAAAGAGTGAGAAAGAGAGAGAGAGAGAGAGTGAAATAACGAACAAACAAACTTTATTTTCAAATAGTTAAGAACTGAGATACAAGGCCAGTCTAACATTCTGCCCTTCATCACACAGCTTTCACTCAGCTACAGTCATTCAGCATTTGTTAATGAGCATAATAAATATGGGGGGGGGGGGAAAGAAATCATCTCTTGTCCATACACTCCACACTCTGATTTATGTAACTGCAGGTAATAAACGTGTATCACATTCTCACATTCATTACACTCTAACAAATCTGTGATGTGTATGTGTGTATATATCAGTGATCGCGTTAACCGTCAATTACCGGGTAAATTACCGAAATGAGAAAGACGGAAAGTGTTTTAGGTCGTCGATTACTGTAACCGGTTTATTTTATAAAAATGCTAGTAAAAAAGAAAAAAAAAGCAGCGAGCCAAATCTATCTGTGCGATAGACAATCAGGTAGGTATAATGATGGTGCTCAATTTGCATGGAGGACAGTCAGCCAGGTTTTGACTTAGGTTCAGCATGTGAGCATTTTATAAAGATAAAATCTCGCCACAGATAAGTAAAGTTTGTTTATTTTTACACTGAAAAAAAAGTATAAAGTACCGAATGTTGTGTTGAGAAAGCCGGAATTTGAAAAATACTTTATGCGACATGAAAGGCAGGTATCTTCTTCTTCTTCTTCGTTCACTTCTACCACCAAAAACCGCACTGTGAACCTACTGAATTCACGCCTGTGGTCCTCGTTAGGACCCGTGGTCCCCTGTGTAGTCCAAAATAGACCACACGAGATCCACGAGAGGACCACAAGGGGTTCAGAGTATCACAGTGCTTTAGCCTGTATTCTTGGTGGGTCTCGGAAGCGGGATTGCATGACACCGTGGTTTTCATTGCACCAGTTTAGTCTAGGGTTGGACTTTCTCACCGGAAGACCTCGACGTGTTTAGGATATCAGTGCATCCCCGCTGGGTGAGAGGCGGTAGCCCACCCAGGCCAGAGTTGGACTTTCTTACCGGAAAACCTCGACGTGTTTTGAGATACCCGTGTATCACCGCCGGGTGAGAGGTGGTTGCCCATCCAGTCCAGGGTTGGACTTTCTCACCGGAAAACCTCAGCGTGATTAGGATACGCAAACATCCCCGCCGGGTGAGAGGTGGTTGCTTATCTAGACTTCCCTGGTCCAGTGTCTCCGACTTCAGCATTTTGCGGTCGTGGCCGCTACCCTTCCTAGTTGTGACCAGGATGGAGCTTTTGTCCAGGAGGACGAATCCTCGCCACTAGTGACTTCTACCCCTGGGTTGAGCCGGTTTAGGCATTATCCCAGTATGGGCGTGTTTGGGACGGGACCGACCTCTAGGGCAGAGGTGCTGTGACATGCATAGCCTTCAAGATTCACCCCTGGTATGAGCCGGTTTAGGCAAAATTCAAAAGTATGGGTGTTTATCAGGCGTTACCGACCTCTAGAGCGGAGGTGGCATGACATGTCTAGCCATCAAGTTCCACCATTGTGTGTACCGGTTTAGGCATATTTCACCAGTGTAGGTGTATTTCAGACGTGGGCGGCCTCTAGAGCAGAGGTGCCGTGGTATAGCTCTCGTAGCTATACTACTGGGCATACCGGTTAAACTTCACTTTCCACCATCTTTTCCCATCGGCGCCGCACAGCAACCTTTATTTCTTTTCCACATTTACTTCCTTAACCGGGAGGAGCTTCACTCCACGCGCGGCATTTGAAGAGTCTCGCCAGCAGTGTCTTAACCTCTGGGACAAGCCGGTTCATGCATTTCACCCGATATGACTGCACTCAGGACGTGGCCGACCTCCAGACCAGAGGTGCAGTGATTTGACTGTTTGCTTCGTTTTATCCTTTCTACCACCTTTTCCGCAGTGATGCTGCGCGGCAACCTCATTTGCACATTTCTTCATTGGCCGGGAGAAGCACCGCTCCACGCACGGCAGCTGAAGATCTCGCCAACAGCGGCAGATGAGCTACCAAACGTGCCACTCATCTACCCTAAGTAACTGGTTTTCAGGCGCCAGATATTCGCCCTCGCCCCTTCTCCTGTCAGTTTAAACAGTTCTGCCACGGGAAGGCCAGGAGCTGGACTTGACTGCCAGAGGCTGTTTGTGGCGCGTTTGCAGTCCTTAGAACCAAAGGCAGGTATAATTGTACTGGTTTCAAAAACTGCTAACGCGTTATATATATATATATATATATATATATTATATATATATATATATATATATATATATATATATATATCCTTCCCGTGCCGTTAAACGTCACATAGGGCTCGCAAAGTAGTTCGCCAATTTTTCCTGTCTTCGGTGAGTCTTTCAACCTCATCAAAGGATTTTATGCCTGTTAATTTGGCCTCTCTTAACAATGTCCTCTTCAGAGTTTCACGCGGTCTGCCTCTTTTTCTTTGGCCTGTTGTGTTCATATATATATATACACACACACACAACGACTGAAGTCATAACAAGGAATATTGCTTTTATTTTTTACCTGAGTTGGTGGGGGTATTCCAAAGTGAGTAGCAGAGCAAGACAAGCTTTTTTTTTCTTTGAACAGTACAAACCTAGGTTGTGGGAATAAGTATTGTTTAAGCTTTCACTATATCTTTAGGTTGGATTTGAAAAAAATGCCCACAAAGAGAGTAGAGAGAGAGAGAGAAAGAGAGACAGAGAAAGAGAGAGCATACAGTTACTTCTTATGTGTATTACTACACACTTACACAAGATTCTCTCCCTTTACCGTTTTTCATACAGCTTGAACTGACAAGATTTACTTCCCTTTACACCAGGAAGTCTAATTACATCCCTTGGGCCATCGTTAACAAGTCAAAAAAGGGAGAGAATTGCCTTAAGTTGGGTCAGATAGCCTTTGGCTACTCTCGAAATATTCATTAAGGTCCGATATTCAGAAGGCCACAACTGATCTTGTATTAGAGCCCGCTGCTGAAAATGACTCTAGGGAATTTTCATCGGACGGCCATTTCCTTGTGAATTCAATTATCAAACATTTCCCCACGTTCACCTTCTATCAGTATGTATCCATAGGGTTATGAATATAGCTGTGCAATATTCTATTTAAACTAATAACATACTAATAATATTAGGAGTATTTTGAGGTTAATTGTACTTCGAATTCGCAATTGCTTTTATCAAGGCTTCTATCTTCATTGACAACAACTCCTACCTACCTATCTGTCTGTCTGTCTATCTGTCAGGGATGATTGATAAGTTCGGGGCCTAAGGTACAACAGATTATTTGTGGACAACTTTTTGGGGTTATTTCTCAACATAGTCCACTTGCAGGTTTAAGTGGTTAGTCCAGCGATCCTGGAGTATACGGGTCCCTTCTTTGTAAAAGTCAGCATCTTGTGCCAGTAGAAAGTGGTCTACAGCATGAATGATGTCATCATCTGAAGCTAATTTCCGACCACTGAGCTCCTTTTTGAGTTTGGTAAACAGGTAATAGTCTGAAGGGGCCACATCTGGGGAATAAGGAGGATGTTCAAGAAGCTGGAACCCGCATTCATGGATGGCAGCCATTGCCACTGCCGACTTGTGAACTGGAGCATTGTCTTGCTGAAAGATGATTCCTCTTGTCAATTTCACTCGACGCTTTTCCTTCAATTTGACCCGCAGTTGCTTCACAAGATTAGCGTAATAGGCCCCGGTGACCGTTCTGCCCTTTTGAAGATAGTCTACCAATAGCACACCTTCTGAATCCCAAAAGATGGAAACCATCACTTTTCCTACAGACAGAACCACCCTTGCTTTCTTTGGAGGTGGGGATCGGTGACGTTTCCACTGCTTTGAATGTTTTTTGGCTTCTGGTTGAAAATGATGAACCCAAGTCTCATCTATAGTCACAAATTCCTGAAGAAACTTTTCAGGATCTGCATTAAAATGGCCAAGATTGTCTCTTGACATGTTGAGACGCTTTCGTTTGTGTTCATCTCCAAGAAGTTTCGAGACTCATCTAGCAGAGACCTTTGTCATTTGAAGATCATTGTGAATAATGGCATGAACACGTTACTGGGAGATGCCCAACTCAGTAGCAATGTACCGCTCAGTTAGTCGTCGATCCTCCATTATCATGTCATGGATTCTGCCGGTGGTTTCATCGGTGGTTACCGTTCTTGGTCTTCCTGGACGGGGATCATCTTCCAGACTCTCCCTTCCATGTTTGAACTGAGCTGCCCATTTCTTCACTGTGCTGCAAGAAGGGGCACTCTCCCCTAGAGTCTCCACCATATCCTCATGGATCTCCTATGATAAACCCTTGATGCAGATGTAGCGAATGACTGCTCGATGAGAAATTTTATCCATTTTCTCGATTTCTGCCACTCCTTACCACTTTAGTAGCCTGTAAAAAAAAATTGGTTGCAGTTAATTTCTTGAAACTTGGTGATTAATCTGACATTAAACTGATCTACAAATGCATCTAATATTAACTGTTGTTTAAAGTATTTGTACCTTAGGTCGCGAATTTATCTATCTATCTATCTATCTATCTATCTATCTATCTATCTATCTATCTATCTATCTATCTATCTATCTATCTATCTATCTATCTATCTATCTATCTATCTATCTATCTATCTATCTATCTATTCATCCATCCATCTATCCATCCATCTATCCATCCATCTATCTATCTATCTATCTATCTATTTATCTATCTATCTATCTATCTATCTATCTATCTATCCATCCATCCATCCATCCATCCATCCATCTATCTATCTATCTATCTATCTATCTATCTATCTATCTATCTATCTGTCTGTCTGTCCCCATACGCCCACCCCTCTATCCGTCCGTCCGTCCGCCTGTCTGTCTGTCTTGTCCGTCTGTCTTTTTGTCTTTGTCTCCATTTAAGAAAGGCATTGCTTACTACACAGCTCACTTTTAGAATACCCTTCCATCATCCAAGTAATATTCATTCTTTCATCTTCAAGGTTCGCCAACGTCTCTTTGAATTCGTCGAATATAGTAGGTCCCTTAAGACTGGTACTCCCTTTACAAATCTAGAGTTCTGTAACAATCACTGTATGTTCATTGAGTGTCCACAACATCTCTGTTAGTGTATATTCACTTAAAAGCAGATATATCGCTGTGTTGTATGTTTGTGAATGTGACATAAATTGCTTGCCGTGTATTTAGTATTTTGTAAGTACATTTATGAGGGTGTGGATCAGAAGTGGAATATAAACGTTTTGTCATTGTATTTTTTTTTCTCATTCTCTTTCGTGTAATGCAATGACAGTTATGTATTTATTTCTCTATGTACTACAATGAGTTTTATATATTTATTACTCTTTGTACTACAATGAATGTCGTATATTTATTACTCCATGCACTATAATGAAATGTATGTATTTATTACACTATGTACTACAATGAGTGTCGTGTATTTATTACTCCGTGTACTACAATGAATGTCGTGTATTTATTACTCCGTGTACTACAATGAACGTCATGTATTTATTACTCCGTGTACTACAATGAATGTCATGTATTTATTACTCCGTGTACTACAATGAATGTCGTGTATTTATTACTCCGTGTACTACAATGAATGTCATGTGTTTATTACTCCGTGTACTACAATGAATGTCAATGTATTTATTACTCCGTGTACTACAATGAATGTCATGTATTTATTACACCGTGTACTACAATGAATGTCATGTATTTATTACTCCGTGTACTACAATGAATGTCATGTATTTATTACTCCGTGTACTACAATGAATGTCATGTATTTATTACTCTGTATACTACAATGAAAATTATGTATTTGTTACTCCGTCTACTACAATGAATGTTATATATTTATTACTTCGCGTATTACAACAAATGTTTGAAAACTTAAGCGAAAGTTGTATAATCGAGGAACAAAGATCAGATGAGCCTTCGTGGCCCTTTGAAACTAAAGTTAGTTCATTCGTTAGTTCGCTCCATGTCTACTGATACATATATGGAAAAAAAAATAGACCAATCAGCTTTCGCGATTCATTTATATCTTGAGGAGATACTAAACGTTAAAATAAAACGTATTCATTTGTAAACAAATATGCATATCACAACTATTAAGCCACGCCTTTCTACCTGCCAATTATTCCTCCGACTAAGCTCACACCCCCCCCCCCCTCCCTTTATCCACCGCTATCTCTCTCCACACATACAAAACACATACTTTGACGCGCGCTCACTCACAGGCCCTCGCAAGAACTAGCTCGTGATTTGCTCTGTTCCCTGTCACCAGATTTCTTTGGTCATTACAGGCCTCCTCGCCTTGGTTGTCATGGAAACGGGTAGTTAAATTTGACAAGGCGCAGAATCTGCATACAGTGATTCTCAACTTTCCAGGTACCACTCCTCCACTTTTAACCCAGAAAGCTCCCGAATTCTCCCCTGTATATCATCATCATCATCATCATCATCATCATCATCATCATCGTCGTCGTCGTCGTCGTCATCATCATCATCGTCATCATCATCGTCGTCGTCATCATTATTATCATCATCATCTAGATTATACATTCTTTTACTATGGAAAAATCCTCCACAACTTCTCCCTTTGCAGGAAAAAAAAACAACTTCCCCTTAGACTTGAAAGTCCTTCCTTGGGAGCCAACTGTCACCATTTTGAGAATCACTGCGGTAGAAGAATGAACGGTTCTTAAGTTGGACGATGAACACAGTGGAGCGGGAACCTTCCGCTGATTCTTCTATGAGCAGCGGCTGAATTCAGGCTCGCTGCTTGCAGGCACCGCACTCCGTGATGATTTTGAAGCTTGGACATGGTATTGGAAATGGGAGTGTATGAATCTGACTTGCTTGAAGTCGCCATGGCGGATCACAAGAAACAATAACAACCTATCTCTACAAGCCACAGGGATCATGCCAGACGATGAGTCTCGGGATAAACTGCCCAAGAGCCCCTGCTATTCATTCATTCCTTTGCTTGTCCCCTGCGGAACTTTGCCTCCCAAACAGCACTCCTGTAGGCCTCTCGGTTGTGAGCAAGATGGCCTGCTGCTGCTGCATCCATTTCCAGATCATCAACGATGTCTTGCAGCCATCTTCGTTTCGGTCTTCCTCTTTTTCTTTTTCCCATTATGTATCCTTCCAATACGGTCTTCTCTAAAGTATCATGACGTTTAATGTGGCCAAAATATTTAAGTTTTCTCTCTTTAATCCTCTTTACTAGCCAGCCTTCTTCAATATTAAGCTCTTGTAGTATAGATATATTTGTTCTTTTTTGTGTCCACGATATTTGGAGAACTCTTCTATAGCATTTACATTCAAAGGCATTTATGTGCTTCTCAGCTGTTTTGTTAAGTGTCCAGGTCTCACAGGCATATGTTGCGATGGGAAAGATGCTATAGGACTTGTTTTTTTGTTTGTTCCCTGTACACGATTTCTTCCCCCTTACAAACTCTCACGATCCACCCCCATGAACCAGTGAGTTGACACCCACAGAGTCTAAATATCATCAAAAGTTCTAGACAGACAGGCGGATAGATAGATAGATAGATAGATAGATAGATAGATAGATAGATAGATAGATAGATAGATAGATAGATAGATAGATAGATAGATAGATAGATAGATAGATAGATAGATTGATATTGATTGATCTTTATTTCAAAAGGGTTAAGAATTGGGCACGCAGGCCCGTCTGACATTCTGCCCTTTATCATACATCTTTCACTCTATTCCAGACATTCTACAAATATGCTGTTCATATAACAAACATAACTAACATTGAAGCTGAGAGACATAAAATAAAATATAACATTTACGTTTCGCTCTTAAACATTCACTCAGTACAGAAGTAACTACATACATTATAAATGACTATTTACTAAACAAAATTTTCGGGACTATTCAGAAAACAATTAATTGTATTCGGTGTCTGTAAGAGCAGTTTAAGATAACTTTTAACTTTTATAATTCATGGAGGCATGTAGTCGACATCAAATAGATATTGGGAAAGCTTGTAGTTGTAGGAAGGAGTATAATTTATATTTTTTTAATATAGGATGGGAGGGTATTCCAAAGATGAGCAGCAGTCTAAATGTGTTTGTATATGAGCTATGTAGTATGTCTTCCTAGTGTCTTGATCTATGAAGTGCTTAATTTTAGCTAATTGGTATACTTTTTGTGCGATGAGTTTTGTTAGACATTGCACATGAGAGTTCCAGGTCAGATGTTGGTCAATAATAAGACCTAGTGTTTTGTGCTCGCTAACGTTTTCTATCTGTGATGCTTCTGTACAGAGCCGAAGTGTTGTTTTTGTTGCGTTTTGTAGTTTCTGTCTTGTTGTTATGAGCATTGATTTTGTTTTATCGGTGTTTATAATCATGCCATTATTTTTGCTCCATCCAATTAAATTGTATAACTCGACCTGAAGAGTTGATTCTAGATTAACACAATCGTAGTCACTGGTGTAGACTGTGCAATCATCGGCAAAAAGGTCACAAGAAGAGTGTTTAAGATGAAGTGGAAGATCATTGATATAGATAGCAAAGAGCAACGGGCCTAGAATAGAATCTTGCGGAACACCAGTGTCAACTTTAGCAGAATTTGATAGAGAATTGTTGAAGAATACTACCTGTTGTCTGTCTGAAAGAAACGATGCAATTAATTTTATTAGGTCAGGGTGCAGTCTATAAGTCTTTATTTTTCTTACAAAAATATCGTGGTCAATCATATCAAATGCCTTTTTAAAGTCGACAAAGATGGCTCCACATAGTCTGTCGTCATTTATGTTTACTAACCAGTTTTCTGTCATTTTGGTAAGAGCTGTGTGGCAGGAATGATTGGGTCTAAAGCCTGACTGACTGTCTATGAGTAAATTGTTCTCTTGCATGTGTCATAGAGTTATTTTGTGTATGTGTTTTTCGAGTGGTTTTGATAATGACGATAATATGGATATTGGTCTATAGTTGGTAAGATTGTTGGATGAGCCAGATTTAAAGCGAGGATACACCTTAGCAGTTTTAAAAGCCTCAGGAAAATAACATTTTGCAATGCACTGGTTGTAAATATATGTTAGTGTATGTGAAATGACAGGTGCAGCATAACGTAAGATCTTATTACTAATATCATCAAGCCCAGCTGTATTGTTGTTTTTTAAGGTTAAGAGATAACTGTGAACTTCACTGACTGTTAAGAATGGAATGTGTAACTGTTTAAAATCAGTACATCTGTTGTCCAGGAATGTTTGTAGTTCATGTAAGTCGCATACAGGAGCTGATACTGATGATTTAAGAAAGTTGATTTCTTCTCTGAAATGTGTACTGATATGTGCGCTAGTGTATGCACGATTGATGGCTTGAGAATCAAATTCTTTTCTTTTATTTGATAGGGTATTTATGGCTTTCCAAATCGATTTACTGTCTGATTTATTCTGTATTAGATTCCTGAAGTAATTTTTTTTCTCTTGTCTTATTAAGTATTGAACTTTGTTTCTGAGTGAACGGTAGGTCATAAAGTCCTTGATTTTGTGCGCCCGATCACGTTCTCTCATGAATTGTAGTATTTCAGGTGTTATCCAAGGTGACTTCGTCTGGTGTTTTACTCTCACCTCTTTCGTGGGAACATGTTTGTCTAATATATCTCTGAAGATCTGTAGCCAATATTCTATTGCCTCATCAGGGTCAGTTAGTTGGTACACGTGTGTAAGTGAAGATTCTTGCAAATCATTAAGGAATAATTCTAGGTTAAATTTTCTGAAGCTCCTAAATTTCATACTGATGTGATTGTGTTTAGGAAGTTTATACCCCTTTCTTGTCCACATACAGCAGACTGGGTAATGATAGATAGATAGATAGATAGACAGACAGACAGACAGACAGACAGACGGACGGATAGATAGATAGATAGATAGATAGATAGATAGATAGATAGATAGATAGATAGATAGATAGATAGATAGATAGATAGATAGATAGATAGATAGATAGATAGATAGATATTTTAAAAAGAGTATTCAAACGTATGTCTCCTTCTGAGTAATTAAAGTAGAGAAAAGAACTCTTAGGTTCATCTAAGTCTGATAATTAAATAATACGAGGCAAAAACAGGAAAGACCCCCCCCCCTTTTACACACACACAAAATGTATACTCTGTGAAGAATCTTACTTTCATCCTTCCCGTGCCGTTAAACGTCACATAGGGCTTGCATAGTTGTTTACCAAGTTTTCCTGATCTGGGCGAGTCTTTCAACTTCATCAAGGGATGTTATGCCCACTAAACTGGCTTCTCTTAACAATGTCCTCTTTAGAGTTTCACGTGGTCGACTTCGTTTTCTTCGGCCTGTTGTGCTCCACTTGATAGCTTGTTTTTGTATTCTTTGATTGTTTCTTCTCATCACACGGCCTTGCATATGTCCAGCTTCTTTTTCTGATCACCCATGAGACAGGTTGTTGTTTGCTCATCCGTCTTATCTCTGTGTTGTTCTTAAATTCGTTCCAGTTTATATAAAGCATGAAGTATAAGTAAGTGAAGAATACACAAAAGGAAAGTCCATAACTTCAAGAATTTAGTACCCAACAAATAATAGAATATCCTTAACAGCAAGAACTGAATATCCAACAAATAAGAGAATGTCCTTAACAGCAAGAACTAAATATCCAACAAATAAGAGAATGTCTTTAACAGCAAGAACTGAATATCCAATAAATAAGAGAATATCCTTAACAGCAAGAACTGAATATCCAGTAAATAATCGAATATCTTTAACAGCAAGAACTGAATATCCAACAAATAAGAGAATGTCTTTTAACAACCAGAACTGGACGTCTAAAAATTAAGAGAATATCCTTAACATCCAGAACTGAGTATTCAACTAAGACAATGTGCACATCAAGAACTGAGTATCCAACAAATATGACAATGTGCAAAACATCCAGAACTGAGCAGTAACACTACTATATAAAACTCGTTTCTTAGAGCCACTTTAGGTGGTCAAGACCCAGTAAAAGACAGTAATATATAAGGACGTTGCTGGAGAGGGAGGGAGGGGGTGTGCCTCTTTTCTTCTTTTCTTCGCAAGATGCCTCTGAGACTGACAGAATGGGGAAAATGAATAAGTTTCTTCCTTTTTTTTCTCAAATGAAAATGGAATCCGTGTTTCTATGTACAGAGAGACATAGTGTGGACAAAGTCAATAATGTCTAAGCTTGGAATAACCAGGAGAAAGACGACATGGAACGGTCAGACAGCGAGCCAACATCCAGGGCTAGTAACACCCCAGGTTGAAAGGGAAACTGTTCTGTGTCAAAGGGCTTGAAAAATATTTATCAACGATGCTTTAAAAAAAAAAAAAAACAAGCGAAGAGATGTCAGACAGTCTACAAATCTAGGGGGGTCTATGACCCAGATTGTGCGTACAATTTCTTAAGCTCTCTTCTGGATCTCCGCTTTATTTTTTGTAATGATGTGGAATATATAGGTTCTAGCTCTCCGCTTTATTTTCTGTAATGATGTGGAATATATAGGTTCTAGATCTCCGCTTTATTTTCTGTAATGATGTGGAATATATAGGTTCTAGATCTCCGCTTTATTTTCTGTAATGATGTGGAATATATAGGTTCTAGATCTCCGTTTTATTTTCTGTAATGATGTGGAATATATAGGTTCGAGATCTATGCTTTATTTTCATGTAATGATGTGGAATATATAGGTTCTAGCTCTCCGCTTTATTTTCTGTAATGATGTGGAATATATAGGTTCTAGCTCTCCGCTTTATTTTCTGTAATGATGTGGAATATATAGGTTCTAGCTCTCCGCTTTATTTTTTGTAATGATGTGGAATATATAGGTTCTAGATCTATGCTTTATTTTCATGTAATGATGTGGAATATATAGGTTCTAGCTCTCCGCTTTATTTTCTGTAATGATGTGGAATATATAGGTTCTAGATCTATGCTTTATTTTCATGTAATGATGTGGAATATATACGTTCTAGATCTCCGTTTTATTTTCTGTAATGATGTGGAATATATAGGTTCGAGATCTATGCTTTATTTTCATGTAATGATGTGGAATATATAGGTTCTAGCTCTCCGCTTTATTTTTTGTACTGATGTGGAATATATAGGTTCTAGATCTCCGTTTTATTTTCATGTAATGATGTGGAATATATAGGTTCTAGATCTCCGCTATATTTTCTGTAATGATGTGGAATATATACGTTCTAGATCTCCGCTTTATTTTCATGTAATGATGTGGAATATACAGTTATATCTGGCAGCACTGCCAAAACAGAGACCATGAAAGTCAGCAGGAGTTTAAGTCCGATGAACGCCTATACGGAAGACAACAAAATCCAATGCTTTGGAATTTCCCTACAGAAAAGGATCAGGTGGCAGACTGACAGGAGCGCAGTAGGATTTATTTATTTATTTACTTCCATTATGATTATCATTATTATTTTAAATGGTAAAAATATAAACATAATGTTTCAATCAGTAGAAATAGAACTGCCCTACTTGACAACTCGGGGAGAATAAAAAAATCAATACGAACGTTGATCCCGTCGAAAATTGTAGAAAGAAAAATAAAATAAGCTCGCTACCGTTTGTTTATTTGGTTGTTATGACAACAGAGATTTAACGAGAGTTCTCATGCAAGGCCCATAATCTGAGACTGAGGGCGCTGTGATTCAGAACTGACTAAGTTAATCAAGATATCCCGCAGCCAGTATAAATTGGCTGTGACACTGGAAGATATTGTTGAAATTCCATAATCCATGTTTCATTCTGACACGTCCATTTTTGTCTTTTCCTTCCCAGTTTCTTTATTAATCTCATCCCCTCCCCCACCCCCGTTTTCTTTCCCAGCAATCTAGAACCTGGATCCTTTCAATTCGTTTGATTGTAGCTGCGCAGCGGATAAACGCCCTGACAATTTTGACTACCCAATGAAATAATCAAGAGATTGGCTTCCGGTAAAGCAAAGAAAATCCTTGCTGACAAAAGACTTTTTTTTTCCCCTCCTTTCTGGACGCTTACTTCAAGAATTTCAATCTTTTATTAAAACGTCAAAACCAACAGAATGTTGTCCACAGACTTTCGTTGAAGCCGTAATTCTGTTTGTTTTTTTTTTGGTGTAATTTTATCTCAGTAAAACAAGGAACTGACAGAAAGCTCTCTAGCGTAGCTCGTGGATCAGTTTCGGAATTGATTTTCGGATTGCCTTAGATCCTGCAATGCGTAGTTGCGCTACAGATTTCCAGGAGGGAAAATGAAAAGAAATTCCCTTTCATGGATAGAGGAAAAAATTAGAATTAAGCAGGAAAAAGACAGACACAAAAAAAAAAAAACAGATAACATAAAATTGAGCTAAATAGACATGTACATCTTGTTGGCAGAAATGCAGATGAAACCACTGACATCAATTTTTGAGGAAAGACGCTGGCGATGGTTGGGATATTTGTGCTCCGAATGACTGGCGACTCACTATCAAAAACAGCACTAAGACGGACACCACAGGGGAACAGAAGTAAAGGTAGACCAAAGGAGACATGGAGAAGAACAACAAAGAGGATGTTTAGCAATAGGGGGCTCACCTGGGCAAGAGCAGAAAAAAAGGCAAAGGAATGGTGTTAGTGGAAAACCCTTGCGGAAGCCTCATGTGGTTTGGCCACTTAAGGTTCAGTGTGTGTGTGTGAGAGAGAGAGAGGAGAGAGAGAGATGTAGGTCACGTCAAAGAACTCAGACCCACTGTTGCAGTGAGATTAAATACTTATATAGTCTGAAAAAAAGCCAAGTAAAGAGGTGTTATAAGGAGTTTCATAACAATGAAGAAAAGTTAAAATTCTAAGAAAAAAGCGGTAGAAAGTAACAAGAATGTGACGTGACAAGAAGACAGAAGATAGAGAGCTTAGACTGCTGGAAAATTCAAGGTAAAAGAACACACAGAGACGGGGAGGGAGGCTAGGAGGCAGATATCTCAGAGGGAAGGTCACGTGACACAGGAAGGAAAAATTTGAATTGATCTAAAATACCAAGGTCAGCACAAGATGGCGGAGCAGGATTTCAGTGCTATCCGGCAAGGTACAGAATGAATGAATGAATGAATGAATGAATGAATGATATAAAAAAAACTCGACCAGTCAATCAATATGATTAAATGAAAAGCTGGATGTGACAAAAGAGTTTCACGGAACAATCGCACCAATCAGATGCTTTGTCTCTTAATTGTATGGCACGTAATCACAGACACATTCCGTCTTCTAAATGCGTGGCATTCCATCTTCTTCTTCTTCTTCTTTCTTCTTCTTCATCTTCTTCTTCTTCTTCTTCTTCTTTATCTTCTTCTTCTTCCTCTTCTTCTTCTTCTTCTTCTTCAATCTCTCTGGAACTGCACGCTGGTGTTCTTTGTAGCCGATGCTGTGAAGGTGTTTGGCAGTATCATCGTGTCGGCTAGGGACTGGGTTATGGCAGCTATTTTTTCAGTCCCTGAGTACATTCCGTCAGAAGCAAGTTTTGTCTGGTAAATTTATGATCTACTATGAGACACACGGTTTGTCAAGTGTGTGGTATGCCATCAGAAGCACACTTTGTTTGATAAATGTATGGTATACCATCAGGATCACACTTTGTTTGATAAATGTATGGTATACTATTAGAATCACACTTTGTTTGATAAATGTATGGTGTACCATCAGAATCACACTTTGTTAGCTGTATGGCGTGCTGTCAGATTCACAAGCTCCAAATGCGGACGCCAATTTACAAGAGCAGGGGCTTCGCTGCACACAAACATCATCCTGCCATTTCCATTTGTCAGCTGACCCACGCATCACCCGAATCCAATTTCGCGAGAGTGAGCAGCTAAATGTCAGTTATCTGCCTCTGCTGACTCAAGCAGTGCGAAAATTTATTAAACATAAGTGACCTAGGGTCATTTTAGATGACCAGAGTCGGGCCCCCTCGGCTGGAGAATAATTGTTTGCCAGTCCCTGGTGGTTCTGAGACTCATGAAGCGAAACCTTGGGGGAGGGGGCTGGAAGTAAATTACCAGGGAAGATATTGTGTTAGTGAGCACAAAGAGCAAGCTTCGGCCACATGATAGTGGTGTCACGTGGACATGAGTAAGTTGATAACAGGCGGAGAACGTTACTGCAGGGGGCTGAACACGAAGACAGTTCCACAGCTACCCCGCGCAGACAAACGTTTCGACCCTTTAAACTTCTGACGCTTTAAGGAAGGTGCTCCCTATTCATGGTCAAGACCCTATCCCAACCCTTGACGCCGATTTTAACAACAGGCTATCAGGTTACTTCGTTTCAGACAAGGCAATGAGGTCCACACGTGGTCCACGTGGACCTGGAGTCCGTGAAGTCTTCATTAAAACAGACGTATATACCTCTGGGAGTTGCAGAATGTCTCCGCAGCCTACTCGCCATACGAACCAACGCTTGCGTTTGTAGGACCTCTGCGGTGTTGCCCACAGACCTACAGTTATACAGACATTCTGCAGGAACTAGTGAGCCCACCTGTTGACACATTTATTCCCATGAAAACAAACTGAGCATCCACGGGCTCGTCCAGACGACGACTGGTGTCCCCGGAATCCCCGTCCAAGGTCTGGCGAGTGTCTATAATTGTCTTTTGTTGCAGTAATAACGCTCGCTCCAAGTTTACTGGCTGTAGCCTTTCGACCGTTATGTACAGCTGCTTGGTGGAAATATCATGTCTTGAGTTCGGCTCTAGGGTGGAACGTAAAGTTTAAGGATAAGGCGAAATACGTCGTGAAGATTTTTGTCGAAAGCCGTTCCTCTTTCAGTTTCTCTTTAGAAACTGCCAATAAAAAAAGAAATTAACAAGACAAGACAATAAAAGAAAGCAAAATTATTCCCATTACTTGAGGATTTTATTTTGTTTAATTCCTTAATAAATTTAGAATTTCTGTTTGTTTATATATTTTCTTTCCAAATTTATCAAGGAATTAAACCAAAAATCCTGAAGTAAAAAGAACACTTTTGCTTTTCTTTCATCGTCTTGTCTTGTTAATGTCCTTTTTTATTTGCAGTTTCTATCAAGATGATTTCCTTATCTAAGTTGTAGATATGACTTAGATTTTCAGACAGCCGTGAAAAGATGAAGCATCGTGATATGACTTAGATTTTCAGACAACCATGAAAGGATGAAGGGTTGTGATATGACTTAGATTTTCAGACAACCGTGAAAGGATGAAGGGTTGTGATATGACTTAAATTTTCAGACAACCGTGAAAGGATGAAGGGTTGTGGGAGGAAGATATATCAAGATGTCCTCATTTCAAGCGTCCTATTCCCAAGAAACCTCAAGTAGCCTTTCATCTTGCCTGTCAGTCGGTTACCCAAGTTCTTTTTTTTTATTTGCCTCGAGGTTCTAAGGACTGTTATTGTCGGAGGTCGGGTGTAGGATATGCTCTCCACTCCAATGGCATGCATCTCAAATAGCCTGTGACAGTCAAGTCCAGCTCCTGGCCTTCTCGTGGCAGAACTGTTTAAACTGACAGGAGAAGGGGCGAAGGCGAATATCTGGCGCCTGAAAACCAGACGCTTCGGGTAGATGAGAGTCATGTTTGGTAGCTCATCTACCGCTGCTGGCGAGATTCTTCAGCTGCCGTGCGTGGAGTGGGGCTCCTCCCGGCCAGTGAAGAAAGGTGCGATTATGGGTTGCCGTGCGGCACTGTGGAAAAGGTGAAAGAAAGGAGTAAGTGAAGTAATCAGTAGTCTCGAGGTCAGGACTGCTCAAGTCACGGCACTTCTACACTGGAGGTCGGCCACGTCCCTGTACACTCATACCGGGCGAATTGCCTGAACCGGCTTAACCCATGGGTTAAGACGCTGCTGGCGAGACTTTTCGAATGCCGCGCGTGGAGTGAATCTCCTCCCGGCCACTGAAGAAAATGAGTAAAAGCAATCAGGTTGCCGTGCGGCGCCGATGTGAGAAGGTGATGGAAAGGATAAAGTGAAGCTTAATCGGTATGTCCAGTAGTCTCGCGGCGAGAGCTACTCATAACACGGCACCTCTGCTCTAGAGGCCGGCCACTTCCGATATACACTCTTACTAGTGAAATATGCCTAAACCCGTTTAAACTAAGGGTGAAACTTGGTGGCTACTCAAGTCACGGCACCTCCGCTCTAGAGGTCGGTCACGTCCTAAACACTCCTATACTGGGATAATATGCCTAAACCGGCTCAACCCAGGGGTGGAAGTCACTAGTGGCGAGGATTCGTCCTCTTGAACAAAAGCTCCGTCCTGGTCACAACTAGGAAAGGTTTGTTTCTTTTTTTTAAAAAGTTTTTCGCTTTTTTCGCTCACGTTAGCCCAAGGCATAGAGGGAACACTTACTCTGCGACAATAGAAAAACACCCGTTCCTCACAGTCATCTATTACTTCCTGTCCTCAGCTACCATATGAAGGCATCGTGTCACCAACCATTCAGTCACTTTTCTGCTACCTCATGTCCCTAAAGTGTTACATTTATTATCAGTGAAGCTCTTGTCTGCTGCTTTTCTTAACATTTAAAACATTCTGTACTCAGCTCCATGGATGAGAAGAGAAAAGGGGAGTGGCATTGAAAATATTATAACAACAGGAAAAAGAGAGGGAAGAAGAGCTAGGGGAAGATCAAGAGAAGTGATACTGGACTGTCTGACGGGATGGTTTGAGAGGAGATCACCAACTGAGATGATGGCCTGCATGAAGGGTCGTGTACTCTGAAGAAGCATTTTAGCCAACGCCAATCGGTACGACACCTGATGATGATGATGATGATGATGATGATGATGATGATGATGACTCAGTTCCACAGAGATGAATGTATATATTTGCAAAAGCCGCCACTATTACACCAAATAACAGCTGCATGGAGTGCAGACCTCAGAGGTACGTAGTACTGACCATTTAGACAGAGAAAGGTTTTTTTTCTGTTTGACATAGTTGGCGAAGACACTGCTAATTTTGGCAGTCATTGACGCATAGCTGACATTCCGGCGTCAGGGTTGGTGACGCATAGCTGACCTTCCGGTGTCAGGGTTGGTGACGCATAGCTGACATTCTGGCGTCAGGGCTGGTGAACCATAGCTGACTTCCGGCGTCAGGGCTGGTGAACTATAGCTGACATTCCGGCGTCAGGGTTGGTGAACCATAGCTGACATTTCAGCGTCAGGGTAGGTGAACCATACTGACATTCCGGCGTCAGGGCTGGTGAACTATAGCTGACATTCCGGCGTCAGGGCTGGTGAACTATAGCTGACATTCCGGCGTCAGGGTAGGTAAACTATAGCTGACATTCCGGCGTCAGGGCTGGTGAACCATAGCTGACATTCCAGCGTCAGGATAGGTTAACCATAACTGACATTCCAGGGTCAGGGTAGGTGAACCATAGCTGACATTCCGGCGTCAGGGTAGGTGAACCATAGCTGACGTTCCGGCGTCAGGGTAGGTGAACCATAGCTGACATTCCAGCGTCAGGGTAGGTGAACCATAGCTGACATTCCAGCGTCAGGGTAGGTGAACCATAGCTGACACTCCGGAGTCAGGGTAGGTGAACCATAGCTGACCAAGACCCTGCCTCACCTCTCTGTTGGTGCCCCTAGTAACAGGACTAGCCTAGCTAACAGGGCAGGGATCACCGTAGTGCCCAGGGCAGTGGAGTCGGCCAAAGAAGTATTGCTTTTTAGCTGCACCCACGGACTGAACAAACAGCAGCCATAACCAGCGCCCCCGCCCCAACAAGCCGAGACGATGCTGTGCTTCCTCATCTTTGCCGTATCATAGCACCAGCTCTCAGTTCTAGGAAGAAGAAGAAGGAAGAAGAAGAAGAAGAAGAAGAAGTGTTATAGAGATCGTTATCTTTACCTTGGGAGCTCACCGTACATCGGCTCTGTGTACCCGAGTTTACTCTTGTAGATATTATATAAACCATACAGGCTACATGGATTCCCATCATTCTTTCATTGTTTTAGGCATTTTATAGTTCCACCAACACGTGCTTTTTGTTTGATTATTGTTTACCCTGTCTCAGCATAGCCGTCCCTCAGAATCACTTATCACTTCCTGGCCTCGGGCTGCCACTTCCAGGTACCAGCAGGAGTGACCTAGTTGTGTTCCTTCGATTTCTGTTGACCTTCTCATAAAGGTTTCCAGGTCTTTCGCGTCTCAGATATCCGCGTTTAGGTCTCCAGCTCCGTCTCACGCCGGACCAAGTCGGTATCTGATATTAACCCTTTGTTTTTCTGTTTGTGAAACCCATGTGTTTGTGTTGGGTTCTGTGTGTAACAGAGATATAATTTCTTCTATCGCTGTACATAACCAAGAAACTCTATAACATGACAGCGACAGCTGCTGTGTATATATGAAAGAAAGCAGGGGATGATGACGCTGTACAGGGAATGATGACGCTGTACGGTTAGACACTCAGCGACCCATAGCTGATATGCTGGCGTCAGGGTTAGCTGACCAAGACCCTGTCCCACCTTTCCATTGGTCCTCCTCCTCCCCCCCCCCCCGCCAGTAACAGCTCTAGACTGGCTAAAGGGGCAGGGATCGCCATAGTCCCCATGGTGGTGGAGTCTGTAAAAGAAGCATTGCACGCCCCGTGCTTTTTAGCTGTACTCCGGGACTGAAAAAAATAGCCGCCATAACCCGTTCCCACGCCTTGACACCTTCACAGCATCAGCTGCAAAGATCACCAGCTCGCAGTTACAGGGAGATAGCACAAGACAAGACAAGACAATGAAAGAAAGCAAAATTATTCTTAATACTTCAGGATTTTTTTGGTTTGATTCCTCAATAAATTTGGAATTTCTGTTTGTTCATATAATTTCTTTATGGATTTAACTAGGTTCCTTTCTACATTTGCTTTTTCTTAGACATCCCTGTGCGGCATCTTGGCTGTCCATGGTATTCTTAACTTTCTCGTAAAATACATTTTATTCCACACATTCAACCTTGTTAACTGTTAGCTTAAGTACATATTTCCTGGGAAAAATATCTCACAACATTCGGAATGTAAAAATAGCATTTAAAGATGAAGAAGAAGAAGAAGAAAAAAAAAAAAGCAAACTAAGCCGTAAATATGTTAATATTTTTTTCATGGAATCAGGTTTTGAAACACGATATGAAACTGTTAATGCAAATCTTGATGTTGAAAAAAAAAATACGAAACAGATAACAAAAATACACAGCAGATAACTTAAAACAAATAAATTCAACGCAAAATAATAGTGCATGTAAACCAGTGTTTCTAAATCTGTCATCCATGGACCCTCAATGACTCCACGGAATGATTTTGTGGGGTTCATGGATCAACAAATGGACTGAATATTCAGCACTGAAAAAAAAACATCGTACATCAATCACCGCCATCTTGCATTCTTTTTCTCTGGAACAATGTTCGTAACTGTGCACGTCCTTGTTCGAGACTTCGATCTTCTGAACCGCTGGGGCTAATAAGCAGGACACAGTTTACTATTGTTGCATGCAGAGCTAAGCTGACTCTGCGAAAGACGCTTGATGGATCACGTGATGGATCTGTCACAGGAAATTGCTGTATCTTTTTTTTGTGCTAGAAGTTGGCCACACGAGAGCAGAAGATATTGAAGATGGAGAGGACAAGAACAAAAAAATTCCAGGCTTATATCCTCCTATCTTGGCGACATTTTTTTGGACGATATCTCAATGAGATGAACTTGTCTTTTCAAGGAGCAAGCGTCGATGGAAGTGTTTGCTGTGGAAAAAGTTGCCACTGTGTACATCACGTTGCGTGGCTAACTTGCCTCAGCCTAACGAGGAAATTGATGAGGCAGACCTCTCACGTGACTTCAGTGGGAACATCACTGGCCACCTCTTTGAATTAGAGATTTTTTTTTCATTACCTGGAGGGAGACGAAGCACCTGTCTTCCCCCTCCCCCCTAAATCCCTGATGAAACAGTTTCTTGTTGAGGAAGATTTGTTGGAGGAAGAGCTTTACTGAACTTCTAAATCAATTCAGGGGACGGAACCACTGTTTGAGGCTCTACCTGTAACTGAATTCTGACTTTAGCAGTGTTACAGTCTGTAGCAGTCTGCCATCGCGCACAAGGTGAGAAAGCAAAGCTTCAATGTAATGAATCAGGTAAGTCGTAGAATCAACAAAACTTACTTGACTTATAATCGGAGACCTGGAAACACACACAATGTCCTGGACGGTTATGGTCTCATTCTCACATCCTTGCCGCTACCTTAGTTCTCTCCCCTGTTTACATGGCCACATGTCTTTATATGGTCTCTCTCTCTCTCTCTCCCTCTCTCTCTCTCTCTCTCTCTCTCAGACTCACACTCAACCTTGCTGCTACCTTTCTTGCCCTACGGTCATGTCCTTAGTTCTCTCCCTTGTTTCCATAGCCACATGCCTTTATATGGTCTCTCTCTCACACACACATACACACACACTCGCACTCAACCTTGTCGCTACCCTTCTTGCCCTACGGTCATGTCCTTAGTTCTTCCCCCTGTTTCCATGGCCACATGTCTTTATATGGTCTCTCTCTCTCTCTCTCTCTCTCTCTCTCTCTCTCACACACACACACACACACAGACTCGCACTCAACCTTGTCTCTACCCTTCTTGTCCTACGGTCTTGTCCTTAGTTCTTCCCCTTGTTTCCATGGCGACATTTTGTTGTTAGATTAAAACTGTCTTTCAGCTTTTCTGTTCCAGCTGTCCAGGTATAAATTAAAACCAGGCTACCTACGTCTTTCCAGTCATATTTGTACCTGACTTTGTGATGATGATGATGATGATGATTTCCACAATATGGCGAATGGGTATGGGAGCATGCTGTAAATCCATTGGGGATCTATAAATGCAATAAAAGGGTTATGAACCCCTTGAACCCCTTGCTCTAAGGAGTTTCTCTGTGCATGGTTCACAGCTGAAAGACATTAATCTTGCACTGTTTATATTTTCCTTCTTTCAAGCGCCGTACCGTCGTCTTGTACTTTATATATAGAGTTTTACCGTCGTCTTGTACTTTATATATAGAGTTTTACCTTTGTCTTGTACGTTTACTTTATATATAGCGTTTACCGTCGTCTTGTACTTTATATATAGCGTTTACCGTCGTCTTGTACTTTATATATAGCGTTTACCGTCGTCTTGTACTTTATATATAGCGTTTACCGTCGTCTTGTACTTTATATATAGCGTTTACCGTCGTCTTGTACTTTATATATAGCGTTTACGGTCGTCTTGTACTTTATGTATAGAGTTTTACCGTCGTCTTGTACGTTTACTTTATATATAGCGTTTATCGTCGTCTTGTACTTTATATATAGCGTTTACCGTCGTCTTGTACTTTATATATAGCGTTTACCATCGTCGTGTACTTTATGTATAGCGTTTTACTATCGTCTTGTACTTTATATATAGAGTTTTACCATCGTCTTGTACTTTATATATAGCTGTTTACCGTCGTATTGTCTTGTCTTGTCCTTTCTCATCTACTGCTAGGTGTAGAGGTGAAGTGCAATTGTCTCCCAATGGCTCGCCTGCTGGCTTCGTAAACTGAGATGTTCAAGGACTCTGCTATACCATCGGTCCATCGTTTGCATGGGCGGCCCCTTCCTCTGCCTTTGTGTGGTCTGTAAAACATTGCTCTCTGTGGTACACGTTCTGTTGGTAGTCGTGATACATGACCGAACCATTTTATTTGCTATTTTTGAATATGGTTCAGAACCGGTTCAACTCCTACTTTATTTCTAATGACATCATTTCTGATTCTGTCCATTCTTGATATTCCAAGAATTCTTCTCAAGAATCTTATTTCAGTTGTTGTAATTTTCCTCTTGTCTTTTGCTGTCATCGTCCATGCCTGGCATTGGTAGCACAAAGTTGGTATGAAGATTGTCTTATAGATAGTTCTTTTGGTTTCCAGTGAGTCATGCTTGTTGTTTAGTATGGGAGCCATTTCCCCGATAAGTTGGTTCGCTTTGTTGCGTCTGTTTTCGATCTCTATGTCTATTTTTCCTTTAAGAGAAAATGCTTCCGAGGTATTTGAAATGCGTTATAAATGCGTCGACTTCTACTTTATATATAGCGTTTACCGCAGTCTTGTACTTTATATATAGCGTTTTACTATCGTCTTGTACTTTATATACAAGTATAGCGTTTTACCGTCGTAAAATTATTATTTCCCTGCTTCCCTCGTCCCACTACGAACGGCGTCTCTAGTGTGCTACGTGTGTTTATGGCACCTTCTGTTCGTTTATAATTCTTCTTTCATTATCTCTCCGCTTCCTCTTCTTCTCCCCCTCTCCCTGTTGTCTTTCTGTCTCCTCTTTTCCCCGCCTTCTATTTCCTATTGGTCTGGTTTCCTTTGTAGCCCCCTGTGGTCTCCATGCTTAGTCAAAGGGACATGCATTCTTGTGTTGTTTCCTATTCAGGAGGACGCCACTAAGATAAGTTATAGGCCGTTTTGTTTGTGTATGTAATCCTCGAAAAAGGCTCGCGCCGAAATATCGGATGTTGTATGTTTTTCGTTTATACAAAGTCATCTTAATCTCATACTTTCTATTCGTTTTGTTCTAATTTTACTCACTCCCTCTGCCACTTTGTAAAACTGCACCATACACCACTATTTACCTTTATTATTTGACACCGTTTTACTGCAGTCCCCTGTAATATTATTTATATTTATATATTTATTTCATTTAGGGCACCACTATAATGGTATTGGCGCCAACTAAAATGGTTTCTTTTGGGTTGATTAAATCTTCTTGTGGAGTACAGTTTCATCTTAGAAATTTCTTCTTGTTGTTGGTGTTCTAAAACCACCTAATTTTCTATGTTACACACTGAGAAAATACAACAAGACACCCAGGCTCCCAACTCCACAGAATAATACAGATACAACAACTTAACATAACTTGGCAGTCTTCCAACCAAACAAACTGGTCAAACAATGAGAATTCCAACAAAGCCAATTGGTGTAGTTATATCTTCAGATAACACACATTTATTGATGGACAAAATGAGGGGTGAAATTATCAGGATGGAAACGTAGCCATCAGGCTGAACAAAATTCACAATGACAATGCCCGGCGTGAGGAACTCTGCGCCATATGGGCGAAAACCTTACAATATCCTTATACAAATAAAACCATACTTACTACGTTCCACCAAAAACCTCAGCCATCACAAGAAAACTTAAATCTTCCATCTCAACTACATAAAACCTGCCACTAACAAAAGAAACTCTTCCTAAACGAGATTCCATCTACATAAAAACTACTAAGGTTCTTCCTCCAACACAAACAAGTAAGGCTCTCTCTCCTTTGACTAATCGTGAGTGGTATTTATACTTCCCCTACCCACTCATTTTTTTCCATGCTGCACGCTTATTTCAAGACCCCCGCTCAATGGTCTCAACCAACCTACCTCTCAAACAAGGGTACTCACTCTATTAATTATTTCCTAAATACCAATCCTGGTTATAACCCCAAGCCAAGAGCATACTGCTATACCCCATCCCTTTTATTTACTTTATATATAGCGTTTTACCGTCGTCTTGTACTTTATATATAGCGTTTTACCGTCGTCTTGCACTTTATATATAGCGTTTTACCGTCGTCTTGTACTTTATATATAGCGTTTTACCGTCGTCTTGTACTTTATATATAGCGTTTTACCGTCGTCTTGTACTTTATATATAGCGTTTTACCGTCGTCTTGTACTTTATATATAGCGTTTACCGTCGTCTTGTACTTTATATATAGCGTTTTACCGTCTTCTTGCACTTTATATATAGCGTTTTACCGTCGTCTTGTACTTTATATATAGCGTTTTACCGTCGTCTTGCACTTTATATATAGCGTTTTACCGTCGTCTTGTACTTTATATATAGTTCTGACTCGTTTCCTTCTCCATTGGCGCAGTGGCTGTACAAAGTCGCCATTTAAGGTCAGAGGCCCGTGCCAGCTACTCTTAGGACTTATGGGTAAGGAGAAAACAAAACAACATGGAGACCCCAATCTTAATGATGAGAAAAATGAATCGAATCCGATAGCCAAACAGATCTCAAGGCTGTTCAAGATGAAGCAGAGGACCACTGTACAAGATGAAATAGAGGACCGCTGTACAAGACGAAGCAGAGGACCAATGTACAAGACGAAGCAGAGGACCAATGTACAAGACGAAGCAGAGGACCATTGTACAAGATGAAGCAGACCACCACTGTACAAGACGAAGCAGAGGACCAATGTACAAGACGAAGCAGAGGACCACTGTACAAGATGAAGCAGAAGACTGCTGTACACGACGAAACAGAGGGCCAATGTCCAAGACGAAGCAGTTGACCATTGTACAAGATGAAGCAGAGGACCACCTAACAAAGGATGTAACAGAGAAACTAAATCAACTCTCCACGACAAACAGCCAGGTCTACACGGGATCTCTGGGTACTATGGCAGTACAGGAAACAAAAGGCCCGATAGACTAGCAAAGGAAAGCACAAAGAAAGGTACAAAATATCGTAAAAAAAAAAGAAGTGAAAACACTAGTTAAAAATAAATACAAAAAACACACGGAGACAGAGGGCCCACAAAAAATGATTATAAATGTAAATGTGCCCACAAGAACCCGAACTAAGACTAAACAAACAACACAAACAACAATATTTAAGCCAAGATCCAGATACCGCAGACTGAACGCTCATCTCCACAAGACAAATGCTGGATCAGAACTCCAATTCATGTGCCAAGACAGCCCCACCCCCACCCCAGACTTCTCAACACATACTACAGATCTGCACTATGTACAGAGACCCCAGAGCCCAGGTATGCCCCCCCCCCCCCCAGATAAAAGCATGGTGGAGAAACTCTGGGGTCCCTACGAAGACCTCCTGCTGATAGCAGGATTCATGGAGGCTACATGGCTCTCTGTTTAGAAATTTGAGCCTACGAAACAACGCAGAAGAATCTAATCCTACCAAAATTACAGTACCTCAAAATATTATCTGATGAATATATTTAACCTACGTCGACAAAGGTCCTAGTACCTCAATATAATCTGATGATTAATTAAACCAAAGCCTACAAAATTCCACTATTTCAATATGATCTGACGAATAAATGAAACCTAAACCTACAAAAAAAAACAAAGAAACAACTAGTACCTCAATATAATCTGATGATTAAATTAAACCTAAGCCTACAAAATTCCACTATTTCAATATAATCTGATGAATAAATTAAACCTAAGCTCATACACACACACACACACACACACACACACACACAAAACCTGGTACCTCAATATAAACTGACGATTAATTAAACCTAAGCCTACAAAGCTCTAAAATTTCAGCGCAGTCTGATGAATGAATTAAACCTAACCCTGTAGAAGTTCTACTCATCATCATCAGGTGCCGTGCCGACTGGCGTTGGCTATTATGCTTCTCCAGAGTACCCGATCCTTCATGCAGGCCATCAGTTCAGTTGGTGATCTCTTCTCACACCATCCCGTCAGACTGTCCAGTATCATTTCTCTTGGTCTTCCTCTTGATCTTCTTCCTTCTATTTTTCCTGTTGTTATAATATTTTCAATGCCCCCTCTTCTCATTGCATGTCCTATGAAAGTACATTGTCTCTCTCTTATCTTTCTGACAAGGTTTTTTTGTCTCTCCAGCTCTTCTCATACATTCTTCATTAGTTATTTTTACTACCTCAAACATAATCTGATGATTACATTAATCCTAAGCTTTACAGGAAGCCCTTGCACATCAATATAATCTCTCACATCACGGCTAATATTTTATTTATTCAAACATTTAGTAACAATATCTGCAACAATTCAAAAGCCGGCTCCCCCCCCCCAACTTCTTTTATACCTTCTCTCTCTCTTCCCCCCCCCCTTCCCCCCCCCCACAAATTGTGATACCGGAAATTTCAAATTCAGTCATTCGACGTTTTTTCTTTCAGCATTTCGGAGACAGACTCGGGCTCATTATGCGAGTCACGTGCGGATTTTGGGGCCCGCCGTGGAGTTTGCTCAAAGCGTAAATTTACGTAATTGATCTCTTAGATTTTAAATCGTGTGGGTTTGATTCCCCGCAGGAATTATATGCTTGGACGTGGTTTATCCATGGCTGTCATAATTATCACTATGGGGGAAATGTATGTGTGGACATACGTGCCGATCACAATGACCTGGTCACGCTACCAATGTTGGCTGGGTCAAATGTTAAAATGATTACTACAGAACTAAGCGCAAGGGGAAATCCAGGAGCATCAGCGCTGTAGATGGGAGAATCATTTTATTAATAATCATCATGCTGAAAACATCTTTGCTGAAAACGTCATGAGGAATGTAAGAGATGGACATGAAATATCTACGCTGAAAACATCATGAGGAATGTAAAAGATGAACATGAACCATCTACGCTGAAAACGTCATGAGGAATGTAAGAGATGAACAAGAAACATCTACGCTGAAAACGTCATGAGGAATGTAAAAGATGAACAAGAAACATCTACGCTGAAAACGTCATGAGGAATGTAAGAGATGAACATGAAACATCTACGCTGAAAACGTCATGAGGAATGTAAGAGATGAACAAGAAAAATCTACGCTGAAAACGTCATGAGGAATGTAAGAGATGAACATGAAACATCTACGCTGAAAACATCATGAGGAATGTAAGAGATGAACATGAAACATCTACGCTGAAAACATCATGAGGAATGTAAGAGATGAACATGAACCATCTACGCTGAAAACATAATGAGGAATGTAAGAGATGAACATGAACCATCTACGCTGAAAACATCATGAGGAATGTAAGAGATGAACATGAACCATCTACGCTGAAAACATCATGAGGAATGTAAGAGATGAACATGAACCATCTACGCTGAAAACATCATGAGGAATGTAAGAGATGAACAGGAAACAGCAAAGTTTGACCCTGTCAGAATCGGAGCTCACCAGATTCCAGAAAGTAGATACGCCGATGACCCTGTTCTTTTATCAAATATCTCAGAAGGACTGCAGCAGCTCATTCTTACCACCAAAAGACACAACGAAGCTCAGAACCTCTTTTCTCCAACACCAACAAAAACCAAAGTAATCAGTTATGAACCAAACGCAAAATTACTATGGACAATGAACAGCTGGAAGACGTAAATAAATTCGAATATCTTTGTTCAACCATCGCCAGTAATGGTGACTGCACAGTCTTATAGAAGACTAGCAGGTGCATCAAAGAAACTAACGTAAATGAAGAATATGTGGCAAGGTACCAACAAGAAAACAAAGCTGGGTTTAATAAGAGCTTGTATATTCCCAATGACAACGTACGGGTGCGAAACATGGACACTTAACAAATCACTAGAAAAGGGAGTAACAGCGTTTGAAAGGAAATGTTATAGAACGGCACTTAGAATATCATGGATAGAAAGAAAATCAAATAAATATATATTGAGGGGATTAAGTGTAGCAGAAAACTGGCCCTTGAGCACCATCAAAGTCAGAGATTTGAGATAGTATGGTCACATCAAGAGATGTAATTATTTGAAGAGGCTGACAGTAGAAGGCATAAGGTAAAACAATGTAAAGATAGGCCCTATAGCAAATGCCGTAGGGAATGAAGCTTTAGAGACCTCATTATGCTGGGCCATCAGCGTATGAGGTAGGGTGGCCAGTTCCTTTCCTCGCTGCCTTTAGTTCCCAGATTTTCTCTGGTACCCGTTTTATGAGGCTGGGTCGACCTCGGGGCAGCATTGGTCAGTAGAAGCACAGTGCCCGTCACAAGGGAAAAGGAGATGCCTGGCCGCAGGTGGACTCAGGACATCACGGAAAGTCTGAATACGAGGGGAGTCACTAAGTAACTCGCAAATGCCTGTTACAAAAAAACTAAATGAGACAGTAGTTTGAAAACTTTAAATTTTTTAACCTACATTATTCTCCTATTTCTCAACCTAATCGCCACCAACACTGATACATGTGTCCCATCGTGTAATCAGTGATACAATAACCATGGCGTAAAAATCGGGAGTTCGATTTCTGAAACATTTTTTTTACTTCTGTTTCCACCTCTTCGTCACTCAAGAACCTTCTCCCGCCAAGGTGGTTTTTCAATGGACCAAACAGGTGAAAATCACTTGGAGCTAAGTCAGGACTATAGGGTGGATGTTCAAGAACTTCCCAACCCAACTGTCTAATTTTCTCTTGGGTTAACCGAGCCGAATGTGGTCTGGCATTGTCATGAAGGAGAAGCACACCTCTAGTCAGCAGACCAGGAAGTTTTCTTCGAATTGCATCCCGCAGCATCGAAAGAACTTCACAGTACGATACAGAATTCACACTGTCTCCATACTTCTGGAACTTGGTTAACAACACTCCTTGATAATCTCAGAACACTGTCAGCATAACCTTCCCAGCAGAAGACGTAATCTTGAATTTTTTTGCGCATGGCGATGACAGGTGTTTCCATTGCATTGAGGCACGTTTCGATTCGGGTTGGTAGTGGTGCACCCAAGATTCGTCTCCAGTAATAATCCTCTGGAGCAAGCATGTCTCCACCTTCATATGCGTAATGACAGAGATGCTGCAATGACAAACCAAATCGGTTCATTTTGTGTTCATCATTCAGATCTCTGGGTACCAAACGTGAGCAAACTTTCCGAAAATTCAATTGCTCATGCATTATTCTGTAGGCTAAGCCATGTCAACATTCGATTCCACTTGCTACACTTTCTATCTTTACTTGTCTATCAGTTCTAATAATCTCATTCACACGTTACACAGTCGCTTCTGTTGCAATCTGAACAGGACGGCCAAGTCGGACTTTATCAACAATTTCAGTGCGTCCCTGAGAAAATTCTTTTACCCAATTATAGACCGCTTTACGCGATAAACACTTTTCAGCATAAACTGTAATCATTTCCTTATGAATGTCCTCAACTGAATGTCTTTTAGCCCACAAAAATCGCACAACATTGCTCTGTTCTTCTTTGGTACACACTAACAGTTTGGTAGCCATTTTTTTTATTGCTTTGCGCATGCGCACGTAACTCCCAGCGCCCCCTACATACAACTATTATAAAGTTGGATGATGGTACTATCTAAGGAAATATTTAAATACCACCTGATAACTGCCACTGATAAAATATTTAAATTTGCGAGTTACTTAGTGACTTCCCTCGTATATCATTGCGCGACGCTCATCAGCTTGCTCAAGACCGCTTCGTGTTCAGGGAGGCTGAGATGGACAACAACACGCGTCCCATAACATCGCACTTAGATAACGTATGGGCCTTTGTCAGTAGCAGCTTTATTTGAGTAACCTGTGACCTTGGAGCAGCGCATCTTTCAGGAACGCCTACGGAGCATTCATGAAGTTATGCCGGGTTATATAGCGGACAAACTGTTGCCGGGCACAGCATGTTACAATATTTATGTTCTTGGACGGCCACAGTAACGTCTACGTTTAAACATCAAGTCACGTCCTTAGGAGTTGCCAGAATGGCTTTTAAACCAAAGTTTGCAACGTAGATTTGGCCCCCTTGAATTGTCTATTGCTTTGTGTTGTCCCAGTCAGGTTTGTTGTCGGGTTTTTTTTTCCTTGCCAACCTTAAAAAAGTAAAGATAGTCCCATAGCATTTCAAATGCCGTAGGGGGTGAAGCGTTAGAGACTTCATTATGCTGGGTCATCAGCGTGTGAGGTAGGGTGACCAGTTCCTTTCCTCGCTGCCTTTACTTCCCAGATTTTCTCTGGTACCCATTTTGCGAGGCTTTGCCAACCTTACGAGTAAAAAAATAAATATTCACGTAAATAGGTCTCTTTCTTTGTTTCTGTCTTTCTTTCTTTCTTTTTCTCTCTTTCCTTCTTTCTTTCTTTCTTTCTTTTTCTCTCTTTTCTTCTTTCTTTCTGTCTTTCTTTTTCTGTCTTTCCTTCCTTCTTTTTTTCTCTCTTTCCTTCTTTCTGTCTGTTTTTCTTTTTTTCTTTCTGTCTTTCTTTTTCTCTCTTCCTTTCTTTCTTTTTCTCTCTTTCCTTCTTTCGTTCTGTCTTTCTTTTTCTGTCTTTCCTTCTTTCTTTCCCTCTTTCTTTTTCTCTCTTTCCTTCTTTCTTTCTTTTTCTTTCTTTCTTTCTGTCTGTCTTTCTTTTTTTCTTTCTGTCTTTCTTTTTCTCTCTTTCTTTCTTTCTTTTTCTCTTTTTCCTTCTTTCGTTCTGTCTTTCTTTTTCTGTCTTTCCTTCTTTCTTTCTCTCTTTCTTTTTTTCTATTTCCTTCTTTCTTTCTGTCTTTCTTTCTTTCTGTCTTTCTTTTTCTCTCTTTCCTTCTTTCTTTCTTTCTGTCTTTCTTTCTTTCTTTTTGTCTATCTTTTTCTCTCTTTCCTTCTTTCTTTCTTTCTCTCTTTCTTTTTCTCTATTTCCTTCTTTCTTTCTTTCTTTCTTTCTTTATGTCTTTCTTTCTTTCTGTCTTTCTTTTTCTGTCTTTCCTTCATTCTTTCTTTCTTTCTTTCTTTCTCTCTTTCTGTCTTTCTTTCTCTCTCTTTCCTTTCTTTCTTTTTTTTTCATGTCTTTCTTTTTTTCTTTCAGCGAAAGAAAAGCAAATATAGAAGGTAACTTAATTAAATCCATAGAAAACGACAGTCATCGTTCCCTGGACATATAATGAGAAAGGGAGGGCTTGAAAACATCATATCAACAAGAAAGATAAATGGGAAGAGAAGCATGAGATGAAAAAAAAAAACATCATAGAAAGTCTAAAGCGATGGCTTAATAAAAAAAGTCACCAACTTGACCTGACGAAACAAAAAAAAAAAAAATATCAAAGCCGGAAATTTATGGATAACCACGACCACCAAAGTCTGCCAGCACGGCACATGATGATGATGATCCGATTTTGCTTACTTCTTACACATCTTCTTGGCATCTGATTCTAATCACGATCCTTCTCTTTGCATTTATTGTGCTCTTTCGTTTGCAGTTTGTTTTTTTTCCTTGACTTAATAAACTCTTACTTGCCTTGATTCCCTGCTCGTCTTTCATCTCACAAGATTGCAGAGCAGGGGAACAAAGAAAACACAAGAAATTTATGAGATTTATGAGGGATTTCCAGGACACGCAAATCCTTCCGACAGTTCCCGACATTTTCATGCGGAAGGAAGGATTATAATCATTTCTAAGAACGTTAACTCTCCAAGCAGAGATGTATGTGAAGCTCTTCTAAGCTTAATGTTTAATTTTTGTTTCTAAGGTTCTCAAAATCAAATCAAGGCTAGTAAATAAACAATCGTCTAGGACTTAGGTTTATGTTACGCACGGTGTCACACCCACCCACACAGACCACTGATTTTGATTGAATATATCGATCTATTCACCCAGTGGAATACAGGTGTGAAAGCTAATTGATGTTTGTTCCTCATATTGTCCCCAAATAAATACGTTTTTTTAAAATAACTTAAACAGCCTCATCCGGTAGGGCAGCTCACGAACTAATAGGTGAGGCCAGATCGGCATCAAGCTCATCATCATCATCGTCATCATTACCATCATCATCATCATGTGCCGTGCCGACTGCCGTTGGCTATTATGCTTCTCCAGAGTACACGATCCTTCATGCAGGCCATCAGCTCAGTTGGTGATCTCCTCTCACACCATCCCGTCAGACTGTCCAGTATCATTTCTCTCGGTCTTCCCCTGCTCTTCTTCCCTCTATTTTTCCTGCTGCTATAGTATTTTCAAAGCCCTCTCTTCTCATTGCATGTCCTATGAAAGTACGTTGTCTCTCATTTTTTGACAATATTTTTAAAAATTTCTGCGCATCCTTTATAAAAAGTTCCATTTGATTGTATACTGCATTTTGGTGGATTGGTTTTTTTTTTAGATATAACCATGGTCTCTGTCTTTTTGATGTTCAAAGTAAGGCCTTTTTGTTCACTTCCTTTAGAGACTTTATCCAAGAGATTTTGCAGGTCTTGTTGGTTCTCAGCTATCAATACTGTGTCGTCAGCATACCGAAGGTTGTTAATATTGTATCCTCCTACTTGTATACCTGGTTCTCCAATGATCATTCTTAGAATAATCTCGCTGTACAGAGAAAAAAGGACTGGAGATAGTACACATCCTTGTGGCACTCCCTGTTTTATTGGTTAATATTTTCCATTTTTATTTTGAACTCAAATCACTGCTTCCTGCTGCCAGTATAGATGTTTTACAATCCTCAGGTCTTAGCCGTCTATATTTATGTCTTCAAGCATTTTAATAATTTCATTATGTTTCACCTTGTCGAATGCCTTGGTGTAACCAATGAAGCATAAGTAGAGCTCTTTCTGTACTTCTAAAGCTCTTTCTGTTAGTGTTCGTAAAACATAAATGGCATTGTGTGTTCCTTTTCCTTCAACAAATCCAAACTGTTCATCTGCTATTTTCATTTTTATCATTTTCCTTGTTCTTCTCATAATAATTCTCAAAAGTAGTTTCGTTATGTGACATGAGAGGCTGATAGTCATGTGGGGATCACATTTCTTTGTACCTGGTTGTAGTGCTATAAACATGGATTTTATCAAGCTATTGGTGGCAAAACTAACACGTTCAAAATAGCAACATGGAATGTTAGAACTTTATTCCAGGCTGGAAAATTAGAAAGTGTAAGAGGGAAGGATGAAGATCAACATACTAGGAATGAATGAAGTTAGATGAACAGGTGGGGGGAAGATAAACTCGGATAAATATACAATAATATATTCAGGAAGTGAGAAACATGAACGAGGAGTAGAAATAATATTTGATGAGCAAACAGCAAGGACAGTTGTCCTACTAGCCCAACTGAAAGGACGACCAATAAACATAAATATTATACAAGTGTATGCTCCAACAGCTGATAGTTCTGAAGAAGATGTACATCTATTTTATAATGACGTAGAGACAGCTTAAAACACACAAAGTCACATGAAGTTGCTAAAGTCATGGGAGATTTTAATGCCGAAATTTGCAAAGGAAGAACTTCAGACATTGTTCGCAATTATGGTATGGGGAAGAGGAATGATAGAAGTAGTAAATTAATTGAATGGGGAAAAAATACATAGCATGGTTGTAGGAAACACCTGGTTTAAGCAAAATCCCAGAAGACTGGCAACGTGGTGGAGTCCAGACAAAAAGACTTTTAACCAGATAAACTACGTATTAATCAACAAACGATTCCGGAATGCATTCATCATCATTATCACCCCATTTCACTCCCTTGAGAGTACAATCCACGGATAAAGGCTCTCCAGTCATCCCTGTTCTTGGAATTATTCTCTGCTTCCTTCCATGTGTATCCTTTGTCTCTTTCTCTTCTCCAAGTAAGTCTAGGTCTTCCTCGTTTTCTGTTTCCTTGAGGACTCCATGTCAGTGCCTGTCTTGCTATGCTGGTGTCGAATTTTCTCAGAATGTGGCCAATCCATTTCCACTTCCTTGACATGATGTGTAGGTTCAGGGGTTCTTGTCCTTTCCCAGACCTCCTTGTTCCTGATCTTGTCCTGCCATTTAATGTTTAAAATCCTCCTCAAGCAGTAGTTCATGAATGTTTGAGTCCCCTGTTGTACTGTCCTGATCATAACTCATGTCTCTGAACCATATAGTAGGACAGTCTTTACGTTTGTACTGAAAAGCTTAAGTTTGGAAACCCTACTGATGTTTTAATTTTATTTAGCAAAATCCTGCTGAAGACCTTGCTGGGTATTGACAGGAGGGAGATGCCTCTATAGTTCTTACATTCTAATAGATCTCCTTTCTTATGGAGTTTTATAAGATGGGCTTCCTTCCAGTCCTCTGGGACCTTCTCTTCTTCCCAAATCCTGCTAAATAGTAAGAGTAGTAGTTCTGTTGTTCCCCCGTGTGGTACCCAGGATCTGTAAAGAATAGGACCACTGTACCCTACCACGCATGATCGTAAAAGGCGACTAAGGAGGGTTCGGCATAGGGCCAGCAACCCTATCTGGTAAAAAAAAAACAAACTATCAGACTGCTACAGAAACAGAAGCAAGAGAAACAACAAATGCAGGCGGAAGGAGAAATGCGTATCAGGAAACTGAGCGCATGAAGGTTGTGGATGAAAGCCAGCCACTGGAAGTCCCCAGCCCGACTGCAGACCTCCTGGAACCTAAACAAAAGATGCAAATAGGCAGCTGGAAAGTAAGAACTCTTAATCAGACTGGAAAACTAGCACAAACCATCAAGGAAATGCACAGATACAAACTAGACATACTAGGAATACAAGAAGCAAGATGGACAGGACAAGGCAGAAGGAAATTAACAACACAGCACACAGAAGATACAATAATATGGTCAGGTAAAGAAGATCTTCATGAAGGAGGAGTAGCATTGATTATAACAAAAGAAGCATCAAGAGCATTGCTGAAATGGACCCCTATAAATGAGAGATTATTATATGCACGGTTCAACTCAAGTTTCACGAAGCTGTCTATTATAGTTTGTTATGCACCAACAGAAGCAGCTGAAGAGGAATTAAAAGAAGATTTTTGCAACAGCCTCCAAGCCACAGTAGAAACAATAGAATTATATGCTACTCATCTTGGGCGACTTTAATGCAAAAGTAGGTGATGGAAATGAAGACAGAAGAAGAATCATGGGAAGAGAGGGAATCGGAGAAATAAATGAAAATGGAGAAAGACTGTGCAGTTTCTGTGAAGAAAACATGATGACCATCGAATGGACAATTTTCCAATATTAAAACATCCATAAAGTGACTTGGAGGTCCCCAGATATAAACACAGAAAACCAAATCGATCACATACTAATAGAAAACAAGTAGATGGACACCACAGAGGAGCAGAAGTAAAGGTAGACGAAAAGAGACATGGAGAAGAACAACAGAAAGGATGTTGAGCAATAGAGGGCTCACCTGGGCAAGAGCAGAAAAAAAGGCGAAGGACAGGCATTTGTGGAAAACCCTTGTGGAAGCCCCATGTGCCCTGGGCACTTAAGGTTCAGAGAGAGAGAGAGAGAGAGAGAGAAATGGTCACTACAAGATGTGCAAGCAAGGAAAGGAGCAGATGTAGGAAGTGATCACACCTTTCTGGTAGCAAAAATAAAACTAAAATTAAGGAGGGCCAAAATAGGAGAACACAGAAAGAAAAGTGAAAGACCAGCAAACAAGGAATGAATTCTCAATAGTACTAAAGATCCACTTCAGTGTCCTACAAGGCGAAGCAGAAATGTTCATATTAGAGTTCAATAAAATACTACAGGAAACAGCAAAAGAGGTGCTGGGATATCGGAAACGGAGAAAAGAGGAATGGATAAGCAAGACCACATGGGAAAAGATAGAACAAAGAAAGGAAATAAAAAAAATTACTGAACACCAAATCACAATGGCTAAAAGAACAAGTTTTAAGTAATTATGCACAAAAAGACAAAGAAATGAAGGAATCATGCCGTCAAGATAAACTTCAATACTATGACAACTTAGCAGAAGCAGCAGAGAAAGCAGCATATGCAGATGAAATGAAAACCGTAAACAAAATCACCAAGCAGATGACGGGTAACTTCAGCACAAGATGTGAGAGTGCAATAAGGATACATAAAGGACAACTGATCAGTGGAGAAAGAGAAAAAATTAAAAGATGGAGGGAACACTTTAACACCCTACTAAACAGAACACAAGCAGCACAAACAATAGGCATACCTGAACCAAAAATGGAACTAAACATCAATACAGGACCAATAACAATATGTGAAGTAAAGGAGGCAATAAAGAAGCTAAAATTAGACAGGGCACCAGGTGAAGATGAAGTGACTGCTGAGATGTTGAAAGCAGATGAAACAGAAACACCATAACAATTTTGCCGGATAATACAACAAATTTGGGATCTAGAAAAAGTTCAAGAGGAGTGGAAAAATGGCCTTATAATAAAACTACCAAAGAAGGGTGACCTCAGAGATTGCGGGAACTGGAGAGGCATTACCCTACTGCCACTCACCAGTAAAGTATTTTGCAGAATAATCATCAACAGAATTGTACCAACACTTGATGGAAAACTTCGGAAAGAGCATGCAGGATTTAGGAAAGGAGGATCACCCATAGACCACATATTTGTACTTAGACAAATATTAGAACAGGCAAATGAGTGGCATAGCACAACATATGCATTGTTCATAGATTTTGAGAAAGCCTTTGACAGTGTCAACAGAGATGACCTATCGAAAATCCTAAGATGGCATGGCCTCCCCCATAAGACAGTGAATGTAATCAAAGCCCTATATGAGGGTTTTCAGTGCAAAGTGATCTGTGGAGAACATACCTCCAGCAGCTTTAGGGTACAAACAGGAGTGAAGCAGGGATGTGTACTATCACCAACATTATTTATCTTGGCAATAGACTGGTTAATGAAGGAGGCAACATTAGACAAACGCAGAGGATTACAATGGACCCTTGACACAGTGCTGGAGGACCTTGACTTTGCGGACGACATTTGTCTACTATGAAGCAGCCACAAAGATATGCAAGATAAAATAAACAAGCTAACTCAGAATGCAAACAACAAAGGACTAAAGATCAACGTAGGAAAGACAAAGTTAATGAAGCAAAATGTGAACAATAGAAATGTACTCAGAGTAGATAGCAAGTTAGTGGAGGAGGTCAACGAATTTGTATACCTTGGCAGTAGAGTTGTAGAAAATGGAGACAGCACAGAGGACATCAACAGCAGACTTACTAGAGCAAACCAGGCTTTTGCAATGCTGCAGACTATATGGAAATAAAAAAACTATGCATGAATACGAAAATCAGGATATTTAAGAGAAAATGTTCTAAGTGTACTACTCTATGGACGTGAATGCTGGAAAATCACCAAAATCATAGAAAACAAGTTGAATTCTTTCCAGATTAAATATTTACGAAGAATTGGAAAAATATTTTGGCCAAACACCATAAGAAATAACATCTTATTGGCAGAAATCCAGATGAAGCCACTGACAACAATTATTGAGTAAAGACGCTGGCGATGGTTGGGACATGTGCTCTGAATGACTGACAACTCACTACCAAAAGCAGCACTAAGATGGACACCACAAGGGAACAGAAGTAAGGGTAGACCAAAAGAGACATGGAGAAGAACAACAGAGAGGATGTTGAGCAATAGAGTTCTCACCTGGGCAAGAGCAGAAATAAAGGCAAAGGACAGGCATTTGTGAAAAACCCTTACGGAAGCCCCATGTGCCCTGGGCACTTAAGGTTCAGAGAGAGAGAGAGAGAGAGAGAGAGAGAGAGAGAGAGAGAAAGATTTCTGTTGTTATTTCTGTGTTCGCTAAGAGCACTTCTGCTACAATTCCATCTGGACCTGGTGCCTTATTTCTCTTCAACTCTGAGACAGCGTGTTCAGTTTCAGCCTTGATGGGTGGTTCTACACTGATGTCTAGAGTATTCTCGATGCTGGTATCTCCTCTGTTTCTGTTGGTGCTGGCATATTTAGGATTCCGCTGAAATATTCCGGCCATCTTTGCATCTGCTCTTCTTCTGCTGTTACTACCTTACATTTCTTATTTTTGATGGGCTTTTCTATACTACATGGTCTATTTGCCAACTTCTTGGTGATTTCATACATATCTCTCATATTGTTTTTACCAGCTGCCTCTTCTGCCTGTCCTGCCATATTATCAAAATAGGCCTGTCTGTCTTTCTTTATGCTTTTCCTAACCTCTTTATGGGCCAAATTGTATTCTATCTGAGCTGAGGCCTTTTCTGCTCTTGTTTTACTGTCATTTATTTTTGCTTTTATTTCTGTCCTTCTGTCTATCTTCTTCAGTGTTTTCAATGTAATCAACTCCTTGTGTTGAGGTTTTTTTTTTTAAATCCTACTGTCTCTTCACATGATTTGCTCCAAATTTATTCAGCACAACTCCACACAATGTTCACATCTAGTGTATCTTCTTCGCATAACTCTTGCAGAACCTGAAATCTCTTGCTCAGTTTCAGGTTAAAGGTCTTTGCGATTTCTGGGTCTTCCAACATTACCATATTATATCTTTTCCTTGCCATGTTTGTTTTGTAGTGCTTCTTCAGTTTCATTCTCAGTTTATTAATTGTATTACCGACAACAAAAACCATGTCCGGAGCTGACTGCAATAGTGACCATGATCCACTCTGTGGAAAAATTAGAATAAAGCTAAAGCATGCAGAAAAGTGAGAAACTTCAAACTGAATGCAGAACTCTTTAAAAATGACCAAGAACTGCGAGAACAATACAGAGTTATTATAACAAATAGATACAATGCAATAGCAAAGATAAATACTATAGATGAATAATGGGCAATGTTAAGACACCAAACTATTGAGGAGATAATACCACCGAAAAAAGAAGCTCCCTAAAAGTAAATGGATGACAGACGACATCTTGGGACTGATGGGCAAGAGAAGAAGGAGTAAAAATAACCAAGAAAAAATAGCAAGATAAATAAATAAATAAGGCGCAAATGCAGAGAAGCAAAGGAAGTGTAGTTAAACGAACAGTGCAGACATATAGAAAAGAATTAGTGAATTCACAGGCAGGAAGACAAAATATACCACAAGATGCCTGAAATCAAAAGAGGATAAAATGTTAAGATTAAATAGAAATAGCCGATTAACAGTTAGGATTTGTTGAAGGAAAGGGGACACACAATGCCATTTATGCTTTACGAACACTAACAGAAAGAGCTTTAGAAGTACAGAAAGATCTCTACTTATGCTTCATTGATTACACCAAGGCATTCGACAAGGTGAAACATGATGAGATTATTAAAATGCTTGAAGACGTCAATATAGAAGGCAAAGACCTGAGGATTGTAAAACATCTATAATGGCAGAAACAAGCAGCAATTCGAGTTGGAAATAAAACTGGAAAATATCGACCTATAAAACAAGGGGTGCAGCAAGAATGTGTACTATCTCCAGACCTTTTTTCTCTGTACAGCGAGAATATGCTACGAACGATCATCACAGAACCAGGTATAAAAGTAGGAGAATACAATATTAACGACCTTCGGTATGCTTACGACACAGTACTAATAGCTGAGAACCAACAAGACCTGCAAAATCTCTTGCATAAATAAAGTCGCTATAGGAAGTGAACATAAAAGTCTTTCTTTAAACATAAAAAGACAGAGATATGGTTATATCTAAGAAACAGAATCCACCAGCATGAAGTATAAAATTAAACGGAACTATTCTAAACCAGGTGCAGAAATTTAAATACCTTGGAGCAGTAATAACTTCAAGTTGGAAAAACAGAACAGAAATTAGGAACAGAATAGGCCAAGCAAAGACTGCATTTCATAGAATGAGAAACATATTATGCACCACATCCTTATCACTGAATATTAGAAAAAGATTCCTAAAATGCTATACTGAACCTATATTATTAAATGGAAGTGAATCATGGACAGTAGCCAGGTCTGCACAAAACATCATTAGAAGCAGTAGAAATTTGGTTTATTCGAAGAATATTGTGAATTACTTGGACAGCAAAAATAACTAATGGAGAACGTTTGAGAAGAGCTGGACATACCCAAAAAAATCTGATCAAAAACAAACAAACAAACAGAAAATCTGAGAGAGACAATGTATTTTCATAGGACATGCAATGAGAAGATGGGGCATTGAAAATATTGTAACAACAGGAAAAATAAAGGGAAGAAGAGCCAGGGGAAGACCGAGAGAAATGATACTGAACAATCTGACAAGATGGTGTGAGAGAAGATCACCAACTGAGCTAACGTCCTGCATGAAGGATCGTGTATTCTGGAGAAGCATAATAGCCAACGCCAGTCGGCACGGCAACCGATGATGATGATTAATAACTTACGGTGTAATTAAGATATTCAACTTTCACTGAACGCTATCTCAGTGCCATGTCTCTGACGCCTAAAGGGAAGATGACGTTAATGTCCTTATTTTCCTTTGTCTGTCGTCCCATCGTTAGAGCAGTGGTTCTTAATCTGGGGGTCCATGGACCCCAAGGGGCCCACAGAAGGATTTTAGGGTGTCTATGCCAAGTCACCCAGCTGTATAAATGGATACTTGACTTCTTTTGGAGTTGGGGAAGGAAAGGCGGCCAGGCCTGATGCTGACCTCGTCACCCTCTAGTGTGCTGGCAGGTCAAGGAAAATATGGCCACTAGCACCATATTCGTATGTGCCTCTATGGCATGACAGGGTTACCTTTACCTTTATCTGTGTTTATGTTCCAGCAACTGGACTGAGTTTATTTTTTTTAAATCTTGGCATAATTCGGGTTCTCTTTTTAGCTTTATTTTTAATAAGATGTCCACGGTGGTTCTTATAATGTCTGGCCGCCTTTCATCACTAAGCTCCTAGAAAAGTTTCATTTCTTACCGTGAGTGGTTGTATCACCTCTGACTTGAGTCCCGTTATATGGTTCTCACTTTTAGGTTAAAAATGTTTTGTTTAGTCTCCCATTTATTTAGACGAGTCATAACTGTAGTAGAATACCTCCTATGCATGGTGAACAACCCTACTTAAGTTTTTATAAGTTAAAGCCCTTGAATTGTTGTTTTTCACATTTTGATTTTTCGTTATAATCTACCTTGATATATTAAACTTTGATGAGGGTGCAACAGGCTTCGCATGTAGTCTGGGTGGAAAATGTTAGTGAGTCATAAGTAAGAAACCTTGGCTGGGTAGACAGCCTGGGTTGAGAGCCTGAGTCGGAAGTTTGTGTCGAGAGGTAGCTGTTGTCGCAGTCATTTAATGTGTTTGTTGTAGCTGTGCTTGTGTTGTTTGTTGTAGCTGTGCTTGTGTTGTTTGTTGTATGACAGACATTTCTAGCTTTCATGACAGCATATGTAACGTTATGTTTCAGAGCCACCCGGAACTGTGTTCTGCGTGCTGTTGACATTAATTTGAATGCTTACTCGATATATTTTGCTCTCTCCCCTACTTAATCATCATTATCATCATCTGGATGCGTGCAAAACATTTTGTGTTCTAAGGACCTGTCTTGATTACTCGATGATATTCGTTCTTCTGTCGCTGAGAGTTTTATTCCTGGGGTACCCGACAACTGTTTATCACATCAAAACCGTATGTTTATGTTACAATTTAGCGCATAGATTATGCCGCGGTGTCTGAGCAACTGCTTTATATGTTGCAGGGCTACTTTAGGTGCCGTGCAGTACTGCACAGCTAGACTCACAAATAAAGCTGAAGTCGAATACCAAGCTTCATTCTTTATCCGATTCCGCAATCCTGGGCTACCATTTCCGTCTTGTCATAGACAGACTCAAAGAATTAATGAAGTAATCGGACATGACCCAGAAATCACTTAAGCCCGAGGGAGCGTTGTATTATTTTCAACTCTTAACTAGTTTCTCCAACTGATTTCAGTGGGCGTATTCGATGCCACGGGGACATCTATGGCTTCGCTTCCGCTAAAATCGATTGGTTGTTCCTATCTGGAAACTAGTAATTTTCAGCTGAATACCAGATTCCTTTAAATTAGCTTGTAGTGTTTTTTTTCCCCTTCAATTCGCTAGATTCCTACATTCTCCAATGTGAATCAATTTCCTGATCATACAGCCTATAGATTTCCATTCATTACAAACGAACTCCACTATGTGATTTACTTGATATATTGTTCTTGTTATGGTTTTCAATTCCGTGGATGAGTGTTCTTCGCTCTTTTGTTCCGGTGATGAAAACGATAACAGACGATAATGACGACAACAGATGACAGCGAGAACAGTGAAGATAATAGACGATTCTCATGCCAGATGGTGAAAATAAAAGACAGTGGTTTTTGCAATATATGATGATATTAAATGGCAATAGATGACAAGGATGACACAGTAGATGACAGCGATGTCAATAGATAACAAAATATGATAATACATGTTAGTTGTGGCAATAACTGCTAATAATTAACAGAGATGACAATAAATAACAATGATAACAATCGATGACAATAACTGACAGCGATAACATTTTTAAACTTCGAACGATTTAGTATTTCATGGATTTTTTTTTCCCTGCAAATAGCCGAAAGAATGACGCATTGATAAAAAAAAAAAAAATTCACTGACTCCATCTACAGCCTACTTGAATAATTTCAAGGATGTAAGTGAAGTTCACAAAACTAATACAACAATAAATTCTAACCAGCACTTGCCTGTTTGTACTTGTTCCTTCCTTCTCCAATTTTTGTTTTCCTTCCATCTCCAGTTATAACATTTTTTTATGGCTGCCGTTCAGATAGAGTCCTAGCCCACTTCAGAAGTTTTGTGACAGCGGCACGACATTTGACTTCTGATTACGACTTCCTTTGACTGCCAAAGTATGAGGGCGGTTAATGAGTTTGGCTTCTCTTAACAAGCTGGTGATAAATACGGATCCTTGGGAAGTATCCCACTACGACTCTCTAAGAAAATATAGCTCGTTCTTTTTTTTTTTTTTTGAGTGAACTAGATCCAGTTGTATTTTAGAGAAGACCATCTTGGAAGAGTATATAGTGGGGCAAAAGAAAGACAGGAAGACCAAGGCGAAGATGGCTGCAAGACATCGTTGATGATCTGCAAATGGATGCATCAGCAGCAGAGCATCTTGCTTACAACCGAGAGGCCTACATGAGTGCTGTTAGGGAGGCAAAGTTCCACAAGGTACATGCAAATGACTGACTGACTGAGATCCAGATGTTGGTTCCTCGAGAGAACTAGAATAAAATGTTTCTTCTTTGAGTGAACTAGATCAAGATGTTTGTTCTTTAAGTGAACAACAAATACATCAAGATGTTGATTATTTGAGTGAATTACGTCAAGATGTTGATTTTTTGAGCGAACTAAATCAAGATGTTGATTCTTTGAGTGAACTAGATCAAGATGTTGATTCTTTGAGTGAACTAGATCAAGATGTTGATTCCTTGAGTTAACTAGATCACGATAATTCATTCTTTGAGAGAATTAGATCAAGATGTTGATTTTTTTAGCGAACTAGACCAAGATGTTGATTCTTTGAGTGAACTACATTAAGATGTTGATGCTTTGAGTGAAATACATCAAGATGTTGATTCTTTAAGTGAATTACATTAATATGTTGATTCTTTGAATGAAATACATTAAGATTTTGATTTTTTTAGTGAACTACAATAAAATGTTGATTCTTGGAATGAATTAGATCAAAATGCTTACTCTTCGAGTGAACTGCAATAAGATGTTGATTCTTTGAGTGAAACAGATCAAGACGTTTATTCTTTAATAAAAATTGTATTGTGAAATCAGGAGCAGTCTAGTATACACGTAGATGATTTTCAATTGAGCATCTTGTTCTCTCTCTCTCTCTCTCTCTCTGTCTGTCTCTCTCAATCTCCCTCCTATTCTCCCCACCTCCCTCAGTTTCATAAACTAAGTCAAGTGGACAGTGCATGTTAGTGTGTCTTTCTCCATGGAGGCGTGTTGGTACCCGTTTTTTTTAAATTACAGCAGGATTCACTAGTGTTCAACAGTAGCGGATCATTAATCCGCAACCTTTGCATTATAAAACAGTTCATTGTCGATTCTGCTACTCCTGTGCACATGGTGACATATATTATCGGTTGACTGTTCTTCCACTTAGTGTGAGCAGGAACCCCCAGAAAATGCAGTTAGAACCATTTTGGGGTTGACCGGGTTAAAATATATATTTATGAATTAGTGGAAGTACAAGTCAGGAAGTATAGATAGATAAAATCGAAGATTTGACTTACCAGTTGCAAGCTCGGTTAGAAACTGGAACCATGATAAGAGGGTAAAGATAAAATGTAAAATTCCCGTTTCAATGCCTTTAAGGGATATTAGGGATACAGCTTTAGGCCCATATTTTCAAGACCTTCGGCAGATGAAAGTGTGATATGGTCAGTATCACGCCTGGCCATTTACCTTTCCAGACTTCTCTTGGTACCAATTTTAAGAGGCTTGGTGAACCCAAAGGCCTTTATGGTGTGACGGTACCAAAAACAAAACAAAACAAAAAAAAAACAAAAACAAAAAAGATCCCCATTGCTGGGACTTGAACCCAGCAAGACCATAGTAGTAGACAGAGTGCCTATCCACTCAGCCAACCAGGTCATTCATTCATTCATTCATTTGCATGTCCCTTGTGGAACTTTGCCTCCCTAACAACACTCCTGTAGGCTTCTCGGTTGTGAGCAAGATCCCCTGCTGCTGATGCATCCATTTGCAGATCATCAACAATGTCCTGCAGCCATCTTCACCTTGGTCTTCTTCTCTTTCTTTTTCCCATTATGTACCCTTCCAAGATGGTTTTCTCTAGATTATCACGACGTTTAATGTGTCCAAAATATTTAAGTTTTCTCTGCTTAATCCTCTTTACTAGCCAGCCTTCTTCATTAATAAGTTCTTGTAGTATGGATATATCTGTTCTTTGCTGCGTCCATGATATTTGAAGAACTCCCAACCAGGTCACCAGAGGGACCTTGAAAATATTCTCATATTACAATATACATCTATTTATAAACAATATAAACTCATCTGAGGATCGAGAGGGAAATTAGAATACTGATTCATATTAAGGATTACCTAAAATGTGAATGATATGAAACATTTTTTTCTCCAAGTCGGGGGGGGGGGGGCGAAACACAGGAAAGGATGGGGAGAAAAGATGAAATAACGAAAAGGATTAACCAAGACGCACTAAACAGACACTTTATCGATCCAGCCTTCTCCGGAAGGGAAGACAAAAATCGATTTTTCACGCAGCCAAATCCGTCCTGAATTTGACGGAAAACTGACGTGATTTCGCCGGCTGCCGTCATACAAGGGCAAACGCGGGCCAGATTTTGGGTAAAACGCCATTAACAAGGACGCCGGTGGTTAGAAAATTGGTGGTTTTATCGAATCTTCTCTGGGCTCTGAATTCCTTGATCCTTGTAATAGGAGATTTTCCGAGACTGGAATTTAATTTGGCATCCCTTTTACAGACTGGCAAAATGGGGCGCGTTTTGTTTCGTTCCTTACTCTCGTACACTTTAAATATGCATGGGAAGATAACTTAGTAAATCTTGTAGCTCTCTTAGTAAATCTTGCAGCTCTCTTAGTAAATCTTGTAGCTCTCTTAGTAAATCTTGTAGCTCTCTTAGTAAATCTTGTAGCTCTCATAGTAAATCTTGTAGCTCTCATAGTAAATCTTGTAGCTCTCTTAGTAAATCTTGTAGCCCTCTTAGTAAATCTTGTAGTTCTCTTAGTACATCTTGTAGCTCTCTTAGTAAATCTTGCAGCTCTCTTAGTAAATCTTGCAGCTCTCTTAGTAAATCTTGCAGCTCTCTTAGTAAATCTTGTAGCTCTCTTAGTAAATCTTGTAGCTCTTTCTCTCTCTCTCTCTCTCTCTCTCTCATGATGGAAGAATTTACCAAGATACATCTAGTGCAATGGTTCATAACATGCGGTCATTTATCTTCCCCCCACTCCCCACACCCCACACCCCAGGGGAGTGGACTTAAGGATTGAAGGATTTCTGTGGATCCACGGACGAACAAAACGGACTGGGTATGACATCTTCTTCTTCTTTCATCTCGCAGGAACTGGAAGCTGATGTTCTTTGCAGCCGATGTGATGAAGATGTTGAGGCGTAGCATCGTGTTAGACTAGAGATTCAGTCAGCTGAGACGTAGACATGGACACCTGGGTTGTCACAGCGATCCAGTCAGCTGAAACGTAGACATGGACACCTGGGTTGTCACAGCGATCCAGTCAGCTGAAACGTAGACATGGACACCAGGGTTGTCTTGAACCTCATGAACGCAGTGCACTGTGCCGTCAGATAGACCACATTACCCCGCATTGTGCCGTCAGATAGACCACATTACCCTGTACTGTGCCGCATATAGACCACATTACCCCGCATTGTGCCGTCAGATAGACCACATTACCCTGTACTGTGCCGGCAGATAGACCACATTACCCCGCATTGTGCCGTCAGATAGACCACATTACCCTGTACTGTGCCGGCAGATAGACCCCATTACCCTGCACTGTGCCGGCAGATAGACCACATTACCCTGTACTGTGCCGTCAGATAGACCACATCACCCCTCACTGTACCGGAAGATAGACCACATTATCCTGCACTGTGCCGGCGGACAGACCACATTACCCCGCACTGTGCCGGCAGATAAACCACATTACCCCGCACTGTGCCGGCAGATAAACCACATTACCCTGCACTGTGCCGGCAGATAAACCACATTACCCCGCACTGTGCCGGCAGATAAACCACATTACCCCGCACTGTGCCGGCAGATAAACCACATTACTCAGCACTGTGCCGGCAGAGGGTGTACTGCGATAACACCGTACCTTCTACATGCCTCTTATCGCAAGCCATGGTGAGTTATTCATTACCCTGAACAGGCTTACGTCATGGGGCCCGGACGGGTATGGGCCCAGTGTCAAGGACTATAACTATCATTACTACACTAGCCGTTATGTTATCCAGTAAAAATGGCACACCAGCATGTGTATGTGTACTACAAAGCCATATAATAGCAGTAGATATCATAACTACAGGGGAACAGGCTCATCTATCAAAACATGGACACCATGGGTCCACGGAGGTGGGGCCCTTAGTAACTTTGACTTAGGGGCCTGGGTGGTGATTAACCTGTCGCTGATGACATGGGAACAAGTCAAAGATAACATGGACAAAAAATATCATATCATATCCCCTATATATGCCTCAAGTGACATAGAACAGAACAAGGGGAACACGGACTCTAATCCGCTATATGCCTTAAATGACAGTACAGAACAAGGAAAACACACACGTGGTTATTTGCATGCCGTAGCAAGGGTATGAAGTGTCAGTGCCTTCACATTCACAGGCCGCTACAGCATGTGAGGTAGGAGTTCCCAGCAGGTATCCCAGGGAAAACCCAGGTACACGTTTTTTGCTGGGTGGATCTGGGTGCCGGTGGGTCTGAGAGAAGCTCCTCCTGAGAGTACGCCTCCTGAAACAACTGATAGCCCCAGGCAGAAAGTATTCGTAGGTGCTGTTTAATTACTTAGATTTTCTTTTTAAAAGGAACAATTTAGATCCTCATCACCATCAGTCCTCTGTGCTCCCATTAGAGCATAAGCCATCAGCAAAGGTTCTCCAGCCAATCCTGTCTTGGGCAAGTCGGGATACCTCAAACCATGTCTTTCCGGCTTCCTTTAGTTATTCCTGTATTGTGCGTCTCCATGTCCCCAATGGCCTACCCCTTCTTTTTTTTTCCCTTTGGGGTGTCCGAGTCAAGGCGGTATTTGGGCGTCTTGTTTGTTTCCATTCGCAGCATGTGGCCCAGCCATTTCCATCTTCGTCTTTTGACGAAGTAATGTTCTTAATGTTCGTTCTTTTTTTATTAGTCCCTCATTTGTCAAGCATTCTTCCCAGTGTATTCTTAGAATTATCCTAAGGCATCTTCCTTCACGTCCTTTCAATCTCCTTTCGATTCTCTGTTTCGGAAGCATATAATTAAAATGGAGCGTGCACTGGGTTTATAGATTCTGAGCTTGTGGAGAATGGGAGACTTCCATATGTTTGCTAATTTGTTAAAGGCCTGAGATGCCTGTCCAGTTCTTGTGGATATTTCCTTCTCGATATTTGCTGTCTGCTGAAATGAGGCCTTCAAGGTAGCTGAAGTGTTCCACTTCTTCAACTTCTTTTATTCTAGCTGAGATTTCTTCCTTTTTTCCATTTATTTTCAGGATCTTAGTTTTGTCTGGATGTATATTCAGATCCGCTGATCGGGTCATTTCGTAAATTACACAGATTGTCACATTTTGATAAAACAGACAAATTTCATTCATGGGCTTCGCGTTTCCTGAAATTGTTATTCGAAGGGAGAAGACTGTGGTAAAAATAGTAGAAACTAAAAACTACTCATAATTGTTTCCCCTTGCATGTCACTGCTTGCCTGGCTTTTCTGTTTTGACCAAAGTTGACGTGTTTCAGATCGTTCATAAAGTAGATGTAATACCTTACGGACTCCAATTCCAAAGCCAAAGAACGCTGTATAAGAAAATTAATAATTATTTAACAGCTGTCATCCACCATTTTTCATAATAAAATGATAGAGCATGAATATGCTTAATGAAAATGGTTAATCCATGACAAATTTGAAGCACTTTAGACGCGAGTGAAATGTCTTATCTGATCTTCTCTTGTCTTGTCTTCTGTCTCCCTAGAAATGTGAGTGGTCTCTGGTGTTCTTTGAAGCTGAAAATGCTGAAACACGACGTCGTGTCGGCTTAGGAGCGGGTTATCTTATCTTATCTTCCCTTGTCTTATCTTATCTTCCCTTATCTTATCTTATATCCTTCCCGTGCCGTTAAACGTCACATAGGGCTCGCAAAGTAGTTCGCCAATTTTTCCTGTCCTCGGCGAGTCTGTCAACCTCATCAAAGGATTTTATGCCTGTTAATTTAGCCTAGGAGCGGGTTATAGCAGTTATTTTTTGTCGGTATCTGAGTGCAGGTGAAAAGCGAGAGGTGTGCACTACTTCTTTAGTAGACTTTACCACCATGAAGACTAAGGCGGTCCCTGCCCCGTTAGCCAGACTAGGCCTGTTACTGGGGGGGGGGGGGGGGGGTAAACCAACGGGGAGGTACGATGGGACCTTGGTCAGCTATGGTTCGCCAACCCTGACGCCAGCATATCAGCTGTGGATGGTTGACTGCCAAAAGCCGAACTGTTTCTTTACCCCACCACCCCCCCCCCACCCCAAAACAGAAAGTTAAATTTAAAAAAAGGTATGTCATTGACTCAAACCATGGACTTATATCCCTACAGCAAAGGGTTTAACCACAGTCGAGCCACGTAGAGTTCAGATCACTTTCAAAGTCTTCTCTATGAAATAAAAGCACCGGCTTCGAAACAAACGTCCTGCTTGTCCCATCTTCCACCAGCACATTGTAAACGATGTTTCCAGCTTGATTAACATAATCATCGAATTAATTTAAAACCCATTTTTGTTTACATAACTCTGTGTCCCCTGAAATAAAGTGGGCCTTTGATTTGAACCGTACACCATAAAGTAGACTAATATGTATATGACTGTCATTTTCTTATGGATTTAATTAGGTTTCTTCCTTCGTTTGCTTTTGTTAGACATCCCAGTTTGTCATCTTAGCTGCCTGTGCTACTCTTATACATGGTGTTCCTTATCTTCTTCCAGTGCCACAGGAAGAAACACGGACGTTCCATTTAGTGCCGGAGTACAAGCGAGGGTCTTGATCTCTATGGGGGGGGGGGGGTATAGTTAGAAAAGTGAATGAAATACAGTATTTCCATGTTATGTGTACTTATTATGTTTCAAAATGACTAAAAATGTACGAAGCTTTCAGAAATGCAGTTTTTTTAAGAAAAAAAGTAATTGTGATGTTTTTAGACAATAATTGTGTCCTACTTACCATCGGCTAGGTCTAGGGTACAATACGTACCATCTGAAATGCCTAGAACTACCTGTTGACTACCTGTCGATCTCGTCTTGTGGTTGTATGTGCATTTCTCCCTAAAATAATGCCTGAAATAACCTTCTAACTACTTCTCCAGTCGTCTAATATGTCTAGATCTACTTGGGGATACATTCGAGAACATAGGTCTAGTCACAGGGTATGTCCATATCCCTATCTACATCACCAAAAATTGAAAATTCACGACGATCACTTTGATTTTCCCCCTCGTTACTAGGCACTCTTCGGCCATAATGAACAGGGTCACGGGGCATCGCACTAAATGTTTACAATCTAAACGTTACGCCGGTTTTTTAATGAAACAAATCATGTAGCGAAATAAACAGATAAAAGGGATGGCGACTGCAGTAAAACTGGTTAATATAAATAAGGTAGATAGAGGTGTATGGTGCAGTTTTACAAAGTGAGGTAGGAAGTGAGCAAGGTGAGAAAAAAACGAATATAAAGTATGAGAATGTATAAATGAAAAACATACAACATCCGATATTTCGGCGTGAGCCTTATTCGAGGATACATGCAAAAACAAAATACAAACATATATAACTTATCTGAAGCGTCTTGCTCTCAGCAAAGCGGAAATGTGTATGGAAGAAGGAGGAAAAAAAAAAAACGCTGCCTACAGACAAAAGATTCCCGATATAGCCAATCATAGCGAAGATGCGGAGAGATGTCTGTAGGCAGCGTTTTTTTTTTTTCCTCCTTCTTCCATACACATTTCCGCTTTGCTGAGAGCAAGACGCTTCAGATAAGTTATATATGTTTGTATTTTGTTTTTGCATGTATCCTCGAATAAGGCTCACGCCGAAATATCGGATGTTGTATGTTTTTCATTTATACATTCTCATACTTTATATTCGTTTTTTTCTCACCTTGCTCACTTCCTCCCTCACTTTGTAAAACTGCACCATACACCTCTATCTACCTTATGTAGCGAAATATAGTCACACAGCACTATAGACACAAACCGGAAGTGACCATTTTTAGTCATTAGGCACCGGGAGAGATAAGTAACTGTGCACTAACCTAGTATCTGTTCCGGTGTCGCAGTGATATCTTAATGTCTGCGGTATCTAACCACATCTACCTGCCGCAGTCATTAAGATATCACTACGATACTAGAATCGATACTGGGCTAGTGCACAGTTATTTTCTGAACGCACTGTGTATGTATGTATGTATGTATGTATGTATGTATGTATGTATGTATGTATGTATATAAGAGACAGTTAAAGTAGATAGGGGTAGAGAAAAGTTAATCTGTATGCGTGCAAGGTTCTTTGAGGTTGACTCCTAACTATATGTCTTTAGCTCTATTGATTATTAAAAACATGTCATTGAATTTTCAGTAGTAACGATGACAAGAACGAACTGTTTCAACGAATTATTCACTTTTTCGGCCAGGCTGCTGATGTTATTCTGTGGAAAATCTGAGAGTAAAGTGGAAATGTTTGCTTCCTTTTTCGTAACTTTCTGACGAGCTACACTTTGTAAGGTAAAAAGTAGTAGAAAAGCGAATTGAGCCTCAGAAAAATGCGAATGTTTGAAAGGCCGACGTTGTATTTATGCTTTCGGTGACTGCGGAGGTAGGGATCGTTTAAGTTCAGCGAAGATGAAAGTTAAATGGCTTTGACTTTCAGATAATCTGCTGAAATGAGTGGCGCAGGAGATAACAACTGGCTGCAGGGGGTAAATTATTATTCTCTATAAAATTACATTCGTTCGTTTTTTGCTTTTGTACATGTAGTGTTCATAATTGTCTAATTATGTGTCGCAATCAATTATCGATAGTGTCTGTGACACGATGATGTGCCTCAATATCTTCCCTTCATCGACTGTCAGTAACACCAGCTCTCAGTTCCAGGGAGATAGATAGACAGAAGAACTTGAAATAGTCCCTCTACGAGGTGGAGGATGCAGAGAAACTTGGCGCTAGAAGTAATGCTGAACTAGAATCAGCTCCTCGGGTTATAACAGAACCCCATTATAATCATTAGGTGTGTTTCAAACAGGCATTGGTGATCATGCTTCTTCACAAATCTTCTCTCTCTCTCTTTCTTTCCTTCTTTCTCTCTGTCTCCGAACCTTAAGTGCCCAGGGCATATGGAGCTTCTACAAACGCCTGTCCTTTTCACAAATCTTGGTCCTTGATGTTTTCATTCAGCTCAATTTGTAACTTTTCATTTTGCCATTGTGTTAGACTGCCCATGATTTTTTTCCTCCTGCTTCTCTTCACACTTATCTTCCTGTTATGATCTTCCAAGCCTTCCCCTTCTCATTATATGTCAAATGAATAATGACTCATTTTCTTATGGATTTAATTAGGTTCCTTTCTACATTTACAAGGAGACACATCTTGTGCAACAGGTCCATATCAATGGAAACAAGATTCTGAGTACTTAAATGTTACATCGAGCCAATTTTGTTTTATGGGTGTGAAGCATGGTCTATGAATAAGAGAGTACAGCGAGAAATGGATGCCATGGAAATGTGGTTTATAAGAAGGATGTTGAACAGCCAAGAAAACCAATGAAGAAGTCTTAAGAGAGGCTGGAGTTAAAAAGTAAATTATAGCAAAGATCAGAGGCAGACAAGTGAGATTTATAGGACATTTCCTGACAAGAGGAAAGTTGGAACACACTGTGGCAACTGGAAAAACTGAGGGAAGAAGAGACAGATGAAGACAGAGAGAGAGAAGTTACTGGATGGGCTGTCATTGTGGCTAGGAAGAAAGTCACCTGTGGATCCCATAATCAACGCAAAAGACTGGGAATTATGAAAAGGAATGATTGCCTACACCACGCGGCATGGCACTTAGATTAGATTTCTTCATTTGCTTTTGTTAGACATTCCAGTTTGTCAGCTCCTCTTTTAATGGGATCGAGATACAAGAAGCCAACAATTGCAGTGCCTCAAATTGCCTCATTGGACATGGCAACCTTGACTCTGTCCATTGGTCTTTGAATACTGGGCTCAAATACTTAATGCTGGACTAAAGAGCTGGTTGCTTGTGCTCATATTTTTTTTTCCATGTCCTGTATGCTCTATGTTATCTTGCAAGGCAGCAACAAATTCTCGCCACCTCTCATGGTCTGCAGTCAGCTTGTGTATTGTGCCCCAGCTGGGCTGCATGCTACTCATTACTGCTTCTACAGTTCTCTGTCAGGTAGTCTTTGCTTGTTATCTCATGTGATCGTCCCAGAAATTCAAATAAAAAATTTTCAATTACTTAAAACAAATATTTCCCAATGCTGTTTCCAAGTTAATAATTCAGTCAGTTTATCTGTAACCTGCAGCTGAATTCATCGTCATCATCATTGCCTTTCACTCCCTTGAGAGCATAGGCCATGGATAAAGGCTCTCTAGTCGTCCCTGTTCTTGGAATTATTCTCTGCTTCCTTCCATGTGTATCCCTTGTCTCTGAGCACTGTCATAATTTCTCTTCTCCAAGTAAGTCGAACTGCTTTGCGAGCCCTATGTGACGTCTAACGGCACGGGAAGGATATAAGATATAAGATAAGTAGGTCTTCCTCATTTTCTATTTCCTTGATGATTCCATGTCAGTGCCTGTCTTGCTATGCTGGTGTCAGGTTTTCTCAGAATGTGGCCAATCCACTTCCACTTCCTCGACATGATTTGTATGTTTATAGGTTCTTGTCCTGCCCTTTCCCAGACATACTCATTCCTGATCTTGTCCTGCCATTTGATGTTTAAAATCCTTCTCAGGCAGCAGTTCATGAATGTTTGTATCCTCTGTTGTATTGTTTTGGTCATAACCCATGTCTCTGAACCATTTACATTTGTATTGAAAAGCCTAAGTTTGGTTCTTGTTTTGATGCAACTGAAATATTAAACCAATAATCTGTAATTAGTGTCTACAGTCTGCAGACCATACTCAAGATCTCACATACAGACAAATGTCTATATTTCAGAACATGTTCTCTAAGAGTGCCCAACATTTACAGACCTACACAGACAGCCCTTAGGGCTGGGACCTCAGAGTGGGGGGGGGGGGGGGACCTGGAGAAAATTCATTTGCATATTCCTTGTGGTGGAAGTTTTGGTTCCCTAACAGCTCTTTTTGAAAGTCTCTCAGTTGTAAGCAAGATGACCTGCTGCTGATGCATCCCAAGCAGATCAACAGCAATGTCTGATTGGAATATTCTCATTGGTCTTCCCCTCTTTCTTTTCCCTGTTGTGTACCCTTCCAATATTGTCTTATCCAAACTCTCATGATGTTTAATATGTCTGAAATACTTATGTTTACTCTGTTTAATCATTTGTGATTATGCACCAAAATATCTGTATACAGTTGAATACATGGATACTCAGTATTTCATACACCTCCAGCTGTCATCATCATCAGCTGTCATCATCATCCTCATTGTCATCATCACTTGACCAAAGAGACAGCCGGGTTCATTAGCATATGTGACGAATGATCTTTATATTGAATACGCTTGCATTTTAAAATGCTGTACAAAGACCATGGTGAAGGTATCACTAAGCAGTGACGGATTATGCAGGCAGTCAGCATCAAGGATTTATTAACTTTGTGGGTGTTAATCTTTAGATTATTTGGACTGAGTTTTCTATTCTAAAATTGTTAGCCCCATACATTATACGAGTTAACCTGGTTTTTTACCACATAAGCAGCGTTAAGTCCAAATAATGTATGGTGTAGTACTGTGCTGCCATCTAGTGAGTGAAATAAGGTCAGGCTTCTGAAAAAAAAAAATTATAGGAACTCATTAATTAATATTCAAGAGTGGGGCATCAAAGCTATCAAGTGGAACAGGCTGAAGAAAAAGAGGTCGACCACATGAAACTCTAAAGAGGACATTGTTAAGAGAGGCCAGTTCAGTGGGCATAACATCCCTTGATGAGGTTGAAAAACTTGCTGAAAACAGGAAAACTTGGCCGAACTACCATGTGAGCCCTATGTGACGTTTAACGCCACTGGAAGGATGTAAGATGAGTGAGCAGGGCCAACAACTAGAATTCATCATGGCGTGTAAGCAACAAGGTATAAATTCATTTTTGGGACATTTTCACTGGGTTTTTTTTAAACCAGAAATGTAATGTTAGGGAGGTTAAATGTCCGTCAGTCATTGACATCTGTTTTCTGTATTTTATGATGATGCTGATGATGATGATTATTGTGGTAACTTTTGTGATGATGGTAATAGTAATTGTGGTGATAATGATTGTGATGATGGTAATGGAGATTGTGGTGATTGTGATGATGGTAATGGTGATAGTGATTGTGATGATGGTAATAGTAGTTGTCATGGTAGTGATTGTGGTGATGGTGATGGAGATTGTGGTGGTAGTGATTGTGATGATGGTAATGGCGATTGTGGTGGTAGTGATTGTGATGATGGTAATCATGATTGTGGTGGTAGTGATTGTGATGATGGTAATGGCGATTGTGGTGGTAGTGATTGTGATGATGGTAATGGAATCTACTAGTTACCAGCTGTTGGTCTTTCCTCATTTTGAAATATGGGAGTTTGCAATGGCTTTCCTAACTTCATGAAACAGACATTGGAAGTAGGCCTGTTCTCAGGTCCCACCACTGCAGGGACACATCAGCCTCTAACCAATTGCAGCATGCTCTAACTAACAGCCATCTTTATCATAATTAATTACTATTATTTTAGAAAGTTCATGATAGTAGATACTTTTTTTTTGGTTCTGTTTAGATGTTGGGTAGAGGTCACCCCGGCAACATGCCACCAGCTTTTCAGCAGCACCTACAACAGCACCAGCAACAACAGCAACAGCACCACCAACAGCAGCACCAACAACAACAACAACAACAACAACAGATGATGATGCTTCAGCACCAGGAGTTTATGGTTCGGCAACAAATTATTCACCAGGAGCAGGTAAGGTTTTGAGCACCTGGACATACATGACTGACTTGTGGTTCAGGAGGTTCCTCCTCCTCCTCCTCATCATCATCATGTGCCCCCTCTTCTAGAAAGTTTGGCTGCAGTTGATCTCTCACTTGCTGCATTCTCATGTTTACACTTTGCACCTGGTCAGATACCTTCATAACTATCATTGATGCTGACTATTAGTTATCACTGATCTTCAGGCTAGATCCAGGATTTGAACCTGGGATTTCTCACACTCTTAAGCAAGAATCATGGTCCTAGACTCAAAATGTCTCACACTGACAAGTGTCCATGTGGCAGTGGAGGGAGCTACATAACATATCCTACAAGAGTGCCCAAACCATGCAGACCTGAGGCGTGAGACATGGCCAGAGGACACAAGCTTGGAGCAAAAGCTTTGGGGGCTCCTGTCAGGATCTGAGAGGACTGTGGGCTTTGCCATGTCAACAGGGATCAGGATCTGAAGTGACCAACAACCTTGAACGCAGAAGAAGAAGTCAATCTGTACTATTAATGTTGGCCATCTGTTTATAACCCAGCTCTTTTCTCTTCAGTTTTTGCCTCTGGTAATATTCTCTGTATACCTTTTTCCACATTACGTGCTGATATATTTCAGCTGTTTGGTTAATATGTTTAATTATTTACTTGCTTTTTAAATTTAAATTTTCAGAACTTCTTTATTTGTCTTCTTTCTGTCCATAAAATGTGACTGATTCCTCTGTATATCCGCAGTTGCTGACCCTCAATTTTTTTCAGTTTTATCTGAAAATGTGTGAAAGTTTGACATATTACAGCAGCTGTTAAACATGAAATGATAAGAGTTTTAAAAATGTCATGTTAACTGTTGAACATATTGTAGTTATGGTAACTATGTTTTGATAACTGTTAAAAACAGCCCATTGCTGACATGCTGGCATCAGGGTTGATGAGCCATAGCTGACCAACAGTGATGAGTGTATAAGTATACAACTATACACAAAGCACTACAGTAAAGCTGTGATACCAAAATATATAAACTAGGAAAATTAGGAACAGCTTTATTACTTAACGATTACAAAGTTGTGACGTTTCGGCGTGAGCCTTAATCATACAAAAACATACAGGACGAAGAAGTAGAGAGAGGAGATAAAGTAAAGACTCACATGAATGATTATGTTTTTAAAAAAAAAGGAAATAAAATGAATAGGGCACTTAGCTGTAGCTTGTAAGTAGATGTGGCTTGTCCGATGCTTGTTCAGAAATGGGCATGGTGGACTATAGAGAATGTTTAAATGGAGACTTGTGATGTGTGATAGGTGGGTCGTAACTAAGGGTAGTGGGTGGAGAAACGGTGGAGGGGAGAGAGAGTGATACAGTGTTAACCTAGCCAGGAGAAGGTGAAATAGATGATTAAAGTTAAGATAGAGGGGTTTAATATGATGCTGTGAGGAGGTTCTGAACTATGTGTGAGAAGGGAGTGGTTTCCCCTCCCACCACCTTCAGTTACGACCCACCCATCACACATCACAAGTCTCCATTTAAACATTCTCTACATTCCGCCATGCCCATTTCTGAACAAGCTTTGGACAAGCCACATCTACTTACAATTTACAGCTAAATGCTCTATTCATTTTATTTCCTTTTTTTTCTATACTTTTTATCCTCTCTCTATTTCTTCATCCTGTGTGTTTTTGTATAATTAAGGCTCACGCTGAAACATCACAACTTTGTAGTCGTTAAGTAATAAAGCTGTTCCTACTTTTTTTCCTAGTTTGTAAGGGTAAGGGTAAGGTAGGGTAAGGTAATCCTCTCATGCCTTAGAGGCACATAGTTTATACATAACCATCAAAAAAATGCACAGATACAAACTAGACATACTAGGAATACAAGAAGCAAGATGGACTGGACAAGGCAGAAGGAAATCACTACCAAAAATAGCACTAAGATGGACACCACAGGGGAACAGAAGTAAGAGTAGACCAAAAGAGACATGGAGAAGAACAACAGAGAGGATGTTGAGCAATAGAGGGCTCACCTGGGCAAGAGCAGAAAAAAAGGCGAAGGACAGGCATTTGTGGAAAACCCTTGCTGAAGCCCCATGTGCCCTGGGCACTTAAGGTTCAGAGAGAGAGAGAGATACATAGCTGATCAAGATCTCTGTTGGTCCCCCCGCCAAGTAACAAACCTAGCCTGGCTAATGGGGCACCGATCGTCATAGTCCCCATGGTAGTGGAGTCTGGTAAAGAAGTATTAAATGCTTCCTGCTTTTTAGCTGCACTCTGGGACTGAAAAAAATAGCCACCATAACCCGCTCCCCGCTCCCAAGCTGACGTGATACTGTGCCTCAACATCATCACCACATCAACTGCAAAGAACACCAGCTCACAGTTCCTGGGAAGAATAAGAAGAAGAACATGGTAAAAACAGATACTATAAAGTTCAGTTAAAAATATCCATACCACAAGAATTTAATACTGAAGAAGGTCGGTTAGTAAAGAAAGTTAAACAGAGAAAAAGTTAAGTATTTCAGACATATTAAATGTCATGGGAGTTTGGAGAAAATCAGTCTTGGAAGATAAATAATGGGAAAAAAGAAAGAGAGGAAGACCAAGGTGAAGATGGCAGCAAGGCATTGTTGATGATTTGTGAATGGATGCATCAGCAGCGGGGCATCTTGCTCACAACCGAAAGACCTTCAAGAGAGCCGTTAGGGAGGCAAAGTTCCGTAAGGGACATGCTAATGAATGATTGAGTGATGATGAGATTAAGGAAGCAAATGCAGAGGTGGATTTGGAAGTAGCCAAAAAAAAAAAACTTCTTCCTTCAAGGAGTTCACAAGCTAGTGGAACGATACAAGAAGTGCCTCATCTTACGGGGGGGATAACAGTGTGGAGAAGCAATACAACCATTATTTTCACTAGCTCACAGTATTAAAGGGCATGTTGCCTTTACTTTGCTTCATTCTAGTGTTTTCTTTTCATGGAAAAACCCTTCCTCAGTTATTTTTTGTCCATCTTTTCTAGTTCTGTTTTGTTATAAATGGTGTTTCTAATACTGGGGATCTTGCATCCTTCCCATAGTTACTACATAGGACTCACGTTGTAGTTTGCCATGTTTTTTTTTTTTCTGTTTTTGGTGAGTTTTTAAACCTTGTCAGAAGATCTTATGGCCACTAAGTTAGCCTTTTTGCAGAGTTTTTAAACCTTGTCAGAAGATCTTATGGCCACTAAGTTAGCCTTTTTGCAGAGTTTTTAAACCTTGTCAGAAGATCTTATGGCCACTAAGTTAGCCTTTTTGCAGAGTTTTTAAACCTTGTCAGAGGATCTTATGGCTACTAAGTTAGCCTTTTTGCAGAGTTTTTAAACCTTGTCAGAGGATCTTATGGCCACTAAGTTAGCCTTTTTGCAGAGTTTTTAAACCTTGTCAGAGGATCTTATGGCCACTAAGTTAGCCTTTTTGCAGAGTTTTTAAACCTTGTCAGAGGATCATATGGCCTTTAAGTTAGCCTCTCTCAACAGTGTTCTCTTTTACAGTTTCATGTGGTCGACCTCTTTTTCTTTGTCTTTTTGTGTCCTGTTTGATAACTTGATGTGCCAGGATATAATCTTCTTAAATGCCGGTGGCCTCACCGCACATGTGAAGTATCCAGTAATCTTATATACATCTTAATTCTTCTCACGTGTTTCGTGCGATTAGCAGGTGGAGAAAAACACGGTCTTTTCAAAGTGAGAGCAAAGTGGCAAACCTTGTTTAGTGAATTCATCCTTTGCAGAACATCGCCAGAGGTGATTTACACTGTTAAAAAGTTCATTCATTCATTTGCATGTCCCTTGTAGGTTCCATGATTGCTGTTTGGGTTTCTTGGTATATTTCCAGAAGATAGTTTACTATTGGTTTCCTTCCGGGCAGTGACTGTACTAGTCATTGATCGTAGCCATTGTCCCTACATTGAGATCATCTGCCTACCATCATAGAATGTTGACCATAACCAACATTATCTGTCGGCTGCTCCACCATTCCATCCACCACCTGCTCCCATGGCTTCACGTCACCCTGATTGGTGGGCTATATGGGTACTCCACCTTGCCCAAGTGTGTCCCTTAAAAAGGGTGTTAAAAAGTCAAAGGTTTAAATTGTGGGACAAAAGGGGGGGTAAAAGGCATTGGTTTTATGTAGCAGTGTGTCTTGTGTCTGCAGAACAGCAGTGAATCGTAACAGTCAGCAGACAGTTTGTGTTTGATGCCCCAGCTGAGCTGCATGCTGTTGTCTGTCTCAACATCTGCGGTTCTTCAGCCGCCTCTTTTTTTTTTTTTTCTTTCCTCACTCTTTGTTCATTCCAACAATGGGTACCGGAGTCAGGTGTGATACTGACCACATCACACTTTCATGTGCTGAAGGTCTTGGAAATATAAACCTAGTACCTTATCCCCATGGGCGTCTGAGTGGCGAAGTGGTCAGTGCACTGGTCTCTCATGGTGAAGGTCAGGGGGTTCAAATCCGGCCGGAGGCGCCCCAGTCACCCAGCTGTAGAAATGGGTACCTGACATCTGGAGTCGGGGAAGGAAAAGGCGGCCAGGCGTGATACTGACCACATCACCCTCTAGTGTGCTGATAGGTCAAGGAAAATATGGGCACTAACACCATATCCCTATGTGCCTCTAATGCATGACAGGATTACCTTTACCTACCTTACCTTATCCCCAGTACTGTACATGTAAACATGGCATGGAAACAGGGATTTTAACTTTTTTTTTTTTTTCTTCACACATTTACTTCATTCATCCAGGCACCCATTACATGGCTGTTCTGTCTGTATTGTTTGGAGCCTTTTTCATAGCATGTTACCACTCCATTTCCAGATTCATTTGTAACAGAAGTAAATATCTGTGTTAAAGTTGCAGAAACAGAGACTGCTTAGGCAGGAAGAGGAGAAGCAAACTGGCTTGATGGCGGCCATCCGAGACCTGCAGCAGAAGACCCTGCAAAATCAGATGCAGCAGTGCCCCCCTTTCCCCCCACCGAATTTTCCTGTGCAGAGGCCTCACCTGCAGCGGCCTCCACACCCACCACCAGGACTGCCACCACCCGTGAGCAGATATCCACCTCCCAGCATTGCTCCTGCCAGGCAAAACTCCATGATGTCTGGAGACTTGCAAAAGGAGGCACAGCATGCCATGATGACACCTCCTGGAGCAAATGTCGGTAAAAGTTATAATTCATCAGGAACACAGGCACCGTTTAGCGGTTATCAGCCTGAAAGGTTGCATGCTGCTTCTAATTTGCAATCAGATCTTTCATGTCCACCGATGCCAAACATTCCCAAACCTCTTCAGTTTAACAGCTCACAGCATAGACCATCATTACCCACAGCTGGTAGAAATATAGGTCATAACAGAGATCCAGTTAACAGCAGTCCAAGGGATGCCCTCAGCTATGCTCCTGTTGTCCAGCCTCCAGGGTTTGATAAACCTGAATACCTGGTCAGGCCAGCTTTAAACAGCGACTGGTCCTTAAGCCAGCCACCTCAGTTTGGACAGTTTGCCGGAAAATCAAACCTTTCTCATCATTTGCCTTCACATAACCCAGTACCGGGCGCTGGAACCATAAGTAGCCCAAGGTCACTACTACTAGACCTTCCTGGCACAAGTTCAGTTCCCAGGTTGCCAGTCATTGAGGCGAACAGAAATCATCCGTTTATTTGCCCCCCACGTGCGGTGGCTAACCAGAACTTAACAAATAACCCATCGGATTTTTCTAATAGGATCCCAAATGATTTAAGAGGGCCTGGAAGTGATAACAGCTTCTCTAGGACAGCACCAAGGGAGACGGATAGAAGAGAGAAAACAGCAAAAGAGTTTTCAAGATCCCACTATAGGGATGATAGATCTGAAGGAAGCACTAACGACCGGAGAAGTGATCAAGACAGAGGAGGCAGCAGTTGTAGGAACAGAACTCGAGACAGAGGCTCCCCAAATGGAGAACACTCTGACAGGTCTGCAGAGAGACCAAGTGAAAGATTCAGATCTCGCAGTAGCTTTAGAGATGAATCTAGACATTCTGATGACAGAAATTACTCCAGAGGTCGTGCTAGAGCAAGAGTTACTGAGCGAGACGGTTCCAGTAATGCTGTTGATCATAATTCCTCAAACACGGAGACAAACAGAAGAAGTAGGTCACATTTGATGTCACAAGAAAGAAGTCCATCTTCATCAAGGAGTTCATCCTCCTCAAGACATGATCGTTATTCAAGGAGTGAAGTATCATCAAGGAGGCATGCATCGCCTCACTCCACCAGGGATACATCACGTAGTGGGAGAGACAGACGATACAAAAGAAGCAGAAGTCCATCAGTGTCATCAGAACAAACTTTCAGTTCCACCAGCAGTCAACTTAGCCAGTACAGGCAAGACTTACTTAAAAGCGAACAAAAAAACAAAGATCAAAGCAAACTGTCCCCGAAAAGAAGAAAACTGGATTCCGATGTGGAAAATGATTATTCAGATTTAACTAAAGAAGAAGATCAACAGTTTGAGGTGGATAATATCAGCTACTTCATCCGTAGTTGTCCAGCGGATTTGTACTTCAGTAAAAATTCAGAAACTGAAGACATGGATGCTACACCCAGAATGGTGGAACTGGAGAACAAGTTTGAAGAGGAGATTGTGAAGAGAGAAGAAAAGGTTAGAGCAGCACAGGGAGTGGTTGTTGAACCGCCTCAGCAACCACCTGTTAACCACCACCACCATAGCCATCATCACCATCACCACTGTTCAGGGCACAAGTCGTCATCCTGTGACAGCTCCTCGGATGATGAGGACGATGATGATGATGACGACGACGAGGGTTCATGTAGTCAGATTATGCAGGAATGGGACATGCGTAAGAAACACCCACTCAGCCTTCACCCGGAGCTCTGGTTTAACCTGAAAGGCCAGGTTTGTACCCTCTGTTGTGTGTGCACATGTCTGTCTGTCTGTCTCTCTTATTTTTTTTTAATACAAGAAAACTTTAGAAAGAAGAATATGGTTATTAGAAGTACTGGTAATCTGTTGAAAACATAGATTTAGATTCAGCGTATGGTGCAGTTTTATGAAAAGAAGAAAAAAAAAGAAGGATAAATCAGCAGTATAAGATAATAGTCAAATGGGTTTGAAAAATGGCAAGAACGAACCAGTATTTCTACAAAAAGTGGTGGCTTTTTTTACTTTGGCATATGCCTTCAACTTAATCTACTCTGCTAGAACCATTTTTACTGCAACTATCATCACACTTATCTTGTGGAAAAATTAGAATGCAAGATGAGAAAGAGTTTTATTTGGAAACCCTTCTTTCTGATTAGAATCCATTTTGTTCCAACTCTGTGGCATAGAAAAATGACTGGCTTCCACAGCTGATGCGAAAGTGCGAAAGAGAAAGTGCTTAGCACGGATTCTACTTTCAAAGATGGTTGCTAACTGAAACTTTCTTATTTCCATTGAGAAGAGTGATGTTTGATTGAAAATTATCCTTAACTCGAAAGCAGAAGCAGTCTGAGATTTTAGTTGACTTGTTTGTGCACTAAACTGATTTTTTTTTTTTTTTTCCAATGGCTTTTAATAATATCATGGTCTCAGCAGTACCAGTCTATGCAAGAAAATATCCAAGTTATACATGCTTAATTGTGGATATGTTTGTTATGTCTTTCCTGATGTCCCAGACAAAGGCATTCTGCTGAAATATTGGACTTTTATCCTTTTTTTTTCTCCTTTATTTTAGTAAAACTCCACATCCATATACCACAAATGCATAAGCACCAGTGTCAACACAGTCATTGTTACTTTTATCTCTGACTGTATTAAAAGAAGTATTTCTCTCTACCTGCAGGCCAACGATGGACCCTTGTGCAGGTGCAGCATCAAATCAAGACTATCAGGGATCCGACATGAGATCTACCCTGGGGAGAAGTCCATAGAAATGTGCAAGGATGAAAGCAGCAACTTAAGTCAGCTACACCATTACCGTATCACAGTCTCTCCATATACCAATTTCCTCACTAAGGTCAGAGCCATTGCCTGTCCAGGCAATTTTTGACAGGCAGAAAAGTAGTATTTTAGATCTAGGCAGTTTTTGACAGGCAGAAAAGTGCTGTTTTAAATCCTTACAGTTTTTGACAGGCAGAAAAGTGCTGTTTTAAATCCTTACAGTTTTTGACAGGCAGAAAAGTGCTGTTTTAAATCCAGGCAGAAAAGTGCTATTTTAAATCCTTACAGTTTTTGACAGGCAGAAAAGTGCTATTTTAAATCCTTACAGTTTTTGACAGGCAGAAAAGTGCTATTTTAAATCCTTACAGTTTTTGACAGGCAGAAAAGTGCAATTTTAAATCCAGGCAGAAAAGTGCTATTTTAAATCCAGGCAGAAAAGTGCTGTTTTAAATCCAGGCAGAAAAGTGCTATTTTAAATCCTTACAGTTTTTGACAGGCAGAAAAGTGCTGTTTTAAATCCAGGCAGAAAAGTGCTATTTTAAATCCTTACAGTTTTTGACAGGCAGAAAAGTGCTATTTTAAATCCTTACAGTTTTTGACAGGCAGAAAAGTGCTATTTTAAATCCTTACAGTTTTTGACAGGCAGAAAAGTGCAATTTTAAATCCAGGCAGAAAAGTGCTATTTTAAATCCAGGCAGAAAAGTGCTATTTTAAATCCAGGCAGAAAAGTGCTATTTTAAATCCAGGCAGAAAAGTGCTATTTTAAATCCAGGCAGAAAAGTGCTATTTTAAGTCCAGGCAGCAGACTTTTGTGAAATATTACCACTGATGTTTGCTTACATTTTATGAAGTACAAAAAATATAGTGATGTATTGGTCCCTTTACTGGCATTGCTTTGGGGCTTCTCTTGAAGAAAAGATTTAATAATTCTGTCCCGAGGGCCACGTTTAGTACCTGAGAGTCTTGTTAGCTGATGTGCTCACAGACTGTATCCATTCTTAACCCTTAAAAAGCAGGCTTTTTATCATTTTTATTACCCTGACGATTATTGAGGAAAGACGCTGGCGATGGTTGGGACATGTGCTCCGAATGACTGACAGCTCACTACCAAAAATAGCACTAAGATGGACACCACAGGGGAACAGAAGTAAGGGTAGACCAAAAGAGACATGGAGAAGAACAACAGAAAGGATGTTGAGCAATAGAGGGCTCACCTGGGCAAGAGCAGAAAAAAAGGCGAAGGACGGGCATTTGTGGAAAACCCTTGCGGAAGCCCCATGTGCCCTGGGCACTTAACTCTTTCCACCCGGGGAAAAAAAAACGCGGACGTTACCGGCGTACGGGTGGACGTTACCATCGTACAGGCGGACGTTATATTATCGAGCGGGTGTTGCGATAATTTTTGGGTCCCTCTCTAAAATTAATTTTAACAAACTAATTCAGGGTTCAACATAAATGTATCATATATCAAAATAAGTAGAAATGAATGAGGATTTCATAAATGTAGTTATTTGTCAAAGAAAGAGAACTGTTGAGAAAAAATTGAAAAGTTTGTGAGCAAAAAGAAAAAAATTATTTAGGACTGAGGAAAAAAAAAGTATGTTCAACTTACCCTCAATCTGAATATATTCCAACTGAATATAAATCCAACTTCGGCACATTTTGTTGTGAAATCCAAATGAATCACATCTAATATACACTATATCTCTTTTCAGCCCAAAAAAGAGTTATGACACACAAATAAAATTGTTTTCTACTTACCATTACAGCTGTAAATATCCAATTGAAAAACACACTATGAAGATAAATGGAATTCCTCACATGAAGTGTAAAAACTGTGGACAAATTTGCAGACTTACAAACAAACAAAAACACAAACACAACATAAAACAATGTGAACTCATTTTGCGCAACCCTTGTGCATGTCAATTGTGAAAATTTGGATGGCCCTGAAAAGGGCCGTTATAGAGCTGCTGTCGGCTGAGATGAAGGCTCCTCTTTCCTGAGCAATTGCCAGTCTTGAAAATTTGGATGGCCCTGAAAAGGGCCGTTATAGAGCTGCTGTCGGCTGAGGTGAAGGCTCCTCTTTCCTGAGCAATTGCCAGTCTTGAAAATTTGGATGGCCCTGAAAAGGGCCATTATAGAGCTGCTGTCGGCTGAGGTGAAGGCTCCTCTTTCCTGAGCAATTGCAGTCTTGAAAATTTGGATGGCCCTGAAAAGGGCCGTTATAGAGCTGCTGTCGGCTGAGGTGAATGCTTGTATAAAACTGTCAGTATGTGATCTGTCCACAGTATATTTACATGATAAAAAAGTATAAAAAAATTAATTTTGCTGTCAATATATACAACACAGGTACAAAAACACTAGACTTCTGCTGTCTTCAGTCAAGAAATCAGTCACCTACAGAGTAAAAATGGTCAGGTTAGACAGAGATGTAAAGGGTGGCTCAGACAGTAAATGTAGAAAGCACAGGCAAATGAAGTATTTGTGCTAGACTGCAGTGGTATCATGCTCGATGTGACTTATGATACGCCCGGAAACAATTCTTTGGACACAGATGAGGTTCGTCCGAGCACTAGTGCAGTAGTAATAGGTGCGGACTTTCTTGTCTGCCCTCGAACAGTATAAACACCGTTTACGGAAATCTTTCATGTCAATCAGATGAACACTTTGGTAGCGTTCTGAGATAAGGGGATGTGCTGCTGCTCCCGTTTGCCTGGGAGCAGGCATACTAACTTCTGCAATGAAGCTGCTGTCTGCCAAGGATACCAAACCCTCAATAAGCTGGTTCTTGAAGAAGACCAGAGATTTGTTACTCCTGCCAGGGTTCTCTGAAAGCAAATATAAAGTGTGAGCATTCACCTGTGTTATTTCCAAAATCCAGTTGAATATTTTCTTCCACCACTTTATTGTCTTTCTAGAATGCATGCCATAGTATGAAACCTTTTGGTCAGCTCTGTCACATCCATTCATACACATGTTATATGTGTGAATGATCTCTGGTTTCTGGACCTCTCGCTGTCCTTCGATAAGAGGAATAGTGACAGCTTTTCCATGTGTTGTAACCACATGAACAGGCTTCTTTGACTTTTTGTTTGTCCAGGAAACACAGAGAATCTTACCATCATCTCTGACATGGTAAACAGGCTTGTTTTCCTCAAGTGTCTGAGTTTTCAGCTGCGGAGGAAAGCCCTTACGACAGATATTCAAGGTCCCAGTGTAATTGTGACCTTTTGACAGCAGATAATCAACCAGAGGAAGACTGGTATAAAACCTGTCTGCAAATATATGATGAGAAGCCTTCACTGGCTGCAAAAGTGTCTGAAAAACTTTCACAGCATGACTTGGACTGTCAGCAGTGGCAGGGTCATAGGAGGTTTGCTTCCCAAAATATATCACCAGGTTGAACACATAACCTGTGATGGAGTCACGAAGGCCAAACGTCTTGATGTTATATTTGGCTGGCTTGCTAGCGTTATATTGTTTGTGACACCAGCGTCCCTTGTAGCCAATTACCATTTCATCAATACTTACGTCTCTGAAAGGGTAAAAGGCTGCCTGAAAAGATGCGACCAGCTGATTGACAAAAGGTTCAATTTTGGCTTTACCTTTACTATCAGCTTCACCAACATGCAGCATAGTGCTGTATATCTTCAGAAACCTATCCCTACTAAACATCTGCCTAAAAAATGGTGACTGCAGATGGCCTGTGGTGATCCAATAGTCACTGAGTTTTGGTTTAGGTTGCATGCTCATGGAAATGATAGTGGCCATGAACTTATACATTTCATGGCGGCCAATAGGTGTCCATCCAGAATCATTACTACCATCACCTGCTTGGCTAAGTTTCATAACAGCATAAGCATTTATGCTGGCTATGAGACTGTCCAAAATATCTATTGTAAATAGTGCAAAGAAAAACCCCAGTGGCGTCCGCTCACGGCCAACATCTAACAGAATACCACTGCCAGGATCACTGCTGCTAGGAGTTCCTAGCTCTTCATTCACCTGTGCTTCTCTCCAGTTAGATACTGAATTGTTATTTTCTCTCTGAGCCACAGAAACAATAGTTCTAGGTCGTTTCACAGGTGGATGACGTATCCTATTGCTCGGTCCAGCTAAAGAACTAGAACTAGTCGTAGGGCCATTGTCAGAGTCACTTTCACTATGCCTGTCACTATAGGCAGATAAACTAACTACAGGTTCATCCACGTGAGAAATTGATTCAGTTATGGTCTTTCCGTTACCTATACATTTAAATAAATTCAAAGCTGCCTTTGCACTGTTTCTAACAGGCCTACCACTACCTGAATAACATGCAGTCACATTTGTCGCGTCGGTCGGTGAGTTCATTTTTTGAGTCGGTCTCGAAAATGTCGCTGAAAAACACAAATTCTTGACAATATTTAACAAACTCCTTTTTGAACGGCGTGCCTGGAAGTAAAGGAAGATTCTGGCATGCGCAGATAGTCGTTAACTAAAAAGTTAATTTCACATGTGAACGAAACAAAACAGGGTGTCCCATAGGGACCTGTAGACTGCCGACGCAAAACGAACATGGCCCCTGTGGGGTCCAGGCGGGTGGAAAGAGTTAAGGTTCAGAGAGAGAGAGAGATTACCCTGACGGACATGAATTTTGTCACAGGTCCTGAACTCCTTATACAAAGTGCTGACACATCTTTATCATTTTGTTTGAAACTGGGTGGAGTTTGATATTCTAAAGGCTTAAAATGACATTTTCGAATCTGTGTGACTGTAGGCTCATGAAATGTGAATAAAGTACAGAATAAAATTGTAACAAAAATATTGCCAGTATGCTTTCACATAGAGGGGGAAAAAAAAGTAATGGAATCTCGGAGAACAAACTGATTGTTTTATGAAAAAAATATAACCATTTTTGCGCATTGTATTCAGATATGAAATCAATCTGACCAATAATAATGAAATGACAATGTTTCTACATTGTCAACACATAGAGTAAAATCGTTAGGAAAAAAAAAACTGTCCAATTCTGAAACTTGACTTTGAAACATAAAAACATTTGGGTTTGACATAAATGACATAAAAATGAATAATATAAAACAAATCATTTATATACACGGAGTTCTACACTGAAAATTCAGAGAAATTGTTTCATAATTATGTCAGATGACATACTATCAGGTGACACTTCAAAATGTAGTAGGATTATGGTTTATGTTTGAGAGAGAAATAATTTCTCCATTTTTGAAAGCATAATTGTCACATTTTTAATATCAAATAGTTGTTTTTACTTCTCTTTTACTAATCTGATAACAGAGTTTGCTTTCTTACTGATTGTCTGTGATTTCAGGATCCATTTGCACGGCGGGAAAAAAAACCATAGGCTTTGTGACAGGCACATTATCATATAATTATCCCAATAATTCCTAACTCACCAATAAGTTCTTCAGTAAAATCTGAATGTCCATGTTTAGATCAGTCAGTCAGTCATTTGCATGTCCCTTGCAGAACTTTGCCTCCCTAACAGCTCTCCTTTTGGCTTTCAGTTGTAAGCAAGATGCCCTGTTGCTGATGCATGTATTTGCAGATCATCAATGATGTCTTTGCAGCCATCTTCGCCTTGGTCTTCATCTCTTTCTTTATCCAATTATGTACCCTTCCAAGACGGTCTTCTCTAGATTATCATAACATTTAATGCATCCAAAATATTTAACTTTTCTCTGTTTAATCCTCTTTACTAGCCAGCCTTCTTCAATATTGAGTTCTTGTATGGATATATTTGTTCTTTTTTGTGTCCATGACATTTGAGGAACTCTTCTGTAGCATTTACATTCAAAGGCATTTATGTGTTTCTCAGCTGTTCTGTTAAGTGTCCAGGTCTTAGATAGTCTTTGCAGTTCTGTTATATCTGGGTTCTTGTTCATCTTATCCTGAAATAAAATATATGCTTTTACCCTTGAAGTGTCTGAAAAAAAAAAAGAATATTAAAAAAATGTTCCAACATTTATTCGTCTTTCTCAAAGCATTATACCTGTTTATCACTTGTGTCCATCCCGCCCGTATACTGATAATCCCTGACAACTTTTGCCTGTCTGACAGATATCTCCCTAAATGTTTGTTAGTTCTTCTGCTAAGTAAACTATGTCCATCAGTTTTGTGAATCGTTGACAGTCTTGTTATCCCTCCGCTGCACTGTGAGAACTTCATTATTCCTTACCTACCCCAGGTCTCCACAGGCAGAATTCTTCCTTTCAGAAAACATAAGTAAACTTAATGTTGCATGTTTGACATCAAACACCTGTTACTTGTTTTACTAGTTGATGACAGTTTCCATCATCCTTGTCATAACTGAAAGTCCTGAAAATATTCATAATAAATCTAATTTGAGTGCAGAGATTGCTTAGAGAATAAGCAACATGTAGTTATTTCAGAGCAAAGAGTATATAAATACTGGCAGAAATGTAGGCACAAGGTAGCAACAACTTGATACTGCTGAAATACATTGCAGAACCTCATTCAACTTTCTCATCTTATAACTAAGTAAGATCCTACATGCTATCAATACAGACTGCTTGCAGTTACCAAATTATGCATTCTCTACCTTAATTTATTGTAAATAACACCTTAGTTTATTGTTAAAAACAGTCTAGAGTAGTTGTTATAAACAAAATCCATATTCTGTCCTTTTTTCACTGACTCAGAAGTAAACTTACCTTGGCACATGTGTCTTATTTGTTTGTCTAATATTTTCTTCATCAAAGCAGCCGCTATCATCTGATGACTTCTCATGTTTCCACTCCTCTTCATCACTTGAATTCAGATCAGTTTCAGGCTCTTAATTTGAGTTTGATTTACATATTAGTGAAATATAAAGTAGACGCTCGTACTTAGAACTGACCGTAAGCAATCCAAGACAGCACCTGTGACATCTTTTGTTTACTTATGGGAGTGCTCCGAGTGTTGGGATGCGAGTTTCTCCGATTTAGATTAAGCTGTAGGTTTTAAAACACAAGAAAAGTATTATATAAAGTTTGCTTTCTAACTCCTGGAGTTACAGAGATCTGCATTTTCATTTAATCTCAGTGACCATATTTATTACTTAACTTTCTCACTGTAATAACTTTCTTACTGTATCTATTACTTAACTTTCTTACTGTATCTATTACTTAACCTTCTCGCTATATTTATTACTTAACTTTCTCACTGTATTTATTACTTAACTTTCTCACTATATTTATTATTTAACTTTCTCACTGTATTTATTATTTAACTTTCTCACTGTATTTATTATTTAACTTTCTCACTATATTTATTACTTAACTTTCTCACTATATTTATTATTTAACTTTCTCACTATATTTATTATTTAACTTTCTCACTATATTTATTACTTAACTTTCTTACATTCAACATTCCTGCAGGTGCCAACTCTGATTAATCACGACAACCATGAGTACATCTTTGAAGGGTTCTCAATGTTCAGCCATATCAAGCTGGAAAATATTCCTCCTTGCAAGCTCCTCCGGTTCAACATCGAGTACACAATTCACTTCATTCCTGAAAGTGCACCAGAGAACTTCACAGTGCGAAGCCTCAATTTGTTCAACAGGTCTGCATCTAAGTTTGAGTGCTTTCTGGTTAAAGGGAAACATTTTAAAAAAGTGAATGTAGCCATTTTATGTCATAAAGGCTCCGCGGGTTATTTGGGGTGTTAGTGCTCATCTTTTCCTTGATCACACGGCACGCTAGAGGATGATATGGTCAACATCACATCTTTCCTTTCCCCAACTCCAGATGAGGTCAGGTACCTGTTTTTACAGCAGGGTGCCTCTTTGCCAGATCCAAACCACAAACCTTGTGAGAGACTGGTGGCACTAACCACATCACTGTTTAGGTGAAATGACGCAGCAGTGCAGTTGGCCATTATTTCCATTTTAGTGGCCAGTAATTAGAATTAACATCAGGGCTGCCTTCCTTTGTTTTACACATATACCTTAACTTGTCAAAAATAATGGAAGAAGAAATGAAAATATGATTTTTTACTGGAAATATTCCCAAAGAAATCAAGAACGCCATCAGCAATCTTGGAATTTTCTACCAGACTAAAAAAAAAAAAAAAAAGAAAACATGGCTGAAGTGACTCACTAAACTAATACATCTGCGTGCTCAACTATGCTTTGGGAGTAAAGGGAAAGCAATTACATTCTAACCCTGTACATCTGTCTTCTTTATTCTCTCGCCATGTGATTTAGTCAGTCAGTCATTTGCATGTCCTTTGCAGAACTTTGCCTCCCTAAAAGCTCTCCCGTAGGCCTCTCGGTTGTAAGCAAGATGCCCTGCTGCTGATGCATCCATTTGTAGATTATCAACGATGTCTTGCAACCATCTTCGCCTTGGTCTTCCTCTCTTTCTTTTTCCCATTATGTCCCTTCCAAGATGGTCTTCTCTAGATTATCATGATGTTTAATGTGTCCAAAATATTTCAGTTTTCTCCATTTCTTCTTCAATATTAAGTTCTTGTAGTATGGATATATTTGTTCTTTTTTGTGTCCATGATATTTGAAGAACTCTTCTGTAGCATTTACATTCAAAGGCATTTATGTGTTTCTCAGCTGTTTTGTTAAGTGTCCAGGTCTCACAGGCATATGTTGTGATGGGAAAAATGCATGCCCTTAAAAATCTTATTTTTGTAGTTCTTTCTCTTCCTCCCCACGGCTTCTTTAGTTATTTTACTTTTTGAAGCGTGATAGATTTAGTAGTAGAAATTAGATTCTGCCTCACTTTGTCGCCAGCATTTCTTACATTTGATTAATGTATCATATGCATCTCTGAAGCACATGAACATTGTTAAATTGATTTTGCTATGATTATAGATTCATCTTCACTGAAATCCTTGAACTGATTGACATTGACTGGGCTGGTCCATCCGGAGGCTGTCAGCGATTACACTTCATGCCAAGGTTCTGTAGAACACTCCCAGACTCTGGTTGTAAGGAGGTTCTCTCCATGAACACCGTGCTGAGCTTTCTCCTCAAATCGGCCAAACCACTGGTAGAGGAGTCTCGGCTTGAGGAGATCATGCAGTGCGGGGAGAGCGAATGGCACGCCAAGGTAGATCACCTCAGAGGGATGATAGTTACCAACCCTGGAAAGGTAACTGCTGGCTTTATCGATCATAGTTTAGTCTTGGTGTGGTGATAATTAGAAGACCTTTTCAAGTTCTTTACACATCATGTGGTATATAAATAAGCAATGTTTGGAATCATTTGTATTGCCTGAGAGAAGTGCTGAAGGTCGTGACTGACACATCCCAGCTGCAAGCTGCATCAGAATACAACCAGAGCTCTCATGACAGCAAACACAAGCATATTCATATTCCATGTGTGCACGTCTTACAAGCATTAATATGGACACACTTTTTTTTTTTCCTGCATTCATCCTGAAAAGGATGTGTTGTGTGTGGCTCACAGTTAGGCTGCTATATCTTCTTATTTCAACCTAACACATTTTTCTTCAGCATGACTTATTTTTTTAGGGCTGGCTCTTCCTTCCCGTGCGATCTTTATTCACTGTGGCCAAATTGAAAGTCTGTTACTAGAAGTCTGTTACCATGGTTCACCAAAGCTGAGGCCAGCATTCGTCAACTATTATCTCATTCAGCCTGAGTGCTGCATCTTCCACTGGACATTCTGCTGCTTTTTTTTTTTTCTATTCAAGTTTTCCTGGAGGATTACCTTAAAGAATGTGGCTATCTTCCGTTTGTTAAAAAAAAGGATCTGGCCAAGTCTGGCTTGTGAAGAGTGTGTATGTGAAAGATTTTGCTTTGTGTTAAGGTTTTTACCAGCACTGATCTTCATTACAAGCATATTATTGTTAACAGCTTCATCTTTTACGAATATTATTTAAACTGTGCTATTGTTAACAGCTTCATCTTTTACAAGTGTTATTTAAACTGTGTTATTGTTAACAGCTTCATCTTTTACAAGTATTATTTAAACTGTGCTATTGTTAACAGCTTCATCTTTTACAAGTATTATTTAAACTGTGTTATTGTTAACAGCATCATCTTTTACAAGTATTATTTAAACTGTGCTATTGTTAACAGCATCATCTTTTACAAGTATTATTTAAACTATTTTTTTGTGCTGCAGTGGTCTACTAAGATCAGTGGTCTTCGTTGTCATGATGATGATGATGATGATGAGTGGTGGTAGTGGTTAATGTGGACCACAAGGTCCCTGGTTCAGTTCTGTACTGGGGCAGAATTTTTTTTCAGACTGACTGTCTGGGGAGAGGTTGGGGGGGGGGGAGTGTCAACCCATCATCAAGGAATGGGTACCTGGGGGTTCTCCATGGAAAAGAGGAAAAGAAAGGCAGTAGGAACATGTGCTGGCCCACTCCGGCCCAGTGCTGCGGTGGCCTAGAAATGTAAAAAGCACTTCACACCACTACAGCATGCATATACCGTCCCCGCTTCTATGTCATTAAGACATTGGGGATGCAGTGTTAGGCCCATATTTCCAAGACCATGGGCACATGAAGGTGTGATGTGGTCAGTATCACGTCTGGCCACATTTACTTTCCCAGATTTCTCAGGTACCTGTTTATAGAGGCCAGGTGAACCCCGGGACCTTTTATTGATGTGACAGTACCTGAAAAAAAAAAAAAAATCCCCTCTACTGAGACTTGAACCCAGTACCACTGAATTAGTAGACTAAGCGGTGCAAATACTGTGGGATATCATTTTTAAAGAACTATTTTGGTAATATATATATTAGTGGTATTTTGTATGAACTGTAGGCTCTCTCTCTCTCTCTGAACCTTAAGTGCCCAGGGCACATGGGGCTTCCGCAAGGTTTTCCACAAATGCCTGTCCTTCGCCTTTTTTTCTGCTCTTGCCCAGGTAAGCCCTCTGTTGCTCAACATCCTTTCTGTTGTTCTTCTCCATGTCTCTTTTGATCTACCCTTACTTCTGTTCCCCTGTGATGTCCATCTTAGTGCTATTTTTGGTAGTGAGTTGTCAGTCATTCGGAGCACATGTCCCAACCATCGCCAGCGTCTTTCCTCAATAATTGTTGTCAGTGGTTTCATCTGCATTTCTGCCAACAAGATGTTATTTCTTATGGTGTTTGGCCAGAATATTTTTCTAATTCTTCGTAAACATTTAGTCTGGAAAGAATTCAACTTGTTTTCTATGGTTTTGGTTTTGAACTGTAGGCTGATGCTTGTTTATTAACACATTTTTTAAAATTATTTTTTTTTTTCTGCGATTTGTTTCATTGTCCAGTTATAGCTCAATTTATTTTGACCTTACAGAAACCCAGTTCGCTCCGAATTGACCAACTGGACAGAAAAGTGACCACACCAGTGGTCAGAGCTGACAGCTTTGATGAGAACAGCGATGAAAAGAAGAAGGGGGAGAAGACAGCAAAGAAAGAGGGAGATGCTGAAGAGGATGAGAAATCGGAGACCGACAGTCAGCCTCGATATCCTCTGATTATTCACCAGGTAGATCATTTTCACTGAATAATTTTTTTCTTCTTTTTCTGGAATGGTTCATTCAGTTTGTGACAGGTGTCAGCAGTAATATCCTTAAAATATCAGTTGCATAAACCATTCAGTTAAGTGATGCCACCATTTTCTTGTTAAAAAAAGTGTCTAAAGATCAAAAGATAAAAATTGTACCTGCAGAGATGGAGCAAAGCAATAAGGATCCCTGGGAAATGGCAAAGTTCAAGGGTCATATCAGAAATAGTGAACCCTGGGAAATGGCAGAGTTCAGGGGTCATATCAGAAATAGTGAACCTTGGGAAAGGGCAGAGTTCAGGGGTCATATCAGAAATTGTGAATCCTGGGAAAGGGCAGAGTTCAGGGGTCATGTCAGAAATAGTGAACCCTGGGAAAGGGCAGAGTTCAGGGGGTTGCTTGTCATAAGGGGCAAAAATGAGGGGGATTTGAGAAATAATGAGCTGTTGGAAAGGATATAAGCATGACAGTTCTCTAGTTATTACACATTTTTAGATCACAGTTACATCGCCGAAACTAGCACAAATGAAGAGTATGTGGCAGGGTACCAACAAGATGACAAAGTTATGTTTGCTACATGTTCCCAGTGGCAACATACAGATGTGAAACATGGACGCTTAACAGATCACTAGAAAAGAGAATAATGACATTTGAAATGAAATGTTACAGAAGGGCACTTGGAATATCATGGATAGAATGAAAATTAAATAAAGAGATATTGATGGGATTAGGTGTCGCAGAAAACTGGCTCATAAACACCATAAATAAAAATTAGAAAGCTGAGATACTTCGGCCACATCAAGAGACACGACAGCTGGGAGAGGTTGATAGTAGAAGGCATAGTGCCCGGCAAAAGAGAAAAGGGACAACTTCGCCGCAGATGGACTCAGGGCATCACGGAAAGTCTTGTGTCACTGCAAGACACCAGTCAACTTGTGCAAGACTATTGCATTCATGGAGGCTGTGAGAGGGGCAGTGTTCTAGAAAGGACATGTCACATGAATGAGGAAAGGATAAAAATGAGAGGCATTTGAGAAATAATGAGCTGTGGGGAAGGACAGCACACCTTAATCCTATCCCATTTTGACATGACCCCAGTACTTTAGCATCATCACGGCTTCAGATACAGAAAACAGCAGTTTGTTGTTCTAAAGAGATTAGAATGAGAACAAATGCAGTGCTGAAAAAAAATAAAAACGTGGACTGAAAAATCCAGGGCAAAAGATACAGATGGATGGACAACATCAGAAATACATGATAAAGGTGTGCCAATTCAGTCATGGCTGGTGCCAAGCCTGAATGAGAAAGGAGGAGGGTTGGACATAGGACCAGGTACCCAATTCTGTACAGATAATTCAGCTGTGAAAACATCAAGAGCTCAGCTAGAGGACAAAACTAACACTAGAAGAAGTAGAAACTTCTTGAAGAAGCTCTGTGACGCTGCGTGGTGAAAGCCAGAAATGTTTGGAAGCCAAACATTTGACCCCCCCCCCCCCTTTTTTTTTTTTTCACCGCTGCTGCTGGATCATGGAATGTTCAGACAATGTTGAAGACCACGGACGTAACGAGAGAAGCTCTCACCTGGAATCCCCAGTGAAAGAAGAGAAAACAAGGGAGACTAGAAACACCTGGTGAAGGAGTCTTGAAGCAGAGTCGAAAAGGTCAACTACACTTTCAGAAAGGCAGCGAGGGGTGATATGGGTCACGTGGCTTTCTTATTGCCAGCAGGTCAAGGAAAGTACAGGCAGTAATGCTAGATCTTCTAAATGCCAAACTTGCATAGAACAAGTCAAGGATAATATATGATAGTCAGTGGCATAGAACAGGTCAAGGATAATATGTAATATTCAGTGGCATAGAACAAACAGGTCAAGGATAATATGTAATATTTAGTGGCATAGAACAAACATGTCAAGGATGATATGTAATATTTAGGAGCATAGAACAAACAGGTCAGGGATAATATATAATATTTAGTGGCATAGAACAGGTCAAGGATAATATGTAATATTCAGTGGCATAGAATGGCTGAAGGAAAATACGGTGAAAATCCTTTCTTTTCCTCAAGACAATGTGTAAAGTGCCCATTTATATATATAGGTCAACAAAACGGGAGTAAATCCCACTGACTCCTGCCTAAGAAATAGTGTAGTTATTGATTTGGTCACAATTTAGGTCCTCTCTCAACTTTTTTTTCTCCTTTCTGTTTTTGACCATGTGATGTTATTTTGCTTCAAAACAGGTCACGATAGAGTTAAGCAGTAAAGACTTTCTTTGCACCGGTCTACGTGCAGACCTGTGCCAGCATGCCCTCATGATGCCTGTGCTGATGAGTCACCTGAGGTTCCATGTCTGCCTTGATGTCCTGGAGGAAACTCTAGGGTACAAGTTCAAGGACAGAAACTTGCTTCAGGTTTGTGTGTGCCACATTTTTATTTGTGGATCATAAGATCTTGTCTAGTTTTGTCCGAGTTTTTCTAGGTCAGGGCTGTCCCTAGTACTTTCTTTTTGTCACTTTTGGGTGTAAATATATACTGGGTGTTCCATAAGTAACTGCACTAACCCAGTATCGATTCTGGTATCGTAGTGATATCTTAATGTCTGCTGTATCTAGCCACATCTACCTGCTGCAGTTATTAAGATATCACCATGATACTGGAATCGATACTGGGTTAGTGCACAGTTATTTCCGAATGCAATGTATAAAAATTGCAGTATACTTTCAAATGAGAAGACATTGACACAAGTAAATAAGTTGAATTACCTTAGAACAACATTAACAGTTGATGGCAAGTGCAGAAAATGAAATAAAAGTCAAGACTAGGTATGGCAAAGCAGCTTTATATGATATGAAAAGGATACTAAAAAAACAAGATGTCTCTGAGGAAAAGAGTATTGGTGCTGTATGGAAGCAGTATTGCTGTATGGTTGTGATACTTGAACAAAATATATCCATGTGTCTCAAGCTTGGACTACCTCAGAGTTGAGTGAAAATTGAGAGATGAAGGGTCAGAATGTAAGACAGGCATGAATGCCCAGTTCTTCCCCAATGGAAATAAAATTTGTTCGTTCATAGCTTCCAAGTCTTTGCAGACAAAAACAACAAAAAGTTAATGGACGGAAACAGAAATATCTCTCTCTCTCTCTCTCTGAACCTTAAGCGAAACAGAAATCACGCGCCACAAAATGTAGACAGGGAAAAAAAAATTGAAAGATTTTTTTTTTAAAATTAAATTTAAATGTTCCCATGTTCTGATCATGACTTGTGCGACTACTGTCTCTAGTGGGGCATGTCGATGTCCTGGTGGTATACCAGCATATGGGGAGAATGAATCAAGTGTTAAGTTTTCTTTCACTACAGCGTGTTTCCCAATGTGATGTGTATGCCCTACAGGGGAGAGGGGATTGTAGATGCAATAGTTCTATTGTAATCAGAACTTTTTTGACTATTATGCTTGTGGTGGGGGGGGGGGCGCATCAAAATCTTTGAGGTGTTGAGCTGGGGCATAATCCAGAAAAGGTTGGGAAACACTGCACTAGAGTCAGGAATATAGTGAATGAAATAAAAGATATAAATACCGATAATATTGAATCAGATTGTTGGCATTTGTGTTGATAGCTTAGTGATCCAGATCCTGTGTCAGCCGCAACAGCTGGCAGTCATCTGTTATTGATTATGGTATCTTCTTCTTCTTCATACGCATTTAGGGTAATGCATGGTACCCTGATTTTTGTGATGTGCCTTCTGGCTGGGTACCTCTGATTTCAGCATCTTTCCTTGCTAGGGCAAAACGTGATCTTGCTCGGACTGCCATGAAGACAGTGGTGTAGGCTGGCCCACTTTTTTAGATCCTCTCAGGGAAGAAAAAATAGCGGCCATAACCTATTCCAACATGATGCTGTGCCTCAGCTTTCTCACTAAAACTTCAGAGAATACCACCCCACAGTTGAAGGGAGATTGATGAAGAAGAAGAAAAAGGCCAAGTCAAACTGGCCATCCCTGCTTCTGTTATCTTTAAAACATTTGTTCAGACATTTTACTTAAGGCAAGCAGAGACCATTATTTTATTTGTCATATAGCCACCATAATTTAAATTTGTTGAATGGATGCCAAAAATCTTTGATGTGTGGCAAGAATATATTTTAAACCTGTTAAAAATTGTGTCCATAATTATAATTGTTTACAATATAGAACAGGACATAAGAGTTTTTACATTTCTGCAGCTGTCACTAACTCACACATCGTACCGCACAAATTATGGCATAAATCCAGACCATACCCGCAACTCCCTAACCAACTGTGGCATGAGGCAGGTGGAGTATGGTGACCGTCGCATCCACTATCAGAACACACGCAAGCGGGGAATTTGTATTCTAGTGGATATCATGTCTCGCCTAGGAAAGCAAGAGGAAACAATCTCAGGTACTGAGTAAGATGTTCACCATTATGCGGCCTGTCTTTTATATAATGTTGTATTGAAAACCAGTCTGAAAACATCTAGTCCAGATAGGATGTCTGCTTCAGGGAGGGTGGTGTTTGGATTGTCAGTGATATACCGGGCCCGTTGTCTCCGTGGCGGTTCCCTTTCTTGATTCACAAGAGCCATACCTTTCATTGGTTGTTGTCACTATCCTATCATTTAATGGGATTGAAACAAAAGGATAATTTTCTTGATGTGGCTGGGCAACCTGTTTTCTTCCACATCCAGTTCTTCAGAGGTACTTTTGTTGCTTCTCTTATTCTCCCAAGGTATTCTGAAGGTTCTTTGTGACATTTCTTCTCATGAGATCTTTTTTTTTTCTATTGTCTGAATTAGCATCCGTGATTCTTACCCATAAGGAGCATCTTCTCAGGTTGAATATCAGCATTGGATGTTGAGGTGCTGATTGTTTATGAGCTTGTGCTAATGTAAAGTGTATGCTAGCATAAGGTCAGGAGCTGTGCTAGTGTAGTGGATAAGACAGTCAGGTAACCCAGTTTCAACTCACCAAGGTAGCAGTCAGACTGTGTCGCACAAAGAACTCCTGGGATTCACACAGCCTCGAGAAGAAATGAGTGCCAGGGTTAACACTTAGGAAGGGAAATGTCACCCTTAGTGACAGAGTTAGTGTTGATGGCGACACTATTTGGCAGTTACTGGTCAGCTGCTGACTAGACAGTGGAGCGCTTATGGTTTGACTGAATGTGATGATGTTGATTCACAGCGACTGCCTTTAAACTTAAGGTGTTGAATTTCTACCAGTAACATCATTATCATCATCATTACTGATCATAAGTTTAAAACACTTGGGTCCAACAACAGTTGTAAACATTGTTTTTTTAAAAAAGCGTGTTGCATTAATCATTGAGTGGAATAACTGTTTACCTTGCCATAACCAGTGGTTCATTTGCGTCACCAGAGATACCGCACAATGAGAGACTTGAGTTTCTCGGTGATGCTGTCATTGAGTTTCTGACCAGCGTCCACCTCTTCTACATGTTTCCGTGGTTGGAAGAAGGAGGCTTGACCACCTATAGGATGGCCCTGGTGCAGAACCAGCACCTGGCAGTTCTGGCAAAGAAACTGAAGCTGCAGGTAATGGGTACTTCAGAGAAGTCTCGGGGTCTCTCTCTCCCTCTCTCTCTGTGTATCTCATTTTCTTCAACATTTCAGGTCTTTTAGACTCAGTGCTGTAGATATAATCTGTCACCTTTCATCTTTCTTCATGACTTTCTCCGGTTGTTTAGTGAAAGTTCACTTGGATCTTTTCTCGTGTTGTCTCTTCGTCTTAGCCTTGGTCTTGTTCCTTCCCTCTCCCATACATATGTGAGTTTGATCAAGTGACTCTCTTGCATTCTTTCTCTCTTTCTCATGAGTTGTTACCTTTCCCTGGTGAGAGAGCTTGTATGTCCCCATGATCCAGAGAGCTGTGCTGGAGGGGGGGGGGGGGAGCAGCTGCTGGTGGGGCCACCTCAAGTCAGACAGGTCTGAGGGCAGAGGTCAGACAAAGCACAACTCAGACTCTGCTGCCTTGCAGGATGGGCTTGTAACAGTCAAAGGCTGCGGAAGAAAACCGAAAAGAGCCTGCTAAAGACAGATGTACTGAGCCTAGGGCACAAAGGGACGCTGTTATGTGAAGAACTACAGCACAGTGCAGCTCTTGCTTGTTCTCTGATAGTGATAAACTGCTAGTGAATATGTATGACAGTTTAACAGTGGGTAATGAAGGATGGCTAAATCAGTGGGCATGAGATCCCTTGGTGAGGTTGAAAAACTCCCCGAAAACAGAAAAACATGGCAAACTACAACATGATCCCTGTGTGACATTTAATGGCATTGAAAAGATGTAAGACTGAAGGATGTAGTTTTAAATGGATCTGTCTTCAGAAAGTAAAACAACTAAAGAAGCTGTGGAGAGGAACAGACAGAACTACAAAAATAAGATTTTTAAGGGCATGCATCTTTCCCATCGCAACATATGGCTGTGAGACGTGGACACTTAACAAAACAGCTGAGAAACACATAAATGCCTTTGAATGTAAATGCTACAGAAGAGTTCTCCAAATATCATGGACACAAAAAAGAACAAATATATCTATACTACAAGAACTTAATATTGAAGAAGGTTGGCTAGTAAAGGGGATTAAACAAAGAAAACTGAAATATTTTGGACACATTAAACATCATGATAATCTAGAGAAGACCGTCATGGAAGTGTACATAATGGAAAAAAGAAAGAAAGGAATACCAAGGCGAAGATGGCTGCAAGACATCGTTGATGATCTGCAAATGTATGCATCAGCAACTTGCTTACAACCGAGAGGCCTACAGGAATGTTGTTAGGGAGGCAAAGTTCTGCAAGGGGAATGCAAATGAATGAATGAGTGTGTGTCCAATTCTTCATCATCCCTTCATTTTTTTTTTTTCAAAGAGTGATGTGATTTCAGTGTAAGTGTGCATAAGAATGTAGTATTAAGTTATTCTATATCTGTGAGTGTATGGATAAGAGGATAAATTGTTTTGTTATTTTACATTTGTCTATGCTCCTTATGTTTTTATATACTTGAATTAAACTGAATGTTTGAGAAGAGTCAGTGATGAGACCAAGGACAGAATGTCAAAGGGGCCTGTGTGCCAGATTCTTCACCCTTTGCAAATAATCTTGAATCAGTCAGACAGTCAATCTGCACAACCAAGCCATTGTAATCTGTTATTTTTCATAACGGAGGTGATTGATTAGGAGCTCTTTGTAGAAACTGTAGTCTAAGCAACAACTGCTTCTCATCCATTTCAATACAGAAAACCTCACTGCAGGGATTAAAAGGAAACTTCATTTTGTCAAGTTTAAGTTAAAAAGTAGTTATCAGTTGGTTACAGCAAACATAAAAGTAGCAAGATCTAGGACTTGTGACATTTGCATGCTGAAAGGGGTGTGAAGTGTTAGTACTTTCACATTTCTAGGCCACTACAGCATTTGAAGTAGGGATGCCAGCATCTTTCCTCACTGTCTTTGTTTTCCTAGAGAGGCCTCAAGTACCCATTTTTCAAGGCTGGGCTAGGGGGTGAAGACGCCCGATAAGGTAATTAGCGACCCATAGCTGATATGCCCACGTCAGGGTTAGTGACCCATAGCTGACCAAGACCCTGTCCCACCTCTCCATGGTACCCCCAGTAACAAGCATAGCCTGGCTAACAAGGGATCGCCATAATCCCCATAGTGGTGGAGTCTGCTAAAGAAGCATTCACACCCACTGCTTTTTAGCTGTACTCCAGGACTGAAACAGTAGCCGCCATAACCCACCCCCAAGCCGATACGATGCTGTGCCTCAACATCTCTGCAGCATCGGCTGCAAAGAACAACAGCTCGCAGTTACAGAGAGTTCGTACAAGTACAAGGCTGGATGAACCTCAATCCTGATCAGTCTGATAAATTCTGTTAGAGTTTGAAATTGAATCCAGGGCCTTCTGATTGGCAAGCGAGTGCACTAACTCCTACACCATCACGGCACTTAAGAGTAGCAGTATATGTGCAGCAGAGAAGGATGTCATTATTCAGCCATGGTATTGCTCACAGTTAAAAAAAAAAAAGGTTTAGTTCATCAATCTCTTGTCTCTATGCCACATCCCTGGTGCCCTACCAAGGTTCTGCTGCTGCCCTTTTCCTTCACACCTGCCATGAATTCTTCCATAAATATTGCCACAGGGGCAGCACCACCAACTTCAGGAACCACTGTTGCATGGGGATGATAGAAATAAAAATTCACTGTGCAAAGTAGTTTCGGAATGAGGAGTTGAAAAAAAAAAGCAGCTGAAGTTATAAGTGATAAATATGTTTCATAAATCATCAGCGGTTCTCATAAATAACAGTGTAGCAGAGTAGTAATCTCCAGTTCTTTGTCTGGACGCCCTATATCAATCATTTCCATTGTAGATGAGTTTGGATATATTCTTTTTAATGTCAGACCAGTTATCAGTATGACTGATATCAGATCTTACATCTGGATTAATCTCTAAGACAGCAGAATAGGCTCAACTCTCTCACTTCTGAATTAAGTTCAATAAAGGTAAAGGTAATCCTGTCATGCCTTGGAGGCACATAGGGACATGGTGTTAGTGCCCATATTTTCCTTTACCTGTCAGCACACTAGAGGGCGATATGGTCAGTATCATGCCTGGCCGCCTTTACTTCCCCAAATCGAGAAGAAGTCGGGATACCCATTTCTACAGCTGGGTGACTTGGGTGCCTCCGGCCAGATTCGAACCCCTGACCTTCTCCATGAGATACCAGTGCACTAACTACTTCACCACTCAGACACTTGATTAAGTTCCATACTCTGCCAGAATAAATTTTTGTGAGAAATTTTGGTAGAAAGAAACTGGAAGATCCTCTGTAATTTAAAAATATGGATTGGTTGAGAAATGTACTACTTTTCATTTTATTTAGACTTCGTAAATATCGCTCTTAATATTGATTCAAATAGGAATGAAAGATCTACTAACAATACCAGTGCTGTTTTGGAGTGAAAGTTTTTTTCATTACATTTAAGAAATATTTGTAATATCCCTACAGTAGTAGACATTTTGGTCTTGATTAGCTAGAGTAAAAATTAGATTTCATTTCCCATCATTTTTTTAATGGGTTACATCTAGTGCTCACATAACATATTATACAAATTATTAACAATGAAGCATTGAAGAATTAGAAAACAGAAAAATAAGGCAATAAATTGTGTATAAAAATGTAAGCAAAGAAATTTTGATAATAAATACAGAAAGGAAAAAAGAAATGATTTTAAAAGGTGAAGCAAACGTTAATATCAGAACACGCAACGTGACTGGTATTTCTACATTCACTGGAAGTCCCTACCCCTACTGTGTCTCTGTTGTGTCATGGTTGGAAGGGTCTGTATTTATCATTGACACTGAGAAGTTTGTTGGCAGCAGCATAGCTACCAGCAGTCTCTCACAAGATGACAGGCCAGTGAGTAAAGAGCAGATTGAGAAAAATGCCAACCTGCCTGATGTGCAGGATGGCTGGGGACAGCCAAAGGCTAAGAGTGGCAACCTGATAGAAACATCAGTTGAAGACACATGCCCTGGGCTGAAGCTTATAATCTAATGATATCACAAGATAAAGGCTGTGCCAAATTGGCCGCACCCCTCCCCCCCAGGCACCTGAACACGTACTACTGACCTGCACCACATACGGAAACCTCAGAGCCCAGGTACGACCTTGAGAGAAGCATAGAGGAGTAAGAAACTGGGGTTCCTATGAAGACCTGCTGGCAGCAGGATTCACTGAGGCAACGAAGCTCCTTGTTTAGAAAACTGAACATATGAAACGGAATGCAGGAGAAGAAGATTTTCAAGATACAGCTGAGAATGAGGAAAAGTGGCAATCCATGCAACATGTACACATGTGTCTGCTTTATAAGCAAGATTCCATGCTATGTACACACATTTTTTAACACTTTTTGTCCCCAGGACTTCATGTTGTACGTCCACGGGCCTGATCTGTGTCATGAGTCAGATCTCCGTCATGCAATGGCTAATTGCTGTGAAGCAATCATGGGTGCTTTGTTTCTAGATGGAGGTAAGTCATTTTTTTTTCTTTATCTTGAACATGTGGGTGTGTCGTCCATCCCTTTCCTCCCTCCTTCCAGTAATTAAAGTTTTCAGCCTTTTTTTTTTTATGTGTATGTTCATGCAAGAGGTTGACCATTTGAAACTCTAAAGAGAACATTGCTGAGAGAGGCTAAATCAGTGGGCATGAGATCTCTTGACGAGGTTGAAAAACTCAATGAAAACAGAAAAATGTGGCGGACTACAATGCAAGTCCTATGTGACATGTAATGGCATGTGAAGGATTTAAGATATTAGATGTTAAAGCAGAATCAATCCAGGTATGGTTTCCTTGTACATTAGACTAGCTGAGATATATATAGGCCCATCAGTAGTGATCTGTCCTGTTACCTACACAGTTATGGATCTTTCTGATTCATTACTAGCACCTCTTATAGACCCAGCTGTAAAAAATCCACACCCGGCACAAAACGGCCTCAGAGAACAACTACATGAATGAAGAACAACACTGGATAACACATGGATATTGGGAATGAAGGGAAAATGAGATATTACATGCATCCTGTTCTCCAAGAATGGAAGTTTGCCGGAGTCCATGGGGGTATTAAAAAAATTAAGGGGAAAATCTCCGTTTCCGTGCCATTAAGGGATGTTGGGGATACGGTGTTAGGCCCGTATTTCCATGACCTTCGGCACATGAAAGTGTGATGTGGTCAGTATCACGCCTGGCTGCATTTACCTTCCCAGATTTCTCCGGTACCCGTTTTTAGAGGCTGGGTGGATCCAGGGACCTGTTTTGATGTGGTGGGGTACCAGAAAAAATATCTCCACTCCTGAACCCGATACCACCAGATTAGTGGACCGAGCACTTAACCACTCAGCCAACCAGGTTACGGGAGGGGGAGGGGTTAGGCACAGGGGGAAAAAATACAGATTAGGCTGTTTTACATCAGTAACTTGTATTTTCTTGTATCCTTTGAACATGAAAAAAAAAAAACAGCACAAATTTAGAATGAACAGAATTATCCTTATATGAGGTGTGATGTGATATCTCCAGACTGAGACCATGATGCTCAAACATGTTAGATGGTGCGATGCAGTGCCAAGTGGCACAGAGCTAGGCTAGCGTAGATAGTAATAATATTCATTTGTTTAGCATCCTGCGCTCATTATGTGGCAATTTTCGAGATGGATATAAAAAAAAAAACAACATCAAGTTCCCATCAAATTTTGTGTGAATCTCAAAGTTCTGATGGCTTTGAATGTTGCTTTGTAAATCAGAAAAAAAAAAAAAAACATTCCGACCATATGTTGTATGTCATGTGTAACTTCTTTCTGAATTGGGCAGGTATTGGGGTGGCGGATACTATCTTCTCTAAGGCATTGTTTGATGATGAAGGGGTTCTACTTCAGACCTGGAACGATCTTCCCAGGCATGTTTTACAGCAGGAAGAGCCGGGTGGAGACAGACATTGGGTCAAGTCTAGTCCAATATTACAGGTTTGTCGTAACTTGCCAGATTATCTTTTTTAGTTTTTCCCGTCACTCTAATTTACATGTCCTCTTTCTCTGTTATTTTCTGTATTTTTCAATGCAAATGTGGGGGGGGGGGGTATAACAAACAAACAAACGCACACTTGCTCACTCACCCATTCACTCACTCACACACTTACCTACCCATTCACTCACTCACCCACTCATTCTTTCACTCACCCACCCATTCACTCACTCATTCACCCATGAGCATGATCATAGGAGGAACAATATTTCCACACAAAGAGATACATAAAACAACATAGATATCTCCAGATGATAAAACGAGAAACCAAATATATCATTTTTGTATTAGAAAGCAATACAGAACATCTCTGACAGATGTAAGAGCATATAGGGTGCAGATGTCAACAATGATCACAACATGAGTATAGGGAGGATAAGACTTAAACTGAAAAGCCAACACAAGAAATCAATGCTCAGAAAGATAAACAGCCACAGCCTACAGGAAGAAAATACTAACAGTAGTTTCAATCAGGATCTTACCAATCATTCTGCAGCACTCAGTGAGGTAAAGAGATAGATATCGAAGACTTAAGGACTTTTTACAGCACAGCCATAATCACAGCAGCAAAAGCAAGCGCTAGACTGCAAAAAACAAATAGAAAAGCATGAATATCAGGAAAACACATGGAAATACATACATGAAAGACAAGCAACCAAATTAGCCATGTTAAATGTAAAGACAGATCTTGGGAAAAGATTTGGTAAACGCAACATACAAAGAACTAGACAAAGTAAAAAGTTCAGCTAGAAGGGATAAAAGAGAATACATAGACAGTATGGTGAAAGAAGCAGATAGCAGCAAAAACAGGAGACAGCAAAACTTTATATAAGATACAGAAGAAGCTAACAGGTGCTATTACATCCAAAGAAAGACCAGTCTTTAGCAAAACTGGCACACTATGAACATCAAGTAAAGACCAAAAGCAAAGATGGGCCGAACACTTCCAAGAAGTACTTAATCGACCACACCCAAAAGAATTTATAAACCTTGAAACTGACTTACCAATCCCATAACTAAATGTCAACCTAGACGAAATTAAACTGAACGAAATTGAAACAGCAGTGAATCTAATGGCAAACAACAAAGCTGCAAGTGAAGATGAAATAACAGCCGAAATGTAAAAAAAAAGTGTTAACAGTGACAACATGACCCAGCTACAAAGAATGTTTAATAAAGTTTGGAAAAAGAAAAGGTCCATTCACAATGGAAGAAAAGGGAATCATTTTTAAAATATCCACACACAAAAAAAAAGACAACCTTAGCGACTGCAATAATTGGAGAGGAGTAACCTTACTATCAGTTGTGTCAGAAGTATTTTGCAAAGTTATTCTGAATAGACTTAAGGATATAGGGGATACTGCACTGAAAGAAGAACAAGCAGGATTTTGAAAAATGAGAAACTCTCTTGATCAGATCTTTACTCTAAGAATAATACTTGAAGAACATATTGAAAAGCAAAAACCATTAATCCTGAACTTCATAGATTTTAAAAAGCCATTTGATAGCATACACACAGATTCATTGTGGAGAATTTTAAGAATATATGGAATACCACCTAAAATAGTTGACATCATTAAGAATCTCTACAACCAATCATTAGGAACATGATTAACATGTGTGTGCAATCAACACAGAAGAAGGTTCCAGATTGAAACAGGAGTGAAACAAGAATGTTTACTATCTCCTTTGCTTTTTGGAATTGCCATAGACTTCATTGTGAAAAAATGTTGCACAGGTAAAACAGGCACTGATTGGGTACATGGGACCCAGCTAGAAGATTTTAATTTTGCAGATGACATAACTCTTATCAGTGACAATGTGAATTTGATACAAGAAAAAACAAATACCCTGTCTTCACTGGCTAGCAAAATAGGACTTGAAATTAACAAGTAAAGAACAGGAATAGTGAAACTTTCCATTAATCAGAAAGGAAAAATAAACATAGAGGGAACAGCTGTTGAAGAAGTACACCAATTTGCATACCTTGGCTCTCTTTTGAACAACTGTGCTAAGAACACACTTATCTAAACATAGTCTTTGTGAGACAGGGAACATAGATCTGATTGCTTAAAAACTCTGACCTACTTCTATAGCCCAGAAACCTGTAGCAATCAGTACTAATTATAATGTCAGGGTGGGGGATGGATAGGGACATTCACCAGCAGGGATGAGGAAAATCTGGTGTGAATCCAGGACGTGACAAGCCCATGGGTCTCTACAACAATGGCTACCAGAATGAGGTAAACAAAACAGAGCCAGCAGACTGTAGGTGGTGGGGAATGGATATCGTTGAAGCACTCATCGGATTCCTCATCCCAAAGTTGGAATGTCTCTGTGGGACTGTCTCAAAGCTGTTGGGCCTGACGTGGAGAAGGGGCTTAAGTGCGGCCACCAGAGGCTGGTAAACAAACAGGCCAGCCTACACCACTGTCTTCATGGCAGTCTGAGCAAGACCACAGTCTGCCCTAGCAAGGAAAGGTGCTGAAGTCGGAGGTACCCAGCTGGAAGGCGCATTACAAAAATCAGGGTACCAAGCATTACCGCTAGATGCGTACGAAGAAGAGGAACAAACATACCTTGGCAACTACATAAACCAGGATGTTGACGCAAAAAGGAAGTTAGAATTACAAAACCAGCATTGACTTTCAAAAATCTTGAGAACATATGGCACTCAAAAGTTATAAGCACAAAAACTAAGCAAAGATTATTCAACTCAAATGTAATATCCACCCTCATTTATGCGTGTGAAAGCTGGAAAACAAATAAAGAAATAGACAACAGATTAGACTTTTTTTAAAACAAATGCCTAAAGAAAGTACATGGTATAAAGCGGAACGAATTAAAAAACAACACAGAGATAAGGCAGATGAACAAACAACAACTTGTCTCATGGGTGATCAGAAAAAAGAAGATGGACATATGTCGGTCATGTGATGAGAAGAAACAGCCAGAGAATCCCAGAACAAGCTATCAAGTGGAACACAAACAGGCTGAAGAAAAGGATGTGAAACTCTAAAGAGGACATTATTAAGAGAGGCCAAATTAGTAGGCATAAAATCCCTTGATAAGGTCGAAAAGCTCCCAGAAAACAAGAGAACTTGGTGAACTACCATACGAACCCTATATCATGTTTAACGTCATGGGAAGGATATAAGATGTGTGTGTATATATATATATATAATTATAAAAAGTGGATTTTTTTCCCACTCGTAGAAATCACAGTTAAAGCTTTCATAAAATATTAATTCCTGTAGGTGTAACAATAACTGAGGGGTTAACTTTTAAGTGATTATTTTATTTATTTATTTATTTTTTTTTTTACTAAGTATTCATTTCAAGGTTAGTTAACACAGATTCCAAGAGATTTTCTTACAGCTGATGTGTGTTACTAAAAGTTCAAGAGGAGATGTAGAACAGTCCAGTTTTTAACTCCCTGCTTTGTTAACTAGTTTATCTTGCTTATTTCAACCTCCATATGTTTCAGTACTTTAAACTTCGAATGATCAAATAAGAAGAGGATGCTTCAGAATCATGTCTCCAAGAGGTCTGCAGGTTATTGGTTGTGAGACTTCAGACTACATGAATGCTTATGCTGCCTTTTACTGGTGTGATTTGTGATCTTTCCACGCTGCCATACTTGTTGATGTCTCAGTGTCTCCTTATTTTTGTACGCACACCTATGACAGAGTCCTGCTGTCCTTAACCACATTTTACAGTTTCACCATACATCTTTCCTGTCTCATTTCTTTCATTGAAAGAACTTAAACCTGATTATTCACTATGTCCAGAGTTGCAGAGTTTTAAGTTTCATCAAGTGGTAAAGGCACACCCTGGTGGAAATTGGAACATAATTTTCCCACTTGAGACCTGGTTCATAAACCAGCTTTCCTGGTATTTTTTTGTCTCTCCATATAATGCCACTTTGAAATATTGAACATTTATCTTGTGCACTTTCTGTCTGTTTGTTACCACACTTTTACTGTAAGGGTTCGATATATATTTAGTTGTAAATTTTTATACCCAATAACTATTTATGTGCTCATTTACCATGTGTATGTACGAAAAAGACATATATTGGATGCATATTCTATCTGTCTATCTGTCAAGTGCCATGCCCACTGGCATTGATGGTCATAATTCTCTTCGACTCTCTGTTCCGTGTTGCCTCTATGAGTTGTTCTGGTGTCCTCTTTCCATTCCATGTAGCCAGTCTACCCAGGATTTTCTCTCTTGGTCTACCTCAGTCTTTTCCCCTCTAAGTACTTCTTTTTTTTCCTCTTAACCCTTTGAAAATAAACTATGTTTGTTCATTTGCTCGTTCTGACTTACAGATGTCATGATGTGTTCTAGGTTGCTCAAAGTTGTGTATTCTATGAGATCATAATTTTACCCTTTTTTTTTTTTTTGCCTCATATAATATGTCTGCTTTTGTCTACCAGAAAATGGAGAAGTTTGAAGATATGATCGGTGTCAAGTTTAACCACATCAGGCTCCTGGCCAAAGCCTTCACTCACAGAAACATCGGGGTTAATCCCCTGACTTTGTAAGTATCTCCTACCATGAGCAGTTTGAGTGTGTTATGATTTGTCTGAGATGTTGACACTCTCTTCATAAGCAGTAACTCTTCAGCTTTGTGTCTATACATGTACGTGTATGTGTGTATTTTGTGGCTCCACTTTAGTCTTGTGAAGTCTGCAGAACATTTGTATACATGGCAAGGTGAGAGAAGGTAAAGATAAAATCCCTGTTTCCATGCCGTTAAGGGATATTGGGGATATGGTGTTAGGCCCGTATTTCCATGACCTTCAGCACATGAAAGTGTTGTGATGTGGTCAATATTACTCCTGGCTGCATTTACCTTCCCTGATTTTTGTGGTACCCATTTTCAGAGGCTGGGTGGACCCTGGGTTTTTTTTTTTTTTTTGGTGTGTACCAGAAAAAAAAAAATCCCATTGCTGGGATTTGAACCCAGTACCACTTGATTAGTAAAGAACCTAACCACTCAGCTAACCAGGCTGCCTAAGGTGAAAGAAACACCTGAATATCATTTGTTCCAATTCAGTCTGTTTGAAGGAAGTGCTGATCATCTGCTCTAACTTGAAAGTGCTTTGTGCCTAATGGATTCTCTCTGGAAACTGTGGTGTGAAGATAGTGTCCATTTTGGCAATCAGCAACCCATAGCTGACATGCTAGTTTTGGGTTGGCAACCCATAGCTGGCCAAGATTCTGTCACACCTCTCCATTGCAACTATCAGTAACAGACCTAGCATGACTAACAGGGCAGGGTTCACCATAGTCATCCTCATGGTGTGGAGTCTGCTAAAGAAGTAATGCACACACACCCCACCCCCTATCCCTTTTTATTTGCGCTCAGGGACTGAAAAAAAAAAGCCACCGTAACCCGCCCCTAATCCAACACGATGCTGTGCCTAAACATCTTCACAGCATCAGCTACAGAGAACACCAGCTCACAGTTCCGGGGAGGTGGATGATAAGACCTGGAAACCAAAGTTGTTAACTGAAACTTTCATGGTTTCTCATCCAGTTTTCCTAATTCACCACCAGTTTCTTTTTACAGCTTTTATTAAAACATATAAAGAAATGAGTACTTCTAATATTTTTTTTTACTCACCCAGATTTTATATATGTATTTGTAACACAAGTATATGTATAAAGTAAAATTGTTACTGTATTTATATAATAACAGGAAACATTCGTTAGAATGTACACATTGTCTTCTTCTTTGTACTCACGCTGGCAATGATGTGTGGTATCATGATTTTCGTGATGCGCCTTTTGGCTGGGTACCTCCGACTTCAGCACCTTTCCTTGCTCGGGCTGCCATGAAGACAGCGGTGTAGGCTGGCCTGGGCAAAACTTTGTTTTCCAGCCTCTGGTGGCTGTACTTAAGCCCCTTCTCCACGTCAGATCCAGCATGCAATGCTGGCTGGCTTGACAGCTTTGAGACAGTTCCACAGAGACACTCCGACTTTGGGATGAGGAATCTGATGAATGGCTCAGTGATAACCATTCCTTGCCACCTATAGTCTGCTGGCTCTGTTTTGTTTACATCAATCTGATAGCTAATGTTGTAAAGACCCAAAGGCTTGTCACGTCCTGGATTCACTGGTTTCACACCAGATTTTCCTCATCCCTGCCAGTGATCTCCATGTCCCCAACTGTCCACCATCCTGACATTACAATTAGTGTTGACTGCTACAGGTTTCTGGGCTACAGAAGTAGGTCAGAGTTTTTAAGCAAACAGGTCTGTGTTCCCTGTCTCACAAAGACTATGTTAAGATAAGTGTGCTCTTAACACAGTTATTCCCAGGGGGATGACACATTGAAACCATATAGTAGTTTTTTCAGTATCTTCTCTTTTGTTGTATGAAGTCGTTTTCTCTACTACTATAATCCATGAGAGCAAAGGTAGTTTTGTTTATAGCTCATGTTTCATAGATGGTCAAGACACTATCCTGCCTCCTTACAGTGTTTCAGGTACTGTGGTTTGACCAATGAAGCACCAATTGATATATTCCTTGCAGATGGTGGAATCTGCTAAGAAACCTGCTTCTTTAATTTACCTCAGGAAGTAATAAAACCAATATAGTATACTCACCATAATACCTTTGTTCCCAGAGATTCCTTTACCCCAGAGATACTTTTGTTCCCAGTGATATCTTTGTTCTCAGAGACACCTTTGCTCCCATAGATTCTTTTGTAACCAGTTCTGTAACTCTCAGCTTACCACCAGCCGTCTGTACAGCTTTGTAAAAGAATTAAACATAAAATCTTATCCATCCAAACAGTTCCTTCCTTTTCAGAGAATCAGCAATTTTAAGCAACCATAAAAAGTTAAAAACAGGTATTTTGCATCATTTTTTAGAAAACCATAGGCAGGCTGTGCTCATCTTGATATTTTTTAAGTGAAAAATTTTTGGTCTGACAGTAGATTCAAAGTTAAAAAACTAAAAAAGAGTTAATTCTACAATTAATTTACTTTCATTATAAAAAATTTCAGGGGGCACAACCAACGACTGGAGTTTCTGGGTGACACTGTTCTGCAACTTATTGCGTCCGAGTATCTTTACAAACATTACCCTGGTATGTTATGTGCACTGTGTGGCAGTGATGTGTCATTACTTACTGTTGTTTCTACAACAAGTGTTTCAAAAGTGTTGTTTGTTAACAAAAAAATATTGTTAAAATCTTTGCTGAGGTCGAGTAATTGGCATTCTTTATCCATTTTCATAATTGTTTCTCTGAAAACGAAGGACTAAAGGAAAATATTTGGCTAGGTATTGCCATTTTACATAGTACCTGATGATTCTACACTGTAGTGCTCTCTCTTGTCCTCGGGTTGTGGATGTATCTATGTTTAATACGTGTTCATAACACGTACATAATATTGATGTTAATACTTTCAGGAAAGGCAGTAGTTGAATTCAAGAGAGATGAACAATTACAGGTCTTTGAGACTGAGATACTAAGAAGAATCTTTGGGCCCAAGAAGGACACCAGGAGTGGGGATTGAAGAACTAGACAGAACACTGAACTTAACAGCTTATTTAAATCACAGGTGATTAGAAACGTCGTGAAACCGAACAGGTTGCGCTGGCTGGGCCACTGGAAGAGAATAGACAAATGATGTAAAAGATGAAGGAAACAAGGCCAAGACAGAGATGGAGAGACAACATAGAGGAAGATACACAGGAAACTGGTGTCACCAGCTGGAGAGAGAAAGTTAGGAATAGGGAGGGATGGAGGCAGACTTTATCTGCAGCAGTGAGCCTTAATAGCTCAGAAAGCTGAAGAAGAAGAAGAATAGTTAACTCATATCAATGCAGCTTATTAGAACCAAAGGTGTGGTTTTAGCTTGACCTGGTGTCACTTTCATTCATCATAGCTTTTTTCTGGTGCTGTGGAATACATGCACTATACTACAATTCTTTTTTTTTTTTCAGGGGAGGACTTTGGAGGCCTTATGGACTCGTTTGAAATGCCTTCCCAGAGAAGATAGGACATGATGAATAAATAATGATAATATTTTGTTGATATTCCCATTTCTTGTCGATACTGAGTTGTTACTTGCTCATTTACTTTCACAGAGCATCATGAAGGCCACCTGTCTCTTCTCCGTTCCTCGCTGGTCAACAGCCGGACACAGGGCCTTGTGTATGACGATTTAGGGATGTCCGAGTTTGTTATTTATAATGAGAATGCCATCAGTGATGGAGTGGACATGAAAACCAAACAAAGGGCAGATATACTGGAATGTAAGTGTGTGGATCATTAATTTTGACTTTCTAATGACTTCCATAAACAGTATTATAATTCTGTCATTGTAACAGCTTCGTAAACAGCATAATTTTTTTCTTTGTAATGGCTCTGTAAACAGTTCTTGATCGTTATGGCCAGTCTGTCACCCAAAATTTTTTTCTATAGATGATAACTAATCTCTTAACATCTCCTTGTCTGTCCACAATTACTGCTTCGGTGAGCGTCTGCAACATCCTGAGACCTGTCATATCAGCTTCCCTCATTCTTTGTTTCCCAGAAACCATATGCTCCATTGTCCTTTTGGCCAAAAAAGACCTTTAAAGCGACCAGAGGGACAACTCGTTTTTCTTAATCAGCCAGGGGGGGAATTTTGTAAGTTGGTGTAAAACCCTTTCTCGCTTCCCTCCCATCTGCGCATTTACCCTATTGATTAACCATTCAATTTTCATCCGCTATTTATCCTGTTGATCAACCATTCAGTTTTCATCCGCTATTTATCCTGTTGATCAACAATTCAGTTTTCATCCGCTATTTATCCTGTTGATCAACTATTCAGTTTTCATCTGCTATTTATCCTGTTGATCAACTATTCAGTTTTTATCCTCTATTTATCCTGTTGATCAACTATTCAGTTTTCATCTGCTATTTATCCTGTTGATCAACTATTCAGTTTTCATCCGCTATTTATCCTGTTGATTAACCATTCAGTTTTCATCCGCTGTTTATCCTGTTCATCAACCATTCAATTTTCATCCGCTATTTATCCTGTTGATCAACTGTTCAGTTTTCACCTGCTATTTATCCTGTTCATCAACCATTCAATTTTCATCCGCTATTTATGCTGTTGATCAACTATTCAGTTTTCATCTGCTATTTATCCTGTTGATCAACTATTCAGTTTTCATCCGCTATTTATGCTGTTGATCAACTATTCAGTTTTCATCCGCTATTTATCCTGTTGATCAACTATTCAGTTTCCATCCGTTACTTATCCTGTTGATCAACTATTCAGTTTTCATCTGCTATTTATCCTGTTGATCAACTATTCAGTTTTCATCCGCTACTTATCCTGTTGATCAACTATTCAGTTTTCATCCGCCGTTGCTCTTCCTTGACCTGTCAGCACACTAGAGGGTGATTTGATCAGTATCACATCTGGCTGCCTTTCCTTCCCAAAATCCAGAAGAAGACAGGTACCAATTTCTACAGCTGGGTGACTGGTGCACCTCTGTCCGGATTCAAACCCCCAGCCTTCATCATGAGAGACCAGTGCACTAGCCACTTTGCCACTCAGTTCCCCCCGTAACACCATACCAGCAAAAAAAAAAAAAAAGATAGCAGCATTCATTTATGACATTAACATAGAATGTTTTTCATGGTGTAGTTCGTGGTATGAAATCCATTACAACTGTGTTGAGGAACTTCACAATAAAGTTAAAAAAAAAAGCTTCAAGTAATAAATCTGTAAATGAGTGACAATAATATTTCTTAAGGAAAAAAAAAAAGCAGTTCATATAATAAACTTTGGAAATGTAAGGTCTGGAATTTTTTTGGATACTCCGCATATAAAGCAGCGTGCCCCCCCCCCCCCCCAACTTATCTTCTTTTTTTTTTGGATTATTCTCTTCCTTTCTTCCAACAGCTTTCGTTGGTGCATTGTTTGTTGACAAAGATCTGGACTACTGTCGAAGCTTCTGTAATGTGTGCTTCTTTCCAAGACTGAAGGTAAAGCTTGTTTAAACAAGGAAGTCGTTGATTAGACTGTGCATCATACTTGTCTGAAATTATTCTTTAGTAATTCCTTTTGTGGTGTACACTGCATGTACTTGTGAGCAGGCTTCTTGTAATATCAGTCCTCAAATGTACAACTGAAGTTTTACAGATTTATCATAACGTATTATTATGTACTCTACGCATCACATTTCGTTGATTTATTATATGCTGTGTCGGTATGTGCTGCTGATCATTTTGTATGGTCGGTATTCCATATACAGAGGCCTCGCAGCCCAGGTATAGTTCCGAGAGACCTGAAATTTCTATGAAGACCTCCTGTTGATAGCAGGATTCATGGAGACAACCCTACTTCATGTTTAGAAAGCTGATCATATGAAACTGAATGCAAAAGATGTGTGGTCGGTACTGGATCTGTTGCCAGTCTTGCCATTTTGTCAGCCCATTTAGATATTTTTTTCTCTTGGCTTCTCTCTCTCCTTGCTGCAGTATCAGAGAAAAGGAAAAAAAAAAGGGTGAGGGGAGCTTTACTTACCTAAAAAATGACCAGTAGCCAGTACAGACCAGAAATCATCACAAACATATACAACACAGACATGCCTTTCAAAAATATATTCATTTTCAACATAGCCAAGTTAGTTCATAGAATTCTATCACAGAATACCCTTTTCTGTTTGTGGTCACTGTTTAAATCTAACTTAGAATTTGCTCATGTCTGAACAACTAATTTCTCCCAAAACCCAGACATTTTTTTTTTGCGTGTGAAAAGAATTGTCATAACATGATGTGATGCATAATAATGAACGAGTGAAATGCGGAAGTATGTAAAATCTCAGATTTCATTGTACATTTGGGTGCCATAGTAACATGGTGATCATTGCACTCCTTTCCATGGTGAGGTCACTGGTTCAAGTTCAGCTGAAGGCACTCCAGTCACCCTGGAAGCAGAAATGGCGAAGGAAAGGTGGACATACTTTCCCTATGACATGATATGGCAGTGGCTTTTTTCATTGTACTTTTAGGGTTGATGTTCCACAGAACCAGTGCATGAGCACAAGGGGCTGACCTGCTAGTCTTTAATTTTTGTACATATTTGTCATAGAATCATTGTTCCATTTTAATCCTCAAATGTGAATCGTGATGTTCAGTGCAGTTTTATAAGGGGAAAAAAAGTAATAAGATCAGATGGGAAAGGAAAATAAAGACAATGAGTGTAACCTGTTATTTTATAAATATGACTTTTTCAGAACAAAAGAAAAGACAAAAGAAAGAAAGGCAAGAAAAAAGGGGTTGTGGGAGGGAATTATCCATTAAAGTGTCCATATTGTGAAATACCCCCATGTGGTACCCAGGATCTGCAAAGAATAGGACCACTGTACCCTACCACGCATGATCATAAAAGGTGACTAAGGAGGGTTCAGCATAGGGCCAGCAACCCTATCTGGTAAAAAAAACTATCAGACTGCTACAGAAACGGAAGCAAGGGAAAAAACAAGTGCAGGTGGAAGGAGAAATACAGAAAGGATGTTGAGCAATAGAGGGCTCACCTGGGCAAGAGCAGAAAAAAAGGCGAAGGACGGGCATTTGTGGAAAACCCTTGCGGAAGCCCCATGTGCCCTGGGTACTTAAAGTTCAGAGAGAGAGAGAGATTGTGAAATAAGATTTCAGTGTTGATCTCTAGAGTACGTGAGGAAAGAAGATTTGAATAAGGGCGGTGATGAAGAGGAGTTGCCCCCTACCAAGATGGTGAGGAGATCATAATTAAATTTTTTTTAAAAAACCAAACCAGAGACAGCGTATGGCAACAAGAAGCAAAAACAAGCAGTCAGAATGCCCTTGAACTTAAGACATGGCATGATTGATGGCTTACCATAAATCTTGACAAACTTTGCTTTCCTTCATTGACATTCTTCTTAAAACAAAGCTTTCTGTCATTGATTACCCTTTAACAAAGGTGCAATTTATAAATCTAGGACTTTATCATGAACCAAGACTGGAATGACCCGAAGTCCCAGCTACAGCAGTGCTGCCTTACTTTAAGGGAAGTTGGAGGAGGGGAACCCGACATACCAGTTTACAAGTGAGTACTGTTTTTTTTTTTTCTCTCAAAAAAGGTCGACCTAAAAAGAGGACATTGTTAAGAGAGGGCAGTTCAGTGGGCATAACATCCCTTGATGAGATTGAAAAACTCGCTGAAGACGGGAAATCTTGGCGAACTACCATGCGGGGGCCCTATGTGACATTTAACAGCACAGGAAGGATGTCTTGTCTCCATTAGCTGCTATGTTTGCTGTTGGTTTCTTTATTACTGTCATTGGTTTTAGCATATTTTGAATGCAGCTAATGATAGTTCATCTATATCAGCATCTCCTCACCAGATTTGAATATACAAAATGATGGTAAAAAATGATAATATAATTTTACAAGATATGTATATATAGGGTGTCTGAGTGGCAAAGTGGTTAGTGCACTGGTCTTTCATGGCGAAGGTCGGGGGTTTGAATCCGGCTGGAGGCACCCCAGTCTCCCAGATGTAGAAATGGGTACCTGACTTCTTCTGGAGTTGGGGAAGGAAAGGCGGCCAGCCGTGATACTGACCATATCACCCTCTAGTACGCTGACAGGTCAAGGAAAATATAGGCGCCAACACCATATCCCTATGTACCTCTAAGGCATGACAGAGTTACCTTTACTATATATACATGCACAAACACACAAAACAACACACACACAGAGAATATACACATATGCATACCTGGATATACACTGCATAACAATTAATCCAGGAAAAAAATTATGAGAATTATTGCACTGTCATCCAGAACTCATCTATCTATTGCTGTTTACAATTCTTAGATTATTTTATGGTTATCTTATTGATGGAAGTTCCACAGCGGTGTTGTGGCTAGTGCATTCTCTTGCTGATCAGAAGGTTCCTGTTTCGATTTCGCACTTGGCTTGATGGAAGATCCTTGGAGGTGTAGTAGTTAATGTACTTGCCTGCCAACCAGAAGGTGCTCATTTCAGTTTCGCATTCAGTTTGAATTTTTTTTTTTGGACTGGCCGGCACTCAAAAAAAATGGGTACCTGTGGTTTCCGTAGAAAAACAAAGGCAGTTATGACGGGTGCTGGGACCCCTACCTGAAATGCTGTATGACCTAGAAAATGTGAGGCAGTAACACTTCACCCCCCCCCCCCCCCCCATGGCATGCAAATGCTGTGGGACATAGATTTTTTTTAATTGATGGAGACATGCTGTAGCTTGTTGGCATCATTCTTAGCAAGTTTGTCAGCATATCATGCTCGGGCATAAAGTACCTGGAATAGAAGTATAAAAGAAATAATTGTAGATAATGTACTTGTATTGTCAGAAAAAAAAAAAAAAAGCCTTATAAAATCTATCAGGAATTTACAGGACAGCTAGAAATGATGAAAGTTTAAAAAAAAATTATAGGATAAATTTCCCTACAGCTAGCCGAACCCTTCTTCATTCGTTGCCTGTATTCATATTGAGTGCTTTGGAATTATGGGATGGCTGAATTCATATGTTAAAAGATCAGCTTTGTTGCATTTCTAACAAGCCCACAGGCGCTAATCTCTCCTTGGAAAGAGAATCTAAGCACATGCAAAAAAATCCATACAATTGACAACATTCTCAAACTCCAGAATCCACTGTCTTCATTGTCAAGTCGGCCATTCTCTGCAGTATACAACAGGCAGAGATGGCAGCAGCTACGCAGGCCCTGAAAAAACGAGCAGGTGTGTATTTGTTCCTTTTCTTTTTTTTTCCGTTTCATGCTTTTGTTATTAGTTCTCAGGCAAAGGACCTGGCCAGACCCCAACTCCCAACTAGAGAAGCTCTATGGTAATGCTGAAAATCTGTGACAAACAGCTGCATTTGTGAGAAAGATTGGTGTCGATGTCTGGATGAACAATGAAGAAGAAGATTAATTCTTCTGAGATGTTCATGCAGGATGTTATTAGCCAGCAGTGCTGTGAAGGAGTGACAGCACAAATATTGTATAAAGATTGGGAGTGGGTTTTGGTGGCAGGCTTGAAGATCCAGAGTGGACCCGAAAGAAACTAGGCTTCTTAACAGACTCCACCACCAGTGTGAACCCTGCCTCCATAAACTGCGCTGAGCCAGTTACTAGGCGCAACCATTGAAGGGGTAGGATAGCTCCTCAGTCAGCTGTGTCTGCCAGCCAGCCCTGATAGCAGTGCTGTCACTTTAGTACGGTTATCCTTACTACTTCATATTCTTTAAGCTTAACTTGTAGAAGAACAAGTAATTGTAATTGTTTTATGGCTCATTCCCTTGATGATCGTGGGTGTCATTGTAGCCTTGAGCTTTTTAGTGGCTGGTGCCATAGTTAAGGACTTAACTACTGTTGTAGAAATCCCCCTTTTTTTTCCAGTTCGTAATAATTTACTACAAATATCTTAGTTATCCCCCGTGTGGTACCCGGGATCTGCAAAGAATAGGACCACTGTACCCTACCATGCATGATCGTAAAAGGCGACTAAGGAGGGTTCAGCATAGGGCCAGCAACCCTATCTGGTAAAAAACTATCAGACTGCTACAGAAACAGAAGCAAGGGAAAAAGCAAATGCAGGTGGAAGGAGAAATGCTTATCAGGAAACTGAGCCCATGAAGGTTGTGGATGAAAGCCAGCCACTGGAAGTCCCCAGCCCGACTGCAGACCTCCTGGAACCTAAACAAAAGATGCAAATAGGCAGCTGGAATGTAAGAACACTAAACCAGACTGGAAAACTAGCACAAACCATCAAGGAAATGCACAGATACAAACTAGACATACTAGGAATACAAGAAGCAAGATGGACAGGACAAGGCAGAAGGAAATTAACAACACAGCACACAGAAGATACAATAATATGGTCAGGTAAAGAAGATCTTCATGAAGGAGGAGTAGCATTGATTATAACAAAAGAAGCATCAAGAGCATTGCTGAAATGGACCCCAATAAATGAGAGATTATTATATGCACGGTTCAACTCAAGATTCACGAAGCTGTCTATTATAGTTTGTTATGCACCAACAGAAGCAGCTGAAGAGGAATTAAAAGAAGATTTTTACAACAGCCTCCAAGCCACAGTAGAAACAATACCCAAGCATGATATGCTACTCATCTTGGGCGACTTCAATGCAAAAGTAGGTGAAGGAAATGAAGATAGAAGAAGAATCATGGGAAGAGAAGGAATCGGAGAAATAAATGAAAATGGAGAAAGACTGTGCAGTTTCTGTGAAGAAAACATGATGACCATCGGAGGGACAATTTTCCAACACAAAAACATCCATAAGGTGACTTGGAGGTCACCAGATAAAACCACAGAAAACCAAATCGATCACATACTAATAAACAACAAGTGGAAACGGTCACTACAAGATGTGCGAGCAAGGAAAGGAGCAGATATAGGAAGTGATCACAACCTTCTGGTAGCAAAAATAAAACTAAAATTAAGGAAAGCCAGAATCGGAGAACACAGAAAGATACATTTTGATACAAGAAAACTGATAGACCAGCAAACAAGAAATGAATTCTCAATAATACTTAAGAACCACTTCAGTGTCCTACAAGATGAAGCAGAAATGTCCATATTAGAGTTCAATAAAACACTACAGGAAACAGCAAAAGAGGTGCTGGGATATCGGAAAAGGAGAAAAGAGGAATGGATAAGTGAGACCACATGGGAAAAGATAGAGCAAAGAAAAGAAATCAAGAAAAAATTACTGAACACCAAATCACAACGGCTTAAAGAACGAGTTTTAAGTAATTATGCACAAAAAGACAAAGAAGTGAAGGAATCATGCCGTCAAGATAAACGTCAATATTATGACAACTTAGCAGAAACAGCAGAGAAAGCAGCATATACAAATGACATGAAAACCATATATAAAATCACAAAGCAGATGACAGGTAACTTCAATACAAGATGTGAAAGTGCAGTAAGAACACAAAATGGACAACTGGTCAGTGGAGAAAGAGAAAAAATTGAAAGATGGAGGGAACACTTTAACACCCTACTAAACAGAACACAAGCAGCACAAGCAATAGATATACCTGAAGCAAAAGCGGAACTAAACATCAATACAGGACCAATAACAATAAATGAAGTAAAAGAGGCGATAAAGATGCTAAAATCAGACAGGGCACCAGGTGAAGATGAAGTGACTGCTGAGATGTTGAAAGCAGAAGAAACAGAAACACCAAAACAACTTTGCCGGATATTACAACAAATTTGGGATTTAGAAAAAGCCCCAGAGGAGTGGAAAACTGGTCTTATAGTAAAACTACCAAAGAAGGGTGACCTCAGAGATTGCGGGAACTGGAGAGGCATTACCCTACTGCCACTCACTAGTAAAGTATTTTGCAGAATAATCATCAACAGAATTGTACCAACACTTGAGGAAAAACTTCGGAAAGAGCAGGCAGGATTTAGGAAAGGAAGATCATGCATAGACCATATATTTGTACTTAGACAAATATTAGAACAGGCAAATGAGTGGCATAGCACAACATATGCATTATTCATAGATTTTGAGAAAGCCTTTGACAGTGTCAACAGAGATGCACTGTGGAAAATCCTAAGATGGCATGGCCTCCCCCATAAAATAGTTAATGTAATCAAAGCCCTATACGAGGGTTTTCAGTGCAAAGTTATCTGTGGAGAACATACCTCCAGCAGCTTTAGGGTACAAACAGGAGTGAAACAGGGATGTGTACTATCACCAACATTATTTATCTTGGCAGTAGACTGGTTAATGAAGGAGGCAACATCAGACAAACGCAGAGGATTACAATGGACCCTTGACACAGTGCTGGAGGACCTTGACTTTGCGGACGACATTTGTCTATTATCAAGCAGTCACAAAGATATGCAAGATAAAATAAACAAGTTAACCCAGAATGCAAACAACATAGGACTAAAGATCAATGTAGGAAAGACAAAGTTAATGAAGCAAAATGTGAACAACAGAAATGTACTCAGAGTAGATAACAAGTTAGTGGAGGAGGTCAACGAATTTGTATACCTTGGCAGCAGAGTAGTAGAAAATGGAGACAGCACAGAGGACATCAACAGCAGACTTACTAGAGCAAACCAGGCTTTTGCAATGCTACAGAATATATGGAAATCAAATAAACTAAGCATAAATATGAAAATCAGGATATTTAAGAGTAATGTTCTAAGTGTACTACTCTATGGAAGTGAGTGCTGGAAAATCACCAAAACCATAGAAAACAAGTTGAATTCTTTCCAGACTAAATGTTTACGTAGAATTAAAAAAATATTTTGGCCAAACACCATAAGAAATAACATTTTATTGGCAGAAATGCAGATGAAACCACTGACAACAATTATTGAGGAAAGACGCTGGCGATGGTTGGGACATGTGCTCCGAATGACAGACAACTCACTACCAAAAATAGCACTAAGATGGACACCACAGGGGAGCAGAAGTAAGGGTAGACCAAAAGAGACATGGAGAAGAACAACAGAAAGGATGTTGAGCAATAGAGGGCTCACCTGGGCAAGAGCAGAAAAAAAGGCGAAAGACAGGCATTTGTGGAAAACCCTTGCGGAAGCCCCATGTGCCCTGGGCACTTAAGGTTCAGAGAGAGAGAGATCTTAGTTATGTGGCAGCCTGGTTTAGCTGAGTGGTTAGGTGCTCAGCCTACAAATCTGGTGGTACCAGGTTCACGTCCCAGCAATGGAATTTTTTTTTGTCTGGTACCATTACACCAAATAAGATCTCAGGGTCCACTCAGTCTCTAAAAATGGGTACCATAAAAATCTGGGAAGGTTAATGCAGCCAGGTGTGATACTGATCACATGACACTTTCATCTGCCGAAAATCTTGGAAATACAGGCCTAACACTGTTTCCCCCAGTATGCCTTAATGCCGTGGAAACCAAGATTTTACCTTTTTTTTTTTTTATCTTAGCTATAGTTTAATTCTGTCCTCGATATTTATTATGTTCCAAATGTGGCTTACATTATTCTGTATCATTTTTCTATATTTTGTTGTTGTTATATTAGTTTATAATAATTGTGGTCCTTAATGCATATAAAAAGATTTAGCAAAGTTTTCACACAGCGATAAAATGAAATGCTTCCTTTCTTTACCAGAACTATTCCCAATTTTGCAACATCAGCGTCGATTTCTGGAGCGCATGAGGAAAGAAGACTTCGATAAAGGCAGCGATGAAGAGGAGCTGTCTCCAGCCAGGATGGTGAGAAGATCGAGACCAAACCAAAGGCGGCGTATGGCAGCAAGGAGCAAAAACAAACTGGACTGATTTATTCCGTTTCATATTTTATAGTTAATTTTCTTCTTGGTCAAGACAACTTATAAATGACCCACATTTCATAGGATCAGTGAATGAAACCAAATCATGTGCCTGGTCATATTTTATATGAAACCTCCACTTTTCCCTTTGTCAGTAGGGGCACGATGTGACAGCCTTAATCCTGTATCTGATCATGGGACTCCTTTTAATTTGATTTATGCATAAACCAAACAGAGAAGACAGAGTTAAAGAACCTATGGTCACTGGAAAACTCAAATGAAAAAAGAAGGAAAAGGGAAACCAAGAGAAAAATATCCGAGTAGGCTGAGTGGATGACATGGAACAGGAAAGCAAGTGAAATGAAAAAAGGTGGTAGGGGATGCACAGAATGGAAAAACTGTGAACGATCACCAACCTCATCTGACAGAGCACATACGAATAATTAATTGTAATTAATAATTAACCACATCTGGTAAACCTTATGTTTTTTTTTTTGCCTGAAAAAGTGTGAAAATAGGTTGGGGAAAGCTGGTGTAAAAAAACATTGTTGCAGAGCGCCTCGATGCAAGACTATCAGAGGTATTGATGTCTATAGTTCAAGCAATATGATCATTCTCTTGCAATTTTTCTTTCTCTCAAGTCTTAAATGCTTTGCATTTTTTTTAGGCTAACCATATAACATTGTCCACTATCAATTTACTATATGCAAGCCTTGTAGTTTCCCATTTGTCCAATTTAGATACGGAGTGGGCTAAGAGTGAATCTAACAAGCAAACCTCTTTGTAGGCTTCACTGCTATAAGGACCTTATCTAGCCCTGCTTCACTGATGAAGTTGAAGTCCCACAATAGCAGGGAGATGCAATTTTTAGCAAATTGAATCTCTCCGTCTTTGAGGCTTGTGTGGAACAGAGCGTTATAACAAATCATATGTTATTAGCCTTGGGGTTTAGTAGCAGAATGTACTCTTTGCCAACTCCTGTTCTGTGGCTCTGATAGCTTTCACCTCCTCACAGCACAGTTATCTTCACTCCTTGTCAGTGTGGTCAAATGATAAACAAAAATCTGGTCAGGAAACCAAATGTGAATGGGCACCAAAACAACATTGGCACTGCTTGTAAACCTTGTCCCCTAACGCTGTTAATTGATGTTCATACTTAATCCAGGTAAAATGGGAAAAAAAAAACACATTTCTAACCCAACCCTTATTTTTAAATTACAGAGTAACTTCCTTCCAATTTTCTATCTACTTCAGCTTTGTAATAAAATTTATTCTGGAATAAGGCAAAAACATAATTCAGGAACTAAAGGGTTAAAAGTTTACACAGCCCAACGGAAAGATTTTTTTTTTCATGGTGCCTTGGTTTTTAGGCCTGTTCCTGGGGTTATTTGGGGCGCTGATTCAGAAAATTCCATTGGATAGACCACATCAGCTCTAGTTTCTTAGATATGGCTGAATTTATAAAATTTTAATCTGCTCTTTATCTTCTGCAGAATTGGGATGTCATATCAAGTTACTTTATTTGAATGTGAAATTTCTGTATTTAATTTGCCCAAATTTTTTTAGTGTAATGACCTTTGTTTCACAACTATTCGTCTATTTCCTTTCCTGTAATGCACACGGGCATAAAAATGTTTAGTTCATTTGACAGAATCACTTTTGTTCTGTTTTATTACATAATTATGTGCAAAACATTAAGATGGTAAAACATGGTTTTCATAGACTACATAAATTTGTATTTCAAAGGTTTCTCAACCTGATGTGTTTAAAACAGTTGTGCTGTGTAATAGTTATGATTGTACAGTGTGTGTATATGTTCCCACTCATTTCATTTTTGCAAATCAAACACTGTAGAGGTTATGGCTACTTCAAGACGGAGCTGCTTGAATCATCCCAACGTATTTTGCTATATTTGTGGGAAGTACACACTGAAAGCAAGTAGGAAACCTATTTTTGAGTTTGTAAAAAGAGCATGTGTAGGTTATTTTGGTGTCAAGCTTGGAGATCACGATAAGCCATGGGCTCCTCATATTGTATGCAGAACTTGTACAAAGCATTTGCGCCAGTGGACAAATGGAAAGAAAATCTGTCTGAAATCTGGAGTACCAATGGCGTGGAGGGAACTGAAAAACCACTTCGATGACTGTTATTTTTGTATTGTTAATATCATATGCATCAGTGTAAATAAACGTGACAAGCGGTCTTACCCTAATCTGCCTTCAGCCAGGAGACTTGTTCCACACTCGGATCTTGTACCCATTCCACCTTTCCTTGATCTACCACAGCTCTCAGAGAATGAGTCTTGCATGTCTGATATGGCACAAGGTAAAGAAAGTGGGGCAGTGATAGTGAATTCTGGACAACTTCACATAGTGATCTTTTTGATCAGAATGAATTGAGTGAACTGATTAGGGACATAAATCTTTCCAAGGAGTCTTCTGAATTTCTTGCCTCCAGACTAAAGGAAAAGAATGTACTTCAGCCTGGATTGAAAATGACATTTTATCAAAGGAGAGAAAAGGAGTTGCTGCCATTCTTTATCAAAGACAACAACTTAGTATCCTGCATTGACATCGGAAACTTTGTGAAGAAAATTGGTCTTTCAGAATATAACCCAAGTGAATGGTGTCTTTTTCACTGACAGTTCAAAATGTAGTTTGAAATGTGTTCTTTTAAATAACGGCAACAAATATGGTACTATTCCAACCAGTCATTCCACCAGGATGAAAGAAGAGTTCTACGCCACCTCTTTAGTCTTGGAAAAGATACATTACCAAGAGCATCAATGGATGATTTGTGTAGACTTGAAGATAGTTAATTTTCTTCTTGGTCAAGACAACTTATAAATGACCCACATTTCATAGGATCAGTGAATGAAACCAAATCATGTGCCTGGTCTTCATTTGTTCTTGTTGTGAAAAGCTTTTTTGGCAACAAGAAGACGGACAACTACACACAATTAGTAGAGGATATGCTGTAACATGAGTATTAAAATACATTATCTGCATAGTCACTTAGATCGCTTTCCAGAGAACCTTGGTGACTTAAGTGAAGAGCAAGGTGAAAGATTTCACCAAGACATAAAAACAATGGAAGCCAGATACCAAGGAAGATTGGATGCACACATGATGGCAGACTGTTGTTGGAATCTTATGCGGGATTGTCCTGGCAGATCCCACTCTCAGAAGTCTTACAAAAGGAGCTTCTTGTGTGTCGAATGAGTGGAAAGTTTGTATCATAAACTTGTGCTTTTGGTATGAAATAAGTAGATTTTCATGTAGTATACTTTTCTTTTAATTTTTAATGTTTCCTTCATGCTTAAAAGATGTTAATTTAACTACTACATTGAAATATCCTGATTTGTTATGGGCGAGGAGAGTGTAGAGTGGTATATGGCATATGTTCTGTATCTCAAAAACTAGAGCTGGTAGGGGACAATTTGTGCCATTTTTTGGAATCAGCAGATCAAATATATCCAGAAACAGGTCTAACATTTGAGGCACCAAAATGTGTGCTGGCCAGTGTTATATCATGATTTGCATAATAATATGTGATAGTGATTGTGCCAGTCATACATATATTTCAGAAGAGGCAAGGCAGGTTCACCTTATTTAGCAGTGAAGATATTCTATTTTATCGTGAAGGTATTCTATTTTATCGTATACATAAACAGTGGATGTAGTTATTGGTAGTTCATGTGCTCTAAATTTACATTTACTGTACTCTTTACTGGATGTTACAGTGCAGTTGTTTGTTAGCAAATTGTGGTCTTGTGGCTATTCATCATATCTTGATATATTGTCTTATATGAATTTTTTTTTCCACACAGAAAAAGAAAATTATTTGTGGGGTTTGATTATGTGATTAATATTTTGTATTTATACTACATTTTTCATGTTGTTGTGTACCTAGAGTTCAGAATGAGTTGTGAAAGAATATGGCAGATAAGAAATGGTACAAGCACTTTGTATAATGTTGTGTTTTGTGATACCAGAAGCATCTTCATTGCCCATCACACCCTTGGGGTTATAGGCCACAGATAGTTTCTCCAGTCGTCGCTATTCTTGGGTTAGTTCTCAACTTCCCTCCATGTGTATCCCTTGTCTCTGAGCACTTTCATAATTAACCTTCTCCAAGCAGTTCTGGGCCTTCTCTGATTTCTGTTTTCTTGGGCATTCCATGCCTGTCTTGTTATGCTGGCGTCTCATTTCCTTGATGGCAGAATATCTAAGTTTTGTTCTTTGTTCTCTGTTGTTTAGCAAATGAAATACACAATAGTTTTCTATCAGCATTTTGTGTGTTGGTGAGGGAGGAGCATCTTGAACAGTGTTTCCTATAGTGGGCTGTAGCACCTTCCTGGGAACATTGGGATGATCCATGTTTGTGGTGAGGGAGCAGCATATCAAACAGTGTTTCCTATAGTGGGCTGTACCACCTACCTGGGAGCATTGGGATGATCCATGTTTGTGGTGAGGGAGCAGCATATCAAAGAGTGTTTCCTATAGTGGGCTGTACCACCTACCTGGGAGCATTGGGATGATCCATGTTTGTGGTGAGGGAGCAGCATATCAAACAGTGTTTCCTATAGTGGGCTGTACCACCTACCTGGGAGCATTGGGATGATCCATGTTTGTGGTGAGGGAGCAGCATATCAAACAGTGTTTCCTATAGTGGGCTGTACCACCTACCTGGGAGCATTGGGATGATCCATGTTTGTGGTGAGGGAGCAGCATATCAAACAGTGTTTCCTATAGTGGGCTGTACCACCTACCTGGGAGCATTGGGATGATCCATGTTTGTGGTGAGGGAGCAGCATATCAAAGAGTGTTTCCTATAGTGGGCTGTACCACCTACCTGGGAGCATTGGGATGATCCATGCTTGTGGTGAGGGAGAAGGGAGTAGCGAGAGCATCATAACCAACGGAGTGAATTTGAAAGGGTGTTGGAAGTCACCTGGGAGTCAAGATATCTAAGAAAGTCTGGGAACCGTTGGGTCTAAATGAAAAAGGGAGAGACCAAAGACAACCTGAATAATTCCTGAAGCTGTGATATAAAGCATGCAACATCAGCTGGGGCGCTATACAGGCAGGCTTACAGACTGTGGGAAGTGGAGAGGATTTGCCTTATAAGATATCACAGGACATGTTGATCACTGTCCAAGAACCTGAAAGGGTGGATAGAAAGGTTTTGTGTGTTAGATGTTTCCAGGGATCTTCCAGTATTAGATGACTCTCAATTTACATAGATCTGTACTTAGGCAAGAAATTTTTGGCATGCATAAAGCTTGCTGAAAGCATCTATATCAGACATGTGAAGTGTGTGCAAAGCTCAAGTCCACGCACTTGCAAGCCAGCCCATCTAAAAAAGGCAGGATGTTGCCTCTTCCTAGTTTCCGCTTGTCTTGAACTACATCAGCATCTCTGTGGGGTTTTTTTGCATTTTTTACAAATATTTTTATATTCCGCACCACAGTTGACAAAAAACATGCCAACAGTTGGCTCAAAAAAAGGTTTCAGTCAGTCTGGAGGTAAAATTGTGAATGATAACAAAAGTATGAAGGCGGGAAAAAGAAAGTTTATCCTCGGTCACACATGAACATGGTATAAACTGTGAACACTGCTGTGACAGAGGGCTTTGAGACAGACTGGGAGTGAACTAGGCTGGTTTAAAAGGTCCTGAAAACAAACATTGAAACAGACTGGAAGTGAAGTAGGATAGTTTAAAGGTCCTGAAAAAAATGTCATTGAGACATTGGGAATCAACTTTAATGGCTTAAAGGTCCTGAAAAAAAAGTCATTGAGACATTGGGAATCAACTTTAATGGCTTAAAGGTCCTGAAAAAAAAGTCATTGAGACATTGGGAATCAACTTTAATGGCTTAAAGGTCCTGAAAAAAAAAGTCATTGAGACATTGGGAATCAACTTTAATGGCTTAAAAGTCCTGAAAGCAGAAATTGAGAGTTATCCAAGGTGGTTTTGAAGGTCTTGAAAACAAGTATCAAGACGCTAGAGGTTGACTAGGGTTACTTAAAAGACCCTGAAAACAGGCATTGAAACTGAGAGTATACTCTGCTTCTCTTGGAACTACCAAAAGTAGGCCAAAGATTCATTCTCCTTACCAAGCTACACCACCATTCAGACATGTCATTGCCCAGCCACATTTACCCGAGAGTCCATCAGGGCAGCTTCCATGATCCAATGGGAGAGTCAGAATAGCCTTTTAGGCAGCTGTGGTTTGCCACCTTTCCTGTGCCCTGGTCTCTGTAGGGGCCAGCTTTACCCCCACTGATGTCTTGTCCTCTGTCTCCCTGGAACTGTGAGCTCGTGTTCTTTTGCAGCTGAATCTGTGGAAATTAAGCAAGCTATGGCAGCTATTTTTTTTTAGTCTCTGCAGCTAAAAACCGGGGGGGGTGGGTGTACAATACTTCTTTAGCAGACTCTGCTACCATGGGGACTGTGGCAGTCCCTGCCCCGTTAGCCAGGGTAGGCCTGTTTTTGGGGGTACCAACGGAGAGGTGGCACAGGGTCTTGGTCAGCTATGGGTTGATGATTGTCAAAATGGACAACATCTCCATGAAAATCATTACTCTCATTTTTAGAAAGGATATGTAGTAGGAGGCATGCAGAGCAACAATAACAGGTGACAAAACACTCCTGTATGCTAGACTTTATCAGTGAGAATAGAGACCAGAATACGGAAGTGTTTTGCCATCTGTTACTGTTGTTCCACATGCCTTGTATTACATGTCCTTTTCATCACTTGCCATTCCCTTGGCATTCTTTATTAGCTGGATATTCATTCAATCAAGAAGAGTTGTGATTCTCCAGTACTCTTTGCTTGATCTGGTGTTATCCTGAACCATACTTCTGTATAAAAGGCATCCTTTAAAATGTGGTGAAGATCAAGAAAAAAAAACAGGTACTAAGTTAGACTGGAACTTTTTCAAAATATGTATTGAAGTCAGATGGAAATTTAAAAAGAAATGTATTGAGTCAGTCTTCTTCTACTTATCTGTCTGCTTATGCTTTGCAGGGAGTTTCAGACATCTGTCCACAGCAAGGTGAGAGGCCTGGGTAGCCGTCATTTTCATTACAGCTACTGAAGCCTCTCATCTTGCTGTGGACCGATGGCAATCATGAAAACAAAATACTTTGGCCATATCAAAATTCATAATAACATGCTGAAGATTGTACTAGAAGGAAAGACAAAAGGAAGAAGATAGAGAGGTAGACAGAGATGTAGATGGGAAGATAATATACAAAAGTGGACAGGATACAACTGGACTGAGTGTACTGTCAAGGTGAGAGAGAAAATGCTAAAGATTCATTACCACCAACATTTGAACATGAAGATGGCACATGATAGTGGTAGTGGTGTGATGATGATTGAGTCAAATGGGAACTTTTTTTAATGGATCATACATTGTAAACAACCAACAATTGACAGGAACTATTAGCAAACATACTCTTGGATGGATGCTGCAGCATGTGGCGGAGCATATATGGGGTTGTCCCGATTGCAGTTAAGCCAGAGTCTGAATTTTGAACTTTGAGATTTAAAAAGAAAGGTTTTGATTTTGACTAAAGAAAACATAGTGCCAAATTTAGTCCAAGAAATACTTAATCAACCACACCCAAATGAACTCATAAATCTTGAAACTGATTTACCAATCCTACAACGAAATGTCAACCTTGATGAAATTACATGGAATGAAATTGAAACAGCAGTGAATCTAATGGCTAACAACAAAACTGCAGGTAAAGATGAAGTAATAGCCAATATGTTAAAAGCTGTTAACAGTGACAACATGAGCCAACTACAAAGAATGTTTAATAAAATTTGGAAAGAGGAAAAAGTCTCTTCTAAATGGAAAAAAGGAATCATTGTTAAAATACCCCCCAAAAAAGCAACCTTAGCAATTTCAATAACTGGAGAGGAGTAACCTTACTATCAGTTGTGTTAAAAGTATTTTGCAAAGTTATTCTGAATAGAATTAAAGATGTAGTGGATACTGCAATGAGAGAAGAACAAGCTGGATTTCAAAAAGGGACAAACTGTCTTGACCAGATCTTTAAGAATAATACTCAAAGAGCATATCAAAAAGCAAAAACCATTAATCTTGAACTTCATAGACTTAAAAAAGGCATTTGATACCATATACAGAGATTCATTGTGGAGAATTTTAAAATTATATGGAATACCATCTAAAACTGTCAACATCATGAAGGATCTCTACAATGGATATGTTTGCACAGTCAACACAGAAGAAGGAATGAGTGAATGGTTTCAGATTGAAACAACAAGGATGTATACTATATCCCTTGATTTTTGGAATTTCCATAGACTTCATAATGAAAAAATGCTGCACAGGTAAAACAGGCATTGATTGGGTACATTTGACTCAACTAGAAGATCTTGATTTTGCAGATGATATAACTCTTATCAGTAACAATGTGAATTCCGTGTAAGAAAAAAAAATAGATATCCTGTCTTCACTGGCTGTTAAAATGTGACTTGAAATTAACAAGGAAAATTGTTAAAAATAATGAGACTTCTCATTAATCACAATGGAAAAATATACGTAGAAGGAATAACTGTTGAATAAGTACACCAATTTGCATACCTTGGCAGCTACATAGACCAGGATGGTGACACCAGAGAGGAAGTTAGAATTGCTAAAGCACTACTGAGCTTCAAGAATCTTGAGAACATATGGCATTCAAAAGTTATAACCACAAAAATCAAGTTAAGATTATTCAATTCATATTTAATATCCACCCTCATTTATGCATGCAAAAGCTGGAAAACAACTAAAGAAATATAGACTCATTTATAAACAAATGGTTAAGGAAAATATTTGATATAAAGTGGAATGAATTCAAGAACAATGCAGAGATAAGACAGATGAACACACAATAACCTGTCTCATGGGTGATCAGAATAAGAAGGTGGACATATGTTGGAAGAAACGGAGAATCCCAAAACAAGCTATCAAGTGGAAAACAACAGGCTGAAGAAAAAGAGGTTGATCACATGAAACTCTAAAGAGGACATTGAGAGGCCAGTTTAATGGGCATAATATCCTTTGATGAGGTTGAAAAGATCGCCGAAAACAGGAAAACTTGGCAAACTACCATGCGAGCCCTATGTGACGTTTAATGGCACGGGAAGGATGTAAGACATACAGTATCGAGTTTCCATAGATATATATATATTCCACAAATATATTGTAATAAGTCGCCAGTATGTTGCAAAGGAGAGCATACAATAATGGACAGAGATGAAATAATGGAATGATTGCGTGAATACATTAAAGAACTCTATGAGGACAATAGAAGCGAAATAGATATATGAAATAATAATGAAGGGCCTTCCAAATTAAAAGTAGACTTGGAAGAACCCATCAAATGCATGAAAAACAAAGCAACAGGACTAGATAAAATCACCAAGGAAGGATTTGAAGCATTAGGAGAGCTTGGCATAGAAATATTTACCAGATTGCTGAATGACATCTATAACAGTAACTATGTCCCATCAGACCTTTTGCAATCAGTTTTCATTGAAACAAGGTGCAGTTGAATGTGAAGACCATTGAACCATTAGTCTTATGAGCCATGTTACCAAAATCCTGCTTCATATTATCATGAGAAGAGTCAGGAGCAAAATAAAACCAGAAATAGTTGAAGTACAGTGTCGCTTCGTTGAAGGAAATTGTGCAAGTAATGCCATATATATTATATATTATATATATATATATATATATATATATATATTGAGAACATTGATGGAAATATCAATAGAAGTAAAGACAGACCTATACTTATGCTTCATAGACTACTGTAAACCATTCGATAAAGTGAGAAACAGAAATTATAAGAATGCTGGAAGACATCAACATAGATGGGAAAGAGCTGAAACTCATCAAAAACATACTGGCAGCAATCAGCAGCATTGAGGGTTGAGAACCTAATAGGAGCATTCCAAGACATAAAATTGAGAGTGAGACAAGGATGTGTTTTATCTCCTGACCTCTTCTCCTTGTACAGTGAAAACATAATGAGAAATATAAAGAGCTTGCCATGAATATCAACTGGGGGGGGGGGGGTACAACCTAAGGGAGTTCATCATGTGCCGTGCCGACTGGCGTTGGCTATTATGCTTCTCCAGAGTACACGACCCTTCATGCAGGCCATCAGTTCAGTTGGTGATCTCCTCTCACACCATCCCGTCAGACTGTCCAGTATCATTTCTCTTGGTCTTCCTCTTGATCTTCTTCCTTCTATTTCTCCTGTTATAATATTTTCAATGCCCCCTCTTCTCATTGCATGTCCTATGTCAAGCATAACTATTCTTGGGAACTACAACAGTGGTTTCCCGTTGCCTTCTGTCGGTTTGTGTACGGACTCTCCGCTAGCCTTTGGACTCCCTGTCCTACCCGCAAGGCAGCGGGAGCGAGAGGTTTTAAGGCGCCTCTGACCCGCCTGGTATTCCCTTCACTGAGCACCTGAGGCACTTTATAGGAGTAGTAGAGCCACCTACTACCCCACCTCGCTCTCTGAGTCTACCGCCAGTTCCTTATTCACAGGGATCCTCCATATCTGGAGGACTTTCACCATCCGCCACCTGTGACGCGCTGGGTTGGGGATGGTCGCCCCAGCTTTACCCAGACTAAGAGAGGCTGGAGTTAAAAGGCAAATTACAGCAAAGATCAGAAGCAGACAAGCGAGATTTGTAGGACATTTTCTGAGAAAAGGAAAACTGGAACACTCTGTGGCAACTGGAAAAATTGAGGGAAGAAGAGACAGAGAGAGAAGTTACTGGATGACCTGTCAGTGTGGCTAGGAAGAAAAGTCACCTGTGGATCCCATAATAAGACAGGGAATTGTGGAGAGAAATGATCGCCTACGCCACACGGCATGGCACTTGAATGAATGATTCTCTCCCCTAATCTTTATCAAAACGCACCGTACTATGTGCATTGAAATGTTTTATTCTATTGTGCATTTGCAAATTATAAATAATGGGGTTTTCTTCTCATAGCTGATACTATTGAAACACAAACACCGTTTCGAATGTGAAACGGATTATTATGACTTCCTTTAGGACCCAGAATCCCCTCAATAACCGTTCCGTCACCCCAGCACGGTGGGCACCATCTTTCATCATCCCCCTAAAACCTGAAAGTTTGGGGGAAAACCTGGAAGAAAGAACAGATCCCTACAACATTGTATTGCAACATCAATCAACATCCTTCTTATAAACCACATTTCCATGGCCTCCATTTCTCGATGTACTCTCTTATTCATGGACCATGCTTCACACCCATAAAACAAAATTGGCTCGATGTAACATTTAAGTAAGTACTCGGAATCTTGTTTCCATTGATACGGATCTGTTGCACAAGATGTTTCTCATTTTCTGGAATGCTGACTTGGCCTGATCACGTCTGCTTTTTATTTCGTTGTGACATTTCCCATCGGCTGTTATAATCGTTCCTAAGTACCTGAATCTATGAACTTGTTTCAGTACTGTGCCATCGATGGTAATGCTACATTTTGGTGGTATTCTTTGAGAGGACCATCACTTCAGTCTTCTTTTTAAGGGAGAGAATATGCTTGCAAAGTAGCTTACCCTGAGTCACTCTTCTGCCACGGGAAAGAGGAATTCACCGCCAGCAGAAGTTAACAACACGGCGAAAGAGCCACGTCAGTTTTCTATACATGGAAGCACATTTTTTTTTTCTTTTTTCTTGTACCACTTACTTCCATTTGTTTGCAATGTTTCTTGCGTGAACTCATTGTTTTGTGAAATGCTTTATACACCGTGGCAGTTCCTGCTTCTCAGCCTGTGAACAGCTAAGCCTGCAATAAGTTTCGACATTTCCAGCTTTATCATTTGTTGGCCACTTGCAAACCAGTTCGCGCTTTAGCATCAGTTTCTGGTTTATTTATGCATGCTCACTTTATTGCAGTGGATTTTTATTAATAATTTCGACTTAAAATCAGAAACTCATTCACGCAAGATTCACACTAGATCTGCGTGATTTTCAGTTTTTATATCAAGTGTCCCGCAGCAGTTGTTCAGAGCAAAGTTACAGAGGTGATATTGGTTTGATCACGGTTACAGCAAAAAAAAAAAAAAAAGAAAAATGGTGCTTCTAACGATGATAGCGAGGATTGCTGATGGTCTGTTGCTGTCAGCCTCAGTGCAGGAAGACGAGCAGGTATGAAATATTATAAGTTAGCATTGAATAATGAAACTCTTCCACAGTGTAAATTTCACTTTCCTCTTCATGTCTTGTGTCATATTGTAGCATAGGCACATGGAATTCTCACTTCTTTTGTGCAAGATGCAGGCAGAATGCCTGACTTTGATATTAAGAGAGTCTTGACCAGTTAAATTTCAAATTTTTACCTCCAATTTTTAAAATCTGATGAAAGCAGCAAAGCGTACACAAATCATGCCCAGGCTGATCCAAAAGCAGTGGTGTTTAAATGTGTTGTCCTTGTACGAAATCCTTGAAAAAGGCTCATGCCAAAATACTGGGTGTTTTAGGTTCTTCATTTCTATATTCTCATCTTACTTCCTTAATTTTCTGCCATTTGTGCTTCTGTTTAAAACCTCTATCTTAATGTGAAGAAAACTAAATTGATGAAAACTGACAAAACAAATAAGGCAGCTGAAATGTGTATCAGTGAGAAAGAAGTGGAAGTCTTGAATATCTTGGATCACTACTAACTAATAATGGAGATATAATGAGGGATATTAAAAGAACATCTATCGCTCGTCAAAAAGTAAAACAATTAAAGAAGCTGTGGAGAGGAACAGACTGAACTACAAAAGAACATTTTTAAGGGCATGCATCTTTCCCATCGCAACATATGCCTGTGAGACCTGGACACTTAACAAAACAGCTGAGAAACACATAAATGCCTTTGAATGTAAATGCTACAGAAGAGTTCTCCAAATATCATGGACACAAAAAAGAACAAATATATCTATACTACAAGAACTTAATATTGAAGAAGGCTGGCTAATAAAGATTAAAAAGAGAAAACTTAAATATTTTAGATACATTAAACATCATTATAATCTAGAGAAGACTGTCTTGGAAGGATACATAATGGGAAAAAGAAAGAGGAAGACCAAGGTGAAGATGGCTGCAAGACATCATTGATGATCTGCAAATGGATGCATCAGCAGCAGGAGATCTTGCTTACAACTGAGAAGCCTACAGGAGAGCTGTTAGGAAGGCAAAGGACATGCAAATGACTGACTGACTGTGTTTCTGCTCATTTTCCTCATTTCCTTTGTTGTTGTGTAAAACTGAACCATACACCCTTGTCTAAGTATATCTTTATTAAAAGGTAAAGGTAATCCTGTCAAGCCTTAGAGGCACATAGGGATATGGTGTTAGTGCCCATATTTTCTATAGCTTTAAAATGCTACTTTTTAATAATGAAACTCTCTCTCTCTCTCTCTCTCTCGGGGCTTCCGCAAGGGTTTTCCACAAATGCCTGTCCTTTGCCTTTTTTTTCTGCTCTTGCCCAGGTGAGCCCTCTATTGCTCAACATCCTCTTTGTTGTTCTTCTACATGTCTCTTTTGGTCTACACTTCTTCTGTTCCCCTGTGGTGTCCATCTTAGTGCTGTTTGTGGTAGTGAATAATGAAACTACTTTTAGTTTTTGAAGCAAGATGACGCAGCTTTGTTCAGTTTGAGTGCTCAGTGACTGTGTAATTATTTAATCTGACTGTCTTTTCTAAGTTTAGATGTGGGGCATTAATTAAGAAGGAAGTAATGACACCTCTGTACTGCCTTGACTTGGATACCTCAAGGAAAAAGAAAGAGGCGGCTATTGGGGACATGGAGACACACAATGCAAGAACAACTAAAGGAAATGGGAAAGACATGGTTTGAGGTGTCTCAGCTTGCTCAAGACAGTATTGGCTGGAGAACTTTTGTTGATGCTTTATGCTCCATTGGGAGTACAGAAGACTGATGATGATGAATGTTAGTAAAAAATGAGAGGCTTGCAGAAACAAAAAGATTATGATGTCACATTTTTTAATTTGAGACAGAGGTGCACCTTGTCCAGTCTTAGCACAAAATTTCCTCTTGGCTGTCCACACAAACACTGAAGTTCCCTTTACATAAACTTGTGGCGATCAAAGATAAGAATACAGGACAATACAGGATACATATTTTGAAATAGGGGACATTTAGGCATCCTGATGGAAGTAATATGATTGACTGAAAAAATCTTTTAATACTTTACCATGTAATATGAGACAGTTGGTCACTTAATGTTGTTATATATATTTCATTCAGGAAATATTATCAGCTGTTTAAGGTAACTATTTGTGGTAAAAAAAAAATGGTGTGTATAATATTCTAAGATTCTGAATTATATAATATGAAAAGAATCTGATTTATATTTTGTCTGTTAGAGTTCTGATTATATTGCTGGACTTTGTGTGGTGGTGATTGTCACATATAGCAGCACACTTCGGCCATTTAAATGTTATCAACCTAATGCACTTTCATACAGCATTGTTAACATGTTGTGACTGTGATGATATTATCTTTCTCCATTGTCACTTTTTAATTTATGAATGCACATTGCTACTTCTTCTTAATCTTTACTTCAGCATTTCAGAATGTCACCACACGTGATACTATACAGTTCACCACAAGACTGAAATCTTATCACACATAATCACTATAAAATTCAGATGGTTTGTTCCTGAATCAAATTATAATTCACTTTTGATACTCATCAGATGAAATTAACAAGTATCAAACTGAAACATCTCCGAAAGCATTTTACTGAAAGTTCCAAAAATATCAAATTTCTACATTTCTCATGTGGTACTAATAATCACTTTCTAACTTGAAATACTATCTTCTGTCTGTCCTAAACTACTTCTGGTTCTAAACTGTTTCTCTATCTCCTGAATATCTATTGCTCTACCTGTACATGTGTTCTATCTGTTGTCGCTCTCCTCTCTATCTTTCTATTCTTCTTTTCTTTCTCCTCCTGTCTTTCTTCGAAACTGCATGACTATGTTATATATCATAAGTCAGCTCTCCAATAGGACACACCTCTAGATCTTTCTGTTAGTCAACTAGTTGACAACATACTGTCTGGGCCCTGATTGGAATTCAAGACGAGTTGGTCCACTCCCTTTGGTCATCTTGGTCTGCTGGACAATTCATGTGTACAAATTGTGTCCTAGGATTTCTTAAATATGCCTCACCTGTCACTAAGTCTGTTGTGTCAAATCCTTCTATTCAGTTTTCTCATATGGGTATACTCATCTTATCCAGTATCAGATGTTTGCAATACCTGATGGGGTCCACTTCTGTTTACAGTGTCCACTTGTCTGTCTCCATATGTGCCATTTTTATCAGAGTAAATCCTCCAAATGCATATTCAGCATCCTTGTATCTTGTATTTGTATTTATCTACTTCATTCTGTCACAGTAATACTAATACTGTGGGAGTGTTCCTCTCCCACTGGTTTTCAAATTATATACTTCGTTTCCTAACTACTTTCTGCTTATCGATAATAATCATAACTATAATAAAATTCTAATATTAAAAATAACATTAATAACAATAATACTGTCCTTATATACAAGGGTATAATAATACTACAATCATAACTTACAAGGCACTATGTTACATATGCCAGCTTGTGATGATTCTTGTATGTGTGTGTTTGTTTGAAGGTTTTAATTTTATACATTCATGTATTGTCTATTTCATTTCTCTGCTCTTTTTTTTTCCATTAGTCAGGCCGAAGCCTTGCTGAGTACCAAGGACAGGCGAAACAGCTTTTCAGAAAATTGTCGCAGGATCCGAACCCCCCGGCCAGATGCAGTCTAGAGACAGGAAACTATTTTTTTCAGTGAGTTACCAAGTCTTGGAAAGCAGAATCAAGTTTTCTTATATTTTTGATTTGCTAGTTGATGATCTTCATATTATCAGTAGCTGGTGCTCCTAGCAGTTGATTCTATGGTGATGGTTTTGGGCTGTGGCATTTCCATAGTGAACTGGGAAGCAGGTTTTTTTTTTGGTTTTTTTTGTAGACTCCATCTCTGATTAATAGCGTATTTATTCCAGTGCTGTGCTACCAGTGCCAGATGCAGGGAGTTACTAAGAAACAAAAGATTAAAATAACCATATATGAAATGAGAGATGTCTTAGGAAAGCAGCAAATGTCACAAGGTGTGACAAGCTAAGAAATGACACCATAAGACGGTAGGAACTGCATCATGTCTGCAGCACAAGGAGAAGCAAAGAGTCGAGTGGTTCGGCCACTTAATGAGAATAACCCATTCCTGCCAGCCGTGAGAGCCTTCCAAAGAACTATTGGACGCAGATCAAGTGAAAGACCCAGAAAGAGGTGGGTAGATGGTGTCGGAGAGAAATTAACTAATTGTGGCATTGACCACCACTGAGGCCACCCATTTTGCCTCAGAAATGCCAGTTGCGTCTCCCCTGGACACTTCATGCTACTAGATGAAGGATAAAGTAAAACCTGTCTCTGTGGGAGAAGCGCATCATTTCCTGCCTCACCAGCCAGACTAAATAGTGCAGCAGCCTGTTCTCCAGAAGATCTGGAGGATAAAGGTGGTGGCCAGCTCTAATTTTGCAGACTCTCTCATAACTGTACCATATTTTTTAGCCTGTTCATTTTTGCACCCAGGTGACAGAAAGTAATAATTTCAGGTAATAGAAGTGTTAAGGTCACCCTACCATGCCTTGGAGGCATATAAGGTTGTGGTGTTAGAGCCCATAATTTCCCTGACCTGCCAGCTCACCAGAGGATGATGTGGTCACCATCACACCTGGCTGCCTTTCCTTTCCCCAATTCTTGAAGAAGTCGAGTACCCTTTTCTACAACTGGGTGACTGGGGTGCTTCTGGCCGGATTTGAACCCCCTTATCTTTGCCATCAGAGACTAGCACACTGCACTGACCACTTCGCCAGATGCCCAGATTCAGGTAATACACAATATTAAATATAAACAATAATTATAAGAATAAATATTTCAGCGTTAAAACATCCTGTCTCCAAAATACGGGTAACAAAATGCCGATGGTGAAAAGTCCTGCTTCGTATTATAAGCTTTTGGGTGTTTATGCCTGTCTAATGATATATTTGACATTAGTGTTCATGTATGTTTGGTTAGTTAGTTTTATCTCCATTGAACCACTTCTTCTTCTTCGAACATTTTCAGATGTTGACTTGTGTACTTTTGAAGTAGTTGGTGATCATCTGGAGGGCGTGGACACCCCCATACAGTTTGTTTTGAACTAGTATAGTAGTTGACCGTATTCGTCTTCTTCTTTTGTTCATGTTAGGCACTCCTGCAGGATGTGGTCTGCTGTCATCTTATTGGTGCCACATGCACATTCATCAGCTGATCCCGTCTTGAATTTGTTGTACATATCATACCTTAACCTGTTTTGCCCAGTACATAGTCTCAAGATGATAACTTGCTCTTCTCTGTTTAGCTGGCAGTAGGCATCATTTCTTTGGTGATATGGGTGCTCTTTCTCCCATTTGTTCTTGTAGCTGAGATCTATCAGCATTTTGGCCTCCTCATATGTTATGCTGGTGCCTGTCTGTGGTAGTTCATTGATCCTCAAACTCCTGTTCTTTGAATTCAGTGCCCTCGGTTATTTTGAAGCGAAGACATTGATGGAGGTGGGGATGCAGGTTGCTGTAGCCTGCTTGAAGATCCAGAACTGGCCCCAAGATTCGAGCTTCTTGGTAAGCTTTACCATCTTGAAGCCACATCAGTCCCCACCCAAATAACCAGGCTGAAAGAGTGTGCCAGCCTGTTACTAGGAACCTCTATTGAAAGGAAGGAAGGGTCTCCATCAGTTTTGGTTTGCCATGGATAAATCTGTGGTTTGTTTCTTTGTTTTTGGCCATATGTGCATGAGTTGTATTCTTTCAACTTTTGAATACTTTGTTTTCTGACAGTGGTTAATTATTTTTTTCCCCTTATTTCATCTCCAGTTACCTGATAGAAAGAGGTGTGTGCTACCTTGTTCTCTGTGAGAAATCATTCTCCAAGAGGTTAGCCTACTCCTATCTGGAGGATCTTCAGACTGAATTCAGCTCACAGTATGGGTCTAAGCTTGACACTGTATCCAGGCCATACTCTTTCATTGAGTTTGGTGAGTGATTTTTTGTTGTATGTCTACTTATTCCATCTCACTGTGTTCAATCAACAGTTTATGTTGTAGAAACCAGTGCAGTCTTCAGGTTGCACACAGGACACATCATGCTGAATTTACACTTACAGAGAGTGACTGCAGACCACACTCTATACTGCATGCACCACAACAGATAAGAAGACGGAACTGTAATTGCACTGAAATATCTTCAGAAGAAACAAACTCCAAATCTCAGACATTCTGTACAGAAATATAGGACAACTCAAAAAGACCTGTACTGTTCCACTACAAAGGAAAAAGTGAAAAGTCATAAACCCAGGAACTGGAAAAGTCAAAGTCGGTGCAATTATTTTTGATTTAACCAAATATTGTTTTTCATTTCTAAAATAAGTTTTCTGTCATTACTGTCTTACTACTACAAAAGCTTTTTTATTTATTTTTTTAACTCTTCCCGTGCCACAGTAAGAAAAGCGGATATTCAGTTACATGCCAGAGTAAAAGCATGGGTCTTGATATGTTAGGGGGTATAGGTGTAAAATGGAATGGAAAACAGTATTTACATATACTTCCGTGTACTTATTATGTTTCAAAGTATAACTAAATGAATGAAAATTTCATAAATGCAAAGTTTTTTAGGAAAAAATAAGTAATGTGATGTTTTTAGACACTGATTGTGCCCAGCTCACCATCGGCTAGGTCTAGATGTGCACTACTTACCATCTGAGATGTGTAGATGTACTTGTCGATCTCATATTCTGATTCTGTGTTGCATTCTCACTAAATTAATGTCTGAAATAACCTTCTAACTACTTCTCCTGTCGTCTAATATGTCTAGATCTACTTGGGATACATGGCCATGTCCATACCCCTATCTACATCATCAAAAAATTGAAAAATTTTGGTCTTTCTCTTCCTTTTTCTCGGTCGGAATCGCTCGTAACTAGGCACTCTTTCACCATTTTGAAAAGTGTCACCAGAATTGCGGACGAAATATGTGCAATCTAAATGTTACACTGGTTGTTTTATTGAAATAAACCAGTGATCGCTATATCGACCATCGGTAAGCAGCGGGGTAAACGGAAGGATCGATAAAGCGACCAGAGGCACTGAAAGAGTTAAGCTTATGATCAGGCTTGTAACGTTGGCTGTGGAGGGTCGATATAAATATACCATTTTTGAAGGAGTAAGAGTCGGGCAGAACTATATAAAGGTAGCCCATAACAAATGCCGTAGAGGACGAAGCATTAGAGACCTCATTAAGCTAGGCCTTCAGCTTATGAGATAGGGTGGCCAGTTCCTTTTCTCACTGCCTTTCCTTCCCAGATTTTTTTGGGTTCCCATTTTACAAGGCTGGGTCAACCTCAGGGTCATATTGGTCAGAAAAAAAATCCTGCTCAGCTGTGGATTCAGATCTTAGACCATTTGGTTGCTAGAGAAGTGCTCTAACCACTACACTAGCCAGTCCCCACAGAACTATAATGGGGCCAGAGTAAGCACTTTTGCATAGAATCAAAGTTGGCAGAAATGTATTGTTTCTGGAGGAGCTGAGTAATAGAAAATTAAAGGAAGTGTTGTAAGCAATTTTGAGTGGAGTTAGAGTCATTTGGTAGAAATATACTATTCACAAAAGCCTCATGGTCAAAGGTTTGGCATACTAACAACACAAAGAAGGTTATAAGGTATTTATAATGCTCTGTAGTGTAACAATATGTAACTTCCTTATGTAAAAACGGCCTGATTGTTTTTTGTGCATGTGTTCAGATACATACATGCAGAAAGCTCGGAAGTCATACATGGATTCCAGGGCAAGGCGTAATCTTGGCCAAATCAATGCAGAACTACAGGATGTGCAGAGGATTATGGTTCAGAACATTGATGATGTGCTGATGAGAGGGGATGCTCTCTCAGGTTAGTCTCTTTACACTAAATGTTTATGTACACTTGGTGTATGTGCCCCACAAAGTCACTGGAGTCAGCAGAGATAGAGAAGAAGGCACTCTTATGAAGGCCAGCAGAGTTAGAGAGGTGAGAAGACACTCATATGAAGGCCAGAAAGCCAAATCTGGTTGAGATTCAACCTTCTTTTCCCAGCACCATTTAAGGCTTCTGTTGTGACACTTCAGCTTGGTAATGATGCTGGGGTTGACAGAGTTCTCCATTGCAGTAGAGCTGCAGATAAGCAAGTTTGGTGTCCTCTGGAAAGTTAGGAAGGCCAACACAGCTACCCTGTCAGATATGAAATCTTGATCTCAGAATCTGCAACACTGTCTTGGTTACCATTCATTCATTTGCATGTCCCTTGCAGAACTTTGTTTCCCTAACAGCACTTCTGTAGGCCTCTCGGTTGTGAGCAAGATGGCCTGCTGCTGCTGATGCACCATGTTGGTTACCAAGAACATCAAATAATACACTTATACAGAGAGATCATGCCACAATAACAGCAGTCCAGAATTAAGAAGTTCCTCGTGAATATTTTAACCCAGATTTGTTTAGATCATGAAAAAAAATGAACTAAACATCAGATACACGTTTTATTTTTATTTGACAGCAATAGCAATTTAAACTGAATTTTCATTCCATTTCATTTCTCTGATCCAGCAGGCATTTGAGCATGTGCTCTTTGGCTCGAAGCGATGGTAAAATATCTGCAGGTCTTCTTTAATTGTACTGAGTTTGTATACAATGTGTTTTCAATGTTTGGATGTTCAGGCAGGTATTCCTGTCATAAACCTTTGAGTGCTGGACATTCTAGGAGATGATATGTGACTGTTTCTTTGTTATTATCACACAGTGGGCATTTGGGGGTTTCATCAGGTATTATCCAGTGTATGTGTGCCTTCAGGGGCATGTGCCTTGTTCTTAACTGAAAAATGGTGGTTTGCTCTCGTCTTTTTAGCATATTTATGGCATCTTTCACATTTGGGGTGGTCATGTATTGGAAAAACTGCTCTGCCTGTGTTTCCCTTAAACTGTGAAACATTGATGAACTAATTTGACAATAAATTTTATCGTGAATTATCATAAAGTCTTAATGTCAAAATTATCCCATTGTCCAAAATATTCCAGTTGGAGAGATCCTGGTTCTGTGGAATATGTAACACGAAATTGGTGGGAGCACAGTTTTGTTTCAAAATTTATCCATAAATGTGTTAGGATCATTACCCTTGCACTCAGACGTAAGTTCTCTGGTCTGCTTCTCGGTATACAGCTACTGATAACACCAGTCCAATCACTTCTCTTGTATTTCTACTGAGCATTCAAAAATCCCCTACTCGCTTGCTGCGCCTGTCACAGTATCACCAGAGCCCAGTTTGCCAGTTTGTTTCAGGGCAACCGTGTTTGGCTCTCACAGCTAGTATAGCACCTCAGTGGCATATTATAGCCACACCGTACTTCGCCCAAACTTAGCAATCCCCTACTTTGTCCAGTTTCTGTCATTAACAACTCAGACTGCCTTCTCACTCAGATATCTCGACGGACACCAAAAGAACAACTCTTTCAGACAATATTCACCCCATTTCTGTGCTGTAAGTGCCAAACATGGACTCGCCAAATACCATGGCACAAAGATAACAGCATGTGAGATGAAATGGTTAAGAAAAATTGTAAACAAGACAAGAAGGGATCAAGTCTGAAATGAAATAATCCAGAAAATGGTGGAAACAGCACCTGTCAAGGACCACATTGAAAATCAGAGAATTAAGAGGTTCGAGCATTTGATATATGTGAATCCAGAACCAGTGGTACATGCATACAACTTGAAAATATCTGGATATAGGGTGCAAGGACAACCAAGGAAAAAGTGGATAGATGGGGAGAAAAACACACTGAGGAAGCATAACATGACAGCAGTCCAGGCCTCTCACACTGCTCTGGATTGATGTCTGAAACTCCTTGCAATTCTAAGGGCATAAGCAGACTGACAAGAAGAAGAAGATAACACCAGATCTGCACTGATTTATAATATACCTGTTATTATGCCTCTTTTAAAATGTGTTATTTGATGGAGAATTCAGGACCACAGAGTTATTGTTTGACCTCAGATTGCTAAGTCACCCTCATGCATTCACTTCCCAGAATGCTTCAGATTTATGGCTTGGTTAAATGCAATCCTTGGTTTGTGAAAGTTGAAGTAACAATTTTCAGGTGAGATGGTGGATAATTTAGAATCAGTATTAATATATTAAAATTTTGTTGTTTTCTTTCTTTTTTGTTTCATATTCATTTTATAACAAGTTCAAAATATATTTTATTTTGTGGTTATTTTACTTCTTTACCTCCAGTTCTTGATACTAAAGCCAGCAACTTGTCCACACAGTCACTGAAGTACAAGAAGGATGCAAAGTACCTCAATCTGCGGTCATCCTATGCCAAAGTTGCTGCTGTTGTCATAGTCGTCATTCTCTTCCTTCTCTTCATCCGTTACTGGATCTTGTGAAGAGTGCTTCGATAATGTTGATTTATTCAAATGTTTAAAAATGTGACAGTTTGCTACATTTTGGTTTGTTAGAGACAGGAAGAAAGATTTTGCTGTTATTTTGTTATTGATATATAACTGCGCTGTGAATGTGTTATGTATTAGTTCTTGATAGTTACTTATATTGACTGACTCCAGTTTGTGAGACCTACGAAAGACAGATCTGACCATGGGTAATCTGACAGAATCTGCCTTGAAAACCTGGAAAAAAATTATTAGCTTCATCCTGGTAACTTGGTTTTAGTTATAGCATGACCTAAATAAGTGCTCAGCATATAGAGTCTGGTAGAGTGTGTATGTTTGATATGAAATACATTATTTTTAGGGGTTTTTTTTTTAATATAAATGAAATGTGAGTGTCTTCATCATCTTCACCAGGTGCCGTGCTGACTGGCGTTGGCTGTTATGTATCTCCTTAGTACCCGATCTGTCATGCAGGCCATCAGCTCACTTGGTAATCTCATCTCACACTATCTCGTCAAACCGTCCAGCATCATTTCTCTTGGCCTTCCTCTGGTTCTTCTTCCCTCTTTTTATATAATTCAAGGCTGGGCTGAAGTTTTGCCTCCATTTCATTAAAATGAACAACGGGTTGACATTGAAAAAAAAACAATCTAGCTTTATCTTTTACTTATAATTTCACATTAATTACTTCTTGACAGACTTTCTTCCAGCCTCCATACATTTCTGCCAAAATGTTTAGTAATCTGCAGAATCAGTCATTATCAGAATTCTTTTTCTCCTTTCAATCTGCCTGGCAGACCGCGAACTTCTTCCCAATCCTTTATCTATAAACTTCGTTACCCAAGTCTCATAGCGCTTGCATTAACACAGTGATCCCTGTAAATCTACTTTTGATGAATGTCAGTGGTAGCAGGTGTTTCAGCATTGAGAAAGTGGGTAACGGTGTGTTTGTTTGAATCTTACTATCTTCCAGGTTGCCATTTTTTAACCTGCGTTGGGCAGAAGCCGTGAGAGTTTCAGGCACTCTCTATTCCAAATAGTGAAGGGTTGGCAGTGCCCTCCCACCACCACCCACACACACACACCCACCCCCCCCCCCCCCCCCCCCGTGCTAATGCAGTACTGAGTGGATGTATCATTTCTTACCGGAATATTCCATAAGAGGCAAAAAATTTCAACCTGCCACTGTTTGTTTTTTTTTTTTTTTTTGCCGATTAAAGTTGCAACAAAAGTATGTGGTTTGTATGTGTTAATAGTATGTGAGGTAGTTTCCAGCAGTTCTTTTGGCTTGGATTCTGCTTGTATGAGATACTAGTTATGAACTTGTGCCTGGTGTACTGTGATTAGATCTGTTTGCTGCTGTGTGAGTGTGTGTGTATGAGAGAGAGAGAGAGAAGCACAGGTCTAAAATAAAAAGGCTGTTTGGATGTGATTCACCCATGTGTGGTAGCCTCATTGATTCTTATCAAGGTGTTGATAGCATTCACCAGTGGAGTTTGTGGCATGTCTTGACAGAATATGTATTCCCAAACAAACAACACAGTTTTGGGTTTTTGTTGGTTTAGAGGCTGACACACAACATTATCTTGTTTTTTTTTTTTTTTGTGATGAAAGAAGTGGGGGTAAAGGATGGTGTCACCAGATATGAATGTTACCTAAAGGGCAGAAGATAAATGTAGAACTAGTATCACATCTTAAAGAAACTGAGACATTTTTAGACTGGTGTGCAAGGAAGCGGATCTTTATTTGAGCATCATAAACAGAATCATATTCATTTCCCCCCATTTATCATATAAACATGGTTGAAGAAAAGCAAAGCGCCATTTTAAAAAAAAAAAAAAAAGGAAGCATTCTTCGCACTAAAATCTTGTTTCACTCTAGCTTCTTTCACAGTGTAGGTAATTTTTAATGGAGCTTTGTGTTTTTTTTTTTTAGGTAATATATAGTGGGTTTTGTTTTTCATTATTGTAACAGTTGTTCCAAGTGAAAGCTAAGACTAAAGATGCCCCCCCATGCATATGAAGGAAATACTGTCAGTTATGATAGAAAACTACAGCATGGCAGATATTAGGAAGAAGTGCAGAAATGTGTAAAACAATGTTGCATATTCTTTTTTTTAAAGAAGTGATTAAATATAGAATTTCAAAATTAAAGAAAAACAACTAATAAATGTAAATTTTTTTTTTATACAGAGATTCAACAAAATATATTTTATTTTAGATTGTAATAACCAGTAATATGAATGAAGTAATGAACATATGTCACTTTTTTTTTTTGTTTGTAAGTGAATATAATGAGGAAAATTCTAAAACACTCACAGATTTGTACAGATATTTTGATTAGTAAACTTTAATTTCTCTTTTATGACTTGTTTATTTTCTAGGACACAAAATAACCATAAAAAACTGGGGTTGGGGGGGGGGGGGGTGTGCTGATGAGAATTAAAATTGTTTCACAACTTATTTTGAATCTTACTTTATGGGTGCACCTTTTTTTTTTCCAGTTTGCTTAAATATTTCCAAATAAGCAGTTTTTATGTTAGTTATGTTAGTATATTTGTATACAAACTGTTGCTTCTGTACTGAATTGTTCTGTTAATGCAGTGCATTTTGTTCCCTTTCTTCCTAGAAGAAGTTTGACTTTGCCCCATGTACGCTCGTCATTGTTTGTCAAGCTGGTACAGACTAACCATTTGTTTGTACACTGGAACTGTTGATACGTAGAAGCCTTGAAGAACGTAACAAGAATGGGGCAGATGAAGTTGGGGTAAAACGTGTGGACCAGAAAGAGGAACCCACAGAATATGGTTAGCCTACTGACTTGGGGAAAATATGGAAACAGATGAAAGTTGTTTGACTGTAAAAAAAAAACCCAAAAAAGTAAAGGTAACCCTGTCATGCCTTAGAGGCACATATGGATATGGTGTTAGTGCCCATATTTTCCTTGACCTGTCAGCACACTAGAGGGTGATATGGTCAGCATCATGCCTGGCTGCCTTTTCCTTCCCCAACTCCAGAAGAAGCGTTTGACTGTAGCCAGACAGAAAGGTTATGAAGTGAGTCATTTGTAGACTGGTAAGGTGGGAACTAGGAGGAATCTTGATGATCTGAAAGCAAAACTGAGGGGGGGAAAAAATGTAACAGTTTTAACGATAGAACTAAGTCCAATTTACATACATTGCATTTAGTCTTTGTCCTGTGATGTTTGGAGATGATAAAAATAAAGATCAAGTGGTTTTAATGTTAACTTGTAACTTGGTTTTATTTCTTTGTTCACCTCTAATGAGTTGAGTCATCTGTGAATGAAGAAGGGAGAACAAGTTTTTTTTTTTCGTGATCTTATTTTCACTTAATATGTTGACAGCCTTGTGTACCATGTTTTGTGGTTTGCCTTGCATTGCATGTAGATATTTTATTAAAATATATTTAATTTAATGCATGCATCATCAGACTATACCCATTGATATGTAAGGAATGGAAGGAAAAAAAACTTTAAAAATACAGGCCATGCCCAAAAAAAAATACTTCAGAACTAAGACATAAGAAGTGTGCAGTAAATAATTGTAGAGAGAAGCCAGGAGCGGAGTCTGATGTATGGAGGGTGGGGGGGGGGTGAAGACACTGTCCGATTAGGTAATCAGTGACCCATAGTAGTTGATGTGCTAGCATCAAGGTTAGCAAACCATAGCTGACCAAGACACTGTCCCACCTCTATATTGGTGTTTCCCCCCCCCCCCCCCCATAACAGACAGCCTGGCTAACAGGACAGGAATCGGCATAGTCCCCCATGGTGGTGGAGTGGTAAAGAAGCATTGCACACCCTCCTGCTTTTCAGTTGCACTGTGGGACTGCATCAGCTGCAAGAACACCAGCTCAGTTAAATTGAAGAAGGCTGTATGAAGGTAGATTGTATGTGCAGCAACAAGTCTTAAAAGCTTGGATTGTTTGGGAGAAAGATGCATCCAATTTAACCTACAGGTCATATACAGCCCACACTATTTAGGTCTATGAAGAATTTTTAAAAAAAAAGCAGGAAGGATAAAATTCAGGTTAATAATAGAAGATTCAGATTTTTCTTTTTTGAATATTTATATGGTTTCAATAGCAACAGCAAAACTTGACTCACTTTATCAGCCCTAATCTCTGCTCTCATTTCTTTTCTCAAAATATTGCTATTACCAGTAAACATGAACAAAGCAGAAACTTAACAAAATAAGAAAAACTAAATTACGCAATGGTTCTTTTAACTAAAAAAAAAACGTCTAGTTTCGGTACTTTATGTAAAAATTATAACAATTTGTCTACAGAACCTTTATGAAAAGAAAAGCATTCAGTCATTTGCATGTCCCTTGCGGAACTTCACCTCCCTAACAGTTCTCCTGTAGGCCTCTTGGTTGTAAGCAAGACGCCCTGCTGCATCCATTCGCAGATCATCAATGATGTCTTGCAAAAAGAAAATTGGCAATATAAAATTTAATACTTATAACCAATAACCTATATTATTTATTATAATATTATATATAGTGGAAAAACAAATGGTTATTCTATATTATATCTATAACATAGATGTAGGTACAAGAGATGAGGGAAACAAGACCAAGGGGTAGATGGAAAGACAACACAGAAGAGGATATAAAAGAAACTGGTGTCACCAACTGGAGAGAGAAGATTAGGAATAGAGAAGAATGGAGGTGAACTTTATCTGCAGCAATGAGCTGCCTTAATGGCTCGGAAAGAAGAAGAAGAAGAAGGTAACCAATAACTACTTCATTTTCTACCTTAAAAGAAAAAAAAATGACGTGATTAAGAAGATAAATGCTTTTATAATCCTGTGAGCTTTACTCATTCTGCGAAGTTTTGAGGTATAAATATATATAAGACTAAATATATAAATATACATAAAGCCACTGCAGTAAACCTGTTAAAGCAAAATGCAAAAAAACAAAAGTAAGTTAACTAATAAAGCTATTCTTTTGTTTTAAATAGTTTTAACATTTACTCACCCTATCTCTTATGTTAACTTCACAGGCATAGTTCATCTTTTTCACCTATAACATGTACTCTTTGCTCTTACCAATGTCAGACGGAATTTTAAAAATATATATATTTCCATATTTTAATGTCGGAAATACAGAGACAAATTATACAAACTGCAAAAGCAAATTTCACTTTAGCAAGTCATAGCAATTTTTTTTTTATTTGTATCCAGCACTTACAGAAAACGCTACCCATCCTGTGTAGCAATTTTACAGATCATCTTTATCGTAATGACGATGACTATAATGATGATAACAATGACGACAACAATTATAAAAAAAAATGTGTAACTTATCTTAAGATTTTTCCCCCATTAATTTATAAATTTTTGTTTGCGGAGAGGCAAACTTCCTAGGGCCAGACTTTCATCTAATATCCCGAGTGCTCACTTTCATATATAACCTGTAACCAGAGACTAGCGGGCATTTCCATATATGTTCCGCCTTCTGTTCTAACACCCACCGACGCGGTCGCCCGCCGATGGGGAGAGTCACACACTGGCTGTAGGGAGCATTCACTAACCCACTTCGTTCAGGAAAACGTCCACTTCCCTCCCCCGATTCGGTCATCCTCCTGATGTGATTGTTGTCCTTCAGCTCAGTCTGCTGTGGCCTATTTTGTCCTCTATACGCAACCTATCCAAGATGGCTCTTGTAATCTCCTACTTGTCCATTCGGTGCCCTGAATTCGTGCCATGCCTGCCAGCTAGTCCGCCTTCTATTTGCCTTTGACTCCCGCATGACCCGGGCAGTATATCCACATCAAACTGGATAACCCAGAGCCCTGCGGAAGAAATGTCTCTCAATTCTCTGTAGCATTCCTTGGTACTCTGTTACAGTAACCCCATTTCCTATGTGCTTTTATATTTGGTTCTGAGAGGTATTTTACTTTGTCGTATGATCTGTTTGTGTGCCTGCAGGATTTATTTATTTTTATTTATTTATTTTTGCCACTAAATCAGCCTCATCTTTTCCTGTAACACTGCAGTGTAATACGACGACTCTTTCATATGATTAGGCCATGCTAAATCAGACATTTGCATGTCTCTTGCGGAACTTTGCCTCCTTAACAGCACTCCTGTAGGCCTCTCGGTTGTAAGCAAGATGTCCCGCTGATGATGCATCCATTTGCAGATTATCAGCGATATCATGCAGCCATATTCGCCTTGCTCTTCCGCACTTTCTTTTTCCAATGACGTGCCCTTCCAAGATGGTATTCTCTTACTTCTCGCGCTAGATATAGTTCTCTAATGTCTTCTCTTCATAGTATTACATGACTGACAGAACATCTAGATTACGTCGCTTACTTTTGTTCGAAAATTGCCTTATCTAACTGGATCTGCTCTTGTTCTTGGGGGAGGGGGGGGAATGAGCTAGTAACCGGCTCATCTGTTTCATTTCAAAAGAAGCAAATGTAAGCCTTTGATCAAAGATTTTAAAAATAAATAAATAAATAAATTTTGTTTTTTTTCGCAAAAAAAGCAAACCTTTTAGACGAAATTTTGTGATTCATGATTTTTAATCTACCTTCAAGATGGCAACGTCCATTGCACAGTAACGTAAAATTATTGGAGAAGACCCAAAGATGCTGTTTAGTTTTCTTATACTCACATTACAACTCTTCGGAGGCAGCGTTGCTAACCACGAGGTACAAAATATAGATAATATTTTAGAACATGCCACCAGTGTTGTGATACCAGGAAATTGTAATCGCTGTAGCGGCTTCCTAAAGTTTATTTTTTACCTTGGTGTCTGCTAAGTCCGCGATAACAGAACGGGCAGGAAAAGAGAGTAGGGACTGCATGCGAGATGTGCTGGCACAGTGCTAATCTCGGATACTGAGTTATTTAGTATGCCAAGCACAATATATAAAGAGGAAGGTAGAAAGGGCCACCAGTTTTGCATGCAGGGCATGTCCATAGAAGCTCTGATGTCCTCTTCGGTATCCCCCATTGGTGTTTAGTCACTGGTAACACCTGCCCTGTGTATGTTAAAAAATGTATGCGTCCAGCTGTTACTATAGATATAGCTACCTCTGCCAATCAGTTTTCTCGTTTACTTCTAAGAATACATATTTGGCTAAGGACAAAGATAAAACCGATTGTATAGAATCTTCTGCTTTGTAGAATACTGATGCTCCATGACTTGCAACTCGGTTGTGTTTCAATGAGCCCACTGTAAGTTGAAAGTATCATGTGTTGAATATGATTCTTCTTCTTCTTCTGTTTTCTAGTGCGGGGTCATGCTAAATCAGAAGTCAGGATGAAGTCAACAGTTCTCTCCAGGTCCTCGCAGCAGGCCCTCAGGTCCATCCTCAGTGGCCCGGCCTGGCTTGGCTTCATAGGTTGGTGAATGTTGGACACTTGGAGCACATGCTATTGGGTTTGTGCTCTGTCCCAACAGGGACATGCATCCATGTGAAAAATCTTGAGTTAGTGAAGGTGGGTTTGAGGTCTGCTGTGGTCTGTTCAGGATGGTCTTTTGGTGTCCCTGTAGCTGATGGATTGGTTCAGGATCAGCAGCACTGTCCATATTCAGCCATTTTGCCCGCTTCTGTCAGCATTGATTTTCTTTCATGGTCTTAGCCTCTTTGTGACTTGATGGCTACATTGTTCCATTTGTTGAATATGAGACGATAAATAAATAAGTTAATAAATAACTGCTGTCACTAAGTAAGTATATAAACATATAGTTACTGTAACTAATTAAATACCAGTATCATACATCTTACATCCTTCTCGTGTCATTAAATGTCACATAGGGCTCACATAATTGTTTGTCAAGTTCTCGGCGAGTCTTTCAACATCATTAAGGGATGTTATGCTTACTAAACTGTCTTTAGAGTTTCACGTGGTTGACCTCTTTTTTCTTCCGGCCTGTTGTGCTCCACTTGATAGCTTGTTTTGGTATCCTCTGATTGTTTCTTCTCATCACATGGCCTACTTATGTCCATCTTCTTTTTCTGATCACCCATGAGACAGGTTGTTGTTTTCTCATCTGTCTTATCTCTGTGTTTTTCTTAAATTTGTTCCACTTTATATCAGGTATTTTCCTTAAGCATTTGTTTTCAAAAGAGTCTAATTTCATGTCTGTTTCTTTAGTTGATTTCCAGCTTTCGCATGCATAAATGAAGGTGGATATCACATTTTAATTGAGTAATCTTAACTTGGATTTTCTGCTTATAACTTTTGAATTTCATATGTTCTCAAGATTTTTGAAGGACAATGCTGCTTTTTGCAATTCGAATTCTAACTTCCATCCTGGTGTCACCAATCTGGTGTCACCATCCTGGTCTATGTAGCTGCCAAGGAATGCAAATTGGTTTAGTTCATCAACAGCTGTTCCTTCTATGTATATTTTTCCTTCTTGATTAATGAGAAGTTTCATTATTTTTGTTTCTCAAAATCTCGCAACCACTATCTAGAAAGTAACAAATGAATACACATTTGACCTATCAGTAAATGTACAATAGTGAATATGTACTGTTATCACACCATCATAAAATCGAAATATCATAGATTAGACCAGTGTAAATCGAGAAGTACCTGTAATAACAGCACTTTTTTTTTTTTGTACTTTAGGACTGTTTTGTAGCAGGTGCATGTTTGCTGTTGTGGGATTTATTGAACATCATTTTGCAGATCAGCTCCTCACATGGCTAATTCTAGCAGCGTTTTGGATTCATATAATTGGCCACAGTAACAACAAGCATTATCTGTATCATATGATCCAGCCTCCTTTTCAAAGCCATATTTTGTCTTCATTTGGTGGCCCTCATTTCCTTCTTAAGATGTTGAGAGTTTGCCCTCCTTGTGGCATGGTCTTTTGCCAGTTCTTCAGAGACCTTGTGGCTGATGGAAGAATAATCTTCAATTGATGACTTTTAAAAATATTTTTGTTTCTCAAATTAATTTTTTTAATGGCATATATTTATAGTTGTGTGTATTCATTATGTGGAGGTTGGGGGGAGGGGGTGGAAAAGGTAAAGTTGTCATATTTAGTGGTCAGTAACCTATAGTTGGGACCGACTAGCATAGTGGTTAGAGCACTTGTCTAGCAACTGAATGGTCAAGGGTTTGAATCCCCAGCTGAGTGGGATTTTTTTTTTTTCCGACCAATATAGCCCTGGGGTTGACCCAGGCTTGTAAAATGGATACCAGAGAAAATCTGGGAAGGAAAGGCAATGAGGAAAGGAGCTGGCCACCCAACTTCATAAGCTGATGGCCCAGCATAATGAGGTCTCTAACACTTCATCCCCTACAGCATTTGCTATGGGACTATCTTTTAACCTATAGCTGACATACTTGTGTCAAGGAACTATAGCCAGCCAAGATCTCATCCTACCATTCTGCTGGTTCCCCCCCCCCCAAAAAAAACAAAAACAAAACATGCCAGGCCTGGCTGATGGGATAGGGATCAGAATATTTCCCATGTAGGTGGAGTCTGCTAAAGAAGTACTGCCTTTCTATCTCCACACTGAAACTGGAAAAAGTAGCCACCATAACCCTCTCCTCGTGTGACAATATGTTGTGCTTCAACACCTTCCTTGCAGTTAGCAGCAAAGAACATATGCTCACAGTTCAAGGAAGATGGAACAACAACATATTCATTTTGCAAGGGAAAAAAAAATATGTGCCTGTTTTGCTGGTTATTTATGACTGGATATGACCTACTTTATTCCAGAACCATGTGGATGAATTCTTCAAAAGTGGCCACACTAATAACTGGGCTGTCCTCGTTGATACATCTAGGTTCTGGTTCAACTATAGACATGTGGCTAATGTTCTCTCTATTTATCGCAGTGTCAAGAGACTTGGTATTCCAGACAGGTGGGTTATTTTTAACATTTAGTGTCAAGAAACTTGGTATTCCAGGTAGATGAGTTATTTCTAACATTTAATGTCAGAAAATTTGGCATTCTAGATAAGTGAGTTATTTTGAACATTTTCCCACTCACCTTTACATCTTACATCCTTCCTGTGCCATTAAACGTCACATAGGGCTCGCATAGTTGTTTGCCAAGTTTTCCTGTTCTGGGCGAGTCTTTCAACTTCATCAAGGGATGTTATGCCCAGTAAACTGGCCTCTCTTAACAATGTCCTCTTTAGAGTTTCACGTGGTTGACCTCTTTTTCTTCGGCCTGGTGTGGTCCACTTGATAGCATGTTTAGTATTCTCTGTTTCTTCTCATCACATGACCGACATATGTCTATCTTCTTTTTCTGATCGCCCATGCGACAGGTTGTTGTTTGCTCATCTGTCTTATCTCTGCGTTATTCTTGAATTCATTCCACTTTATACCAAGTATTTTCCTGAGGCATTTGTTTTCAAAAGAGTCTAATTTCTTGTCTATTTCTTTAGCTGATTTCCAGCTTTCACGTGCATAATTGAGGGTGGATATTACATTTGAATTGAATAAATTTGAATTGAAACAGCTCACTATATACAGAAAATAAATTTTGTTTGTTCAATGTTAGAGCTTAAGTTGTTTATTTTCTTTCGCTTACAGTTTGAATATTATTATAGTGTCCTATTTTGTCTCCTCTCTCAGTTTTCATTGTTTGAATAAGTTGCATAATAATTTTGTTGCTGTAAGTTAAGCTTGCTTTTACAAGTTATTTTCCACAGCTACATCTGTGGCTGTATTTTCTTTCATACTGTGGGCATATGTATGCATAAGCATTGATGGATTTTGATTTAATGATAATATATATGATAAACAAGATGAAAACTAGATATAGACATTTGAGAAGAAAATCATGAGAAGAATTTATAGACCAGTAAGAGGCTCTACAAAACAACAATGGAAGATAAGAAATAACAAAGAAATCTACACATTTCAGTTAAATTATCATCATCATTATCATTGCCCATCACTCCCATGGGGCTATAGGCCAGTTATCCTAGTTTCTCCAGTTATCCCTGTTCTTGGAATTGTTCTCTGTTTCCTTCCATGTGAACCCCTTGACTCTGAGCACTTTCATAATTTCCCTTCTCCAAGTAGTTCTGCATCTTCTCTGATTTCTGTTTCCCTTGGGGTTGGGGGGGGGGGTCCTTGTTAGTGCCTGCCGTGCTATGCTGGTGTCTGGTTTCCTTAGTGTGTGGCCAATCCACTTTCATTTTCTAGACATGATTTGTATGTTCATATGTTCTTGCCCAGCTGTTTCCTAGCTTTTCATGTCACTAATGTTTAGAATCCTTCTGAAGCAGTAGTTCATGAATGTTTGTATCTTTCACTGTATTGTCTTAGTCATCAGTAATGTCTCCAAACCATATAGTAGGACAGTCTTTACATTTGTATTAAAGAGGCTGAGTTTGGTTCCTGTATTGATGTTCTTTGATCCCCTTATTTTGGTTAAGCTTAATCAATGCCATCCTGGCCTTGGTTGTTCTAGCTTTAAAGTCAGATTATAGCAAGGTCGTGATTGCAGTGTTAATTTGCTTTGGTCTGATTAAAGCAATTTCTGATTGCAGTTTCAATCTGTTTCAGTCAAATCATATTAATGGTGGCTGATGACATGGCCTGTAACCCCAGGAATCCAAGACCAGGTATTTTCCAAGTAGTAAATAGCTAATATTCTTCTTTTGCCATCCAGGGTTCTAGCCTCAGATGTCTGTATTTATTGTCTGGATAAAGCGATAACGGATTGTGGAGATTCTGCTTTTGGCCCCAGAATTTGTCTTTCAGTGGCTGGAACTCTTGGCAAAGGGGACAAAACTGCAGGATGTGTTCTGGAGTATGAAGAGCTGTAGGGGTAGAACTGCAGGATGTGTTCTGGAGTATGAAGAGCTGTAGGGGTAGAACTGCAGGATGTGTTCTGGAGTATGAAGAGCTGTAGGGGTAGAACTGCAGGATGTGTTCTAGAGTATGAAGAGCTGTAGGGGTAGAACTGCAGGATGTGTTCTGGAGTATGAAGAGCTGTAGGGGTAGAACTGCAGGATGTGTTCTGGAGTATGAAGAGCTGTAGGGGTAGAACTGCAGGATGTGTTCTAGAGTATGAAGAGCTGTAGGGGTAGAACTGCAGGATGTGTTCTAGAGTATGAAGAGCTGTAGGGGTAGAACTGCAGGATGTGTTCTGGAGTATGAAGAGCTGTAGGGGTAGAACTGCAGGATGTGTTCTGGAGTATGAAGAGCTGTAGGGGTAGAACTGCAGGATGTGTTCTAGAGTATGAAGAGCTGTAGGGGTAGAACTGCAGGATGTGTTCTAGAGTATGAAGAGCTGTAGGGGTAGAACTGCAGGATGTGTTCTGGAGTATGAAGAGCTGTAGGGGTAGAACTGCAGGATGTGTTCTAGAGTATGAAGAGCTGTAGGGGTAGAACTGCAGGATGTGTTCTGGAGTATGAAGAGCTGTATGGCAGAACTGCAGGATGTGTTCTGGAGTATGAAGAGCTGTATGGCAGAACTGCAGGATGTGTTCTGGAGTATGAAGAGCTGTATGGCAGAACTACAGGTTGTGTTCTGGACTCTGAAGACCTGTCTTGCACATTTGGGGGTGTGTGACAAGCCAGAGTGACACAGGTGTATTTGCATTCAGCAGTGTCTTATAGTCTGAAGATGGTCGTTTGTTCATGATGAAATAGTTGCAACATTTGGTCATTAGATGGTGATAGAGCCAATAATTTTTTTTGTCTTGTTGAACCTTCTACATAAATTTATTCGTCTTAGCTGAAAATAAAAAAAAAAAGTGCATTATGATATTTTTCTAATGCACATTTGGTTTTTGATCCTCTTGTTGGTGGTGCTTTATAAGCCTCCTCTAGGAGTTCAAGAAAGTCACTGTAGACCTCGGACTATGAGCAGTATGGTTGGGGAAATATTAAGAGAGGCTGGCCTTAGACTGTAAAGTTGAGAGAATTATTCATTGTCCTGCAGGATGTCACAAATGGGGATTTGATTATAATTATCCATCAGCATCCAGGGAAGTGGAGGGATGGATGACTGGATTATAGGCCTTTCCCCATCCACTACCTCTCTCTCTCTTTCTCTGGTCCTTGCCACTCAGGTATTGGCTGTCCTTGATTTCCACAACCGTCTATCCTTTGCTTTTTCCATAAAACGTGTGTTGGATCATCCAGCATATAGCCTCTTTTACATGTTAGGAGACAGGTGTGCCATGTTTTTTTTTTGTGTTTGTCGTGTAAGCTTTAAACTTCTGAGAATCCCACGCTGTTTTGTTCTGTGTTTATCACCAGCTACGGTTTTCAACAATGCCAACCAAAACATCAATGTTTATGGTGATGATGTTGAGGTGGACTACCGTGGCTATGAGGTGAGTGATCATCTAGTTGTCCAGTGAGTTTATATTGGTAACAGAAATATCTTCTCTGCACGCGTTTATGTGTATTTTTGTGCAACGGATCACCGACGCTGAATGTAAGGAAAAGAGCACTCTATTTCTACGTAGAGCCAGTTTTGATCTATGGGATGTGAAGCATGGACAGTTACTAAAGAGATACAACAACATCTGGAAACCATGAAAATGTGGCTTCATGGAAGAATGTTAAGGGCATCGTGGACAGCAAGAAAGTCAAACGAAGAAATTTTGAGAGACCAATTTGAGAAGACAAATAGTTAAACAGTCAGGAAAAGCAGTCTAAATTTATAGGACGTGTCATGAGAAAAGGCAGACCAGACACAATCGTGACAACAGGAAAGTTAGAGTTGAAAGGAGGCAGAGATAGACAAAGATAGAAAATCCTGGACGGCATCTAAAGAGAACGGCAGAGTGACTCATAGAAGCAACACAGAACTGAGAGTTGTGGAGAGTTATGACCTCCAGTGCCAGTAGGCATGGGCACAAGATAGATGGATTTATTTATAGCTACATCTTTTGGTTTGAGGATAAACTGGATAGATAGATAGATGCATTTATAGCTACATCTTCTGGTTTGAGGATAAACTGGATAGATAGATAGATGCATTTATAGCTACATCTTCTGGTTTGAGGATAAACTGGATATATAGATAGATAGATTCTTTTATAGCTACATCTTCTGGTTTGTGGATAAACTGGACAGTTTTCTGAGCCATTTGGCTTTTCTCTATATTTTATATTTGGTATAGTCATGGAGAGTATTCTGCAATTTGAAGTACCTAGACAAATGCACAAAAAGGGAGAACTGCCAACCTTGAAACTTTGCATAAATTTCATTTCATATAGCAGAAAAATGATAACCCTCAGGGTATGTCTAAGCAAAGGACATCAAAGTATGCTATACTCATGGCTTTTTATGTTAATGAGGGGAGAGTATTTGTCAAAAAAAAAAAGGGGGGGGGGGAACAGTATATACAGAACTTTAACAGAGTTGGAACCAGCATACAGAAACCAAGAAATGGAGTGATCTGTGTTCAGTGCTTTTAGCTGTAAGCTTTTAGCATGATATCTGATTTACAGCAGAGATGGAATCTGACAAAAAAATGAAATATGTAAATTAGGAGTTGATTGAAAATATGAATAAAAATGTAGTAAAATCCTGTTATAGTGGACCCCATTATAAATGAAGCCTCGATAATAGCAGACTAGATCCACATGTCCCAGCCACACTCCTATATATACATTTTATTCTGGATATAGCAGACTTTGGAAGTAACAGATTAGTTTGCCAACCCCCTTGAAATCTATTATGAGATTTTTCTGAGAAATGTTACTTTCAGTCTTATTGATAAGCTTAATTACAGGTTGAAATCCATGCTCTAGATATAAGAAGCGACATGGTGATAGAGATATTGATGAGTGAGCAACATCAAGGGGCAGAATCATCTTCTTCTGTTGCATGATGGAAGTAGGAGATTTTTAAAAAATAGGCAAGAGATCCATTATAGTTAAAATATCCCTCAGAAGATGGCACATGATGATGATTAAATTAGGAAATGTTCAGTTGTTTACTTAAATGTCACAATATGGTAGGGATACATTTTATTGTAGAGTTTTTTTTTTAGTAAGTAGAAAATAGGTAATTTAATGTAAAGAGTAAATAAATTTATGTAGTAAAAAAAGAGGCAGACCCTTGATGAGGTTGAAAGACTTGCCGAAGACAGGAAAAATTGGCGAACTACTTTGCATGTCCTATGTGACGTTTAACGGCACGGGAAGGATATGAGATATAAGTAAACTTTCCACAGCTTAATGTATCGTTAATGTCATAAAATACACATGAATGTTGAAAACATGTGCAAATACAGATATACACTGACTTACTGCCAACAGAATTATGGTTGTTCATACTTACAGCCAAGGTCCCGTGATAGAATGATTGTTAAATGTTTATTTAATGTGTTCTGATTCATATTTTGTGACTGATTTCTACTCAGTTACTGTGCTAATATACATTCTTTTAATATGTTAACGTGATTGTAAACATGTCTGTTCAGCATGGGACATGTAGGGAACTGTGTTTAGTGTCGGGTGATCAGGAAAAGGAGATGGACATATGTTGGCCACTTGATGAGAAGAAATGAGCAGCGAATCCCAAAACAAGCTATCAAGTGGAACATAACAGGCCGAAGAAAAAGGGGAAGACCGCGTGAAACTCTGAAGAGAACATTATTAAGAGAGGCCAAGTTAACAGGCATAAAATCCTTTGTTGAGGTTGAAAGACTCGCCGAAGACAGGAAATATTGGCGAACTACTTTGCGAGCCCTATGTGACGTCTAACGGCACGGGAAGGATATAAGATATAAGATTTAGTGTCTGACCTCCTCCTGTAATAACTGCTGGGACTTTTTTTTTTTGTACATACCAAAAAGGACCCCAGGTCCACCCATCCTCTAAAAATGGGTACCAGAAAAATCTGGGAAGACAAATGCAGCCAGGCTTGACACTGACGACATGACGCTGTCATGTGTCCATGGTATTGGAAATGTTAGGCTTCATGTTATTGTTATCCTCATGCCTCGGTGGCATGGAAGCAGGGATTTTACTGTTAACTGTCTCATCATCATCATCAGGTGCCGTGTCGACTGGCATTGGGTATTATGCTTCTCCAGAGTACACGATCCTTCATGCATGCCATCAGCTCAGTTGGTGATCTCCTCTCACACCATCTCATCAGACTATCCAGTATCATTTCTCTTGGTCTTCCTCTTGATTTTCTTCCCACTATTTTTCCTGTTGTTATAATATTTTCAATGCCCCCCCTCTTCTCATTGCATGTCCTATGAAAGTACATTGTCTCTCTCTTATTTTATTGACAAGATTTTTTTATCTCTCCAGCTCTTCTCATACATTCTTCATTAGTTATTTTTGCTGTCCAGGGGATTCGCAACATTCTTCTAATAAACCACATTTCTGCTGCTTCCAATGATTTTTGTGCAGATCTGTCTACCTCCCCTTATAATGGCCAACATACAGCCAAAATAATTTATGAATCAATGGCCAGTCCAAAATATGATAATAAGTTGGCACATGATTGTACAGTACAGCTTTATAACGCTTAGTGAAGTAAATGTCAGTTAAACAACAATTAATTTAAAAGAAAAAAGTAATTATAGGACTGGTTGATGGTGCCACCCGAAGAAAATCTGTACGATACGAACTTGTTCACATCGCAAATTCTCATTAACATGAGTCACTGCTGAAAGTGGGGTCTGTTGTTATATTTGTGTGCACAGTTGCGGACATTATTCACCACATTACCATTACTTAGTTGTTTGCTTGTGCTTGTGCTGGATCTGCGGAAGTTGCCTTTCAGTGCTGTGCCACTGTACGTCACTTTCAGGTTACTGTGGAGAACTTCATCCGTGTCCTGACGGGAAGGCTGCCGCCAAGCACCCCAAGGTCCAAACGTCTTCTCTCTGATGAGCGAAGCAACATCCTTGTCTACATGACTGGTATGAGTGTGCATAAATGCTTGGAAGGTTGGGGTGGGGGTACTTGTGTTACTCCTGAGATCATAGCACTGACATGAACATCTTGGAGAGACAAATCAGTATTTTCTTCTACTCTTGCCTGCTGTCGACAGTTTGTACAGCTTTGTAGGAAAAAAAAAATGTTTAATAAAATCACTGCAGTCCATGTAGTTTATTCTCTTATTGGAAATTTGTCATTTTAAATAACCATAAAGCTAAAATTAGGCATCTTGCTTACAACCGAGAGGCCTACAGGAGAGCTGTTAGGGAGGCAAGGTTCCACAAGGGGCATGCAAATGAATGATGATGAATTTTCTGATGAGACTTAGTGGATGTATTCTTTTTTAAACTTTTTTTTTCGCCTGATATTTCTTTTTGATTGGGCGGTCAGGAAAAAAGTTAATATTTAAGGGTGCTGGCGGGCACATAACAAGCACATGTTATTGTGGACTGACCTCTCATGTAGAAGCAGTGGGTTGAAGAGCCCATACAGTCTTACTGCAGTATATAAGTGGTCAAAAATAGATATCAGGTTTACCTGTTACGGAAACTGCCTCAGAAATTAGAGAATGTCTGCATGCAGAGTGAGGCACACCAGACCACACTCTACATAAGATCTGTCAGTGACTTATGGGATGAGCAGATGTTTGCATCAAAATAAGTTCTATGTGTACAGAACTTTATCGGTGAGTGAATGCAAAAAAAAAAAATGTTGATTCAAGAAGAAATTTCTACTTCACCAATATCAGCTGAAGATGGATGCCCTTGCAGAAATGGACTGCAAAGATATCTTACATCCTTCCAGTGCTGTTAAATGTCACATAGGGCTCACATGATAGATTGCCAAGATTTCCTATTTTCGGCAAGCTTTTCAACCTCATCAAGGGATGTTATTCCCACTAAACTGGCCTCTCTTAACAATGTCCTCTTTAGAGTTTCATGTAGTTGAACTCTTTTTCTTTGGCCTGTTGTGTTCCACTTGATAGCTTGTTTTGGGATTCTTTGGTTGTTTCTTCTCAGCCCATGACCGACATATGTCCATCTTCTTTTTCTGATTGCCCATGAGACAGGTTGTTGTTCGCTCATCTGTCTTATCTCTGTATATCAAAGATATACTCCAGGAGTGTTCATTGTACACAGTGTTACATGCCTGGTCTTGATTAGCGTCCAGAGACAAATCTGAAGCCAGTACATGTTAGCATTTCCACCAGTATTTGATGAGCTAGAGCAGAAATGTGAGAGAGAGAGAGAGAGAGAGAGAGAGAGAGAGAGAGAGAAAAGACAGCAAAAGAATAGCTCTATGCCAAACTTTGCTCACCAGCAGTTAAGCGAACCATTTGACCATGAAACTGAAAATAATGAGGAAAAGAAAAAAAAAAGTACTGAACTAGATGATTCATGTAATGCCTTAAATTGTGATATCTGTAACTGCAAGAGACAACGTTGGGGAAAGGGGGGGGGTGTGGTGGTGGAAGTAGTTGGTGGAGGATTTATTTATTACTTTTCAGGTTACTTCATATCTAACAGAACCAGACGTAGAAAAGATTAGATCGGTAAGAAAACAACAGTCACCATTCAGTGGACATATGACGAGGAGGAGGGGAGGGTTCGAAACATCATAGCAACAGGAAAGATAAATGGGAAGAGAGTCGGGGGGAAAACCAAGAGAAAAAAAAATCATAGGCAGTCTAATACGATTGCACAGTAAAAAGTGGCCAACCGAACTGATAGAAGATATCAAGGGTCTTGATATGTAGAGAAGCCGGATGGCTAAAGCCTGCTGGTGCAGCACCTAATGATGATGATGATGATTAAGTCGTTTCAGTTTTTTCTTCATGGCCTGAAAATAAAACAATTTTCAAAATATAGGTCATGGTGGCGATGGCTTCTTGAAATTTCAAGATTCTGAAGAAGTTTCCAATGTGGAGTTGGCGGATGCCTTTGAACAGATGTGGCAGAAACAAAGGTGTGTGTAATTGACTGTATTTATCATGTTTCAGTTCAGTTCTTATTTTTTTTTTTTCTTTCTTGTTGGTATTTTATTCAAATATGAATTTCTCACTGGCATTTTTAATAAAAATGTTTATTTTCGTTCATATTAGTTTACTAGAAAAACTTAAGTGCAGTCTCTTATATGTAGACTGATTTTACAACTGTACTAGTTTTGATTTTACAACTGTACTAGTTGTAACTTGTCAAAAAACTGATGGGAGAAGATATAAAGAAAAATAATATTGGTTCTAGAATTTGTTACATTTTTGTTTGTCATTGAAATTTTACCAGTGAATTTTTTTGTTTTGTTTTTTGTTTCTTTCAGGTATCATGAACTCTTCTTCATGATTGACACCTGTCAGGCGGAGTCGATGTTCCAGAAATTTTATTCACCAAATTTACTTGCAGTGGCAAGCAGCCGAGTTGGCGAAGATTCCCTTTCTGTGAGTCTAGTAGAGATGTATGATCCAGTCTGCCAAAACTTGCATTTTAGCATTGTTTCATGCCGCTGAGAGATATACGAGATATGATATTAATGTCCACTCTTTTCTTGACCTCTTCTATGCCATATGCATGTACAGGGGTATGTCATTAGTGGCTATATTTTCCTTGACATGTTCTGTGAAATAGGGAGACAAATAGGGATATAGTGTTGTTGGGTACATTTTTCATGAACTGTCCCCATTCCTTCAAGACAGTGTTAATGCCCATGTTTTACTTGACCTAGAGGGTTGTGTGGTTAATATCACACTTTACCGGCTTTCCTTCGTCAGTTCCGAGATGAACCAGGTATCAGTTTTTTTGTTTTTTTTTTAACAGCCATATTGGGGGGGGGGGGGGGGGGGTTGGTCATCTTTTCAACCAGAATTGAGCAGCCATAAGAGATGAGTGCTCCAGCAGTTCCATTACTCGGGCACTCGTGTATGTTAGATTCAGTCTAAATTATGTTTGAGTACTCCCGTTTAGATTCTCTTTCCGTCATTACTGTATGTAGAACCTACTGAGGCACAAGGTAGAGACAGATGTCCTTCAGATTTTGTTGGGGGCGAGGTGCATGTGGGGGTAAGGGAGGTAGATAAGCTGACTAGGTGCCCTCATGGTATAGTAGTTAGTGCATTCGCCTGCCAGTCAGAAAGTCCCTGGTTCTATTCCACATGCGGATGGAATTTTTTTTTTGGACTGACCAGTGCCGGGGTTCAGTCTAGCCTCAAAGAATGGGTAATTTGGGCCTTCCTAGGAAAACAAAGGCAGTGAGGACAGGTGCTGGCATCCCAGTGCTGTAGTGGCCTAGAAATGTGAAGGAACTAACACTTCACACCCCAGCAACATGCGAATCATAGATAAGATGACTGGACATATTAGATGGTGCATTTATCTTGACACACCCCGCCCCCACACAGATTATATCTCTATCCTACCTCTTCATGATTGCCCTAGAAACTGAGTTTGGGCACGACTGTTCTTGGTCAAGGACTCGGCCTAACTCTCTAGTAGTGATAAACTAGTGTTTGTCGTTACAAGGTTAGGCCTATTCCTTGATTTTGGTCCTCACACTTGGTTTTTCCCTTTCTTCCAAAGGCATTCCTCTCTCTTTTTTTTTTGTTAATATCTTACTGTTGTGATAAGATGTCGTTTTCTGTCTTTCTTGCTGTCGACTTGATTTCAGACTTTCATGTACCATTTTTGGAAGATTGATAATCACTTTGCATCCATCTCTGGTGTTGTTTTGCAGCATCACATAGACCCAGCTCTTGGTGTGTACGTCATTGACCGCTACACCTATTATGCCCTAGAGTTTCTTGAAAGCGTTCGGCCTGGTTCAAAGAAAACGATGGATCAGTTTGTGAGTATTGACAGACAGTTTGAATATGTGAATGTGTGCTGTTGGCGTCTGAGTGAGAAGGAAGGTATGCATGACCTGCAGCAACTGCTTAGATGCCAGGGGCTGTAGGAACTGTAGCTTTTCTAGACCCTGTCTCATTTCCTCACGGTGATGCCAGGAAACAGCCTGATGAACGAGAAAGGAATCAGCTGACGAACCGAAACTGACCAAGATGCTGTTCCGGCTTTCCATTGGTACCCCTAGTACCAGGCTCAGTCAGGCTAATGGTTCAGGAATGTGTACATCCCCCCCCCCCCCCCCCCCATGGTGGTGGACTTGCTAAAGAAGCAATGTACCTCCCTCAGTTTTTTACCTACAGCCTGGATCTGAAACCAGTAGCTACTGTACCTCAGTCCCAGTATGATACGATGAGTGTATCTCTGAGCATTCACTGCATCCGTTATAAAGGACATCCTACTCGCAGTTCCAGAAGGACAGGCCGACAACAACTCCAAGCTAGAAAACAGTGACAGTTAACAAGACAGTGGATTTCTTCATGAAACAGGGGGGTGAAGATGCCTGTCTGATGAGGCAGTCAGTGACCTACAGCTGATATGCTAGCATCAGGGTTAGTGAACCATAGCTGATCAAGACCCTGTCCCACCTCTCCATGGTACCCCCAGTAACAGGCCTACCTGGGTAACGGGGCAGGGATCATCATAGTCCTCATAGTGGTGGAGTCTGCTAAAGAAGCATTACACACCTCCTGCTTTTTTGCTGTACTCTGGGACTGAAAAGTAGCTGCCTTAACCCACTCCCATGCCAATACAGTGCTGTACCTCAACACTCTCACAGCATCGGCTGCAAAGAACACCAGCTCACAGTTACAGGGAGATAGAAGACAAGACATGTTCTCCATGAAACTCACATGACAGAAGCCAAACAGTTCTGTACCTTGGGAGGTCCAGATTTTTACACAAGGAAGCTTCTTTACTTATAGACTGCCCTGAGTTTCTGTTCAGTAAAGCACTTTTGTATTTGACTCTATGAAAATATTTCACAGTATATAGCTTATATTAAACATTTATGAACTACTACTTCGGGACGATTCTAAACATCAAAGGGCAGGACAAGATCGGGAACAAGGTCAGGGAAAAAGCAGGACAAGAGTCCATGAACTTAACAAATCATGTCTAGAAAATGGAGATGGAGGAAACTGAGGAAACCAGACACCAGCGTAACAAGGCAGGTACTGATATGGAATCCTCAGAGAAGTAAAAGTTGAGGAAAATCTGGAACTACCCGGAGAGGGAAAAACAATGAAAGCATTCAGAGATAAGGGATACACATGGAAGAAGGGAAGTGGAGAATGAGGCCAAGAACAGGGACGACTGGAGAGCCTTTATCTGTGGCCTGTGCTCCCCAGAGAGCAAAGGGGTTGATGATGATGACAGTGACGACGATGATGTTGAAAAAAAATACAGGATGATAAATTTCAATACAACTGCACTTTCCAGGCTAATACTTTCACTCTTCTCATAGTTTAAAGTGTGCCCGCCGTCACAGTGCATCAGCACCGTGAGCACGCGCACGGACCTGTTCAAGAGGGATGTGTCACAGACTCTGCTCACGGACTTCTTCGGAGGAGTGCGTAATGTTGAACTGCTGACAGGTCAGGTGATAGTTAACAAATCATCATCATAACATTATTCTTACATCTTACATCCTTCCTGTGCCGCTAAATGTCGCATAGGCAAGCATGGTAGTTCGCCAATATTTCTTGTTTTCAGCAAGCTTTTCAACTTCATCAAGGGATGTTATTCCCACTAAACTGGCCTCTCTTAACATTGTCCTCTTTAAAGTTTCACGTGGTTGACCTCTTTCTCTTCAGCCTTTTGTGTTCCAGAATTAACAGATGGGTAGTACTATATTCTGTCTTTGGTTTTTGGTCTCAGTAGTTAAGTTGTAGTGCTGCTGAATAAGGGATTTTGTGAAGTGAATGGGAAAGCCAAATCTAACACTAGTTTTGTTGATATTACAGGAAAAGACATCATTGTATTCCTTGTCTTGTATTTGCATGTTGGTATTGTCAGGACAGTATAAAACAAGTTGTGGCCCATCAAAAAATGATGGGAGCGAGACTGAAAATATGATTTTTACTTGAATTAGTTACTTTCTCCAGTTAAATTTGACCATTCCTGGGGAACATACAGAATATTAGAATGTTCTGCTAGACCAGAAAACATCTTCCTCAAATGCCGTCTTGGTTTTTGTTATGTGCTCTGGCAGATAGCGCCGGCAATCGTGCATCTCAGTCTTTTGAGATCCTTGGTGTTTCTTGTTAGTTCGGATGCTTTCTTTTTTTCCATGCCACTTGGTCAGTCCGCTGAGATATTTTTCTCTCGGTTTTCCCTCTCTTTATTTATTTATTTTTTTCCTCTTTAAATTTCCAGTCATTACTAGGTTCTCTGACTTCTGTCCTCTCATGACATGTCCAAGAAACTTTTGACTGTCTTTTTTTCCTTATCATTTTAACTAGTTTTATTATTGTTCAGAAACTTGTTTTTGAGGAGCTCATTGGTTTTTTTTTTTTTTCTGTCTGTCCAGGGTATCTGCCGTACTTATTCGTGATTTTATTTCATTTGTGCACTTGCCATTAGCCGTTATTGTTGTTCCGCGGTAAATGATTATTATTACTAAAAATTCTGTGTTATGTTTTGACTTGTGCTTTGCTACAAGTGGCATATCTGTTTAAAGTTCTCTGAGCGGTGATGCAGAAACAACTCACATGTGCATTCATACACAATCTCTCCATGCTCTCACCATGATGTATCAGTGGCTTCATTTTGATGACCCTTAAAACAAAAAAGAAAACTACAGCAATATTAGATTTCATTGTCATTTAAAAAAAAATTGTATTTATGTTCCTAAGACAAATGCATCGTTAGGCATATTATATTGTCTTAAGTGATCTGTATTGCAAACAAGTTGAATTCTTTCCAGACTAAATGTTTACAAAGAATTAGAAAAATATTTTGGCCAAACACCATAAGAAGTAACATCTTGTTGGCTGAAATGCAGATGAAGCCACTGACAGCAGTTATTGAGGAAAGACGCTGGCAATGGTTGGGACATGTGCTCCAAATGACTGACAACTCACTACCAAAAATAGCACTAAGATGGACACCACAGGGGAGCAGAAGTAAGGGTAGACCAAAAGAGACATGGAAAAGAACAACAGAAAGGATGTTGAGCAATAGAGGGCTCACCTAGGCAAGAGCAGAAAAAAAGACGAAGGACAGGCATTTGTGGAAAACCCTTGCGGAAGCACCATGTGCCCTGGGCACTTAAGGTTCAGAGAGAGAGAGAGAAAGAGAGAGATCTGTATTGCAGGCAGAAGCTGATAAAGACATCATCAGTTACGTAGCTTTGTCCTGTGTTTTGTTGCTAATAGTGAAAGTAAACACGGTTTCAGTTTCCATCTCACCATGGTGGCAGCCAAACCATGCGGCACAAAGAACCCGGAGTTCACCAGCCTGAAGAAAAAAATGGGTACCCGGGTTAACACTCTGGGAAGGAAGAAGAGTGATGCCGCTAGCTACAGAGTTGGTGCTGATGGTGACGCTCTGCTCAGCACAGTTTGACCGTGTGCAATGACACTGGTTCACAACTTATGCCTTTTTCCTTTAACAAATGTATTCCTTTGCTTCAGCTTGTCATGTGACCGAAGTTAATTTTGGTAACAGCTAAGATCTTCTTCTTCGAACATTTTCAGGTGTCGATTTGTATAACTTTGAAGTAGTTGGTGGTTATCTGGAGGGCGTGGACATCCCCATACAGTTTGTTTTGGACATGGCTAAGATAACTTCCTTAGCAATTCATTCATTCTAATGGTGTCGTACCAGTAGATACTGATGGTTGTACATCTCGATTTTGAGCTTTCTTTGGTATTTCTAATTATGGCAGATGATTTTCCTTTATTATGCTTCTTAGTCAGCCCGTTCAGATATCTTCTAACAGCTTCCTTTAGTTTCTCTTTCCATTGAGTTTTACAGTGACTTTTCAGTTCTCCAACTTCTCATGAAATTCTCAGTTTTACTTTTCTTTTCCTAATGGTTTGAATTAGTTTTCATTGTTTTTCAGCTTCCCTGAAACTTCTTTCATGATATATCTTTTTTTTTTTTTCAAAACCAAATCACTGTTACTTTCATTTCTGTTTCATGTATTTATTTTCAAAGTTTCACGTGCACGAAATAATATTAGCTGGTTACAGCACCATAGGAGCTTATCACAGTCGGGGAGTTTGAATGCTCCTATGATATGAAACACTATTTCGTTGGTAGCATAGCTACTAGAAGGCTCACCCATGTTTGTCAGGTCAACGGAGAGGAGACAGGTGAAAGGAGATATCCTAGTCCTTCAGGTTGAGTGTTTTGACACTAGGCCATTGACCTACCAAGTGGAATAAAAAAAAAAAAAAGAGAAGTGCTAGAGAAACATCATCAAAAGGGTCTACATGTCAAGTCTTGGCAGATCAGAAAGGGACTGCGATGGTGATACCACCGGTAATGAGCTGGGATGAAAGCTGCGAAGAAAGGAAGCGAGAAAGACATGGTTTGAGATATCCTGACTTGCTGAAGACAGGATTGGCTGGAGAACTTTTCTTGATGCCTTATGCTCCACTGGGAGAACAGAGGACTGATGATAGCACCATAGTAATCTTTTTCTCAGTGTTAAAGATATTTTCTTATTTCCATTTTAAATCACTACAGCTTAAATCAAGCAGTCAGATTTTTTTTTTACTGTAATGGCCAATATCTGCATCAAACAAACAGCCCCGACTGGTTCAGAATTATTTTGTTATTTTTGCGTTATTATTTTTTTGTCTTCTTTTCAGAAACTGTTACTTTTGCCAAGGTGAATACCACAAGATCTGGCCATACCTGCAGGTTAGTTACTACAGAATATGGTTAGTGTAAAAGGACTGGGGACATGTGAGAATTTGGTGGCTGCTTATTGGAGCAAGATGAAGTGCCTTGTGTTTCCCCATGTTCTTGTGACTCTGTGGTTGCTTGTCTTAACTCTGACTTTACAGAATAACCCAGTACCACACAAACATTTTTTGTAATCAAAATTCTTTATCTTAGAACTTCATTTTTGTTTCTGACCATTCAGGATATATATATAAATATATATATTGCATCTTTCCCCACAACTGCATTTTGGCTACTTTCAATTTCAGTATCATCTTTTATTATTTACCATTATTATATTATTATCCAGTCTCGCTAGCATATTTATGAGGCAGCATTACTAAAACAGGCCAAAGAAAAAGAGGCAGACTGTGTGAAACTCTGAAGAGGACATTGTTAAGAGAGGCCAAATTAACAGGCATAAAATCCCTTGATGAGGTTGAAAGACTCGCCGAAGACAGGAAAAATCGGCGAACTACTTTGCGAGCCCTATGTGACGTTTAACGGCACAGGAAGGATATAAGATAAGATAAGATTACTAACATTGGACATCTGAGTGGCAAAGTGGTTAGTGCACTAGTCTCTCATGGTGAAAGTTAGAGGTTTGAATCTGGCTGGCAGCAACCCAGTCACCCAGCTGTAGAAATGGGTACCTGAATTCTTCTGGAGCTGAGGAAGGAAAGGCGGCCAGGCATGATACTGACCACATCAACCTATAGTGTGCTGACAGGTTGAGGAAAATATTGGCATTTATACCATATCCCTGTGTGCCTCTAAGGCGTGACAGTGTTGCCTTTATCTACCGTTACCTATTTTATATGTGAGACCACATTTGAGTAAATAATAAACAAAAGCAACAAAAAAAAAATTACAAAATGGCCTTCCATTTTCTAGAACACCAGTCAGTTGCCCTGCTGACTGGCACTGGCTATCGTGCTTTTCCACAACTCCCTGCACCGAGTGCTGATTATAAGCTGTGCTGGTGTTCTTTCTCCGTGCCATCTAGCATTTTCTCTCTCTGTCTACTTCCTTCTCTTTTGCCTTCTATCTTTCCCATTGTCACAGTGTATTCTAGCTTGCCTCATCATAGAACATGTCCTAAGAATCTGGATTGTATTTTTATGACTTTTGTTATTGTCTGTGTATAAAACTGCGTATATTATTTGCATATAAAACTGCATATATTGTTTGTGTATAAAACTGCGTATATTGTTTGTGTATAAAACTGCTTATATTGTTTGTGTATAAAACTGCATATATTGTTTGTGTATAAAACTGCTTATATTGTTTGTGTATAAAACTGCTTATATTGTTTGTGTATAAAACTGCATATATTGTTTGTGTATAAAACTGCTTATATTATTTGTGTATAAAACTGCTTATATTGTTTGTGTATAAAACTGCGTATATTGTTTGTGTATAAAACTGCTTATATTGTTTGTGTATAAAACTGCATATATTGTTTGTGTATAAAACTGCGTATATTGTTTGTGTATAAAACTGCTTATATTGTTTGTGTATAAAACTGCATATATTGTTTGTGTATAAAACTGCTTATATGTTTGTGTATAAAACTGCTTATATTGTTTGTGTATAAAACTGCATATATTGTTTGTGTATAAAACTGCTTATATTATTTGTGTATAAAACTGCTTATATTGTTTGTGTATAAAACTGCATATATTGTTTGTGTATAAAACTGCTTATATTGTTTGTGTATAAAACTGCTTATATTGTTTGTGTATAAAACTGCATATATTGTTTGTGTATAAAACTGCATATATTGTTTGTGTATAAAACTGCTTATATTGTTTGTGTATAAAACTGCATATATTGTTTGTGTATAAAACTATGTATATTGTTTGTGTATATTTCAGCGTGTATAAAATGTGTGAATTTCTTGTTTCATTCACAGCAAGGATACCTGCGAGACAGTGGAGAAGAAACAAACAAAGTTTTCATTTCCTGACCAGTTTCCAAAAGTGCTAATATAGAAAATTGTACATTAGATCTTGTGCTGTTTGTTTTTTATATTTGAAATGTGGTAGGAAATACTCCTCATGTTTAATATTATTATTTTATATAATGTGGTAACTTTGATTAATTTAATGCTTTGTATGAAAAGTAATGTGGTCAGTGTTTCATTATGAAAAGTGCTTAATGTGTGCAGATGTAGAACTTCATCTCTTCTGAATGTGGTACTTCATTTGGAGCAATTTCCAGTGAAGCTTATTCATCGTCCTCATCATCTTCATTAGATGCTGTGTGTGTGCCGGTAGAAATGGACTGTCGTGATTATTCATGGATGTTGAATTCTGATGCTTTCTGTTAGCATAATTAAGAAGTGTCTATGTTGCTGTCATGTCAGGCTCTTCTCTTTTCTTCTTCTCTTTTCTCTTCTCCTCTCCTCTTCTCCTATCCTCTCCTCTCTCTCTCTCATTTTTGTTCCTTTTATCTTTCCTGTTATTTGATGTTTTCATTCTTTCTTTTGAAATAAGTGTTTTATTCCATCTTTTTATATTTTATTTAAATTACATTTTTTCATCATTTGCTCTTTTTTTTTTTTTTGAAAGTCCATAGCCTACCAAAAGCAACGTAATGGCATTTGTAAAGAGTAAAATAACTACAGCTGTATGATCTTGTGAAGAAACAGAGAATCACAAAGAAGCAAGTCATCAAATTGGAAACATCTGGAAAAAGAAAAAAGAGGCCAACCTCAAGAGACCCTAAAGAGAACACTGACAGGAGAACTCGAGATGATTGGCATCAGATCCCTTGATGACATTGCGAAGCCTACCAAGGGACATGCTACAAGCCCTGTGTGACGTATGAAGACATAGGAAGGATTGTAAGATATGGTCAGGGGGTCATAATTTTAAACTGCTGGATAATTTTGTGTTGTTTGTTGGGATAAGAGTTCAGATATTCTTTGTCATCTTATCTGTTGGTAGCATCCTTGACATTCTTCAAATAAATCACGTCTCTACAGCCTCCTGTTATCTTTGTAGTGATTTGTTTATTGATGTGATGTTTTCCTGTGTTCAAAGTGAATTAATAAAAACAGCGGATGAAATTTAAAAAAAACCCCAATGACTTTAGATGTTGAGAGGCAAAAAGAAAGTGATAATAAACAAGGATAAGCAAAGACAAAAAGGTAGGCATTGCTGAACAGAAAGATTTGGATGGAATAGGTTGAAGGTGTACTTTCACACTTGCGCACCCACACAACTTGAAGAAAGTACTCATAATCAGGTGCTGTGCTGACTGGTGCTGGCTGTTATATTTCTCCAGAGTACACGATCCTTCATGCAGGCCATCAGTTCAGTTGGTGACCTCCTCTCACACCATCCTGTCAGACTGTCCAGTATCATTTCTCTCAGTCTTCCCCTGGCTCTTCTTCCTTCTATTTTTCCTGTTGTTATAATATTTTCAATGCCCCCTTTTTCTCATTCCATGTCCTATAAAAGTACATTATCTCTCTCATATTTTTTGACAAGATCTTTGGTTCTAAGGACTGTTATAGCCAGAAGTGGGGTTGGGATATGCTCTTCACTTCAATTAAATGTCTCCAAGGCGTGCGTCTCAAATAGCCTCTGACAGTCCACATCCAGCTCCTGGCCTTCTTGTGGCGGAACTGTTCAGACTAACAGAAGAAGGGGCAAAGGCGAATATCTGGTGCCTGAAAACCAGACGATTCGGGTAGATGAGTCTTGTTTGGTAGCTCATCTAGGAGAAGGAAATCTCAGAAAACCTGCTGCTGGCGAGATTCTTCAGCTGCCGTGCATGGGGGAAACTCCTCCCGGCCAATGAAGAAAAATGCAACTAGGATTGCCACGCGGAGCCACTGTGGAAATGGTGAAGGAAAGGATTAAGTGAAGTAACCAGCAGTATCGAGGTCAGTACTACTCAAATCACTGCACCTCTGCTCTAGAGGCCAGCCACATCCTATATAGACCCATACTGGGGCAGATTGTCTAAATCGGCTTAACCCAGGGGTTAAACTAAGACACTGCTGGCGAGATTCTTTGGGTGCCACTCGTGGAGTGAAACTCCTCCTGACCAATAAAGAAAATGCAAAAAAGCAGTTAGGGTTGCTGTGTGGAGCCATTGTGAAAAGGTGATGGAAAGGATAAAGTGATGCTTAATTGGTATGTCCAGTAGTCTAGCAGCGAGAGCTGCTCATACCACGGCACCTCTGCTCTAGAGGCCGGCCACATCTGATATACACCCATACTAGTGAAATATGCCTAAACCGGCTTAACCCAGGGATGAAACTTGATGGTTACTCATGTCAGGGTACCTCTGCAGAGGTCGGTCATGTTCTAAACACCCCCATACTGGGATAATATGCATAAACCGGCTCAACTCAGGGGTGGAAGTCACTAGTGGCGAGGATTCGTCCTCATGGACAAAAGCTCCGTCCTGGTCACAACTAGGAAGGGTAGCGGCCATGATCACAAAATGCTGAAGTCGGAGACACTGGACCAGTGCAGTCTAGATAGGCAACCACCTCTCACCCAGCGGAGATATATGCCTATCCTAATCATGCTGAGGTTTGCTGGTGAGAAAGTCCAACATTGAACTGGATGGGCAACCACCTCTCACCCGGCAGGGATATGCTGATATCCAACCCACGTCGAGGTTTTCTGGTGAGAAAGTCCAACTCTAGATTAAACTGGTGCAATGAAAACCACGGTGTCACACAATCCCACTTCTGTGACCCACCAAGAATTCAGGCCCAAGCCCCGCGATACTCTGAACCTCCTGTGATCCTTTTGGGGAATCTCTTGTGAGCCTCAGGGGAAACCATGGGACACAACAAGGACCACAGGAGTTGATTCAGCAGGATCATAGGGTGATCTTGGTGGTAGAAGTGAACGGAGGAGAAGACAAGATTTTTTTTTCTCACCAGCTCTTCTTGTACATTCTTCATTAATAATACTTGCTATCCAGGGAATTCACAACATTCATCTGATAAACCACATTTCTGCTGCTTCCAGTAATCTTTGTGCAGACCTGCCTGTAGTCCATCATTCACTTTCATTTAATAAGATAGGCTCAGTATAGCATTTTGTGACTCATTTTCTAACATTCATTGATAAGGATGCATTGCATAATGTGTTTCTCATTCTCTGAAATGCAGTCTTTGCTTGGCCTATTCTGTTTCTAATTTCTGTTCTGCATTTTGCATCTGAAGTTATTACTGCTCCAAGGTATTTGAATTTCTGCAAGTACAGATGGCAGAATTTGGTAACAATGCACTACAGTTGGCCAAGATTCTTCTCCTATGTTCAGTTTAATATGTGCTGCCACCCAGACAAGCAGAATTGGCAATAAACTACAGTTTGTCCAGATCTGAATGGAAAAAACAACTGAAATGTAACAACGAACCAGATCCAATACACCAGCTACAAACACATCAGCAAACCATCCGCTTAAGGACAGGCCACTGCAGACTACTAAGCCACCTCCATCGACTTAAAATGTCTCACACAGACGAATGTTCATGTGGCAGTGGAGTCCAGACTCCAGAACATATCCTCTAAGAGTGCCCAAACCATGCAGAACTGAGACGTGAAACATGGCCAGAAGACATAAGCTTGGGGCAAAAGCTTTGGGGCTCCTATCAGGATCTGGAGAGGATTGCGGGCTTTGCCATGTCGACAGGGATCAAGATCTGATGTGACAAACAACCTCAAGCGCAGAAGAAGAAGAAGAATACAGTTTGTCAAGTTTAATGTGTGTGGCCACCCAGACAAGCAGAATGGGCAGTAAACTACATTTTGTCAAGTTTAATGTGTGTGGCCACCCAGACAAGCAGAATGGGCAGTAAACTACATTTTGTCAAGTTTAATGTGTGTGGCCACCCAGACAAGCAGAATGGGCAGTAAACTACATTTTGTCAAGTTTAATGTGTGTGGCCACCCAGACAAGCAGAATGGGCAATAAACTACATTTTGTCAAGTTTAATGTGTGTGGCCACCCAGACAAGCAGAATGGGCAGTAAACTACATTTTGTCAAGTTTAATGTGTGTGGCCACCCAGACAAGCAGAATGGGGAGTAAACTACATTTTGTCAAGTTTAATGTGTGTGGCCACCCAGACAAGCAGAATGGGCAATAAACTACAGTTTGTCAAGTTACATAAGTGCAGCCACCCAGACAAAGAGATGGGTTATCTCCATTAATCCTATTATCAGCAGGTGTTCTTCATGTCTGTCCTTGGATATCCTTTTTTTTCTCCTAGAACCGGGTTTCAATATCCTAGTGTTATACAATATTTGTACATTTTTTCCCCAGAAAGCATTTGAAGAAATCGTTTCTTAGGTCTGCTCTGGGGTTTAGGGAAAAAAAAAACCAAAACATCACAGCTCACTCCAAATCAGTGTCTGTTACGCTTGTGTTACAAACCCATCATTACAGACCTACAGCAGGCAGAAGCTTATGGTTCACAGTTACAGAGACAGACAACATGAAAGCATGCACAAACTTAGATTCAGACTTTGGGGAAAAAAAAAATGAACGCTCAAGAATGAAAGTAACTTTTCAAAGAACACGTTTATCATGTTAAAAAATAATTGTTCCAATTAAAATGAAGCACACTGATACAAGTTCTTCTTTCAGCAGAAGTATATAAAACTTCAAGCATATTAAAAATATAGAACATTTGTATGTTAATTATTATGGTAATCATATATAGTCGATGAAGTTCATCCGTACATGCAGCAATACATTCTTGGTTCACTGCTCATATATGCTTCTTCTTCTTCTTCTTCTGTGTTCGAGGTTGTTGGTCACTTCAGATCCTGATCCCTGTCAACATGGCAAAGCCCGCAATGCTCTCCAAATTCTGATGGGAGCGTCCAAAGCTTTTGCCCCAAGCTTGTGTCTTTTGGCCATGTCTCACGCCTCAGGTCTGCATGGTTTGGGCAATCTTGGAGGATATGTTTTGGAGTCTGGACTCCACTGCCACATGGACACTCGTCTGTGTGAGACATTTTGAGTCGATGCAGGTGGCTCAGTAGTCTGCAGTGGCCTGTCCTTAGGCGGAAGAGGATGGTTTGCTGATGTCTGTGTATATGCTTCATATATGCTGTATACTCAGATGATGATTATTTGTCATCACTGTGTCACTCAAGCAAAATATGCCTTGATAGAAACCAAAAAGTAGTTGCTCAAATATGCTGTATATTAATAAGTATATATATATAAAAAAAAAAAGATAACTTTATAACATTTTATTTTGCTTTTTTTTTTGTTTTTGTTTTAGTCATTAAAGTTTAAATATCCCTTGATAGAAACAAAAAGGCTAGAACAAAGATGAAAGTGTTAGTTAACATCAGCATGGATTTTACAACAGAATTCATGTTAATATCTTATTATTATGACTGCTTTAGGGTTTCTAGAGGGACATATGTTCCCACATTGCAATGGACCTGGTGGAGAAGTCTGATTAAAGAAGCTGCTGGCCATGTGACTCGATGCCTGCATAACAAGACTCGCTATCACAGCTGCTGTCAGTATCTCAAAGTTCACAGTTAATTAAGTTACAGCAACAACAACATGGCCACCATGAACCAAATACTTTACCAAGATACACTAATGTAAGCTCCTACAGTAAAGGAGATAAACTAATGTAAGCTCCTACAGTAAAGGAGATACACTAATGTAAGCTCCTACAGTAAAGGAGATACACTAATGTAAGCTCCTACAGTAAAGGAGATAAACTAATGTAAGCTCCTACAGTAAAGGAGATAAACTAATGTAAGCTCCTACAATAAAGGAGATACACTAATGTAAGTTCCTACGGTAAAGGAGATTTTATTTTAAATGAAAATCTCTCCTCTGTGCTGCAACAAAACAGATATTTAAGGTAAATTGAAGCCATTGCATGTATAACTCATTACAAGAAAAACTGTAGTTCCTCAGACCCTTTCAAGGATATATCATTCAACAGTCAAAAATGACAAGAAAACTATTCATTCATTCATTAGCATGTCCCCTGCAGAACTTTGCCTCCATAACAGCTCTCCTGAAGACCTCTCAGTTGTGAGTGAGACTTATTGTAATAGCAAGTGTCGTTAAGCAGACATTGTAAGCAACTGCTTACTACTATGAGAAAACACCAACAGATTTATGTTGCTCAGTCAGTCAGTCATTAGCATGTCCCTTACAGAACTTTGCCTGCCTAACAGCTCTCCTGTAGGCATCTCATTTGCTTTAGCAAGATGCCCTGCTGCTGATACATCCTTTTGCAGATCAGATTTGTCGCTCTGACAAGAAGAATTATCAAGATTAGAAAGCCAGATTAATAATGCATAACTGCAGATGATGCACTGCTCAATTTATAAATATTCTCTTATTTTGCATGCTTTCCACTTTCAGAAAATTTGTAAGCTATTCAATATTCACTAGAATGCTACATTTTTACCATCAGTATGAAATGTCAAAAACCACAGCCGAAGATCACCAGTTATTGAAATAACATTTAGCAAAAAATGCAATACATTGTGAAGTTTAAAGGCATTATTTTCTGAATTTAAAGAATGATACATCTAAGAGTTTTAAATTAATTAGAAAAAAAAATTACATATGCCTTGTGTTGTTGATATAAAATTTATAAAAATGATGTATTAGGAGTCGACAATATTTTTTAAAAATTCATTTGTTTAGTTTTCTAGCAATAAATGAGCCATGAACAAAATTTTTGACCACTGTTATAATTAATAGGTGGACAAGGCTTTTTTTCCACAAATGAATATTTTGTTATGGCTTCGTAAAAGTCTACAGTGTTCGGTTTTTCTGGAGGAAGTAACAGTTTCAAGGTAAGTAATAGTGGGTTTTTTTAACAGTGGGGGGGAGCTAAAACTCAAATAACTGGCGAGGTATTTAATTCGCTACTGGCATTCGAAGGTTTTAAGTTTCAGTATTAATATCAATTCTTCCCATGTATGTTTGTTTTAAGCGTACAACTGTGAGGATAATTGCAAAGATGCAGGTCTGTCGATCTGCATTATAGTGCTCCAAAAAAAAGCAATGAAAAAATTGATCATACATATGACAGATCTATTGCAAACCTATTAAAGTACTTTGTCTTATGCAAAAAAAAAGAACAAAAAAACCCCCAAAAAGTAAAGAAAATGATTAAGTACATATATATATATGTACATATATATACATATGCACAAACATGCACACACACACACGCACACAGAAGATAGTCCAAAAAGTTCTGAAAAAAAAAGCCGGTGCTGTGTAACTAATAATAATAAATAATGTTGTTACTTCTTAAAGCTATCCCCAGTCTCTTATTTTGATCCACTATTAATCCTGCCATGTGCAATAGAATGGCAGAAAGAATACATAAAAAAAAGTGAGAACACAAAAGTTTACCAACATATTGTTAGATCTGTTAGAACAGAATTTTAAACAGGCAAGTGATAACATACAAGAGAAGAAAGCATGTGGCTTTTTTCAAGCTCTGAACACTATAGAATATAGTGAAGACATTGGTGTTAATTAAAAAAAAAAGTACTGTAGCACAAGAAAACATTTCAAATTGCTTCACTTAAAGTCATTGTTGAATACTGACAGTAAATATGAGTATAAAATATCAACAAACTGACAGTAATACTGATTACAGAGCATCCTGGGTCCATTATATGGGGTAAATAAATGTATTCACAGCTGTGAGGTATCCTTCTCACAACTAAACTTTACAACAGCATCCAAGATATCCATACATTTTGATTACATATAAGCTGAATACAGAGCTCCGTTTACATGCACTGATTACAAAAGAAAGGAAAAACTTGTAAGATTCTTATCTGGGAATATTTTTAGTACTTCTGATTGGGCATACAAATATTTAAGAAGTAAATTTTAGTGCTTACTGGCTGTTGATGAAGATGATGATAATTCTGCATGGTGCTGGTAGGAATTTGTAACCATTATGCGTACTCCCTGAGTTTCCGGTCAGTCTGGCTGCCTCACTTTCTTATGCCACTTGATCGGCCGATTCAAACATTTTTTTTTTCCTCTTGGCCCTCTCTTTCCTTCCTTTCCCTTCGAATTTTCTGACGACCATCAGGTTCCCACCTTATGACTTCTCATGATATGTCCAAACAATTTTGATTGTCTTTCCTTTGTATTTACCATCATAATAAAGAAAAATTACCGATTTGAAGGATAGCTGGATAATTTCTGACATCTGTTATAAAAATGGCTAATCTTGATATAAATGCAAATATTCATTTTTATTCCATACTTCATCCATACTTATGAAATATTTGCACAAGGATCTTATCATTTTCAATAAAGTTCAGCTTCAGCTTTTCCAAGATAAATCGCTAGTATAAATATATCATTTATTTTATATTTATGGGATGAGTAATGCATCTTCTGATAACAAATGGAGTTCTTTGAATACTCGTATTGTCCACATTGATAATGAAATCTTTCATAACAAACTCATATTTGAATGATAATAAGGCTGTTAACCAAGTTCATATTTTAATACAATCTTGTACATTTACAGACTCCCAGGAGCTTTACATGAGCACAAAATACACTTATACTGCATTAACACTGAGCTCTAAATTCAAAGAGAGAAAAAAAAGGCACACGAGGCTGAAATGAACTGTAGGATGAAGGTAGAGAAAACCTGAAGCTGCCAGTAATTTAAATGTCTGCTCAGACAGATCTGAACTGAAAAAAGTATGTCTACATCTTATTTATTATTAGGGACTAAGTGAAGGAGAATGCACCAGATACTGCAAGGAATTTTTCTTCATAGTTCTTCACCTATCTTAACTATTAAAAAAGCCTTGTAGCTTTAAAACATATCTCACTGAAACTTTATACAGTTTAATAAAGTATGTTTAAACTTTACTGTTTATGTGCCATACTGAAGTAAAATATAAGTTTAATGGTAAAACACAAGGTAAAAATAGATGCATCAGGAAATAAATTTTAACCATTTATTTCATTTTCCAAACAGTGGTGAAAAGCACATAAAAATAATTAAAAGTCTTACTGCTAAAATAAAAGTTAAGTTAGAAAAATAAAGTGACTTGTTAAAATTTTAAATACTCCTTTCAGGCAAGATATTGCTTACAGATGGCAAGAAATTTAGGTGGAACATATACATCTTGGGCTAATTTCTGTGCAGTATTTCAGAAATTGGCGAACTACTTTGCGAGCCCTATGTGACATTTAATGGCACGGGAAGGATATAAGATAAGATTTCAGACAGTGGATTAAATAATAGCTATCTTCAAAAATAAACCCACTGCGGTTTTGTTTTCTTGATAAAATTGTAATATCCCTCTCAGGCAAGATATTGCTTGCATTGAAAATATGAACACTTCTGGTCTCATTTATTTGAAGTTTTATACAGTTTTTTGAAGGCTGTCTTCAAAGATGTACCAACCTTCCTCTTCTTCTTTGTACACATTTTCTGTCTAGATCTGCAGTCTTGCCTCTTGAATAAATTTCACTGTTTTTTTGTAACTCATGTATGGAACCGTAGAGCCTATCTTCTTTGGTGGTTTCACTGGGCCAGTAATTGCTTCTCTGTGTCTCATAGTTGATGCAGTTTTGGAGGATATGTTCCACAGTTTGGGGTACCAGGGCACATGTACAAAGAGTAGTAGTACTAACTTTAAATTTTGTATACATATGACTTCAGAGTTGGCTGTGTCCTGTTTGGAGATGGAAAAATGGTGACTTGTTTCTTTCTGTTTAGCATGTGATAGTCATCATGTGGTTGTGTTTGTGGCTTCCTGTTGGTTTTATCATGCTTTTCTTCTGATTATAGGTGATCAGTATGTCTGGTTGCTCCATTTCAATGCCCTCTTTGGCCAGAATGGTCAGCTTTCTCAATGCCTGGTATCCTACAGTGGGATGGAATCCACCGCAAGGTGACTCTGTGTTGTGAGGCAATTTTTGACAAGGCATCCTTAAGGTCTGGCAGTTTGTTGCACTGAAGAGCTTCCAGTACTGATCTTACATCCGTGAGAATTACTATGGGTCATATATCAACTGAAGGCCAGTTTGGTGGGAGTAACATCCCTTGATGACGTTGAAAAGCTTGCTGAAGACAGGAAATCTTGGCGAACTACCATGCAAGCCCTATGTGATGTTTAATGGCATGGGACAGATGTAAGATGCATCAATTCTGGAGTTTGATAGTTTTTCAACTGCTGCAATAATTGCTCTAACTTCTACATCATAGTTGTTGCAGTATTTTCCAGTGTATATGGAGTGTACCTACCAAAGTGACAGGATTTCTTGCTGAAGGTATTTTAAAAGTGTATTTACAAATGCAGTGAATATAAACTCTTGGCTGGTTTTTGGGAATACTTGAAGCTGCCCAGCCATACACATACTTAAATGTATACATGATTATCTATAGCTGTTACACATTCCATAACCAATGAGTAATATATATGTTATTTCTTCAAATAAATGCTCTTCTCGCTGTTCTTTAGTGAATGTAGGTCATTTAGGTCATTTATTACTGGGACATACAATCTTTTTTCTTCCTGGTCAGTTTTTAAAATTTTCTTCCTCCTCTTCACAGAATATTTTCAGATGTCATCTTGGATATCTTTGAAGAATGCTGTCATTTGTCTTACGCTGTTAAGATCACCCTACAGCTTATCATGGATTGGTACAGGTGATGGCCAGAAGTGGTGTCTTGGCTCCTCAAATGAAGAGCAGTCCTGTAACAGGTGCTTGACTGTCGTTTTGTCAGTGCCACAGGTGCACTCATTGGTTGTGCCAAACTTGAGCCTTTTAAATATACGACGTGTCAAACTGTTATGGCCTGTTTTAAGTTTAAAGACCTTGACCTGTTCTTCTCTGCTGAGCTGGTAGTAGGAATTTTTTTTTACAAAATTGATTCTCATTGTTTCAGTGTTCTGAAACTTTTAATTTCTTAGTAAATGTCTTGTAGATCCACAGTATTATTTTATAAGCTCAGATGGCATTTTCCTCACATTTTGATATTTTTTCCCAATATTTATGCTTGATCAGGCTAAATTGTCCCAAAAAAAGACACAACAGACATTACTGAACAAACATTATTAATTAGAAGTATAAAATTATTATCCCCGGTATCATTCCCCATGTGCTTCGTTGACCAGGTATTGTGTCTAGATTTGCATGTTGGGAACTACAGCATATACACTATACAAGTTCTGTAAATAATTTCAGTGTTTTGGTAAGTTTCTCTAATGACAACTTATTGGGCACCTTGTACAACTGTGCAGAACAAAAGCAAACAAATTTTTAAAATTTATAAGATTATAGGTAAAGTCCAATACAGTGTTGTACTCTCTACCCCTTTCTGGGACAAACATGTTATTTTACTTTTCCTAACATGGAATCTAGCTCACGACATGGATTGAAAAAGAATATCATATTAGTACATCAGTATGTTTAACACAGCTCATCATCACCACCATCATCATCATCATTATTATCAAGTGCTGTCATCAGGTGCTGTAACAACTGGCATTGGCTATTATGTTTCTCTGTAGTACTCGATCCTTCATGCAGGCCATGAGTTCAGTTGGTGATCTCCTCTCACACCATCCCATCAGACTGTCCAGTATCATTTCTCTTGGTCTTCCCCTGGCTCCTCTTACTTCTGTTTTTCCTGTTGTTGCAATATTTTCAATGCCCTCCTCTTCTCATTGATCAAGAGAGCTCAGACAGTCAGATATTTTAGAAACGCTCTCTCATATATGGTGGTTAAAACAAGAATAACATTTTTTAAAATGATATGTTACAGTATGTAAATGGGATAAAATATGTAAAGTGTGGATATGTATACAAATCAGAGCATGAAGTATGAATCATGATACCTAAAAGACAATTTTTTTCTCTCAAACATGCTAAATATATCAGTCAGTATGCATCTTATTTTATTTAAAAAAGAATATATATATATATATATATATATATATATATATATATATATATATATATGATTTTAAATTTGAAATAAAATATGGAACCAGACTGGATGTTACAATATGAAATATTGTACTTTGGCTGAAATAGTATCATAAATAAAACCATCTATTGAACCATATTCTTAATTAAAAAGCCAAATATTCTTCTTGCATTTGCCTCATTTTAAATCTAAATAGAGCCATTTTAGCTAGTGCTCTGAGAGATCCATGGACAGATTGCTCCAAAAATATATAAACACTTTGGTCATTGAGCCTCAAACTGTTTTGACATGTAAATGGCTCATTTAAGCAAAAAAATCTAACCAAGTTATCCAGTGCTGTAAACTGAGAGACATGTAGGATATCAGAGCACCTTTGGACTTTTCCAGAGTGCAAGAATGACAGTTTCGGCCAAATAATTAGCCTCAATTTCTGTCATTATTGTGTACATTCATTCATTTGAAACTAAAATTTAAACCACTTCAAAAAAAAGCAAAAGAAAAAAAAAATAACTGGTAAATAATACATAGCAAAGTCAACCCTTAGAACAGAGTCATCACCAAGAAGTTTAGTTTGCTTTCAGTGTTTTGGCCACCGCAACAACATACTTGTGCTGAAACTATTTTGATACTGGCTTAATCATAATATAAAATCAGCACACACACACACACACAAATTAATGGTTAAATACAGACAAGTTTAACTGAGATATTGTTCAGCAGTTAAAGAACTATTTTCTGAAGATGAATGAAATGGATTCTAGTTAAACATACACACTGAAGCTTCATGTTAGGGAAGGAAAGCTGAAAGTAAGCTGCCACTTCTAGAAGCCAAGCCCCTGAAATAAGAATCTAACACTTCACTTCCCCATGGCAATTCATGTGCTACGTCACTGCTTATTAATTTTGTATCTGGCAATGGATATTTGGTGCTCAAATTTTGGACACATTAAACGTCATGATAATTTAGAGAAGACCGTATTGGAAGGATACATAATGGGAAAAAGAAAAAGAGGAAGACCGAAACGAAGATGGCTGCAAGACATCGTTGATGATCTGGAAATGGATGCAGCAGCAGCAGGCCATCTTGCTCACAACCGAGAGGCCTACAGGAGTGCTGTTTGGGAGGCAAAGTTCCGCAAGGGACATGCAAAGGAATGAATGAATGAATGAATGAATCTGGCAATGGTTAAGCATAAGATCAAAAGTTCCTCATCTTTTTCATACATGAAAGATTCCATACTGGTAATCATCAGGAGTGACTTTTTACATTAATTTTAAGATCGTTTCTTGTTGCAGAAAAGAAGATAAGCTATATCCGTCACTAATTATACTGGTTAGAAAACAAATGTTTTCTTTGATGTTTATTATATATTAACTTAAAAATCTGTACACTATCATATATTGTTTCCAAAATAGATTTGCTGCCCACGCAATGTGGGGACTACTCAAATTTTAGTTATGAAATTAACCAAACAAGTAAATAACTGCAGGTTCCTCTCCTATATAAAAGTAAAAAAAAAATGGAAGATCCCAGGAGACTTTTCATACAGAATAGTAGAAAAGACAAGTATTGATGGGGCAAACTTGAAGTAAGGAAAATTATATCATATGCTCTACAAGGAGTAGGTGAGGGTGCAGTCTGCATGTGATTCTCATCTGGCAGATGTGAAATTATAAATGTTACAGCAAGGCAAGGGAGAAATATACATTCTTTTTTTCCTATTTTCCTAATGCTGCCATTTTTGATCTTGTATATATTCCGTAGTTTGGTGCATCATGAGCACAAACCTCCAAGAAACGAGTTTCGTCTCCGTAAGTGTGACCAAAAGTGTACTGCCGCTCTGTTCAAATTTAGAAAATTTTAGAAATAATTTCTAGAATAAATGACTATATACAATTTTAATATAAACATTCTGAAAATTTTAGAAATAATCTAAAGAATACATTGCTACATTTAATTTTAATATAAACATTCTGAAGATATGTATCTATATATAGTTATTTATATCATCATTATCATCAGGTGCCCTGCTGGCACATATTGAAGGTCATGCTTTTCCACAGAACTTGACCTTTGATATTTTCCATCAGTTCAGTTGTTGAAATTTTTTCCATGCCATTATGTCTGACCATCCATGATCTTCTCTCGTGGCCTTTCCCTACCTTTCTTCCTATTTATCTTTCAGTTATTTATGCTCTGCTATTTATTTTGCCAAGTTGTTTATATTTGTTTTTATATAGACAGATACCACGTGATTTAACAAATATGGTCATGATAACCAAGAAAGGTTCTCAATATGCCAGGATTTCATTCAACAGATGGTTAACCTAAGTTTCTGAACAACGGTAGTAAAATTACTTCACATGTGTAAAATCGAAATTCTACATTTTTTCCAGAATTTGTTTATTTGTGCTGTTGAAAACAGAATTAATTCTTTCACTTCTGAATTAATTTCCATATTCTGTCAGAATAAATTTTGAATGACAAATGTTGATAGAAAGAAACTGAAAGGAAGTTACTCTAAAATTTAAAAACATGAATTGGGTTAGAAATATGGTACTTTTCATTTAATTTAAACTTTGCCTAAATATCAGACCTAGAATATCATGATTTTGCAGATGACATAACTCTTATCAGTGACAATGTGAAATTGATGTAGGAAAAAATAGATTCCCTATCTTCCTTGGCTAGCAAAATAGGTCTTGAAATTAACAAAGGCAAAACAAAAATAATGAAACTTCTCATTAATCAAGAAGGAAAAATATACATTGAAGGAACAGTTGTTGATGAAGTAAACCAATTTGCATACCTTGCCAGCTGCATAGACCAGGATAGTGACACCAGGAAGGAAGTTAGAATTAGAACTGCAAAAGCAGCATTGTCCTTCAAAAATCTTGAGAACATATGGAATTCAAAAGTTATAAACACAAAAACCAAGTTAAGATTATTCAGTTCAAATGTGATATGCACCATCATTTATGCATGCGAAAGCTGGAAATCAACTAAAGAAATAGACAAGAAATTAGACTCTTTTGAAAATAAATCATCATCATCATCATGTGCCGTGCCGACTGGCGTTGGCTATTATGCTTCTCCAGAGTACGCGATCCTTCATGCAGGCCATCAGCTCAGTTGGTGATCTCCTCTCGCACCATCCTGTCAGACTGTCCAGTATCATTTCTCTTGGTCTTCCTCTTGATCTTCTTCCTTCTATTTTTCCTGTTGTTATAATATTTTCAATGCCCCCTCTTCTCATTGCATGTCCTATGAAAGTACATTGTCTCTCTCTTATCTTTTTGACAAGGTTTTTTGTCTCTCCAGCTCTTCTCATACATTCTTCATTAGTTATTTTTGCTGTCCAGGGGATTCGCAACATTCTTCTAATAAACCACATTTCTGCTGCTTCCAATGATTTTTGTGCAGACTTGCCTATTGTCCATGATTCACTTCCATATAACAAGATAGGTTCAATATAGCATTTTAGGACTCGTTTTCTAACATTCATTGATAAGGATGTGTTGGTCAATATGTTTCTCATTCTCTGAAATGCAGTCTTTGCTTGGCCTATTCTGTTCCTAATTTCCGTTCTGCATTTCCCATCTGAAGTTATTACTGCTCCAAGGTATTTGAATTTCTGCACCTGCTTTAGAACAGTTCCGTTTAATTTAATACTGCATGCTGGTGGATTCTGTTTCTTAGATATAACCATGGTCTCTGTCTTTTTGATGTTCAAAGTAAGGCCTTTCTGTTCACTTTCTTTGGCGACTTTATCCAAGAGATTTTGCAGGTCTTGTTGGTTCTCAGCTATCAGTACTGTGTCATCATTCATAATAAAATATGCTTAAGGAAAATACTTTGTATAAAATGGAATGAATTCAAGAACAATGCAGAGATAAAGCAGATGAGCAAACAACAACCTGTCTTATGGGTGATCAGAAAAAGAAGATGGACATACGTAGGCCATGTGACAAGAAGAAATAGTCAAAACAAGCTATCAAGTGGAGCACAACAAGCCGAAGAAGAGAAGCCAGTTTAATGGGCATAACATCCCTTTATGAAGTCGAAAAACTCACTGAGAACAGGAAATCTTGGCAAACAACTACGCAAGCCCTATATGATGTTTAACGGCACGGGAAGGATGTAAGAATAAATATCAGATTCAGCTTTCATTTGTATATGTGTGAAAGATCTACCAAAATTGCCAGTGTTGTTTTGTGGTGAAAGAGTTAAAAAAAAACAAATAACTATGATTTTATTAAAATTAAATCTGTTTTATTGTTGGCATGACTAATCCATTCAGTATTTCTCCCTCCATTAAACACTCTGAATTTCATTTAGTACTTTTTTTTCTGCATTAAGTACTATATATAACTCTAGACTTATACTCTAACTAGTATTCTGTCTACATTATGCACTAAAATATGTACGCATATTTTCACTGCTTATAATTTATGTTTTAGATTTGTGTAAAACTTAGCACAACATTTTAGCAATTCCAAAGGTTTTAATTAAAACAGTAATCATTAAGTGGAGAATGTGAAACTCTGGGAAATTTAAGATTAAAACTTGAAGATACACAGTTCAATAGCACAAATAACAAAATCTCCAATAACATTTACAATTTTGGTTTTTCACATATGAAATAACTCTTTCAGTATTATTCAGAGATTTAGGTTAACCATCTGTTGGTGACAGACCAAAAGGCAGACCAAGACAACTATGGTGTGATAGCTTTAAAGAAGACCTACAAGCCCTCGACATGGACAAATGGCAAGAGAAGACTAAGAACAGAGAGGAATGGAGACAAGTCTTGTCTGCAGAAATGAGCCAAAATGGCTCAGAAAGCTGAAAGAATGAATGAATCTGTTGGGTCAAATCTTGATATCTGGAATGCCTGAACAACTCTCTCCTTCCTGACAGAGTATAAAGGAATCCTTTCTGAATATGTTTCATAGTGCACTGAACAAGTTTTATGTGTCATTCTTATGTCAGATTCTATATGGTGCCTCAGATGTGTAACATGCTGCCTATCTGAACTTAGAATGGTTCTCTGTTAGCTGTCTGTGGTTGATCTAATTTTCTCTTTCCTTCAAATGGCAATCACTTTCTTATAGTATCACTTATTTATGTTTATTTCATACTTTGTGCATGATAACATCTTTTATTACATAATATACAGAAAAAAAATGTGTATATTTTATATGGAAAAACCTGGAGTGTGCTTAAAGCAAAGTACAAAATAAAACATAAATGGACTACAAGAACGTGAAAATAAAATGGATAAACAATTATGTAAGAAGAAAAGCTTACGTGGAATATATCCTGTGTACTTTGGAATCATGCCATCTCTCATGTAGATCCGAGTGCTATAGTCTATACCAGGACGTGTATAGGAGGTTGTGAAATCCACAGCAGGGCTTGAAAAACACAGAATATTAGGAATTTTTTTATTTTTATTTTTAATTCTGAACTTGCAAAACATATGAGTAAACTCCTTTCAGTCACTTTTATGAAGCAGGAATGCTTGAATCAATGCTGACTTACAAAGCAGGAATGCTTGAATCAATACTGACTTATGAAGCAGGAATGCTTGAATCAATACTGACTTATGAAACAGGAATGCTTGAATCAATACTGACTTATGAAACAGGAATGCTTGAATCAATACTGACTTATGAAACAGGAATGCTTGAATTAATACTGACTTATGAAACAGGAATGCTTGAATCAATACTGACTTATGAAACAGGAATGCTTGAATCAATACTGACTTATGAAGCAGGAATGCTTGAATCAATACTGACCTATGAGGCAGGAATGCTTGAATCAATACTGACCTATGAGGCAGGAATGCTTGAATCAATACTGACTTACAAAGCAGGAATGCTTGAATCAATACTGACTTACAAAGCAGGAATGCTTGAATCAATACTGACTTATAAAGCAGGAATGCTTGAATCAATACTGACATGGCTTCTGAGACTGAAAGTTGTGAGTTTTGTCTGGCATGAGACTGGATCCATTCACTGTTTTCACCAGTGCTACAGTCTTCCTTCAAATGAGGATATCTGATGGCGCAAAGACATTGTCCATCTTGGCAGTTAGCGACCCATAGCTGGCATGCTAATATTAAGGATAGCAAACAATAGCTGACCAAGACCATGTCCCACAGTAGCAGACATAGCCTGGCTATCAAGGCAGGGATAGCCATAGTCCCAGCGGTGGTAAAACTGCTGATGATGTATTGCACACCCCCTGCTTTATAGCTTTATTCAGGCACTGAAAAAATAGCCACCATAATCCGCTCCCATGCCAACATGGTGTTGTGCCTCAAAATCTGCCGCATTGGCTGCAAAGAACACCAGCTCACAACTTCAGGGAGATTGAAGAAAAATAAGACGAGGAGATTGGACCAGTTCAGTTCTTTTTTTTTTTTCATTCATTTCTTTCCTCCTTTTGATGAAAGTGTTCCTCTTTTACATTCTCTTTGGGCAGTCAGAAGAAAGTCCTCCCAGGATGCCTAGCACCTTCATATATCATTTCTCGCTTTCAAACATCTTTGAATTGTAGATATTCAACGGCTTTTTTGCTATATGCTCTCTCTCTCTCTCTCTCTTTCTCTCTCTCTTTTTCTCTCTCTCTCTCTCTCTCTCTCTCTCTCTCTCTCTTTCTCTCTCTCTTGTCCTTTCAGTGTCCAAGACACAATGGGCTGGTGGTAGCAAGAGGGGGGCCACTCTTTTGCTATATTCTTGACTGTCTTCCATGTCAGTCCTCTGTTTACCAAAATTTTCTCTGCTGTATAGCTCCATGCTTCTATGTTGGTCTGTTGGTCTGCTGTTACTCCTCTGATCATCCAATCAGTGCCAAGGATGAACAGTGCTAGGGACAGAACATATCCCTATTTCGCACAAGTTTTGGTCATTGAATCTGGCCGGAGGCACTCCAGTCAACCAGCTGTAGAAACGGGTACACGACTTCTTCTGGAGTCGGGGAAGAAAAGGCAGCCAGGCGTGATACTGATCATATCACCCTCTAGTGTGTTGACAGGTCAAGGAAAATATGGACACTAACACCATATCCCTATGTGCCTCTAAGGAATGACAGGATTACCTTTACCTTTTTTTTTAACCTTAGGTCATCAAAAAGATCTGAAAGTTTGCTATGTGCTAGTCATTTACAAAATAAAAAATATCTTTAACCCTTTATCTACCATATGCCATTTAAATAGTTTCTGAAAAAAAAGTACCTATAGTCACATGGTTTTGTTCCACATTCAGGAGTACATAATTTTAACCTGTTGTAAATACAAAAATTGGACACCAAAAAAACAACTCTTTCAAACAATATTCACCCTGATTATGCATTATCAATACCACATATGGACACTCACCAAATATCATGATAGAAAGATAACAACATGTGAGATGAAATGATTAAGAGAATGTGATAAGCAAGACAAGAAGGAATCAAGTGCAAAATGAAATAATCCAGCAAATAGTGGGAACAAAACCTGTCAAGAACTACATCTAAAATCAGAGGATTCAGTGCATTAATCCAGAACAACCACCAGCATGTGCATACAACTAAAAAACATCTGGATATGAGGTGCAAGGATGACCAGGGAAAAGAGTGGATAGATGGGATGAAAGACACACGGATGAGACATAACATGACAGCTACCCAGGCCTCTCACCTTACTCTGGACCGATGTCTGAAACTTCCTGTGATGCTAATGGCATAAGCAGACTGATAAGAAGTAAATACTAAAAATAGGCAATCCTTTAATTTCCTGGTGAAACACTGCAGCAGTGATTTTTTTTTTAAATTACAAAATATGTTTGTGTGTCATGGGTTTTATTTGGTAGGTTATAAATCAAGGATATAATGTATGAAACATCAGTTCAATGGACATGGTCATGTTGGCAGAGTTTGTGCTCCATAAGCTCTTCAATTTGGCACTGTACAATGACACCAGATATTTTCAACACAGTCAACACCAGCAACATAGTTACAACACATTACCCACCGTTCTACAGTGACTGGCTGCAAGGAACTGGTACTGGTGGCCATCTTATGATGTTGTTGTTCTCTGCTGAAGAGCTCTAGACCATTATCTGTGCTGCAGTGGTATCGCTTGCCCAGGCCCACTTGAGTTGGGTTGATCCTTGGTACATAACCTTGGTAGCCAGGGATTGGGGGCTCTCTCATTGGTCTTTTGTCAGCTGAGGAAAGAACATTCTGAAACTCTTATTATATAGGAATTAACTCTTCCCGTTCCCACAGGAAGAAATGCAGACGTTCATTTGGTGCCAGAGTAAAAGCGCGGGTCTTGATATGTTAGGGGATGTTGTAAAATGGAATGGAAAACAGTATTTACATGTACTTCCGTGTACTTATTATGTTTCAAAGTATAACTAAATGTATGAAAATTTCATAAATGCAGAGTTTTTTTAGGAAAAAAGAAGTAATGTGATGTTTTTAGACAATGACTGTGCCCAGCTCACCATCGGCTAGGTCTAGATCTACACTACTTACCATCTGAGATGTCCAGATCTACTTGTTGATCTCGTATTGTGATTCTATGTTGCATTCTTGCTAAATTAATGTCTGAAACAACCTACTAACTACTTCTCCAGTCGTCTAAATATGTCTAGATCTACTTGGGATATATTCAAGAGCAGTGGGGTGGTCACAAGTCATGTCCATACCCCTATCTACATCATCAAAAATTTCTCTTCCTTTTGTCTCGCTCGGCATCGCTCGTAACTAAGGACTCTTTTACCATTTTGAAAAGTGTCACCAGAAATGCGGACGAAATATGTATAATCTAAATATTACACCAGTTGTTTTATTGAAACAAATGAACTGTCACTATAACGACTATGGCACGCAACTAGTAACCGGAAGTTATCACTATAGCGACTATGGCACGGGAAGAGTTAAATATTTTCCTTCTTCATAAGAAATAGGCAGCATTCTTTCTTCATAAAGTAGGACACAAGCTGTGACAGATCCAGCAACCTACGAGCTCTTGTCTTTCAGCCCAGCACCTCTGCGCACGCATCTGCATTCACGAAATGAAAATTAAAATAAACAAATATATTTTAAGAGACTCAGGTATGGAGCAGAAATACGAAAAGCTGATAAGAAACTGGGTAAAGCTGGGGCGACCATCCCCAACCCAGCGCGTCACAGGTGGCGGATGGTGAAAGTCCTCCAGATATGGAGGATCCCTGTGAATAAGGAGTTATCCAAATAAGCAGGCGCGGACCAACTGGCGGTAGACTCAGAGAGTGAGGTGGGGTAGTAGGTGGCTCTACTACTCCTATAAAGTGCCTCAGGTGCTCAGTGAAGGGAATACCAGGCGGGTCAGAGGCGCCTTAAAACCTCTCGCTCCCGCTGCCTTGCGGGTAGGACAGGGAGTCCAAAGGCTAGCGGAGAGTCCGTACACAAACCAACAGAAGGCAACGGGAAACCACTGTTGTAATTCCCAAGAATAATTATGCTTAAACAGAATAATCGATTCATCATGAACGACGTTAATGGATGTTCCTCTGGAACAGCCTCGTCCGGTAGGGCAGCTCACAAGCCACAGGTGAGGCCAGATCGTCATCAAGCTACTGGTGGCAAAACTAACAAGTTCAAAATAGCAACATGGAATGTTAGAACTTTATTCCAGGCTGGAAAATTAGAAAATGTAAAGATGGAAATGGAAAGGATGAAGATCAACATATTAGGAATGAGTGAAGTTAGATGGACAGGTGCAGGGAAGATAAACTCAGATAAATATACAATAATATATTCAGGAAGTGAGAAACATGAACGAGGAGTAGGAATTATATTTGATGAACAAACGGCAAGGACAATTGTAGGATATTTGAACATCTCGGACCGAGTCCTGCTAGCCCAACTGAAAGGACAACCAATAAACATAAATATTATACAAGGGTACGCTCCAACATCTGAAAGCTCTGAAGAAGATTTACAGCTATTTTACAATGACATAGAGACAGCACTAAAACAGCACAAAGTCACATGAAGTTACCATAGTCATGGGAGATTTTAATGCCAAAGTTGGTAAGGGAAGAACTTCAGACATCGTTGGTGACTATGGACTGGGGGAGAGGAATGACAGAGGTTATAAATTAATTGAATGGGCAAGAATACACAGCATGGTTGTAGGAAACACCTGGTTTAAACAACATCCTCGAAGACTGGCAACGTGGTGCAGTCCAGACAAAAAGACTTTTAATCAGATAGACTACATATTAATCAACAAACGATTCCACAATGCATTACTGACAACAAAAACCATGCCAGGAGCTGACTGCAATAGTGACCATGATCCACTCTGTGGAAAAGTTAGAATAAAACTAAAGAAAGCAGTCAGAAAAGTGAGAAACATCAAACTGAATACAGAACTTCTTAAAAATGACCAAGAACTGAGAGAACAATACAAAGTTATTATAACAAATAGATACAATGCAATAGCAAAGATAAATAGTATAGATGAACAATGGGAAATGTTAAGAGATTCTATCCACCAAACTGTTAAGGAGATAATACCACCAAAAAAAGAAGCCCCTAAAAATAAATGGATGACAGACGACATCTTAGGACTGATGGACAAGAGGAGGAGGAGTAAAAATAACGAGAAAAAATATAACAAGATAAATAAAGAAATAAGACGCAAATGCAGAGAAGCAAAAGAAGTGTGGTTAAATGAGCAGTGCAGACAGATAGAGGACTCTCATATTAAAGACAGCAAAAACATGCACAAACGAATTAATGAACTCACAGGCAGGAAAACAAAATATACCACAGGATGCCTGAAATCGAAAGAAGGTAAAATGTTAATGGGAAAAGAAGACATTGTGGACAGGTGGACAGAGTATATCGGTGAGCTATATGGAGGAGAAAGACCAGAATTAACACCAGATACTGAAAACCGTGAGGGACCACCAATACTTGAAGATGAAATCATAGATGCCATCAAACACATGAAGAAAGGAAAAGCGACTGGGCCTGATAATATAACAATAGAAGAAATAGAGGCACTAGAGGAGACAGGAATAAAAATAATAACCAAGTTACTGAATGACATTTACAACAGTGGTTATATTCCCAGTGACCTGATTAAATCCACGTTTATAGCACTACCAAAGAAACCAGGTGCAAAGGAATGTGACGACCACCGGACTATCAGCCTCTCATGTCACATAACAAAGCTACATCTGAGAATAATTATGAGAAGAACAAGGAAAAAGATAAAAATGGAAATAGCAGATGAACAGTTTGGATTTGTTGAAGGAAAGGGAACACACAATGCCATTTATGCTTTACGAACACTAACAGAAAGAGCTTTAGAAGTACAGAAAGATCTCTACTTATGCTTCATTGATTACACCAAGGCATTTGACAAGGTGAAACATAATGAAATTATTAAAATGCTTGAAGACATCAATATAGACGGCAAAGACCTGAGGATTGTAAAACATCTATACTGGCAGCAAGAAGCAGCAGTTCGAGTTGAAAATAGAGTTGGAAAATATCAACCTATAAAACAAGGGGTGCGACAAGGATGTATACTATCTCCAGACCTTTTTTCTCTGTATAGCGAGAATATTCTAAGAACAATCATCACAGAACCAGGCATAAAAATTGGAGGATACAATATTAACAATCTTCGGTATGCTGACGACACATTACTGATAGCTGAGAACCAACAAGACCTGCAAAATCTCTTGGATAAAGTCGCCAAAGAAAGTGAACAGAAAGGCCTTACTTTGAACATCAAAAAGACAGAGACTATGGTTATATCTAAGAAACAGAATCCACCAGCATGCAGTATTAAATTAAACGGAACTGTTCTAAAGCAGGTGCAGAAATTCAAATACCTTGGAGCAGTAATAACTTCAGATGGGAAATGCAGAACAGAAATTAGGAACAGAATAGGCCAAGCAAAGACTGCATTTCAGAGAATGAGAAACATATTGACCAACACATCCTTATCAATGAATGTTAGAAAACGAGTCCTAAAATGCTATATTGAACCTATCTTGTTATATGGAAGTGAATCATGGACAATAGGCAAGTCTGCACAAAAATCACTGGAAGCAGCAGAAATGTGGTTTATTAGAAGAATGTTGCGAATCCCCTGGACAGCAAAAATAACTAACGAAGAATGTAGGAGAAGAGCTGGAGAGACAAAAAACCTTGTCAAAAAGATAAGAGAGAGACAATGTACTTTCATAGGACATGCAATGAGAAGAGGGGGCATTGAAAATATTATAACAACAGGAAAAATAGAAGGAAGAAGATCAAGAGGAAGACCAAGAGAAATGATACTGGACAGTCTGACGGGATGGTGTGAGAGGAGATCACCAACTGAGCTGATGGCATGCATGAAGGATCGCGTACTCTGGAGAAGCATAATAGCCAACGCCAGTCGGCACAGCACATGATGATGATGATGATGATGATGATAAGAAAGCAAAAAAAAAGGATACTAAAAAAATTTTAAAGGCAGATCCAGCATTCTGAATAGAATCGACGATCATGGTTCTCCATGAGATCATTGATGTCTTTCATCATTTTCAAACTTCTTAAGAGCAACAAAAAATATCAAGAAAAATGAACGAAGGAAATTTATTCTGATGGATGAAGAATCTGCCATGCAAGTTCACATAACATTTTGTCTTCATCATTCATCCTTCACTCTAATGCAGATATTCAAGATCAATATAATAACAGTATCGTATACTTATAAAGAACAATAATAAAAATGAAAGAATAAAATGGCCAAATAGAATGAGTGCTCAAGATAATTCAATAACAAATGACATACATTCAAGCAAAAGAGTTGGAGATACATGTGCCATGAATGATAGGTAAAAAAAGGCCAAATCAAACTATAATGCACTGGTCTCTCCAAACATCACTTGTGTGACTATTTTAGGGCATTTTCCTACCCTCCTTTGTTGGGCTATCAGCTTTCTCACAGCATAAACCATTTTTTAAAGATATGCCTGTAAAAATAAATATATAAATATACATGAACCCATAGCAGTAAAGCTGTGATAACAAATAATTAGATGTTTTAAAAGCAGGTTAATGACAAATTCAGTCATTAAAAAAAAAGACTTTTTTATATTTACCACATCACATTTTCACGTGCTGAAGGTCTTGGAATTGCAGGCCTAACACCATATATCCAACATGCCTTAATGGCAGGGTATCAGGGATTTTACCTTCACCTTACTTATATATATATATATATATATATATATATATATATATATATATAGATTCCTTACATCCTTCCTGTGCTGTTAAATGTCACATAGGTCCCACATGGTAGTTTGCCAAGTTTTCCTGCTTTCGGCAAGCTTTTCAACCTCATCAAGGGATGTTATGCCCAGTAAAGTGACCTCTCTTAACAATGTCCTCTTTAGAGTTTCACATGGTTGACCTCTTTTTCTTCAGCCTGTTGTGTCCCACTTGACAACTTGGTTTGGGATTCTCATCACCTGAACCATATATGTCCATCTTCTTTTTATGGTCACCCATGAGACAGGTTGTTATTTGCTTATTTGTCTAATCTCTGCATTGTTCTTGAATTCACTCCACTTTATACCAAGTATTTTTCTTAGGCATTTGTTTTCAAAAGAGTCTAATTTCTTGTCTATTTCTTTAGTTGTTTTCGAGCTGTTACATGTATAAAAGAATGTGGATATTACATTTGAATTGAACTGAATAATCTTAACTTGATTTTTGTGCTTATAACTTTTTAGCTCCACTTTATACTGAGTATTTTCCTTAGGCATTTGTTTTCAAATGAGTCTACCTTCTTGTCTATTTCTTTAGTTGTTTTCGAGCTGTCACATGTATAAAAGAGTGTGGATAATTTGAACTGAATTGAATAATCTTAACTTGATTTTTGTGCTTATAACTTTTTAATGCCATTTATTCTCAAGATTCTTGAAGGTCAACGCTGCTTTTGTAATTCTAACTTCCTTTCTGGTGTCACCGTCCTGGTCTATGTAGCATATCTGGGGCCGATTAATGTATTCTTTCAATCATAGTCTGCAGTTGTCAGAGTTGGTATCCCTGATGCTCATATATAGATTCTTATCTTATATCTTATATCCTTCCCGTGCCGTTAAACGTCACATAGGGTTCACAAAGTAGTTCGCCAATTTTTCCTGTCTTCGGCGAGTCTTTCAAACTCATCAAAGGATTTTATGCCTGTTAATTTGGCCTCTCTTAATACTGTCCTCTTCAGAGTTTCACCCGGTCTGCCTTTTTTTCTTCGGCCTGTTGTGTTCCACTTGATAGCTTGTTTTGGGATTCTCTGATCACTTCTTCTCATCAAGTGACCAACATATGTCCATCTCCTTTTCTCATATATAGATTACAGATGTATATAACAAAGAAAACTGATAAGAATTTCAAGTGTGCAGAGTACTGAAGAGTTTACTGAACAAGATTGGATGCAAAAGATTACTGTCACAAAATGAATATAACTTACGAAGAAGCATAGATGGTGAAGGATGAGCGTCCCTGTATTTATTAAGTTGATCTTTCACATCAGGATCATAAGAGATGGCAGTCAGCCTGGGCTTGGCTTGTGTGTGCCGCATCAGCTCATCCTGCTTGGTGGCATAGGTGTTTGTGTTAGTGATAAAGCTGTCAATGCTGTGATCACAGTCATTGCGGTAGGTGCCTCCATATCGAAACAACAAGCGAGGAACATAACCTGAAATAAAAATACGATTTGGAAAAAAACTTGATTAGTTATTCAGTACACATGACTACCAACACAAATGACAAGATCATGCAAGCTATACTATAGAATTAAATACTTGCATATTCCTAGGAGACTGAAGGTAATACATCCTGTTGCCCTCCAGGTGACCCAGTGTAAAAATTGGTACTCTATCCCCTGTTCTGAGGAAAACTGCCTAAATAAAGCATGTGCTGTTGAGAATGTGAGCCTGTACTAAAATCTTCTTTATATAAAATATGAATGAAACATAAAATAGCTCTATATGTTTTATTTATATGATACATTGATTGAATGTATAGATGAGAGGTTATACTTATTAGCCGCTCACTTCATACTTACTGTTGTTATTTACATTTATATATGTGATAAAAGTGCTAACACAAACAATAAATAAAAGAGATTCACTAGTTCAATGTGAACTAGAAGATATGCATTTCATAACAACAACAACAACAAAAATGCTGGAAATGGATTAGTCATGTGCTCTGAAGAGACCCCAGCAACATCATTAAAACAGCCATGCAACTGACACCTAAGAGAAAAAAGAAAGAGTGGCCAACTAAAGGCTACCTGATGGTGAACTGTAGAAACAGAAATGAGTAGCATGCAGCATGCTCAGAGACAATACAGAGGCTGGTCATAGACCATGAGAGGTGAAGAGAATTTGTTGCTGGTCTGCAAGACACCAAAGGGTGTTCTGGGTGGTGAATGCTTTGCCGATTGCTAATCAAGGGCACGGATAGACTAGTGCAAAAGTGATGTTGAATAAATGCGTTAGAAAAGGCAAAGGACAGGCATTTGTGGAAAACTTCTGCAGAAGCCCCATGTGCCCTGGGCACTTAAGGTTCAGAGAGAGAGAGAGAAAGAGAAAGAGAGAGAAGAGATAAAGGTCAGAATGGCAGATGAATATGAATTAATTATAATCTTCATCCTTTGAAAATAAAAATCACTCATATGTTCTTTTGTGATGACCTTCTTAGAAAGAGATCAGTGCATCTGGTGCTACAGAGTACACTGGAAATCTTCCAAGGGGGAGGCTAGAACACCTCTGGACATATCCATCCAGAGCATAGGGATGATGATGATCATAAAACATTTTAATCCTTCTTCTTCTTCAGTTGTTCTGTCTCTGCTGTGTACTGTCACATGAAGCAGGTAGTCTGACCACTGGTATTTGATCTAAAACACATGATGGGGCTTGATGTATTGTCACATCATCCCTCTTCAAGACGTTATTTACTCTCTCAATCCATCTTCTCCTGGAGTGCCTATTTTGTCTGGTCCCTCATATTTTAGGCAATATGCTTGTGTTGAATATATTTACGTTTATTCTCATCAGATGGCTAAACCAGTTAATTTTTAGAGCATCTCAATTTTTTTTTAAAATAATACAACAGAAGAATTTTCAGCCAGACAGATGTAATGACATGGAATCCTCAAAGAAATAGAAAATGAGGAAGACCTAGACTTACTTGGAGAAGAGAAATTATGACAGTGCTCAGAGACAAGGGGTGCACATGGAAGGAAGCAGAGAATAACTCCAAGAACAAGGATGACTGGAGAGCCTTTATCCATGGCCTATGCTCTCAAGGAAGTGAAAGGCGATGATGATGATGATGATGATGATGATGATGAAATGTAATGAACAAGCAAATAAATAAAGTGAATGCAATTTAACAGAATGGCTATATGACCCTCACTGTGTCACAGAAAAGAACAACAAAAGACCAAAAAAAAGATGAAAAATCAGTGACCTCTTTTAGTAAATATTAATTCTAGAATGATGTGACCTTTGATGCCAGACTAGTATTTCCTACAAACATTTGTCCTTTATTTCTCTACCTGGTGTAGTTATTTTAGTTTAATTCATTCTGGATTATGATTTTGAGCACATAACAAGTTGGAAGGTTGCCAGCATACTCCTCCTGGGATACTGGATCTATGTATATGTTTCATATAGCCTGATATTTTAACTTTTCAGTTGTTCATTAGTGTACTTTTTAGCGTACTTTGATTTTATAAGTGCACAAGTCACACGTACAGATTTATTGTAATTAGCAAAATAAACCAACAGACAAATGAAAATTATGTATGCCAAGAGTTGAGGGAAACAAGACCAAGGGGGTAGACCAAGAGAACGAATGAACGAACATACTTTATTTTCAAAGGGTTAAGAATTGAGTACGCAGGCCCGTCTGACATTCTGCCCTTCATCATACAGCTTTCACTCAGTCACAGTCATTCAGTATTTGTTAATGAGCATAATAATCATGAAGACACATTAAATGATTACATAAATAAATAATAAACGTATCTCATGTCCATACAGTCTACACTCTAATTTATGCAACAACATGAAATAAACTTGCATTCTTACATTCATTCAAAACTAACAAATTTATAGAAAAGCAGTATGAAAAAAAAATTACAACACTCAAGCCATACTTTAAACTACTTTAACAGAGAGAGATGGAAAGACAACATAGAAGAGGGTATAAAAGAAGTTTGTATCACCAACTGGAGAGAGAAGATTAGGAACAGATGCAAACTTTATCTTCAGTGTTTCAAGCCTTAATGGCTGAAGAAGAAGAAGAAGAAGAAGAAGAAGAAGAAGAAGAAGAAGAAGAAGAAGAAGAAGAAGAAAGAAGAAGAAGAAAATAAACTAATCTGACCGTCATTTTCTATTTAGAGAAAAGATAACCATTTCCAAATTTCTAATGTTGTAAGAGAAAAGTATGTCAGTAGGTCAAAAGTCTCTTTTTCGGTCCCATCTAATGAGCCCTTGAACAAGATTTGAGCAAAGATGATGCTTTTATTAGATCCAGTAAATCAAAGCTGGTGAAAACCTTTCCTCACTGTTTCCAAATACTGCTTGCTACAATCATAAGCAGTATGTGGAAAAGGGTTTTATATATATATATACAGGGTGTTCCATAAGTAACTGTGCACTAACCCAGTATTGATTCCGGTATTGTAGTGATATCTGCCTGCAGTATCTAGCCACATCTACCTGTTGCAGTCATTAAGATATCACTATGATACCAGAATCAATACTATGTTAGTGCACAGTTATTTTCCTACAAATAATTAGTGTATGGTCATACAACTATACACAAAGCACTGCAGCAAAGCTGTGATACCAAAATGTATAAACTAGGAAGAAAGTAGAAACAGCTTTATTATTTAATGATAACAAATTTGTAACGTTTTGGTGCGAGCCTTTATCAAACAAAAACAAACAGGATGAAGAATTAGAGAGGAAAGACAGAGTATGGATTACATCAAACTAATGTAAGCAAAATAACAAAAAATGAAAAAAAATCAATGAAAAAAATGAATGAAAAATTCTGTTACTATTTTTCGTTCATGTTTTCATTGATTTTTTTTTTCATTTTTTATTACTTCAGCCTTGCCTCCAGTGTACCAGTGTATAGAGTGCAGTATATACTAAAATGGTGGAGCTGACTCAGAAGCATAATTCCTAGGCTCACTCAATAAATAAAGAAAATCTATTGTAAAACAACATATCCAATATAACATCTTCATTCAAGTTCTCCACTTTTGTAAGAGAGAAAGAGCTTCCACCTGGGTACCTGAATAACAAAGCTGCTAGTGCAAATGTCTCTCACAGAAAAGATAAGTGGTTCATATCTGGCCAGGGGTTCCCTAGTCATCCAGCTGTAGTAGCAGGTACCAGACTCATGTGAAGTTGGGGGCTGGAAAGGCAATCAGGTTTGATGCTGACAACATCATTCTCTAGAGTGCTGACAGACTAATATGGTTGCAAAGTAAACACAAAATTTCATGAGAAATGAGCTGGCTAGTGCATTCATCTGTCACGGTGGAGGTCAATAGTTCAAATCCTGCTGAAGGCACTTTAATCACTCAGCTGTAGAAAAGGGTACCTGACTCCTTCTGGAGCTGGGAAAGGAAAGGCAGTCAGGTGTGGTGCTGACTACATCATCCACTTGTGTGACAACAGGTCAAGGAAAATGGACACTAACAATATATCCCTGTAATGGTTTGAACTTGAAATCCAGCTACACTTAACATTCCCTTACTCCACAATTATATTTCCTCTATTAAGTTCTACTCTTTCCTCATCTGTAACTTTCAATTCTTTATTTAATTCAGTGTTGTTGTTGCTGTTCGTCCATCATCTTTGACGATGACCACAGCTTCATCTAGGTCTAAATAGGGTGAGGTATGAGGTGTGTCTGTGCGTGACCAACTAGCCCTATACGAGCCCTTAAAGTTTTGCTACACACAGAACATGTATGTCCAGATTCAGTTGTGGGTGCCTGTGCAGCCTTGGCTTTTCACGTTGTGCGTTTGTGCTGAGCACTTTCAATTCTTGAGCGCTCAGCTCTCTGGGCACCCAGATCAGGGTTATAGCCCTCCATGACGGGCGGACTTGCACTTTAGACTCCCATTTAATGCACTAAGAACCCCCTCACTGCAATAGATTACAAACACTCTACCCCCAACCACATTCATATGTTTCTCCACCTTTTTCTCTGCTAGATTACCAATGTATCCCCCCTCTCTCCTTTCTGCTTTCCCCATCCCATCTTTGCTACCAATCTGTCACACATCCCAAGTCTTCATTTAAACACTCACAATACTCTACCACATGCACTCCTGGTCACAGCTTCTTACAAGTCACAGCTGATTACTCTTTTTATTCTAATTTTTTTTCTAATTTTTTTCCATTCCTATTTGTTGCATAGCATTCATATGAATTTATACTTTATCTTCTTTCCCTATTTGTTTGTCCTGTATGTTTTTTGCATGATTAAGGTGTAAACCAAAACATTACAACTGTGTTCATTAATTAATAAAGCTTTTCCTAATTTTGTCTTAAATAGTTCTACATTTTTTTTAATCACAGCTTTACTGCAGTGGCTTTGTATGTATTTATTTATACATTTATACTCAAATTATTCATGTATCCTCTACATGAAATACTGAATACTAGAGCTACCATTACCTTGAAAGTTTCTAGAGTTGTCTAAAAGAAGATCTGCAATGATAGGAACCATTAGCTAAGAACAGTTTCACATGGGTAAAGCAGATACAAAAAAAAACAGACAAATGAAAATGGATCAATAAAGAACAGCCACAATAATGAACATAAGGCAACAAGAAGCCAGGTCTAGCACCAGTATTATAAGAAAGAAAAATTCACAAAGACAAACAGCCATACTGAGAGAGAGAGAGAGAGAGAGAGAGAGAGAGAGAGAGAGACAAAGAGAAATTAATGGAAAATGTTTAATAAATTTTAGACTTACCTGTGTAACCTGGGACCATTTTTTCTGTGAACTTCTTGTCCTCACCTGTGACAGGAAGTTGATTTACAATCTCGTCTGGCTCACAGGTAACATTGAATGTGCCAGATCGTTTCATCCCATACTCCTAAAATATAATACTGATACTGAAGAAAGGTGCATTTTGGCAGGAATTGGCAAATAACAGAGCATATGATAACTCTTCATGACCTACTATGAGAAGGCAATAATGGCCAAAATAAACTCATAACCTGCCAAACAACATCCATGACATAAGCAAAATTTTCTTTTAACTGAAGATTGCTGCTGTCATATTTTATCAACAAACAATGTCATGCCCATTTTAGTATATGGACAGTATAAATTTAGGAATTGCCAACTATGGAATAAAACAAGATGATTACATTTATTTTTTTAAGATTAAAACAAAAAATAAAACCATAAAAATAGTTTATAGTTAAAGACAAGCAACATGAGGTCAAGCCTATTAGCAACAAAAAAATTTCTTCCTCTTCTTCTTCAGTATTAGAAAAAGGTTCTTCTTTTTCAGCTTTCCAAGCCATTAAGGCTCATTGCTGCAGATAAAGTTCACCTCCATTCCTCTCTATTTCTATTCTTCTCTCTCCAGTTGGTGACACCAATTTCTTTTATATCCTCTTTTATGTTGTCTTTCCATCTCCATCTTGGTCTTGTTTCTCTCATCTCTTGTGCATACATCATTTTCGTCTGTCTGTTCTCTTCCATTCTCTCTACATGCCCAGGCAGCGTAGTCTGTTCAGTTTCAAGACATTTATAACTCACTGGGATTTAAATAAGCTTTTCAGTTAAGTCTTCTTTCTAGCTCTCCATTCTCCACTGTTGGTATTCTTTATCGGCCCAAAGATTCTTCTTAGGATCTTGTTCTCAAAGATCTGCAATTGTTGTTCATCTTTCTTTGTTGTACTCCATGTTTCTGATCCATACATGACGGCTAGTCTGATTATAGTTTTGTATATTGTTATTTTGGTGTTTTGGGACAGGATTTTGATTATAGGTTAGAAAAAGGTTGGTCATGCTAAATCTGCAGCCCCGTCGCCCTGACGACATCTGCTGTTTTATTTCATAGCTTTTCTTCAGTTCCTCTCCCTCAGGCCAGATCAGTGCTCAGAGGTTTGAGTGGGTTGGACAGATTTGCAGGTTGTGTTCTGGTGCATAACATATAAAGTGCTTTACTGCTTATATGACCTCAAGGTCAAATACTCCAAGAATGGTTATGAAAGAAGTTGTTCTGCAAAATGATGCCGGGCAGCATCAGTGTTGCTGCTGTTGTCACTCTGTCTCCCTGGAACCACATGTGAACAGGATGTTTTCATCAGTTGATGCAGTGAAGATGTTGCGAAGCATAAGCTTTGTATAAGACCGGATTATGTTGGTTTAGTCCCAAGACCCTGAGTGTATCCAAGAAAGCTAACTTTTCAATGGAGTTCACCATCATGAGGACTGTGCCAAGCCCTGTCCCATTAAACTAGGCAGAAGCTGTTGCTAGGAGCACCAACAATGAGGTGGGTCAGGGTCCTAACCAGCCGTTGTTTACTGGCCCTTTTAAATGTTTAATCACACCAGAAGAATCACCTTTTGCTCTTATTACAACTTCTATGATCAACTAACATCCACACACTCGAAACCTTCTCACACGAAAAGTGCCAAGATGTCCAGAATGTGACAGTGAATTATTTTCTATTTTTAGAGCAGTCAAACATTTTAATATGATTTCCAGTTTCATTAAATAAAATAATTCTCCACCCCACACCCTTCAGCTGTGATATTAATAAAGTTTACTAATGATTTGCATAATACTATCATGACTTTCTTCAATGTGAAAAAAAGAGATGTGGGAATGAAAACTTCAGTCCTTTAAAGCAGAAATATTTGCTTGCAAAGTGATGCACATCAGGTTACACTGTACATAGGATTGTTAACATAAACACAGAAAACTGATATTTACATAAGAGAAAAAATCAGTCTCATACATATATCTTTGACTCTAAGTACATAACATATAACAAAACAATTATATGAGCTTAACCAGGAGTACATCTGTAACACAAAAATTATATGTGTGTGTAAATATATGTGTGTATACTTACATGTGTTATATATGTGTGTATATATATGTGTTATATATATATATATACACATATAAAACACAAAAATTATGTGTAAATGACCATGAGTACAATGAATACATAACATACAACTTCAAAATTATGTGCCAATGCTCATTATACAAATGCACTGGGAAGATGATGCAATTACTTGGCAACATATTCAGTTACCTTTTTAACAGCACTGGTGTCATTCCCATATGTACCACCAACTCTGAATTTGATTTGTGGAATGTAGCCCCTATATCTGTAAAAATGAAATTTTATTTCATAAAAATATAATTTTTGCCAAACATGGTTTAGATCAGGGTTTGTCAGTTAGAGCTACACGGTCCTCATTTGAGCCAAGATGCATTTTTGTGGGCCGTGACTAAAATATTCAAATAGATTTTTTTCTGTGTTAACATGAGGAGACACTACGTAAAAGAGTTTTAATGCAGAAAAAAGAGCCATGAGAAATTGTGGTTTTGATGATAACTGAACAACAAGCAAATAGCAATAAGAACAACTGGCGTCCATGGATGTATGCAAATGGAATATGAAGGCTGAACATAGGCCTAACATATTAAGAAGACAGTGTTGCTGAATATTCCAGGCTATGAACTCAGAAGAGGCAGAGAGAAAATTCTGCCTCATGTAAGAGAAATGAATAAATGTGCAAGATTTAGAACAGCTCCAAGTGCAATGTGAACTTCTCAAAGAAATAAGGATGAAGGAAACAAAATAGTTTGGCCATAAGATATCTGTCTATCAAAGATAACCTATCTTATTATATGAAAGTGAATCATGGACAATAGGCAGGTCTGCACAAAAGTCATTGGAAGCAGCAGAAATATGGTTTATTAGAAGAATGTTGCGAATTCCCTGGTCAGCAAAAATAACTAATGGAGAATGTATGAGAAGAGCTGGAGAGACAAAGAAAATCTTGTAAAAAAAAAAAAAGAAAGACAATGTACTTTCATAGGACATGCCTAAGAAAAATACTCGGTATAAAGTGGAATGAATTCAAGAACAATGCAGAGATAAGAAGATGAGCAAACAACAACCAGTCTCATGGGTGATCAGAAAAAGAAGATGGACACATACTGGTCATACGTGATGAGAAGTAACAGTCAGAGAATCTCAAAACAAGCTATCAAGTGAAGCAGAACAGGCTAAATAAAAGAGGTGGTCCATGTGAAACTCTAAAGAGGACATTATTAAGAGAGGCCAGTTTAGTGGGCATAACATCCCCTGATGAGGTTGAAAAGCTTGCCGAAAACAGGAAAACTTGGCAAATGACAATGCGAGCCCTATGTGACGTTCAATGACATTGGAAGGATGTAAGATGTAAGTAAGAACTTCCATGAACTGATAATACATGTAGCTTTCTTAAAAATTGTCTTTTAACTCTTAACCTAAAAAACAACAGCTATGACACACAAACATTGCTTGTAATTAGAAGCACATTGTCTGGATGTTTTATTAGGAATAACATTATGCCTGTTTTTAAAATTTACAGCAATTTACAAACTTCCAACTACAAAATAAAACTATATGACTGCAGTAATTTTATTTTTAATTTTTTTAAAAACATTTAAATGGCTCATAGTAGGTTACAAGTTAAAATGAAAATAAGAAAGAGTTAAATATGCAAAAGAAAGATATAATCAGAGCATTATATGACTGTCTTGGTTAAGTAAAAAACAATCAACAGATAAGGTGGATGGAAAAATCAACAGATGAAATGTGTAAATGAAGTGAGTTTGAAAACCAGCAACAAGCACTTGGGCCTCATGTAAATGAAGAAATATATAACTGTAAAAATGTAAAGGTAAAATTCCCATTTCTATGCCTTTAAGGCAAGCTAGGGATAAGGTGTTAGGCCTGTATTTTCTATGACCTTCGGCACTTGAAAGTGTGATGTGGCAGTATCACACCTGGCCGCACTTACATTCCCAGATTTCTCTGGTACCCATTTTTAAAGGCTGGGTGAACCCCGGGGCCTTTTTGGTGTGTTCCAGAAAAAATCCCACTGCTTAAACTTGAACCCAGTACCATCGGATTAGTAAACCAATCACCTAACCACTCACCCAAACAAACCACCAAATATATGAACTGTAGGGTGTCTGAGTGGCAAAGTGGTTAGTTGCACTGGTCTCTCATGGCGAAGGTCAGGGGTTCGAATCCGGCCGGAGGCACCCCCAGTCACCCAGCTGTAGAAATGGGTACCTGACTTCTTCTGGAGTTGGGGAAGGAAAGGTGACCAGGTTTGATATTGACCATATCACCCTCTAGTGCACTGACAGGTCAAGGAAAATATGGGCACTAACACCACATCCCTTATGTGCCTCTAAGGCATGACAGAATTACCTTTAGCTTTTACCTTTTACTAGAATAAAAACCGGAGATATTGAACAACACAAATGAAATATATAGTATGACACATATGAGGAAAAGAAAACTACTTGGAGAATAGATATTATGAAAGTGTTCAGAGTCGCAGGATACACATGAAGGGAAGTAGAGAACACATCCAAGAACAGGGATGACTTGAGAGACTTTTCCCGTGACCTACATTCTTTCTAGGGGAGTGCCAGGCAATGATGATGATGATGATGATGCTGATATGGGGAATAGAGAACAGATACTACAAAGAAAGAATGTCATATGTAAATTATGTGATTAAAAATCATTAAATATATCGCAGTTTAACTTGGAAAATGCAAAAAAGAAGCCTGGGTGTACCACTTTCGAAGGCTGAAATATCACATTGTTGTCTTGTTACTTCATTTCTCTACGTTGTTTTATCAGTTCTAGTGTACCTGCTGTAATCCATCCATTCTTTTGTGTTTTCTTTACTGGAACCATGTCTTTAGCTGTTGTTATTAAGATATCTTTGGCCTGCATAGCCAATTTATCTGGTGTCATCTCCTCCTGTACAGCCATCAGGATTTCGAAACGGTTCTTCACTTCTATACCGTATTGTTCGAGTAAATTTGTAAGATCAAAGCGGAGTGGTCTTTATAATCTTTATAATCATAATTATAATCAGCAGCAGAAGAAGAGGAAGTAAAAAACTTTTATAACACACTGCAAACGACAATAGACCAGGTACGGAAAAATGATATTGTATTAATAATGGGTGATTTTAATGCAAAAATTGGTACTACCTAGCGAAGTCTTTATAATCATAATGGGTAGACTTCGTAAGAAAATAGAAGAAGAAGTCAATATGATCCAAGCTGGTTTCAGGCAAGGAAGAGGATCAAGAGATCATATATTCAATCTAAGATTAATAATAGAGAAATGCAGAGAGTTTAATGTGAATCTATATTTATCCTTTATAGACTACTCAAAGGCATTTGATTGTGTACAACACCAGAAACTTTGGGAAATAATGGAAAAAATGGGATTTCCAACACATTTGATACAATTAACATCACTGTTGTATCTAGACCAACAAGCAGCAGTAAGAATAAATGGTGAAACAACAACTTGGTTTGACATAAAACAAGGGGTCTGTCAGGGGTGCATATTGTCACCCTACTTATTTAACTTGTATACTGAAAATATAATGAGGAATGTTAGAGAAGATGTAGACAAAGAATATTACGATGCCATAACAATTGGAGGTTATGAAATACCAGAGATTAGATATGCTGATGACACAGTGTTACTGTCCACAACACAAAAAGGAATGGAAAAACTAATTATGTCAGTCCGTAAGAACAGCAAAGAGCAGAACCTCAATCTTAATGCGAAGAAAACTAAATTGATGACAACTGACAAAACAAACAAGGCAGCTGAAATATATATCAATGAGGAAAAATCGGAAGAAGTGGAGAGTTTTGAATATCTTGGATCACTGCTAACTAATAATGGAGATACAATGAGGGAAATTAAAAGGAGGACATCTATTGCTCTTCAGAAAGTAAAACAAATAAAGAATCTGTGGAGAGGAACAGACAGAACTACAAAAATAAGATTTTTAAGGTCATGCATCTTTCCCATCGCAACATATGCCTGTGAGACGTGGACACTTAACAAAATAGCTGAGAAACACATAAATGCCTTTGAATGTAAATGCTACAGAAGAGTTCTCCAAATATCATGGACACAAAAAAAGAACAAATATATCTATACTACAAGAACTTAATATTGAAGAAGGCTGACTAGTAAAGAGGATTAAAGAGAGAAAACTTAAATATTTTGGACATATTAAACGTCATGATAATTTAGAGAAGACCATATTAGAAGGATACATAATGGGAAAAAGAAAAAGAGGAAGACCAAAATGAAGATAGCTGCAAGAAATCGTTGACGATCTGCAAATGGACGCAGCAGCAGCAGGCCATCTTGCTCACAACCGAGAGGCCTACAGGAGTGCTGTTTGGGAGGCAAAGTTCCGCAAGGGACATGCAAATGAATGAATGAATGAATGTCTTGTTACTATAGGTAAAACTACATTTGTAACGTCGAAGTCATAATTAAAACTATATATTAAGGCTCCGGTAACAAAGTATACCGAAATATATTACATTTATTTCTTTGTGGTGTAAGAGAAATAGCCACGTAGCAAACAGAAGACTAGAGCATTTTCCAAGACTAGTACAGCAACTATCAAGCTATCAAGTGGAACACAACAGGCCAAAGAAAAAGAGGCAGACCACGTGAATTTCTAAAGAGGACAATGTTAAGAGAGGCCAAATTAACAGGCATAAAATCTCTTGAGAGGTTGAAAGGCTCGCCGAAGACAGTAAAAACTGGCAACTACCTAGCGAGCCCTATGTGACGTTTAACTACCCACCCTGGCACCTCAGCGCCATCCTTCAAGCTAGTGAAAGCTCTTCTTTGTTCCAAAGTTGGACCGCCCCCTGTTGAGATGGCCGTCATGTTAATGCACACAGTACTTAAAACTAAGGATCCAATTATATTGACCTATGCCTTATCTAAATAGCGGCCTTATATTCCGCCAGTTCCTAGTCGGCCATACACCAGAGGCCTTCACCGTTGTTAGCGTCGCCACCCGTGTTGCTAAGATAATTTGTTTACACGGAAGTGACCTCTTTAAAGGTTGTCCGAACTTTTCCCAGTGTATTTTGCGTCCTGTTTCCCACCAAAAAAAAAAATTGTACTTTAGTTGTAGTGACCTAGTTTAAATTATGCCGTATTCTTTTAAAATGGTGAAATAAGATGAGCAAAAAGTACTCGCACTGAAAGAAAGCAATGAATAACTTCAGAATCTATATGTGAATATACTTCGTGAATCGATACTCAGAGAAAGAGAGGCATACTGGACATGCCAACCAACCGGTCAACCAACATAGGACAGGCACCAGCAGCCGCAGGATACTGATGGATATGTTGGGAAAGGGGGAAAAAGTTGGGAGGGGGGATTTGAGCACCTATGAACATGTCCAAAGCGCAATGATGATGGCCCAAACCATAAACCATCTTCAGAAGGTTGTTCTGATCTTCCCCAAATTGCCAGCTCTTGTTTTTTTTTGTAGCAGTCGACATGATGACGTTGAAACACAGGCATGGAATCGAACGAGGAGTAGGCGAGGAGAGATAAGCGACCAGCTGTCCTGTATCATACGTGACAGCCCTGTATTTTACGAATGTGTCCCGGGAATTATATTACTGTACTTTGGCTGGGACGCATAAATGTCCTGTAATTTAAAATACGTCCCACATTTCCCACATTCTCATTTTTGATCGGATGTCAGAATAAAAAAAAATCTTGGTGAAAATGCTGTTTTGAAGAAAATCCATTCCGTGGAGAAATACAAATAGCCCCGGTAGCTGTGTTTGTACAGTCGCCATTTTTATCAGAATACTTTTAAAGAGACTAATAAATACGCGCTATAAGAAAGTGAACTGAAAGAATTGGCGAACTACTTTGTGAGCCCTATGTGACGTCTAACGGCACGGGAAGGATATAAGATATAAGATAAGAAAGTGACGCAACCTTGGCATGCTTGTATGCGTAGGTGGCCTCGGATGACGAAATAATAACTCATCGTCATCATTCAAACGTCGGCTTGAATCTACTGAAGTTATCAGTGGTCAACTGAAGTTTGTGTACATACCCATATAGCCCATATAACTGAGGCGTTGACTACATCTATTTTCTCTGCACCTCGTTTGTTGGGCTCTCCTACAGAATATGTTCTCCCGGCATATTACTGTTGCCACATTTGTACATGTCTGTCGGGCCGCACTTGACCATGTTGAGCAAATGACACCACAGTCTGTTATGACCGGTGCGGATCCGGAAAAAAAAGATTAGTTGCTACTCTCTGTCGAGTTAGTAGTAAGCGTCATCATGATGGTGGGCAGAATGCTCTGTTGCTCATTTATTCCTGTATATTATCGTTATCAGCTTCCTCGTACGTTGTACTTGTATCTGTCTGTGGTAATCTGCCATCTTCTTTGTTAGAATGGCTGCTGCTTTGTTCCCAGGTATACCACAGTAAAATAGAATCCCTTGTATTACTTTTCTCGAGAAAAGCATATATCCATTTGCATTTTAAAAAAATCTCCTTGAGCCTGGACCCCTAGGCTTAGGCTTGCTCAGCCAAATAGATAATCCGTTACTGCCAGTTGACTTTTCTGGAGGTTTCTTGCTCAGTCCAGAATTCGTCTAGCTGTTATTGGAAGGGTACATAGTGGGAAACAGAAAGAGAGGAAGATCAAGGCGAAGATGGCTGCAAGACATCGTTGATGATCTGCAAATGGATGCATCAGCGGCAGGCCATCTTGCTCACAACCGAGAGGCCTAAAGGAGTGCTGTTTGGGAGACAAAGTTCCGCAAGGGACATGCAAATGAATGAATGTTATTGTTAGCTCAGCCAACTGGTCTGCAATTTCATTTTCAGAAACACGTGCAAGTCGTGATGGGAAAAAATGAAAATATTTTTGCAAACTGTTGAATTCCTTATTGCCAAATTCACCCCTTATGAGATGAGCCACTTAAAGTTTTTTTGTTTTTTTAAAAAAATAAATCATATTTGTTTGGTAGCTTCGAATTAATTAATTCATATTGACCACGTTGCTATGATATCTCGCCATATTGTTTATATTTTATAATGAGCATCAAAATGGCGGATGCTGTTGACAAAACAACCTAGAGTCACAGAGAGATAACACAATTACACCATTCTTTTCTCAAGATGGGGAACACCGCAGTTGTAGCATCTGGTGTAAAGAACCAAGGAGATGCCGAGGCAAGTAAACTTTATCAACTTGTTGGCCTGAAAGGTGGCGGAGAGCTGGTTGAGTTGATGAAAGCGGCGAGGTGGACGAAAAATTATGCAGGTAATTGTGAGGTTGATGATCATGTCTGTTTTTAAACTTATTGTTGTTATTAATGGCAGTATACAAATTATTTTACCAAAATATAATGTGTTCTGTGAAAAAATAGGTTACACGTATTTCTTTTGTTATTCGTGTATAACTTTATGTGACTGACCACGGTCTGTGGAGAGGATTTCTTAGTTCCAGTACTTTGTTTTAACCAAAGCTTGAGATTGATGGCCAAGATAGGGCGCGAACACTTACTGAAGGTCGCCATCTGTAGTAACCCGATTACCTTCTACAGCTCATTTCATACGCCAGAGCACGTGATCATAACATGGTGACAAGTCAGAGTTGTAAAAATGGGTGGGGTTGTTGGAACGAGGTCGGATTGAGGTTACGGTACATTATCTTGGGCACTGTTTACAGAATGTAGCCTGGCATTGACATAGAGGAAGGCGATTCCATGCAGTAGCAAGCCAGGTCTTAGAATTTTGGCTTCTTGAAGCCAGCAGGACTAAATTCTAACTTGGTCCCGAGTACTCCATTCAACCATGCAGAAATGGAATATAAATAAAATACCACACAAAATAGGGAAGCATATTCGCAAGCGTTTCTTTGTACAACACAAAATGAACACGTGACAAATTTATTTGTGGTTTTAAATATTTTTGTCTTATATTAAATCTTTTATAGCATCTTGTGTTATTCAGTGCTATTCTTGCTGTATAGATAGCATTTGATAAAACATATCTCAATATTTTTTCCTTAGGTTCTATAAAGCACTTGATTATATACATAACAGAAAAAAGAGGTTCTGTAAATAATTTGATTGTAATTTGATTATTGAGAAATAGGTTCTATAAGGCATTTGATTATAGACATTATAGAAAAACAAAGATTTGATCTTAAATTCAATAAGTATATGCTCTGTTTTGAGCATTTACGTCTAGCTTATCTCTTTAAAGTTTTTATATTTTGTCTGATAATAAAGAGTGACCATCCATTTGGTGCTTTCAGTTCATGTTTTACCACACCAAGTTTCACCTTTAGCTCAATCATTCTTGACAAGGATGCTGGTTCACTGTTGTCTAAAGTCTTTTCTCTGACCTGTTTCTCTGACCAGCAGTTATGACATTGGCTTGATCCATTGTCTGGCCTTATTGTACAGTTGCTGAGCTGGCTTGATCCATTGCCTGGCCTTACTGTACAGTTGCTGTACTGGGTTGATCTGTTGCCTGGCCTTACTGTACAGTTGCTGAGCTGGCTTGATCCATTGCCTGGCCTTACTGTACAGTTGCTGTACTGGCTTGATCCATTGCCTGGCCTTACTGTACAGTTGCTGAGCTGGCTTGATCCATTGCCTGGCTTTACTGTACAGTTGCTGTACTGGTTTGATCCATTGCCTGGCCTTACTGTACAGTTGTTGAGCTGGCTTGATCCATTGCCTGGCCTTACTGTACAGTTGCTGAGCTGGCTTGATCCATTGCCTGGCCTTACTGTACAGTTGCTGAGCTGGCTTGATCCATTGTCTGGCCTTACTGACCTTACTTGCTGAACTGGCTTGATCCATTGCCTGGCCTTACTGTACAGTTGCTGAGCTGGCTTGATCCATTGCCTGGCCTTACTGTACAGTTGCTGTACTGGCTTGATCCATTGCCTGGCCTTACTGTACAGTTGCTGAGCTGGCTTGATCCATTGCCTGGCTTTACTGTACAGTTGCTGTACTGGTTTGATCCATTGCCTGGCCTTACTGTACAGTTGCTGAGCTGGCTTGATCCATTGCCTGGCCTTACTGTACAGTTGCTGAGCTGGCTTGATCCATTGCCTGGCCTTACTGTACAGTTGCTGAGCTGGCTTGATCCATTGTCTGGCCTTACTGACCTTACTTGCTGAACTGGCTTGATCCATTGCCTGGCCTTACTGTACAGTTGCTGAGCTGGCTTGATCCATTGCCTGGCCTTACTGTACAGTTGCTGTACTGGCTTGATCCATTGCCTGGCCTTACTGTACAGTTGCTGAGCTGGCTTGATCCATTGCCTGGCTTTACTGTACAGTTGCTGTACTGGTTTGATCCATTGCCTGGCCTTACTGTACAGTTGCTGAGCTGGCTTGATCCATTGCCTGGCCTTACTGTACAGTTGCTGAGCTGGCTTGATCCATTGCCTGGCCTTACTGTACAGTTGCTGAGCTGGCTTGATCCATTGTCTGGCCTTACTGACCTTACTTGCTGAACTGGCTTGATCCATTGCCTGGCCTTACTGTACAGTTGCTGAGCTGGCTTGATCCATTGCCTGGCCTTACTGTACAGTTGCTGAGCTGGCTTGATCCATTGCCTGGCCTTACTGTACAGTTGCTGAGCTGGCTTGATCCATTGCCTGGCCTTACTGTACAGTTGCTGAGCTGGCTTGATCCATTGCCTGGCCTTACTGTACAGTGGCTGAGGTAGTCAGCTGATCTGGTAATTAATTTAATTTTCATGCTTGCATGTCCTTGTACAAAAAATTATTTTTATAATCTTTGAAATAATGTAACCAGGAAATACAATTGCTGTTTCTTTTCAGAGGTCGATAAGCGAATTCAGAGGGATGTTCAGCCATTTTTGTACAATGGAGGCGAGGGAAAATATATTCCAATTGTTGATCTGGTGAAGATTAGAAACAAAGATCGCCACAAGAGTGGGATTAAAGCTAGCAAGAATAAACAGAAATCCGCCCAGGATCAGGCCAGAATTGATAACATTATGATGATGGAACATGACCAGATTGACGGCATTTTGTCCAAGCAAGGTTCTTATTTTTACTTCCAGTTTTCATTCATCATTTAGAGAGTGTTCTGAATGTATAGTTTATTCCAAACAGTAACAGTACTCTTATCATCAGCAGTAGTAGGTTAAGTATTATTATCATTACTGTGTGTACAAGCATTCTGTGATTCATCGTCTTTGTCATCATCATCATCATTGTCTGTCACTCCCTTAGGAGTGTAGGCCATGGATGAAGTTTCTCCAGTCATCTGTGTTCTTGAATTTGTTTTCTACTTCCTTCCATATGTGTATCCGTTGTCTCTGAGCACTTTCATAATTTCCCTTCTCCAAATGGTACTAGACCTTCGTAATAATTAATTATTCCTAATCTTGTAATTTTAATTTTATTATTACTAATTCTATACACTGAGATAACTGTCAAATGTGTGGAAGAGATTAACAATATGAAAGATGACGGATGTAAGATGGGCATGCTTGTCTAAATTTTTTCCCCTTTGAAATATACATTACACTTTACTCATTCATTCTTTTTTTTTTAGAGCATTTGCCTATTCATTTGTGTCACTTTCTGTTTATTTTTAAAATGGTATGGTTATCATCATCAGTCCTTCATATTCCCAGTGAAGCATGAAGCATCAACAAAGGTTCCCCAGCCAGTCCTGCCTTAAGCAAGCCAGGATACTTCAAACCATCTCTTTCTTAGTTTCTTTAATTCTTCCTGTATTGTGCATCATCATGTTCCTAATGATGTGCCCCTCTTTCTTTTTACCTTCAGGTGTCCAAAGTCAGGGTGGTATAGTGGTGTTTTTTTTTCCCATTCATAGTATGTGGCCTAGCTATTTCCATCTTTATCTTTTTGATCTCTTTAGTATTGTTCTCAGTGCCCATTCATTTGGTTATTTCTTCATTTGTCACATGTTCTTCAAAGTGTAAACTTAGAATTTTCCTCAGGCATCTTCGTTCAGATCATATCGGTCTGCTTTTGGTTCTCCGACTGGTTCTCCATGTTTCGGCTGCATATAATAGAATGGAGCATACCTTGGATTTATAGATTCTGATGTAGAGGTTAGTATGGAAAAAGGGAAGGTCAGCAGGAGCATAATACTAACCATTTTATTTGCCAGTTTTGTTTCATAAAGCAGTTTTTTCTTACCTTTATAATACTGTGATTGCTTATGTTAAATATGTAAAAGATAGTTTAATAATTGAACTGATAGATAGCCTAAATGAGTGTTTACTCTGATAAAATTAGTTTTTGAAGTGAGCTATGTGCATTAGAGAAATATCACACAAGATTAGAATGTTAGATACTGGTTTGCCAAAAAAAAAAAAATTGTCAACGAATAGTAAAGGGTTAAAGTTTTTGATCAAACAGTGGAGCTCGGAGTACATAATTTAACACCCAGGCACGTTTAATTAATTTGTGTAATTTTGTGTGCTTGTGCAGCCAGTAAACTTTTTAATCAACTCATTAACATAAAATTTTAGATCACAAGTCACGATTTCAATGCTGGGATTTGGAAAAGAGAGGCACTGTTGGAGAAACGATACTTCATCTTTGTCTCCTGAACGCAACACAGACTCATGCTGACTTGGCTAAGAGACTGCTGCATTTTTTCCCCAAAATGATCAATGACATTTATTGTGGAGAAGAATATTATGGTATTTTATTCTGCATCATTTAATGGTCTACTTTATCCCATATAACTTAATAATATACTTTATTCTTGTCACTTAACGTTATACTTTCCTCATATCACTTAATGATATATTTTATTCTTTATTACTTAACCTCCTTATATTGTGCTTCGTGTGAAAAAGGAACATGCCAGAAACATTGCCATGATGGGCCAGCACACTTATTAAGACTAATTAAGGATTTCCCTTAATTATTTTTAAAAGCTTGACCTCATTTCATTCACTATGTGGCAGCACAGTACTACCCCAAATGCAGTGTATGTGGTCTAGAACCAGGTTAGCCCATATAACATAAGGGGCTAACAATTTTAGCATGGAAACCTGGCTCATATAACATACTGGGTTAATGCCAAGATGGTTTAATGATGTACTTTATCCCATATCACTTACTGATATACTTTATCCCATATCACTTACTGATATACTTTATCCTATATTGCTTACTGATATACTTTATCCCAAATCACTTACTGACATACTTTATCCCATATCACTTACTGATATACTTTATCCCATATTGCTTACTGACATACTTTATCCCATATCGCTTACTGATATACTTTATCCCATATCGCTTACTGATATACTTTATCCCATATTGCTTACTGATATACTTTATCCCATATGACTGAACTCTTTGACTCTAAAACAACACTGGCAGGGTTGGTAGATCTTATGCTCCTATGCAAATCAATCCTCAGATTTATATTTAGGGAAAATTTAAACAAAATGAAAAAATAGAACATTTTTATCTCAGCTAATATTTTTATATTGTATAGCAACTTCCTTCCAGTTTATTTCTACTAAAATTCTTCATTAAATTTTATTATGCGCATAGTAAGAAAATTACTTCAGGTGTGAAAGGGTTAATGACATACTTTATCCTGGATGACATACCATCATTTCCTGTATGAGACAACAGGTCATGTATGAACTTTATCCTGTATGACATACCATCATTTCCTGTATGAGACAATGGGTCATGTATGAGCATGCATAGCAAGTCCAGATGTTTAAATTATATATTTATTTTATTGTTCTAAATCACAAAGAATCACACCCCATAAGTTCTCAAAAGAAAAAAAAAATTAAGTTTTCAATCTAATACCAAATATTTAATTTAAAAAAAAAGGTAAGTGATATATAAAATAGACAAGAAATTAGACTCTTTCGAAAACAAATACCTAAGGAAAATACTCGTTATAAAGTAGAACAAATTCAAGAACAACACAGAGAAAGACAGATGAGCAAACAACAACCTGTCTCATGGGTGGTCAGAAAAAAGATGGACATATGTAGGCCACGTGATGAGAAGAAGCAGTCAGAGAATACCAAAACAAGCTATCAAGTGGGACACAACAGGCCGAAGAAAAAGAGGTCGACCATGTGAAACTCCTAAAGAGGACATTTTTAAGAGAGGCTGTTTAGTGTTTAATGTGAATCTATATTTATCCTTTATAGACTACTCAAAGGCATTTAACTGTGTACAACACCAGAAACTTTGGGAAATAATGGAAAAAATGGGATTTCCAACACATTTGACACAACTAACATCACTGCTGTATCTAGACCAACAAGCAGCAGTAAGAATAAATGGTGAAGCAACAGCTTGGTTTGACATAAAACAAGGGGTCCATCAGGGGTGCATATTGTCACCCTACTTATTTAACTTGTATACTGAAAATATAATGAGGAATGTTAGAGCAGATGTAGACAAAGAATATTATGATGCCATAACAATTGCAAGTTATGAAATACCAGAGATTAGATATGCTGATGACACAGTGTTACTGTCCACAACACAAAGAGGAATGGAAAAACTAATTATGTCAGTCCGTAAGAACAGCGAAGAGCAGAACCTCTATCTTAATGCAAAGAAAACTAAATTTATGACAACTGACAAAACAAACAAGGCAGCTGAAATATATATCAATGAGGAAAAATTGGAAGAAGTGGAGAGTTTTGAATATCTTGGATCACTACTAACTAATAATGGAGATATAATGCCGGAAATTAAAAAAGGAGGACATCTATCACGCTTCAGAAAGTAAAACAAATAAAGAATCTGTGGAGAGGAGCAGACAGAACTACAAAAATAAGATTTTTAAGGTCATGCATCATATGCCTGTGAGACGTGGACACTTAACAAAACAGCTGAGAAACACATAAATGCCTTTGAATGTAAATGCTACAGAAGAGTTCTCCAAATATCGTGGACACAAAAAAGAACAAATATATCTATACTACAAGAGCTTAATATTGAAGAAGGCTGGCTAGTAAAGAGGATTAAAGAGAGAAAACTTAAATATTTTGGGCACATTAAACGTCATGATAATTTAGAGAAGACCGTATTGGAAGGATACATAATGGGAAAAAGAAAAAGAGGAAGACCAAAACGAAGATGGCTGCAAGACATCGTTGACGATCTGCAAATGGATGCCGCAGCAGCAAGCCATCTTGCTTACAACCGAGAGACCTACAGGAGTGCTGTTTGGGAGGTAAAGTTCCACAAGGGACATGCAAATGAATGAATGAATGTTTAGTGGGCATAACATCCCTTGATGAGGTTGAAAAACTCACTGAAGACAGGAAATCTGTGTGAACTACCATTCGGGCCCTATGTGACGTTTATCGGCACTGAAAGGATGTAAGATATAAGTCAGATTTATTTGTTCATGTGCTTTACTTGAAACAACAGGTAAGTAAACCTATGTTAAGTTTCATATTCAGCAGTAATGTAACAGTGTTGCATGGTTAGATTTTCTAGTAACAGCCGTTAAACAGTGTCACTCTGATAACAGAAGAGGTTAGATGCTTGAGAATTGCTACATTCAGGAGTATTGAATGCTGAAACCATATGGTTTGAACAAAAAAGGCAGCTACACTTAACATTCCCTTTCTCAACAATCATATTCCTTCTCTGCTAAGATCTACACTTACCTTATCTATAACTTATATTCCAGAAGTCCCTCATTGCATTAGATTTACAAACCTTCTACCCCAACCACATTTATCTAATTCACCCGCCCTTTTCTCAGCTAGACCACTACTGTATCCCTATCTCCTTTCTGCTTTCCCCACCCCATCTTTACTACCAACCTGTCACTCATCCCAAGGCTTCAGTTAAACACTCACAATACTCTGTCACATGCCATCTTGGATGCAGCTTGTTACAAGTCACAGCAAAGTGCTCCCTTTTTTTTCTAATTTGTTCCACTCCTATTTGTTGTATAGCATTCATGTGGAGTTATAATTTGTCTTCCTTCCTTGTCTCTTTATCCTGTATATTTTTGTATGATTAAGGTGTAAAGCAAAATGTCACAACTGTGACATTAATAAAACTGTTCCTACGTTTTGTTTTATAAGACAAAGAATATTACATTTTGTTCCTACGTTTTGTTTTATAAGACAAAGAATATTACATTTTGTTATCCCAGCTTTACTGCAGTGGCTTTGAGTATATTAATATATTTAGTTATATATATATATATATATATATTTATACCCAGATCTCATGATTTTTTCCACCCAACTATGCCATTGTCATTCTCTTGCCATTTTTTTCCCTCTAAGTTGTCTGTTGTCTCTCAAGTCTGGTTTTTTTTTGTTGTACTTAAAAATGTGTTCAATCTTAAAGAAGGCTGCTATTTTATCCTTTAAAATGAACTAGTTTTTTCTTTGTTTCAAAGGAGAAACAGTTCTTCACATAGCCATAGTGAATGAGGACCCAGCAATGGTTAAATTCCTGTTGGACAAAGGAGCTGATGTAGAGGCCAGGGCCTGCGGAAACTTTTTCACGCCTGATGATCAGAGAGAATCTCGGACCGATGTGCTAGAACATGAGTGGGTTAGCCTGTGCAAGGAAACAAATTATGAAGGGTAAGGTCTGGATTCGAGAAGGTACTTTATTAGAGTACTGTGGACTATTGTTAGCTGTAACTGGACCAAAAAACTATGGGAGGGGAAATGATAGTGTGGTCTCTACTTGAAAATAACAAATATATTTTCAAAACTTTTCACCTAGAAATATTATAATTATTTTTTTTTAAATGGCCTCCTATTGCCAAAACTTGAGGGATGTCATTTTAATAAACTTGGAGATGAACTACAGAGTTAGTGATAATTTACCTTTATAGAGTGTTCAAATATGTGCGTAAATCTTTGCAACCCTGTGTGAATGATAGCTGCCATGGCCTTTGAATTTATAACCAAACTCATTAGTGATAATATGCCATGTTGATTTCCTTATTGTAAGCTCTAGTTATCACAAAGGCTTGCACAGTTGTGTCTGTCTGCAAACATACATCATCTGAGTTTAGACTGATGCACAGACATGCTAAAAATAGATATACATGATCAGACAGACTTAACAAATTGGAGAAAACTTTCTGTAGTAACAAAACAGCATTATTTCTTAATTCTAATCTTCTTCAGATATGAAGGGAGAGGAATTCAGAGCAAATTTAGAAGGGAAGGAACATTTTTTCAGTTAAATATTAGCAGATTTAATTTAACTTGGCCAGGGGTGGTGAAAAGTAGTCTGAAGCTGAGATTGACAACACAGAGCTAAGCTAGAACACCATGCAAAAGCTATCTGCAGACCATAAGAAATGGACTCTTTTTGACCACTTTATTGGCCAACAAACAAAAATTTGGATGAATGCAGGGCTGCTGGTACCATTAAGCCAAATAGGTAACTCATTTCTGATGCAGTCCTCAAAGAAATGCATTTGCTGACCTTTGAGGAAGCAGATTAGTCAGCCTTGTCTAGGTCACAAATAATTCATTGCCCATGCAGCAGTAGAGTCCAGACTTCAGAACATAAAGAGTGCCTGAACCATGCAGATCTGAGGTGTGAGACATGGCTTGAGGACATGAGTGTGGGGTGAAAGCTTTGGGAAGAAGAAGAAGAAGAAGAAGGAGGAGGAGGAGGAGCACTGATTATAGATGGGTGCAGAGTCAGAAGAAAATCCATTCTCCACACTCATAAGATCTTTGTTACAAAGTTTTTTTGGTTTTTTTTCCAGAGATACAAAATCTTGTGAACAGTTTATTGACTTTCTTCTCTCTCAGCAACGTTTACTGGGGAGACTACCCTCTCAACTTTGCTGCCTGCTTGAACCAGGAAGAATGTGCAAGGCTACTCCTAGCTAAAGGAGCAGACCCCAACAAACAGGACGCCAATGGCAATACAGTGATGCATATGATGGTCATATATGACAATATGGTGAGATTATGAGAAAAGTCAGGATATGACACTTTAGTTTCATTGATTACAAAATCATAAAATGAAGCAGAAACAAGTTTTCCTTACAGTTTAAAGGCAGCAATGTTACTTACTGTGTGCTGTGGTGGTGCAGTGGTTAGTTCACTCATCTGCTGATCAGAAGGTCCTTGTTTGATTTCACACTCGGGTGGAATTTATTAGACTGGCTGCTGGGGTCAACCCAGCCTCAAAAAATGGGTATCTGGGGTTTCCCGTAGGAAAACAGAAGCAGCGAGGACAGGTATTGGCATCCTTACCTCAAATATTGTAGTGGCCTTGAAATGTGACACCCCTATGGCATGCAAATGCTACAGGACATATAATGTACTTACTATAAGTAAAATTAGTTCTGCCAATTCATCTTCATCCTGTTTGTTTTGTCACAAAATTTGTATCATTATTTCTTATTTGTTCTTTGATTTATATTCTTATTCTGTGATATTAAGTTATTCCCAGTATTTTCCCCAATATTTTGCCACTAAAACACTTGAGCAAGCTGTTAATAAATTGTGTTATCCCAGTACTTTCACTGTGTTCTGCTGTTAATCTTTAATGATTTGCCTTTCTATGACAGTAGATGCAGGTGTATGGTTCAATTTTATGAAGAAGATGGAAAGAATGAGGAAAAGTGGGCAGAAGCAAGAATGATGGAAAGCAAGATGAGCACATACAAATGAGAAACATACAACAGTCCAATATTTTGGCCAAAGCCTTTTTCAGAACCAACACAACAGATAAAGACATGAAAAATAGATGAAAAATATAGACATAGGTTTTTTGGCCTCCTCCTAGTATAAAAGACAGACACACAATACCAGTGCCTTCCCATGGCACCACTTCACTTCCTCCTCCACTTATTGAGAAATTTCGTGAAACAGGCTGATTGTCAGATGCACATCGTAGTGGAAGACATCTAAACTTAACAAGGAGAAATTATCAAACATTTCTGACTCTATGCTTTGGAGTCCATTAAAGGTTTTGCGAAAGTTGGCACAACAGGAAGGTATCTGATGTGCAACAGTGCATAAAGCGGTCAGAGAAAATTTGAAACTTTTCCCATATAAAGTAACAGCAGTCTAACAACTGCTGCCAGCGGATCATGAAAAACGACTGTTACTGTAAATGGTTTACAAATTTCATTCAGATTAAAACTACAGATATTCTTGATGAGGTCTGGTTTCACCTCTTGGGTTATGTTAACACACAGATTACACAAAATCGAAATCACAAAAACGTAAGAAACATTTCACCAGTGGAACTAAGAAAAGTGTTTGCGAATAAAATTAAACGTGTTCAAGCTTGCATAGACGCACAAGGACATCACTTTCAACATTTGTTATAAGGTATGTGTCTGACATCACTTTCAACATTTGTTATAAGGTATGTGTCTGATTAGCTTATAATACCTAAGATCATTTAATTAGCATGCTTGATCGGTGACTCCAGTCACAGCAGGTAGATTTGGCTAGATACCACAGACATTAAGATATCACTATGATCTCGGAATCGGTACTGGGTTAGTGCACAGTTACTTATGGAACACCCTGTATATCTCTACAAGAGCAATCTATACAGTTTTATGTACAGTATGTATATGTGACAGAAATTCACAGTGTCCTACCAGAATGTAATTTAATCATAAGAAAGGGTAGGTACATTTACTTATCAACTCTTTCCATGCCACAGGAAGAAATGCGGACTTTCAGTTGGGTGCCAAATTAAAATCACAGGTCTTGATCTGTATAGGGGGTATAGTTGTAAAATTGAAATAACAAAGTATTTCAACGATAAAAGTATATGTATTATGCATCACAATAGCTGTAAATGTAAGAGTGAATGAAGAGTTTTTAGGAAAAAAGAAGTAGTGTGATGATTTTAGCTGATAAATGTGTCCTACTTACCATCGGGTAGGTCTAGATCTACCATCGGTGATGTCTAGATCAACCTGTAGCTTCATCCGATCTCGTCGTGTGATAGCATGTAGCAAACTCAGTACAATAATGTCTGAAATAACTTTTTAACTACCTCTTCAGTCTGTTTTATAGCGTTATATAGGTAAAAATCTACTTGGGGCACATTCACGAACAGTGGTCTGGTCGTAGGGCTTGTCTATGCCTCAGAAATCACAAGAAATATTGAAATTTCTCCAAAGCAAGACCCATTTTCCCTCAGTTGTTAGGCATGCTTCGGACGGAACTATGAAAGGTCACCTGGCGTGCGCAAATAAAACATGTACAATTTAAAAAATTACACTGTCTTTTTAGACACAAAACGAGTGGTAAAATTTTACCAAACGACACTCGACGGACATACCGGAAGTGGTAAAATTTTGCCAATCGGCATGGAAAGAGTTAATGAAGTAAACAATACAGTATGTCAGCAGCAAACGTAAACAATAAGCAATGAAAAAAAAAGCAGGCACAGATGCTATGCATAAATAAACTTTCACCAGACAAAAATAAAAAACAAGAAGAAAAGAATGAATGTGGTAACGTTTGATGTTGTTACACTTGAAAATGAAGACAAATGAATCTTTGTATGTATGTATGAGTTGTTAATATATTCTTTTGAATGCATATTTTATAACACAGAAAAGGAGATGCAATCACTAGTAGCAGAAAACTAAGTTTTTAGAAAAAAACTTAACAGTCTCCTGCTTGGTTCACATAGTGTAACCTAAAAAAAAAAGTCTTTCACGGTAAACTTCATATTAATACTACAAAATTCTGATGAATTTGTCCATACAGAATTCCCACAGTATCAGCATCAAATAGCATGTTGAAAAAAAATCGGTGTGTTCAGTCAGAATCTGGAATCAGGATTTATAATATAATTATCAAAAATAAAGGCTATGTCTGTGTTAGGAAGTTCAACCACTACATGGTTATATTAGAATCAATCAGTTTCCATATTTCTCTTTACCTTTTTTTTTTTTCGGTTTTTGAGATTTGGAGCACCTGATTTTACTCCTATTTCCAATGTCCACCAATCGATATGTGGCTGACTTTTGGTTAGTATTATTATTATTATTATTATATCTATCACGAGTATAAAATAATGAGTCTGAATTTTCCAGAATGGGTATTTCTTGTGTACTGATGCAGCATGAATGAATTTAAAATTGGTTTAACAAATACTGTAGCTTAACATGATATGAATCTGAGAAGTCTGGATTAAACATTCGAGATTTCTATTATTTCTCTGTTGAAATAACCTATAAAAAATTTCTCAGAATTATAATTTAAATGTGCTTGTATCCTTCTATACATGCGAAGGAAGATGGACAAGAAATGCATTAGCTGCTATAAAACATTTTAGCGACTGAGTTGAGTGCAGTGGCACCACTGTGAGCTGTGAATCTTGCATGAACATCATTGATGATTCTTAGTTATGTCTATCCAGGCGGTAGTGAACTATGAACTTTGTGTGTCCTGGTTTGACTGGGCGCCTTAGCTACAGAGTTTATGCCAAGTTCAGAATTTTGTAGTTCCAAAAATTGTGTCTTTACTGGGTGTCATCATCAAGGGCTGATGGGAAGGACCCTCGATGAACATTCTGTGTGATGTCCTGTGCCTCATGGTATCATTAAGATTAATGATACAGATTTTGATAAAGCATAAAATGATATTGCTGTAGTTAAAGTTTGTATGAGACAATATTACTTTGATAAGTAAGGCCTAACAACAACAGCTGTGACAGTTTTTCAAATTATTGTTTCAGTTATAGAGTGTAAATTGAAAATTTGCGTTCCAGAAAATGTTTGACCTTCTTCATAGCCAAGGAGGCAGATTGGACATCAAGAACAGACAGAATCTGACACCACTTACTCTGGCTGCAAAGCTTGCCAGGAAAGATGTAAGTCATATATTTCATGGCATTAGTCACATTTAACAATGTCAAACAGCGGGAACACAGTGCAGTCAATCAAGTAATAGAATATGGAGAATTCTGATCTCCCATTGTCCCTATAAGCAATATCTCATCATTGTTGATATCTACAGCAGTCTTAATCACAAGGGTCCAAGATTTTCCAGCGTCAATTATGTCTTGAAATCGATTGCTTTTTTTTTTTATATTTTAGATTTTGTTGTAGAACATGGTAAGGTCTACATCTGTTCCATGAATGCCAGTCATATCTTTCTGTATTTGATTGATATGCCTCACATGTGCCACACGCTTTGCAGTTTCACCTCATTGATCAATGTATTTCTTCTACTTCACTCACCGATTCAGACACTGTATACTAGAGACTGACATTCTCTTAGTAGGCTGCTCCCACTTCAGTCATATAGTTTTTGTCATCTGTCAATATGGGCAACGTAAAGAGATGAAGTTTATTCAGCTCGGCTGGAGGCACTATGAAAACAAGGAAAATAACAAGTTTGAGGCCATTGTGGCCATACTTTCGGAAAGAGATGATAGCATAGGCTGATGATGAATGTGAAGAATAGTATTATAGATAAGAAGAGCATAATGAATTTGAAAATAAAAATAAACTGAACTTTTAACAAGAGACACAAAAAAAACTTCAAGAATGTCAAGTAAAAGATGCTGGGGTTTAAGGCATCATCTGCAGTCAGAGAGTCTAAATTGATCACTGGAAAATTAAGAGTGGAAAGAGGAGATACAGGGGACTTTGAGAGTTCTTTGTACGAGCCAAGCATATAGCATGGGAAAAAGTCCGTTTTGATTAAATGATAGAAAGGAACTTCAAACAAAAAAAAAAAACTGCAAATCATGTAAGCACAGCACTTTGAAAGTCATGATGACCTCATCCATTTGGCAAGCTTTGTTAAGTACCTCAAACTGGTCCATCCCAGGCAGTGATAACGTATTTATACATATCTTGTTAGTGCTGGCTTCTTTAATTCTCAAAGTGGAAAAGAAAAAAAGACTTTATCTCCATTAAAATCTTATAAACCTCTATTCTCTTGGATATGTTGGAGTAACCCAGTATCCAGTTCCCAGAAATATTAGGCAAGATAGGATATAATACAGCAATGAAAGATAAGAAGTAACAGAAAATTCTACACAATTTTTAACTCTCTGCTTTTAACAGCCATTGTGAAAAACAACAGACTGAGGTTGCTCGGGCATTTAGAGAGACTGGATGAGGATACACAAAGATGGCCTATATAGAAGTGATCTTCTTCTTCTTCTTCTTCATTCGCTTCTACCACCAGGATCACCCTGTGATCCTACTGAATTCACTCCTGTGGTCCTTGATAGGACCACAAGATGTCCTGTGGTCCCCGAGAGAACCACAAGAGATCCCCAAGAGGACCATAAGAGGTTTAGAGTATTGCAGGTCTTGGGCCTGTATTCTCGGTGGGTCACAGAAGTGGGATTGCGTGGCACTGTGGTTTTTGTTGCACCAGTTTAGAGTTGGACTTTCTCACTGGAAAACCTTGATGTATTTGGATATCAGTATATCCCCACCAGGTGAAAGGTGGTTGCCCATCCAGCCTAGAGTTGAGCTTTCTCATTGGAAAACCTCGACGTGTTTGGATAATCAGTATATCCCCGCCGGGTGAGGGGTGGTTGCCCATCCAGTCCAGTGTTGGACTTTCTCACTGGAAAACCTCAGCGTGATTAGGATACGCATATATCCCCGTCGGGTGAGAGGTGGTTTCCTGTCTAGACTGCACTGGTCCAGTGTCTCCAACTTCAGCATTTATAGAAGTGACGAGAGAGGTTAGACCATGAGACAGACCTAGACAACAATGGCGATACAACCTAGAAGAAGATACATGCACTCTTGGAACTGACAGTTGGCAAGAAAAGATTCAAGAACAGAGAGGAATGGAGACTTGTCTTGTTTGAAGCAATGAGTCTCAATGGCTTGAAAAGCTGCTGAATTTAGCAGATGCTCAAAAGAAGAGGATAGGAGATAGGATCTTGACCATCACTGGTTCAGTGGTCATCGATAACTCTCAAGCATATCTTTCCATACACTGATACAAAGTTAACAAGTTAAACCCATTGTAATTAGCCCTAATTTCTCATCCAGATGTACGAACATATCTTAGAGATAATCAGGGAGGTGTACTGGTTGTATGGCAACGTAACTTCAGCTGGTTACCCTCTCACTGACATCGATACAATTTCAAGCACTGGAGAGATAAACATGGATTCAGCATTGCACCTCATTGTTAAAGGGGTAATAATGATTATGATTTCATACAAATTTTTTTTTTATTAGATGCTTTTAGATGTGTAGCATTAATTTAGGACTGGCTCACTGTTTTGATATCAGACATACATTATAAATTTAAGGAGAAGTTGATACAAAACATATTATAAATTTAATGAGAAATTATTATAAATCATATTATAAATTTAATGAGAAGCTGGTACAAATCATATTATAAATTTAATGTATAAACTAGGAAAAAAGTAGGAATAGCTTTATTACTTAACATTAACAATGATGGAATGTTTCAGTGCTAGCCTTCTTCATACAAACACAAACAGTTCAAAGAATCAGACAGAGGAGACAAAGTATAGATTTACATGAATTCTATGTAAAAGAAATAAAATTCATTAAATTTTTCAGTTTTTTTCAAAACTGAAAAAACTGAAAAACTTAATGAATTTTATTTCTTTTATGTTGTCATACCAACAGAAGAATTGCAGAGCTCATTTCAGTGTTTGTTAGATCATGCCACACGCTGTACCAATGCACAAGGGGCTTACTTTGAATAAAATACAGGTTATATCTTCAACTGTTGTTTATTTTATTTTTTATGTAATTAGTCTCATTACTTAATTGTTGGACCTTTTATGACTAAAAATATCTACTGTAATTCCTCCTTTGTTAAACGAATATAGTAGTTTATAGCAACATCTAGTAAAAGGCAGAATGTGTTAACATGTCATCGGAAGTGCAGAATTCTTTAAGGTATTAAGACATTCTTAGCAGTGATACAGCGGAATGTCTAAAGACATCCACAGCAGTAAAAAAACAAGGTACTACAGATCATATCATAAATTTAATGAAAAGTTATTACAAATCATATTTCAAATTTACTGATAATTTGCTACAGAGAATATTATAAATGCATATACTTGTTAATAGGAGTGTGAAGGACACCTAGACATGATGGATGGGGTGATTGTTCAGCTGCTGCAAGAAAAATGGAAAACCTTTGCGGGCTTTAGGTATGCCATTAACTCATTGATTTAGATATGAAAGATAAGATAGCTGGTAGCTACTGAAATTGTAGAAAATGAAATAAAAAAAAGTTACATCTGCTATCATACAAAATATCACTGAGTATAAGAGAATAATGTTGATGAATCGTCATATTGTGATAATTTCCCAGAGAAGCTTGGCTACTTTGACTCTCAAGGTTACCCTGAATCTTGCTTTCAAGATAACCTGTTTTTAGCCATCTCTTTATGCTGTCCATGTGTCTGTAATAATATTCTCCTTCTCTTTTCCCTTTCATCTTTTTTTTTTCCATTCATTATTCACATATAAGGGTTTGTTAATAATATGGAGCATATATTCCAGGAAGTGTTCAGTGTGTTTCAGACCTCATGCATATAAGTAGTATCTCCTCTCTGCTGATATCTACAGCAGGTTCCACCACCGGGTCTAAGATTTGCCTACATCAGTTATTTCTTTTGAGTCCATTTCTTTTTTTTTTTTTTGAGGCACATAGTATTTATGTGGTACATGGTAAATATTTTTAAACTAACAAAATAACTATTATTTGAAATTTAATGTTAAAAGTCAGTATTTTACAGCAGTAGTACAATCCTGGACATAATATTTATTGCTGTAAAATAAATTTGGCCATCTGGGTTATTTGGTACCTACAGTTTGTAGATAGATCACTGTTGTGTGCCTGTATGGGAAGTGGTTAGTGCATTTATCTCTCATGACAGTTATATGAGGTTCAGTTCTGGCTGTGATGTAGTCAGTGCAGCTATAAATGTGGATTTTGAATTCCCCCCCCCCCCCCCCCCCCCCCCCCCGGAGTCAGGGAAGAGAAGGCGGTCAGGCATGATACAGCCTGCATACAACTCTCTCTCTCAGGCTTCTCCTTAGCTGGTACCATATAGTTCAGTATCCCCTTACATATCTACACATCATCTATGTTAGTGTGGGTGCATGTGAGTGAATGTGTGCACATGTTTGAGTGAGTGAGTGTGACAGAGAGAGGGAGAGAGAGAAAGAGAGAAATTTAATGTTTTATTTTTTCCAGTGCAGCAAATAACCTCACAGCAAGTTTTGTCATTACATTTTGCAACTGTCTCCAACTGTTTATATCCACTACCATTGCAGGTTTTACCGGCGGTTCATTTTGTTCATTTTTTACTTCATGGCATTTGTGACATCATACGCATTGCGACCTGGAGTGGACTTGTGTGCTAGTTTAAATGACACATCAGAGCTGAGGCATTGCAGTCAGAACCCAGTCAACAAGACTTTCAATCCTTGCTACCTGCTTATGCCTTATAGAGACCAAGATATTGTGAGTTTCAGTCAGCTCCTATTCAGCTTAAAGAATTTTGATGAGCTATTATTTCTTTATTACTTTGTTGAAATGTTAAAAGCTATCAATAGTGACAACAGAAATGTTTAATAAGATTTGGAAAGAAGAAAAGGTCCCTTCTAACTGGAAAAAAGGAATCATTGTTAGAATACTAAAAAAAAAAAAAAAGGCAACCTTAGCGACTGTAACAATTGGAGAGGAGTAACCTTAGTATCAGTTGTGTCAAAACTATTTTGCAAGGTCATTTTGAATAGACTTAAAGATATAGTGGATACTGCAATGAGAGAAGAACAAGCAGGATTTCGAAAAGAGAGAAGGTGTCTTGACCAGATATTTATTCTAAGAATAATACTTGAAGAATAAAATGAAAAGCAGAAACCATTAATACTGAACTTCATAGACTTTAAAAAGGCATTTGATAGCATACACAGAGATTCACTGTGGAGAATTTTAAGTCTATATGGAATACCATCTAAAATTTTCAACATCATTAAGGACATCTACAATAGATATGTTTGTGCAGTCAAATAGAAGAATGGATGAGCGAATGGTTCCAGATTGAAACAGGCGTGAAACAAGGATGTATACTGTCTCCTTTACTTTTTGGAATTGCAATAGACTTCATAATGAAAAAATACTGTACAGGTAACACAGGTATTGACTGGATACATAGGACCCAACTAGAAGATCTTGATTTTATTGATTACATAACTCTTATCAGTAACAATGTGAAGTCCATGCAAGAAAAAACAGATAGCCTGTCTTCACTGGCTAGCAAAATAGGACTTGAAATTAACAAGGACAAAACAAAAATACCAAAACTTCCCATTAATCAAAATGGAAAAATACACGTAGAAGGGACAGATGTTGAAGAAGTCAGTCAATTTGCATACCTTGGCAGCTACATAGACCAGGATGGTGACAACAGAATGGAAGTTAGAATTGCAAAAGCAGCATCGATCTTCAAGAATCTTGAGAACATGTGGCATTCAAAAGTTATAAGCACAAAAACCAAGTTAAGGTTATTCAATTCAAATGTAATATACACTCTCATTTATGCATGCGAAAGCTGGAAAACAACTAAAGAAATAGACAAGAACTTAGACTCTTTTGAAAACAGATGCCTAAGGAAAATACTCAGCATCACGTGGAACGAATTCAAGAACAATGCAGAAATAAGACAGATGAGCGAACAAAACCAGTCTCATGGGTGATCAGGAAAAGGAGATGGACATATGTTGGTGATGTGATGAGAAGAAACGATCAGAGAATCCCAAATCAAGCTATCAAGTGGAACACAACAGGCCGAAGAAAAAGAGGCAGACCGTGTGAAACTCTAAAGAGGACACTGATAAGAGAGGCCAAATTAATAGGCATAAAATCCCTTGATGAGGTTGAAAAGCTCGCCGAAAAAAAGAAAAATTGGCAAACTACCTTGCAAGCCCCATGTGACATTTAATGGCACGGAAAGGATATGAGATATTAGACTTTGTTGAATATTTATAGTGAAGGTTGCTTGCAATGGATCTCCAGCTTCCTGTGGCTTCTATTTCATCATTACATTGTCCTATGTTCCCAGTGAAAGTTGGTTGCAGTGGATCATCATGCTGCACCTTTTCATCATTACATTGTTCTGTCTTTAAGTTGATGGTTGGCTGCAGTGGATATCCAGCTTTCTGTGTTACTTCCTGCAAAGATGCATTAGACCAAGCTGTTTTCAGTTCATCTCTTCTCCTGTCAGCGCTAATTGTTCATTCATTCATTCATTCATTTGCATGACCCTTGTGGAACTTTGCCTCCCAAACAGCACTCCTGTAGGCCTCTCGGTTGTGAGCAAGATGGCCTGCTGCTGCGGCATTCCATGATTGCTGTTTGGGTTTCTTGGTATGTTTCCAGAAGTTAGTTTACCATTGCTTTCCTTCTGGGCAGTGACTGTACTAGTCAGTGATCATAGCCTTTGTCCCTACATTGAGATCATCTGCCTACCATCATAGAATGGTGACCATAACCAACATTATCTGTCAGCTGCTCTCCCATTCCATCCACCACCAATTTGCTAATTGTTACCTCAAATTATTTTACAATGAGGTTTTCCTTCAAGTACAGTGTTCAGTGTATTACTGTGCCCATGTATCAGAAATAGCAAAGTGGTTATTACACACGGTTAAGTCCTGGCGACTGTCTTAGCAGCTGTAAAAATGGCACCTCCTTGGACCAGAGAAGAAAAGCCTGCCTTTATCCAAGAGATTTTGCAGGTCTTGTTGGTTCTCATCTATCAGTACTGTGTTGTCAGCATACTGAAGGTTGTTAATATTGTATCCTCTGACTTTTATACCTGATTCTGTAAGATTGTTCTTAGAATATTCTCACTGTACAGAGAAAAAAAGTTTGGAGATAGTTCACATCCATGTCACACCCTTTGTTTTATTGATTGATATTTTCCAGTTTTATTTTTAACTCGAATTGCTGCTTCTTGCTGCCAATATAGGTCTTTGCTGTCTATATTTATGTCTTTTATTTTAATTTTTTTTTCATTTTAATACTGTTAAAAATAAGTATTTTAATAATCTCATGTTTCACCTTGTTGAATGCCTTGATGTAATCAGTGAAGTATAAGTAGAGATCTTTCTGTGCTTCTAAAGCTCTTTCTGTTAGTCAGGCAAGACCATATGACTCTTAAGTGTGCTGACAGGTCTAAGAAAATATGAGCATTGACTCCCTCTAGCAAGGTCATGGATGTACCCTTTAATACTTTAGCCTTTTTGGTTCTGTGATGTTTCATTATTTCTGTTTTCATTTCACTGTTTTCATTCTCTCAGTTATTATTTTCTGTCTATAAAAAAAACCCCAATCTATATTTAAGTTGATGTCTGAAGAAGAAGAAGAAGAAGATCCCTTTCTTTTTTTCATATCTCAAGGGTGTACTAGCATGAAAGCGTGGCAATTTTTCTACCTCACTTGTGTTTCAAGTTTTTCTTTAGCCGTTTTCAACTGCCTCACATACTTCCACCCATCCGCTAACTGTGGATATATAGTATAATTTAATGTCCTAGACACACATGCATCGTGTTTTTATTCCTTCATCAAACTTCTAGGCTCGGATGGTGCTAGAAGTTATAGTTCTCATCTCGGCCATGGTCTACATTTTCCTGGCAATGAAAGAGATTTATCATCAAGGGTTCAGGATTTTCTTTTCAACTTTGGTAAGTTTTTTTCTTTTTTTTTTAAATTTTCATTTTCACTCATTGCTATAACCAGTAGTTTTGGTGTGGTTGATGAAGTTATCATCGTAGTGATGTGTGTGACATCAATAGTTTTAGACTGCTAAATTTAGCTGTAGAGGCAGAATACATTGTAAAAACTAAATATGCCTGTGCCCATGTGAAAACAAGTAAAGATGCTCCTAAAGTACACAACATAAAGGCCCTTAGGTTGGCCCAGCCTCTAAAAATGGGTACCAGAGAAATCTGGGAAGGTAAAGCGGCCAGGTATGATACTGACCACATCACACTTTCATGTGCCAAAGGTCATGGAAAATACAGGCCTAACACTGTATTCCCCAATATGCCTTAACGGCATGGAAACGGGAATTTTATCTTTTACCTGAAGTATTTGCAGAGCGTCAAAAACTTATTCAAACCATTAGGAAAAGATAGTCAGAATTTCCTGGGCTTATCCTGGGAAGACATGTAATAGCTAAATCTTACACTCTTTTGATATGTTTTTTTCCCTAATTTAATTTGTATATTTGTATTAAATTGAGAGTGTGTGGGAAGAATGAAAGATGGAGTGATGAAGGGCAGAATATAAGATGGGCCTGCGAGCCCAAGTCTTTACCCTTTAAAAATAAAGATTATTCATTCATTCATTCACTATTCAAGACAGAATTTCAAGAGCTTGACAATCACTGGAAAAATGAAGCTAAAAAAAATAAAGGTTGAATATGAAGAAAAATTATCTGAATAGGCTGATCAGGTGGCACAGGAAAAAAAATAGGCAACCAGTCTGATTAGAAATGCCAAGAACCATACACAGTGGAGAACACGATCATCAGTGTCTGTTGTCATGGCACTAAATGAATGAACGAATGAATGTCTTCTGCCTGCCATATTAAGTCATGACTTAAATGAAACATGATTATATGTCCATTTTGTTTTATAAGGACAAGGTGCATTATGCTTGTGTATTATTCTTTATTTAATGTTACGGAACTGGGCAGTGTATGCTGAATTAAAAGTGGCCCATTTTCATCTTTCTACCTGATAGACTGGAGCCCCAGCTAAGACATTGTTTCTCCTTTCTTGCTTGTTTGTCATGGCTATGTTGCCTGGTCGAGCAGCCTGCGCTTATCAGTTTGAGGACATCGTTGGGGTACTCGCTGTGTTGAGTACCCCTCCATATTTTCTGTTCTTCTGCAGGTAAGTTTGGCCAGATTTTTACAAAAGCTGTCCCATTCTGAGGCATTGCTGAATTGTGAATACCTTTCCTTTTTTTTCAAATTATCTTCCTTATTCCCTTTTTCCTTCCATATTGTTATGGATTATGTTCATTCTGGGCAAAGACATTAATTTGACAATCAGCGACCTGAACCCTTGATGATAAATCTCTTTCATTGCCAGGAAAATGTAGACCATGGCCGAGATGAGAACTATAACTTCTAGAATTATCCGAACCTAGAAGTTCGAAGAAGGAATAAAACACAATGCATGTGTGTCTAGGACATTAAATTATACTATGTACATGTATAGAGGGTTGGTGAACCATAGCTGACCAAGTCTCTGTCCTATCTCTCTGTTGGTACTCCCCAGTATCAAGACTAGCCTGGCTAATAGGGCAGGGATGGCCATAGTCCCCATGGTGGTGGAGTCCACTAAAGAAGTATTGCATGGCCCCTGCATTTTATCTGCACTCAGGAGCTGAATAAATAGCCATCGTAACCTTCTCCCAGTCCAACACAGTGCTGTGTACCAATATCTTCACTGCGTCGGCATCAAAGAACATTGGTTCACATTTCCATGGAGATAGAAGAAGAAAAGAAGAAGAAGATGAGTAAGAGGAAGAAGTGGAAAGAGAGAAGAAGATAGATTTCTCATTTTAATGTTTTAGATATAGTATTATTTCTTCTTTCAAAACACAGGCATTGAGTTGGACTGAGGGCTCTAAGAACATCAAAACAAGAACCAAATTTAGGCTTTTCAGTACAGACGTAAAGACTGTCCTACTATATGGTTCAGAGACATGGGTTATGACCAAGACAATACAACAGGGGATACAAACATTCATGAACTACTGCTTGAGGAGGATTTTGAACATTAATTGGCAGGACAAGATCAGGAATGAGGAGGTCTGGGAAAGGGCAGGACAAGAACCTATGAACCTACAAATCATGTCTAGGAAGTGGAGGTGGATTGGCCACACTCTGAGGAAACCTGACACCAACATAGCAAGACAGGCACTGACATGGAATCCTCCAGGAAATAGAAAACTGAGGAAGACCTAGACTTACTTGGAGAAGAGAAATTGTGACAGTGCTCAGAGACAAGGGATGCACATGGAAGGGAGCAGAGAATAATTCCAAGAACAGAGATGACTGGGGAGCCTTTATCCATGGCCTATGTTCTCAAGGGAGTGAAAGGCAATGATGATGATGATGATGATGACGACGACAACGACCCTGTGTTCTTTTAACTCCTGTAGTAAATCAAAGAAGCAGACTTCTAGGAGATCCACTTTCATGTGGAATATGTCAGGACCATTTCCTTTGGCCAGGTAGAAATAATACAACAACTTGTTCCATGAATCTCCAAACTGAAGCAGGATTGGGTATTGGCCGACCTGGGTTTCCCAAGCTCCATAACAGGGTTTTTTTCCCTCTGGCATGATCATCTTCTTTCTCATCAAGATTTGTTGAATGCCCTTTCTATTTATTATATAATGATTCAGACACTAAAACTTCTGATTCTTACTTTCTAGAGGATTTCGTATTGTGGGACCTTCAGTTGTGATGATATACCACATGATCCGCAAGGACCTTCTTCAGTTTTTCATCATTTACCTGGTGTTTATCATTGGATTTTCACAAGGTAAGTTAACCTTATTTAGCTTTACCACTGCAGAGTCTTCATACTTGATGCTGTTCTCTTCCATCTCTCACTGACTGCTTCTGTGTGCCAGTGTTGTAGTGGAGATCTTTAAAAACACGGGCATAATGATGAAATGGAAAGTAAGCTGCAATGGCTTTCTGCAATTCCTGGAAGCACATCTGATTAGTCCTCACCAGAATGGGGAATGCATCAGTCTTGAACAAAGATGATGAGACTGTAATATAACATCAGAAGCATTGCTGAAGGTAGGATAATGTCTTGATCAGCGGTAGTTCACAAGGCCCAATTTTCGGTAATAATGTCTCCAATGTTGTTATCTTTATTTCAATAGTAAATAGTCTCTTTTTTTTGTGAATGTGGGGGGGGGGGGGGGTTTGTGTGTGTGTGTGTGTGTGTGTGTGTGTGAAGATACAGTCCATTGTAACAGTTAGTGATCTATAATGTTAGGGTTGGCGTCTCACAGCCAACCAAGTTGTAGGGTTGGCATCTCACAGCTGACCAAGTGTTAGGTTTAGGTGTCTCACAGCTGACCAAGTGTTAGGGTTGGGCGTCTCACAGCCAGCCAAGCAATAGGGTTGGCATTTCACAGCTGACCAAGTGTTAGGGTTGGGTGTCTCACAGCTGACCAAGTGTTAGGGTTGGGTGTCTGACAGCTGACCAAGTGTTAGGGTTGGGCGTCTCATAGCTGACCAAGTGTTAGGGTTGGGCATCTCACAGCTGGCCAAGCAATAGGGTTGGCATCTCACAGCTGACCAAGTGTTAGGGTTGGGCGTCTGACAGCTGACCAAGTGTTAGGGTTGGGCGTCTGACAGCTGACCAAGTGTTAGGGTTGGGCGTCTCACAGCCAGCCAAGTGTTAGGGTTGGGCATCTGACAGCTGACCAAGCAATAGGGTTGGCATCTCACAGCTGACCAAGTGTTAGGGTTGGGCATCTCACAGCTGACCAAGTGTTAGGGTTGGGCATCTCACAGCTGACCAAGTGTTAGGGTTGGGCATCTCACAGCTGACCAAGTGTTAGGGTTGGGCATCTCACAGCTGACCAAGTGTTAGGGCTGGGCATCTCACAGCTGACCAAGTGTTAGGGTTGGGCATCTCACAGCTGACCAAGTGTTAGGGTTGGGCATCTCACAGCCAGCCAAGTGTTAGGGTTGGCATCTCTTAACTAGCCAAGCATTAGAGTTGACGTCTCACAGCCAGCCAAGCAATAGGGTTGGCGTCTTGCAGCTGGCCAAGTGTTAGGGTTGGTGTTGCAGCCGGCCAAGTATTAGGGTTGGTGTTGCAGCCGGCCAAGTGTTACGGTTGGCGTCTCATCACCGGCCAAGACCCTGTTCCGCCTTTTTATTAGTGCTTCCAATAACAGGCTCAGCCTGTGTAACTGGGCAGGGATTGAGTCCCCATGGCAGTGGAGCCTGCTAAAGAAGTACTGCACCCCTCCCTGCTTTTTTTTCAGTTTCACTCAGGGTCTGAAAAAAAAATAGCCTTTGTGACCCAATTCCTATTCATCATCATGCTGTGCTTCAACACATTCATTGCATTGATGCAAGTAACTGCTAGGGGCAGTTTCAGTGAGATAGGTCATCAGTAACAACTCACTATATATATATATGTGTATGTATGTATGTATGTGTGTATATATATCTGTATGTATGCGTGTATGTATATCTGTATGTTTGTATGTGTGTGTATGTATATCTGTATGTATGTGTGTATGTATATATGTATGCATGTGTGTGTATGTATATCTGTATCTATATGCGTGTATGTATATATGTATGTATGTATGTATATATGTATGTATGTTTGTGTGTATGTATATCTGTATGTATGTGTGTGTGTGTATGTATGTATGTATGTATGTATGTATATGTGTGTATGTATATATATATATATATATTCTCTCTCTTACACACACACACTTTGGAAATCTTTCTTTAAGATTGTTAGCAATATTGAGTCCTGCCTTTTTTATTATTATTATTATTGTGCTGCAGAATATTTATTTTTTATTAATTTGTTTAAACTGCCGTCTTTCATTTCTACTAACGCCACACTTCCTTTTGAGTAAAAATTTATCTAGCCGTCTCAGTTTTTTTAGTTTGATGTGCACATTTACATTTTTGTTTACTGGTGACTTTTGGAATTGTTTTTGTTGTTGTTGTTAATCTGTAGCGTTTGAAAAAGTTCTCTAGTATACAACTGAAGAGTTGTGGAGGAGGTCAGTGGTTTTTTAGTTCTGTGTACTTTTATTTCATTTATCTTTTTTTTCCGTTAGTAAACATTTGTAAAACTCCATTGTGGTTTGTGGAACCAGTTGTAGGAACACAGGCTTTTGTGTTATATAAAGTAATTGATTGTCAGTCAGCTCAGTACACGCCTTGTCAGTCATTGTACACTGATAGAGGTACCGAAGAGGAGACTGGAGCATTTGTGGATGTGTCCGGAGTGCATGGATGACTGTCCTGTCTAAACTGTACCGGCCACACAGATTAAAATGTTAAAAAGTAGATATCCAAGGTTAAAGTATATTTTGGTGTTGCATTCTGGTAGGGTGCAATGACATCGTGCAGTTCTAAAAATAAATCTGTGATGTATCACTTGTAGTGTAACCAGTCTGTGGCAGAAATTAGTAATGACGGATGAATGTCATAACAAATCTGTAGCAATGTGGGCACAAAACACTTGCTATAAAAAAAAAAACAATGTTAAAATAGTAAAAGGTTATCGTCATTGCATGTAGAACAAGTCCATAAGTGCTATAATCTCCTCCTTTGAAGGAGGATCTCAAGATAGTGCACATACTACATAGCGCCGTTGAGAACAAATTGGAGGTGATGGACAAGATTCGATCCCACATTCGAACATAAAGACTGATCAGTCATTCAACCCATCCTATCCCTTAAACACAAAACGCTTGATGTCATTCATCACACTGACACGAGAGAATGGTATCAGGACATCTTGACACATGCTCACAGCAGTTAAAGGGTTAAAATAATTTTTTTTTGGCTTGTATGTAATATCTTTGTGCTGTAGTTACATCTCTTTCAAGCCTTATTTCAGCGTGCTGTATACTCTCAGAACACTGTCTTTCTTCAGTGTGTCAGTCACCTCTGTGGTCTCATATATTTTTTGGGAATATTTACATTATGAAAATTTGAATGTTAATATGTAACCAACCAACGGTTATTTAAACATCTTTTAAAAAGAACATTAAAAAAAAAAAAAGCTACCGTGTTACAGTTTTGTTTTATTGTCAGAAGTTTGTAATTTTAAACAGCAGTAAAAGATGAAAATGGGCATCACATCATTTCTTGGTAAAACATTGCGGGCAAGATTTTTTTTTTGTTTTACAAAATATGTTCATGGTCATGGATGTTATTTGATAGGTTAGGAGTTAAAATGAAACACTGAATTACAGTGTCATGTCCTGGATCAAATATTATATATGTTAGAGAAAGATGGTCATAATGTTGACCAAAACTAGGATACAAGGATAAATGTAAAACATCCATCAGAGATTTTTCCATCATCCACAAGACCTGGGAAGAACTGACAAAAGACTGTACCCCAAGGAGATCAGTTTTTTCCCATAAAGAATAAATCCGGGAGCCGCATTAGCACAGTGGATTAATCACCTGTACTGCGAACAGGGCGACCTGGTTTCAGTTTCCACTTACAAGAGTGGCGGTCAGAGATAAGACAGATGAGTAAACAGCAACCTGTCACATGGGTGATCAGAAGATGAGAAGAAACAATCAGAGGATCCCCAAACAAGCTATCAAGTGGAACACAACAGGCAAAAGAAAAAGAGGTCAACCACATGAAACTCTAAAGAGGACATTGTTAAGAGAGGCCAGTTCACTGGGCATAACATCCTTTGCTGAGACTGAAAAATTCACAGAAAATCTTGACGAAATACCATGCGGGCCCTTTGTGACATTTAGCAGCACAGGAAGGATGTAAGATAGTGGCAGTCAGGCCATGGCTCACAAAAAAACTCCTAGGGTTCACCCATCCTTTGGGAAGGATGAGGAATGACACCACTAGCTACGGAGATCGTGTTGATGGTGACACTAGTCAGCAGTTTCTGGTCAGCTGCTGACCAGGCAGCACAGCACTGATGGTTTGACCGTATGCAATAACGCTGGTTCACAAATCATATCTTTACCTTTAAAGAGTAAATCTGCATCATTTGAGAAAGAAATGAGGGCAAAAAATTGAAAGCACAGATATGACAAAAATAGATCTTGCAATATAAATATCACCAGTCTCTCATGGTGAAGGTCGGGGGTTCAGATCTGGCCGTAGGTGCCCTAGTAACCCAGCTGTAGAAATGAGCACCTAATTTTTTCTGGAGTTACAGAAGGAAAGGCAGCCAGGTGTGATGCTGACCATATCATCCTCTAGTGCGCTAGCAAGTTAAGGAAAATATGGGCACTAAAACCATATCACTATGTGCCTCTAAGACATGACAGGGTTACATTTACCATTTTTACCTAATATAAACATGATGTATTGGTTACCAAGAATTAGACAAATATTTTGGCCAAACACCATAAGAAATAACATCTTGTTGGCAGAGATGCAGATGAAGCCACTGACAGTAATTATTGAGGAAAGATGCTGGCGATGATTGGGACATGTTCTCCGAATGACTGATAACTCACTACCAAAAACAGCACTAAGATGGACACCACAGGGGAACAGAAGTAAGGGTAGACCAAAAGAGACATGGAGAAGAACAACAGAGAGGATGTTGACCAATAGAGGGCTCGCCTGGGCAAGAGCAGAAAAAAAGGCAAAGGATAGGCATTTGTGGAAAACCCTTGCAGAAGCCCCATGTGCCCTGGGCACTTAAGGTTCAGAGAGAGAGAGATATTGGTTACCGTATACTTAGTTACTTACTTTATCCTTCCTCTTGTACTGTGAGGTGTCAAAGGGAAATGCAGTTTATGTTTTTGGGCTGTATGAGTGTCCTCAGTGACGTTCATGCTTTGAGTGTTTTCTGTAACACCATCTATCCATCTTGTTCGGGGTCTTCCTCTTGATCTGTATCCTTTAGTTCAAGGCCCACATGGCTGGCTGTAAGTGTGTTACTCATTAAGCGGCCAAACCACCGGGTTCCTGTGTTCTGGTCAAATATTAATAGAAGTAGGCATGAGAGAAGCCACACTGCAAAATGATGCTTGGCATCTTCCACAAATAACCAGCGTCCACCTGCTTCATGGTTTGAGGTATCCTAACTTGCTCAAGACAGGACTGGCTGTAGAACCTTTGTTGATGCTTTACGCTTCATTGGGAGTACAGAGGACTGATGGTGATGACCTGCTTCAGAAATGTTCTAAATGAGCCATAATTAAGACAGATTTTTAAATAATTAGATATAGGGTGAAAGTAAAATGAAATTAAGGAAGTTGATTTCTGCTATCCACTTATATACCACAACATACCCTTGTGAATCCATGAATGTTTATATAAAGTCTATCACAGCATCTTTATTCTCATTTCTTGGTTGTCACTCTAAACAGTTTATACAATAAATGTCTGTTGCAACCTATTTACTTGCATATTCTCTATATATTCCTTTTTTTAAAAATTGTCTTATTCTGTGTAGTAAAAAAGAACAAATACATCCATACTACAAGAACTTAATATTGAGGAAGGCTGGCTAGTAAAGAGGATTAAAGAGAGAAAACTTAAATATTTTGGACACATTAAACGTCATGAGAATTTAGAGAAGACCATCTTGGAAGGATACAAAATGGGAAAAAGAAAGAGAGGAAGACCAAGGCAAAGATGGCTGCAAGACATCGTTGATAATCTGGATGCATCAGCAACAGGGCATCTTGCTTACAACTGAGAGGCCTACAGGAGAGCTGTTAGGGAAGCAAAGTTCTTCAAGGGACATGCAAATGACTGACTGATTCTGTGTAGTAAGCAAAGATATTTTTCTGAATTATTTGCATTTTGGCATTGTTTGTTTTTAACATGTTTTCACAAGGCTTTTTAATCTCTTCATTCCTAGTAGTCCATTCTGTGGATCTCTGTGTGGTGTTTTTTAAAAGGAGTATCAATATTTTCTCCTTCAAAAATCATTTTGTTTTCAATTTTTAATACCTTTTTATCCTCCCTTCTTTCCTATGAGGGATGATCAAAAAGTGAAGGCAGCGTAACTGAGCAGTGATTGTATCACTTCCCTACACTGTTCCCCTCCAGGTCACTGCACTTCTTGTATCATTCCACAAGATTCTTTATTCCTTGGGGAAAGAAGCTTTTTTGGCTGGTACTGAGTACAGGTCTGCATTGTCATCCTTAACCTCATTATCAGAGTTTTAGCTGTGACTGCAAAGAACCTGTTTAAATGGACCAAAGATGCAATAATTGTATGGTGGCAGATCAGAGATGTAAAAGGGGGGGGTAAGGAAGGTGCTCAAACAGCCTCTGATCAAGACTTGCACCCTGGAAATGCGGGGTTGTGTTCATGATGTTGATAGCTGATCAGATCAGACTTCGTCGGTTACATTTGCTCTTTCCACAGTAAGTCTTTCTACCTATTCACAGACTTTTTTGTTGAGTCATGCTGTTGGAGAAATCGCAAGCTGCGCAGATGCTGTCTGATTCGACAGTCAGTGACCCATGGCAGACATGCTAGTGTCCAGGCTGGTCAACTGTAGCTGACCAAGACCCTGCCCAACCTCTCCACTAAACCCCCCCCCCCCCCAGTGACAGGTGTAACCTTGCTAACATAGCATAGATCGCCATAGTCCTCATGGTGGTGGAGTCTGGTGGTAAAGAAGTATTACATGCCCTGCTTTCTAGCTGCACTCTGGGACTTAAAGAAATAGCTGCCGTGACCCACTCCCAACCCGACATGATTCTGTGCCTCAATATCTTCAGTGCACTGGCTGCAGATAACACCAGAAGAAGAAGAAGAAGAAGAAGAAATAGTCATGCTGTTTTCGCTTCCATAATGAGGCAACATCCTCTAGTGAATTTCAGCAGATTTCACTCCCTGTGCCCAAAGAAATTCACTTAAGTAGATTGCCTTTACTTTTTGACTCTCCTTCAGTTTTGTTTGCTGATTAATTTATCTTTCACTCTTTAATTGGCCACCAGCAGTTTTATTAAGGTTGTACACTTATTTGGGTTTTTTTTTTCAGTTTTGTTCCATTCTTGATAAAATTTCAAGCATGTTGCATAATTTGGAAATGTATTTTTTTTTTTCAGCATGAATTCTTGCACAGTCTTACTAGTTGTGCCAATTCATCTTTAATTTTGAATTAAATTATGTCATAATTTTTTGTCTGGTATGCTGTTTATGTGTTTGGAAGTTATGGCCAGCATTATTTTATATGTCCAGTGTTTTTCTTTGTGAACTGCAGATTGCCTTAAATGAATGTGGAGTCTCTTGTGTTTGCATTTTCTTCATGAAAAAGAAACTGGTTGCACGCTAATGATTGTTGTTTAGAAAAAAAAAATGAAAATGAGTTTTTCCGTGAGAACTATACATCTTCAGAATTGTATAAAAATATCATCTGTTAATCTTTCGCTAGCATGTTTTAACATTTTGCTGCTACACTCAGCTCATGTGCCATGACTTGCTGTGCTGCATGGTTTTGCTTACAAGTCTTAGCCTGGTTCTGAATACTTTTTATGTCATCTGAAAATCTAAGACTTAACTGCAACTCTTTGTTGTCATTTTTCCCAATTCATGTCACATATTACAATTTATCTTATTGATGAATGAAGCTTCTTCATTGAACAGTTTTTACATTAAAAAAAAAGAAAAAAAAAAACCTTTTTTTCCAGTAGTTATTTTGTATGCAAAATATTTAAAAACATTGTAACGCACATGCAATGTCACAGTCTTTGGCATATACATGTGTCATGTTTCTCATCCTCTTTTATTTTTTACATACACAGCACACTTTCTCAATGGGCCCTTTTCATTTGGTGATTGATGAAACACCTTTGTAGCACATAATATTAGATGAACACTAGAATGCACTGAACACATGTGCAAGACTGGTAACTCCTCCAAAAAAAAAAAAAAAATAACATTGGTACTGACTTACTGAAACTAAGCCACATATGGCTAAAAATAGCTACTTTGATTCTCCCTTTGTTAAACAACTATAGTAGTTTATAGCAGCGAGTATTAAAAGGCAGAACATGCTAAAACATTGTTAGCGCTAGAAACATGAACATTTTGGAAAATGTTAAAACATCTTTAGCAGTGAGAAGGACATAATGTTTAAACATGTCCATAACAGTGAAAGGGTTAAGATTTCAAAATACTAATATATTTGTTATGTGGCCAATGATATTGTCAACATCGGGGGGGGGGGTATTTTGTCTGTCAAGGCAAAAATGTATGGTTTTTGATGACATCCAGTAAATTTTGAGTATGTTTTAGCTTGAAGAGTGGAGATTAAATCTGAAAATAAAAATGTGATTTGACTTTGATTTGAACCCCCCCAAAAAAATCACAAAATTGGAATATTTGGATTAGAAAAAAAAAATAAATAAAAAAGTTTTTTTCAAAATGTACAAAATACTTATTTTTAACATTTTTTTCTACTTTAAAAAGGGGGGGGGGAGGTGAAGACACTGTCTGATGAGGCAATCAGCAACCCATAGCTGATATGCCAGCATCAGGGTTAGCGAAGCGTAGCTGACCAAAGCCCTGTCCCACCTCTCCGTGGTACCCCTAGTAACAGGCCTAGCCTGGCTAACAGGGTAGGGATCGCCATAGTCCCCATGGTGGTGGAGTCTGCTAAAGAAGCATTGCACACCCCCTGCTTTTTAGCTGTGCTCCGGGGCTGAAAAAGTAGCCACCATAACCCATTCCCACAACATCTCTACAGCATCTGCTGCAAAGAACAACAGCTCACAGTTACAGGGAGTTCGTACATGTGCAAGTCTGTTTTAAAGATGTTTGAACCTCTCAGTATTAAATTTTATTAAAAGAGCGTGTTATGATGGCATTTTTCGTCTGAAAAGGCAGTTTGAACAGTTTGCAAGACCTAATGGCAAAATCATGTCTCTAACACTGTTGTCTTTATTCCTGAATGATTCATCAAGAGCAACCCAACTGTTTCAGAGAAACAGAACAGCACCACCTAGTCTGAATAAAACACATCTTGGCAGGTCACCATATAAGCATGAGCTGTAAGGAGTTGGTCTCCTCTTCCAAATGTTGGAGGACAGACTCCAAGCAGCTGCCCAAAATTTAAATTGTTTACATTCACTCCTATATTCAAGAGAAGACAACATTTTTCAGTTTTATTCAGGAAATTGTATTTATTGAAGAATGTTGCACATTTGTGGATATTAGAAACTGAAAAAGAATCATCTGAACCGTCAGCAGAACAAAGGGAAATAATCAAAGTAACTGAAGTATGAAACAAAAATGCGATAATATCCTGTGGACATAATAAAATGTATAAATCATTAAGCATATGCTGTTCAACTTTAAAAAATTGTATCACTTTTTTTATTGCAGAATTAGTCAAATACAAAGGACAAATTTTAAGACATCAGTATATTCACAATATACTTTCACCTCATACCAATAAAATCATATACACAATCCATGGACTCATTTTCATTGCACGTGCATGACAGAATTTCTCCGTCAGTATTGTCTTCTTGCCTTTTTTTTTCCTGTCTGTGCATTTCAGCAATGTATATCATATTTATGGGACTAGCAGATAGTCCCTTTGAAAAGCCTGAAGAATCCATAATGGGAATGATGATAATGTCACTTGGCCAGTTTGGGGATTTTTACGACACTTTCGAAGACTCTCGATACCCCGAAATGGGAAAAGTAGGCCAAGTGGAGCAGTGCATTGTTGTTTTTTAATTTCCCTTCCACTTGGTATTAGATGCATTAGAGTAAATGTATTGCATAATTTTCTTTTCTTAATTGCTGTCAAAATTCATTATTGTTAAAATCCCAAATCCAGCTTTCAGAAATTAGCTGCTTTTTGTCATATCTTTTTAATCTCAAATTTGTTGAAGGTCTCTGGGGTAATTTGTGTGAATCCAGAGAGGACATCTTCATATTAATTTTCTTTTTTTTCATATTTAGTTCTAGATCTTTGCAGAAGTAATCTAACATTAATGAGAAAGCTATTAAATCACAGATCTTTGCAAAAGTGTGAGTAGTCTAACTATAATGAGAGTACTATTGAGTAATGGATCTTTGTAAAAACTTATCTAATGGTACTGAGAAGTCTGTTTAGTGATGGATCTTTGCAAAAGTAATCTAAAAATTACTGAGACTAACTTTCTTGATTAGAGAAACTGGTATAATTTTTAAGAAATATTTTACTGTTCTGTTTTTTTTTTTTCAATTCTTTTTTTTTACATTTGATAGTTGTCATGCATATACAAGTGCTAGAGTTTTCTCCCATCTTCGTTAAGCTAGTAATAATGATTTAGCTCAGCCAGATGTCACAGATGAATCTCTCTCAAATTGATCAGTTTACTTGTTGGTAGAGTTTCGTGAACCCAGGATTTCAGTATATTGTAGTGATTTTCAGAGAAAAAGAAAAATTCAGTGGCAAGTGTTAGCAGTCAAAAATGGCAAAGAATTTGACCATTGTATGAACTGTTAAAAATAAAATACTAGAAAAATGTTAAAACTGGCAATAGTAAATGATGACCATCAAGTAAAAGTTAACAGAAACATGTTTTTTATCAGAACATGGGACTGTTTATCATGTTTGCTTACTTTAGTACTGTTTATTATATAACACTGGGTAATTTATCTTTTCGGTAGGGTGTAAGATTGTTTATCATTTTAGACTTTGTTAGGGCTATTTATATTTATAGTAAAACATGAGGCTATTTATCTTTATAACTTGACAAAGGGCTTTTTATCTTTATAGTATGACATGATGCTATTTATAGCTTGATAAATGGCTATTTTTCTTTAGGGTAGAACATCAGACTGTTTATCTTTGTATGATAAAATCATAGATAGGCCGAAGAAAAAGAGGCAGACCGCGTGAAACTCTAAAGAGGACATTGTTAAGATAGGCCAAATTAATAGGTATAAAATCCCTTGATGAGGTTGAAAAGCTCACCAAAAACAGGAAAAATTGGCGAACTACCTTGTGAGCCCTATATGATGTTAAACAGGAAGGATATAAGATGATAAAGTAGTATGACATTGGGATATTTATCTTCATAGCAGGACAAATGACTGTTGAGTTTTGTTAGTGAACAATAGACTATTTATTTTTAAGTAGCACAGTTGTTAGCTATATATCTTTATAATGGTAAAATTGTTAGCTATATATCTTTGTAGTGGTATGAATGACTTGTAAAGGATTTATATTTTTAACAGGACATGAAGTTATTTATCTTTGAAGCATGGCATTAAAGTGAATACTCCTGCTTGTAATTTTTTTTTTTTAATTAGTTATACGGACCATTGCAGTTAACGATTTAAGCTGGAAAGAGCTGACTAATATGTAATATGTGCCTTACTCAGCTATTAGACTATAGGTATGATCTGTAATGCAGAATTTGGTTTTGAAGGTTTTTTTTTTCTTCATTTTCACAATATTTTTTATGTTTGCATTTTCTTATGCTAAAGGTGATAAAAAATTATTTGGTTTAAGTTAATTTATTACTTTGTCAGCATGGACTGGCATTAGATTCTGATGTAGAGTTTATGGAACATTTTTATCTGAACAGTTTGACTGAACTTATTTTATATAATATGCATGACTATCTTTCCATAATTTCTCCTAATGCAAGAGTAATTTTTGATGGAGTTGTGCCCAATGGGCAGATAATTTCAATTAACTTATTTCATTTGGTCTGGCTTACTTTAGTAATTCTGGACACAAGGTATCTGCACTGTGTAGAATATTGGCATTTTTTAAAATATACAAACTAAGGAGGCTGAGATTTCCATCATACAAACTGAATTAAGTTAATGCAGTACATAAATAGGCATTTTACATTTAATTAAAATTCTCTGAATATATTTCATGTAGGAATAATGCTCATTCAGTGTCCTGTTTTTAGTTTCAGAATGATCCATATTTGTTTTCATGTAGTGTATAAATGCTTTGAGTTCTTTTTATGCTCTTTCTTATTTATTTTTCATTTTTATGAATTTTTGTAGGATTAACATTTTTTTTTTTTGCTTCATGCATCAAATTGTTTTGTTTTTTTTAAATTTTAAGTGCTTTGTGTTAGGTTTTATGCAATTATTCATTTCTGGCATAGTTGATGAGCTTATTTTTTTTTCTGAAGAGAGATATTTTGTTTCGTTTTATATGTAGAACTAGTATGTGATGTTTTTATAGAATTGTTTAATTATTGTTAATTGTTACATATTTTTTTCCCTGAAGTGTGTATTTTTCATTCCCAGCTATTTATATTCCATTCCGTATGATGAATAATGTGTTCTCCCACCCTCTTGACAATATCTTGGGCATGTTTTCCATGTCTGTTGGAGATTTTGAAGATCTGTACGAGTTTTTTGCTGAGTTGCCATCACCATTTCAAGGCATCATTAAAGTGGGTATTTATAAAAACAGTGACCTATTAGCCTTCTGGATAATTTATGTTTTTGATGTTAGAACTTTTTTATATGTAAAACTAAAGATGTAATGATACATTAAAGTCATTAACAAGTTTTGGTTTTTTTTCAGAACTGATTTTTTTTTTTAAAAGCTGTAAAAATTGCATAATTTGTGGAAATTTGGAAAAGTTTAATGACTATAATTTCCTGCACTTTCATTGGTTAATGTATCTTTTAACTAAGAAGAAAAATCCAAGAAAAGTGATTCATGTCATTTTCTGAATGTTTAAAAAATGTCGGTGAATGTTGGATACATTATATTTCACACTGTGAACTTGAAGATTTATAACCTGAGGCTAATAAATGTTACAAGTTATTGTACAAGGACAATAAAGTGTATTGTGTACATATAAAGTTATATATTATTTAAAGTTAAACTTTTGTATTTTTGTGCTGCATGCAGGATTTAAAACTTAACTCTTTCACTCTGGAATTATTTTTTTCACCTTGTGCCAGAGTGAACTTTACTGAGAAATTTTTGGCACAGTGAAACTTTATAATCTTAAAGAATGGTTTGAATTAGAAAAATACTGTATTTTTTATTTCATTTAATATTCTGACTGTTGATTTGCATATGCGTTTAAAATCCACCAACTCTGTCAGTGTTGTTTTAGAGTTAAAGAGTTAATAAGAAATAAACGGAAGCTTAAAATGTAGCTTATTTTAAATACATACATTATATGTGTGATGAAACCATTATGCAAACCATTTTTAGAAATTTGCAAGCAACAGATTTAATAAATTTCCTTATAACTGGGTTGATAAGTATCAAGTATAAGGCATTTAGTTTGTGATTAGAATCTGGACTCCCTGTTTATGAGCTTACAAAGCATACAGCCATTCAGCTATACACAGAGTTGTGCCACTTGGTCAGCTCATCATTCTAGTGAAAACTTGCAGAATTAAATATTAAGGAAGTATGCTTCAGACAGAAATAAAATTTAGAGGTTACATTTTGAACAGAAATTTTGATTAATTTTTTTAAAGTATTCATAATCGGTACAATCCACACGAACAAAAAACAAAAAAAAAACCAAATTTCAGAGATATTTAAAATCTATTTGTAGAGTCTTTATGATCAGTCTGTATGAAAATAATTTTTGTAATGTTCTATCAGTTACTGTGTATTTATAGACAAGTGTGAATTCTTCTGTCAGTCTAAATTCTCAAGGAAATTTTGATAGTTAAGAAAGCTAAAATTATAATTGATTATAGTGAAAGTGTAGTTGATTAGACTAAAAGTATAGTTAGCTTATTGTACTCATTCCTATTTCAAAAGATAATGATTACAAATGTTTTCAGTCTTAAAGTGTTAACGGCAGAAGTTTGCTTTCACTTCAGTAATATCTTCATCCTTCCCATGGCATTAAACGTCACATAGGGCTCGCATAGTTGTTTGCCAAGTTTTCCTGTTTTTGGTGAGTTTTTCAGCTTCGTCAAGGGATGTTATGCCTGCTAAACTGCCTTCTCTTAACAGTGTCCTCTTTAGAGTTTCACGTGGTCGACCTCTTTTTCATTAGCCTGTTGTGCTCCACTTGATAGCTTGTTTTGGTATTCTCTGATTGTTTCTTCTCATCACATGGCCTACATATGTCCAACTTTTTCTGATCACCAACGAGACAGGTCATTGTTTGCTCATCTGTCTTATCTCTGCGTTGTTCTTGAATTCGTTCCACTTTATATCAAGTATTTTCCTTAAGCATTTGTTTTCAAAAGACTCTAATTTCTTGTCTATTTCTTTAGTTGATTTCCAGCTTACGCATGCATAAATGAGGGTGGATATCACATTTGAATTGAATAATCTTAACTTGGTTTTTGTGCTTATAACTTTTGAATTCCATATGTTCTCAAGATTTTTTAAGGACAATGCTGCTTTTGCAATTCTAACTTCCTTCCTGGTGTCACCATCCTGGTCTATGTAGCTGCCAAGTTATGCATATTGGTTTACTTCATCAACAGCTGATCCTTCTACATATATTTTTCCTTCTTGATTAATGAGAAGTTAAATTATTTTTGTTTTGTCTTTGCTAATTTCAAGACCTATTTTGCTAGCCAAGGAAGACAGGGAATCTGTTTTTTTCCTGCATCGATTTCACATTGTCACTGATAAGAGTTATGTCATCTGCAAAATCAAGATCTTCTATTTGGGTCCCATGTATCCAATCAATGCCGTTTTTACTTGTACAGCATCTTTTCATTATAAAGTCTATGACAATTCCAAAAAGCATTGGAGATAATATACATCCTTGGTTCACGCCTGTTTCAATCCGAAACCATTTGCTCATTCCTTCTTCTGTCTTGACTGCACAAATATATCCATTGTAGAGATCTATAATGATGTTGACAATTTTAGATGGTATTTTCAGTAATATAGTCATGTTAAAAAAGACATTGATTTTAGAAAGTTGCATTTTGTAGTCCATTTGTAAAACTTGTAAACTGAGACTTTCTATTTCTGAATTGATCAGAAAATGAGAGCAGTTTGATTATATCACAGAAAGTGAGCATGTTCTAATACACTGGATTTCTGTTACAGACCATCTTCATTGTCTACATGATCATGGTCACGCTGCTGCTTGTGAACATGCTGATAGCTATGATGGGCCGGACATATGAATTGGTCACAAACACACAGAAGGAATGGTTTAGACAGGTGTGGCACATGATTTCATACACTTCATTCCAATGCAAAGTACTAGTTTCTAGAAAAATGAGTTGTATCCATCCATGACTGACTAATTCCAGGGTTTCTCAGATAGGGTTATATGCCCCCCTCAAGAGGATTGAGCTGATTATGGGAGAACTTCTTAATGTTGTATGGAAGCTGAACCAACTGTGCCAGGATTTCTCAGTAGAAGCTGTATTGTCCTCAAGAGGCTAAGATGACTGTCCCAGGGTTTCTCAGTAGAAGCTGTATTGTCCTCAAGAGGCTAAGATGACTGTCCCAGGGTTTCTCAGTAGAAGCTGTATTGTCCTCAAGAGGCTAAGATGACTGTCCCAGGGTTTCTCAGTAGAAGCTGTATTGTCCTCAAGAGACTAAGATGACTGTGCCAGGGTTTCTCAGGAGAAGCTGTATTGTCCTCAAGAGACTAAGATGACTGTGCCAGAGTTTCTCAGTAGAAGCTATATTGTCCTCAAGAGACTAAGATGACTGTGCCATGGTTTCTCAGGGTTCCACAAACAAAAAGAGATTGAGAAACCCAGGATCAGTCAGTCAACTCATGCTTGCCCCATTCTCAAGCAATATTCAGTCTTAGCGTGATATTCTTAAATTTTTCAGCGTTTGCATATTTCAACATACTGCCTTTATCTACTTCATTTTGTACAGTGGGCAAACATTGTACTGGTGGTGGAACAAACGCTGACCACAGAAAGTCGACGAGAGCAGATGATTAAATATTCTGTGCCCTTTGGAGAAAAAGAAAGAGCTCTGATGATTCGCTGGCATCAAACAGTATGTAATTTTTTTCATAAATTGCATTGTGAATCTTTGATGTTACTACCTTTATGAAAACATCTGAAAAAAAATTTTAAGGAGCAAGGTGATATACAATTCTTGACTGACAAAAAAAGAAAAAAAAAGAAGACATGAGGAACATGTCAGAAGGCTTCAGTTTTAAAATGGCATAGTTTACATTGTAATGAAGATGCAGCATGGTAGAAGCTGATGTTATTGTGAAGAGCAACGGTTAGGTATGGAAGATATGTTGACTGTTTTCTTTATTTGTTTTCTTATTTGGTTTTAATATGTTCTAGATCAGTGGTTCTGAAACTTTTTGGTCTCTGTCCCCTGACTCATAGCCCACATCCTTACTGCACACCTTACATGCACACATCTCTAATGCTTCTGATGCCCTCTGCACACTCCTTTTTCCCTTACCATTCTGCTGGATCTTTCCAATTCCCTCAGTGAAGAACAGGAAACTGCCTGCTTTGGGAACTATTGTTCTAGATGAGCCAGTAACATGGATTCATAATATCGGTGGAATGTTGCCAGAAAAGGAGGGGAATCTTTACAGAACATGAAAATAGCAGAACAGAAAAAGAACACAGCATTAAAATCATCATCATCACCTTTCACTCCCTTGAAAGCATAGGCCACGGATAAAGGTTCTCGAGCCAATCCTGTGACAGCATTAAAATATCCATCTCTTAATAGTACAACAATAGCCTGTGAGACCTGGACACTTAACAAAACAGCTGAGAAACACATAAATGCCTTAGAATGTAAATGATACAGAAGAGTTCTCCAAATATTGTGGACACAAAAAAGAACAAATATATCCATAATACAAGAACTTAATATTGAAGAAGGCTGGCTAATAAAGAGGATTAAAGAGAGAAATCTTAAATATTTTGGACACACTAAACGTCATGATAATTTAGAGAAGACCGTATTGGAAGGATACATAATGGGAAAAAGAAAGAGAAGAAGACCAAAACGAAGATGGCTGCAAGACACTGTTGATGATCTGTAAATGGATGCAGCAGCGGCAGGGCATCTTGCTTACAACCGAGAGGCCTACAGGATTGCTGTTTGGGAGGCAAAGTTCCGCAAGGGACATGCAAATGAATGAATGAATAGTACAGGAAAGTTCTTTTATATGACAAAAAAATGTCAGCAGTATTTGACTTTACAGAACACTATTCAAATTAAAGGTAAAGGCAGCTGCTGTGAGTCACCATCATCACACACAGTCGAACCATAAGTGTCCCGGTACCCAATTTTTCTTGAGGCTGGGTGAACCCTGGGAGTCCTTTTGCGAGCCACTCTGTGACCACCATTATGGTGAATGGAAATTGAAACCTGATCAGCAAGCGAGTGTCTAATCCACCACATTAGCGTGGCACCCTATTCAAATTAGTGAACTGGAAACACTGAAGTTTGCACACAGTGAAGTGATCTTAGAAAGATTAACCTTCTTCTTCTTCTGCATTCAAGGTTATTGGTCACATCAGATCCTGATCCCTGTCAACAGAGCAAAGCCTGCAGTCCTTTCCAGATCCTGATAGAGTCCCAAAGCTTTTGTCCCATGCTCATGTCTTCAGGCGAAATCTCATGCCAAAGATTAGACTTGAAAAATAGACAAAGTACTATAGATATGAGAGGAACAAAAATTGTAACAGTATGACTCTTGACTCGAACCATTGACTCAAAAAGGATGAGCAGTGGCCTAGCTGCAAGAAGACAGTGCAAGGTTGTTGTATACCATGGTTTGAGTCTCACATCTAGAGTACTTTTATCTGGTATTTTTCAAGAATAATCATACATACTATGATCTATCACTTTACTGCGCAGATTAGAATGACTGTATGGAGTAATCATACAATGAATGTCTCATTTAAAGGCTATAGTTTAGTTTCAGGTTACTTAGCTTAATTTTTATTTTTTAACTTACTGGTGCCTTAGGTTGTTTCATATTTATTGTAATTCCAGGAGAAAGAGCGAGAGGAGCTCCGAAGCATGAGAAGCAAGAATAAAATTTCCCAGAAAGCCATGGCCAATCGCAAATTAAGCATCCGTAAGAATATAAATAGAGATGAGTTGTCCTATGCCCTTGCTGAAAGTGGACAACTAAATATTTAAGTTGATCTTTATGTCCTGATGACAGATACCAGTTACTTTGATTCTCAGTCTGGATTTGAACTATTGATTTGACAGAAAATTTTCTGAAACAAACCACTGTATCATATTGATTGCATTTATTTTGATTATTTACTTTCAACCTACCAAACAACATCTATGACACACAAAACGCTTTTTGTAAGTAAAATCACTACCCTAATTGTTTTATGGAGAAGCGACACAATGCTTGTTTTTAACACTTGCAACAAATTAAAATTATGAACTCCTGAGTACAGAACAAAACCATATGACTGTAGTTATTTTACTTTCAACTTTTCTAAGCTATTTGCTTTGACAACTTTGGAACAAAGACCTTTTAGAGATCAAAACGATAATGAGAAAATATTGTCATTCAAATATTAAAATTATTCATTCCGTCCAATAAAAACAAAATACGAGACCAAACATAGGTGTACTGGAGCTCTTGAGAAAAGAAAATGTTAAAACCCTATAGCTTCTTACATCACCGTAAACCATCGTAGACATGCATTAAAAATATCCTCATGTATTTTCAGACTGCTTCCTTCTTATCTGTGATGTTGCTTATATGAAAATTCACATGTAGAAGTACTTTTGTACTTTTAGATTTTTTGTTTGTGACCTTTTGTCTTTTATCTGTGTAAATTCATGTCAGGGACTTAAAACTTCAGATTATTCAAATCCTGGATTTAAACTTTAAAAAACAAACCTCAAAAACATAGCTTACCAGAGTTAGCAGGTATTGATTGACACTTGGAGGACAAGTGAGCTGGTCAGAGGTGATACATCTTCTCACCCCTAAGGTTATAGGTTATGACCCACTGTCAGCAACTCTTAGTTGACTCTAGTCAGTACAGCTGTTAAAATGGATACTTGGCTCCTTTTTAGAGTTGGTGGCCAAGCATGATAAATGCCACACTACCTTCTAATGTACTGACAGGACAAGTAAATATGAGTGCTAACATTGTATCCCATATTTTCCCTAATGGCATCTAATGTAGCTAAATGATTTTTAAATGTCCAGTAATTTTAACCCTTTGGTTAATATAGAGAGTGATGTTTAAACTATTTAAACCAGAAGTAAGAGCAGCTTTATTAACTAACGAGCACACACTTGTAACGTTTCAGTTTCCACCTTAATCATGCAAAAACATGCAAGACTTCTTTGTTTGCTCAGTCTCTCTCACAAATGAGACAGTCTGTCTCAGGTTTTCAGCACCACCGTAGAGCTTCTCTTGTAGGGGACTGAAATCTGGCCAAGTCCTCTGCTTGAGTGGGACGTACAGGACAAAGAGATAAGAAAAGGAGAGAAAATATAACTGTACATCATTGGTATACAACAAATGAGAATGGAAAAAAAAAGTTAATAGAAAAAAAGGAGAACTTAACTATGACTTACAAGAAACTGCATCTTCAGGACTATATATTTTATATTATATGCTTATTATTATAATATATACTTGTACTAAAAAAATGAGGCCATGAGAGCAGTTCTTGGGTGCACCAGGGATACTCGAGTGATATCTATGTGCTACTTGCTGGATATATCCAGCATGAAAGAATGTAGCATACAAATGAAGATGTACCTCAGGATTGCTGGCATGGCATGAATAATTAGTGTATAAGTATAGAAAGTTAAGCATGTATGAAGCACTGCAGTAAAGCTGTCATAACAAAATATATAAACTAGGAACAAAACTAGGAACAGCTTTATTACATAACGAGCACACAGTTGTGATGTTTGAATATGAACCTTAATCATACAAAAACACACATGATGAAGAAATAGAGAGAGAAGATACAATATAAATTCACATGAATGCTGTGTAAAAAATGGGAATGGAAAAAATAAAATAAAATGAATGAAGCAATTAGCTGTGACTTGTAAGAAGCTGTGGCTTATAAGAGACTGTGTTCAGAAGTGCAAATGGTGGAGTGTTGAGAATGTTTAAATGGAGACTCATGATGTGATAGGTGGATTGTAAATAAGGAAGGGGGGACCATGGAAAGTGGAGAGAGTGATACAATGGTAATCTAGCTGGTAGAAGTTGGAATAGGTGACTATAGTTGGGGTGGAGGGGTTGCTATGAGGAAGTTCTGAACTATGTGTTACAAGTGAGAAAGGAGTGGAACTTAGTGCAGAGGGATTATTATTGTGGAAGAGGAGAATGTTAGGTGTAGCTGAAATGCGAGTTCAAACCATGTGGTTCCAGCATACCATATTCCTAAATGTAGTGGTTCTCAAGCACTAGGCAGCTTTTGTAAACAGTGTGGCATTGTTTGATGGCTGTTACCATAAAATCTGATTTGCCTCTGTGCCAAACCAGCCCCTCTTACCAAAGCTGAACTCAGAAAAGAGCAAGTATATCAGGAAATTGTGGTTGAAGAGGCAGAAGAGACATTGTCAGCAGTCTGCAACTCAAAGCAGATTCCAGCTAGAGCTAGAATGGACTAAAGTGCCAAATATGCAGAATCTGTTGAAGGTCGTGATCCAGCTTGGCCATGAATGCTGAGACTGTGGTCAGGGGTAAAACGGAAGCCCAGGTATGGTTTGGTGGCATGAGGCCTAAAAAAGTGGAGGGGCCTATATTGTCTGCGTAATGACAAACTGGTTGCAACTATTACCTATGCAATTTCTACTTTGAGCATGAGAATGGAGGTGCAGGTGGCATCAGAAGTAATTTCCTGGTTGGTGGAGCAGGGTGACTTGCAAGTGGTCATTATAACAGACTCCCAAGGCATGTTACTGTGAATCAACAGACATTTCTTGTGCATGGAGTGGGTCCAGCTTCTAGAGGTTATTCATTTTGATGTGGATATACTGCCTGGGTCATGCAGGAATCAAAGCAATGAGAAAGTGGGCAAGCTGGCAGACATGGCATCAATTCAGGAAAGCCTAAGAATGGAAAATGAGGAGATTGCAAGAGCCATCTTGGATAGGCTGCGTATGGAGGATGACCTCACTTTGAATGATGACAGTCACATCAGGATGAAGACTGAATTGGAGGAGAAAAGGGGAAATGGACTTTTTAGCAAAAGAAGTAGTTTAGCACATGTTACCCACAACTGGGGGGGGGGGGGGTGTTAAGACACCCGATAAAGTAATCAGTGACCCATAGCTGATATGCTAGCATCAGGGTTAGCAACCCATAGCTGACCAAGACCCTGTCCCACTTCTCCATGGTAACCCCAGTAACAGGCATAGCCTGGCTAATGGGGCAGGGATCGCCATAGTCCCCATGGTGGTGAAGTCTGTTAAAGAAGCATTGCACACCCTTTGCTTTTTAGCTGTACTCCGGGACTGAAAAAAGTAGCCGCCATAACCCACTCCCACGCCAATACGATGCTGTGCCTCAACATCTCTACAGCGTTGGCTGCAAAGAACAACAGCTTGCAGTTACAGGTAGTTCATACAAGTACAAGTACTCACAACCAGTGTGCGACTGGCTCCATCAGCAAACACATGCACATACTTCAGTGAGTGTTGGAATGGAAGGTGGACCACATATGGGAATGTCCAGAGTGTGGGGATGCCAGCCTCTGATTACAGTTACCCAAAAAAATATAGAAATTGATGCATTTTTATTTATAGTGAATAATGATAGCATTATTTTATATCATTTTGTTTTGTTTTCAGTTCTTGTCAATACCTGCTGACTTCATAAATTTTGTAGTGTTACAATACTTTACATTTGGAGCTGTAAATATGTTTCACATGTGAAACTTCATATATAAGCATGTTACTCATAAATTGATTTTTACTAAAAGAAACTTTGACCCAGTTTACACAGAACAATTAACTTTTGCAATTTCTATGGCATTATCACTTACTTTTTTGCTTGTATTTTTCCCCATTTTTTAAAAACTTATTTGTTGACATTGCCAGACTCATGAGTACCTTTTGTTTGTTCACACTGTGCATCATGTTAGTGAAATCTATATGTGGACGGCGTGCAGATTTTTTTCTTCTGTGCTCTGGCTTTGTAAAGCCAAAATAAGTTTATTATGACAAAACACAAAGACGCTCATCGTGAAAAAAAAAACACATGTTACCAATGAAGATTCAGTCTACAATTCACAGATAAGGACAACAGATAATAAATATATAGCATGGAAGGCAATACAACAGCAGTGCATTTGATTTGACATCGCACAAATATCACAGGTAAGAGTCCTCATTACACCATTTCATAAAATGCAAGAACATAGGAAAACTGTCCAGCCAAAATATGGAACAGCTGTTCATAAGCATCATATCAATCTCAGCATGTGTGTATGTGTGTGCGTGCATGCATGCATGCATGCATAGCAACACAACATCAACACGTGGCAAAAATGCATGATTAAACCATTGTTCTGTTTTCTTAGTAAGCTATACTATATGTTATCTGCATAGAACTTCAATACTATATCAACACAGTACCAGCATGAGTGTATATATATATATATATATATATATATATATATATATATATATATATATATATATCAAAACACCATTATAACATATACTACATACTACAACCTTGCAATACATACCTATGGCTGCACCCAGCACTTAAACTATCATCTGTACAAAATAAATAAATGGGGTCATAGCCTACAACATATGCCTACAACATATTCACTGTTGGCACAATAACACTGTATATATGCAATATCAAGAACAACAACACTGTGTACATTGGTTGTGTACACAAAAAGATGGCTCACCCACCAACCACATATCCTGAACTGAACAGAAAATGTTTTTGTAAGCCTATTATCCTAAGTAGAGTTCACAGTCAGTGTTGCTGGCCGCTTGACCATTGGTTGTGCTCTTCACTATTGTTGATGATTTGTGAATGGATGTGTCATTAGCAGGTCATCTTGCTTACAACTGGAGGCCTTCAAAAGAGCTATAGGAAGGCAAAGTTCTGGGAGGGACATACAAATGAATGAATAGTGCTAGTGTTGATTATCTAGCATTCTTGGCAACTGAGACTGTGGTGAAGGAATATTTTGAAACACTGACATCAAGTCAATGGGGGCTGAGTTATAATGGTTTGTTAAAGTCCTCAGATTGGACCTACCAGGAAGTTATTTTCAAACTTTCAGCACGATGGGAAAAATGTGTGCAGAGAAATGGAGATTATATTGAAAAGTAAAGAAAAAGATGCAGTTAAGGTGATACATTTACGTTTTCTCTGTCTATAAATTCTGATTTTTAAAAAATTTTTGCTCGCGACTTTCGTTATGACCCTCATAGTTAGGGTAGAGGGGTTGTAATGTGATGCTGTGATAAGGTACTGAATTATGTGTTACAAGTGAGAATAGAGTGGAACTTAGTGCAGAAGGATTATGATTGGGAAGAGAAGAATGTTAGATGTAGCTGAATAGTGAGTTCAAACCGTATGGTTCCAGCATCCCATATTGCTGAATGTACCAGTTCTCAAGTGCTAGACGGCTTCTGTCATCAGCATGACATTAATGGGTGTTACCAGAAAATCAGATTTGCCTCTGTGGTTCTGGCTACTGAATTGATTAGGGACTTGTTTCAAAGCATGCTAGGTGCATGCGGTCCCCTAATATGAGGCCAATATAAGTTATCCTGCATCTTTTGCACACAGTGACATATATCACATTATGGGACTCTCATGTGAATCCCTCATGGAGAGTGAGGATAGTTTTGGGAAAGGTGATCGTTTTTGCTTCCCAGACTACCGGGCAAGTAACACAGCGATGGGGGTTACATTTTCTGGTGCCAACATATGCAAGGTTCCACTTCAGATGGCTATGGCCACCTGAAGTGGAACCTTGCTTATGTTAGCATATGTTGTGCTGTAGTCTAGGAAATGAAAACAATCACCTTTCCCAAAACTATCCTCACTCTTCATGAGGGATTTACATGCGAGTCCCGTAATGTGATATATGCCATTGTGTCAAAAGATGCAGGATAACTTATATTGGTGAAACTGGCCTCGGATTAGGGGACTGCATGCAGAAACATCTGTATGATATCACCCAGTATGCTTCGAAACAAGTCCCTAATCATTTCAATGGCCCCAACCACATAGACAAAACTGATTTTCTGGTAACAGTCATCAAACAATGTCACGCTGATGACAGAAGCTGCCTAGCACTTGAGAACTGCTACATTCAGCAATATGGGATGCTGAACCACATGGTTTGAACTCACTATTCAGCTACACCTAACATTCTTCTCTTCCCCATCATAATCCTTCTGCACTAAGTTCCACTCCTTTCTCACTTGTAACACATAGTTCAGAGTCTCCTCATAGCATCACATTACAACCCCTCTACCCCAAATATAATCACCTATTTCACCTTCTTCTGGCTAGATTACCATTATGTCACTCTCTCTCCTCTCCATGGTTCCCTACCCCAAACCCCCTCCCCTCCTTATTTACGACCCACCAACCACACATCACAAGTATCCATTTAAACATTAGATCATTTAACCATGGGCATTTCTGAACACAGTCTCTTACAAGTCACAGCTAAGTGCTCTATTGATTTTATTTTATTCTATTCTATTTTTTCCGTTCATATTTTTTACATAGCATTCATGTGAATTTATACTTTATCTTCTCTATCTATTTCTTCATCCTGTGTGTTATTATATGATTAAGGCTCACAGCAAAACGTCACAACTGTGTGCTCGTTAATTAATAAAGTTGTTCCTACTTTTCTCCTAGTTTATACATTTTGGTATCACAGCTTTACTGCAGTGGTTTCATGTATAGTTATATACTTATACACTAATTATTCGTGTGTTAATAAAACTAGTTCTAGTAATAAAGATAGATAGAGGTGTATCGTTCAGTTTTTATAAAATGAAAGAGGGAGTGAGGAAAGTGAGAAAAAAATACAAGTGGCAGAAAATGAAATGAGAATGTATAAATGAAGAACATGCAACACCCAGTAATTCAGCACCAGCCTTTTTTCAGGGTTTACATAAAGGACAACACAGTACAAAATAAAGGTGTAAAACTTAGCTTTGTGGTATCTTCATAGTTCGAAATATGGCAACGAATGCGCCCGAAAGACATAAATATAAGATGAGAGTGATGATTGGTTGAGAGATGATGGATAACAATTTGGACCAATCATATGCCAGTAGCATAAAACCAAGACTGCATAAGTGGTGGTGTAGATAGTGAAAGGGAGAGAACAATATTTGGAGAGGCGATAAGAAAGAGAAACGGAAGCTATAAATATCTTATAGCTGCTAGAGAAGAAGAAGAAGGCTGGAAGATAAGGGTAAAACTTATAAATGAAAAACTGCTGTGAAATGAATGGGGCTAAGACAAGAAAGTAGAGCATAAATAGCAGAAAGTAGGTGAAAATCTAAATAAGTTTAAAAGAACCTGAATTGATTGTTAATTCCAGCTGTGTGGAGACAGCCAACCTGGAAAATAAGGCGCTGTTCTAGAGTTCTCTGAGAACACATATCAGAAGAACAGGAGAGGATTGCAGTAACAGAAATGTCCTGTTTTCCTTGGTGATTCATTTGGCAGAAGTGTTTTGTCACAGGTGTCCATGCCCTCTTAGAAATGTCATTAAGATGTTAACAGAAATGATCTCCTAAGTGTAAACTGGTCTCCCTTATATACTTCATATCACAATGTTTGCACATAATGGCATAAATAACATTGCATGAAGTGCAGGTGAAGCCCTCCTGAACTGATAACATGGACTTAGGGAAGGAGATCTGGCCACCCTCAACCAACAAACAGGCAACTATTACATTTACAGCGACCAACGTTTGATACCATAAAAGGTTGTGTCCTCTGTCTTGAGGTGATTTCTAACTAGTAGGTACCTGAGGTTCTTATCCTGTCTGTAGGCCACCAAAGAGGGGTTTCCAAAGAGTTCATGTGTATCTAACTCGGTCTGGAGGAGATGGAGATGGTGAAACAGCATAGCCTTAACTGCCAAACTATGGGGGTGGTGCATGAGTACTAGCTTAACTCTGTCCAAGCTACAGGGCGATTTAGGAGTGAGGGCTTGTCGTGAGATATGGCTGATGTGGTTCCAGGAGGAAATGAGAACATGTTCTGGATAACCGTGTTGACGAAAGAAATCTAACATTCTGTGAGCTTGATCATGGAAATCGACATCCTCATTACACAAACGTCACAACCTAAGAAGCTGGGAAAAAAGGAATAGAATCCTTACACAATCTAGGGTGAGAGGAGGAGTACAAGAGATAGAAAATGAGAGTCAGTAGGTTTATAGTGGACAGAAGTGGTAAGTCTGGAAGGACCAATAGTGACGGCAATGTCAAGAAAGTTAACCGAAGTTGCTTAGGCATGGGGAGTGATTGAGCTTCTTAACAAAACTGATGAAGTTTGAAGTTGTCAAGGTCCTCCTCTGGCATAGGTGTGACATAGATGCCATCATCAGTGTTGCATCTAAAGAAGGCTGGAAAAGGAAATCCATAGGATTCTAAAACCTTGTGCTTGAAATAACCCATGAACAGACATGGGTACCTAGGTCCCATTTTGGTGCATGGCCATACAGCTAATCTGGCCAAAATACAGGCCATTGAATTCAAATGAGTTAAGTTCGAGGACAAGTTGTGAAAGGCGTAGGAAAGTGGACTGGAGATTAGGAGCATGATCAGCTCTGAATTTCTGGATTTTTTTAGCACAAGCAGCTATGAATTGGTAGACATATGGAGCACAATCAAATCCTCTGAATAGATGAATATTTGGAGCACAAACAGCTCTGAATTTCTTGATATTTGGAGCACAATCAGTGCTGGATATGTGAACTACAGTCATTTCAGAATTACTGATAAGTTGGAGAACAAGCCGCTCTGAATTGCTGTATATTTATAGCATAAGCAGCTTTGAGCTAATGGAAAACTGGAGTACAAGCAGCACAAATTTGCTGGCAGTTTAGAACACAAGGAGGATTTGATTTGCTGGATATTTAGGGAACATGAAGCTCTGAATTCTGCATATCTGATGCACATGCAGCTCTGAATTGCTGGTTATTTGGAGAATACATCTTGCATCTTTCCCATACTGCTAAACATCACATAGGGCCCACATGGTAGTTTGTCAAGTTTTCCTGTCTTCGGCGAGTTTTCTGGTCTCAACAATTATTTAATTTGGCATCTCTTAACAATGTCCTCTTTAGAGTTTCACATGGTCAACCTCCTTTTCTTCAGCCTTTTGCGTTTCACTTGCTAGATTGTTTTTGGATTCTCCAACTGTTTCTTCTCATCACATGATCGATATATGTCCATCTCCATTTTCTGATCACCCATGAGACTGGTTGTTGTTCACTCATCTGTCTATCTCTGCATTGTTTTTGAATTCGTTCCACTTGATACTGAGTTATTTTCCTTTGTTTTCATTTGTTTTCACAAGAGCCTAATTAGTTGTCTATTTCTTTAGTTGTTTTCCAGCTTTTGCATGCATAAATGACAGTGGGTATTACATTTGAATTGAATAATCCTAGCTTGGTTTTTGTGCTTATAGCTTCTGAGTACCATATGTTCTCAAGATTCTTGAAGGCCAATGCTGCCTTTGAAATTCTAACTTCCTTTCTGGTGTCACCATCCTGGTCCATGTAGCTGCTGAGGTATGCATATTGGTTTACTTCTTCAACAGCTGTTCTTTCTATGCATATTTTTCCTTCTTGATTAATGGGAAGTTTCATTATATTTGTTTTGTCGTTGTTAATTTCAAGTCCTATTTTGCTAGCCAGTGAAGACAGGGTATCTGCTTTTATTGCATCAAATTTACATTGTCACTGATAAGAGTTATGTCATGTGCAAAATCAAGATCTTCTAGTTGGGTCCCATGTACCCAGTCAATGCCCACTTTACCTGTGCAACATTTTTTTCATTCTGAAGTCTATGGCAATTCCAAAAAGCAAGGGAGATAGTATACATCCTTATATCACACTTATTTCAGTCTGGAAGCATTTGCTCATTCCTTCTTCTGTGTTGACTGCACAAACATATCTGTTGTAGAAATCCTTTAATGACAAGTTTAGATGGTATTCCATACATAGCAAATAGCATTTTCTTATATAACAAATAGAAATATAACAAAATAACAGAAAAAAAAGAGAGAGACCATTTAGCTGTGAACTGCAAGAAGGTCTGAGAGTGCACATGGTGATGTATATATACTTATACCCAAAAACTATGGACAGTGAGAAAATCAAAAGAGGAAGTTCTGAAAGAGACACAAGAAACAAGGAAAATTATAACAAAGATCTGAAAACGACAATCCAGATTTGTGTGGCATGTTTGGAGGAGAGAGGGCTAGAGCATCTAAATGCAACAGAGAAGACCAAAGGTAAAAGAAACAGAGGTAGACAGAGAGAAAAGATGTTCGATGGTTTAGCTTCGGGGCACAGGAAATGCTCAGTGACAAGCCCGTTGAGATGCTCAAAGGATCAAAGGTTATGGAAGAACATGATATCCTACACCTGTTGGCAGGGACTTTGAGAGAGAGAGAGACCCATAAACTATTTATCAGTTTAACACTGAAGCATCACAGGGAGGTGAGACTTGGTCCTGACTATGTCTCACTAGCCTGCTTCAGTGATTGTGCAACCTCTCTAGCACACAGATCTTTGCTCCTGCAACTGATAAAAATAAACGCCTTAACATTAAAAAAAAACATTAACAGGTCATTAAAAAATGTAGATAAACTAAATAAATTATTATTGATAAAAATTACTTAGTTTGCAGGCTACAGTTTAAATATTTAGAATAAATGCAAATAGAAAATATCAACATTTAAACAGCATCGTAACAGCAAACTAATAGAACTTCAAAGCAGCAAAGATGTTTTGAATGTACTAATTAGTTCCCAGCTCTTTCACTGGTTAGTCAAATGTGCAAATTTAATTGTTGCAACTCCTGTTGGTACATCAATTTTGGCATTAAGAAAGAGCATGGTCGTTACCAACAGTACAAGATGTCTGGACCCGTCCACTGATTTAAGTGAATTTCTGTTCATAGATTTACTCGTTACTGTGGTACTTGTCCAAGAACTATCTTCTTTTTTTTTTAATCCTATTTACTGGATTAAACGTTGAAATAGTCACCTGTCTCAAACACTTGGGGGGGGGGGGGTCGTGTTTTAAATAAACGCATGCCTCTGAAATAAACATTGGGCCAGTACATGATCTCTTGTCTTTCTTTGGCAAATACCAATGCTACAGAACTGTAACTGGCATTTTCTGAATAAACGCTTGCCTTATTTATATACTGGCCTCTAATAAACACCAAATCACAATGACAATTTTGTGAATAAATGCTAGGGGTGATTATTCAAGGAAATGTGGTGCTTTTTATCACTCCACAAGGATTATACTTGTGCCTGCTCTTAAGAGATACTACTTCCAGATGTCAAATTCACAAGTTCATGGGTAGCTTACCAAAGTCAAAAGCTAGATATATAAAGCTTAACAACATTTTTTTAAACTTCCAGAAAAAAATTGGGGGGGGGGGGGTGTATTTTGGTTTTTTTTTTTTTTTCATGACATCCACTGAAATGTTTCTAGATTTGCAGACACAAACCCAGCCTATTCTTTTGAGCTGATATGCAGAGCGGACAGGGGGTTAATGCAGTATGGGCAAGACACTTTCTCCAAACCAACAGATAAAAGGAGATAGTGACTGCAGTAAAACTGGTTCTAGTATTGAAGGTAAATACAGGTGTGTGGTGCAGTTTTACACGGCAGCAGAGGGAGTGAGGAAAAAACAAATAGCAGAAAGTATGAGAGTAAGATGAGAATGATTACATGAAAACATACAACATCCAATATTTCGGCATGAGCCTTTCTCAAGGATTACATACACAAACACAACATATAACTAAAAGAAAATGAAAAATTTAGCTTTGTGACATCCTCCTAGAAAGTGAATACTCAAATGTGTCTACTTCCGCCAACAATAATACAGTAATATCTGACTTCTTCAAGTCTTTTAATGCATAAGTTTACAATTTATGGTTTGGATCATCACCACTGCACTCCAGAATGTCCACCAGCATCCTGCCGTTGATACTGCCCGTTCTGTGTTGGTCTACAAGTCCTCTCATATGCCTTTCGTTTTTGGCCGTGCTTTTTCATTTCCCTGCATTCCTGTATACCAGGGACATAGATGAAGGTGAATGCGAATCTTTGATCTTTCTAATGCGTAAAAAAAATTCCATAAATAACATCTAGGGCAAGTGTCTTTTCTCTAACAGGAAAATAATTGATAGAAAGCTTACAGTGTATTAGGCTAGCTGGGGTGAAGATGTGCTACAACTTGAAGTGACATTCTCTGGTTATTCAAGCGAGTGCTTATCAAATAATGAATTTATACTTGTACTTGTATGAACTCCCTGTAACTGCGAGCTGTTGTTCTTTGCAGCCGATGCTGTAGAGATGTTGAGGCACAGCAACGCATCGGCATGGGAGCGGGTTATGGCGGCTACTTTTTCAGTCCCAGAGTACAGCTAAAAAGCAGGGAATGTGCAATGCTTCTTTAGCAGACTCCACCACCATGAGGACATGGCGATCCCTGCACCGTTAGTCAGGCTATGCCTGTTACTGGGAGTACCACGGAGAGGTGAGACGGGGTCTTGGTCAGATATGGGTCGCTGATTACCTTATAGGGCGTTTTCACCCCCCATCAAATAATGAATATAGAGCATTAGGTGATCAGCAAATGGATGCATCAGCAGCAGGACATCTTGCTCACAACCAAGAGGCCTACAGGAGTGCTGTTATGAAGGCAAAGTTCCGCAAGGGACATGCAAATGAATGAATGAGAGCATTAGATAGAAAGCATTGTTCCGTCACATACGTTGATTTCGTTTTTTTTTTGTGCGTGAAAAGCGGAAGTGCTTGTTTGTTTACATGACAACCATTTGAAAGTGAAATGCACGTTAATAGAAAACTTTTATTTATAGCATATAAACAATGTCAAAGTTGTCGGTACATTTACCACGTCCAGATAGCAAATTAAAAGTAGCTATCAGTAAGGAACAAAGTGATACAACTGAAGATGAGGAAGAACAGCTTATTGTGAACACTACTATCGTTACACATTGCATTCTTATGAACGATCACGACCGACTGAAGCGGTAAGCGAGGTTCTTCTTCAGAACTAAACAGCGCCGTTTAAACCCAGCGAAATGATGAGGTTTAACGTTCACACGCTCTGAACTCAGACGAAACCCTTTTTTGCGAGACTGATCTTAGCGTGAAATCCTACTTCTCCCTCAGCTGCTGACAGCTGGTATGTTTAACCGTATATAAAAAAAATAATAATAGTAATCGCAAAGGTAGTGCGTCTCCACTACCATTTCTACAGCTGGATCGACTGAAGGATGTCGTTAACAGGTTCTGCATCTGCGGTGAGAAGATAAATCATATATCAACAAGTCTACTTGCGCTTCTAAAGTCTGTTTCTTAGGTGTGCTGAAGGAAAGAAGGGCATGTCTGGGGCCAACAAAAAAAAAGTGGCAGCTGAGCTTCTTTACTATTGTTTCTGTTCACTCATTTCACTGCCAATCACTTTCTTTTATTTAATTTGTACCATACTCTAGATGCATTCTGTACCTTCACTTCATAGCAGGAGGATCTCTGTTAGCTAATGTCCTTATTGTTTTTATGTGTGTATTTTTTGTTTTGTTGTTTTGTCATTTTTATTGTCCTTGATAAAGGAATTTTGCTTAAATATTGAGTTAAATTTTTTTTTTTTACTTTCTGCTTGGTTATCTTATTATTTATATCTCCTTTTTTCTTTCCATTTTTCTTCCTGTTTCTATCTTTGTGTAAAACAAAACCATACATGCCTGTCTGCATGTATCTGTATGATACACTTGGTAACAAATAGTTGTAATAATTCAACTTACAATGAGAGCAGTGGAGTTTTTTTTTTAGATCCACTCAGGGAGTAAGGAGAAACCACACTAGCACCACTCCTGATGTGACTTGATGCATTTATTCCAAGACTTTCACAACTGCATCAGGTGATGACACAGTACTGATAGTTGAGAACCAACAAGACCTGCAAAATCTCTTGGATAAAGTCACTAAAGGAAGTGAACAGAAAGGCCTTATTTTGAACATCAAAAAGATAGAGACTATGGTTATATCTAAGAAACAGAATCTACCAGCATGCAGCATAAAATTAAATGGAACTATTCTAAAGCAGGTGCTGAAATTCAAATACCTTAGAGCAGTAATAACTTCAGATGGGAAATGCAAAACAGAAATTAGGAGCAGAATAGGCCTATCAAAGATTGCATTTCATGCATTTCAGAGAATGAGAAACATATGATGCAATACATCCTTATCAATGAATGTTAGAAAATGAGTCCTAAAATGCTATATTGAACCTATCTTCTTATATGGAAGTGAATCATGGACAATAGCCTGGTCTGCACAAAAATCATTGGAAGCAGTAGAAATGTGGTTTATTAGAAGAATGTTGCGAATTCCCTGGACAGCAAAAATAACTAAAAGGAGAATATATGAGAAGAGCTGGAGAGACAAAAAATCTTGACCAAAAATAAGAGAGAGACAATGTACTTTCATAGGACATGCAGTGAGAAGAGGGGTCATTGAAAATATTATAACAACATGAAAAATAGAGGGAATAAGATCCAGAGGAAGACTGAGAGAAATGATACTGGACAGTCTGACGGGATGGTGTGAGAGGAGATCACCAATTGAGCTGATGGCCTGCATGAAGGTTTGTGTACTCTGGAGAAGCATAATAGCCAACGCCTGTAGGTATGGCACCTGATGATGATGATGATCAGGTGATTAGAGTTTTCAACTCACAGCTGTTGGGACCACCTAAGGATTCCTTTCAAGACTCTTTCAATACACTTTAAAAAATGTTTTAACATCATCAACACTTCACTTTTAGAAGTCTACAAACATAACACAGCCTTATCATGCCACGGAGGCATCTAGCAGATATAGTGATGACAGTGTAATGGAATTTTTCATCCTAGAAGATTGTTTAGAAGTAGGCAGATGTTAGTAAGCATCTTCATTAATTTCTTATCCTACTTCATCTGGGAAATTGGTATGGAGAAAATGTCTTGTTTGTGTTACTCTTCGCCCTCTTGACTCTATCAGGCAGTCAGCTCCAGAGGAATGGCAAGGTCTTTATGTCTGAAAATCTAGCAGAGTTGCAAGGAATGCTGGGAAAATGAATAGGCTAAAGAACTTCATTATCAACTGGCTTTTGATCCCTCCCTCTGGGTTTTTCTTTCAGGGTTTACTCCTGTAGCCTTTGATTATCCTGGGGTAATATAGTGTGGTGGGTTTGACAGACAGTGGTGATATTTATATACAACGGATGATTGATAAGTTCTCAGCATAAGGTACAATGGATTATTTGTGGACAATTTTTCTGGGTTATTTCTCAACATAGTCCCCTTGCAAGTTTATTATTTCAGACAAATCCCTTATTTGTAAAAGTCAGCATCTTGTGCCAGTAGAAAGTGGTCTACAGCATGAATGACGCCACATCTGAAGCAAATTTGCGACCACTGAGCTCCTTTTTTGAGCTTGGTAAACAGGTAGTAGTCCAAAGGGGCCAAATCTGGGGAATAAGGAAGATGTTCAAGAAGCTAGAAGCCGCATTCATGAATGGCAGCCACTGCCACTGCCGACTTGTGAACTGGAGCATTGTCTTGCTGAAAGATGACTCCTCTCATCAATTTCCCTTGACACTTTTCCTTCAATTTGACCCACAGTTGCTTCACAAGATTAGCGTAATAGGCCCCGGTGACCATTCTGCCCTTTTGAAGATAGTCTACCAATAACACACCTTCTGAATCCCAAAAGATGGAAGCCATCACTTTTCCTGAAGACAGAACCACCCTTGCTTTCTTTGGAGGTGGGGATCCATGATGTTTCCACTGCTTTGACTGTTCTTTGGTTTCTGGTTTGAAATGATGAACCCAAGCCACATCCATAGTCACAAATTGCTGAAGAAACTTTTCAGAATCTACAGAAAAATGGCCAAGATTGTCTCTTGACATGTTGAGACACTGTCGTTTGTGTTCAGCTCTAAGAAGTTTCGTGACCCATCGAGCAGAGACTTTTGTCATTTGAAGATCATTGTGAATAATGGCATGAACACGTTCCTGGGAGATGCTCAACTTAGTAACAATGTACCTCTCAGTTAGTCGTCAATCCTCCATTATCATGTCATGAATTCTGCCAGTGGTTTAATCTGTGGTTACCGTTCTGGTTCTTCCTGGACGGTGATCATCTTCCAGACTCTCCCTTCCATGTTTGAATTGAGCTGCCCATTTCTTCACTGTACTGTAAGAAGTGACACTCTCCCCTATAGTCTCTATCATATCCTCATGGATCTCCTTCAATGATAAGCCCTTGATTTAGAGGCAGCGAATGACTGCTTGATGAGAAATTTTATCAATTTTATAAATTTCTGCCACCCTTTACCACTTCAGTAGCCTGTTAAAAAAATTGGTTGCAGTTAATTTCTTGAAACTTAGTGTTTAAACTTACATTAACCTGATCTACATATGCACCTAATATCAGCTGTGTGTTTCAAGTATTTGTACCTCATGCCACGAACTTATCAATCAACCCTCGTAGATGGCAGCACTTATATAATTCTTTTATTCCAAGTTCTTTACAATAGCATTAGGTGCCAAAAGCTTATATTTCTAGTGCTATAGGATTATCCTAAAATAATACATTGTTGTTTGTTGTTTTTCTGTGGGTGTAGGTGCTTTGAAGACGCAACAGACCCCTACAGGCACAGAATAAATGACTTAATAAATGAAAGAGATAAAGCTGGAAAGTCACCCTTGGATCTCACAGCAGGCTTAGGAAGAACAGAACTGACAAGTCTGCTTATCCAAGGTGGAGCAGATGTCAACAGTGTTTGTTCAAAAGGTTTGTTTCATTGATAAAATTAAAATACTAGTTTTATATTAGTATTACTTATAGTGTGTGACAAAAGAATATTGGGGCATCTGCAGCTATAGTCCTAAGATAAGATATAAAGGCAGAGCACAAACTTGGCATCATGAGAGAACTGTTTGCCAAGCTGTAAACTCAGAAGAATGTGAAAAGCTCCATCATCAGGCCCACAAGAGAAGAACATGAAAAAAAAAATCAGTGCCAGATGAAACATGTAGGACCTGTTGCTTCAAGATTGCTCAATTCCAAGGGCAGAAAATGCTGAAGGAATCCATTCTTGCGTTAGTTAGTGCACTTGTCTGTCACTTTGAGGGTGATGGGTTCAAGTCTGGCTAGAGATGCCTCAATCACACATCTGTAGAAATAGGCACATGGCTGCTCTTGAAGTTAAGAAAATAAAGACAGCCAGATATGATGCTGACCACACAAAACTGTAGCGACAGGTCTAGGAAGATATGGGAATTAACACAGAATCCTCTAGGTATATCTGTTACATGACAGAACTATTCTGTTATTTTTGCTTACACTGGAGATGAAGACGCTGTCCATTTTGGCACTCAGCAACCCATAGCTGACATATTGGGGTCAAGGTTGGCAAACCATATCTGACCAAGACACAGTCTGAACTCCCCATTGGTACACCAAGTAACAGGCATAGCCTAGCTAATGGGGCAGGGATCGACATAGTCCCTATGGCAGTGGAGTCCTCTGTAGAAGTATTGCACATTCCCCTGCTTTTTAACTTGCGCACAGGGACTGACAAAATAGGTGCCATAACCTGCTCCCAAGTCGACACAATGCTGCCCCTCAACACCTTCACAGCATTGACTGCAAAGAACACCAGCTCACAGTTCCAAGGAGATACAAGACAAGACATCAGTCAATCATTTGCATGTCCCTTGTGGAACTTTGCCTCCCTAACAGCTCTCCTGTAGGCCTCTCGGTTGTAAGCAAGATGTCCTGCTGCTGATGCATCCATTTGCAGATTATCAACAATGTCTTGCAGCCATCTTTGCCATAGTCTTCCTCTCTTTCTTTTTTCCCATTATGTACCCCTCCAAGACAGTCTCTAAATTATCAAGATGTTTAATGTGTCATAAATATTTAAGTTTTCTCTCGTTAATCCTCTTTACTAGCCAGCCTTCTTCAATATTAAGTTCTTGTAGTATGGATATATTTGTTCTTTTCTGTGTCAATGATATTTGAAGAACTCTTCTGTAGCATTTACATTCAAAGGCATTTATGTGTTTCTCAGCTGTTTTGTTAAGTGTCCAGGTCTCATAGGCATATGTTGCGATGGGAAATATGCATGCCCTTAAAAATCTTATTTTTGTAGTTCTGTCTGTTCCTTTCCACAGCTTCTTTAGTTGTTTTACTTTTTGAAGAGCGATAGATGTCCTCCTTTTAATTTCCCTCATTGTTTCTCCATTATTAGTTAGTAATGATTCAAGATATTCAAAACTCTCCACTTCTTCCAATTTTTCCTCACTGATACATATTTCAGCTGCCTTATTGATTACATATTGATTACATTACACTTTATTATACATTTTATAAGTCATTTTTCAGATTTTATGAGAATTGTTGCAGTTCTCATTAATATTCTGTATTTATCTTTATATTTTAGTATTACTCATTAATTTTATTATGGTCTAGCTGAGTCTGCATAAACTGTAGTAGCATCTTCTTTAATTATGTTTGTTTTTAGTTTTGATTTTAGGAAATGTATTGTAAAATTATGTTTCTATTTTTAAAGTAATATAGCCAAAACGCTTCTTTCTCTCATTTTTTTTCTCTACCTTTTTCTTTTTTCTTGACCAGTTGTTGTGAATCATACAAAATAGAGAAGTATAAATGTTTATTGCTATCTGCACGATACTTTGTTCAGGTCTAGAGGCACATCAAAAAGGCCCCCAGGGTCCACCCAGCCTCTAAAAAATGGGCACCAGAGAAATCTGGGAAGGTAAATGCAGCCAGACATGATACTGACCACATCAGACTTTTATGTGCTGAGAGTCTTGGAAATATGGGCCTAACAACATATTCCCAGTATGCTTTAGTGCATGAAAATGGGGATTTTATCTCACCTTGTATTTGCATGATGATCATCATGAGGGAATCATATGTACAGCCGTCTTTGAGAAATATTATTATTTGTTTATCAGTTTGACTTAATATGCGAGAAAGTAAAATTGTCTAAAGCATGTTTTATTTATGTATTATATTGTTGAATGCATAGATGAGAGGTTATATATATTAGTTTTCTTTTCATATGCATATAATACTAGTGCTAAACTGGTGTTGCATGACAGCATTAGAGTGATAGTTGAGGGACGAAAATAACGTTTATTCATTCTTTCAAATCTACCAACCATCTGCAAAGGAAGGATAAGGTTCAAATCTCTGGTAATGAAAGAGCTGCAGGAAAGATTGACTACTGGCAGGGGAGTCTCTCATCATCACTAGATCTAAAGTTCCCTTCTTCTGGATTTTTGTCAGTCAAGATTAACTCTCATAACCTTCATCTCCCATAAGCCACCTCTAGTCACAAGCTGTCATTTAATGCCATATGGCAGCAGAATTTGAGCCAGACACTTCATTTTCTTATTTTCACACAGGATACAACTGCCTGCATCACGCAGCAGCGTGGGGGAAACTTGATATACTGAAGATTCTTGTAGAGAATGGTGGAAACATTTACCAGAGAAATATTCATGGTGAACTTCCCAGAGATGTAGCCCTGAGGTATAACTGGAAAGAAATTGCAAGTTATCTGGAGATAGCAGGTGAATTTTCAGTTATACCAAGTTCTCTTTTGAGTTTCTTGTGTTATTTGGAATACAAAATACATCTTTCTTCATCTTCTCATCACCCTACTCTTGTTTCTCCTTCTCCTCACCCTTCTCCTGTTTCTCCTCCCCTTCTTCTTCTTCTCATCACCCTTCTCCTGTTTCTCATTCTCATCTTCTCCTGTTTCTCCTTCTCCTCATCTTTCTTCATCTTCTCATCACCCTTCTCCTGTTTCTCCTTCTCCTGTTTCTCTTTCTCCTCATCTTTGTTCATCTTCTCATCACCCTTCTTCTGTATCTCTTTCTCCTCATCTTTCATCATCTTCTCATCACCCTTCTCCTGTTTCTCTTTCTCCTCATCTTTCATCACCTTTCTCCTGTATCTCTTTCTCCTCATCTTTCATCATCTTCTCATCACCCTTCTCCTGTATCTCTTTCTCCTCATCTTTCATCATCTTCTCATGTTTCTCTTTCTCCTCATCTTTCATGATCTTCTTATCACCCTTCTCCTGTATCTCTTTCTCCTCATCTTTCATCATCTTCTCATCACCCTTCTCCTGTTTCTCTTTCTCCTCATCTTCTCCTGTTTCTCCTCCCTTTCTTCATTTTCTCATCACCCTTTTCCTGTTTCTCTTTCTCCTCATTTTTCTTCATCTTCTCATCACCCTTCTCCTGTTTCTCTTTCTCTTCATCTTCTCCTGTTTCTCCTTCCCTCCTCCTTCTTCTCATCACCCTTCTTCTGTTTCTCCTTCTTCTCATCTTTCTTCATCTTCTCATCACCCTTCTCCTATTCCTCCTCCTTTTCTTCTTCTTCTCATCACTCTTCTCTTGTTTCTCCTTCTTCTCATCTTTCTTCATCTTCTCATCACCCTTCTCCTATTCCTCCTTCTCTTCTTCTTATCACCCTTCTCCTGTTTCTCTTTCTCCTCATCTTTCTTCATCTTCTCATCACTCTTCTCCTATTCCTCCTCCTCATCATCTTCCTTCTTTTTCTTCTTCTTATCACCTGTATCCTTCTTTTTTTCTTCTTCTTCCGATCACCTTTTTCAGAATCATATGCATTTTTATAATTTAGTTCCTTAGTCATATATCCTTTAAATATCATGGACACAAAAAATAACAGATATAGCCATACTACAAGAACTTGATAATGAAGAAGGTTGGCTAGTAAGAAAGATTAAACAGAGAAAATGTAAATATTTTGGACATGTTAAATGTCATGATGATTTAGAGAAGACAGTCTTGGAAGGGTACATAATGGGAAAAAGAAAGAGAGGAAGACCAAGGTGAAGATGGTTGCAAGACATCATTGATAATCTGCAAATGGACACATCAGCAGCAGGGCATCTTCCTTACAACCGAGAGGCCTACAGGAGAGCTGTTAGGGAAGCAATTTTCCACTAGGGACATGCAAATGACTGACCAACTGACTGAGTCATTTTAACCTTTTCAATTAGAAAAATTTAAAAATTGTTGTGTGTTAAAATAATCATTTAACTCAACAGATGAGAAGGCGCAACTACTGACTGAAATCACTCAGGCACTTGGGAGAATCCATGACATGGACAAGTCATTAGCAGGCAGGATTACCAGAGAAGAAAAGGTTAATTATAGTTTTGGCTTTCATATACAGTACTGACCCTGGAATCCAAACGCCCCAGAACTGTTTTATTTAGGCAAAAATAAGACATAAAAAATTAACTTGACTTCCATTCTCAAGAAGATATATTAGGAAAACAAAACATGTATCCAGTGAGGTATAAAATAAAAATTATATTTCAAATTCTTGACTGAGATTTTTCTTTTTCTATTTGCTTAACTGCAAATCAAACAAAAAAAAAACAGTGATCAAACTAACAGCATTTCTGTATTCCACACTGAAAACAGTGTTTCATTCCCATGATGAATTTGCACTCATCTGCACTAGCATTTGAAATAGAAATTTTAGAAAATTATGAGAGAAATATTCTTCTTCATAGTTCGGTGGCATTAAGTCCCAGCAGTGGAGATTTTTTCTAGTACCACCACACTAAAGAGGCCACGGGGTCCACCCAGCCTCTAAAAATGGATACCAGAGAAATCTGAGAAGGTAAATGCAGCCAGGACACGATGCTGACCGCGTCACACTTTTCATGTGCTGATCATCTTGGAAATATGGGCCTAACACCATATTCCCAATAAACCTTAATGGCATGGAAATGGGAATTTTACTACTTTTATAATCAAGAGACTGTTACTTGCTCTTCTTTGGTGTAAAATTAAACACTTGTTACAATTTGCATGCCTTTTCATAATCAAGTTTACTATACTATTTTTTCCAGCAAGTAAAGATGATTAGAGGTTTAGTTCACAGTTCTTTAACACCATCATTATAATCTAAAAACAGTTTTTAAATACATAAAATTAGAAAAAAAAAATTCTTTACTTTTAACAAAAATAACTTACATGTAGATAGCTAAAGTATAAAGATGTAATTTTTGTATGCTAAAAATAACTGTTAAGGAAAAGACAAAAAAACATTTAATTTGTTATATTAAAGGTAGTCATGAAAAAGATTTTACAAATTATAAAGGTTCAAATTTTTATGTTAAAAGTAATTGTTTAGGCCACGGTGGTGTAGTTATTAACGCACTTGCTTGGACATATCACCAGAAACATGGACAAAATATGTATAATCTAAATGTTACACTGGTTGTTTTATTGAAACAAACCAAAATCAAATTTTCGACCATGGCACGAAACGGGGGAGATGGAAGTGTCAAAAATCCGACCAATGGCTCTGTAAGAGTTAATGCACTTGCTTGGACATCAGATGGTCCCCGGGTTTGATTTTGCACTCAGAATTTTTTCAGACCAACTGTGTTCACCCAGCCTCAAAAAATGGATACCTGGGGGCCTCCCTAGGAAAACAAAGACAGCAAGGACAGGTGCTGGCATGCCTACCTCAAATGCTGCAATGGCCTAGAAATGTGAAGGCACTAACACTGCACACCTCTACACCATGCAAATGCTACTAGACAGAGATCCTTTTTTTTTAATTGTTTAGGGAAAAAAGCAAAAAATATGTTTGGTTTTTTTTTATGTTAAAAATTATAGAAGGACAATCATTTCTTCTTAACACACAATAATTAGTGTATAGGCATACAACTATACACACAGCACTGCAGTAAAGCTTCCTGGTTTTTATATTTATAATCATTTCTTCTGTTCCAACTTTTGTGTATATTTCAAGGTCATCTTTCATTCTGTCATTGTTTCATAATTTCATAATGATCTTTAAGTAATTTCAAATTCATATTTCTGTAGAACTTTGTTATCAACACATGCAAAGCAAATCAAGAGTGGCTGAACCATGAAACTGATGCTTCAGCCTTGGACATTGGAAATAAGCATTCACAGCTGTCAGAAATTATTCAGCCGATCTTAATGAAACTTAGTGAGCCACGTGAGTTATTTCTGTTCTTTGTGAAGTGCTGTTTGTCTCCTTCCTGTGAAGTGCTGTTTGTCTTGTCTTGTCTCCTTCCTGTGAAGTGCTGTTTGTCTTGTCTTGTCTCCTTCCTGTGAAGTGCTGTTTGTCTTGTTTTGCCTTCTTCCTGTGAAGTGCTGTTTGTCTTGTCTTGTCTCCTTCCTGTGAAGTGCTGTTTGTCTTGTCTCCTTCCTGTGAAATGCTGTTTGTCTTGTCTTGTCCCCTTCTTGTGAAGTGCTGTTTGTCTTGTTTTGCCTTCTTCCTGTGAAGTGCTGTGTGTCTTGTCTCCTTCCTGTGAAGTGCTGTTTGTCTTGTCTCCTTCCTGTGAACTGCTGTTTGTCTTGTTTTGCCTTCTTCCTGTGAAGTGCTGTTTGTCTTGTCTCCTTCCTGTGAAGTGCTGTTTGTCTTGTCTTGTGTAATTCCTGTGAAGTGCTGTTTGTCTTCTCTTGTGTCCTTTCTGTGAAGTGCTGTTTGCCTTGTCTCCTTCCTGTGAGGTGCTGTTTGTCTTGTCTTGTCTCCTTCCTGTGAAGTGCTGTTTGTCTTGTTTTGCCTTCTTCCTGTGAAGTGCTGTGTGTCTTGTCTCCTTCCTGTGAAGTGCTGTTTGTCTTGTCTCCTTCCTGTGAACTGCTGTTTGTCTTGTTTTGCCTTCTTCCTGTGAAGTGCTGTTTGTCTTGTCTCCTTCCTGTGAAGTGCTGTTTGTCTTGTCTTGTGTAATTCCTGTGAAGTGCTGTTTGTCTTCTCTTGTGTCCTTTCTGTGAAGTGCTGTTTGCCTTGTCTCCTTCCTGTGAGGTGCTGTTTGTCTTGTCTTGTCTCCTTCCTGTGAAGTGCTGTTTGCTTTGTCTTGTCTCCTTCCTGTGAAGTGCTGTTTGCCTTGTCTTGTCTCCTTCCTGTGAAGTGCTGTTTGTCTTGTCTCATTCCTGTGAAGTGCTGTTTGTCTTGTCTCATTCCAGTGAAGTGCAGTTTGTCTTGTCTTCTTCCTGTGAAGTGCTGTTTGTCTTGTCTCATTCCTGTGAAGTGCTGTTTGTCTTGTCTTCTTCCTGTGAAGTGCTGTTTGTCTTGCCTCCTTCCTGTGAAGTGCTGTTTGTCTTGTCTCCTTCCTGTGAAGTGCTGTTTGTCTTGTCTCCTTCCTGTGAAGTGCCGTTTGTCTTGTCTCATTCCTGTTTGTCTTGTCTCATTCCTGTGAAGTGCTGTTTGTCTTGTCTCATTCCTGTGAAGTGCTGTTTGTCTTGTCTTGTCTCCTTCCTGTGAAGTGCTGTTTGTCTTGTCTCATCTCCTTTCTCATATACTTTTCAGTATTGAGAGGCAAACAGACTTCTCAGTAGGTCTTGGCAATTTGCTTTGTGTAAGAGGATATTTAATGTTTCTATTGTTGCCTCCATCCACCTCCTCCATGGGCACCCTCTCCTCCTGTTTCCTGCCATTCCCTGCATGAGTGTTTTCTGTGGCATTTCATCTGGTAGTTGTGGTGTAACATGACCAGACCATTTGACTTGTTGTTTCTGGATATAGTGCAATACTCCAACCCTTGGCCTGATGATGAAGTGTTGCAAATCATCAACAACAACAACAACAAAAACTAATAATAAAAACAATTAGAAAACAAGTCAAAACTTTTTGGACATTGTCATGAGAAGACAGAAAGTCCCAAGACCATTGGCAAACTCAAGAGAACAATGAGTAGTGAATGAATGAACAAATGTTATTTGAACATTAAAGTCCATTTGACATTTTGCTTTTTATGTCACAATTTTAACTCCATTACAAACTTTTCAACACTTTAAAATAAATATATATATTGCTAATTCCTATTAACATGACATATATTTAACAAAATTATGTAATTCATTTTCCTGTAGACAGTTTGGCTTAATTTATTTTGCAGTTTAATATTTTCTGTATTGTCTTTTTTCATCACCTACAAATATTCCCACCCTACCTACCTCGTAGGAACTTTGGGAAATAATGGAAAAAATGGGATTTCCAACACATTTGATACAATTAACATCACTGCTGTATTTAGACCAACAAGCAGCAGTAAGAATAAATGGTGAAACAACAACTTGGTTTGACATAAAACAAGGGGTCCGTCAGGGGTGCATATTGTCACCCTACTTATTTAACTTGTATACTGAAAATATAATGAGGAATGTTAGAGAAGATGTAGACAAAGAATATTACGATGCCATAACAGTTGGAGGTTATGAAATACCAGAGATTAGATATGCTGATGACACAGTATTGCTGTCCACAACACAAGAAGGAATGGAAAAACTAATTATGTCAGTCCGCAAGAACAGCGAAGAGCAGAACCTCTATCTTAATGCAAAGAAAACTAAAGTGATGACAACTGACAAAACAGACAAGGCAACTGAAATATGTATCAGTGAGGAAAAACTGGAAGAAGTGGAGAGTTTTGAATATCTTGGATCACTACTAACTAATAATGGAGATACAATGCGGGAAATTAAAAGGAGGACATCTATTGCTCTTCAGAAAGTAAAACAAATAAAGAATCTGTGGAGAGGAGCAGACAGAACCACAAAAATAAGATTTTTAAGGGCATGCATCTTTCCCATCGCAACATATGCCTGTGAGACCTGGACACTTAACAAAACAGCTGAGAAGCACATAAATGCCTTTGAATGTAAATGCTATAGAAGAGTTCTCCAAATATCGTGGACACAAAAAAGAACAAATATATCTATACTACAAGAGCTTAATATTGAAGAAGGCTGGCTAGTAAAGAGGATTAAAGAGAGAAAACTTAAATATTTTGGCCACATTAAACGTCATGATACTTTAGAGAAGACCGTATTGGAAGGATACATAATGGGAAAAAGAAAAAGAGGAAGACCGAAACGAAGATGGCTGCAAGACATCGTTGATGATCTGGAAATGGATGCAGCAGCAGCAGGCCATCTTGCTCACAACCGAGAGGCCTACAGGAGTGCTGTTTGGGAGGCAAAGTTCCGCAAGGGACAAGCAAAAGAATGAATGAATGAAAACCTACCTCGTACGCTGATGGCCCAGCATAATGAGGTCTCTAATGCTTCATCCCCTACGGCATTTGCTATGGGACTTTACCTACCTTACAAATATTTCATTTGTTGTCTTTTTGCATTACTATGTGAAAAAAAATCTTTTTGTTGTTGGATTTTCATTTCCCAGGTTGAATATTCTTGTTTCTGAATGCATCTCTTTTTTCATGCCTTGAATTTTGTTTGTTATAGAAAACTTAGGCCCATGATGGTGTAGTGGTAGTGCATTTGCTGGCCAATCAGAAGGTCCCTAGTTTAATTTCACATTCAGGTGGAATTTTTTTTTGACTGATTGGCACTGGGTTTGACTTTGCCTCCAAAAATGGACACCTGTAGTTTCCCTAGGAAAAAAAAAAAAATGGTGAGGACAGGTGCTGGCATCCCTACCTCAAATGCTACTGGAGCTTAGAGATATGAAGGCAGTAACATTTCACAACCCTTCGGCATGTAAATGTTATGGGACATACGAAGGTAAGATAGAATATGTATCTCATTTCTTCGTTCCTTTTAGAAAAGATATAATGGATTCCTTTCTTCACCTTCACAGGCCCAGAGAGTAGGAAAAACTAGAGGTGGAAGACAAGTGAGGTGAGGCTTCAGTATGGGTTCATATTTGTGTTGCAGCCTGATCTGGTGAATTTGATAGCTCCATCTTGCTATACCCCAAGGTCCATCAGTTACAAGTACAGAAGGAGCAAGAAGTGGACATGAACAGGTACAGATACAGGAAGAGGAAAAAAAATGATGAAGGAAAAAAAAAAAGTAACACGAGTTATTGTCCAAAACCCAGCAAATTTGTGGAGATGTTGTGAAGGTTTATAAGAGGCTGAAAATAATGATGCTAATGATTTTATCCATTTCTTGGATAAAATAAACTGTATACTTTATATTAAAACGTGTGATTGCATGTGTGTCATGTCCTGTCTGTAACTCTTGTTTTTCTCTCTGTGTGTTCCTCTGTTCACCTCCATTCACCCTTTTGTAGTTCATGACTCTCAAGGTTTTAAATTCTAGATTCCAAAATCCAACAGACCTCATGTATTGTCACTGGTGTAAATAAAGTCCCTTACAAATACTTCCCTTCTGCTTATGCTGTTTTGAGTTTTGTTCTAACATCCATCCTCTCAAAGTTTTGTGTTGTTAGTGGAAAAGTAGTTCCACACTCTAAGCATTCTCTTTTCCTCCAGTGTTGCTTATGAAAAAAATGATGCTTGAGTGTGGCTGTCACACAAAAACCACTGACAATGAGGAATTTTTGTGTGTAATAAAGTTAAGTATGCTTTTTTTTTTACACATTACTGTTATATCTTCATGCTAGAACAATGTTTCCCAATGTGGGGTATATGCCCCCACAGGAGGGAATTTGAATATTTTGGGGGACAATTCGAATATTTTGAGGGGACAATTTGAATGTATTTATATTATACTTTTTCAGAACTTGGTTGACTATTATGCAATCAAAATCTTTGAAGCACTGAGGTGAAGAATGGTCCAAAAAAGGTTGGAAAACCACTGTGCCAGAGTTTGAAATGAAGTTGTGATTTGGCAAAATTTTACACTCATGGTTTAGAGTTGCACGTTATGTACCATTTTCCTTTCATCCACCTACAGCCATGTTTGTCATTTAATCCAGTGTTCGTCACCACTGAGATATCCTCTGAATATCAGTTTTCAGAGGTGACCTCCCTCAGTAATGCATACTGAAAACCCATTTTTGCAACAAGATTGACAAGAGGGCATTGGTAGTGAAGACAAAACCCTCTGATATCTTTCCAAGGAATCGTGTCCACATAATCAGTTCTGCCACATCAACCTTTTGAAATTATTTCATATTCCCACTCCCACCACCAACTCACTCTCACCACCAACTCACCCCCATCACCAACTCACCCCCACCACCAACTCACCCCCACCACCAACTCACCCCCACCACCAACTCACTCCCACCACCAACTCACTCCCACCACCAACTCACCCCCACCACCAACTCACCCCCACCACCAACTCACTCCCACCACCAACTCACCCCCACCACCAACTCACTCCCACCACCAACTCACTCTCACCCATTAACTCTGAGTGCAGAAAACTGACCCTTTGACTCACTGTAATTCCACAGATTTGTATTGTTTCTACACATCACTTAGTTTCCTACAAAATGGCATCTAACATACATCTGTGCAAACCATGTGGTCTTTTAAATGTTGTCTGCCACACCAGTGTTTACAAATAAATATAATGAAAAGAAAATGAATCTTGAGTTTGTTCTTTTATCATTTTAAATAAACAATTAGTATAACTAATACTATCATTATGTGTGAACAGTGAATTCTACATATTACCATCATCTTTTATCATAGTCCCCCAAGTGACTCATAAGCTACTTGTACTTGTACTTTTATGAACTCCCTGTAACTGCGAGCTGTTGTTCTTTGCAGCTAACGCTGCAGAGATGTTGAGGCACAGCATCATATTGGCGTGGGAGCGGGTTATGGCGGCTACTTTTTCAGTCCCAGAGTACAACTAAAAAGCAAGGGGTTGTGCAGTGCTTCTTGAGCAGACTCCACCACCGTGAAGACTATGATGATCCCTGCACCATTAGCCAGGCTATGCCTGTTACTGGGGGTACCACGGAGAGGTGGGACAGGGTCTTGGTCAGCTATGGTTCGCTAACCTGACGCTGGCATATCAGCTGTGGGTCGCATTGGACAGTGTTTTCACCCCTGACTCATAAGGTAAAAATATGAAAATTTGTCACCTGACCATGTCTCATATCTCATTTTCTGTTTCCTGTGTTGTCTTTCTAGCACTCTGGACTTGCACGATAAACAAATTAAAAAAACACTTTTCACGTTAGATGATGGTTTTAATGCAGGTAACTGTTAACTGTTTGGGAGTTTTATCATAAAAAACATAAGTTTACTAAAGTCCTTATTTCATAGCCGATTAAGGCATATTGGGGATATGGAGTTAAGCCTGTATTTCCAAGACCATTAGCACATGAAAGTGTGATAAGTATCACACCTGGCCGCATTTACCTTCCCAGATTTCTCTGGTACCCATTTTTAGAGACTTGAGTGCACCCCAGGGCCTTTTGATGTGTCCCCAGAAATAATCCCACTGCTGTGGGTTGAACCTGGTACCACTGGATTAGTAAACTGAGGGCATAATCTCTCAGCTGATTCATGACAGTGCATAGTAATTATTCAAATTTTTTTAGATGTGAGTCAGACACAGCAAAACAAGCTGAATGAGATAAGAGCTGGTGACTCACACCTGGCTCTTTATGTCAGGGTTTATGAACAACAGACCACCAAGAGGCTCTACATGATGCTCCTGGTATGAGAACATAGTCTGGCTGACTGAACAGAGGTTAAAATGGGATGGAAAAATCAGGTCCTAAAAATAAACCATGCTAAAGTCAGATGTACTGAGCCAAAAGGTGTAACTAACCACCAGCCACGATATAAAGTACTCAGTTGGAAGCCTTTTGAGGGTGGTTGCAGAAAATGTGAAGCATTTGTGTGTGAGAATATTTTTTTTTGGCAGTAATGTAATGCTGCAACGAGTATGTCTGAGAAATGTTAGGCACAGGACATGAGTTACTGGAGTTACAGCTACTGTAATATGGTTCATATATGCACACAAATCTACAGTCACTGCAGAAAAGCTTGTAGAAAATATGATATATAGTGAAATATAAAGTCCAGAAAAGCAAACAAATGCCAAAGTCTAGGCTGACATGCTTACATCCCAAAAGTGGATGTCTGACGTAGATCCTTAACTCTACATACATAGGCAAGCATAGAATAAGGTTATAAGCTCTCCGCCATTATCATCATCAGGTGCCGTGCCGACTGGCGTTGGCTATAATGCTTCTCCAGAGTGCACGATCCTTCATGCAGGCCATCAGCTCAGTTGGTGATCTCCTCTCACGCTATTCTGTCAGACTGTCCAGTATCATTTCTCTTGGTCTTCCTCTTAATCTTCTTCCTTCTATTTTTCCTGTTGTTATAATATTTTCAATTCTCATTGCATGTCCTATGAAAGTACATTGCCTCTCTCTCTCTCTCTTATCTTTTTGACAATATTTTCTGTCTCTCCAGCTCTTCTCACACATTCTTCATTAGTTATTTTTGCTGTCCAGGGGATTCACAACATTCTTCTAATAAACCACATTTCTGCTCGTGATTCAACATTTATTGTACTATGACGATGCAAATAATCAAGCGCTCGGATTTTCCTGAGAAATTTAGAAATCAAAATTTAAAGAAATGCTTCATGACCGCGCGCTACTCTCTCGTGGATAGACGAAAAGTGGTTAAACATTAGTCAAGATTCGATTCTGGGTATTCTCTTAAACGTTTCTTTCTTTGACATATTACATTCCCTTTCTTCATTTTTTAAGAATTCCCTATCCACTCTGCGCTCACACTTCGTTGTACACAAGCCCTCTGTTTCTGTTTCAAATCTGAACAGGTCACTATAGCTGGGGGAAAAGCAATACCCTAGGAAACAGCAATAGAGAGTGAAACAACAACACATTTTTTCAGTTGTATCTAATTACTGGCTGAACTTGGGGCGGAGGTGGTGGGGAAAATGTCATTCAGAAAGTAATTCTTCCATGTTAAGAATGCACTAGAAACACGAGGTAGTTCTTGTTATAGTGCTGGTACTATCATTTAACTGTAGAGCAAAGCGTCTCAAGGAAGGAAAACCGAAACTGGGTGCCCCTCATGACGAATTGTCAGAAGGCGAAATTTGTGTGCGGTGAACAATTATATTTTCAGTATGTCAAAAAATATCCGAGCTGATAACCGAAGCGGAGTTCAAGTACGTTATTCGTATTTTTGTTAGTTCATAATAACTGTTATGTTCGATTTTCTGTACACCACGCAAGTACTGCTTGGCGAAGAACGAGCATATGAACCTGCTGGAAAACCATATTTGAAAAACACAGCTCATATTCTCTTTCTTCTTTTTTTTTTTTAGATTGAGTGTAGATTTCTGAACTTGTTAGTTCAGTAGTAGTTAGTTCAGAGTGTAGTTCAGAGTGTAGCTTTCTGAACTTGTTAGTTCACTAGTAGTTAGTTCAGTAGCCACTAGTAGCTTGATGGCGATCTGGCCTCCCTTGTGGCTCATGAGCTGCCCTATTGGACGAGGCTGTTCCAGAGGAACACCCATTAATGTCATTCATGGTGAATCTATTACTCTGTACGGCCATAATTATTCTTGGGAACTACAACAGTGGCTTCCCGTTGCCTTCTGTCGGTCTGTGTACGGACTCTCCGCTAGCCTGTGGATTCCCTGTCCCACCCGCAAGGCAGCGGGAGCGAGAGATTCTAAGGCGCCTCTTACCCGCCTGGTATTCCCTTCACTGAGGACATGATGCACTTTATAGGAGTAGAAGCTTCCGTTTCTCTGCACTTTAAAAACTTGGGATGGGGATTTTCACACAACGCACAGTCGTTTATTTATTTATTATCATCAGATTATATTACAGTTAAACTATGATTTTTAGTAACATATGAAAAATAATTACAGTGAGGCCAGTAAAAAGTAACCAAATTATATGGAACTTTCCTGTGTGTAGCCGAACTATTGTTTGAATGACAGCATCTCCAAGGTCGTAGAGGACGAGGTCGGGTCATGGTGTCATTCATCATCGGACCCCCATTCACACACGAAAAGTGCTTATCATATATAGTACTTATAGACAAACAGGACCTCGGGCCCCTCGCGCCACCCCCCCCCCCCCCAACCCATAAAGCCTGGGTGTTTCCTTTGATATTTTAATAGTGAAAGTATTTTGTCCACATCAAGAGACATAATGCATTAATGAACATAATACGCAATGGAAAACTCGAAGGCAAATGAGCAAGAGGATGACAATGATACAGATGGGTGGATTGGACTTAGCCAAGCCGATGACAAAGGACAAGGCAAGATGAAGAGCAGTTGCAACCAACTTTTCGAGGGGAGGCGGCGGCACAGGATGATGCTAATGACTTCCTTTGATAATCTGAAGAGTTGCACTATTCCTTTGTTCTCTTTGATATGAAGCTTCCTGTCTACATGTAAGGACATGCTATTCACTTTAAAAAAAAAAGCAATTATAAAGTTTATAGAATGACAGGAAACAAAGATTTATCATGCCTCGTTAAATAATAAAAGAAAATAATTATCACTTATGTCCAGCTATGTGCTTTAATTAAATATGTATGTATGTTGCTGTTACTGAACTCTGGTTATATTACACACATACATATACACACACTCACTCGCGCCAATAAGTAGATGTCATTCGCAAAGAGATTTCCACTTTTTAAACAATCCACAGATCCAGAACTGAATCAAATAACAATCAAACATTCTATTAAACTTGTATGACAGACATTTGTTACACAAATCAATATTCCAAACCTAAATTTTGAGAAAAATCCACAGATAAGCGGATCTTTGAAAAAAAAAATTGCACGAAGGAAAAAGAAATAATGATAATCATATTAAAGAGTATATTTTTTATCCCACTCATTTCATCTCCAATAAATGTTACATTATTAATATAATGGAACAATTGGAATGTGAGAAAAGAAAGTCAAACGAAATCAAATAGACGAACATAAATAAACAATATTTTAAAGAATGCTTCACAATTTTTAGATTTATAAGAAAAGGTTAGCTATGACACATAGCTTAAGGTCTCAGCACTGAAAATTTCGTCTTAAAAGAGAAATAACATCTAGGGTAAAACTGGTTCTTGTAATGAAGGAAGACACGAGGTGTATTGGTTCAGTTTTACAACAATTTTTTTTTTTAAATTGTAGAAAGAGTGGGGAAAGTCGGCTGAAATAAGAATGGCAGAAACTGAGACGAGCACGTACAATTACAGAACATACAATAACCCAATATTTCGACAAAAGGCTTTTTCGAGGACTATATTTAAAAAGGAACAACACAACAGAAAAAAAGCACGAAAAACAGATGAAAAACTAAACACTTAGCTTTTTGGTCTCCTCCTTGTAAGAAATTTCTCTCTCTCTCTCTCTCTTTCTTTCTCTCTCTGAACCTTAAGTGCCCAGGGCACATGGGGCTTCCGCAAAGGTTTTTCACAAATGCCTGTCCTTTGCCTTTTTTTCTGCTCTTACTCGGGTGAGCCCTCTATTACTCAACATCCTCTCTGTTGTTCTTCTCCATGTCTCTTTTGGTCTACCCTTACTTCTGTTCCCCTGTGGTGTCCATCTTAGTGCTACTCCTTGTAAGAAATATGGGCACAAAATGCGAAGGGGAAGAGACAGGATCTTGTAACACAATTGCGATGTGTTGTTGTTGTATCTATCTAGAACATCGGCTGAATGAATCAACTGCTAGAAAACACTAGTCAACACGGAAAGTTCTTAGATGCCACATTTAACATCTGCCTGGTGAACGATTAGCTCAACAACTAAGCCCACGGATCTGGGTTTAGAGGAGAGGGTCTGCTTTTAGATGAGAGGGTCTGCATTTAGAGGAGAGGGTCTGAGTTTAGAGGAGAGCAGAGGGTCTGAGTTTAGAGGAGAGGAGAGGGTCTGAGTTTAGAGGAGAGGAGAGGGTCTGCTTTTTAGAGGAGAGGGTCTGAATTTAGAGGAGAGGGTCTGAGTTTAGAGGAGAGGGTCTGCGATTAGAGGAGAGGGTCTGCGTTTAGGAAATGTGACAGTCATTTATAGCTATTCTTGCTGTTCTAGCACGTTACGTTATCCAAAAACAGCGACATATCACTTGTATTTTATCTGTGAATTCAAAGTCTTATAGTAGGAGTATAGATCGCAACTAAATGGGAATCAGCCATATATCCGGAGATGGGGCTGCAAAGATCGGAGGAGATGGAGGCCCTTACCAGAGAGCCTGAGTGTTGTTATAATCTGTCACTGCTTCTGCCCACTGTCTTTATTTCCTTTGAAATATATGTTGCCACTATGTCAATTCTTTTTACGACACTTCAGGTAACAATCCATTTTATACAGTATTCGCCCAATGAAGTATAGTAGAAGTCGTAGTAATGGTGTGGTGATGGTACTAGCAGCAGCAGCACTAGTAGTAATAGTAGTAGTAGTAGTAGTAGCAGCAGCAGCAGCAGCAGCAGCAGCAGCAGTAGTAGTATTAGTAGTAGTAGTAGTAGTTCTTGTTGTTGTAACGGCAGCAGTAGCAATAATAATAATGATAATAGCAGTAACTGTAATACTTGCAGCCTCAGCAAAAATAGTAGTAGTAGTAGTAGTAGTAGTAGTAGTAGTAGTATAGTAGTAGTAGTAGTAGTAGTAGTAGTAGTAGTGATGTATACTTTACACCTTTATTTTCTTGTTGACAACGATTACCATACAGACTAGTGACAATAGCGATTATGCGTAATGGTCACGTATATTATTCTTCTATTTAATTTATATTTATTTTCCCATTTATGGGAATGGGAAAGCAGGTATCTAACGTGATCGATGTACTAAGATATTTCTTTGGGGAGGGCAAAGAGGAAATTATTTCATACTTCCTTCGCTACTTGCGGCAATATTCACCTCAAATTCTCTAACTTATTCTGATGTCCCACGGGAATTAACTGTCTGTTACAAAGAGCAGAACAATCACACAGCCTCTGAGATCATTTGAGAGGAATTCCTGTGGGGACAGTTTGACCATTTTTAACTCTATGACTCTCTCTCTCTCTCTCTCGTGAAGAAATTTCTAGGGTACTATGTTTCTGTTGCACCGTGAGATAGTTTCTGTTTCCCGGAAAGCTACTTTTAGAACATAAACCAGTGGTGGGAAGCAACAGAGTACCCGAAGTTTCTGTTTCGCGTGAACATTTATAGTCCTCTAACATATAGAAGTACCAGTTAAGAAAACCAAATCATACGTTGCTTAGTTTCTTCCCAGCAGTGACTGTGATAAGTGTTTTTAAGGGGTTGTGTGTGTAAGGACAGCACTGTTACAGACGGAAGTTTTCTTGCTGAGAACATCTACATTGTTAAAATTTGTTATTTCATCATCAGGGTAAGTTATAGTGAAAATAAGCCATGTTCCCTTGGCGTTGCAAGTTCTTTACACGTGTCTTACAGTTTTATACCTACGTTTTCTCCGCAGATTAATGTGTTCCGAGAGAGCATATTCAGAAAGTTAGCCATCTTTGAAATCTTTCAAAGTTACATCCCAGAAGTTTGACCAGTCCATATTCAGTTGCTCATTGTAATGTTAATATTATCGCTACTGGAAAATTGCCTTATTTCTTATTAGACCAATAAGAGCTAAACTGAGATTATAACAGCAGTTCTAAATGTATTTTAAAGAAGTTTATGATCATTTTTTTCGCATAATATATATATATATATATATATAACCTCTTGTAATACAATGGAACAAGTCAAAATATTCAGATTCAGCACAGCCCACAGCAGGCGAATATATGAGTAGCAAGTTAAATATACTCAGATCTGATGGGTGCAGCTGTGTTACTGGAAAGTGACAGCCCAGCATCTCCACCAGGATTGCCTGTCGTATGAAAAGTTTTTAAAAAAAAAGGCAAATGTAACCAAATGTGAATACAAAGCTGTATGTCAGCAACCAAAGGAGACTGATGCGTTCTTCAAGGTTATCCAGCTTTATGTCTCAGAATGTTTTAAGAAAATTAGAAAGAAGAATTTTATTAATTGTTTAAAAAAAAAAGATAGCACTAACTCTGTCAGGTAATAAGACATTGAAATTTTGCATTTGAAAGCAGAAAAGAGTGTTTTTTGTTTTGTTTTTTTTCAGAATAGATGAAAGTCTGTTAATATTTCTTTCATTTATTTATTAGTTACAGCTCTTATACATCTTACATCCTTCCCTTGCTGTTAAATGACACATAGATCTTTCATAGTAGTTCACCAGATTTTCCTGGTTTAGGAGAGCTTTTCAACCTCATCAAGGGATTTTATACCTACTAATTTGTCCTGTCTTAACATTGTCCTCTTTAGAGTTTCACACGGTCGACCTCTTTTTCTTTGGCCTGTTGCACTCCACTTGCTAGATTGTTTTGGGATTCTCCGACTGTTTCTTCTCATCATGTAACCAGTATATGTCCATCTCCTTTTTTCTGATCACCCATGAGACTGGCTGTTGTTCACTTATCTGCCTTAACTCTGTGTTGTTCTTGAATTCGTTCCACATTATATCAAGTATTTTCCTAAGGCATCTGTTTTCAAAAGAGTCTAATTTGTTATTTATTTCTTTAATTGTTTTCCAGCTTTCGCGTGCATAAATGAGGGTGGATATTACATTTGAATTGAATAATCTTAACTTGGTTTTTGTGTTTATAACTTTTGAATGCCATATGTTCTCAAGATTCTTGAAGGTCAATGCTGCTTTTGCAATTTGAATTCCAACTCCCTTTCTGGTGTCCCCATCCTGGTCTGTGTAACTGCATATTGGTTTACTTTGTTAACAGCTGTTCTTTCTACATATGTTTTTCCTTTTTGATTAATGGGAAGTTTCATTATAATGCTTTTTTCCTTGTTAACTTCAAGTCCTATTTTGCTAGCCAGTGAAGACAGGGTATCTCTGTTCTTTCTTGCATCGAATTCCATTATCACATTATGTCATCTGCAAAATCAAGATCTTCTAGTTGGGTCTCATTTACCCAATCAATGCCGGTTTTACCAGTGCAACATATTTTCATTATGAAGTCTATGGCAATTCCAAAAAAAAGCAAGGGAGGTAGTATACATCCTTGTTTCATGCCTGTTTCAATCAGGAACCATTTGCTCATTCCTTCTTCTGTGTTGACTGCACAAACAAGTCCATTGTAGAGATTCTTGATGTTGACAATTTTAGGTGGTATTCCATATAGAATCTCCGCACTGAATCTCTGCGTATCATAATACACAATCATAATATTTCTTTTACTCATTTATTAGATCCAACTCTTATAGATTGCATAGATCACATGCTTATTTTTTATGTAGTTAAAAAAAAAAGGTAAAGGTAATCCTGTCATGCCTTAGAGGCACATAGGGATATGGTGTTAGTGTCCATATTTTCCGTAACCTGTCAGCACACTAGAGGGTGATATGGTCAGTATCACGCCTGCCCGCCTTTCCTTCCCCAACTCCAGAAGAAGTCTGGTACCCATTTCTACAGCTGGGTGACTGGGGTGCCTCCGGCCGGATTCAAACCTCCGACCTTCGCCATGGGAAACCAGTGCACTAACCACTTCGCCACTCAGACACCCTATTTTTTTTACGTAGTCCTTGGTATTTCCATTCAGGTTTGGTTTTTTTTTTCGGTTTAATTTTCCTGTTTGTCTACCCAATCATAGTATTACTGTTTCAAGTCCCTAAATTTATGAAAGTTGTTTCCTGCTGAACAGTTTTCTAAGCTCAAAGTAACTTTTTCTTTTTTTCAAATGGTCTTAAAATTAGTTTACCACTCAAAACTTTTTGCAGTTTTGTTCTACATGACCAACTTTGTACCATGGAAAGAAACATTTTCTACATTGTTTATGCTGCACATGGCTGTGAATTTTATTACTAATCACAATTTTGTATTATAACAGAAAAATGGAGCACCATAGAGAATCAAGAAAGCGACTCCGTCCTTGGCTGGAAAAAATGATCGTGAGCGGTGAGTGTCCCGGCCTAGTGTGGGACAACAAGGAGGAAAGGACCTTCCGAATTCCGTGGAGACATTTTAACAACAAGGACTGGGTTGAAAAGGACTCTAAGATTTTCATGGAGTGGGCCAAGTATACAGGGAAGTTTCAGGAAGGTGACAAGGTGGAATACCCCGTTTGGAAAACTCGTCTTCGATGTGCTTTAAAAAAGATTCCAGAAATCAAAGAGCTTCCAGAAAAACATCACCTTGAAGATCCAGATCCTTATCGAGTCTACCAATTTGTTGATGTTCCTTTGGTGAAGAAAGTGTGTGATGATTCAGATTATTCAACAAGTCCAGCCTCTTTCTTTACAAATTCTCCAGGTGTTAGAGATTATTTGGAAGAGTCATTAACACCTCCCCCAATGAAATATACAGATGAGAAGTTTCCAACTTTGGCACAGCCATCCAATGTTCCTACTGTGGTTTTTGAGGATGATGCCTACAACTTTAACAATTTTGGTGTGAAAATGGAGGAGATTGTCTACCCAGAGCATTTCACTAACAGTTCCCAGGAGCCTAGAAACTGCAGGCCAGTTTTGGGAAACAATCATTTTGTAGCACAGTATGGTTATGAAAACTTCAACATTTCATCTGATCAGGAGTTCTCTCGTCAAATTCCCTCGGTGTCCCAGAATTTTACAAACATAAATCTTATGACCAGCCAGCCAGAGTTGCCTCTCCTCAGAGGTGGACCTGCCATGGAATCAGAAGGAATACAAACAGAAAATTCAAGTATGAAAAGTTTACCAGCAGATTTGAGATCAGTGGAGAGTGAAGACCTCTGTCCAATGGTGCCAGGTGTCCCCAGCTTCAGTTTATCGGAACAAAATAGTACAGAGAGTGCTCCAAAAGCAGACCATGTTATGAGACTCATCTTAAAGTATGGCTTTCCCCACAAAGCTGTACTTCAGGAAAATGTTGCTGCAAATGGTTGCAGACTGTATTTCGGAGCACCACAACTGCAGCACACGTGTTTGGATGAAGAATTCTTTGGCCCTAGGACTGTTACTCAGATAGAAATGCCGGATGTTGTTAAGTACCCTGAAATTTGCACCGAGCAGAAAAGCTTCATTTGTGAGCTCCTTGATAGTTTGGAAAGAGGTCTGGTCCTGACTTACAAAGACGGTGACATTTATGCCCAGCGTTTCTGCAGAACTAGAGTTTTTGTTTCTGACGGTGTATCAGAGAGCAGATTTCTGGATCGAAAAGAGAAGACCCCTAAAAAGGTGTTTGATTTCAGTGCTTTCAAAGTTGCATGTGAAAATTATCATGCTGGAAAGACCACTGACATTCCAAAGCACTTTTTCTATCTCACATTTGGTCAAGAGATGAAGAAGAACCGCTCAGAACCATTGGGACGAGTGCTGATTCACGTCCAGGTGCATCACACAGAGGCAGCAGAGTATGTCAATAAATTTTCCTCAGAAGTTAGTCAAAGCTTCGATCCAGTGTCAGAATGTGACACAAATGATCGTATTCTTCAGGGTTTCAAAAATATGAGAGTTACCAATTGATAGTTTCCTTTGCTAGAGATGTAAATATAATATGCAAGTTCAGAATGATGCTGTTTTTTTTTGTGTGTGTGTGTTTTGAGAATCAGAAATGCTGGCTGTCAGTTTATTTTAATGTGGTCCAGTATGAAATTTGACTAAATGTAATGTTATTTCTCCTGTGACATTGTAGATAGTATAATAGTAAAAAATTTTAAAAAATGATAGTGAAAAAGAAGAAAACAGCCGTTATCCTTTAGAGACACTTGGGATATGGAGTTTGTCCTCATAACTTGTCCTCAACCTGATGGTATGCTAGAGGACGATGTGATCAGCACCATGCCTGGTTATCTTTCTTTCCCTGACCTTAAGGAAGAAATTAACTCATCGACTGCCATCCTCGCTATAGCGAGGTCTTCCGGTTAGTCCAGCGACTACCATCATTGTTATAGCGAGGTTTGTTTCATTGCAGTGCAAAACTGGTGTAACTTCTAATTGTACACGATTTACCTGTGCATGTCTGGTGACCTTTTGTAGTCCAGTCCAAAGCGCGGCTAACAGTTGAGTGAAATCAATATCTTTAATTGAGAAATATCAATATTTATTGCGATTTTGGAGGCATAAAGACATGTCCTATGACTAGACCACTGTTCCTGAATGTACCCCAAGTACATCTAGACCTATTAAATGGACTGGAGAAGTAGTTAGAAGGTTATTTCAAACATTATTTTAGTGAGAATGCCATCACACAATGAGATCAGATGAAAATTTAAATAGTTCTGGACATTGTCGATGGTAAACATTGTACATCTAGGCATCACTGATGGCAAGCAGTACACATTTATCAGCTAAAATCATCACACTACTTTTTTCCTAAAAAACTTCATTAATGAAATCTTCTTACATTTACAGCTATTTTCATGCATAATATGTATACTGAAATACTTTGTACATTCACTTTTACAACTATACCCCCTATACATATCAAGACCTGCGCTTTTTGTGTGGTAGATGGGAACGTCTGCGTTTTTTTCTGTGGCACGGGAAGAGTTAGATTTCTGAGACTTATTAATGTTTAACGCCCACTTGTCAATGACCCTGTAAATAAATCATTAAAATTTTGTAGTAGTTTTTTTGTTGTTGCTGTATTCATCGCAATTGATTTGATTTAAATGCAGTTTTATGTCATTTGTGTGATATTTGTATAGGTTATTAAACATGAATTTTGGTGACATGTGTATACAATTTTTCGTATTCGTCTGGTCAATAAAGAATATAAAGATCTTTGTAGGAATGTGCTGTAACAAATTTAATAGTTTTTTTTTCTTTTTTTTTTTTGTTCACCCATTATGGACTTTTTAACATTGGTAGTTCCAGGATGAGTATACTAATTGTAATAATGCCCTCCAAGTGAAGACATATACTGTGTTTTGCAAATGAGGACATGTGAATGAGGTGTGGTGGGAAATTTGTTTATCACATATAAATGCTGTTATGCTTGTACATGTAGTATTCTCTGTTACTGTCATAAAGTCCTTTCAGTCCAGTTGGCTAAAGATGTAACTCCCTATCTCCTAGAGTAAAGTTTAATAGTTTTTGCAGTGTAGCCTCTCTAAACAGGAAACCTGAGACAGGTGCCAATGCCAGACTGTACAGTTCTGATCAGGAACTACAAATCCCCCAAGATACCTGAACACATACTACAGACCTCATTGCCCAGGTATGGCCCCCCAAGAAAAAAGCATGGAGAAACTCTGAGGCTCCTATGAAGACCTGCTGATGGCAGGATTCATGGAAGTGACCTGGCTCTCTGTTTAGAAAGTTGAACATACAAAACTGAATACAGAAGAACAACCACAAATAAATAAAATGAAATGGAAAGAAAAGTCCAGTTTATCCAAGAAGCATAACTCTTAGTACAAACTATAGTCATGTAAGAAGCAGATCTGAGACAAAAACCATTCTTCTAGAATTTGGTAAAAAAAAAACCCCAAAAACTAGACTTCAGGATAGAAAAAAACAGGACTTCAGATTTTTAACATAATGAGGAGGAAAACTGAAACAGTTTATTTCAAAAATGTTTATTTTACATATATTTTCTGTGGTTATATTTTTTTAATGTTCTTTCTGCTAATATGTCCCAGTTTTGCACTAATTGTGCCAAGCTGGATAAAAGTTTGATAAGGTGTTTCTTTGTTATCTCACTGTGTTTAAATTGCAGTTTTTGTTGTTATACCATTACCTAGATCAGTTTGCCGTTGTGATAGTTTTATCTCCTCAGTACTCCGAGCAGAATGTTCTTGGCATTCAACATGAAGATGTAGGAACATGGTTGTTAATCTAGTTGGGGGTTGATTCAAGTAGTTTGCTTTAAGACCCAACATGACAACCCTCACCACATGCACACACACCAAAAAAAAAAACAAGCATCTCACCAGACACCACATTCATGACAGGCAAGTCCATTCAGACATGCTGAACCTGTTAGTAGGACCGCAAATGGTGAGGTGGGAGTATAGGGTCTTGGTCAGCATTGGCTAACCGCCTCGGATAATAATGCAATCATTCTAGCAGGTTCATTTTTAGATCAATAGATCGCCATAATTCTTTGGGTATTGGAAAAAAAATTCTGATTTAAAATTATTCTTGTCCGATGCTTTAGTAAAAAAAAAAATGATAAAGAATTTGAATGTCTGTATTTACATTATTTGTTTTTTATGTATCCAGTAGAGTTTGTTCAGTTTTGGTTTTTGTCAGCCATTAGGGTTGGAACTGTTCATCTCAGTAAAACAAAAAAATAAAACTATAATCAGATCCAATTCATATTGAGTACCAAACTCAGGGATCTTTCTCAGTTGTAAAGATCTGGCAACTTGATTTATTCATGGCAAAAACTGTTCACAGTTGCAGTGCATTCATTCATTACCTACCCACTGACAGTCAAGGTTCTCCATTTTTTGGCAGTCCTTTGCATTTCAAATAAGTTCAGTTGCCTTTACAATAAACCCTTAATTTAATGGACTACAGGAGAGGGAAATTTGCGTGTGTGTGTAAACTTTCACATTTTCTAGTTAAACTATATTTAGAGCTATGAACACTGTATTCTAAATAAAACTTTCAATTTGACCTTTGATTTACAGATATCGAAAACCTTTTCTTGTTTTTGTTTTTTTTTTTGTACCCCTATAAATTTCACTGCTGAAATGTCTTGTTCTGATTTCTCTCAATTAGCTCTAATTTGTGTTGCACATTTATGTTCATATGCTTTTTTTTTTTCTCTTCAACTTCTTTATTACTTGATGCCATTTTAACTGATTCTAAAGAAAGCAGATTATTATTTAATAAAGTTATAATTCAGAAATGACAGAAACACTTAGTATACAACCTGACCTCACGATAGCCTGAGGGAGACAGAAACCAGAACAAAGCAAGTCAAAACCACACTACCCAAAACAAAAGTGTGGTATAAAATATGCATGATGTGGTATTTACATTTTTAAATTATTTTTTAAAAAACTATTTGTCACGCCAGTTAAATCTGATATTCATTAAATCAAGGGTTTACAGTATTTTCCTGGCCCATGGCATTTTTGCCTCTGAGCTTCAATTAGTCTTCCTGTGATTATGAAGTTCTCTAACTTATGGTTTACTTGTATGCAGCATCTTTATGTCCAGTTTAGATGTACAGTACACACTGTCTCTTGACGACTTAAACAGCCACATTTGGGACTGGCTATAAGTCATTATGGCCATACATTGGTCGTTAAAGGAGAAATTATGACATTAAGCACAGTTCACTATCACAACATGGTACAAGATGAATAGACATATTCACCATCACTTTAAAACAAAAATTGAATGCAAATTAGCACAGTAATTGTGGAAATTAATCACAAAATATGAATATATTGTAATAATTTTTCAGTGACATATAAAAACGTACATATATACGCAGTATATACATCCACATGCATACATTCTGTGCTGACGTAATGATGATTCAGCATGCCATTAATCTCCTGCTCTTGGCTCATTATAATTTATAGTGTATGCAGAATGGCAAATGTTTGTAAATTAATCGCAAAATGAATTGCAACTCGCTAAACATTTCTGATTTTTCCTACAGGATCTTGGCCATGAATACCAAAGACTAGCTTATTTGGCTGTAAGTTGACGGCTTGGTGCATGATTGTATTTTATTTTCTGACATACATTACTAAATTGCTTCATTTGTGTAATCAGTGGAATGAAATCCCTAAAGCTAATATCAAGGACAATAAATGGGCAAAGAAGAAGGCTTCCCAGAGCTTGCAGAGTCTATGAGTGCGGATAATGTTAATTGATACATCGATTCCTGTTTAGCATTTGATATGTCAACAAAGAAATGTAACTGATGCACTGATTACCATATGTTTAGCATCTGATCTTTCCTGTAATCAGAGAGATTTAATTACACTGATTACTATATGTTTAGCACCTGATTTTCCTGTAATCATAGAGATTTAATTACACTGATTACTATGTGTTTAGCACCTGATTTTCCTGTAATCAGAGAGATTTAATTACACTGATTACTATATGTTTAGCACCTGATCTTTCCTGTAATCAGGGATATGTAATTACATAGATTATATGTTTAGTATCTGATCTTTCCTGCAGTCATAAAAATTTAACTGATGCACCAGTCACATCATGTTTTTTATCTGATAGTTTCTGTAGCCAGAGAAATATAAGTGATATACTGATTACTGCATGTTCAGTATTTTTTTTTCTGTAGCCAGTTTTTCCTAAAGAAGTGGTCCTTAATCTGGGTTTTTAATGAGCCCACAGACATTGATTTAATTTTTTTTTAAATCTTAACATCACATCCGGGTTCTGTTCATGCTTTATTTTTAATGAGGGCTCCACAGCTGTTATCAAACTGGAAAGAAGATCCACAACCAAGTAAGGTTTAAGAACTACCGCTTTAGAGCGTTTTTACTTTTTATACGTGAGAGCTGGCAGCAAAATGCGGTTCCTGATAGGAACGTTCCATACATTTCAAAAGAATTTGAACTCGGCTTAGAACTAGTGTTGCACTGAAAGATATCTACAGAGATCGGAGCATCTGTGGACTTCTATAGAAATCAAAGATGACCCCTTCCCAACTGATATATGTAAAATGTTTTACAATGTTTCTGAATGAAAACAGTTTTCTTATGAGCTCAGATAATTGAGACATTGTGTGTAAGTGAAAGAGAGAGAAGATCTTTTCTTGCCCCATGCAGTCTATCATACGATTTTCTGAGTGATAGAATTTTTGCTTGTTACTGGGGATACCAACGAAGAGATGGAATAGGGTCTTGGTCAGCTATGATCTGCAACCCTGCCCCTGGCAAGTCACTTCTAGGTCACTGATTGTTCCATTCTTTGTCTACAAAAGACAGTCATACTGTGATTAGTGAGCTATGCTGTCACTGACTAGATGATCAGAACATTCATATGACCTCTCTCTCACAGAAAGATGCTCTCTTGACAGCAACAGAACAACAGCAACCATCAAGTATTGTTCACACACACACAGAGGATGAGATGGAATGACAGTTTGTCAGACTAAAGACAGCAAGTTCTGCTCCTGCTGTTGCAGCCACCCACCTGACCTGTCTGTAAAAACAGGTATTCTGCATGCTGTGTTGAGGAAAACTGCCTTGTAAAATTGAGAACATACGCCTACATAGCGAGGCACACACTGGACAATTGGCTGTCATGTAACGAAGGGAGATGAAGTATCACATGCAACTCTATTCTGTGAATAAATACAGAACTTTCCTGAAGTGAATAAAAATGTCTTATGTACATTCATCCATTTTCTAATACAAATTACAACCTTTCTGTGCCATTAAACTTTATACAGGGATCACATTGTAGTTCACCATGTTTTTCTGTTTTCATCAAGTTTTTCTCCCCTGGGAACAACTGTGTTAAGAGCACACTTATCTTAACACAGTGTTTGTGAGACAGGGAACATAGATCTGTTTGCTTAAAAACTCTGACCTACCTCTGTAGCCCAGAAACTTGTAGCAATCAACACTAATTGTAATTGTAATTGTTATTTTTGCAAAATGTAATGTCAGGTTGGTGGACGGATGGGGACATGGAGATCTCTGGCGGGGATGAGGGAAGTCTGGTGTGAAACCAATGAATCCAGGACGTGACAAGCCTATGGGTCTTTACAACAATGGCTATCAGAATGATGTAAACAAAACAGAGCCAGTAGACTATAGGTGGCGGGGAATGGATATCGTTGAAGCACTCATCAGATTCCTCATCTCAGAGTCGGAGTGTCTTTGTGGAACTGTCTCAAACCATCTGACATGGAGAAGGGGTTTAAGTACAGCCACCAGAGGCTGGAAAACAAAGTTTTGGCCAGGCCAGCCACACTGTCTTCATGGCAGTCCGAGCAAGACCACAGTCTGCCCTAGCAAGGAAAGGTGCTGAAGTCGGAGTTACCCAGCCAAAAGGCGCATCGCAAAAATCAGGGTAACACGCATTATCGCTATCGCTAATCAAGTTTTTCAACCTTGTCAAGAGATATTATGCCCATTAATTTAGCCTCTCTCAACAGTGTTCTCTTTACAGTTTCCTAATACAAGATATCATAAAATGCATGCACACTTTGAATGTCTGCAACTACTATACCAAAGTGAATACTACAAGGAATTATGAGCATACATTTTATTTGACATCCAGTATATCATTTCATGACCAGTTTCACAATGAAATCATTTAACTTTTATAACGCAGCAATCTCTTATGAACAAAAAATGATGCTGGATGAAAAAAAAAAAAAAAACTGCACAAAATATTTCAGAATGAACATTTTCAAAATGATGAACATCCATCATTGGTAATACAGCTCCAGGTTCATGCCATCATGAATTTCATCTGAGTTGTGAATTAAGGAAGATATTTATTCTCTTTTTTTTTTTTTTCCTTGGAGGATTTTGTTCTTAAAAAAAAAAAAATCTCAAACTGCCGGCAGCAGGCATGCAAATGCTAACTGTAGACCGAAAGAAGTGGCGATGATTTGTTACCGAGCTGCAAGAGACAAGTTATAATGGGTTACGGGACCAGTTAGCCAGTCACAGTCCAAGAATATGAATAAAACTCTCATATCCTAGACAAGCTGTATGGAGATACAGAATAAATCACAAAGACCTGTACATTCCACCACCTGGCGCATGGAAAAAAAAAAAAGTGGAAAAACATGGAAAATTGAAGATAGGATGTCAGTGTCAAAACATGAAGGACATGGATGGACAATGGTACTTGAATTCAGTTTAATTTTTGAAAAACTGAAAGAAAAAAACTGGCCCACAATGTAACTCTTATCCAATATGGATTAATCAACTTGCTTGTTAAACAAGATTTCTATCATTATAGGAAAAAATGTAGTTATCACTGACAACTAGCACTGGCCCATCCTTCTATGGCCCAATAACTTCATTGTATCCTACTCTTACCAAAAGAAACTATTAATATCATTAAAGAAGAGTATTAAGGGTTAACAACCACCTTAGCACAACCATTCATTCATTCATTTGCATGCCCCTTGCGGAACTTTGCCTCCCTAACAGCACTCCTGTAGGCCTCTCGGTTGTGAGCAAGATGGCCTGCTGCTGATGCATCCATTTGCAGATCATCAACGATATCTTGCAGCCATCTTCACCTTGGTCTTCCTCTCTTTCTTTTTCCCATTATGTACCCTTCCAAGGCGGTCTTCTCTAGATTATCATGGCGTTTAATGTGTAAAAAATATTTGAGTTTCCTTTAATCCTCTTTACTAGCCAGCCTTCTTCGATATTAAGTTCTTGTAGTATGGATATATTTGTTCTTTTTTGTGCCCATGATATTTGAAGAACTCTTCTGTAGCATTTACGTTCAAAGGCATTTGTGTGTTTCTCAGCTGCTTTGTTAAGCGTCTAGGTCTCACAGGCATATGTTGCGATAGGAAAGATGCATGTCCTTAAAATCTTATTTTTGTAGTTCTGTCTGTTCCTCTCCACAGATTATTTAGTTGTTTTACTTTCTGAAGAGCAATATATGTCCTCCTTTTAATTTCCTTCATTGTATCTCCATTATTAGTTAGTAGTGATCCAAGATATTAAAAACTCCACTTCTTCCAATTTTTCCTCATTGACGGACCCCTTGTTTTATGTCAAACCAAGTTGTTGTTTCACCATTTATTCTTACTGCTGCCTGTTGGTCTAGATACAGCAGTGATGTTAATTGTATCAAATGTGTTGGAAATTCTATTTTTTCCATTATTTCCCAAAGTTTATGGTGTTGTACACGATCAAATGCCTTTGAGTAGTTTATAAAGGATAAATATAGATTCACATTAAACTACTTGCATTTCTCTATTATTAATCTTATATTGAATGTATGATCTCTTGATCCTCTTCCTTGCCTGAAACCAGCTTGGACTATATTGACTTCTTTTATTTTCTTACGAAGTCTACCCGTTATGATTTTTAACAGAATTTTACTGGCATGACTAATCAGGGCAACAGTTCTGTACCTTAGCACAACCACATAACAATATAAACAGATTTTTTTTTATGAAACCACATTTGTTGCTAGATGTTGCCAAAAGGAAGTGGCGTGAAAAGACTGATGGAATTTACAAATAAATGAAAAAGTGTCCGGGTGACTTGACATCACCATGGGACAACCTTTCACACTGCAAGATGTTGAAGGACATTTTTGTTTCCACACTGGATAATACCACATACTCTCTCAAAAACTGAATTCAGAAGAAATCTGTCCTAAAAAGGACAAATGTAACCAATACTAAGCATTCCTACAAAGGACAGGCTACAATCTACATTCTACTGTTTCAACAGCCCAACTAAAATTTGCGCCTACACTTCTGAAACCTTTCTCACCCGTCTCTAACCATTCTTTTTTTCTTGTCTGCCTATTTTCTGTGTGTCTCTTCCACATTCGTTTACTATGAGCGCAAATACGTGCAAGCTCTTATAACAGATTTTCCTGCAGCGCATGCCTAAAAGTATCCAAATTAACTCTACAGGGGAGACTACTATTTTATTTTTATCCAACCCAATTACCTATTCTATTCTATTACATCATCATAGGGCAAAATGTGTAAAGAGTTCCATCACTTGGACTTCTGATTCCAACATGACAGAAGGACAAATGTGACCACTGCAGACTGTGCATTTGTTTGCCTTACTCTACACTTTATCTGCGTCAATTTTGCTGTGTTGTTGGGTTGAGATCCCAGTTTGACACCCTAGCTACTGATTAAAGTGCTCAGGGCGTCACTGTGAGCTGTGACTTTCAGTGGCACATGGATTTCCCTAACAGTGATCTGTATTGTGAATAATATTGATGTCTATGACTGATGCATTCCGCTGTGCTTTTGGAAGGTTGGCACCATACAGCGGCTTATAGCGGCTGTGAATGCCTGCCTACTGAGGACATTTGTGGAAATGTACGTATTCATCATGCACAGATCATTTTTCACCATTCTGCGTGAACATGACATAGGACAGTTCAAGTGAATTCCAGGAGACGTCACTGGCACAGGTGGTGGAGCAACTGTGGGATATTCTCATCTGCTGTGATGCCGAAATCATAATGAACATGAACATTATCACTTATTAAAAAATATATTACCAAAGGATACAGTCACTGAGCATCACATGATCTTTAAAGATTGTGTACCTGTAATTTAAAAAAATAATGAAACATCAAATTACTATATTAAATATTTCGTTAGCATTGCAATTTAATGTAAGTATTAGCAGGAAGCAATAACTGTACATTAGAAATTTTTTTTTTTTAAAAACCCCGTTATAAAAATTTCATACCTTAAACCTAACAATTCTTGTAAACCATTTTCTCAAATGTAAAAAAATGTGCATATTTGTTGCTTTCCTACCTTTCCAATGTCCCAAACTCTGTCAATGACAGAAACTAAAGAATTCAAACTGTTTAACAAAGTGTCCAAAAGAAATGCAATCATTCATTCATTCACATGTCCCTTGCAGAAATTTTGCCTCCCTAACAGCACTCGTATAGGCCTCTCGGTTGTAAGCAAGATGCATCCATTTGCAGATCCTCAACGATGTCTTCATCTTCACCTTGGTCTTCCTTTCTTTTTCCCATTATGTACCCTTCCAAGATGGTCTTCTCTAGATTATCATGAGGTTTAATAATGTAATTCAACAGAAAAATACATTCTTTTAGCATTTAAAAGTGAAGCATTTTTTTTTGTAAGCAGTCTAAAGTTTTTTTTTGCATTTTAATTCTGTCAGAGTGGCATCTTTTCATATGGCTCTATGGAGCAGAAAACAACTGAAAGGAAACTGGCAAATTATCCTCATTCCACTCAACCTGCCTCTTAAATATTTACTGGCCACAGACAATAAATAAAAGAGACCTACTTGCCCAATGTGCACCAGGGGATGTGCATATCATAACAGCAAAAAAAAAAACCCGCTGGAAATAGACTGATCATGTGCTCCGAAGAGACCCCAGCAACATCACTAAAACAACTATGAGATGGACACCCGAGGGAAAAAGAAAGACGGGCCGACCAAAGGCTACCTGTAGAAGTGGAAATGAGTAGCATGCAACACAGGCGAGTCGCAATACAAAGGATGGCCATGAGTGGTGGAGAAAATTTGTTGCTGCCCTGAAAGATGAAACAGGGCATACCAGGTAGTGATTGGTCAGCCAACCAAGGACATGGATGTATGGATCAGCATCATCATCTCATCACATGCTAGCTTCTTCAGCACATACACAGCACAAATAAATCACGATATATTGGAAGTTTAGTGGAATTCTGTTATGTAACGAAGGCATATAAATCGTGATGTACTGGAAGCTTAATGAAATTCTGTTATCTAATACAGGCATACTAACTCTTAACCTTCCTATGAACAGCCATGACTCATGAACATTCACTGTAATAAAATATCTCCACCACGAGGTCTTACCAGGAAGTGACATGATCTCTACTTTTAGCATCTGACATAGCTTAAAATTATCAATTCCTGACTATAAAATAAAATCATATGACCATAGTTATTTTTGTATATAAATTTCTTGTAGCCATGAACTGCAACAGTAATTTGCTGAGACAGTATTGATACTAATTATATAATAATAACTTTACAACTGATGCTTAAAATTTCAAACATTTTTAAAAATTAAGGATTTAAAATTTTAAGTTTAACAGTGATGGCGTTAACTGGCAATTACTGGTAAATTACCAGTCAAAAATGAGGGGGAAAAAAAAAAGTTCTGGAGGTCTTCAGTTACTACAACCAGTTTATATTATAAAAAAACCTAATACAATGCAACCAGCAAAACTGGTTGGGAGGATAATCGGGCCAACAGACTGGTGATACTTAATTTGCATGAAGGGGAATTGGCCAGTTTTGACTCTAGTACAGCATGTGAGCATTTTGTAAATAGTAAATCTTGTAGCAAATAAGGTACGAAAAACTCAATGCGGACATTTAATTCCCACCGATGTTTGTAAAATGTGCTTAATTTTACATTAAAAGAAGTATTAAAGTACTGAATACTGTGTTGAGAAAACCAGTATTTCAGAAAGTAATTCATATAAAATGAAAGACAGGTAAAAGTGTACCAGTTTAGAAAAAAATCAAGCATCATCACTGGTTTAAGTATCTGCTAATTCAAATTTTGATCCACATACAAATACTGTTATTTCATGGTTGAATATGAATTTGAATCACATACATATGCTCCTTGGTTATGCTCTGTTGAGCCCATCTAAGTTGAAAATATCATAAGTTGAATATGAATATGACATGACAGATAAATATGTAAATAAATTACTATCACTGAACAATTATGTAAACACATAATTACCGTAACTAACCAAATACCAGCAATTAATAAGTAAATAATACAAGATTGCCTATCTGTACAGTATAGTACTGAATGTGCACTGCTATTGAACCATCATTCATTCATTTGCATGTCCCTTGGGGAACTTTGCCTCCCAAACAGCACTCCTGTAGGCCTCTCGGTTGTGAGCAAGATGGCCTGCTGCTGATGCATCCATTTGCAGATCATCAACGATGTCCTGCAGCCATCTTCGCCTTGGTCTTCCTCTCTTTCTTTTTCCCATCATGTACCCTTCCAAGATGGTCTTCTCTAGATTATCATGACGTTTAATGAACCATCGTACAGTCAAAATGTGAACTGAACTATCACACTAGGTAAAGTGAAAAGTCCCACTATACCTGTTATTATTTAGTGTGATTTTCTTTGTGTTATATTAATGAATGTGACTGTTACGCATCCAGAACATCAGTGTGAGTTCTGCCATGATCTCCTAGATCCATAACAAGTACATTCATAAATATAATGTTAAAAAAAAAATCACATACACACAACAACAGGTGTAGTGGGACTTTTCATCCACCTTGTAAGCTGAGCAGCACCTGTATTCAGTACCTTCTTCTTCTTCTTCGTTCGCATTGTCTGTCTATATCTGCAGTCCTGTCTCTTGGATAAATTTCACTGTTTTTTGTAACTCATGTATGGAACCATAGAGCTTATCTTCTTTAGTGGTTTCACTGGGCCAGTAATTATTTCTCAGTGTCTCGTAGTTGATGCAGTTCTGGAGTTTGGGGCACCTGGGCACATGTACATAGATTAGTAGTACCAACCTTAAACTTTGTATACATATGACTTCGGAGTCGGCTGTGTCCTGTTCGGAGACGGAAGATGGCGACTTGTTCCTTTCTGTTTAGCATGTGATAGTCATCATGTGGTGGTGTTTGTGGCTTCCTGTAGGTTTTTATCATGCTTTTCTTCTGATTATAGGTGATTGGTATGTCTGGTTGCTCCATTTCAGTGCCCTCTTTCGCCAGACGGTCAGCTTTCTCATTGCCTGGTATCCCACAGTGGGAGGGAATCCATTGCAAAGTGACTCCATGTTGTAAGCCAATTTTTGACTTGACAAGGCATCTTTAAGGTCTGGTAGTTTGTTGCACTGAAGAGCTTCCAGTACTGATCTTGCATCTGTGAGAATTACTACAGGACATGTATCAATTCTGGAGTCTGATAGTTTTTCAACTGCAGCAATAATTGCCCTAACTTCTGCATCAAAGTTGTTGCAGTATTTACCAGTGGGTATTTAAATCTTGTCAATGGTGTTGTTTGGATATTCAATATATGCTCCTGCCCCTCCATTCTTTATGGCATTATGTGCAGATCCATCTGTATACACACGTATCCAGGTGCCACATGGATATTTGTCATCTAGAACACTAAGTGTGGCTGTTGATCTTACAAGACTGCTCTGCATCTCACCATTCTGCACACCTTTCACTTCAGTCTGAATAGTTATTTGTGTATAATCTGCTTCTTTCCATGGTGTATGCTCTGGTACAGATGATAATGGAGCGACTACAGTTGGAAGGTCAGGTATCAGCTTACGCATACGCTTGGCCTGATGAATGAAGCTGCTTCTTTTAAGCCATCTTAATGCCAAGTTATTGAATCTCTCCTTCAGGGGATGGCTTACAGAGCTAAGGAATTTTTCTCCCATGGTCATGACCTTTGTGTCTCTACGTTCCTTTAGCGGTTGAACACCAACTATTTTCTGCATTTCTACTATTGGTGTGGACCTCATGGCACCTGTGATAATCCGTAGTGACTGATTTTGAACCTTGTCTAGATTATGCAGCATAGTGTTTGATGCTGTGCACCAAGATGTTGAGCCATATTCTAAATGTACATACATTCTTGAGGATTCTTTCACTAACTCCCCATGTGGTTCCACTCAATTTTCTTAATATGGCTAGTTTTCTTCTGGCTTTTGCTTCTGCACTGTTGATGTGTTGCTTCCACATCAGTTTTGAGTCAAGAGTCACTCCTAAGTAAGTGGGTTGGTTGTCCATCCTTAAGGGTATTTCATTTACAAAGATCTTACCTGCTTTCTGTTTAGATGAGAGGGTGAACAGAGTGGTACTTGATTTCTCTGTGTTGATACTTACACTCCATTTGTTTGTCCATGATGTCAAGATGTCTGCTGCTCTTTGGAGTCTCTGTGTAGCAACTGTCGCATATTCATCTGTACACCACATGACCAGATCATCTGCATACAGTGCCGCTTTGATTCCATAGGGAAGTTCCTTGACCAGGTCATTAATGAATACAAGTAATAGTGTAGGCGAAAGGACTCCTCCTTGTGGTACACCGTGTCGCAGAAGTACTTTCTGGCTTTTGTGTCCATCCATTACTACTCTAGCTCTTCTATTGTGTAAATAGGACTTTATCCAGTTGTACAGTCTTCCATTCACATTGCAGTTTCTTAGTTTCCACAGCAGACCTTTTTTCCATACTTTATCAAAGGCTTTCTTCAGGTCTATCCACGCTGCTAGTACAAGGTTTTTCTCTTGGAATGCATCCTCAATCTCTTGAGAGAGATAGGTCACTTGATCTTCCGTACTGTAGTACTGCCTAAATCCTGCTTGTTGTGGAACGAGAAGGTTTTCACTTTCTAGGTACTATTCAGTACCATTTCTCAAACAAATATCTCCTTTATTTTGACAAGGTGAGCTTAAGAAATTACATTGTGATAAAATTTACCATTTCTTCAACACAATTTTATCTGATCTTGTTCCAGTTTGGGAAAGGAAAACAATCACCTTTCCTAAAACTATCCCCACTCTTCATGATGGATTCACATGCGAGTCCCGTAATGTAATAAATGTCATCGTATGCAAAAGATTCAGGATAACTTATACTGGTGAAACTGGCCTCAGACTACCCAGTTATACAATGTTAAAGAAAGTTCAGACAAACACCTACAAAACTAATGTTTTTTTTTCCCCTCTTATGACTGGAAAGATTAATGGCAAAAGTCAATGAAGGCAGAGAAGACAGAAATACCTGGATGGACTGACTGCATGGTTTGGCAGGAAAACGACAATCAACTTGAAACAGAGGATTGATGGAGAGAGGTGAGCACCTACGCCTATTAGCAAGGCACTATCTGATCTGAGCACCTTCAAGGAACTAAAAACTGTTCCTTCATGTCAATGCCATGATGATGATGATGCAGCAGCAATGACATCACACAGCAAGGGGGGCTGTGGATTACAGTGCTTGTTTGAAGACTTAGACTGGACTCAAGACATGAACTTCCTGCCATACTCAACTTCTACAGGGACCATAGCAAACTCTATTCAACTAGCCAGACTGAAGGAGCACATTAGTCTTTTACTCGATGCACCATACGATCCTGATCACATCTGGTTCATAGTCCTTGACAACTGTGCTTTATTGATCAGCATTAAAAGGACATGGATATATGGAAAATAATGAAGATCTGAATTATAGCTGTTTGCATTAAATGGCAAAAAAAGAGGGTGTTCCTAATTAAAAATAAACAAGCCTTTTGAAATCTGTCACTATTTCTTTTAATCCCATTGCAACCCATTAAAAATAATGAGGGTAGAAATGAAAATATGAGTTTTACTCAAATTACTTCTTTGCTTCCTTCTTCATCTTCTTTACCTCTATCTAGGGCATAGGCCACCAACAAAGGCTCTCCATTTATTTATGCCCTGGGCTGTTTCTTCTGTCTGTTTCCAGGTCTAGTCCATCTTGTTTATCTCTGCTTCGAGACTCCTTCGCCAGGTGTTTCTAGGTCTTCCTTGTTTCCTCTTACCCTGGGGATTCCAGGTGAGAGCCTGTCTGGTTATGTTAGTGGCAGGCTTTCCAAGTGTATATCCTATCCATCTCCAGCATCTTTTTCATTATTGTTTTTTTCACATTCAGATACATCTAAATTAGTTACCATTCCTAATTAAACCTCCTGAAAGCAATATCAAAAATCTAATTTCTATATTTGAATGAACACATAAGCTAGCTTCTGTGACGTAGTGGAAGCTGCGGTCCAACATAATAAACTCAGAAAACCATGGTATTAGATTCCACCAAATAAAGGATACTTGCACTTCACTCGCACTTTCTTGCCAAGACGGTCATTGCAGGTGATTTCTATCATGTTGCTGTCTATGACAGAAGTAAACGAATGAACAGTCTGAAAAAAAAAACAACATAAAAGCAAACTATTATACACAAGTGTACCATTATACTACTAGTAAACACACAAAAACGCATATGAATGGCATACAAAAAAAGGAACATGAATGGCAAAGTAGTTAGTGCATTTGATCTACAACTTTTTTTTTTCTTTTCTTCCCCATGGAAGATACTACATTCTTTTGTGTATTCAAATTCTAAGGGCCACGGTTTTCTTTCCAACTGTCTTGTCGGATATGTATGGGGACCATGGCAAGTTCTGTTCAAATACTCCAGCTGAAGGAGCACAGTGGTTACCTGACTTCTTCTGGAGTTGGGGAAGGAAAGGCAGCCAGGCATAATAATGACCATATCACCCTTTAGTGTGCTGACAGGTCAAGGAAAATATGAACACTAACACCATATCCATATGTGCCTTGAAGACAAGACAGGATTACTGTTACCTTTTTAATGGGATATTTACATTTTCTATATTTTCTCCCTCTATCTCTTTCCTCAAACAAGGCAGCTGAAATATGTATCAATGAGGAAAAATTGGAAGAAGTGGAGGGTTTTGAATATCTTGGATCACTGCTAACTAATAATGGAAATACAATGAGGGAAACTGAAAAGAAGACATCTATCGCTCTTCAGAAAGTAAAACAACTGGAGAATCTGTGGAGAGGAACAGACAGAACTACAAAAATAAGATTTTTAAGGGCATGCATCTTTCCCAACGAGGCATATGCCTGTGGGACCTGGACACTTAACAAAACAGCTGAGAAATACATAAATGCCTTTGAATGTAAATGCTACAGAAGAGTTCTTCAAATATCATGGACACAAACAAGAACAAATATATCCATACTACAAGAACTTAATACTGAAGAAGGCTGGCTAGTAAAGAGGATTAAATAGAGAAAACTGAAATATTTTGGACACATTAAACGCCATGATAATCTAGAGAAGACCATCTTGGAAGAGTACATAATGGGAAAAAAAAAAAAGAAAGAGAAGAAGACCAAGGTGAAGATGGCTGCAAGACATCATTGATGATCTGCAAATGGATGCATCAGCAGCAGGCCATCTTGCTCACAACCGAGAGGACTACAGGAGTGCTGTTAGGGAGGCAAAGTTCCGCAAGGGACATACAAATGAATGAATGAATATCTTTCCTCTGTTTCATATCACTCTTAGTATAATTCTCTTCTGTGCTATACTGTCTGGCTGTAGTCAAGTAATGTGGCCAAATCATTTGACCTGTTGTTTCTAAATGTAATGACATAGTGTACTCTTGGTGTTGCTCTCTTGTCTTGGTGGAGTCATTTCTGATTTTTGTCTTTTCTTGCTACTTTTAATATTCTCTTTAAACATCTCATTTCTTCTGTGATAATTTTCCTTTTGTTCTGGCTATATGTGTCCATGTTTGATGCTGATGGTACACAGCTGAGAGGAAAACTGTGTTGTACAGTGCTCTTTTTGTTTCAGCTGTGACACATTAGTTTTTCAGTAAAGGTGTCATTTGTTCATATGACGTGATTTGCTTTACTAAGCTTCTCAAGAAAACTTTTAAAGACATGATAAAGAATGTTTTTAATTAAAAAAACACTATGCTGTATCCGTTAAATAAACAAGTTAAATTCTTTCCAGACTAAATGTTTACGAAGAATTCGAAAAATATTTTGGCCAAACACCATACGAAATAACATCTTGTTGGCAGAAATGCAGATGAAGCCACTGACAACAATTGCAAAGTCTGCTGCGTTCAACAGTGTGGATTATCAACAACCTCATGTCGACCCGATTTCTTAAAACATTACATCTGGCACGTGAAAATGTGAGCGAAAAAAAAATATATTCTCTTTCTAAGAGGTTTACTTACTTGAGAAAATGAGCGACGTAATGTCTTTTGTTGTATTTTTAACAAACAAACAAAAGAATCTAGGCACTATTTTAGCTTGTACATCAAAACGAAACGCGGTTACTTTTCTTGGTTACATTGAAAACAGGAAGTACTCTCGAACACGGGGGTTATACACGAAACAAATATATTTTTCTATTGACTCTCAAAACAATTTACATATAATTTAGATTTAATACATTTTGCATTCATTCGTATTCATCGGGGAGGACTACATATGAACCGAAATTTTCCTTATAAAGCAACAAAAACATTAATTAAAATCAGACCGCCGGACATCACGCTTCTTTTACTCTCCCAGGCCATTTGATCAGTTTCTTCTGATATTCTTCTTTCAGTCTCCTCATATCCCTCCCCCCTCACCCCCCCCAAACGCCTTTTTCCTTCAAGTTTTCACCAGAGAATTACATTATAAAATCGTAAAACACAGAAATCAAGATACGATGTGAATATGGAGATCACAGAGAAGAAAACAGTTTTATGGTTGAAAGGACTGTATAAACGCGTTCAAAATTACTCTATTGGATGTAGGACGACATCATCATCATCATCAGGTATCGTACAAATTGGGTTGGCTATTATGCTTCTCCAGAGTACACGATCCTTCATGCAGGCCATCAGCTCAATTGGTGATCTCCTTTCACACCATCCCGTCAGACTGTCCAGTATCATTTCTCTTCATTTTCTTCCTTCTATTTTTCCTGTGAAATACCAGAGATTAGATATGCTGATGACACAGTATTGCTGTCCACAACACAAGAAGGAATGGAAAAACTAATTATGTCAGTCCGCAAGAACAGCGAAGAGCAGAACCTCTATCTTAATGCAAAGAAAACTAAAGTGATGACAACTGACAAAACAGACAAGGCAACTGAAATATGTATCAGTGAGGAAAAACTGGAAGAAGTGGAGAGTTTTGAATATCTTGGATCACTACTAACTAATAATGGAGATACAATGCGGGAAATTAAAAGGAGGACATCTATTGCTCTTCAGAAAGTAAAACAAATAAAGAATCTGTGGAGAGGAGCAGACAGAACCACAAAAATAAGATTTTTAAGGGCATGCATCTTTCCCATCACAACATATGCCTGTGAGACCTGGACACTTAACAAAACAGCTGAGAAACACATAAATGCCTTTGAATGTAAATGCTATAGAAGAGTTCTCCAAATATCGTGGACACAAAAAAGAACAAATATATCTATACTACAAGAGCTTAATATTGAAGAAGGCTGGCTAGTAAAGAGGATTAAAGAGAGAAAACTTAAATATTTTGGCCACATTAAACGTCATGATAATTTAGAGAAGACCGTATTGGAAGGATACATAATGGGAAAAAGAAAAAGAGGAAGACCGAAACGAAGATGGCTGCAAGACATCGTTGATGATCTAGAAATGGATGCAGCAGCAGCAGGCCATCTTGCTCACAACCGTGAGGCCTACAGGAGTGCTGTTTGGGAGGCAAAGTTCCGCAAGGGACAAGCAAAGGAATGAATGAATGAATTTTTCCTGTTATAATATTTTCAATGCCCCCTCTTCTCACTGCATGTTCTATGAAAGTACATTGTCTCTCTCTTATTTATTTATTTATTTTTTGACAAGGTTTTTTGTCTCTCCAGCTCCTCTTGTACATTCTTCATTAGTTATTTTTGCTGTCCAGGAGATTCGCAACATTCTTTTAATAAACCACATTTCTGCTGCTTCCAATGATTTTTGTGCAAACCTGCTTATTGTCCATGATTCATTTTCATATAACAAGATAGGTTCAATATAGCATTTCAGGACTTGTTTTCTAACATTCATTGATAAGGATGTGTTGGATAATATGTTTCTCATTTTCTGAAATGCAGTCTTTGATTTGTCTCTGTTAAGAAATGTTAAGAGATTCTGTCCACCAAACTGTTAAGGAGATAATACCACCGAAAAAAGAAGCCCCTAAAAATAAATGGATGACAGACGAAATCTTAGGACTGATGGACAAGAGGAGGAGGAGTAAAAATAATGAGGAAAAACATAGCAAGATAAATAAAGAAATAAGATGCAAATGCAGAGAAGCAAAAGCTCTCGCTGTATGGTTTTAATCTATTTAAAAGTATAATAGATAGTATTTTGTAGCTTGTTTGTAGTAATGATATTCCTCAGTAATTTTCATACTTGCTCTTATCGCCTTTTTTTGAATACTGGTATCAGTAATGATTCTCTCCATTCACTAGGGAGTTTTTATTCTCTCCATATTTGTTGTATTAATGCACATACCTGTTCATGTAGATTTAGATCTCCTTCCTTAATCAATTCTGTATCAATTCCATCTGAACCCGTTGCTTTGTTGTTTTGTAGAAGCATGATACTGTAGATGACTTCTAAATCTGGTTCCTCTATTTCAGGTTCACAAATCTGTATTTATTTACATGGTAATGTGTTTATAGGCTCTTCACAGTTCAGCTGTTTTTCAAAATATTCTTTCCATCTGATACAGATTTTCTCTTCATTATTTATGTTTCCATTACTATCATTCAAGCTCTGCAGAGGCTGTTTATACTCTTGCTTTACTGTTCGCAGTTCTGTATAGAATTCTCTGGTTTTCTTATTTTGATGGCATGTCTGTATATCACTTACTATGTCTTTCATATATTGTCATTTTTGTTAGCAAATAACTTTTTGAGTTTCTTTACACTGTGTGTGTCTCCTCATTTGTTTTGTTTGTTCATGTCATTCAACCATATCTGTCTTGCTGTTCTTTTCTTTATGACTGCCTCCCTGCAGACTTCATGGAACCAGTTCTTTCTTTTATTTATGGTATTGACTCCAAGGCACTCCTCCATTGTGTTCTTTATAATGGTTTTTATATCTTCCCATCTGTCATCAGTGCTTTTATTTTCTTCATTACCTCATGTGTTTATCTTATGGTTTAACTCTTTTCTGAATTTTTCTTTAGTTTCTTCTCCTTTCAAAGGTCTCTCTCTCTGAACCTTAAGTGCCCAGGGCACATGGGGCTTCTGCAAATATTTTCCACACATCCTGTCCTTTGCCTTTTTTTCTGCTCTTGCCCAGGTGAGCCCTCTATTGCTCAACATCCTCTCTGTTGCTCTTCTCCATGTCTCTTTTGGTCTACCCTTACTTCTGTTCCTCTGTGGTGTCCATCTTAGTGCTATTTTTGGTAGTGAGTTGTCAGTCATTTGAAGCACATGTCCCAACCATCGTCAGCGTTTTTCCTCAATAATTGCTGCCATTGGCTTCATCTTCATCTCTGCCAACAAGATGTTATTTCTTATGGTGTTTGACAAAAATATTTTTCTAATTCTTTGTAAACATTTAGTCTGGAAAGAATTCAATTTGTTTTCTATGGCTTTGGTGATTTTCCAGCATTCACTTCCATATAGTAGTACACTTAAAACATTACTCTTAAATATCCTGATTTTTGTCTTCATGTTTAGTTTTTTAGATTCCCATATAGTCTGCAATATCACAAAAGCCTGGTTTGCTCTAGTAAGTCTGTTGTTGATGTCCTCTGTGCTGTCTCCATTTTCTGGTACTCTACTGCCAAGATATACAAATTCGTTGACCTCCTCCACTAACTTGCTATCTACTCTGAGTACATTTCTGTTGTTCACATTTTGCTTCATTAACTTTGTCTTTCTTACGTTGATCTTTAGTCCTATGCTGTTTGCATTCTGAGTTAGCTTGCTTATTTTATCTTGCATATCTTTGTGGGTGCTTGATAATAGACAGATGTCGTCCACAAAGTCAAGGTCGTCCAGCACTATGTCAAGGGTCCATTGTAATCCTCTGCATTTGTCTGATGTTGCCTCCTTCATTAACCAGTCTATGGCCAAGATAAATAATGTTGGCAATAGTACACATCCCTGCTTCACTCCTGTTTGTACCTTAAAGCTGCTGGAAGTATGTTCTCCACAGATCACTTTGCACTGAAAACCCTTTTATAGGACTTTGATTACATTCACTATCTTATAGGGGAGGCCATGCCATCTTAGGATTTTCCACAGTGCATCTCTGTTTACACTCAAAGATAATAATCGTAATACACGATCATAATGTAATAGCAGAGGTCACAATTAGTGGAGATTCAGGCAATATACAGATGGTCCCCGATCTACGTAAATGAATCTTTCCACAAAACCCACTAAGATCAAAACATACGTATGTTGGAGAATGTTCTATACTAGTGTGTCACAAAGACGTAAAAATAAAATTGGTCATATTGAAGAATACATATAAATAGTATATAAATATATGCCGGACTCGAGCTGGTGCAAAGTGTATTGATACACATTATCTAATATTTCTACGTTTTAACTCAGCGCGTCAACTCGGCAGTGTTCATTTTTCCTTGCCAAGTCCCATAACTAAGCATGGGTGAACGGATGCAGGGTATATGTAAGTCGAGGACCGATTGTATTTGGAGATGGACAGTATACTTCGGAGGGGCTTCGGTGGCAGCTATTCCGCCACTGCTTGCGCGTCTCAATCATTCCTTTCAATGGTTGTTTCACAAGGAAAGACTTTCTTCTTCCGTCAACAAAACAAGAGCTTGCGGGCCTAAGCTGGTCTGGGGCGTATTCTAATTTTGTCAGAGGCCCCAGGCAGGAAACTGATGGATTATTCTAATTTGATAAAATTGCAGTAAATCCCCCCCCCCCCCAGAAATGATGCATTTTTCAAAATTCTTCACAGCAACAAGAGCTAACCAATTCATTATATTTCTCATCTACGGGGGGAGCTTTGTGTCAACTCACACTGCAACATCAGCAGGAGTACAGAAGAGATGAGTACTTTTTAATTGTCTAGGACATAAAAGAAAGCCACTGTCCTCCTCTTTCCCCCAATGTTTTCTATAAATCATTAGATGACGGAAGGTATCAACGATTAACGTGTGTACAATGTCAATCCCGAAGCTCAGAGGCATGTGCTCATGACACTGCGTTTCGCTACCATTTTCCAGTATTTTATCACGTGATCAATCCATTCAAAATGGCAACCGAAAGGATTCTATAAGGTCTGAAGTAAACATGAATTTCTTAATAAATTCAACAACTGGAGGTGATCTTAGGGTTTTAATTTACGACCTAAAGGATGAAAGAGTTCTTCTTTTTATAAAGTGGTCGTGAAATTTATTATCGCCATGGGTTCTAGAGTCCGGTAAGCAATTATGTTACCTTTGTTCTTGAAGTTTTGCTAGTGTCTATTTATAAACATAAGAGCCGGTTATAAAAATGAGATGCTTAATTAAAAGCAGAGAACTTTGTGCACTGGATGGAGTATGTAATATTTATAGCCATTAGTTAACATAAAATGAGAGAAGGCTTAGGTAAAGATAGACGAGACTACTTGGAAACCAACGAGCACCTAGTAATAACCATCTGGAGAGAGACAGTCAGAGATGAATAGAGAGATAATCTATCTGCATTATACGCTTTTAGAGAGAGAGAGAGAGAGAGAGAGAGAGAGAGAGAGAGAGAGAGAGATTATCTCAGAAGTTACTAATAAAAGTCGAAGATGTATTTACCTATATATAAACGACGCCCTCTTTGCAGTGATGGATTTACTACAACCCAAGAGTCGTCTCTCCCCCCACCCACATCAAGTATACCCGCTAAGGTTTTGCAGTGTGGGTGCAGAAAGTTCAGCCCATATTTAAATATATTTGTGAAAAGCATTTTATGTGCAAATGTGCATCGTAACATCAGATTCTTATATCTTATATCCTTCCCGTGCCGTTAAACGTCACATAGGGCTCGTAAAGTAGTTCGCCAATTTTTCCTGTCTTCGGCGAGTATTTCAACCTCATCAAAGGATTTTATGCCTGTTAGCTTGGCCTCTCTTAATAATGTCCTCTTCAGAGTTTCACACGGTCTGCCCCTTTTTCTTCGGCCTGTTGTGTTCCACTTGATAGCTTGTTTTGGGATTCTCTGATCATTTCTTCTCATCAAGTGACCAACATATGTCCATCTCCTTTTCCTGATCACCCATGAGACTGGTTGTTGTTCAGTCATCTGTCTTATCTCTGCATTGTTCTTGAATTCATTCCACTTGATGCCGAGTATTTTCCTTAGGCATTTGTTTTCAGAAGAGTCTAATTTCTTTTCTATTTCTTTAGTTGTTTTCCAGCTTTCGCATGCATAAATGAGGGTGGATATTACATTTGAATTGAATAGTCTTAACTTGGTTTTTGTGCTTATAACTTTTGAATTCCATATGTTCTCAAGATTCTTGAAGATTGATGCTGGTTTTGCAATTCTGATCCTAACATCAGATTACAAGTACAGTTTAAAGTTCTGTATAAAACAGAATACTAAAATGAGTAGCATGATGTGGTCCTTGACAACAGTGGGTTTTAATTTATGACCACAAGGATGAAAAGGACATAAAACAGTGGGGTTATGTTTTGATGAACCCATAATAAAGTGAATATGAATATGATATGATGTATAAATTTATAAATAAATAACTGCTACCACAGAATAAGTAAGCAAAGAAGTAATTACTGCAGCTAACCAAATTAATTAACTGGGGTTGGGGTATCCCCTATCAAAGGAGAAGTAAGACGCCTCCTTACCTCCGTCATTCTATGGGACACCCTTGGCCAAGTTAGAGTAACCGCATAGCCCCTTGATCAGGGTGACATGAAGCCATGGGAGCTGGTGGTGGATGGAATGGGAGAGTACCTGACAGATAATGTTGGTTATGGTTACCATTCTACGATGGTAGGCAGATGATCTCGATGTAGGGACAATGGCTACAATCACTGACAGGTACAGTCACTGTCTGGAAGGAAAGCAATGGTAAACTATCTTCTGGAAATATACCAAGAAACCCAAACAGCAACATGGAAAGTCAGATAGGAAAAAGATCTGGTGGTGAGTCCCTCAGGCCAGATAGATCTAATTTTAACACCGGGGAAGAGAGTGAGACAGAGGTCAGTACTAGTAATTGTGATGATGGACAAAATCCTGACAGTGTTACTAAGGAAAACCCCTGCATCAAACTAAAAAGAAAAATAAGAGTAGGAACATGGAATGTAAGAAGTATGTATGAGGGAAAGTATCAAATAATAAGTGATGAGATGAAAAGAATGGGGATACACATTTTGGGAATCTGCAAACATCGATGGAAAGGATCAGGACAGTTCAAGAGTGAAAATGATAATATCTTTATTTACACTGGTGGAGAATTAGGAGGAAAGAATGGAGTGGCTTTTTACTTGGACAAATCAACGTCAAAAGCATTACTAGGTTACAATCCAGTAGGTGATAGAATCCTCATAATCAGACTTAGGGGCACTCCTAGAAGTGTAACAGTCATCCAGATTTATGCACCTACATCAGCAGCAGAAGTAGAGGAAATAGAAGACTTTTATAACACACTGCAAACGATGATAGACCAGGTACGGAAAAATGATATTGTATTAATAATGAGGGATTTTAATGCAAAGATTGGTACAGAAAGAGCAGAAGATGAAGCTCATTTTCCATGCAAAATGCCATTAGATTGTCACCTGCCTCATTTCTATGTCCCAAGCTAAATTTCCTGAATCAAATAGATTACATTTTAGTGCAAAAAAGGTGGATGTCAAGTATAACATCAACAAAAACTTTACCAGGTGCTTCTTCTTCTTCTTCTTCTTCGTTCACATTGTCTGTCTATATCTGCAGTCCTGTCTCTTGGATAAATTTCACTGTTTTTTGTAATTCATGTATGGAACTGTAGAGCTTATCTTCTTTAGTGGTTTCACTGGGCCAGTAATTATTTCTCAGTGTCTCATAGTTGGTGCAGTTCTGGAGGATATGTTCCACAGTTTGGGGCACATGTACATAGATTAGTAGTACCAACCTTAAAGTTTGTATACATATGACTTCGGAGTCAGCTGTGTCCTGTTCGGAGACGGAAGATGGTGACTTGTTCCTTTCTGTTTAGCATGTGATAGTCATCATGTGGTGGTGTTTGTGGCTTCCTGTAGGTTTTTATCATGCTTTTCTTCTGATTATAGGTGAATGGTATGTCTGGTTGCTCCATTTCAGTGCCCTATTTGGCCAGATGGTCAGGTTTCTCATTGCCTGGTATCCTACAGTGGGAGGGAATCCATTGCAAAGTGACTCCATGTTGTAAGCCAATTTTTGACAAGGCATCTTTAAGGTCTGGTAGTTTGTTGCACTGAAGAGCTTCCAGTACTGTGAGAATTATTACGGGGCATGTATCAATTCTGGAGTCTGATAGTTTTTCAACTGCAGCAATAATTGCCGTAACTTCTGCATCATAGTTGTTGCAGTATTTTCCAGTGGGTATGGAAATCTTGTCAGTAGTGTTGTTTGGATATTCAATATGTGCTCCTGCCCCTCCATTCTTTATGGCATTATGTGCAGATCCGTCTGTATACACACGTATCCAGGTGTCACATGGATATTTATCATCTAGAACACTAAGTGTGGCTGTTGATCTTACAAGACTGCTCTGCATCTCACCATTCTGCACACCTTTCACTTCAGTCTGAATAGTTATTTGTGTATAATCTGCTTCTTTCCATGGTGTATGCTCTGGTATACCAGGTGCTGATTGTGACATGGACTATGAGTTATTAATAGCAGACATGAAGATAAAGATAAAAAAGACAGTCACAGGATCAAGACCACTCTGCTCTGATCTTAAAAAAATACCAGAACAATATGGTATAGAAGTGAAGAACTGTTTTGAAATCCTGATGGCTGTACAGAGGGAGATGACACCAGATGAATTGGCTACGCAGGCCAGAGATATCTTAATAACAACAGCTAAAGACATGGTTCCAGTAAAGAAAACACAAAAGAATAGATGGATTACAGCAGGCACACTAGAATTGAAAAAAAAAACAGTGTAGAGAAATGAAGACGCAATGGAAAGTGACAAACAACAAAGAGGAATATAAATCTTTAACAAAAGAAGTGGGAAGAAACATAAGAAAAGACAAAAAAACCAGTACATACAAAATTGTTGTGAAAGAATAGAAGGACATCAGAAGTGTGGAAGAGATAGTGAAATGTTTAAAGAAATGAAGACATTGATGAGAAATGTCACACCTAAGCTAAATGTAATTTATGACGAGACGGGGAATAAATTAACAGAGACAGAGGAAATTCTAAAAAGAAGGAAGGAATACTGCAGAAGAATGTATGAAACAATTGACTATGAAAGCAGAAATCAACAGTGTGAATTATTATTTAACTTGTATACTGAAAATATAATGAGAAATGTTAGAGAAGATGTAGACAAAGAATATTACAATTGCATAACAATTGGAGGTTATGAAATACCAAGATATATATGCTGATGACACAGTATTACTGTCCACAACACAAAAAGGAATGGAAAAACTAATTATGTCAGTCCGTAAGAACAGCGAAGAGCAAAACCTCTATCTTAATGCGAAGAAAACTAAATTGATGACAACTGACAAAGCAAACAAGGCAGCTGAAATATGTATCAATGAGGACAAACTGGAAGAAGTGAAGAATTTTGAATATCTTGGATCACTACTAACTAATAATGGAGATACAATGAGGGAAATTAAAAGGAGGACATCTGTCGCTCTTCAGAAAGTAAAACAACTAAAGAATCTGTGGAGAAGAGCGGACAAAGCCACAAAAATAAGATTTTTAAGGGCATGCATCTTTCCCATCGCAACATATGCCTGTGAGACCTGGACACTTAACAAAACAGATGAGAAACACATAAATGCCTTTGAATGTAAATGCTACAGAAGAGTTCTTCAAATATTATAGACACAAAAAAGAACAAATATATCCATACTACAAGAACTTAATATCGAAGAAGGCTGGCTAGTAAAGAGGATTAAAAAGAGAAAACTTAAATATTTTGGACACATTAAACATTATAATCTAGAGAAAACCGTCTTGGAAGGGTACATCATGGGAAAAAGAAAGAGAGGAAGACCAAGGTGAAGATGGCTGCAAGACATTGTTGATGATCTGCAGATGGATGCATCAGCAGCAGGCTAAAGGGAGGCAAAGTTCCACATGAGACAAGCAAGTGAATGAATGAATGACTGAACCAAATACCAGTAATTGAAAAGTACTTGAATACACATCATTAATGTAATCAGATGATATTACACCAGCCCTGAAGAGTGTCATGAAACCTGATATTACACCAGCCCTGAAGAGTGTTGTGAAGCCTGATATTACACCAGTCCTGAAGAGTGTTGTGAAGCCTGATATTACACCAGCTCTGAAGAGTGTTGTGAACCCTGATATTACACCAGCCCTGAAGAGTGTTGTGAAGCCTGATATTACACCAGCCCTGAAGAGTGTTGTGAACCCTGATATGTTGTGAAGCCTGATATTACACCAGCCCTGAAGAGTATTGTGAAGCCTGATATTACACCAGCCCTGAAGAGTGTTGTGAAGCCTGATATGTTGTGAAGCCTGATATTACACCAGCCCTGAAGAGTGTTGTGAAGCCTGATATGTTGTGAAGCCTGATATTACACCAGCCCTGAAGAGTATTGTGAAGCCTGATATTACACCAGCCCTGAAGAGTGTTGTGAAGCCTGATATTACACCAGCCCTGAAGAGTGTTGTGAAGCCTAGGACTATCATTAATTGCTGGAAGGTGATGCTGGGGAGGACGCTGCAATGACAGGGTCATCAATTTATCCTCCTTCTTCACCTTCACAAGCACCGGTTATGTTCTGATTAAATCATAGTCTCAAACATAGCTGGTCAAAAATTAAAAAAAAAAAAAACTACCAGAAAATATCCTTTCACTTTCACACATTTATTCTGTTCATCAGAGTTCAGAATTGGGAATGCAGACATTATTGATGCATCTTTTGTCATTATTCCAGCTTAACTATGTCTGCCTGAAGCTAGAGCTTGATTCTCATACTGTTGTCCATAATATCAGTTTCCAGATGGTTCTGGGCTATAGCTTTGATTTTATTCATCAGGCTAAAGCTTCTTTCACACTCTGCTCTAGAAGCCTGAAGTGTTCCATGTATATCTAGAAAGAGAGACAGTTCTCTGAAGTACAGCTGTTGAAATGTGTAGGGAATAATTGAAATGTGTAGGGAATAATTGAAATGTGTAGGAAATAATTGAAATGTGTAGGGAATAATACTTCCAAAATTTTGCGTTGCAGCTATCTTTATTTTCTCACTGACAGTTAATTTGAAATCTACATACGGATTTAGCAAATCTCTTATCCAGATATCCTGTTCCTGTGCCTGATCAATCCATTCAAAATGGCAACCGAATGGATTTCATAAGATCTGAAGTGAACATGAAGTTCTTAATAAATTCAACAACTGGAGGTGGTCTTAGGGTTTAAATTTACGACTGCAAGGATGAAAGAGTTCTTTTTATGAAGTGGTCATGAAACTGAACTGTAATGTGCGAGATGTCCTGTGCCTTATTATTAAGCACTGAACTGTAATGTGCGAGATGTCCTGTGCCTTATTATTAAGCACTGAACTGTAATGTGCGAGTTGTCCTGTGCCTTATTATTAAGCACTGAACTGTAATGTGCGGCAAAAGTTTCCAACTGTTATCTGCCAAAAGCATTGATTATATTAACTGGCATTTACCAGTAAATTGCCTGTAAAAAAAAAAAAAGAGAAAGACTGAAACTTTTGGAGGTCATCGGTTTATGTTATAAAAAACCTAGTAAAAAAAATCAGTCAGTCAGAGGATAATCAGGCCAGTAGGATGATGATGCTTGTTTATTTTATCTTGCATATCTTTGTGACTGCTTGATAATAGACAAATGTCGTCCGCAAAGTCAAGGTCCTCCAGCACTGTGTCAAGGGTCCATTGTAATCCTCTGCGTTTGTCTGATGTTGCCTCCTTCATTAACCAGTCTACTGCCAAGATAAATAATGTTGGTGATAGTACACATCCCTGTTTCACTCCTGTTTGTACCCTAAAGCAGCTGGAGGTATGTTCTCCACAGATAACTTTGCACTGAAAACCCTCGTATAGGGCTTTGATTACATTAACTATTTTATGGGGGAGGCCATGCCATCTTAGGATTTTCCACAGTGCATCTCTGTTGACACTGTCAAAGGCTTTCTCAAAATCTATGAATAATGCATATGTTGTGCTATGCCACTCATTTGCCTGTTCTAATATTTGTCTAAGTACAAATATGTGGTCTATGCATGATCTTCCTTTCCTAAATCCTGCCTGCTCTTTCCGAAGTTTTTCCTCAAGTGTTGGTACAATTCTGTTGATGATTATTCTGCAAAATACTTTACTAGTGAGTGGCAGTAGGGTAATGCCTCTCCAGTTCCCGCAATCTCTGAGGTCACCCTTCTTTGGTAGTTTTACTATAAGACCAGTTTTCCACTCCTCTGGGGCTTTTTCTAAATCCCAAATTTGTTGTAATATCAGGCAAAGTTGTTTTGGTGTTTCTGTTTCTTCTGCTTTCAACATCTCAGCAGTCACTTCATCTTCACCTGGTGCCTTGTCTAATTTTAGCTTCTTTATTGCCTCCTTTACTTCACTTATTGTTATTGGTTCTGTATTGATGTTTAGTTCCAAGCTAACTCAGAATGCAAACAACATAGGACTAAAGATCAACGTAGGAAAGACAAAGTTAATGAAGCAAAATGTGAACAACAGAAATGTACTCAGAGTAGATAACAAGTTAGTGGAGGAGGTCAACGAATTTGTATACCTTGGCAGCAGAGTAGTAGAAAATGGAGACAGCACAGAGGACATCAACAGCAGACTTACTAGAGCAAACCAGGCTTTTGCAATGCTGCAGAATATATGGAAATCAAATAAACTAAGCATAAATATGAAAATCAGGATATTTAAGAGTAATGTTCTAAGAGTACTACTCTATGGAAGTGAATGCTGGAAAATCACCAAAACCATAGAAAACAAGTTGAATTCTTTCCAGACTAAATGTTTACGAAGAATTAAAAAAATATTTTGGCCAAACACCATAAGAAATAACATTTTATTAGCAGAAATGCAGATGAAACCACTGACAACAATTATTGAGGAAAGATGCTGGCGATGGTTGGGACATGTACTCCGAATGACTGACAACTCACTACCAAAAATAGCACTAAGATGGACACCACAGGGGAGCAGAAGTAAGGGTAGACAAAAAGAGACATGGAGAAGAACAACAGAAAGGATGTTGAGCAGTAGAGGGCTCACCTGGGCAAGAGCAGAAAAAAAAAAGGCGAAGGACAGGCATTTGTGGAAAACCCTTGCGGAAGCCCCATGTGCCCTGGGCACTTAAGGTTCAGAGAGAGAGAGAGAGGATGATGATGATGCTCAGTTTGCATGAAGGAGTATCAGTCAGTTTTGATCTTGGTTCAGCATGTGATTATTTTGTGTTAAATCTTATCTAAAAAAAAAAGATAAGAAAAAAACTTCACATGAGCATTTAATTCTTGCTGATATTTGTAAAGTGTTTTTTATTTTAATTTGAAAAAAAAAAGGTATACTGTACCAAATGTTGTCAAAACTGGTATTTCGGAAAGTGCTACATGCAGACTGAAAGGCAGGTACATTTATGTGGGTTTCAGAAAATTCTAGTGTGGTTACTGCAAAAGTGAGCTGCTGTAAATTATGAATAGATAAAAATGAATCTTTGTCAAATATGTACCACTCTTTAAGCTCATCCTCTGGAAACTGGCTGCAAAAATGATCACATACTTCTTCAGTAATTTGAACTACTGCAGCTGTGTCAACAGGAAATTGGTTTGATGTTATGAGATCTTGAATTCCTGCTGAGAAATGGGCAGTTGAGGCAAGATACTGGGTTCTAATCTTTGCTTTTGTAAATTAGTGCATCTCGGTTGTGGTTAGTGTATTGTGTTGAAGAAGCTGACAAACTCTGCCATTTCTTATAAAATATATAAAATGGCAGTAGCAGCATATGATACTTGATCTATCCAGACAGCATTCATAAATTGGGTCATTGTCTTGTTCATCTTGATCTTTGCAGTACTGTTTCATTGATTCATGAAAGCTCCAATAGCAGAATGCCTAGAAAGGCATCCTGCTTCATTTAAAGGATGGTACAAAACATCTCCACAATTTACAGCCTCACAAAGTTATTCAAACTTGTGTTTCCTTACCATCGAGCTACTGAAAATTGCATAACTTGCTCTGACAAGTGTGGGTGTGTCAGTATTTTTCATTAATGATGTGTTTTTCCAAGCATCATCCATGACTAAGCCTTCTCTGTGCTACACATTGCTGTTCTAGTAAATGTGATGTACATCTGCGCAGAATTGCTGGCCCGTCATTTCACTTTCCTGACATAAATGAAGCACCAGCAGACATAACCATTTTATGCAGATCTACTTTGTTTTCTGCATAAGACTGTTTAATTGCTTAAGTTATGCTTGAACTGTCACTTCATGTTAGTTTTATCATCCTTCAAATATTGATTTCTCTAAATATCTTGTGGTATGATATTTCATCAGGTTTTCTATACTTAGATAAATAATGAACATTTTACTGACAGAAATGTCAGTACTTTCATCACCAATGAGTTTGTGAAACATTGAATTTCTTCAGTCATTCAGCATTTCCTCTTTCATAAGTGAACTTATGCATTTAACAAATTTGAATGCATAATTCTTACTTTTCCTGTGATCTGGAATAGAAATGCTTGTATATTTAGAAGCATGATCATGAATCACCTGTGCTGATATCATTCATTCATGTGATGTTTCCAGAACGTTGTCCCTATCACATCCTTCCCAAATGCAGTAAGGTCCTGCGCAAGTTGACGGGTGTTTCACAGTGACACATTCAGCCTTTCCATGATGTCCTGAGTGTGCTTAGTTTAATTGGCAAGAGAACATTGTTGATTAAAAACTTTTACTTCTTGAGACTTCGCTACTTTTCTTTTGGATATTTGAAGTGTATTTTCTCTGGTTTTGTAACATAAGGATGGCAGATGCATGAGTTTTTTTTTTTTTTTTGAGATAGATGCTGTTTCATATACATGTACTCTCTTTTTCATTCATCCTAACATTTTATGGTAGTCCATTCATTGTGAGTTTTTGCTTGTTTGCAACTTATGCAAACCGCTACGTTTTCATTGTTCTGCATGTAAATGTTTTAAAACAAGGGGATAATTTGGCATATCAGTTTCTGGAAATTCTCACAGCCATTCTTCCTTAAATCTGTAGCATACTTTCTTGGACGCATATTGTTCTTGCTTCCTTTTAAATTACGCTTTGGTGTATTGATAAACTATAATCCATTATCCCAGCAGGCCTATGAATGTAATCTAGTACTCCAGCAGTTTGTAAGAATATGGAATATATTTCTGCTCTCAGCAGTACATAATCACCTGCAGAAGTTAAGTGTACAGCGCAGTGTGTACTCCGACTCTAGATTCTATCTTCACTCTGGTCTGCCAGTTCTCTACTAAAGACTTTATGGTTTGTCAGAACTCAGTTCATACTCTCTTCCCTACTTGTTTTCATCTCCTGAATATCGTTCTAGAACAAAGAAGCTCATGAGCAGAGAAATCCTGAATGCCCTGTGTGTGAAGCTTGGGTTATCTTAGCAAGAATAACATACAGAGAGCTATATCACCTGGAACTATACAAAATTATTCAGTTTACCAGACAATATAAGGTTAAATTAGCGTGATATCTAGATAGATCTCGTATTTCATGGCCACACTTTGCTGTGGTATGTCTCCAGAAAGTCTGGCCGTTTATTTATGGGTTAGAGCAAAGCTGCCCTCAAGTTCAGAGTGACATTTTCATTAAGACCTCTTGTCATCCAAACTTATGTTTGAAAAGTAATGGACACACATGGTGTGGGAGTCTTTATTGATATCAATTTGAACACTACAAAAACACATAGTTGAGTTCCACACAACTTTGCATATTTCCACATTGGTAGTAAATCTACCGCTATTAAACATATACAGTGGTTGTGTTATGTTGAGGCACATTACAGAGCAGGCTTGGAGCAGGTTACAGCAGCTGTTTATTCAGTGCCTGAAAAAGCAGGGTGTGTGTGTGTGCAGTACTTCTTAAGCAGGCTCCACTGCCATGGGGGCCCAGGCTAGACCTGTTAGTAGGGGGTGTCACTGGAGATGTGGAACAGGCCTTGTTCAGCTGTGGTTCGCCAGCCCTGACATTAATGTGTCAGCTGTGTGCTGCTGAGTGCCAAATTGGGACAGTCTCTTCACATTACCACATTTATTCATAACATGTTCCCCTGAAAGTATTTCCTGAACTTAGTAACTCCACTGTGATCTAAAAGATTGCTCATGTGGAGGAAATTATACATTACTATGTTTTTTTTTTTTACTTCCTTGTGACTGTTCAAATAAATTTTAAAAAAAAGCCTCGGTTATATTTACCTACAGGAATCAATTTGTAATAATAAAGTTTAAAGCAGAGAAGGAAGTTAATGCAGTTCCATGGAGGAAAGTATTTTGACATTTAACAGCTTGAGGGTTGAAGTGGGGGTTAGTTAGCTTACTGCTGCGTGACATAGTTCTGATTTGATTTTGTGCCGAGTTTAATGGTTTGTGTTAAGTGGCAAAGGGGAGCTACGATGCTAGTGTCAGAAATGTACAGCTCAACAGGGCCAGTGAGAAACAGAACTGGTTCAAGATCCTGCCCTCTTGTCATGTAGTGCTGATGATGGCAGGCTGCCAGCAGAGTAAAAGGCTGGCTTGTTTTCCATAGCCTGTCGAGAAACTTGTGGTCCTTTCTTTAGAGCAGTGTTTCTTAATCTTTTTTTTTGCTGTGGATCCCTTTCCAGCCTGAGCTGTGGAAACCCATTATGGCCTGAGAACAGCTGTGGAAACCTATTTTGGCCTGAGAATAGCTGTGGAAAATCCATTATGGCCTGAAAACAGCTGTGGAAACCTATTCTAGCCTGAGAATAGCCATGGAAACCCATTACGGCCTGAAAACCGCTGTGGAAACCTATTTTGGCCTGAGGATAACTGTAGAAAACCCATTACGGCCTGAAAACTGGGAACCTATACTGGCCTAAGAATAGCTGTAGAAAACCCATTATGGCCTGAAAACTGGGAACCTATACTGGCCTAAGAATGGCTGTGGAAAACCCATTATGGCCTGAGAATAGCTGTGGAAAACCCATTCTGGCCTGAGAACATCCGTGGAAGCCCACTCTGGACTGAGAACATCTGTGGATCCCTCATTAAAAAATAAAGCAGTAAATAGAACTGAGATGATGCTAACAAGCCAGTCCATATGCTGGTCCGTGAACCCCCAAAAATCCTTCCATGGACCCCAAGTTAAGAACTGCTGTTTAGAGGTACAGGATAGCACTATATTATGTTCTTTCAGATATATTTTTTACAAGATGTCTTCATCATGGCTTCCATCTGGCAGGTGCATGTAATTCATAGTTATAAGGGTTCTACAATGCAACATCAATAGATCAAAAATGTTGTTGATGCCAGAAATTAAAACTCAGCATTAAGACAAGGTGAAAGTGTATGACTGATGACCTGGTGCAAGATGTAGGGGATTGAGCAAAGAAGAGCGAGCCAGTCAGAACCATGGGTTTTTTTTTTTTAACCTTTTCAGCTTAAAGAAATCAGACATGTTCTCTGCCATTGAGGCATATAGAGAATATATTGTGAATGGCCATAATTTCCTTGACCTGTTTGCACACTGAAGGGTGAAAAGATTTGTGTCTCTTCTTCCTGTCAGTCCTTCTTTAGCTGCAGGTGGAGGTAGGGACCTGTGTCTACAGTTGTCCTATATTCTAAGATTAGCAACACTGTCAGTGTATTGAAGGAAGACAGATGTTCATGGGAAAGTCTGTTCTGCACATGTACAAAACAATCATTGAACTCCAGAGAGTAGTTCATAGTAATGTAACATTTTATCTAGTACACGGATGTCACACCCAAGGCATTCATTCATTCATTCATTCCTTTGCATGTCCCTTGCGGAACTTTGCCTCCCAAACAGCACTCCTGTAGGCCTCTCGGTTGTGAGCAAGATGGCCTGCTGCTGCTGCATCCATTTCCAGATCATCAACGATGTCTTGCAGCCATCTTCGTTTCGGTCTTCCTCTTTTTCTTTTTCCCATTATGTATCCTTCCAATACGGTCTTCTCTAAATTATCATGACGTTTAATGTGGCCAAAATATTGAAGTTTTCTCTCTTTAATCCTCTTTACTAGCCAGCCTTCTTCAATATTAAGCTCTTGTAGTATAGATATATTTGTTCTTTTTTGTGTCCACGATATTTGGAGAACTCTTCTATAGCATTTACATTCAAAGGCATTTATGTGCTTCTCAGCTGTTTTGTTAAGTGTCCAGGTCTCACAGGCATATGTTGCGATGGGAAAGATGCATGCCCTTAAAAATCTTATTTTTGTGGTTCTGTCTGCTCCTCTCCACAGATTCTTTATTTGTTTTACTTTCTGAAGAGCAATAGATGTCCTCCTTTTAATTTCCCTCATTGTATCTCCATTATTAGTTAGTAGTGATCCAAGATATTCAAAACTCTCCACTTCTTCCAGTTTTTCCTCACTGATACATATTTCAGTTGCCTACAACACTTTAAAAATTTTTTGAGCATTAATCCAAAACTTCCACTCTTCAAAACACACAGTAAATTTCGTAATGGCAGGCCAGGGAAGTTTTTAAAACAAAATTTTAGCCACTTTTGGCATGCACCCTCAGAAAATGTTTGTTACTCCTGGCCTAGGACATCACTACTTCTGTGGCAGCATGATTCATGTCATTTTATATATATATATATATTTTTTCTTTTTCTTGTTTCAGTGAAAAACCTGAGCATTTATTTGAAGTGTTTGTGGAAATAGCCAAACCAAATGGCAAGAGTGAAGGTATGCAGTAGCTGTATAAGTGTAAGGAAAGGTATTCAGTAGCCGTATATGTGTAAGGAGAGATATTCAGTAGCTGTATAAGTGTAAGGAGAGATATTCAGTAGCTGTATAAGTGTAAGGAGAGATATTCAGTAGCTGTATAAGTGTAAGGAAAGATATTCAGTAGCTGTATAAGTGTAAGGAGAGATATTCAGTAGCTGTATAAGTGTAAGGAAAGATATTCAGTAGCTGTATAAGTGTAAGGAAAGGTATTCAGTAGCTGTATATGTGTAAGGAGAGATATTCAGTAGCTGTATAAGTGTAAGGAAAGATATTCAGTATCTGTATAAGTGTAAGGAAAGGTATTCGGTAGCTGTATATGTGTAAGGAACATGAATAGGTGAAAACAGCCATATGATTATGGTTAGTTCATTTTCTGTTTTAAAAGCCATTTAAATGGGTCCCGGTAGATTCATAGTTCAAAACTTCCATTGTTGAATGTCACTGAGGCATATGAGATATGCTGTGTTACTGCCACCGGTGGTAGGTCATGTCAGCACACTAGAGCAGCCTTTCACAACCTCTTTGCCCTGCAGAACTCTTGGGATTTTTTTTTTTGGTTAAAATCCCCACAGAACCCCAGCTTAAAAATTTTTACTGCTACTCCCTGTCCTCCTCCCAGCTGTCGCATCCCACCACTCCCAACCACTTTTTAATTAACTTGTCTTGGACAAAAAAAACTCCAAAAGCATGTAGCTAAGCCCTGATGTTCTGCTAGAGGGATTATTCAGTTATGATCTCTGACAGAATCTCTTTAGATCTGTTGTGGCACCCAGGTTGAAAAACACTGCACAAGAGGGTGATGTGATCAGCATCATGACTAACCACCTTTCATTTCACGGCTCCAGGAGGAAGTAGCTACCCCTTTTTTACAGATGGGTGACCGGGGCACCTCCACCAGGATCCAGCCACTAACCACCTTTCATTTCACAGCTCCGGGAGGAGGTAGCTACCCCTTTTTTACAGATGGGTGACCAGGGCACCTCCACCAAGATCCAGCCACTAACCACCTTCATGAGAGACAAGTGCACCAACCAAAGATGGAGGATAAAAACATATTAACCAATACCTTATAAACTAGTTTATGAGGACATGGGAGATTGTTAGCTTGATCATGCTGGGTTTCAGCCCTGCTTGAGACACACTCCAGCCAGCTTGGCTGAAAATGGGTACTTGGTATGTAAGTTATGGGACAGAATATGTCACTTCCAGAAGCTGATACCTTGAAAAGTGAGGTTTTTGATGCTTAATTACCCCATTAACTAATTCATTCAGCTTTCCAAGTCATTGTGGCTCATTGCTGCAGACAAAACTTGTCTTCATTCCTCTCTGTTCTTTTTCCTGCCAGTTGTTCACCCTGAGGGCTCGTAGATCTTCTTCTTTACAAGAAAAAGCTTTATTTATTCTGCTGCTTATCTTTGGAATATCCTCCCATCCTGTGTAAAAAATATAAACTATACTCCTTCCTACAACTACAAACTTTTCCAGTATCTATTTGATGTTGACTACATGCCTCCATGAATCATAAAACTTAAAAAGTTATTTTAGACTGACTGCTCTTACAGACACCAAATTCAGTTAATTGTTTATTCTTAATAGTACTGAAATTTTTGTTTGGTAGGTAGTCATTTTTATGTGTATGTAGTTAGTCATTTTTATGTGTATGTAATTTTATTGTTAATTATGTTTGTTATATGAGCAGCATGTTTGTAGAATGTCTAGAACAGAGTGAAAGTTGTATTATCAAGGGCAGAATGTCAGACGGGCCTGCGTGCCCAATTCTTAACCCTTTTGAAATAAAGATCAATCAATCAGTCATTCTTCCAGGTTGTCACGCCACCACTGTCTTGGTCTGTTACTGTTTATCACTTCTGTATAAGTCTATTCTCATCCATCCTCTCTAAGTGTTAAACCATCTCAATCTGTTGTTTTTCATAATAGTAGTTATAAGTAGTTATACAGAGATGATGTTGAGCAATAGAGGGCTCACCTGGGCAAGAGCAGAAAAAAGGCAAAGGACAGGCATTTGTGGAAAACCCTTGTGGAAGCCCCATGTGCCCTTGGCACTTAAGGTTCAGAGAGAGAAAGAGAGAGAGTTATAAGTTATTACCCCATGGCAGTTATATTTTATGGTAGCAATTATTGTGAATTGGCAGTAGATTATTGTTGTGCATGTAATTTACTAAATGTTTAGTAGTCATTATATTCTGTGAATTCCAGAATAATTTTCTCACTCTTTCAGAATTTGACTGATGATAATTTTACCACAGATTCTTTACTTTTGAGTGTACTTTTCACCTTCAGTGGCTCAGATGAAGTGTCACATTTTGTGGCTTCGAGTTGATATTCTCCATCTTCAGGGGAAGTTTTTCCTCATCATGGCATACTGAGTACCCATTTGTACAGCTGAGTTTTGCCTGGAGGGTGACAGCAACAGAAGTTGAGTCCTTAGGACTTCACTCAAGGAGACAGCATCAGCCAGTCATATCCTCAGATGTCTTTTTTTTAATTACAGAGTTTGAAGTAGAATGTGCTAAGGACCACAATTTTTTTAATTTCTCTTCTTCAGAACCTTTTATCATTCAGCGATACCCTCCAGATTTTGATGATAAGGTAGGACAAATGTATGTTTCTTTGTCTGAACTTGACATGATGTACTTGAATGCTGTTGTTTTATATCTCTGTAATTGTGAATTCTTTGCAGCTATTGCTGTAGTGAAGATGTTGAAACATAATCATTTAGTGGTCTGGGAAGTAGGGCATGGTGATTGTCATGAATCCTTAGAGTCAGGAATGAAACTTATTGCTAGGCTCCACTACCACGGGGAGCATGTTGGATCTCTTCTTCATTGGCCAGGTTGAGAAGCACTACAACAGACTTTTTTGGAGGAGCTCCACGAAGAGATAGAATAGGGTCTGTACCATGTCTGGCTTGCCGGCCCTGGCAACTACATCAGGCATTGAGAACATCATCATTACTTCTTCCTGGTGATCTTTCTGAATTGCTGACTTGAATTCAACTTGTCTGACAAGATGGTTTCAAATTTTATTTACAGATTGAAAAAAAAAAGGGTTCTTACCTCAAAACATACATTACAACTGTTTAATCTGTCTGTCTGTCCGTCTGTCCGTCCAGTGCCATGCCAACTGGTGTTGGTGGTCATGCTTTCCTACAATTCTCTATTCCGGGTGTTAATTATGAGCTGATCTGGTGTTATTTCTCCATGCCACTTCATCAGTCCATCTATCATCTTCTGTCTTTTGTCTTCCTCAGTCTCTTTTGCCCTCTATCATCCCTGTTGTTATCACATACTCCATTCCACCTGCTCTCGTGAAGTGTCCTGTGAATTTGGATTGTCTCCTCCTGAGTTTTGTCATTGCTTGTCTTTCACTTCTTCTGCCTCTTTCAGGACCTCTTGGTCGTTTGGTTCCCCTCACTGTCAGTGGTATCTTTAGGATTCTTCTAAGGAACCACATTTCTGTGGCCTGCAGGGTGGTGCTGTACTTTCCTGATGACCGTCCGTGTTTCACATCCATAAAAGGGGATTGGTTCAGTATAACACTGGGGCGCTCTTTTCCTCACTTTTAGTGATTGATTACATGAAATCGTATTTAAGCTAAGATTAATAAAATGCTATGATTGCTTAAGGCCCTTTAAAAGTTTAAAAGCGTGAGCATTAGGTAATAAAATGGAAAAGAAAACTGAACTCATGAAATGTGGATATACAGAAGAATAGAGGGTAATCCATGGACAGAAAAAGAAAACTGAACTTGTGAAATGTGGATATACAGAAGATTAGAGGGTTATCCATGGACATAAAAAGACCTTACTGCCCCCACCCCCCCTCCTACTGACCCTTTTCCTTTCACTGCCTCCTGGGTCGTTTCCAATGCCCATGTGCGGGGGGGGGGGGGGGGGAAGAAGAGGCATTATCGCTCACTTTGGGAAACACTGGTTATTTCAAATATTTTTTTCTCATTGAGAAACACAGTGATGAGTTAACAACCATGTATGCCCGTAGTCTAACTTAGTATAGGCCCCCACTTGATCTATAGGTTTTCATCTCCTGATATTCATAAAACTATAATCTAGATTTACATCCTTTCCATGAGTCCCATACTTCTGCCCTTACATTATTATTCCCTTAATTCTGTTATAATTATTCCCTGGATTTCATTACCATTATTATTCCCTGAATTATTCTGCCATTATTATTCTCTTAATTCTATTACCATTATTATTCCCTTACATTCTAGTTTTAATTTTTTTTTAAAAGTGTCAGTGGCATCGCCTGTCATTTTTCCTGGTAGTTGGAAAAGCGCATACCTCCTATAATCTCATTTTTGCCTATCACCTCCTATAATCTCATCTTTGCCTATCACCTCCTATAATCTCATCTCTGTCTGTCACTTCCTATAATCTCATCTCTGTCTATCACCTCCTATAATCTCATCTCTGTCTGTCACTTCCTATAATCTCATCTCTGTCTATCACCTCCTATAATCTCATCTCAGTCTATCTTGATCTGCCAAACTTGGGAAGAAACTCCTGTGGTTATTGCTACTTTATCGTGATGTTGTTCAACCCACAAAAGCTTCCATCACTGGCCTCCAGTTTGTAGATACAAGAATGCAGATAAAAAAAATGTGCAAACCCACTATCTAGTATCGTGGAAAGAAAAAGAGAAACTTGTAAACCTCGGGGAAATCGGAGAAGTACCATATGCCTGGAAACAAAAGGAAATATACTTCCTGGGTGAATGTTAAAGCTGATGTACTTTAATTAGTTGAGCATTCGGCAGACAATAAAAACTGATATCGTTGAAAAGAACTTGAAAAAGTCATGTTTATTTTCCTATGAAGCTAATATATTGTGTTTCTGTTAATGTGGATTTTATGAATAAAGAAAAATTGCTGCAGGAAGAATTTGTATCATGCAGTAAACACGAACCTTGTTTTATATGTTTTATGAGGCATAATATTTGATTGTATGATTCAGTAAGCAGTGAACATTGTTTTATATGCTGTGTGAAGTATAATAATTTATTTGAACTATGCAGTATGCAGTTAACCTTGCTTTTTTCTTTTGTCACATAATTGCAGGAAACATTGATGATGATACCAAAGTTCGCTTATCCGTGTCCAACTGATTCGTAAGTTGTTTTTTGTTTTATGTTTTTATATTCAGCCTCGACATGGCGGCATGTAGTGTGATTGATCTTTTGCTGCAAAGTTCACTTCACATGCTGTGATTGATCTTTTGCTGCAAAGTTCGCCTCACATGCTTTGATTGATTTTTTGCTGAAAAGTTAACCTCACGTGCTGTGATTGATCTTTTGCTGCAGAGTTCACCTCATGTGCTGAGATTGATCTTTTGCTGCAAAGTTCACCTCACGTACTGTACCCACTGTGCTGCAAAGTTCACCTCACATGCTGTACCCACTGTGCTGCAAAGTTCACCTCACATGCTGTACCCACTGTGCTGCAAAGTTCACCTCATGTGCTGTGATTGATCTTCTGCTGCAAAGTTCACCTCACATGCTGTACCCCCTGTGCTGCAAAGTTCACCTCACATGCTGTACCCACTGTGCTGCAAAGTTCACCTCACATGCTGTACCCACTGTGCTGCAAAGTTCACCTCATGTGCTGTGATTGATCTTCTGCTGCAAAGTTCACCTCACATGCTGTACCCACTGTGCTGCAAAGTTCACCTCACATGCTGTACCCACTGTGCTGCAAAGTTCACCTCACATGCTGTACCCACTGTTCTGCATAGTTCTGCCTGTGAGCTTTCCCCTGTTGCTGAATACTTTTTTTTTTTTTTTAATGTTGTCTGAAAATCTAAGGATCATGACAGCTTTTTTGTGATTATTTTTCCCCGTTCATGTCACATCTATCTTCTTGATGACTTACTCCTTCAGTGAACAATTTTTACATAAAAAAGACAAATATTTTTTCAATAATGTATGTGAAAATGTTCAAAAACATGATGTGACACACATGTGCTATCACCGTCTCTGGACATATATCTTGTTTCCTGTTGTCTTTTGTTTTTTTGCTGACACAACACACTTTCTCAGCGGGCCCTTTTCCTTCTGTGTTGGTGATTCTGTTGATGAGAAATGTCTCTGAAAAGACAGTGTGCTGTCTGAGAAATGCAACATTCTCGAAAGTAGCCCAAAAAAAAAAAAAATTTGTCCCGGGACTTAATTCCACTAAAGAACAGAATTGAAGCAAAGGATTTTTCGACAAGTATTCATTTATTTTCATTTTTTTCATTCTTTCCATTCAGTTGATGTTCATGGCTGGGCATAAGCACTCCAGTTATCTTGTTAACTGTTAAAGTTACGTATTTTAATTTCATCTTCAATATCACCCTTAGTAAGAAATTCTAAATGCTTCTACATATTCATTTTCAGGCCATGATGTAAGAAATATTTAATAATGTACTAAGTGCAACATGACCACGTAATACCGGTGTAGTACATAGTATTAGATGAGCACTGGAAGGCAAGGAATATGTATATATATAGGACTCTTCTCTCCTGAGACAAAAATAACATTGGTACCAACTTGTTGACAAGTCTCAGTTGCTGAAACTAGGCCACATGTAACTAAAAATAGCTGCTGTGATTTCCCCCCCTTTCTTAAACAACTGTTGCAGTTTTATAGCAGCAGCTAGTAAAAGGCAGAATGTGTTAGCTCATTGTTAGCATCAGAAGTGCAGAAATCTTGGAACGTATTTAAATGTCCTTATCAGCAACACAGCAGAACATCTAAACATGTCCATAGCAGTGAAATGGTTGAGTGATTGGAACACTGAAAAAAGGAAGAAGGAACTTGTCTTAATGTTTTTTTTTTCCTTTTCAAAGCCCAGCAGTTTTGCTTCTGAACTTCTGTCTTTTCTTTGTACATGGTAGTTTCTTCTTTGCTTTCATTTGGTACTTTATTTCTGGCTTTCATTCAGTACTTTATTTCTTACTTTAATTCAGTACTTTATTTCTTAACTTAAATTTATAGTTTATTAATTACCTGAAATCAGTATTTTAAGTTATTGCTTTTATTTGATACTTTATTTCTTGCTTTAATTTAGTACTTTAGTTTTTACTTGAATTCAGTACCTTATCCTTTTGTCTTAATTTTATACTTTATTAATTACTTGTGTTCAGTGCTAAGTTCTTGCTTTAATATGGTACATGTTCTTTATTTCTTGCTTTATTTATTATTTTAATGCAGTACTTTATTTCATGGTTTAATTCATTACTACATTTCTTGCTTTGATTGGGTGCTTTATTTCTTGCTTTAATTCTGCATTGCATTTCTTACCATAATTCAGTACTTTTTTCCCCTTGCTATAATTTAGCACTTTATTTATCGCTGTAATTCAGTATTTTATTTCTTCCTTCAATTCTGTACTCGCTCATTTCTCCCTCAGTTGATCTTATTTTCTTGTCTTAACTATCATTACCTAAGCTGAGAATTATTGAAGCGAATAAGTGATGGCATGTATGGAAATTTAAGGAGAAGATAATCAAAATTCCTTGGACATGTCATGAGAAGAGAGCAGTTGCAAAACTCAAGAGAAAAATAAAGAAGAGGAGGCTTAGAGAAAATGATCTAGATTGAGGAAGTGGTATAGAGGAAGTAAGTACAGTCAGAAACACAGAGGACTACACAGAAATAGAGAAGCATGATCAGCAGTGCCTGCAGTACCAGAAGATGTGTGCTTGGTTAGAGGAATAGACAGGAAAGATATCATCATCACTTTTCACTCCCATTGAGAGCATAGGCCATGGATAAAGGCTCTCCAGTCATCCCTGTTCTTGGAATTATTCTCTGGTTCTATCCATGTGCACCCCTTGTCTCTGAGCACGGTCATAATTTCTCTTCTCCAAGTAAGTCTGGATCTTCCTCGTTTTCTATTTCCTTGAGGATTCCATGTCAGTGCCTGTCTTGCTATGTTGGTGTCAGGTTTCCTCAGAGTGTGGCCAATCCACCTCCACTTCCTAGATGTGATTTGTAGGTTCATTGGTTCTTGTCCTGCCCTTTCCCAGACCTCCTCGTTCCTGATCTTGTCCTGCCATTTAATGTTTAAAATCCTCCCCAAGCAGTAATTCATGAATGTTTGTATCCTCTGTTGTATTGTCTTGATCATAACCCATGTCTCTGAACCATATAGCAGGACAGTCTTTACGTTTGTATTGAAAAGCCTAAGTTTGGTTCTTGTTTTGATGTTCTTAGATGACCATATTTTGTTAAGTTGGATAAATGCTGTCCTGGCCTTGGTTATTCTAGCTTTAACATCCTTTTCCATTCCCCCATATTTATCCACTATGCTGCCTAAATATGTGAACTACTCTACTTCCTCAATTGGCACTCCCTCGATTACCATGAGGCTATTGCTTGCACTATTACTTTTCATTATCTTTAATTTTTGTCTGTTAATGTATAGTCCCAGTTTAGCTGAAAAAATATAACAGATACAAAATCATTATTTTGTTTTACTTCCTCTTCAGGACACCCTCCTCTGTGAAATCAAATGTAGACCATTTCACATTTGTACTAACAGACCTAGAAAGTATGTTTCGTTTTGGACATTGTAGGCATGCAACTGGGCATCAGACATGCTTGTGTTTTGTAAGGTAAGACATTCTGCTTAATTTATGGCTGGTTGTTTAATTGAATTATAATCAAAGCTTTTTTGAATAGTTGTACAGTAACTGTTGTTACTTGTCTGCTTTTGTTCTTTAAGAATGTAGTTCGCCAGTCTTGATGCTAGCATGCCAGCTATGGGTTGCCGATTTCCAAATTGGACAGCCTTTATGCTCCCATTCATTGTTGTTAAACTAGTAGTGCATACCCATCTTTGTACACAGTATTAGTTTTATGGACAATGGCTAGCGATTTCTTCAGAGCAACGGTTCTCAGACCCTTTAGCTGCACGGCCCACATTTAAAAGTCAAATATTTTTATGGCCCACTAATAAAGTGCTTTATGTTTGCAAGGTATAAATCTAATTTTATAAAGTATTATGTAGTATTTTCTCTACATGTTTAACTGCATATTCATTGCTACACAAAAGTTCTTTTCATTTACCTTAAAGATGCCACTGTTTCTGGTTGGATAGTATGTCTTTTCTGGCAGGAATAAAACAGTTGCTGAGAATCATAATTCGCTTCTGCTCTCTCACAGAATCTACGCTGATTGTTCTCTAAAATTACATTGTAAAGCTGCACGTTTCAGCAACATGGTCAGAAAGACTCCGGTGTCGCACTTCAAAAGCGATGCCCTTTTTTTTATGTACGTCACATTTATACGTCACATTTCTGTTTGATGCTGGAAGAAACGCTGTCTGGACCATCCTTTCTCCAATAGCCGCACTGCGGACATACTAATAAAGTGACCTACATTTCTGCAGCTTCCATCCATGCAGTCTGCTCCTAGGGCCTATGCATTGCGTGAAAAATGTAGAATAATTTTTTATTGTATATACTTTTTTCTCTTTTTTTTTTTTTTTCTGCTTTGAGACTTCAGCGCGGCCCACAATACTCCCTGTCATGACCCACCTTTGGGCCATGGCACATGGGTTGAGAACCACTGGTCCAGAGTGTATGGATGATGATCCCTCATAACTAACTAGTTTTATGACTTCTAGGTTTGTTGTAGTCATGTTGTAATTTAGGATGCTTTGATGTTTGAGTTAGTGATCGCGCACGCACACACATTCACACATACACACACACAGAGTTTTTGTCAAACCATAACTTTTTAATGATACATGACCACCTCTACACAGAACTGATGAAGGAATCATTGGTGTTATATAGAACTGCTAAATGAGTTCTTGACTTACTCCACAGCTCTAACAGACTTCACCACAGTCCCTGTTCCTTTTGGCCCAGGCTGTAGTGGTTCTTACAGGATCTCTCTCTCTCTCTCTCTCTCTTTTTCTCTCTCTTTCTCTCTCTCTCTCCTCTCTTTCTCTTTCACCCTCTCTCTCTCCTCTCTCACTCTTTCTCTTTCACTCTCTCTCTCCTCTCTCTCTCTTTTCTCTTTCACCCTCTCTCTCTCTCTTTCTCTCTCTCTCTCTCTCTCTCTCTCTCTTTTCCTCTCTCTCTCTCCATCTCTCTCTCTTTCTCTCCCTCTCTCTCTTTCTCTCTCTTCTCTCTCTCCCTCCCTCTCTTTCTCTCTTTCTCTCTCCTTCTCTCTCTCTTTCTCTCTCCCCCTCTCTCTTTCTGTCTCTCTCTTTCTGTCTCTCTCTTTCCTCTCTCTCTCTTTCTCTCTCCCCCCTCTCTCTTTCTCTCTCTTCATCCTTTAACTCAAACCTGTTTCATTATTTACTTGCTTGTAATTATATGCCTCCATAAAATAACCAGCACTCTCTCAACACGTGACTCACCAACCATCAAGTACTAAAATGACATAGTTAGAAAAGCAACTTGTTAGATATTGTTAGAAATTATTTTAATGTCTGTTTAAAAAACATATGTTAGAAGATCTGTATTTACAATGTATTTTTGTTTATGTATATGTCTGCGTATGTATGTGTGTGTGAGTGCTATTTTATTAGGTTAATTACTTCTTCTCTTTTACTTTGAATGTAGTAGTTAAATCTTACACTCTTTTGATATGTTTTTTCCTAAGTTAATTTGTATATTTGTACTAAATCAAGTGTATGGGAAGAATGAAAGATGGAGTGATGAAGGGCAGAATGTAAGACGGGCCTGCGTGCCCAATTCTTTACCCTTGAAAAATAAAGATTATTCATTCATTCATTCATTCATTCTCTTCTCTCTCTCTCTTTCTCTGTCTTCTCCTCTCTTTTTCTTTCTCTTTCGTCTCTCTCTTTTTCTCTCTCTTTCCTCGCTCTCTCTTTCTCTCCCTGTCTCTCTCTCCCTCTCTTCCTCTCTCTCTCTCTCTCACTCTCTCTCTCTCTAGGTCCCTGCCAACAGACATAGGATTATTCCATAACCCTCAATCCCTGTGCATCTCAACAGGCTAGTCACTGAGTATTTCTCATACCAGAATGCCAAACCATCAAACATCTTTTCTCTCTGTGTACCTCTGTTTCTTCTACCTTCAGTCTTCCCTGTTGCCATTAGGTGCTCTACCTCTCCTCTCCTTCAGACATGTCCCTACAAATTTAGATTATCGCTTTCTTATCTTTGTTATAATTTTCCACGTCTTTTTTTTGTGCCACTTTCAGAACTTCCTTGTTTGATTTCTCACTGTTTATAGTGCCATCAGCATTCTTCTTAAGAAACACATTTTAGCTGGTTCCAGCCTTCTTTGCAGGATCGCAGCAAGAAAATGAAATAGGTTATCTGCCAGCTTTAAAGTACTAGCCCTGACCCTCTTTGGTAGTATCCAGACTTTACATGCATGAATCAATGAGGCTCAGTTTAATATCATCAAGCTGTTCCTTTGATAACATAGGTAGAAGTTTTTACTCTTTTGGAAATTGTGGCTGGGGAGTTGCCTTGCTAAACTCCATTGCCCCTATTTTTTTTTTCTACCTTCAGACTCAAAATCAGACTACCATCCCTTCATAAATGATGCCTTTTTTTTTTTTTTTACAGACTCTTGAAACTGTCTGGACTTAAACTCTTGCCTCCTGTTCTACTGCTGACTGACTCAGAATCCAACTTCCTTATAAATGGAATTTATCCTTTATATTCTCAGAGTCTTATCTTCCAGCCGGAAATGTTTTTGTTTTTTTTTAATGACTCTGACTCGATCTTCAGTACTGCTTATGACTTTGTCTCTATAGCTTAGTGGAAAACTAAAGTGCCTGTAGTATTTTTTTGAGTTGCTCAGTATAAGCATACTCTGTTAAATATTTCCACCATTAGCTGGCTGCCATGGTATGAGATCTTCTACAAGATGCTGGACCTCTTGGCCGAGATCATCAACAGGTCAGAGAAGAACCACGTGACCAATTTCCTGCGGGCAGCTTACAGTCATGAGGTTCCTTCACCTAGGATTTCAGTCACAATTGTTGCCAATGGAGATGTGAGCAGTTCATTTGTATGTCTGCTTCTTTTTCTCTGTTTTTATTTTCTTTCCTTTTTCACTTTGAATATTTTTTTAAACTGACTTTTTTTTCCTAAGTCATAATTCTCTGTTCGTTTCAGTTCTTATTTCCCTTCCATATTGCTTTTACCCTGTTTTCATATTACTTTTATTTACCTTTTCATATTGCATTTGATCACTCCTCCTCCTTTCATGTTGTATCTCTCTCATCTTTGCCTTTTTTAAAATTCCCAGTACTTTAAATTTTTTATTGTTTTTGTCCCTTCTAGTTCTTCAAATATCATAGACACAAAAAAAGAACAAATATATCCATACTGCATTGAAGAAGGCTGGCTAGTAAAGAGGATTAAAGACAGAAAACTTAAATATTTTGGACACATTAAAAGTCATGATAATCTAGAGAAGACCGTCTTGGAAGGGTACATAATGGGAAAAAGAAAGAGAGGAAGACCAAGGCGAAGATGGCTGCAAGACATCGTTGATGATCTGCATATGGATGCATCAGCAGTAGGCCATCTTGCTCACAACCGAGAGGGCTACAGGAGTGTTGTTAGGGAGGCATAGTTCCGCAAGGGACATGCAAATGAATGAATAAATTAGCTCCTATCACATCTTTATTTTCTGCGTTACGTTAGTTTGATCGCTATATTTTTGCTCGATATTATCTACTCTTAGTGATTCACTTTTTAACATCAGTGAACAGTCCAGACAGTCTTAGTATCGTTTCAGTTCTTCCATTTTTTTGTTTTTATCAGTAATCTCATATTATCAACTGTGTCACTTTTTGTATCCTTAAATACTCATTCATTGCTAAATCAGCAATCTTATCCACAGATGTTCAACTTTGTGGCTCCTGACAAAAGTATATTACCCAGCATTCCTGGCAGTGTAAGTTGTTGCAAGCCCATTTCGTTGCTGTTCTAAACTTGTTGACTTAGTAAAGAAATAGACAGATGGAACGACAGCGTTGGTTTCTGTATGATAATTCTAAAACTTGTCCTGCATTGTTTAAAAAAACATGCCCCCAAAATTGTTTTAAAAAATGTCCCCAAGTGGGGAAAAAAGGCCTGTTTTAATACCAGTTTCCCAGTGTCTACTGGGGGAGTACTTGAGACCGATGAGAACGCTTACATAGAGCAGCCATCATGGAATTTGCCCTTGACAGAATGAAGTGTGTTGCTGACAAAAAAAAATCATATGTCCTACTATGGTCTGAATTTTGACATAAAAATATGCATTTTGAAAAGGATGCAATACTTGTTTCCTTTGAAAGAATTAATTTATTTGTAGCATATTAGTATCTTTACAAATGGATTTTCCTGAAAAACTTGTGTCCTGACATGAAATTATTTTTGCTTTTTTTGTCAGTGCTTGTGATAAATGTCTCTTTGCCAGGGTTTTGGTAACAGTGTGTCCATTTCTTTTTTTGTTTGGAAGTATAAAGGATGTGAAGATGACTGCTGGTTGCCAAAGCTGTGAATCATTACTAGCCGTGATCCTATCCCGCCTATTTATAGGTACTCCCAGTAGAAGGCTCATCTTGACCAAAGAATCAAGGGGGTATGAGTTGTGAACCAGCATCATTGAACATGGTCAAACCATAAGTGGTCTTCTGCCTGGTCAGTAGTTGACCAGAAACTGCTGGCAAATGTCACCATCAGCGTGAACTCTGCAGGTAGCTGCATCATTACTCTTCCTTCCCATAATGTTAACTCTGGTACCCATTTTTTTCTGGAGGCTGGGTGAACCCAAGGAGTTTTTTTTTGGAAGCCATGGTTTGAGCATCACTAAGTCAAGGATTGCTGTGGCCCCCACCTCGGTTGAGTCAGCTGAGAAGTGTTGCTCTCCCCCCCCCCCCCAAATTTTTAGCTTCACTCTGGGTCTGCAAGGTGGCGGCCAGATACCCAGTTCTCATTTGACACGATGCTTTTGTTTCAACACCTTCACCTCATTGGCCACAGAGAACATCTTGCTGACATTTCCAGGGAGACAGCCATGAACAAGTTTGGAAATAAGTTGAGCATGCTTAATATGCTTTTGTGTAGGCCAGCGTGACTTCATATAGATAATTTTGAAGATCTTCTTAATGCAGTGAAATAATGTAAGACTTTGAAATAGTGTAGCTAAATTTGAATATGATACAGGAACAACATTTGCGTAAGTAAAACATGAAAGAAAAGCTTTGTAGGAGACCTAACAAAACTAGATGGAAAATGCTGAGAATGGCCATGAAGGAATTAAAAGACACAGTTAACTTTGGACACAGCAGGTGTAAAATAGATGATCTAATTTTTTTTTTTCTTCTTCACCAGCTGTGAATATGAGCACCGTCCCATAGTCGTGCCACTGATTTTTATGTGATAAATTGTTTTCTCTTTGTGCACCGACAAACAGTGTAAGCAGGCATGGTTTGCTGCCCCCCCCCTCTGCTTTCAGTCAGTTTCCTGAGTATAGGAGCACTGACGACTTTTTGTTGCACTTAGGTTGACTAGACTGTGATAGTTCCCGGCCTCCAGTACATCATTTTTTTTGTACTGAGGAAGATTGTTTACCATCAACTGCATTTTTTTTTTTTCTGTACCCCTAAAACCAGTTCACCATCGTTTACACTGTTCCTGTGCCAGTGAAACCAGTTCACTATTGATTGCGCTGTTCCTGTTCCCATAAAACGACTGTTCCTGAGTCCATAAAGCCTACATTAAGATAATTAGCTCCTCATCTATCAAGGTTATAGAAGCTGATGATGATATAGATTGAAATGATGTTATCTTAGTGGTTTTGTATAGCACTGGACCTCTTGTATTCTTTAAACTGTTATCTTCACAGAGAAATCTAACAGAATATTACAATGCTGTGGACCCGTACAATATGATGGTGATATTTGCTAGGTAAGTATTTTCGTAGTTCTTGCTGATGTTGTTTTGTGTTACATCTTCTTATAAAAAAGATTTTTTTTATCCTGTTATTTGAAGTAAGGAATTTCTTAAATGGAGGAACAGAGATAACTATAATATAGTGAAGACATTTATAGTAGCAGGTGAAATGGAGCTGCTCCTTTATAGTGGTTTATAGTAGCAGATGAAATGGAGCTGCTTGTTTATAGTGGTTTATAGTAGCAGGTGAAATGGAGCTGTTTCTTTATAGTGGTTTATAGTAGCAGGTGAAATGGAGCTGCTCCTTTATAGTGGTTTATAGTAGCAGGTAAAATGGAGCTGTTTCTTTATAGTGGTTTATAGTAGCAGGTGAAATGGAGCCGCTCCTTTATAGTGGTTTATAGTAGCAGGTGAAATAGAGCTGCTCCTTTATAGTGGTTTATAGTAGGTGAAATGGAGCTGCTCCTTTATAGTGGTTTATAGTAGCAGATGAAACAGAGATGCTCCTTTATAGTGGTTTATAGTAGCAGATGAAATGGAGTTGCTCTTTTATAGTGGTTACCAGAGTTTTTCAGGATGCCTTCCTCTTGCTTCCTAGAACTCATGCTTAGTGACTTTATCATCATCATCTTCATTATATGCCTTCTTCAGAATGAAGGTTGGCAGTAATGAATCTCTAGTTTCCTCTCTCCCTTGCCTTGATGGTGCATTCAGCCAGGCTGTATCCTGTCCATTCTTGTTTGTTATCTTCCCATCTACATATCTGTCTCTCCCTCTTTTTTTTTTCCTCCCATTTTTCTTCTAGTATGGTCTTCATTATGTTATTATGTCTTTTGACATGGGTAAAGTGATTTATACATACACACATACAAACACACACCCCAGTTGGTTCTGATGCTCTCTGTGGCCTCTTTTTTTCCCCTCTGATTGCCCATCTGGATCTTCCCAGTGCCTCAGATGGGTGCATTACACCAATTTTGGGTACCACTGAGACATATGTGAGCCAAATGTTGCATTACTTCAGCTGAACCAACAAGGTAGAGATCAGTGTAATCTCTGAAGTAGGTGTAGTTTCCAAGAAGCTTGTATCTTTGAACAGATCCTAGAATTAAAGAAAGCTACTGACCACATGAAGGTTGAGAACCAAATAGGAGCATTCCAAGACATAAAATTGGGAGTGAGACAAGGATGTGCTCTATCTCCTGACGTTTTCTCCTTGTACAGCGAAAACATAATGAGAAATATAAAGAGCTTGCCAGGAATATCATTTGGCGGTTACAACCTTAACAACTTAAGATATGCAGACGACAGAGTTCTGATTGCTAAAAGTGAAGGGGAGCTACAGGCTCTTCTAGACATCGTGGTCCGTGAAAGTAAAAGTAAAGGTCTCAGCCTGAATAAAAAGAAGACTGAAGTGATGGTCATCTCAAAGAAAAAAATACCACCAAAATGTAGCATTACCATCGATGACACAGAACTGAAATGTTGATAGATTCAAGTACTTAGGAACAATTATAACAGCTGATGGGAAATGTCACAATGAAATAAAAAGCAGATGTACTCAGGCCAAGTCAGCATTCCAGAAAATGAGAAACATCTTGTGCAACAGATCCATATCAATGGAAACAACATTCCAAGTACTTAAATGCTACATCGAGCCAATTTTTTTTTATGAATGTGAAGCATGGTCCATGAATAAGAGAGTACAGCGAGAAATGGAGGCCATGGAAATGTAGTTCATAAGAAGGATGTTGAAGGTACCATGGACAGCTGAGAAAACCAACGAAGAAGTCTTAAAAGAGGCTGGAGTTAAAAGGCAAATTACAGCAAAGATCAGAGGCAGACGAGCAAGATTTGTAGGACATTTTCTGAGAAGAGGAAAATTGGAACACATTGAGGCAACTGGAAAAACTGAGGGAAGAAGAGACAGAGGAAGATGGAGAGAGAAGTTACTGGATGGGCTGTCAGTGTAGCTAGGAAGAAAGTCACAGTCGGATCTCATAATCAAGTCTAAAGACAGGGAATTGTGGAGAGAAATGATCGCCTATGCCAAACAGCACAGCACTTGATTGATTGATTGACTGACCACATCACACTTTCATGTGCCAAAGGTCATGGAGACACGGGCCTAGCACCATATGCCCAATATGCCTTAATGGCATGGAAGTCTTGTTACCATATCCCATTTGCTGATATAGTTTGGTACCCATGTTTCATAGTTATTTTAACATTATTTGGTAGCAAAGAGTTGAAATTTGTCATTATATATAACCAACAACGAATGAGTAAATTTATATAGAGATGCACCGTTAAAAACTCTATAAATTCTTTATTGTTTCCAGGGCATGATAGCTAATCTTCCTTCTTCTTCTGTCTCACTGGAACTGTGAGCATGATGCTCTTTGCACCTGATGCAGAGAAGGTGTTGAGGCACATCAATGTGTCATATTCAGAGTATATTACAGCAGCTATTTTTGCAGTCCCAGATTGAGCTGAAAAGCAGGGAGTGTGCATTACTTCTTTAGCGCTAGGAAATCTGATTCTTCTCTGCCTCATTAGTCAGGCTAGGCCAGTTACTGGTGATGCCAGCAGAGAGGTGGGACAGAGTCTTAGTTGGCTGTGGTTTGCCAACCCTGATGCTAGCATGTTAGCTATAGATCCCCAGCTGTCAAATCTGATGCCATCTTCACTCCCATGGTTGGCTGTGGTTTGCCAACCCTGATGCTAGCATGTTAGCTATAGATCCCCAGCTGTCAAATCTGATGCCATCTTCACTCCCATGGTTGGCTAAGGTTTGCCAACCCTGATGCTAGCATGTTAGCTATAGATCCCCAGCTGTCAAATCTGATGTCATCTTCACTCCCATGGTTGGCTGTGGTTTGCCAACCCAGATGCTAGCATGTTAGCTATAAATCCCTAGCTGTCAAATCTGATGCCATCTTCACTCCCATGGTTGGCTGTGGTTTGCCAACCCTGATGCTAGCATGTTAGCTATAGATCCCCAGCTGTCAAATCTGATGCCATCTTCACTCCCATGGTTGGCTGTGGTTTGCCAACCCTGATGCTAGCATGTTAGCTATAGGTCCCCAGCTGTCAAATCTGATGTCATCTTCACTCCCATGGTTGGCTGTGGTTTGCCAACCCTGATGCTAGCATGTTAGCTATAGATCCCCAGCTGTCAAATCTGATGCCATCTTCACTCCCATGGTTGGCTGTGGTTTGCCAACCCTGATGCTAGCATGTTAGCTATAGATACCCAGCTGCCAAATCTGATGCCATCTTCACTCCCATGGTTAGGCTACGGTAAAAAAAAAAAAAATCCAGATAGATATTACTTTTCATCTTTCATACACTGCAGTGGAGCAGTCTAAAAGAAAAGACAGTGCTTAAGTGCTAAATAAGTGCAGGAGTGAAATGGCATAAATATTCAAGAACATAGATCTCAGAGAAGTTTATTATAACCTTAATAAATAACATCCAAGACCACATGAACATTTGTGTAACCAAACAACACAGTGACCATGTTTTCCCAGTAAATGTCATGGTGTATGCTTTAAGCATTTAAGGTAGATTAAAATTATTAACTCCAAAATGCTAAACAAATCTGGTTATTTATTTTTAATTTTGTAAAGACATTGCTTATATGGCCAGGTATGTGATAAAGAGTTAAGCTCATTCATTCATTCATTCATTTGCACGTCCCTTGCGGAACTTTGCCTCCCAAACAGCACTCCTGTAGGCCTCTCGGTTGTGAGCAAGATGGCCTGCTGCTGCGGCATCCATTTGCAGATCGTCAACGATGTCTTGCAGCCATCTTCGTTTTGGTCTTCCTCTTTTTCTTTTTCCCATTATGTATCCTTCCAATATGGTCTTCTCTAAATTATCATGACGTTTAATGTGTCCAAAATATTTGTTTTCTCTCTTTAATCCTCTTTACTAGCCAGCTTTCTTCAGTATTAGGAGTTAATAATAATAATAAGAATTAAGCTAGAGAAAGTAAAAATGTGTTTTCATGATTATTTTCAGCATGCTGCATGAGCGTCGTATTTACATGATCTCAAAAAAGTTGAGCAGGTTAACAGCCTGTATTCATGCAGCAGAGGCCCTTCTGTATCCCATGCATTGGTAATACTGCATTGGTGTTTTGTCTCTCATTTTATTGTTTACTTTTTTTTTTTTTTTCTGATGAATGCAAATAATTGCCAGTTTTATTGTAAAAGTGTGCCATTGCTTTGAGCTGAAGAGCACAAGCTGAAATGGCTGCTGAGTCAGAGAAATGAAGTGAAAATGCCACTGAAAGTGAAGAATATCTGCTTGAAGAGTGAGGTGCACTGGATTAAACTATACACATGCCTGTCAGTGAATGAAGGCCAGATAGGATCAGTCCCATGATTGAAAGCCTTACCATGAGTCAGCAGTGAATGAGTACAAAAATGATCTAATTCTTCAGTTTAACATTGAAAAATAAGCATTATTCTTCAGTTTCACATTGGAAAATGTGTCATTTTGTAGTTTAACATTGAAACATATCATTATCTAGTTTAGCATAGGAAAATAAATCTCATTTTTTAATTTAATATTGGAAAATATTCTCATCCTTAGTTTAACAAAGGGGAAAAAATATCTCAATCTTTAGTTTAAAACTGGAAAAAAGTCATATTTTTCAGTTTAACATTGAGAAAAAAGTTTCATTCTTCAGTTTAACATTGCAAAAAAGTTTCATTCTTCAGTTTAGCATTGGAGAAAAGTTTCATTCTTCAGGTTATTAGAAAAAAAGTTTAATTCTTCAATTTAATGTTGGAAAAAAGGCTACAGACTCTAATTTTACATTGGAAAATAAAAATAAGACTCATTCTTCAATTTAACATTGCCTGCTTATTTCTTATCTGCATTTTTTTTTCTGCAGTGTTTTAAATATGTGAAGAAACTGTATTTCAACATGTCCCAGTTTTAAATCCACCATTTACCAGTATACTTTCCAAGTAAAAATTAGGTCAAGTCTTTGTGAAATTGCACTTTGGTTATTTACCACAAGGAAAAGGCAAGTCTTTGGATAGTTCATGAGAAGACAGAGGCTAGAGACTTAGAGTCACTGGAAACTCTCAAGGGGGAAAAAGAAAGAAAGGGATGTTAAGAGAAAAAAAAATATCTGAGCAGGCTGAGCTTGTGGCATGAGGGGAAAAAAAAAGGCAACAGAACTGACTAGGGATACCAAGGTCTGCACAGACTAGAAAATCTTAATCATCAGTTCTGATTAGCATTGCAGCCAGTGTATGAAATTAACTCATTTGTCCTTCATAGTTGTCTGTAGACTGTTAGTTCTATTTATTATTATTGCATCTTTCTGTTCCAGGCAACATTTGTACATTCCAGTATTACCAGCACATCTGATAGAGTATATCAGGTACTTGTTGTTGTTCTTTTGCACTTGTATTGTTCATGTTTACTGAACATTAGAAGTTAATATTTAGCTTACTGAATAACATTCATAACACACAAATATTTTTTGTTATCAATGTTGTCAAAGATAATGGCACAGTGTTTTACTGGGAAATGATATGAGACTCTGATTTTCAGCATTTATGGCAGTTTAAAATTCTAATCTCCCAGCTGCGGAACAAAACTACATGGCTGCAGTTATTATATTTTTAATTTGGCAAAAACTCATTTAAACAGGTCATAGTAATTTAAAAATTAAATTCAGCGTCAATAACAGAGCTTTAAGCTTTGTAGAAATTATTGCAAGAGGTGCGAAAGAAGTTATCAGGGTGCTTATGAACAAAATATGTTTTTGTTTAAATGTCAAATTTATTTCGGAACCATTACATATCAAGTCTTAACTATTAAATTGCCTTGAGCTATTTAAATGACTTTTTAAAAAAATTGTAGAAATAGTTATTATTAATATATATTAATAGTAATATATATATATATATATATGGTCCTGCATAAAGCATAGCTGGATTTTAAACATGGAAAATAAATAAGCGCTATACATGTTTTTGGAAAAAAAAAAGTGAAATGAAACTCAGAAAAGTGGGTATTTTTATTATTACTGACAATCATATTTAGGTTTTGAAAATTATGTTGGTTAGATGATCGCCTTGAATTCGTTCAGGTGTCTGTTGAGTTCTTGGATGACCAGTAGACTTGTTATTAAGGTAATTAATGGTTTCCTTAAATTTTTTGACCCACCTCAAAATTGTTTTGTCCTCCAATCGGGAACATTATAACGGAGATGCAACTCAAAATGACGATGAAACTTTCATTGTACAGTAATAGATGATTCTCCACTTTTAAAATAAGTTTCAACGGTGAATGCGTGATGTTGTGTTTGCCAAGAAGCCATTGTTAAAAATGACCATTTGTCTGCTTCATCTCTGACGTCATTTTTTTTTTTTAACATGTATTCAGTTTCTGCACACTACATCAGTAAAATCCAGCTGTGCTTTATGCTGGACCCTGTATATGAGAATTGCATCATTTCCCAGTAAATCATATCAGCTGTGATGAGTAGCAAAAAATATTCATGTGTCATGAATGTTTTCAAAGTTAATAGCGAGGCACACCTAGACAGACTGAGTCTCACCTGAAAGATTTTGTGAGTCCATGATCCGCTGGCTGCATCCCACAGCGGTACCGACTATAAAACCAAATATCTTATACATAAAAGGAGGAAGAGTTGTGTCTGCAGAGTGAGACACTTCCTGTACATGTATATAACTGTTGGCAAAAGAAGGGAAATTAGGATATAATGTGAAGGTTCATCTCACATGTAAAAGCACGTTGAGACCAAAGCAGGGTAAATGTGAGAAGAAAAATCTTTATTGGTAATGAGCACCTGAGCAGTGTAGTGGTTAGTATTCTTGTCTCTCACTTGTGTAGAGCATCAGGTTTTCAGCTGTTGGAATCTTGCATTACAACAAGAATAATTTGTAATTTATGAATTTATGCTTCTGTTTTCTTTGTGTCCCATGATGCAGAAAACAGTTTTTTTTATTTTTACTAATGTCTGCTGTTGCTTTGATGTTTGTCGTGAATTGAGCCATCTTTACATTTCAGTGCCCCCATGCCCTACTTAATAGGAGTCCACAGTAATTTAGTAGAGGTAGGTGGTGAAGATAAGTATTTATATATGCTTTTGGGCACAGATGTAAAGTGTTCCATGTTGGGTTATGAATGTGGCTTGAGCACATAAACAGAAGAGCGTTGAACTAATATGTTTATGGACATCCTTGCAGGATGTTGATCACATATGGTAGCAGAGGTGTATTTAAAGAGTGGTAGCATGGTAATGGAAGGGCCGGCTAACCTGAATTTCCCAGGGTTTTTTTTTTTAATTAGCCGTTTTATCGTACTACTAGTGGAAAAAAAACTCTCTAGATGGGGGCAAAGGCACTGTCAAATTTAAAAATCAGTGATTCATAGCTAACGTGCTAATGTGAAGGTTGATGAACCATAGCTGACCAACACCTGTTATCACCTCTGTTGATACTCCCAGTAACAGACCTGGCAGAGATTGTCGTAGTCCTCATGGCTGTGGATCTTTATCTTATATCCTTCCCGTGCCATTAAACGTTACATAGGGCTCGCAGAGTAGTTTGCCAGTTTTTCTTCAGCGAGTCTTTCATCCTCATCAAGGGATTTTATGGCTGTTAATTTGGCCTCTCTTAACAATGACCTCTTCAGAGTTTCACGCCGTCTACCTCTTTTTCTTTAGCCTGTTGTGTTTCACTTGATAGCTTGTTTTAGGATTCTCTGATTATTTCTTCTCATCAAATGACCAACGTATGTCCATCTCCTTTTCCTGATCACCCATGAGACTGGTTGTTGTTCAGTCATCTGTCTTGTTTCTGCATTATTCTTAAATTCGTTCCAATTGATGCCGAGTATGGCATCATGATGACTGGATACTGCTAAAAAAAAAAAAGCATTGCACGCCCTGTGCTTTTTGGCTTCACTCAGATACTGAAATATAGCTGCCATGACCCTCTCCCAAGCCTCAACATCTTTATTATTGCATCAGCATCAAAGAACACCAGCTTGCAGTTACAGGGAGATTAAAAAAAAAAAGAAGAAACTCTCTAGGGAGATAGAAAAAAGAAGAAACTCTATAGGGAGACAGAAAAAGAAGAAACTCTCTAGAAAGACAGAAAAAAAGAAGAAATTCCCTTGATAAGATTTAGCCATGGGTATATCAAAAAACAATATTGAATTTGGAATCATATGTTTCTCTAATTCAGTTTTCAGTGCAGTATATGTAAACATTCATAAAAATCAGAAGTATCCACAGACATATTCTGCTGTTAACTTGTTAGTTGTTCTTGCCTCTGATCAATCTAGTTACCACACTTTTGCTCTTCAATCCTAGAAACTGAAGCAGAACCGAGTGGATGTTGGAGATGCTGTCGTTGTTGACCTGGACACTAATGCTGTAACCACTGAGTATGATGATCTCGGAGATCTGCCAGAAGATGTTGTATGTCTTTTACCCATTTGATACTGCGATTGATGTCATTTTGCCAGTTCTTGCATTTTATTTTTTTAGCTAGGCACAAGCAGTATTATTATATGCCATGCCAGATAGTGTTGGCAATCATACTTCTCCATTTTGTGAAGCATGATGTGACAAAGGAATGATGCCACGATGGTGGTTTCCTTTTTCTTCTGCTCAGTTTGTGTAATGGTTTTCACTAAAAGATACTGACCCATGAAGCAGCGGGGTGCCTGTTTTGGTCTGCTTCTATTTAATCCAATATTCACAGCTGACTTTTATATGTAGAGGCTGTTACATCATCTGCCACCTGGTGGATGCACCTGACGGAAGGAAAACTTATGCAGACATATATCATTTTCACCATGATCGCAGGAGAATACTTTTGTTGTTACAGACTTGGAGTTCTAGCAGACATATATCATTTTCACCATGATCACAGAATACTTTAGTTGTTACGGACTTGGAGTTCTCGCAGACATATATCATTTTCACCATGATCACAGAATACTTTTGTTGTTACAAACTTGGAGTTCTCGCAGACATATATCATTTTCACCATGATCACAGGAGAATACTTTTGTTGTTACAAACTTGGAGTTCTCGCAGACATATATCATTTTCACCATAATCACAGAATACTTTTGTTGTTACAAACTTGGAGTTCTCAGTCAGATGATGAAAGGTGATGGTTTTGTAACTCCAGCACTTGTTTAAGTTGAAAAGAGTTCTTTATTCACAAACGCATCATTACCTTTTTTTTTTTTTTTTGTTACTTCTTTCAGTCACATACACATCACTTTCACTTTACTTTGTTACTGTATCTTTCTGTTTCATTTTAAAAAATTCATTACCTCATTCATTTTACTGACCAGTATGCAAAATGGTAAAATACAATAAAAATTATTTGAACGAGATTTTATGAGATGATGATAGAAGTTACTGAATATTAGAATTGCTGGGCAACTCAAAGAGTAAAAAAAAGGAAGACAGATAAAAAATATATAAACTAATTGTATAAGAAAATAAAGGCAATCAGTCAAATTAGCAAAACCTACAGGAAGCCACAAACACCACCACATGATGACTATCACATGCTAAACAGAAAGGAACAAGTCACCATCTTCCATCTCCGAACAGGACACAGCCGACTCTGAAGTCATATGTATACAAAGTTTAACGTTGGTACTACTAATCTATGTACATGTGCCCAGGTGCCCCAAACTGTGGAACATATCCTCCAAAAATGCATCAACTATGAAACACTGAGAAATAATTACTGGCCCAGTGAAACCACTCTAGAAGTGGTTCCATATATGAATTACAAAAAACAGTGAAATTTGTCCAAGAGACAGGACTGCAGATATAGACAGACAATGCAAACGAAGAAGAAGAAGAAGTCAAATTAGCAATATCAGTACTGCACAATATAGAGAAGCATAGTTAGATTTTTTGGCATATCTTAATGAGAGAATTGTTTATCACTGTTGTGTTAAATTGTTTCTACCGTATCAAAAGACAGTATGCTAATGAAAACATACTTGAGAGAAAGTTGAAGGGAGCAAAGGAAGAGAGTGACAGTGATACAGATATAGGTGGACAACATTTAAAAAAAAAAAAAGAGGATTCAGCTCCGGTAGCCGTATTAGTTATTACAACCAATCATCCGCAGGGAATTGGCATAAATTGACGATGATTGTGTTCCATATTCATTTGTCCTTGTATGAATTGCTTGTGACTTTTCACAGTTAATTTGTCCATTAGCAAACATGCACTCTGCTTTTTTTTTTTCCTTTGGTTCAGTCAAGCTATTTAAAAAGAAACTTGAAGATGGATGTAGTGAAGAACTCCATGATGAAAGCAGGAGATGTGATTTCCATGGCTTTCCTCCATGCACTTGTCAGATTGATAGGTGAGGACTTCAGTATTTTCTCAACATAATGTAGGTTTTTCTTCTTCTTCTTCATCTTAAAAAAGCATTAGACTTGCCTTAAATATGCCACATCATCATCATCATCATCATCATTACCATTGCCTATCACTCCCTGGGAGGTATATGCCATGGATAAATTTATCCCTGTTCTTGGATTTGTTCTCTTCTTCCTTCCATGTGTATGTCCCTTGACTCTGAACACTTTCATAATTTTTCCCTTCTCCCAAATAGTTCTAGGCCTGCCTTGGTTTCTGTTTTTCTGGGGGGGGGGGGGGGTTCCATGTCAGTGCCTGCCTTGTTGTGCTGATGTCTGGTTTCCCTAATTTGTGGCCAGTCCACTTTCATTTTCTAGACATGATTTGTAGGTTCATAGGCTCTCGTCCTGTTTTTTTGTTTTTTTTCCAAGATCTCTTAAATATGTCATTGGGCTATATTTAACTTTTAAACATGTCACATTTGAGATTCATTGCTTCTGGCTATGACAATGTGATTCATGTGAGCAGCTTGTTTCTATGTCTATGAGACATGAATATATTTGGTGTCTGTTTCCTTAACTGGAGTTAATTACCATCATCGTCATTGATTTGATGTGGACTGTGACATTAGAACAGCCTTTTATTTTTTTCATGTCTTCAGGGGGTTACAGAGATGCTCTCAAATTTAGGCCAGGTGAACCAATCACTTTTGACCCGGAGGCGTTTGTCCATTCAAGGCCATCACAGTCAACCCAGGCTTTTTTAGAAGGGATGTTGACACTGCAGATATTTCAGCAGGTTGGTTTTAACCTGATAGTTCATGTAAGGACTGTGCTTCCAGGGCCAGATGTGGTATGTGACATGAGAAAGTGGCTGAAGTTGAAAAAAAAGAGAAATGATGAACAGAATGTTGTTTGTTCATTGTAACTGTTACAGGTGTCAGCCCCATAATGCTTTCTGCTGTCAGATCCCTTGGTTTAGTGTTTACATTTTGTGTGGTTTAAATGAGTCACTTACCTAAGTGACAGGGCTGAGTCCATTAATCAGATAGCACAGGCTGTCTGGGGGTTAGGCCTGGAATGTTGAGAAATGTGTTAAGTGGGAGAGAACTGAGTGGACGTTGACCAGTATGTTTATTGTTGTCAATTATGAAGTTTTGCTGTGATATTTGAAACTGTCTCGTCATTTCTAAGATGCATGAACATCACTTAACTGCCAGTTCAGTGGCCTGATTTATCAGATGGCTGAGCTGAAGATATGATTTTTGACATATCACTTGATGTACTTTTCATCCATCAAGCTTACATTATCATCGTCTGGTTCTGCCCCTTAAACTTCTTGCATATACTGTCAGCGCTGGCCTTTGTTATTATTTCCAACAAATTGTGATGTCTTTGGCAAAGTGTGAAAGACACTTTGGTACTTTTCAGAATGGAGATTATCAATTCAGAGAGAGAGAGAGAGATTACCAGTATATGTGGCTTCCAACACTGTCTACAGTAGGGAAATAGATCATATTAAGAGCCTTTGGTAGCTTGCTGTTCAGGCAAATACGTTCTACGCCTTAATCCAGCGCAGATTTGCATCTGAGAGAGATCATTCGTTTGTGTTAAATGTGCCAAATACAGACTACCATCCCATTAACTAAACAAAATATCATGCAACTTTTCAAAATGAATGCATGCTAGCTTTCCGAGAAATTAATATGATGATTATTTTTAGCTTTTTATGGTAGTTTAAAATGATTCATTCCCAATGATTTTAAAATGATACATTCCTGACAACAGAAAAGACTAATGTAGGCATTCGATTTTAATGTTTTACAAAGCCAAGCAAATATGCTGATGGTAGGATAAGAGTTTAGCAAACTCAGCTCAGTTATTGTTGCAGTGAGCCATCTGTGCATTCCTACGGTGTTTTTCATAGTTTATGTACTCATAGGTTTTTAGTAGTTTAGGTGTATTATTTTTCATAATTCATACAGTCATGTTTTTAATACGTCAGACAATTTTTTTTTTCCCACATTAAAAATGACCCTTCATTTTAAAAACATGGCTGCCTGTTTATTTCAGTTTATTTATGGCCGACTTGAAATCTTGAATGCTGGCGTGGGCTTTATAGATATCTTTGAGCAACAGGCCACATTGTATGCAGATAAACTCAACTCCCAGTCTAAATACAAGGAGTGGCTGAAATCAGTGAAGGTACGGAATTAACATAGATGGTTGTTTAACTGTCATGAGATATTGAAAGATATGTGGGCTGATCTTACAGGTTGTAAGGAAAGGCAGATATTAAAGGATTATATATATATATATGTCGGCTCTCTTGTAGTCCATTATTTGACAGTTATTAAAGGGACACACATATTGAAGAAGGCTCGTTAGTAAAGAAGATGAAACAGAGAAAAGTATTTCAGACATAGTAAACTTGAGAGTTTGGAGAAGACGGTCTTGGAAGGGTACATAATGAGAAAAAGAGAAGTGGACAAAGGTGAAGATGGCAACAAGATATTGTTCATAATTTGTGAATAGATGCATCAGCAGCAGGGCATCTCGCTTACAACCAAGAGGCTTTCAAGAGAGCTGTTAGGAAGGCAAAGTTCCACAAGGGACATGCTGATGAATGAATGAATGAATGAATGAAAAGGATGCCTTGTTGAAGAGCTGTTGAGGCTAAGATGGACACCAGTATGTTGTCACAGAAGGACTAACTGCAGAATGTGTGAGAGGTGAGGAGAATTTGTGGCCTCCATGGGAGATGTCACAAGACATATTTGATGGTGACTGCTTAGGTGATGAGTATCAAAGAACATGGCCATGACCCATTCAGCTCTTATTGGACCTACAAGAGCCCAGAACATGGACAGGTCAGCTGTTATTGCACATATGACCAAGAGCCCAGAATATGGACAGGTTAGTTCTTATTGCACGTACAAACAAGAGCAGATAAGCTCTTACTGCACATACTATCAAGAGCCCAGACCATGGGCAGATAAGCTCTTACTGCACATACTATCAAGAGCCCAGAGCATGGGCAGATAAGCTCTTATTGCGCATACAAACAAGAGCCCAGAACATGGGCAGATAAGCTCTTATTGCACATACAAACAAGAGCCCAGAACATGGGTTATGGCTCATACAAACAGGAGCCCAGAATATGGACAGTTTATCTCATTGCTCATACAAACAAGAGCGCAGAAGATGGACAGGTTAGCTCTTATTGATGTCACATACAGTGTCAAATATTAGATTTCAGATTTCTCTAAGACATTGACCTTTGTAGAAAATATCCCTTTTCTGTCAGATTTTAAAATTGCAATGTCACATATCAAATTCCCGAATTCGCTGCAGTATTGTTGACCTTTTTTTTTTTTTTTCTCAGGAAAAAACACCTTTTAGGAAACATGCATTATCTGTCATATTTTAATAATCAGTGTCATATATCAGATTCCAGAATTTTTCCTAATATTATTGACCCTTGAATATCTCACTTTTCTGTCACATTTATAATAAGTATGTATAATGTATCAAATTCCAAAATTCTCCACATTACTGAACTGTGTAGGAATGAAATAGTATAAATAAAATTACACTTTTATCAGTCTGACCCCAGTGGTCTGTTAAAGCAAATAAAAACTACTAGTCAATGAAAGCAAGCAAGAAAGGACTGGAACACGTGATTTCTTTCTCAAAATGTTACTTCACCTGTCTCTCCTTCATTCGCGATACTTCACCTGTGAAACAAAACAGTTTACTTCATCACAACTCGTGCGTCATCACCCGTCACTCCTTATGGAGCATTGGCCAGCAATGAAGCTCCTGTAGCCATCCTTGTTCTTGGATTTGCTCTCTGCTTCTCACCATGTGTATCCAGAATGTGTGTTCTTCTCTTTTACTTTGAGTGTAATAGTTTAATCTTACACTCTTTTGATATGTTTTTTCCTAATGTAATTTGTATACTTGTATTAAATCGAGAATGTGGGAAGAATGAAAGATGGAGTGATGAAGGGCGGAATGTAAGACGGGCCTGCGTGCCCAATTCTTTACCCTTTAAAAATAAAGATCACTCATTCATTCATAATCTTTTGTCTCTGAGCACTTTCATAATTTCCTCTCTCTGGGCCTTCTTTGATTTATGTGTCCTCGGGGGTTCTAGCTACTCATGCATAACTGAACAAAATGTTTGGTTTATGACTGAAGTTATTTTTTTTTTTTTTTTAAATCTGAATTTTTGTTTAATTTCAGAAAAGTGGAAAGAAAGGTTGGAACGGACTGAAGGGGAAGGTGAGTCACGGGCAGTTTAAATTTAGAAAGCTTTATTTTATTTATTTTTGTTTGTTTGTAATGCGTGTCATTTTTATCTTCTCAGAATCTTATCTTCCAGATGGAAATTTAAGTTTTGTTTTTTGTTATTCAGCATCACCTGAGTTAAACTTGTTGGGATCTGTAAGCTGAATACTCTGGGGGGGGGGGGGGGGGGAAATTGGGTTGTTTTTTTTTTTTTTTTTTGCGATCTTTCAGTTGGGCATAATCCATGGGCATTGGACTGATTTTTAAGTTTTTTTTTTTTTTGTGTGGATCCAACTGTGGGAGCTTGTCCTTTGGCTGATCCATATTTTGTGATTTTGACATTTGTTCTTGAAATATTTTTTTATGTTCGGTATAGCTTGGTGTATTTGTCAGGCCATGGGAGAAAAGTGGATATTTGATTGATCAGGTGACGACTTATATATTTAGCTTAATGGAGAATCCTTATGTGAATATCTTGTTTTCTCTTAATGCACTGAAACTATGTGTACAGTGTACTCTTGTGTGCCTTGCCTTGCTGGGAGTTTTTTTTCACAGGTTGGCATCTGATCTTGCCAAGTGGGAGATCAAGATAGGGCACAGTGCTATAGACTTACGGAAAGTCAAGCAAGCATTTCTTTAATCATAATGCTGATGTGTAGCTACTGTGCCATCGAGACACACATGACCCCATCATTTCAGCTAAACACTGTGATTTTAGCAGTTGTGGCAAGCTTGTGAGTAGCTCCAGTGTGGACTGGTACTTGATACTTGTTTTAGGCACCAAAAAAAAAATATACCACTGAAAACAGAGAATACAAGGCAAGTCACACCAAATTATATAAGGGTGAGTAACCACAAAATCAAGGGATGTAATAATTGGAAAATACAAAGGAGATGTATAATGTTGTATCTACTCTGTTTTACTGCATGGAGCAGAAACCTGGACTCTAACCAAAAAGATGGAGAGAAAGATTAATGCAGTAAAAATATGGTTCCACAGAAAACTAGGTCATATGACATGGAGAAAACAAATGCACAAGTATTAGAACAGCTCCAAGTGAATGTGAACTTCTCAAAGACATAAGGATGAAGAAAACAAAATACTTTGGCCACATCAAAAGAGTTAACAGTATGCTGAAGACCACGCTAGAAGGAAAGGTGGAAAGAAAAAGAGCGAGAGGAAGACAGAGATGTAGATGGGAAGATAACATACGAGAATGATGGGCAGGCCACAGCCTGGCTGAGTGGCACCATCAAGACGAGAGAGTGAGGGAACGGTAGATTAATTACTACCAGCCTTCATTCTGGAGAAGGCACATGATAATGATGATGATGACAAGAGAGAATCAAAAAGTGAAGACAACATACCCATAAATGTTGGTAAATGTGAGAAAATGAACATAACAGTTATATCACTTCTACACATAGTCATCCTGCAGGTCAATGCATTCATTGGTTCATTCCACTAGCCTCTTTATTCTTTGGGAGAAGAAGCTTTTTCGGCTGCTCCCAAATCCAGGTCTAATTATCAGATGTGAACCTGTGGCCATGTAGAGCCCCTTTAAGTAGATAAGTTGACAGAAGATGTGGTAATGTTATGGTGCCAGATCAGGGCTGTAGGGAGTAGAGGGTGGGGGTGGTTTGAGGAAAATTCAAACTGCAGCTGCTGCATTGGCTCCACTGTTCCAGCTGCAGCAGGGAAACATGCATTGTCATGGTGCAATAGATTAGGCTTTGTCAGTTACACTTGTTCGTTGCACTTTAAACCTCTCTGCTCATTCAGAAACTTTTTGTTGAGTCATGCCGTTTTCACTTCTGGACTGAGCCAACATCCGGCTGCAGGTTCCACCTTCTCTGCACTGAGAAATCTCGCTGTGTTGCACTGTTCAACACTACTGCAGTCCTGTATATGGAAAGACTTTAGGGAGATTAGAAAAGTCTTTTTATGCATTTTTCGATTGTTATGTTGCTTGATTTGCAGTTACTTTTTTTTAAACTTGACCTCATACTGTGCTCAGGGAAAAAAAACAAACTAACAGTGCTTTGATACAAAAATCAGTCTTTTATATTTGGAACTACACTTGCCCTGAAAGCAAAGTGTACACAAAGCAGTTTCAGTCTCTAGGGTGCCACTTCTAGCTGAAAAAAATATTAATCTGCTTCACTAGGTCAAGTATATGAGTATGAATGTAAGAATGCCGGCTATTTAGAAATATACTTTTTAGAGTGTGTCCGAAAAATAACTCCAAGAGTTTAAATATTTTTCATATGTTTCGACACCAAAGCTTTTGCTACAGGCGTTGAAAGAGAAACTTTATTTGTCAAGTGTTAATTTAAGAAATAATTGCTAGTAGGCGACAGAAGCAGTATAGAGTATTTATGCTTATAAATAAAGGACATGTCCTAGGAAAACGCTGCATTTCATGTGTGGTTTGCAGCAGTAAGAAAACTCATTAAGACCATGAAAAGGATCTTCAGAATGTATCTGAGAGTGAAGGTCTGATTGATAAATCTGTTTTATGAATAGTATCAGCAGTTCTTAGAGATGAGCAGTTTATGCAGTAATCATTGTCAGTGTGAACTCTGGGAGCTCTTTTTTCAGACACTCTGTATGTTCCAAAACTAACGTACTGACATGAAGCCATGTTGCTTGATGTAGTTTGTATGAATTTTATTATCCCCTTTTTCATTTGTTTTATATATATATATATATATATATATGTATATATATATATGGCTATTTCAAAATTATCTTCTGATTGGCTGGTTAAAAAAATAAAAGAAAAAAGTAAAAAAATATATATAAAAATTTCTTGCATACATAACTTACATAACTGCATTACTTCTCCGTATAGCTGCTGCACCAACTCAGGCATCAGCATTAGCAATCCATGATCAAAGAACAGCACCGGCTGAGCATCCAACCATAAGCTCCTCCGTGACAGTTCAAAACAGACCAGATCCTGAATTTTGAGGAAATTCGTCACATTCATTCATTTGCATGTCCCTTGCGGAACTTTGCCTCCCAAACAGCACTCCTGTAGGCCTCTCAGTTGTGAGCAAGATGGCCTGCCACTGATGCATCCATTTGCAGATCATCAACAGTGTCTTGCAGCCATCTTCGCCTTGGTCTTCCTCTCTTTCTTTTTCCCATTATGTACCCTTCTAAGACGGTTTTCTCTAGATTATCATGACGTTTAATGTGTCCAAAATATTTAAGTTTTCTCTCTCTAATCCTCTGTACTAGCCAGCCTTCTTCAGTATTAAGTTCTTGTAGTATGGATATATTTGTTCTTTTTTGTGTCCACGATATTTGAAGAACTCTTCTGTGGCATTTACATTCAAAGGCATTTATGTGTTTCTCAGGTGTTTTGTTAAGTGTCCAGGTCTCACAGGCATATGTTGCGATGGGAAAGATGCATGCCCTTAAAAATCTTATTTTTGTGGTTCTGTCTGCTCCTCTCCACAGATTCTTTAGTAGTTTTACTTTCACAAAAATCTGAAATCATGTAAAAAAAAGTTTTTCACATATGATTTGGCTGACTTTTTTTGAGTATGTTCATTGGTCACAGTTGAGTTTCGTGTTTGTCCCCCATTATCGTGCATACCTATGCACCCATCCCTGAATGTCCTGTGCCAATCCCTCACAGAACTGTCACTCATAAAGTTATGACCATACACATGGCACAATTGATGATGAGTCTTGGTGACACTCTTTCCTTCTGCTTGCTGAAAACAAGTCACACCATGGACCTCATAGTTGATGAGCATGACAGTTACATGGTCTATGTTTAGCTGGTTGCTGCTCGTGCACAACTGAACAGAATGAACTATTAGCTGATATTTAGCGAGCTAACGCTTTACTAGTTACTACAGGAAATGGGCCATGTTGCTGTGGTAACCAGTTTATTTTTACCAGCCAATCAGAGATTGATTTTGGAATTGCCCATATATTGCAAAATCTTGTAAAGTTTTGTACGTGTACAATGATTGTCATTAGTGAGCAGTTTATATTTTATCTACATGTGTCCTCAAGTATGAAAAGAAAATGTATGGGGTTACTCCCATAAAGCTGTGATGTAACTTATGCTCCAAGAAACAACATTGGCAGTTGGTAGATCTTGCATGCCTAAGTAAATCAGTGCTCTGAGTGAGACTTAGGTGTAGTTTAAATAAAAAGAAAAATAACACATTGCTAGTATAGTCTAAATAAAATGAAACATAACACATTTCTATCCCAAGCTGTGTATTTTTTTAAAAGTAGGAAGTAACTTCTTTCCATATATATATTGAAGTTTCTCATCAAAAGCAAAGTATAGCACAGAAACATGGTTTACTGACATTACAACACAAGTCAACACTCAGCAGTAACAAGACAAATCTCCTAACCCCTAGTGTCATCTTGTTGCCATAGTAAAACTTGTTCCTACCTTGTTTTATGTTTAAGTAAGACTAGAAAATTATGTTTGATATTTTAGCAAGTGGGGGGGGGGGGGTGGGAATTGTTTTTATATGTCACTGACTAAATTTTGAAATTTCAAGAATAATTTTCACAATTTCTTCCCTCTTAAATGAATGAATTGTTTTTATTTTTTAATCAACCAGAATTTGCTTGCGCAACATTCTAGAAAATTCTTCTGCAGTGCTTCAGTAGGAAAAAAGTTCTTTAAAAAAAAAAAAAAGGACAAAATTCATTAACTTTTTATTTCTTTATTTCTGCATAAAGAATTATGAATGTTTAATGATTATTTATAATATTAACTTACCATTTAGTGACATTACTTTTTAATGACCTTACTTTTTAGTGACCTTAACTTGAAATGATCTTACTTTTAGTGACCTTACTTGAAATGATCTTACTTTTATTAACCTTTTTTTTTTTTTTGTAGTGATCTTACTTTTTAGTGACCTTACATATAGTGACCTTACTTGAAGTGATCTTACTTTTAGTAACCTTTCTTGTAGTGATCTACTTTTAGTGACGTTACTTTTTAGTGACCTTAACATGCTTTGTTTTTTTTTTTAACACTTGTATTTGGCCATGGTCTGTGTATAGACATGTCTGATTTTTATGCTAGTATCAGAGTAGTATTAACTTCAGTGTTATGGAGTCAGATCATCAGAACTTTAACTTTTCCACTAACTCTGTCATAAACTTAGATACCTTTATAAACAGTATACTTCTTTAACTCCAACTCCCAACACTACTTGGAATTACTTCAGACTCTGTAAGTCCTGTAGTTTTCAACTCTACTGATTCCTTCACAGATGGTTTGTTTCTACTAATGTGAACTTTTGATTGTTAACTCCATTCACAAATGCTTCTGACTCCTCGATCCTGCTTACTTCACAGACAGTTATGTAATCTGATGTGCATCATTTTACAGACAGATGTTCTTCAGAGTCATATTCCCTAACACAGGTGTGTGAGGTTCTTATTTTTACAGCTGGGTTTGACTCAGCTTAGCAGTGACAAGTCTCCAGACCACTTCTTTCACACAGGACCCATAACCACACATAGTCTGCTCATGTGCTTGTTGACTACATGACATTTTTTCCACAACCAAAATTTGTGCCAGGATTTACTGAACAATCAGTAATTTAAAATATGAGAGAAATAGTGTGGCCAGTTTCAAAAAATATTCAGATGGCAGAAATTAAGAGAGCCTGACAGTGACTGGAAAATTTAAGGGGGAAAGAAGAAGAAAAAGAGGTAGACCAAGAGAAAAGTATTTTAACCGACTGACTAAAAAATAGGCCAGGAGAAAAGTATTTCAACTGAATGACTAAAAAATAGGCCAGGAGAAAAGTATTTAACCGAATGACTAAAAAATAGGCCAGGAGAAAAGTATTTCAACCGAACGACTAAAAAATAGGCCAGGAGAAAAGTATTTCAACCGAACGACTAAAAAATAGGCCAGGAGAAAAGTATTTCAACCGAATGACTAAAAAATAGGCCAGGAGAAAAGTATTTCAACTGACTGACTAAAAAATAGGCCAGAAGAAAAGTATATCAATCGACTGACCAAGTGACATGAAAAAAGAAAAACATCTGAAATGATCAGAAACATCAAGGATCTCATGATGGGAAAGACTGAGTTGCCAACACTAGCATAGCATGTAATGAAGGAATTCTTCACTTCTCTCATCCTAGTTTGAACTGAAAGCCCTGGGTAAATTTGAAATTTCTGTATGTATTTTTTTTTCTTTTTTTTCTTGTTGATAGCAGCTGTATAGTAGAACATACTGTCACTCTACAATCTCACAGATTATCACGTTACAGTCTCACAGATGTCCTATTAGCTAGTAATATCTGCATTCATCCAACCAAAAGGGACAAAAAAATGTGCTTTTACTTATGAATGGCCATTTCTTTGCAGCTCCTTTGGTCCATTAAGGTATTCCCTAGCTCTCAGTTGTCATTGGTAGGAACTTTTATTTTATTTTCTCTCTCAACATAACTGTTTTTCATGCATGTGATTTTATTGAGGCACTCTGTTGCAACTAACAGCTTTTTTGTGTTTCTTTTTGTGTGTGTGTGTGTGTGTTTTTTTTTTTATAGATTGGTTAGGAAATGAAAGGCTGAATTGAGATCGAGTATTGTAAAATAAATACCCGCAAATCTGTCTCTCTCCGCAAAGTTAAAAATTTCCAACAAATGAAACATTTGGACAAACCCATGAAGCATATTTTTCTTCCTTTTTAACAAAAAAAAAATTTTAATTCAGATTGGACTTAATAAAACTATGTTGACTTTAATTTGTTATATTTTGATGTACAGTATAGGTTTTTGTGGGGTTAAACTGACGTCAGTAAATTTATTTCTCACAAATTGGAAACTGATGACATGCATTTGTCTTTGATATACTACTTCCCAAAAAAATCTAGTGTAGCTAGCTAATGTGATGTGACTGTAGCTGCTGAGTTGGTTTCATCCATGATAGTAAGCAGCTGCTAAGCTGATTTGATTTAGTAGTCTGTCACTTTTTTTTTTTTTTCTTCAAATTATCAAAGCTAATTGACTTAAAATACACAGAGAAAAATATAGAGTAAAATTGTTCCTGCATTTGAGCAATATTTTACCTTTTAAAGCCTTTCTCAGAATGAAGAAACAGTGTTTACATATGAGGATGTTGCAAAGCGGTGGAGAAGGTTGTACTGCAAAGCTTCAGCTCCATGTATCATTGCCTTAACATGTCATTGCATTTTATTGGTATAACTTTCCTCGGCTCAGCTTTTGGTGTTATGTTTTAAGCTGGGCAGAATTTTTAATGGCTTTAAGAGCATTCTGTTTTCTTTTATATAAGCTTATTTCCTTCTGTCAGTTTGTTCCAGCATTTAACCCTTCTGCCAGTGATTGTTATTAGCATTTCTGTGTGATCCAGGCTTATGTATCCTTAATGTAAATGTCATTAGATCTGTGCACACTGGTGTGTGTGAAGCCACTGTATTCAGTCATTTGCATGTCCCTTGTGGAACTTTGCCTCCCTAACAGCTCTCCTGTAGGCCTCTCGGTTGTAAGCAAGATGCCCTGCTGCTGGTGCATCCAGCCACAATATTAGAGCTGTGAAAATAGCTTAATAATAAAGAAGATAGGAGCAGCATTTATGTGGTAACTAGACAGGAATCATGTGATGGCTTTAAATTGAGGACAGAGGACCATGCCATCAGTACTATGTTCCTTCTGAGCTGCATGTGGCCATACGCATAAAAAAAAAATCCATCTGGGCACTAAATTTTATATGCAGTGCAAAAGAAATCAAATGGATACTTTTGTTTCTCAATTTCCTGATATGATTCTGTGCTGTAGTAGTGCTGCGGAAAAAATGTGGCTGTGTTACGTGAGTTTGTTTTCTTGATTCTTTAGATTTTAGCATTTTTCTTCTCATGAGAACTTTAGATTATACTTTGTAATTTGATGTTATGGTGCACATTTGCACATATATATTTTTTTTTTTTGGAGAATATATTTGCACATGATTTGAAAATTTTGCATATGAACCATAAAACCTTAGAGAGCACCCAGTCTTTTCCAGTATTGACTCTCCAGTACAGAGAGCCATGTTAATGCTGCATTGCCCATGCTGTGGCTTAACACATTCAGCTTTGCTCTCATAAAGATAAAGTAATGGAGGATTTAATTTTTTCACCCCAAAATAACACCGGCAGCAGTGATAGATTTTGCATACCTATGTGAATCAGTCAGTTATTCGCATGTCCCCTGCGAAACTTTGCTTCCCTAACATCTCTCTTGTAGGCCTTTTGGTTGTAAGCAAGATGCTCTGCTGCTGATGCATCCATTTGCAGATTATCAACGATGTCTTGCAGCTATCTTCGCCTTGGTCTTCCTCTTTTTCTTTTTCCCATTATGAACCCTTCCAATACGGTCTTCTCCAAATTACCATGACATTTAATGTAATGTGAGTCAGTGCTCAGAGCAATATTTAGGCAGTCTAAATAACATGAAAAATAACACATTTCTAGACCAACCCATATTTTAAAATAATAGAGTAACTTCCTTTCAGTTTCTTTCTGCCAAAATTTCTCATCAGAATTTATTCTGGCAGGGTATGGAAATTAATCTAGGAATAAAAGAGTTAAAAGGGTTTTCTCAAGAACATCTCCAAAATTTGCACCCCAAGGTTGTATTTCAGCATCTGGGAAAGAACAAATTTCACTTTGACAAGGTTGATCACATGGGCTGACATCACATTCTGCCTTTTATCTCTGAATGTTGAGAACAAAGATGACTAAGCTAGAAAAGTGACACATTTGTTGGGCACTGGCAGATCAAGAGCTAGCCAAGCCCCTATAACAGTGGTTCCAGACTTTTTCAGACCTCTGCCTCTTTTGCCACACAGAACATATCCCTAGAATTCCCTAAAACTCCCCCCCCCCTTTATTTTATTTCTGATTACCCTTTCTGCCTCTTTCTTTCCCTTGCTGCCCCCATGGATCTTCCCACAACCCAATTTGGGAACCACTGCCCTGTTACAACACTTCCTGGTGCTGCTGATAGCATGTTCATCAACTTATTCTGCCTGGTAACTGGGTACGGCTTTGCGTTGTTCTCACGTTGGTGGAAGCTGCCCAAAGTATCCAGGTTTAACTCAGGTTCTTCAAGCAAACCACTATAATCCAACACTTTGTCCATTCTTCAACATAATCATGATGTTCGTTGCAAAGAACAATAATTCACAGTTGCAGGGAGATAAGAAAAAGAACCTGATGTTTAAACTGTCATGCTTATTAAGCATTATTTTATTACAAAGATACAACATACAAGGTGTGTCCGGTAAGTAACGAGACTGATTCCATAAAATTCGATTTGTTCAACATATACTCACATATACTTAAAATTCCTTGAAATAACATCCTTGAGCATCAATACACCATTGCCTGCGGTTCTGCCATGCATTGTAGCTTGTCTGGAAGTCTCAAACAAGGATCTCCTTCAAGGCACTCGTCACTGCAGCTTACACATCATTAGCAGTCCCAAAATGCCTTTCAAGCTTGATTTGAGTCAGGGAAACAAAAAGAAATCAGCCGGGGCCAAGTCCAGGCTGTAGGGAGGTTGGCACAGAATTACAACAGTTTGTTTTGCCAGAAACTCTCACTAGCAGTGATGTATGGCTTAGCGCATTGTCATGGTAAAGAGCCCAGGTGATGGCGATCTCTGGGCAGATGCACGTGACTCTGGTCTCCAGCCATTTAAGCACTTCCACGTAAAATGCTGCATTGACCATTTGTCCTGGTAGTATGAACTCCTTATGGGCAACACCTTTAGAGTCAAAAAAAGACAAAAGAGCATCAATTTCATCTTCAGTTTCTCATTTAATGGGCGCTTTGCGTGGTGTTCATCCTCGGCACTCTGTCTTCATTCGTTGAACGTCATGTGCCACCGAAACACTTGTGCTTTCGATAAAGCATCATTCCTGTAGGCTTTATGTATCATAGCAAGCATCTTGGTTGCAGATTTTTCAAGTTTAACGCAAAACTTTATCGCTGTGCAATACTCCTGCAGTTTGACTGTTATACGATGCTTAAACAGCTGTCCACTTCGCAAGCGATGCGCACTCTATAAAAGCTCAGAGCCAAATGATGAGATATCAGCCCTTTACCTAACATCCCCCACTAACCTTCAGGCCCAGAGAATCCGCCCCCAAGCCCTGCTGATTGGCTGAATAAAATAAGTCTCACTACATATCAGACGCATCTTGTATATAATGAATTTAAAGTAAATTTAATCAGGCAGGACTTCTATCTTCATTCTTTTGTCCATAGAATAACCATCAGTTTGATATATATTTCACCATAATGAGCATGAATAAACTAAAAGTGATGGCATGTTTACATCTGGGGAAGGAGGATAAGCCTGTTACTTTTGAAGTAGTTAAAGTTTTGGTTTCTTGTCTTTTTTTTTTTTTAATGTATTTTCACATTAATTTCCATACTGGGGGAAAGAGAACACATCAAGAATATTCCTTGCAAATTTTCTGAAATCTGAACATAAACAGTGTGCTAGACTGATCATTAGAAAAAAAAAATTTGTGAAATAAAAGTAGATTTAAAAGTTGATTAATTTTGTGGCCAAACCAAGGTGAGTTGTTGATATGATTGTGTAGATTAAGACTGACCTCAGCCTCTCGAGGAATAGGAAGTGATTGTCACTCGAGATTTGTAACTTTTGGCCCTTTCATTGATATATTCACTTTTTTTTTTTTTTTAATTAACCGTTGACCCCCAGGCTGCTCCTATGGTGTCCACAGCGGTACACACTGTAAGTTTTACTCTACCAACTTGCATGGCAGTAAACAGAGAAATTGCTGTTGTTTGTTTGTTTGTTTTGCTGCTCCAGTGAAATTAGTTTAGTTCGAAGGACATGTTCTTTTCTTTTTTTTTTTTATTTTAGAGTATCACAGTTTTCCATTGTTGTAGCATATCAGTGAAGACCATGTAGAGATTCATTTATAGAAACATGGATTTTTATGATTTGATGAGTGAAATTTTTTTTGTTTTTTTTTTTGTTATATGCTTTAACATTTTCCTGTTCAGTTTGAAAAATGAAAAACTCATGTGGAATCCACTTTATTCACAGACTTTTGTGGCAGTTTTCTTCTAGTTAGATGTTATCTCTGCACCTTATATGAATTGTAATTGTTATATGAAATTTCTAGAAAATAAGTGAATATGCAAACTTATAACTAACCTGGATAAAATGCTTTTCTTACATATAAGTAGTAATACAATTTGAACTAACCAGCTTTTTTTCTTGGAGAACTTTTGACATGGGACTTGAACTAGTTAAAACTAATTTGTCTAATGGTTTGTTGCCATGGGTTAACATAACGTATGTTGCTTTCTTGATTTGTTTTAGTTCTTTAAGAGTTGCAAATTCCAGTGTAGAAATGGCAGTGTCTATATCTAAAGTGTTGTTTAATGTGCATGCTTTATAGTATTGTGGGATTGGAAAAGAATAAAAGTTACATTTTTGAACTAGTAGGAAAGTGAATGTATATAATTCAGTGATAAAAGTTAAAAAAAAAAAAGTTAAAAAAAAAAAAACCAGCAGAGGTGAAGAAAACTTTTGCAGTTTTGAAAAATGTCAGAATGCTAATTGGGTGACAGTTGTGGAAATGTTTAAATGATGCATCAGAGTTCATGAATATTGAATATCTATTGTTTCATGTTGTTTTTTTTTTCATTATTATTTATGTTTGATGTATGACTCACAAGAATAGTTTTGCTTTTGTCTGTTACTGTACTATGGTAACCATCATTGAAGATTAATTTTACCCTCTAATTGCTACATTTTGTGTAGTGTCATTAGGCCGTGGTTGGTTACATTACACTTTGTCATTTGTGTGGTCCTTGGTGGTTTTAATCAGATCAGCTGCCCCCAACTTTCTCATGCCGGTTGTTCTGTCATTTCAGATACTTTTCTCTTGGTCTCCTCATTCATTTTCCTTTGAGATTTTCGGTGATGTCAGGTTTTCTCATTTTGTCTTCTTGGGATATGTCCAAAGGATATGCATAATCCACGTCTGCTTGCGTGGGTCATTCCAAAAAGTAAGCTATGTAGGTCTGGCATAGTGAGAAAAAATTCATGACAGCTGCTTGTAATATATGTAGAAGATGTATGGGCATATGTCAGTTTATCAGGAACTAAATCTCACGGGCAGGTTGAGACTGACCTCAGCCTCTCAAGGAATAGGAAGTAACTGCCCACACTTTCTCCATAGACCATGCTTCTAGCACACAAATGCCTACCATGTAGGTCAGCTTTTAAGTACATTATTTATAAAATGGCTCTAACATGCAGAGCAGCTTTGCATGCCGTAGTGAAAAGTGAAATTTGTAGTGGAAGCATAGGACTATGACTACATATATGATACACGTCTGTTGTTAGTGTTTTCTCATTATATTAGACCTACAAAACTATGAATGACCGTCATTAGGTTATAGTTACTTTAAATTTTTTTTTTTTTACCAGGAGATTTGGTTTCTAGTATCAGTGTGTCATTTAAACCAGTCATTCATTTGCATGTCCCTTGCGGAACTTTGCCACCCTAACAGCACTTCTGTAGGCCTCTCTGTTGTAAGCAAGATGCCCTGCTACTGATGCATCCATTTGCAGATCATCAACGATGTCTTGCAGCCATCTTTGCCTTAGTCTTCCTCTCTTTTTTTTTTCCCATTATGTACCCTTCCAAGACAGTCTTCTCTAGATTATCATGACGTATAATGTGCCCAAAATATTTAAGTTTTCTTTGTTTAATCCTCTTTACTAGCCGACCCTCTTCAATGTTAAGTTCTTGTAGTATGGATATATTTGTTCTTTTTTATGTCCATGATATTTGAAGAAGTCTTCTGTAGCATTTACATTCAAAGGCATTTATGTGTTTCTCAGCTGTTTTGTTAAGAGTCCAGGTCTCACAGGCATATGTTGTGATGGGAAAGATGCGTGCCCTTAAAAATCTTATTTTTGTAGTTTTATCTGTTCCTCTCCACAGCTTCTTTAGCTGTTTTACTTTTTGAAGAGCATAGATGTCCTCCTTTTAGTTTCCCTCATTTATCTCCATTATTAGTTAGTAGTGATCCAAGATATTCAAAACTCTCCACTTCTTCCAGATTTTCCTCATTGATACATATATCAGCTGCCTTGTTTGTTTTGTCAGTTGTCATCAATTTAGTTTTCTTCGCTTTAAGATAAAGGTTTTGTCTTCACTGTTCTTACAGACTGACATAATTAGTTTTTCCATTCCTTTTTGTGTTGTGGACAGTAATATTGTGTCATCATCATATCTGATCTCTGGTATTTCACAACCTCCAATTGTTATGGCATCATAATATTCTTTGTCTACATCTTCTCTAACATTCCTCATTATATTTTCAGTATACAAGTTAAATAAGTAAGGCGACAGTATGCACCCCTGAAGGACCCCTTGTTTTATGTCAAACCAAGTTGTTTCACCATTTATTCTTACTGCTGCCTGTTGGTCTAGATACAACAGTGATATTAATTGTATCAAACGTGTTGGAAATCCCATTTTTTTCATTTTTTCCCAATTATTTCCCATTATTGTATCCAAAACTGAATTGTACGATTTCTGCAATCAACAGAAAGATCTGGTGGAGGTTGTGGGTAGAGGAGGGGGGGGGGAGAGAGGTGGTGAAGGAAAAGATAGCCACAGTGACATCAGAACCAACTAGTTGAGAACCCCAACTAGGACAGATGCCTGCAACCCTTTTCTAGACAGATGTTTTAAAACAAAAATTTCGCCTGTCGGTAAGCATTCTTAATGAGAGTGGAGCCTAATTCACTGGTGGTTCTATTCTATGGAGATATCCATGTTGTTTTATGTATCTCTTTGTGTGGAAATATTGTTCCTCCAATGACCATGCCCTCTGTTCAACATATTTCAATTAATCTTGCTCCATTCTGATTTACCATATCAATTCCTTCTTTCCCCGTTACTTTTTTAATGTCAGTGTATCTTTCTAATTTCTAGTTTTCTAATTATTAGGTGGTTTGGGTCATTGTGTGGAAAATAAGTTTAGACATATTAAAAGTCTTTTTCACCGTAAGATAATGGTAAAATCCCCATTTCCATGCCATTAAGACATATTTAGGATATGATGTTAGGCCCGTATTTCCAGGACCTTCAGCACATGAAAGTGTGATGTGGTCAGTATCACGCCTGGCTGCATTTACCTTTCCAGATTTCACTGGTACCCATTTTTAGAGGCTTAGTGGATCCCTGGGCCATTTCAGTGTGCTGGTACCAGAAAAAATTCCCCACTGCTGGGGCTCAAATCTTGCTGCCTCCTGGTACCTCCAGAATACTAGACTGAGCCAACCAGGCTGGCTCCTGGTACCACCAGAATAGTAGACTGAGCCAACCAGGCTGGCTCCTGGTACCACCAGAATAGTAGACTGAGCCAACCAGGCTGCCTCCTGGTACCACCAGAATAGTAGACTGAGCCAACCAGGCTGCCTCTACGCTTGAAATATATATTACATAAAGCAATCATCACTATGTTATTTTTTTAAAAGTTCATGGTAAACATTATTCTTGTAACAGGGTGTTATATTTCATTTATATATCTTTTTAACCACAAAAAGTTATTGGTATCAAGAGAATTGTCCTGTAGATAGCACTCGTGCATTATAGTCCGGTTTCATTTTGCAGACTTGAAAACAGAGAACATTTGTGCCTTTCAATTTAGATTCCTGGATGGCTCTTGTTGTTCTTTAGAATTTCACACACATGTTCCATCAAACCTGTTTATGTTTCGATTTGTTGTTCTGTTATCACATTGCCTATTTTAAATGGCCAATATATTACAGAAACATGGTGAGCTTATTGATATGCCGCTTTACAGATCTCTCGTGTGTTCTGATCATCTCTCCATGATTCCTCTTGGTTTCATAATAACTTTGATGCCCAGTTGTGTGTTGCTTTGCTCATCCCTTTCCAACAAGTCTCTTTTTTTTGTTTGTAAAAGAATTTGCCACTGTGTGACTGTTTTTTCAGCATTTTCATGGTATTCTGTATGTCTTCTATCATTCCCTTTTTTATAGCATTGCTTTATTCCTCCTTGTTAACATTTCTTTTCATACATTTTTTTGTTTTTGGTTGTTTAAAATCAATCTTTCTTATTTATTTCAATTTCAGGATATTAATCAGCATTTTATTTCTCCCTTAAAAAAAAAAAAATTATGTGAGTGTTGATATTTTAAAAGGACCTGCAATCTCTTGCTGTGTCTTAGTGATAGTTTTGCTGTTATTTGCCTTTTTTTTTTCCTTCTACTTCTGTGTCAGTTTGTTTTTCTGAATTGCTGGCCCTTGACTGCTTGTGGTGGCATGCAGGCAGTCAGTTACTTCCAAGTAAGATTAAGCTAGGTCATAGTCTGTGTGGAAGTTTCATATATATATATATATATATAAACTGCTTGGGCTTCACGAAAGATGCTGATGTTGAAATAAAAGACAATTTCTATAACCAACTACAACAACTCATTAACAAAGTGCCCAAACATGAAATCTTAATTGTCATGGGAGACTTCAGCACCAGGGTAAGGAAAGATAACACTGACGTTAAAAAAGTAATGGGGAAAGAAGGAATTGACACGGTAAATCAGAACGGAGCAAGATTAACTGAAATATGTCTAACAGAGGGCATGGTCATTGGAGGAACAATATTTCCACACAAAAAGATACATAAAACAACATGGATATCTCCAGATGATAGAACCAGAAACTAGATAGATCATTTTTGTATTAGAAAGTAATTCAGAACATCTCTGATAGATGTAAGAGCATATAGGGGTGCAGATGTCAACAGTGATCACAATCTGTGTATAGGGAAAATAAGACTAAAACTGAAAAGCCAGCACAAGAAAGCAATACACAGAAAGATAAATAACCACAGGCTACAGGAAGAAAATACTAACAGGAACTTACCAAACAGTTTGCAGCACTCGGTGAGATTGAGGGGGCAGATATAGATGAATTATGGAACTCTTATGGCACAGCCATGACCACAGCAAGCAAAAGCAAGTGCTGGACTGCTAAAAACGAGTAGAAAAGGATGGATATTAGATGGAAATACATACATGAAAGATGAGCAGCCAGATTAGCCATGTTGAATGTAAAGACAAATCTTGGAAAATTTTTGGCAAAAGCAACGTACAAAGAACTAGACAATAAAGTAAAAAGCTCAGCAAGAAGGGATAAAAGAGAATAACTGGACATTACGGTGAAAGAAGCAGAGAAGGCAGCAAAAACAGGAGACAGCAAAACTCTATATAACATACAGAAGAGGCTAACAGGTACTGTTGCATCTAAAGAAAGACCAATCCTCAGCAGAACTGGCACCTTATCAAATAAAGATCAGAAGAAAGATGGGCGAAACACTTCCAAGAAATACTTAATCGACCACACTCAAATGAATTAATAAATCTTGAAACCGATTTACCAATCCCACAACTAAATGTCAACCTAGATGAAATTACATAGCATGAAATTGAAACAGCAGTGAATCTAATGGCTAACAACAAAGCTGTAGATGCAGATGAAGTAACAGCCGAAATGTTAAAAGCTATTAACAGTGACAACATGAGCAAACTACAGAGAATGTTTAATAAAATTTGGAAAGAAGAAAAGGTCCATTCTAAATGGGAAAAAAAAAAGAAATAATTGTTAAAATACCCAAAAAAAGGCAACATTAGTGACCATAATAACTGGAGAGGAGTAACCTTACTATCAGTTGTGTCAAAAGTATTTTGCAAAGTTGTTATGAATAGAATTAAAGATGTAGTGGATACTGCAATGAGAGAAGAACAAGCAGGATTTCGAAAAGAGAGAGACCGTCTCAAGCAGATCTTTACTCTAAGAATAATACTTGAAGAACATATTGAAAAGCAAAAACCATTAATCCTCAACTTCATAGACTTTAAAAAGACATTTCATAGCATACACAGAGATTCATTGTGGAGAATTTTAAGACTATATGGAATACCATCTAAAACTGTCAGCATCATTAAGGATCTCTACAACGGATATGTTTGCCCAGTCAAGACAGAAGAAGGAATGAGCGAATAGTTTCAGATTGAAACAGTCATGAAACAAGGATGTATATTATCTCTCATGCTTTTTGGAATTGCCATAGACTTTATAATGAAAAAAATGCTGCACAGGTAACACAGGTATTGATTGGGTACATGAGACCCAACTGGAATATCTTGATTTTGCAGATGACATAACTCTTATCAATGACAATGTGAAATTGATGCAAAAAAAAAAACAGATACCCTGTCTTCATTGGCTAGTAAAATGAGACTTGAAATTAACAAGGAAAACACAAAAATAATAAAACTTCTCATTAATCAAGAAGGAAAAATATACATAGAAGGAACAGCTTGTGAAGAAGTAAATCATTCTGCAAACCTTGGCAGCTACATAGACCAAGATGGTGACACCAGAAAGAAAGTTAGAATTCAAATTGCAAAAGCAGCACTGACCTTCAAGAATCTTGAGAACATATGGCATTCAGAAGTTAAGATTATTCAATTCAAATGTAATATCCACCCTAATTTAGCTGGAAAACAACTAAATAAATAGACAAGAAATTAGACTCTTTTGAAAACAAATGGCTGAGGAAAATACTCAGTACAAAATGGAATGAATTCAACAACAATGCAGAGATAAGACAGACGAGCAAACAACAACCTGTCTCATGGGAGATCAGAAAAAGAAGATGGAGATACGTCGGTCATGTGATGAGAGGAAACAGTCAGAGAATCTCAAAACAAGCTATCAGGTGGAATACAACAGGCCAAAGAAACGTCCACATGAAATTCTAAAGAGGACACTGTTAAGAGAGGCCATTTAGTGGGCATAATAAGAGGTTGAAAAGCTTGCCAAAAACAGGAAAACTTGGCGAACTACATTTTGAGCCTTATGTGACATTTAATGGCAGGAGAAAGATGTAAGAAGAAAATATGTACGTATGTGAATATATATTTATTTACATATATGTATATGTAAATATATATATATGTATGTATGTATATATTTGTATATGTATATATATGTGTGTGTATTCCATAGTTATATATATATATATATATATAATGTTATACATAGAAATATATGTATGTATATATGTGTATATATGTGTGTATATATATATGTATATATGTGTATATATTTATGTATATGTATGTGTGTATATATATGTATGTTTATGTAAACATGCATATGTATACATATATATTTTTTTTTCCAAGTTATGAATGGTGTAGAGTACAAAATGAGGCAAGTGTGAAGATGATTTGACAGTTTTAGTACCACATACATATGATTATGTAGATGCTACAGTGGCATAGTGGTTAGTGTACTCAACCTGCCATTCAGAATGTCCCTCATTCAGTTTCACATTGAAGCAGAATTTTTTTCAGACCAACTGGCCACAAAGGCAATCCACCTAAAAAAAATCTTTAAAAAAATGGGTACCTGGGGTTTCCCTAGGCAGATGAAAGAATCAATGGCATGTGCCAGGATTCCAACCTCAAATGCTGTAGTGGCCTAGAAATGTGAAGACACTAATATTTCACACCCCTACAGTATATAAATATCATAGACACAAAAAAAAAGAACAAATATATCCATACTACAAGAACTTAATATTGAAGAAGGCTGGCTAGTAAAGAGAATTAAACAGAGAAAACTTAAATATTTTGGATGCATTAAATGTCATGAGAATTTAGAAAAGACTGTCTAGGAAGGGTACATAATGGGAAAAAAAAAGAGGAAGACCAAGGTGAAGATGGTTGCAAGACATCGTTTATAATCTGCAAATGGATGCTTCAGCGGCAGGGCATCTTGCTTGCATCCGAGAGGCCTACAGGAGAGCTGTTAGAGAGGCAAAGTTCCACAAAGGACATGCAAATGACTGACTGACTGACAGCGTACAAATGCTATGGGACATAGATAGATGTATAACTTTGTATATGCATATAAATATTCCAGTATATTTTGTGCATCAGTTGGTTGCATCTAAATCATGCATATTTTTTATAGTATTTATGGTACTTGAACAGAACTTTATTATATGTTTGTCTTTTATGTATTGATATAAATGCATACATCATTAAGACTTTAATTATGTGAAATTCCTCTTGATTTGCTGTGTTCCATGCATGAATTTTTCATGTAATTTTGTTATTAAAATATATATAAATATTTAATATAATATTGATTTAATATGTTAATGAACAGTTCTTGTCATTTTAATGTTTTGCTCCATACTTTTGTCTGAAAAATTTTATTGCAAAAATCACATCAGTATAGCATATTAAAAAAAGAGGTCAACCATGTGAAACTCTAAAGAGGACATTATTAAGAGAAGCCAGTGTAGCGGGCATAACATTCCTTGATGAAGTTGAAAAACTTGCTGAAAACAGGAATACTTGGCAAACAACTATGCAAGTCCTATGTGATGTTTTACTGCACAGGAAGGATGTAAGATAGCATATTAAGACTTTTTTTCCCCTTTGCTGTAAAATGTTAATCCTTTACTTTTGTCAGTATAGCGTGTTAATTCATGCTTCTCATCAGTCTGATGTGTTAGTACACAGTTCAAGACTCTTGTGGGACATTTGTAAGCGTTAAAACATACGTTATAGGGAAAGGGGGAAGGAATGTTAACAGCGTATATTGTTCACATATTAACATAAGAATTATGCCAGAAAGCTGCTTTGATTGTATTTCATTAGGTTGTTTCTAAATAAGTGAAATTAGGGTCCATTAGTTTAAAAATAAATATTAGGAAACACTTTCCAGATCAGAATCTATTGCTTATGAACCAAACTATCCAGGAGGGAATTCTTTAAATTATCGCACTTTGAAGGCATGCTAGGGCAAGTGCAGGTGTAGATCAGCTTAATGATAGAAACATAACTAAAGATTTAATAAAATCAATACTTCTTATCTTGAAAGAGAAAATCAGATAAGGTTTACTGAAGCTGGCCAGTTGAAAAATAGATGGCAGAGTGGTTTATTCCACTTCTCTTCAAAGGAAGTGGTCAGTGGTTTTGGGCTTTGCCTGGAGATGCCACTGTCAAACTCATCTGTAATAATTGGCATCTGGTTCTTCCTAGAAGTGTAACTGTATCTCCTGTATATTTCAGTGGCATGTAAAAGGGCTGTTGGAAACATATTAACCATATAAAATCATTATGTATTACAAAGAAGCACACATTGCATGGGCAATGATATTCATGTTATGTGTGTTACATTTGTTCATGTGAATGGATGTTTAGGATGAAATGCTTTAGACAGAAACATGTTAAATACATTTTTGTCAACAAATTCCCATATGTAAGTATACTTACACACATTTACACATATCTGCATTCATATGCTCGTCTTTCCACAGGTGAGGGAGCAAGGAAAGAGAGCAATGGCAGATTTTAAGACAAAATTTTCGGGGGTCAGTTAACAACTTTGCTTATTTCGATTGTTTTAATGTACTTACGTCATTTTTTAAAAATTGCTTGATTGCTGTTAAAAAAAATACTTTCATTACTTACATTATTTTAAAACTACTTTCATTACTTTTAGTTATTCAGTTAAGACAGGCCATCATCCATGCAGCCTAGATGCATCCGTGGGTGCTCCAGTCTCCTCCTCAGTATCTTTTTCAGCGTACAGTAACTGATTACACCCATTCTTTGTCAGTTTACCAATCCATCTGGAGCTCTTGAATCGTTTTTTTTTATTTTTTGCCACCCGAAATTTCACTGCCAACTCTTTAATTCTTGATAGCAACATTGATTTAGTTATCACTGAAGTGCCTTGTTCATTCAGATCCTTTTATAGCACTGATGACATCTGCTCGATCCATTGACTGTCCTTCCTCTGTGACAGCTGGGTTGGCCAGTTGATCTGCTCTCTTTCATATCCCTTGACACCCGCATAGTCTGGTACAAAAGTGAAGGTCAGTCAATGGATATGTGGCATTTGCAGGGATTCAAGTTACCGTTGCCTCCGAGCGATGGCCTGAATTTTCATTAGCATGTTTGAGTCTCTCAGAATTGCTGTATTTTTTAATATTGCTTAATCAGAGTAAATTATCTGTCATGATTTCTAACAGATTTATATAAATAATATGGTATTTATTATGGAGAGAGAGCTGTCTGTTGTGATGCCGGGGCAGTCATACTGGATCTCCTCCTGGGAACAAATGTGTTAAGAGCACACTTAACATAGTCTTTGTGAGACAGGGAACATAGATCTGTTTGCTTAAAAACTCTGACCTACTTCTGTAGCCCAGAAACCTGTAGCAGTCAACACTAATTGTAATTGTTATTTTTGTCAAATGTAATGTCAGGTTGGTGGACGGATGGGGGCATGGAGATTGCCGGCGGGAATGAGGAAAATCTGGTGTGAAACCAGCGAATCCAGGATGTGACAAGAATATGTCTCTTTACAACAATGGCTATCAGAATGATGTAAACAAAACAGAGCCAGCAGACTATAGATGATGGGGAATGGATATCATTGAGGCACTCATCAGATTCCTCATCCCAAAGTTGGCGTGTCTCTGTGGAACTGTCTTAAAGCCGTTTGGCTTGACAGCATTGCATGCTGGATCTGACGTGGAGAGGGGGCTTAAGTACAGCCACCAGAGGCTGGAAAACAAAGTTTTGGCCAGGCCAGCCTACAGCACTGTCTTCATGGCAGTCCAAGCAAGACCACAGTCTGCCCTAGTAAGGAAAGGTGCTGAAGTCGGAGGTACCCAGCCAAAAGACACATCACAAAAATCAGGGTGCCACGCATTATCGCCAGTGTGCGTACAAAGAAGAAGAAGATACTGGATCTCCAGCTTACTTTTGCTACATAGCAACACTACTTGGTGAAATGTAGCATCAGTGCTTTGTGAAAGCATCACAACACTCTGGTCAACTAGGCAAAGGATTGATGCACTTCCATGTCATGGCAGTGCTAATCTTTTAAGACATCTGAATCCTTTACCATCTTCAGCTCATAATTTGATACAGACTTTGTAAAATCTTACAGTTATCTTGGTTCTGAGTCAGAGTTAAAAGTTTTTTTTTTAAATGTATTTATTTAAAAAAAAATTCTTTTTGTTACCATTGAAAAGCTGACAGAAAATGAGAACAAGAGTGGAAGTAACCACCAGTTGTCAAAAGGAGTTGCACAACCGAAGCCTGTCAAAACAAGACCAGTCACATCTCATTCTGGAAACATTAGAACTAAACGGGTAAGACTGTAAATGAGCAGAGAAAAATATATATATATATATACATTTTAAAATTGTCACATGATATTTTTTTTCATCAGTATACCATAGAAAATGTGGGAGCAATGCAGCTGTTAGAATGACTTCTCATAGCATGTGATTCACATGATATAATATTCACATAATAATCAGGTTTGAGTCACTTTATGCATTTCCCATTTTTGATGTTTTACAGTTGTTTTTTTTCCCTTTCTTTTTTTCTCTTTATAATAATTTTTTTTTTTTACAATTGTTGACATGCAGCCAGCACGCCCACCTCCACCCACAAGAGCCACCCAGTCAGAGTATGAGAAAAGGTAAGAGATATAATGATCATGTATGATTGGTCACTTTGTTGTGTTTGATTTAAAGTTAATGCAGAACATAATGCACACAGTAGATTAGCATGATCATCATCAGTGTCTTATCAGAGACACCAAATGAAGAAATGCCCTATAGTTACCATACAGTAATGTTTCATGCCTAAGTTATAATTCTACTATGTGCTGTGGTTGCCTAGATATCATATATATATATATGTGCATATGCAGGAAACTCTCTACCGTAGAGAGCGGAACAACAACACAACTCCTTCAGATCATCAGAGGAAGTACCCCCCCCCAGACAAGTGTTTTGGCCCTATTAAACTCCTGACACTCTAAGGGGGGTGGGCCCCTCTGGGTCATGACTCCCAGAGGTCTTGTGAGTTGTTGTTTTTTTTCCGGTCCCAGGATTGAACCCATGATCTTCCAGCTGGCACTGCACTTTTTGAAGTGCGTCTTTAGCGATTTAGCTACGGAGGACTGGTATTGGTTGCGGCAAATAAAATTACTTATGTTCCCAATGCTTGTTTCGCATACTCCACAGCCAACATGAGGCTTTTTCTGCTGTTTCTGAAAGGCTTCTCAATGCCCTTGCTCTTGCTTGTCCCTTTATACCCAGTTGCTTACATAGGTCATATGCTGATGTTGCAACGAATCCTCTCGCTCCCACTTCTACAGCTATCACTTTTGCCTTGATTCCTGCCCCCTGCCTCAGTTGCTTGACCAGATCATTGTACTTCTCCAATTTGAATAAGTACTGTTCCTCTATTCTAGTTTCGTATGGGACCATAAGCTCGATCATTATTAATTCCTGTTTTTCTGTGGAGTACACTACAATGTCCGGTCGCATTCCTGTGCTCTTGATGGCAGTTGGGTATTCTCTTCTTCCTGGAAGGTCCGCTATCACATCCCAGTCATTTGTACCATCTAGCAGTGATGGTAAGGGAATGTCCCTGATTTCAATATTTGATGTCGTACCAGCACCTATGAAGTATTTAGGTGGGACCTCAACTCTTTTGCTGTTATTTGCTTTATCTTTTGCCCTGTCTATGATGGCTACTAGTTCCTGCAACACTCTGTTGTGCCGCCAGGTGTACCGTCCTTGCCCTAAAGACACTCTACATGCTGACAGCACATGTTCCAATGTTTGCCTTTCATTGCAGAGAGGGCACTTTGTATCTTCTGATATATATATATATATATATATATATATATATATATAGCAAGATAAATAAAGAAATAAGATGCAAGTGCAGAGAAGCAAAGGAAGCGTGGTTAAATGAGCAATGTAGACAGATAGAGGATTCTCATAATAAAGACAGCAAAAACATGCACAAATGAATTAGTGAACTCACAGGCAGGAGAACAAAATATACCACAGGATGCCTGAAATCAAAAGAAAGTAAAATGTTAATGGGAAAAGAAGACATTATGGACAGATGGACAGAATACATCAGTGAGCTATATGGAGGAGAAAGACCAGAATTAGCACCAGATAGTGAAAACTGTGATGGACCACCAGTACTTGAAGATGAAATCATAGAGGCTATCAAACACATGAAGAAAGGAAAAGCAACTGGGCCTGATAATATAACAGTAGAAGAAATAGAGACACTAGAGGAGACAGGAATAAAAATAATAACCAAGTTACTAAATGACATTTACAACAGTGGTTATATGCCCAGTGACTTGCTTAAATCCACATTTATAGCACTACCAAAGAAACCAGGTGCAAAGGAATGTGATGAACACCAGACTATCAGCCTCTCATGTCACATAACGAAGCTACTTCTGAGAATCATTATGAGAAGAACAAGGAAAAAGATAAAAATGGAAATAGCAGATGAACAGTTTGGATTTGTTGAAGGAAAGGGAACACACAATGCCGTTTATGCTTTACGAGCACTAACAGAAAGAGCTTTAGAAGTACAGAAAGATCTCTACTTATGCTTCATTGATTACACCAAGGCATTCGACAAGGTGAAACATAATGAAATTATTAAAATGCTTCAAGACATCAGCATAGATGGCAAAGACCTGAGGATTGTAAAACTTCTATACTGGCAGCAAGAAGCAGCAATTTGAGTTGAAAATAGAACTGGAAAATATCAACCTATAAAACATGGGGTGCGACAAGGATGTGTACTATCTCCAGACCTTTTTTCTCTGTACAGCGAGAATATTCTAAGAAAGATCATCACATAACCAGGCATAAAAATTGGAGGATACAATATTAACAACCTTCAGTATGCTGATGACACAGTACTGATAACTGAGAACCAACAAGACCTGCAAAATCTCTTGGATAAAGTTGCCAAAGAAAGTGAACAGAAAGGCCTTACTTTGAACATCAAAAAGACAGAGACCATGGTTATATCTAAGAAACAGAATCCACCAACATGCAGTATAAAATTAAATGGAACTATTCTAAAGCAGGTGCAGAAATTGAAATACCTTGGAGCAGTAATAACTTCAGATGGGAAATGCAGAACAGAAATTAGGAACAGAATAGGCTAAGCAAAGACTGCATTTCAGAGAATGAGAAACATATTATCCAACACATCCTTATCAATGAATGTTAGAAAACGAGTCCTAAAATTGCTATATTGAACCCTTCTTGTTAAATGGAAGGGAATCATGGACAATAAGCAGGTCTGACAAAAATCATTGGAAGCAGCAGAAGTGTGGTTTATTAGAAGAATGTTGCGAATTCTCAGAACAGCAAAAATAACTAATGAAGAATGTATGAGAAGAGCTGAAGAGACAAAAACCTTGTCAAAAAGATAAGAGAGAGACAATGTACTTTCATAGAACATGCAATGAGAAGAGGGGGCATTGAAAATATTATAACAGTAGGAAAAATAGAAGGAAGAAGATCAAGAGGAAGACCAAGAGAAATGATACTGGACAGTCTGACGGGATGGTGTGAGAGGAGATCACCAACTGAACTGATGGCCTGTATGAAGGATCGTGTACTCTGGAGAAGCATAATAGCCAACGCCAGTCGGCATGGCACCTGATGATGATGATATATATCAACAACAACAGTATTACAACAACAACAATGTATATATATATATATATATATATATATATATTATAGTTGTTGTTGTTGTTGTTGTTGTTGTTGTTGTTGTTGTTGTTGTTGTTGTTGTTGTTGTTAGTAAGGTAAAGTGCACTAATAATATGTCACTTTATGGGTGTATGGATATATTTCTCTACAAAAGATTTTCATGCATGTGTCTAGTTCAGTCAAGTTCTGTGAACATTGGTCTGGTGTGGTATTAATTTTCAGTCATCCTTGTTGTTCATTATGAGGTTGTTCAGCATCTCATGTACAAGATTCCATGGAGCTGAACTGACTGTCAGAGGATGACTCCAGCCATCACTGCCAGTGAGTCTGGTTGGGAGCCAAAGATGGTTATGTTAAAATGATGACATGGTCATTACGGACAGTGAGCCACAACTGGCCAAAACCCAGTACAAAAGAATTCTTCAAATATGGACACAAAAAGGAACAAATATATCCATACTACAAGAACTTAATATTGAAGAAATTTGGCTAGTAAAGAGGATTAAAGAGAGAAAACTTAAATATTTTGGACACATTAAACATCGTGATATTTTAGAGAAGACTGTACTGGAAGGATACATAATGGGAAAAAGAAAGAGAGGAAGACCAAAACGAAGATGGCTGCAAGACATCGTTGACGATCTGCAAATGGATGCAGCAGCAGCAGGGCATCTTGCTCACAACCGAGAGGCCTACATGAGTGATGTTTGGGAGGCAAGGTTCCGCAAGGGACATGCAAATGAATGAATGAATGAGTAACAAGCTCAGACTGGATAATGAGGGCAAGGCTTGTCATGGTCTCTTTTGTGGTGAAGTCTCCAGAAAAGCTCTTTTTTTGGGGGGGAGGGGGGGGGGTTCATTAGGTAAAAACCATTCTGGGTCTTCAAGCTAGTTACTGAAACCCTCTTCTAGTTTGTTACAGTGCTTGGGATCCCAACACCTTTCCAGAGTCAATTGCTAAGAACGTCCTGCATAGAACAAGAGACCGGCCATATTGGAAATCATCGTGGCACTGTTATGTTTACCTACACTGCTCTCGACAAACAGGCTTTTGTGGTGCTCAAGAAATTTTGAGATATGCAAAGGAAGACCTGTTTAATAATGATGAAAGATCAACATCTTTCTTGCTGCCACATTTGAGGATAATTTTCCCAGCGAAATTAGTAAAAATCAGTTGTGTTCTGTTGTATGTCTTCTTGCTATATCTGTATAGTAAAATGCCTGCAAAAAGCAGAGGAGAAAGCTTAAGAGAAAAACAGATGGACAGCATCACAGATTGATGAAGGGAAAAGAAAACTTCCAATATTGACCATAGCAGCCATATCTTATGAGAATTATCCAGGGATGCTATTATGACATAGCGTCACATTCAAATTATTCATGACATATAGTGTTGCAGTCAAGTCACTGTGTCTTATAGTGCTCCAGTCAAGTCCGTCATGGCATATAGTGTTATTGTTGCAATCAAGTCCATCATGACACACAGTGTTAGTGTTGCAGTTCCAAGTCTATCATGACACACAGTGTTAGTGTTGCAATCCAAGTCCATCATGGCATATAGTGTTGCAATCAAGTCCATCATAGCATATAGTGTTGCAATCAAGTCCATCATGACACACAGTGTTAGTGTTGCAGTTCCAAGTCTATCATGACACACAGTGTTAGTGTTGCAATCCAAGTCCATCATGGCGTATAGTGTTGCAATCAAGTCCATCATGGCGTATAGTGTTGCAGACACGTCCTTCATGGCAGATAGTATTGCTTTCAAGTCCTCTAGGACAGTCTCAGCTGTGATTGCCAAATCCTAGTAGCTACTCATGATCTCTTGGATTGAATTCAGACAGAATCTTAACAGAGTCAAGACTGAGTTGATTGAATTCAGACAGAATCTTAACAGAGTCAAGACTGAGTTGATTGAATTCAGACAGAATCTTAACAGAGTCAAGACTGAGTTGATTGAATTCAGACAGAATCTTAACAGAGTTGAGACCAAGTTGATTGAATTCAGACAGAATCTTAACAGAGTCGAGACTGAGTTGATTGAATTTTGAGTTCCTGTTAATATCTGATAGGTCCTAAGAATCTGTTGGTTTTTTGTTTTTTTTGGTCTTAAATAGAATTCTCTCAGAAGCAGATATGAAGCAGCATACACAAAAATGTCATCATTGGAATATGTCATTGCTCTAGATACACATACAATGAGACACATCTTGTGCAACAGATCCATATCAATGGAATCAAGATTCCAAGTACTTGAAGGTTACATCAAGCCACTTTTGTTTTATTGGGTTTGGTGCATGGTCTATAAACAAGAGAGTACAGCGAGAAATGGAGGCCATGGAAGTGTATTTTATAAGAAGGATGTTGAAGGTACCATGGACAGCCAAGAAAACCAATAAAGAAGTCTTAAGAGAGGCTGGAGTTAAAAAACAAATTATAGCAAAGATCAGAGGCAGACAAGTGAGATTTATAGGACATTTCCTGAGAAGAGGAAAATTGGAACACACTGTGGCAACTGGAAAAATTGAGGGAAGAAGAGACAGAGGAAGATAGAGAGAGAGAAGTTACTGGATGGGCTGTCGGTGTGGCTAGGAAGAAAGTCACCGGCAGATCTCATAATCAACGCAAAAGACAGGGAGTTGTGGAGAGAAATGATTGCCTACGCCACGCAGCACGTCACTTAGATAGTTAGATAGATATACTAATATTTTGTTTCAGTAGAACTGTTGATCAGGCTGGCTAGAAATCTCAAGTCATGAGAACATTGCAAAACTGTGCCATCAGAGTCTGTCGGCATAAAACCTTTAACTCTTCAGTAACCAAATGGTTTATAGTAACATAATAAAAATTGATGCAGCACGTGAAATAATTTCTTTACTCTTTTTTACCATTTTAATAGGAACAAGCCAGCACTGTGTGTCCAGTACACAGTAGATAGAACTGATGAAGCTCAGGTACAGCTTAGCTATCAAAGAGTGGACATGAATTTGATGACAGACAGTGACATCCAAGCTGCAATGCAGAAGTCTACTAGTTCAGACATATTCACTGGACAGAGAGAGGTAGGACTTTGGTTTGTTTGTTTTTTTTTCCTGTTCTTCTTGTTAGGGCATAACATGTTTTTGTCTTTATATTATTCTTATAGTATTCAGTGTTTCTGTTTATATTTTTCTTACAGGATTTAACATGTTTATATTTTCTTATAAGATTTAGCATTCTTGACTTTATATTCTTCGTATAGTATTTAATGTTTGTCTTTGTATTATTCTTATAGTATTTAATGTTTGTGTCTTTATATTCTTCTTATAGTATTTAATGTTTGTGTCTTTATATTCTTCTTATAGTATTTAATGTTTGTGTCTTTATATTCTTCTTATAGTATTTAATGTTTGTTGTCTTTATATTCTTCTTATAGTATTTAATTTGTGTCTTTATGTTCTTCTTATAGTATTTAGTGTTTGTCTTTATATTCTTATTTAATGTTTGTCTTTATATTATTCTTATAGTATTTAATGTTTGTCTTTATATTATTCTTATAGTATTTAGTGTTTGTCTTTATATTATTCTTATAGTATTTAGTGTTTGTCTTTATATTATTCTTATAGTATTTAATGTTTGTCTTTATATTATTCTTATAGTATTTAATGTTTGTCTTTATATTATTCTTATAGTATTTAATGTTTGTCTTTATATTATTCTTATAGTATTTAGTGTTTGTCTTTATGTTCTTCTTATAGTATTTAGTGTTTGTCTTTATGTTCTTCTTATAGTATTTAATGTTTGTCTTTATATTATTCATATAGTATTTAATGTTTGTCTTTATATTATTCTTATAGTATTTAATGTTTGTCTTTATATTATTCTTATAGTATTTAATGTTTGTCTTTATATTATTCTTATAGTATTTAGTGTTTGTCTTTATATTATTCTTATAGTATTTAATGTTTGTCTTTATATTATTCTTATAGTATTTAATGTTTGTCTTTATGTTCTTCTTATAGTATTTAATGTTTGTCTTTATATTATTCTTATAGTATTTAATGTTTGTCTTTATATTATTCTTATAGTATTTAATGTTTGTCTTTATATTATTCTTATAGTATTTAATGTTTGTCTTTATATTATTCTTATAGTATTTAGTGTTTGTCTTTATATTATTCTTATAGTATTTAATGTTTGTCTTTATATTATTCTTATAGTATTTAATGTTTGTCTTTATGTTCTTCTTATAGTATTTAATGTTTGTCTTTATATTATTCTTATAGTATTTAATGTTTGTCTTTATATTATTCTTATAGTATTTAATGTTTGTCTTTATGTTCTTCTTATAGTATTTAATGTTTGTCTTTATATTCAAAGTGGTTAGTGCGCTAGTCTCCATGGTGAAAGTTAGGGGTTCGAATCCGGCCAGAGGCACCCTAGTTACACAGCTGTAGAAATGGTTACCTGACTTCTTCTGGAGCTGGGGAAGCAAAGGCAGTCAGGTGTGATGCTGACCACATCACCCTCTAGTGTGCTGACAGGTCAAGGAAAATATGGGCACTAACACCATATCCCTATATGCCTCTAAGGCATGACAGGGTTACCTTTATGTTGTTCTTATATGTATTTAATATTTGGCTTTATGTTCTTATAGGATTTAATGTGCCTGACATTATATTTGTCTTAGAGGATTTTACATGTGTATTCTTCTTCTAGGACTTAGAATATTTGTCTGTGTATTCTTCTTGTAGAACTTATATATTTGATGTTATATTCTTCTTATAGGATTCACCTTCTTATAGGACATAGCATTTGTGCAATCTTCTTGTAGATCTTAACATTTGTGTATTGTTTCTTGTAGGTCTTAACATTTGTACATTCTTCTTGTAGGACTTTAATGTTTGTGTATTTTTCTTGTAGGTCTTAAAGTTTGTATATTCTTCTGGTATGAGTTTGTTTTTATATTTTTATTATGGGATTTAACATGATCGTCTTTATATTCTTCTAATGAGATTTAACATGAATTTATTCTTCATGTAGGAGTTATCATAAATGACTTTATATTCTTCTTAGAGGATTTAACGTGTCTGTCTTTGTATTTCTGTCATAGGACTTAACATGCGTGTGTTCTTCTTGTAGGATTTATCATATTTGTCTTCATATTCTTCCTATAGATTTACCATCTTTGTTTTTGTATTCTTCTTGTATTTGTGCTGTTTTTATGTATATTACTTGTTTTTGTTTTCTTTTTTTTTGAGGGGGGGGGATTTTAAATTTCACTTTCTTTTTCTTTTCTATTCTTCTTTTTCTTTCTTTCTTTTTTTTTGTTTGTACTTCATTCATCAAAAATTGCTGCCTTTTTTTTGTTTGTTTGTACTTCCTCTGGAACAGCCTCGTCTGGTAGGGCAGCTCACGAGCCACGGGTGAGGCCAGATCATCATCAAGCTACTGGTGGCAAAACTAACAAGTTCAAAATAGCAACATGGAATGTTAGAACTTTATTCCAGGCTGGAAAATTAGAAAATGTAAAGAGGGAAATGGAAAGGATGAAGATCAACATATTAGGAATGAGTGAAGTTAGATGGACAGGTGCAGGGAAGATAAACTCTGATAAATATACAATAATATATTCAGGAAGTGAGAAACATTAACGAGGAGTAGGAATAATATTTGATGAAGAAACAGCAAGGACAATTGTAGGATATTTGAACATCTTGGACTGAGTCCTGCTAGCCTAACTGAAAGGACGACCAGTAAACATAAATATTATACAAGTGTACGCTCCAACACCTGAAAGTTCTGAAGAAGATGTACAGCTGTTTTATAATGACATAGAGACAGCCCTAAAACACACAAAGTCACACAAAGTTACTATAGTGATGGGAGATTTTAATGCCCAAGTTGGTAAAGGAAGAACTTCAGACATCGTTGGTGACTATGGACTGGAGGAGAAGAATGACAGAGGTTATAAATTAATTGAATGGGCAAGAATACATAGCATGGTTGTAGGAAACACCTGGTTTAAACAACATCCCTGAAGACTGGCAACATGGTGCAGCCCAGACAAAAAAACTTTTACTATGTATTAATCAACAAATGATTCCGGAATGCATTACTGACAACAAAAACCATGTCAGGAGCTGACTGCAATAGTGACCATGACCCACTGTGTGGAAAAATTAGAATAAAGCTAAAGAAAGCAGGCAGAAAAGTGGGAAACATCAAACTGAATACAGAACTCCTTAAAAATGACAAAGAACTGCAAGAACAATACAAAGTTATTATAACAAATAGATACAATGCAATAGCAAAGATAAATAGTGTAGATGAACAATGGGCAATGTTAAGAGATTCTATCTACCAAACTGTTAATGAGATAATACCAACAAAAAAAGAAGCCTCTAAAAATAAATGGATGACAGAAGACATCTTAGGACTGATGGGCAAGAGAGAAGGAGTAAAAATAACCAAGAAAAATATAGCAAGATAAATAAAGAAATATGACGCAAATGCAGAGGAGCAAAGGAAGTGTCATTAAATGAACAGTGCAGACAAATAGAGGACTCCCATAATAAAGACAGCAAAAACATGCCCAAATGAATCAGTGAACTCACAGGCAGGAAAACAAAATATACCACAGGATGCCTGAAATCAAAAGAAGGTAAAAAGTTAATGGGAAAAGAAGACATTGTGGACAGGTGGACAGAGTACGTCGGTGAGTTATATGGAGGAGAGAGACCAGAATTAACACCAGGTACTGAAAAATGTGATGGACAACCAATACTTGAAGATGAAATCATAGATGCCATCAAACACATGAAGAAAGGAAAAGCAACTGGGCCTGATAATATAACAATAGAAGAAATAGAGATGCTAGAGGAGATAGGAATAAAAATAACAACCAGGTTACTGAATGACATTTATAACAGTGGTTATATGCCCAGTGACTTGCTGCTTAAATCCACGTTTATAGCACTAGAAAAGAAGCCAAGTGCAAAGGAATGTGATGACCGTCGGACTACCAGCTTCTCATGTCACATAAAAAAGCTGAAGCTGCTTCTGAGAATCATTATGAGAAGAGCAAGGTAAAAGATAAAAATGGAAATAGCAGATGAACAGTTTGGTTTTGTTGAAGAAAGGGAACACACAATGCCATTTATCCTTTATGAACACTAACAGAAAGAGCTTTATAAGTACAGAAAGATCTCTACTTATGCTTCATTGATTACACCAAGGCATTCGACAAGGTGAAACATAATGAAATTATTAAAATGCTTGAAGACATCAACATAGACGGCAAAGACCTGAGGACTGTAAAACTTCTATACTGGCAGCAAGAAGCAGCAATTTGAGTTGAAAATAGAACTGGAAAATATCAACCTATAAAACAAGGGGTGCGACAAGGATGTGTACTATCTCCAGACCTTTTTTCTCTGTATTCTAAGAACAATCAACACATAACCAGGTATAAAAATTGGAGGATACAATATTAACAACTTTCGGTATGCTGACGACACAGTACTGATAGCTGAGAACCAACAAGACCGGTAGAATCTCTTGGATAAAGTCGCCAAAGAAAGTGAACAGAAAGGCTTTACTTTGAACATCAAAAAAGATGGAGACTGTGGTTATATCTAAGAAACAGAATCCATCAACATGCAGTATAAAATTAAATGGAACTATTCTAAAGCAGGTGCAGAAACTGAAATACCTTGAAGCAGTAATAACTTCAGATGGGAAATGCAGAACAGAAATTAGGAACAGAATAGGCCAAGCAAAGACTGCATTTCAGAGAATGAGAAATATATTATCCAACACATCCTTATCAATGAATGTTAGAAAACAAGTTCAAAAATGCTATATTGAACCTATCTTGTTATATGGAAGTGAATCATGGATAATAAGCAGGTCTGCACAAAAATCATTGGAAGCAGCAGAAGTGTGGTTTATTAGAAGGATGTTGTGAATTCCCTGGACAGCAAAAATAACTAATGAAGAATGTATGAGAGGAGCTGGAGAGACAAAAAAATAAAAAAAATAAGAGAGAGACAATGTACGTTCATAGGACATGCAATGAGAAGAGGGAGCATTGAAAGTATTATAACAACAGGAAAAATAGAAGGAAGAAGATCAAGAGGAAGACCAAGAGAAATGATAGTGGACAGTCTGACGGGATGGTGTGAGAGGAGATCACAAACTGAGCTGATGGCCTACATGAAGGATCGTGTACTCTGGAGAAGCATAATAGCCAATGCCAGTCGGCACGGCACATGATGATGATGATGATATACTTTATCAAAAATTGCTCCTTTTTTTTTTCCTTTGTTTGTTCTTCATTCATCCAAAATTACTCCCTTTATTTTTGTTCAGGCCATATTCATTTTTATTTATTTTTTTACTTGTATATATCATATTCCTCATTGTTTGCTTCATATTGCCAGTTTGACATAGTCATAGCTAGTCAACCACAGGGATAATACTGAGGAAAGAAACTGGCATGAACATAAACGGCAGCAAATAAGTATCATCCATTCTTTCTGTTCTTCTTTTTGTCATGTTTGTCCTGTCTACACCGGTATGTGTCACGAGTAGTTTGATTGTTGGTGTACAGTCTCAGGTATGTGATGTACCGCCTTACCATTCCTATTCATGGTGGTGTTTACATCTTTGATCCATCTATTTCTGAGTTTCTAATGTCTATATTCTACCAAAAAAAAATGTTTTGTTTTTTTTTTCTTGTCCGTCTCTGACAGCAGCAGTCTAGCAGTGACAGTGACTCTAGTGGGTCCGAAGAGGCATTTGATGGAACAAATATATCTTTTGATATCCTTCACAGCTCAGATGAAGATATGGAACTCAACGGTTGGTTAATTCAACTTTTACCCTTACAACTACAACTTATTAATACATGTATAGAGGACGAATACACTGTCTGATGAGGCAATCAGCGACCCATAGTTGATATGCCAGCATCAGAGTTAGCGAACCATATCTGACCAAGACCCTGTCCACTTCTCCGTTGGTACCCCTAGTAACAGATATAGCCTGGGCAATGGGGCAAGGATTGCCGTAGTCCCCGTGGTGGTGGAGTCTGCTAAAGAAGCATTGCACACTTCCTGCTTTTTAGCTGTACTCCGGGACTGAAAAAAATAGTTGTCATAACCCGCTCCCACGCCGATACGATGCTGTGCCCCAACACCTTCACAGCATTGACTGCAAAGAACTACCAGCTCACAGTTACACGGAGATAGTACAATTGCAAGCAATACATTGATGACCGCAGTGCTGCAGTATATTGGTTCATAAAGTTATATTGATAAAAAAATGGTCTAGACCAAAATATGTAATTAGCTGATTTGTTTTGCAGTTTAAAACTTGTGTTAATTTTTTTTTTAACACCCTCTTAATATAGTGAATTTGGGCACAATATATTTTATTTTATTTCAATTGCTCTTTCCCTCATGTCAGTTACACTTGAGATATGAGAGGCTTTACAGTCTCTATACAACTTGTTCTTTGGGTGCCAAGAGAAATAAACATTCTCTCAGTGTGTTTTATAACTTTTGCCATCATATATATATATATATATATATATTCTGATTTGATAAGATACTTAAAAAGCAAAAAAAATGTGAAAGAAGTAGGCAAAGGAATATAATTTAGAAAAAAACCTATAAAACAATAGCTGAGAATTAAACTAAGAAATGATGGAAAAATATCTGTCTCCTCCATTCTCCCATTTTTGTTTTGTTTTTTTTTTTTTGTTGGATATCCATCCAATATTTTTCTGCAAAATAGTATAATTAAGTTGTTAATATACTCATCTGTGTTTTTATTCTACAGATGTTTTACGTGTGCTTCATTTGTATGCTGCATTCTTATGTGCTTTCAATTTTTTTTTCTCCTCTCACTGCAACATAGGACCAGGACGTGCAACTGTTGGCAGACCTGTGGCAGCACCCAGAAGAAGTACATCTACTTCTCTGAACAGACCAAATCTACCTCAGTCCCCTTTCAAGGGTGAACATTCAGATACCCCATCTAAAGATGCTGCAGTGCAAAATGCACCACTTATAGAGTTTGATTCATCTGAATCACCAACAGATTCAGAGAGTTTTGATCTTCTCCCAAAGTCACCACCTGAATCACCAGGGACTCCATCTGAAACCTCTTTTGAGAAGAATGAAAGCGTGGGTGATAGAAATGCCAGAGACGAGAGGTCCCTACAGAGGAATGGAAACTATAGAGTGTCATTGACGAGATCCAAAGCCTTTAGACGCGAGGCCCCGGCAGTTCCGGTCCGGACACATTACGCTGATGACTTTGATGACCTGGATGGCCCGGACAGAGATTTAACAGTGGAAATGTTTGATCCTTTGTCTGGTTTAACATTGTCAAACAGTGTGCGTGAGTCTATGACCGTGACTAAAAGGGACACAACTGCAACTCATTTTGGTCATAGAGACCCCCTGTCTAGTCACAGTCCACGTAGAGATAACTCAGAACTTCTCATGCATGAATGGTCTCTTGCAACACTGGCCAAAGGTCCAAGCATAAAAATGCCCATAACAGCACAGTCTTTAAGAATCAGTTACCCTGAGAGACCTGTTAGTGTTGGCAAATCACAGGACACATCTTTGGTTCGTCAGTCTGTGCCCATATATACATTCTCCACACATCATGTAGGAAGAGGAGCTACCAGTAATCAGGGTCATATACCCACAAATTCAGATCAGTTTCACCATAAGGAGCTGTCTTTAGACAAGAAAGTGACTGATACAAGCCAGTCCAATCGAAAGGAACCTCAGAAATTCTTACCAGTATCCAACTCCTCCAGCCCAGCACGCAGTTATCTTCCAGCTGGGAGTAGTTCCCGCCCACAGTCTTCCATGTCGCCTCGGACTCCTGGCATGATGAATTTCACAGCCCCAATACCCTCCTCTTCCGCACCCTCAGTGCACAAGAGCACCAAGCATGCACAACGTGTCATCTCTGGTGTGGTCAGCTCCAAAGAATCCGGTTCATCGTCTTCTTCAGGATCATACCCACTGAAGCGTTCGGACTTTTTTAGTGATCTCAGAGATATTGAATTCAGTCCTGGCATACCTCCAGACCAACCTGACATGTCACAAGAACTGGATACTTACGACAGACCTGTACAACCCAAATGGGAAACATTTGACTGAGGTTTTGCAGTTCATTACTTACCAGTTTAAAGACTCTTTCTTGTATCTTGAATCAGTCATAGATCATTAGAGGTTGTTCTCTGTTCATCTTTTAGTTTATCATAATATGGCATGTATACGTCCACAAGTATGGCATGTATACGTCCACAAGCGTGCAAACAAATAGATCACTGTTGTAAAACTGCAGAAAATAACTAAAACATAAGAAGTGGCAGAAATAAGCATTATGCATAGTAACAAGAAAGCATTTTGACGTTATATAGGTTGCAGATTATTGATGAACAGAAAAATAAATGTGAGATGAAACAAGGTCAGATGCTGCGCGTAAGCAACAGGAAATTTATTGCCAAAAAAAAAAAAAACTCTAGGAAAAGAACAAATAATGTGATTAAAAAAATGTTAGCCAGTGGGGAAAGAATGAACAGCTGTCACAGTATGTTTTTAAGTTCAGTTCAGTCAAGTTCAGCCTTTGACTTGCATTTGATTTGGCTGTTCCTGTGGCTTATTTTGATTTTTTTTGTTCCTGGGTTTTTCTTTTTCCAATGTCTTCTGATCTACCTGATCAGATTTTTGGGTTAAACACTTGCCCATATACACAGGGCTCATTTTTACTTGAATGTCATAAGTTTTCCTGAAATACACAGACATTCACAGGCAGTGCATCTACTAGGCTCTGCTTAACAGGGAGATTATTTCTCACTTTTCAGAAGCTGGGAACCAATCTTCACTAGATAGATAGTCAGGGTGGTTCATGGCATGCCATGGTCCCATTAAAAGTACAACAGTTTGTTTTGTTTTGTTTTGTTTTTTGTAGCTGTCACAGAAAACCCCCACCACTGGACTTGTCAATTAGATCACTATTCCTCTGAATTCAAATGTAGTTAAATTTTTTTTTTTTAAACAAGAGTAGCTTATTTAGAACCAAGCAGTACTCTTATGACATTTGACTTTTGCCATATTTGAACAAAAACAAATCAACTGAAAAATATGAAAGGAACAGAAAAGCTAAAATGTGTTAAGAGGAAAAAAAAAATAACATGTAAAAAGAGAGAAAGTACTTGGCTTAAATGCCTTTGAATGTAAATGGTACAGAAGAGTTTTTCAAATATCATTGACACAAAAAAAAAGAACTAATATATCCATACTACAGGAACTTAATATTGAGGAAGGCTGGCTAGTAAAGAGGATTAAACAGATAAAACTTAAATATTTTGGACACATGTCATGTCATGTCATGATAATTTAGAGAAGACCGTCTTGGAAGGGTACATAATGGGGAAAAGAAAGATAGGAAGACCAAGACGAAGATGGCTGCAAGACATCGTTGATAATCTGCAGATGGATGCATCAGCAACAGGGCATCTTGCTTACGACTGAGAGGCCTTAAGGAGAGCTGTTAGGGAGAAAAATTGATACCCGTTGCTGGGAATGTGGTTAATTAACTGAGCTGGGTTGATGAGATACCTGTTGCTGGGAATCTGGTTCATGAGCAACTGGGTTGATCAAATACCATTTCTGGGGAATCAGCAATGTATATCCCATAATAGAGGATCTGTCCTTCATTGGAAAGATTTTACACTGACGGATCCTAGTTTACTAAGCATATCAGTGCCATATTCAGAGGAGCTGTACAAGAAGCTTATCGGCAGCATATCCCATTCACTGAGTCTCTGCAGAACCACAACAGCAGATGAACCTCTTTGCCATTACAATGAATGCATCTTGCTAAGTCTTCTAAATCCTTGATTATTGATGACAGATGTAACAAGCCTACATTTTTCTATTAGTTTTTGAAGTGTGAGCCTAAAAAATAGAATTTATTAATGAATTATTTTTTAATTGTTTTCTGTTTTATACTCATGTATAAAATCCAAAAAGAAGTTCTCATATGTATTATATGATAATGTGGGTTTGTACTTAAAAATGTTACTTAAAAAAGAAAATGCAGCCTTGTTATGCCATAGAGGCGCTTTGGGATATGGTGTTCTATCTAAGTCCCATAGTATTTGCATGCCGTAGGAGTGTGAAGTGTTAGTGCCTTCACTTTTCTTGGCTACCACAACATTTGAGGTAGGGATACCAGCACCTGGCCTCGCTGCCTTTGTTCTCCGAGGGAAGCCCCATGTACCCATTTTTTGAGGCTGGGTTGATCCCAGTGCCGGTCGCTCCAAAAAAATTCCATTAAGTGCAGGATCGAACCAAGGACTTTCTGATTGGCAGGTGAGCGCACCAACTCCTGCACCACCATTGCACTTATGGTGTTAATGAACCATATTTTATTTGACCTGTCAGCACATGTCAGTGATGTAATTAGCGTCACACCCAGCTACCTCTCTCTACCCAACTCATGGTAGGGGGAGCCCTGTCTACATCTGGGTGACCTCTAAGAGGATTTTAACCATCAACCTCACTGTGAGAAGTATGCACACTAACCACTGTTACTGTACTGTAAGGAGTCTGTCAAAACATGCCTCTTTAATCTTTGGCACTTACAAAGTGTTACAGTGGAATCTTGGATTGGAATAAATGATTGGATTTTATTTTCTGCTGAGTTGCATGGACCCAGTGCATGTTGTATGCTGTTTCTTCTTGCCATATTCATGTGAGATTTTTCTCTGTCAGCTTTGAGGTCTGGGAAGAACTTGCTAAAGACTGAATTACATGGAGAGCAACTCTCCACAAGTTCATGGAATCATATGAGGAGAAAATGAGGACTAAACTTAAAAGTAAGAAGATGCAATCATAGGGAGACTGGATCTTTCAACACAGATGTTGCTTTTTTTTTTTTTTGTTTCTGCGGTTGATTATGCACATTTAACACTGGTAGCATCAGCAGTGAGGTGGGAGCTGCCATGCACAGTGATGCATGACAGAATCTACAAGAGCTGATATTTACATACTCCAGAACTGTCTCTTTAGATGAGAAATGCCAACACTCATGTGCTGGTCACATGAGTGTCGTGATTATCATGTTAATTCTTTGTGAGTATGCGTAAGACAAATTTCTTTTTTTTTCTTTCATTTTTTTTGTGGGGAGAAAGAGGAGATTGTATGTGTGACTTGAAAAAGAAACGGTCTGAGAAGCTTTATAAAACTAGAGATTATTATTGTTACATAAATGCTTACAAATATGAGACTTGTATGTATCACATGTCATAAATTTAACAAAAGTATCTGCTTGTTACTGAATGTTTCTTTTTTTTGCTACTTTGTACAAGTATGTAAACATGCAGTAGGGGAGTCTCTAGCCAGTTCTGTATGGTTTACCTTCTCCAGTTTAGGTCTCTGATGTTTTTCTTTGCTTTTCAAGCTACTTATGATGGTTTGCCAGTTCTGCAGACATACCCCAGACCAGTATACTCAGTGATGGTTTGCCAGTTCTGCAGACGTACCCCAGACCAGTATACTCAGTGATGGTTTGTTAGTATCTGTACTTGCTGAGTGGTTATAAATTTTCTCTCTTTTTTTTTTTTCAGACATTCTCCTTTCGCTATTCTGAGTGTGTTATAATGTTCAAACATGATCCTCCCATGTCAGTGACTGTAGAAATGTGTCAGTGTTCATGTGTTTCTGTTAAGTCTTTACCATAGACCAGCAAACATGTTTCACTGTGAATGATGTTTCATATCTACTTTTTTTTTGTATTCTGTAAGACCATCAAATGCATATAAAATGTAGCAATGAAAGTTTTAAGAGTCATTTATGGAGTAAACAGCAGTAACCTTGAGACTTGTTATGGAGTACCAGAAAGGTCAAGTGTATCTGTGCAGTTTGTATTCTTTAAAGGGAGAGTACTGTGTTGCTGATTTTGTACATTTGTTCCACTTTCAACAGGAATAATGATTTATGAAAAATGTTATTTTGTTTAGTTGGCAAAATCTTTACATTCAGTATGTAAAGTAAAAAAAAAAGGTAAAGGTAATCCTGTCATGCCTTAGAGGCACATAGGGATATGGTGTTAGATAGTTCTCAATAAATATTTTGGGAATGGAAAATGTCACCAGATACTGAGCTTTTGAATTGTCATTTATTTCTCACACAAGTGGCTTGTTTTCAGTAGAATTTAATAATTTTAACTGAAATGATGGTTCTTTCAGGGTTGGTTGTTTTTTTTTTTAAACCCAGTGCAAATTTTATGTAGCAATCAAAATGCTGGATTATAAGAAAAAAACAAAATAAAATTAACCATGTAAAACTTATAAATTACATGTTAAAGTATATCTTCATACTTAAAGAAAAAAAATAAGAAAATGTTAATATTGGATGTACAGGTTTTTTTGGCACAAGAAACCCATTACCATTAATAGAATCCAGTGTGTTTTTTTATTACATTTTTTTTCTTCTTCTAAGTAACTGGTGTTGTGTGCTTATCAGATAGGTGTATACTATCACATCCACATTTTCCATATTCTTTACACGTCCTTTTATATTAGTCTGACCTCTTTGTAATGTTGTTCTTTCATATGATGACCATTAATCAAGTTTCTTCTGCTTCTTCAGTTACCCTGGAGTTGTGAGCTAATGTTCTTTTGCAACCAATGCAGTGAGGATGTTGAAGTACAGCATTGTATCAGTTTGAGAATGGGTTATGATGACTGTTTTTTTTTCAGTCCATGAGTGGAACTGAAAAGTGAGGAGTGAGCAATACTTCATTCACAAAATGATCAAACTCAGTAGAAATCATTTTGGAAAAAAAAAAAAAAAGAAGAAGAAAAGTGCTTAACTCTTCCTGTGCCGCAGAAAAAAAAAAGCGGACGTTCCCGTCTGTGCCAGACAAAAAGCGTGGGTCTTGATATGTATAGGGGATAAGTGTAAAGGTGAATGTAAGAAATTATTTCCACATTATAAGTATACATATTATACATCCCAGTAGCTGTAAATCTATGAAGATTTCATAAATACAGAATGTTTTAGGAAAAAAGAAGTAATTGTGTCCTACTTACCATCGGAAAGGTCTAGATTGACACTAGTTATCATCAGAGGTGTCTAGATCAACTTGTCGATGTCATGTTGTGATTATTTATGCCAGAAATCGCTAAAATAATGTCTGAAATAACCTAACTACTTCTCCAGTCGTCTGATATGTCTAGATCTACTTGGGATACATTCAGGAACAGTGCTCTAGTCATAGGGGGACATGATTGCCTCCAAAGTCACACAAAAAAGCTGAAAACTTCGGTCGAAAACATTGAATTTGACGCCATTTCACCCCCATTGTTAATAATGCTTTGCGAAAAGAATGCTGGGTAAATGTGACATGTACACATAACATCTGTCTAAAAGTTCAACCAATTTTACACCGAAACAAACCAGAGACCTATCCAAAGGCCCAAGGCAGGAGCATGGAAACCGGATCCGGCCTGTCACAAGGCCGATGGCAGGCAAAGAGTTAATGAAGTTAAAAATGGTAGATTAGGTAAAAATGGAAAATGAGGCCTGTTTGACTTTTGTTGGTTTTGATAGTTTTAAATGGTGGGATCTTCATATGAATTCTGAAAATCTACATTCAATTTTCATTCAGTTTTCCTTAATGTGTTTGAAATATATTCTTCAGTTTGTGTGTGTATTCCGTGTTCCTTAATTTGTTTGAAATATGTTCTTTAGTTTGTGTGTGTACTCCGTGTTCCTTAATTTGTTTGAAATATATTCTTTAGTTTGTGTGGGTGTACTCCGTGTTCCTTAATTTGTTTGAAATATATTCTTTAGTTTGTGTGTGTGTACTCCGTGTTCCTTAATTTGTTTGAAATATATTCTTTAGCTTGTGTGTGTACTCTGTGTTTCCCAATTTGAAATATATTTTTTAGTTTGCTTATAATATTCCTTTATGATTTAAGGATTTTTTTTTCCTTCTAAAAAATATACATGCCAAGTTGTACATTTTACAGTCAAAGAACTGCAGTTTTTAGATCATGGAATTATAAAACTGGCAACTATTCTGTTTTATTTTGAGATATTTTGCTTTTCATTCCAGTTTGACTAACTAACATTTTTCCGTACAAAGAAAAAAACTGTCTTTGATTCATTTGTGACCTTCTCATTGTTACTTGTTTATTGAGCCATTGCATTCTTTATGCTGTGATAAATGATAATAATATTCAAATCCACCTTTATATAAACTTTAATATAAAGTACTATCTTTTGTTGCCATGCTCAGATACAGCTTTATTTTGAAGGGCACTAAATACTGTAGTTTTATTAACTTTCATGAGTGTGGTCACTTTATTTATATTATAACAGGGGGAAGTTCTGTCGCATCCTTTTTTCCTTTTAAAATAGATAGATTGTATAATGTCTTGCAGATAGATTTTGGAGCAGTGGATGTCAGATGTCAGTGGTTTCTTGGATCTTGAAGCAGGTAGATGCCGAGTATTAATCATATTTCACATTATCTTGCCAAGCAAGCTTCTGTTATGGCTAATTCTGCCACAACTTAATCGGCAGAAGTGGTTTTATAGAAGACAAAGTGGAACAGCATTTGCCAGCAGCAGTTTCATTTGGAATTTGATTAAAGGACAAAGCTGGCAGAAATATTTTGATCATCATGTTGAAACATCTTTGTAATGTATTGTTCATAATGTTGTTTATGAGAGATTATGTTTAAGGGTGAATTTTCATGTATTCTGTAAGCAGAAGTGGTGATTTTAAAGCGGAATATGGAGATGCTGGATCTTCCTGTAGACATAAGCTAAAAACTCAGTGTTATTCAGCTGTCACTGTAGAACTGCAAACAAGATGTTCTTACCAGCTGATGCTTTGTTGTTGGGACATTCATCCTATCACAGCTGGGAGTGGGTTACCTTGAGAAGCTTAAAAAATCCGGAGTAGACTAGAAAAAAAGGAACTCTGCCTCAGCAGACTTCACCACCATGGGGAACCTTGGTCAGATCCCTGCCTTGTTAGACAGACTGAGCCTATCATAGGGCAGGGTCTTGGCCAGTTCATATTCACTAGTCCAGTAATCCATGCATCATAGTGAAGGACTTGGCCATCTTCTGTAGTTGTTCAGTTTTGGAGTTTCTGGGAAGGAGGTATTTTTATTCAAGTTCAATTTGTTTTGGGAATTTAAGTGGGAGTAGAACATGGTCATTTTGAATAGACTTAAAGATATAGTGGATACTGCAATGAGAGAAGAACAAGCAGGATTTCAAAAAGGGAGGAGCTGTCTCGACCAGGTCTTTACACTAAGAATAATACTTGAGGAACATATTGAAAAGCAAAGACCGTTAATACTGAACTTCATAGACTTTAAAAAAGCATTTGATAGCATACGCAGAGATTCATTGTAGAGAATTTTAAGTCCATATGGAATATTATCTAAAATTGTCAACATCATTAAGGACCTCTACAATGGATATGTTTATGCAGTCAAAACAGAGGAAGGGATGAGTGAATGGTTCCAGATTGAAACAGGCATGAAACACGGATGTATATTATCTCCCTTGCTTTTTGGAATTGCAATAGACTTCATAATGAAAAAATGTTACACAGGCAACACAGGTATTGATTGGGTACATGGGATCCAACTAGAAGATCTTGATTTTGCTGATGACATAACTCTTATCAGTAACAATGTGAATTCCATGCAAGAAAAAACACATATCCTCACTGGCTAGCAAAATAGGTCTTGAAATTAACAAGGACAAAAAAAATCAAATGAAACTTCCCATTAATCAAAATGGAAAGATACACTTATAAGGGACAGATGTTGAAGAAGTCATTCAGTTTGCATACCTTGGCAGCTACATAGACCAGGATGGTGACACCAGAAAAGAAGTTAGAATTAGAATTGCAAAAGCAACATCGATCTTCAAGAATCTTGAGAACATATGGTTTCTTTAAAAGTTATAAGCACAAAAACCAAGTTAAGATTATTCAATTCAAATGTAATATCCACCCTCATGTATGCATGCAAAAGCTGGAAAACAACTAAAGAAATAAGCAATAAATTAGACTCTTTTGAAAACAGATGCCTAAGGAAAATACTCTGCATCAAGTGGGACAAATTCAAGAACAATGCAGAGATAAGGCAGATGACTGAGCAACAACCAGTCTCATGGGTGATCAAGAAAAGAAGATGGACATATGTTGATCACATGATGAAAAGAAACGATCAGATAATCCCAAAATAAGCTATCAAATGGAACACAACAGGCCGAAGAAAAAGCGGCAGACCGTGTGAAACTCTAAAGAGAACATTGTTAAGAGAGGCCAAATTAATAAAAATTCTCTGATGAGGTTGAAAAGCTCGCTGAAAACAGGAAAAATTGGCGAACTATCTTGCGAGCCCTATGTAACATTTAACGGCACGGGAAGGATATTAGATAAAGAACATGGACTGAAAGACTTTGTGCAGTGTTGGCTATACTGTGGGAATCTGCCAGTGTAGTAGTTTTAGAGAATTTTTGTTAAATCGAGCCCTGCTATTTCTGTCTTGTACCAAAGAAGGAATGGAAGATTTTGATGGGGAATGTTTTGAGAATGAATATATTTAGTCTCATATGTGTTTGTTTGAAGTATAATGTTCTGTATGTGTGGTGGATATTCATGGCTATGTGTGGATATTGTGTGAGTCTGGAGTGTTTCAGTATGCAAGTATTGGTATCATATGTGTAATTTTGTATTATAGTATGAACATGTATGAGTGTTCATGAGATAGGCTGTGTGGCCATGTATATGAGGTGATAAGCATCAGCATGTTACATGCAAGAGTTGGAAGGTGTGCTCTATGTATATGACTGTTTACTTTTCACATTGTATGTTATGTACTCGTGTACAATTGTTCTTAGTGTATGTTATGCCATGTGCAAGTGTTTATAGTGTATGTTCTGCCACGTACAAGTGTTCATAGTGTGTATTATATAGTTACGTATGTTCAGATGTTCAAAGTGCTCATTATGCAACGATGTACAAATATTTGATTTGCTTCCACTATCAGGACTAAAGAGGCTCATGCTGTTTTACTGCAGTTCATACAAACATTTTGTGGTCGCAAAATTTTGATGGCTCTTTTCACTTTGAAAGATTTTTTTTTTTAGTAGATAGACTTGGCAGTGCCGAGCATAATCTTGCTTAACAGCTCCTCTCATGGCTGATTCTGCCAATATTTTATTTGAACAATTGGCCACAGTTTATTTTTTCACCTGGACAGTTAATGTGGAGGGAGTCTCTTTCTCATGTTACATTTACCCCATCTTGTCACTACTGACCAAATTCTATAGAAGAATGAGTTCTGTAAATTCAGGGACCTAAGTATAGCTGCAGTAGATCCTAGACAGGGAAGAATCCTTGCCCTCAACAGTTCCCTCTTCTTGGATTTTTTTTTTATGTTAGGATTTAGCCCTGGTAGCTTCTGACTCTCCTGTGTCATCCACCATCAGGCAGTGGCATCCACATGTTTACGGGTTACGTAGCTACTTCTACTATGTTAGCGATCATGTGTGGCCAGACTTCCCCCAATAAATCAAGCGTTGAATTATCATGTCCCATAAACTTAATGATGAGTTATCATCAAAACAATGATGATAATTTTCAGCCCTGAATATTGCTTTGTTTTCTCCACAGCAGTATATTTTATTTTTCATATGTTGATATGTTCACTTGTAACCCAGTGCTTCTTGGCTCTTTCTAGACACATGCATAAAGTTTTTAATATATGACCTTTGTTGCATGTTATACACATTGCTCTTCTCAAAGTTCACGACTTATTTGGCCTTTTTGCTGTGTTGGTTTAAATTCCATAAACTGAAATGAGAACTGCAGTGAATACAAGAAGATTTTCTCTGGTGTTTTGTTACTTTTTTTATCTGGGGTTTTGTTTCTTTTTGTCTAGTGTTTTGTTTCTTTTTTTATATGGTGTTTTGTTTCTTTTTGTCTGGTGTTTTGTTTCTTTTTGTCTAGTGTTTTGTTTCTTTTTTTATATGGTGTTTTGTTTCTTTTTGTCTGGTGTTTTGTTTCTTTTTGTCTAGTGTTTTGTTTCTTTTTTTATATGGTGTTTTGTTTCTTTTTGTCTGGTGTTTTGTTTCCTGTTTAACACAAGTCCTGAAATAATATACTCTTTTCACGCAACCCTGGAACACAAACACTAACGTGGCACATGAACATTGAAGAAGTCGGTGAGTCATAACACACACATGTTTGTTACACTCACAGGATGATGATGGAAACAGTCGACATAGGTGAAACATGATATCTCAAATGAAAGAACAATACATGGTGAATAAGGCATCCAGATGGCTAAACTAACTAAAAGCTATTGAAATACCACCGTAGGAATCAAAATAACTTACACAACTACATAATATAGCAAGTGACACAGGCAGCTACAACTTAGTTCCACAATGACACGGGCAGCTACAACTTAGTTCCATAACAACGACACAGCCAGCTACAACTTAGTACCACAACAATGACATGGGCAGCTACAACTTAGTTCCACAATGACACAGGCAGCTACGACTTAGTTCCACATCAACACAGGCAGCTGCAGCTATTCTGAACACAGCATCCACAACATTCTGAGCTAGGTGACTGGGGTGCATCCGGCCGGATTTGAACCCCCAACCTTCGCCATGAGAGACCAGTGCACTACCCAGTTTGCCACTCAGACACCCGCTCACTTAAAAACTCTTTAGAAAATATGACATCAACCCCCATGGGAAGAAATGTATTAAGAACACACTTAACATAGTCTTTGTGAGACAGGGAACATAGATCTGTTTGCTTAAAAACTCTGACCTACTTCTGTAGCCCAGAAACCTGTAGCAATCAACACTAATTGTAATTGTTATTTTTGTAAAATGTAATGTCAGGTTGGTGGATGGATGGGGACATGGAGACTGTCAGCAGAGGTGAGGAAAATCTGATGTGAAACCAACGAATTCAGGATGTGACAAGCCTATGTGTCTTTACAATAGTGACTATCAGAATGATGTAAACAAAATAGAGCCAGCAGACTATAGATGATGGGGAATGGATATCGTTGAGGCACTCATCAGATTCCTCATCCCAAAGTCGGAGTGTCTCTGTGGAACTGTCTCAAAAATGTCTGGCCAGCCAGCGTTGCATGCTGGATCTGACATGGAGAACTGACATAAGTACAGCCACCATTCATTCATTCATATGCATGTCTCTTGTGGAACTTTGCCTCCCTAACAGCACTCCTGTAGGCTGTGAGCAAGATGGCCTGCTACTGATGCATCCATATGCAGATCATCAACGATGTCTTGCAGCCATCTTCACCTTGGTCTTCTTTCTCTTTCTTTTTCCCATTATGTACCCTTCCAAGACGGTCTTCTCAAGATTATCATGACGTTTAATGTGTCCAAAATATTTTAAGTTTTCTCTCTTTAATCCTCTTTACTAGCCAGCCTTCTTCAATATTAAGTTTCTTGTAGTATGGATATATTTGTTCTTTTTTGTGTCCATGATATTTATATCTTCTGTAGCATTTACATTCAAAGACATTTATGTGTTTCTCAGTTGCTTTGTTAAGTGTCCAGGTCTCACAGGTATATATTGCGATGGGAAAGATGCATGCCTTTAAAAATCTTATTTTTGTGGTTCTGTCTGTTCTTCTCCACAGATTCTTTAGTTGTTTTCCTTTCTGAAGAGTACAACCACCAGAGGCTGGAAAACAAAGTTTTGGCAGGCCAGCCTACACCACTGTCATCATGGCAATCTGAACAAGACCACAGTCTGGCCAAGGAAGGATAGGTGTTAAGTCGGAGGTCATCATCATCATCGTGTGCCGTGCCGACTGGCGTTGGCTATTATGCTTCTCCAGAGTATCCGATCCTTCATGCAGGCCATCAGCTCAGTTGGTGATCTCCTCTCACACCATCCTGTCAGACTGTCCAGTATCATTTCTCTTGGTCTTCCTCTTGATCTTCTTCCTTCTATTTTTCCTGTTATAATATTTTCAATGCCCCCTCTTCTCATTGCATGTCCTATGAAAGTACATTGTCTCTCTCTTATCTTTATGACAAGGTTTTTTGTCTCTCCAGCTCTTCTCATACATTCTTCATTAGTTATTTTTGCTGTCCAGGGGATTCGCAACATTCTTCTAATAAACCACATTTCTGCTGCTTCCAATGATTTTTGTGCAGACTTGCCTATTGTCCATGATTCACTTCCATATAACAAGATAGGTTCAATATAACATTTTAGGACTCGTTTTCTAACATTCATTGATAAGGATGTGTTGGTTAATATGTTTCTCATTCTCTGAAATGCAGTCTTTGCTTGGCCTATTCTGTTCCTAATTTCTGTTCTGCATTTCCCATCTGAAGTTATTACTGCTCCAAGGTATTTCAATTTCTGCACCTGCTTTAGAATAGTTCCGTTTAATTTAATACTGCATGCTGGTGGATTCTGTTTCTTAGATATAACCATAGTCTCTGTCTTTTTTGATGTTCAAAGTAAGGCCTTTCTGTTCACTTTCTTTGGCGACTTTATCCAAGAGATTTAGCAGGTCTTGTTGGTTCTCAGCTATCAGTACTGTGTCGTCAGAATACCGAAGGTTGTTAATATTGTATCCTCCAGTTTTTATGCCTGGTTCTGTGATGATCGTTCTTAGAATATTCTCGCTGTACAGAGAAAAAAGGTCTGGAGATAGTACACATCCTTGCCGCACCCCTTGTTTTATAGGCTGATATTTTCCAATTCTATTTTCAACTTGAACTGCTGCTTCTTGCTGCCAGTATAGATGTTTTTACAATCCTCAGGTCTTTGCCGTCTATATTGATGTCTTCAAGCATTTTAAGTCAGAGGTACCCAGACAAAAGGTGCATTGCAAAAAATCAGGGTACCACGCATCATTATCAGTGTGCATAAAAGAAGAAGAAGAAGATGATATCAACAAAATCAACTTTGGACTGATAGTATGAGTTTAAATAATTGTTTTTCTCAGACTCCCCGATTAGAAGACTTAAAAAGATTAAGATGACTAGAAGTCATCTACAGTATCATGCTTCTATGAAACAACAAAGCAAGTTCAGATGGAACTGCTACAGAACAGATTAAGGAAAGAGGTATAAATCTACATGAACAGGTATGTGCACTAATACAACAAATATGGAGAGAAGAAAATCTCCCTAGTGAATGGAGAGAATTGTTACTTATACCAGTTTTAAAAAAAAGCCGATAAGAGCAAGTGTGAAAACTACAGAGAAATATCCTTACTACAAACAAGCTACAAAATACTATCTATTATACTTTTAAATAGATTAAAACCATACAGCAAAGACATACTGGGAGACTATCAAGCAGGTTTTGGGAAGAACAGATCAACCGTAGGCCAAATATTTTATCTACATCAAAGAGCAGAAAAGTATTGGGAATATGAAAAAGGAGTATATAATATCTTCATCGACTTCTAGAAAGCCTATGACAGCATTTATAGGAGCTGCTTATGGAAAATTATGAAAGAAATTGAGATACCTAATAAATTAATCAATTTGACCAGAATATGCATTGAGGATGCACAAAATACTGTAAAGGAAGAAAGTCAGAACCCTTCTATATAAGAATGTGTTTAAAACATGTGACACATTATATCCATTATGATTCAACTGAGTACTAGAAGAGGTAATCAGAAAAGTGAAAGAAGAAAGCAGTACAGAAGAACAAGCTAAAATACTAGGATACGCTGATGACACTGACCTAGTGGAGATGGGGGGTGGGAGGGGAGGAACTATGCAAGAAGTCATCAATGCCTGCATACACCCAAGAGATGTGGCACTAAAAGTTGGCTTGACCATTAACCAAGATAAGACAGAGTATATGAAGATATCAAGAGACCAGAGGCAGAATGATCCAAATTATATAAATGTTGGAGAGATGATTGTCAGGAAAGCAGAAACATACAAATGTCTAGACACAACCTGTTAAAATCCTGTCCCAAAGCACCAAAATAATGATCTACAAAACTTTATTACGACCAGCCGTTGTGATTATAAAAGGCGTACAACAAAGAAAGATGAACAACAATTGCAGATATTTGAGAACAAGATCCTAAGAAGAATCTTTGGGCCCATAAAGAATACCAACAGTGGAGAACAGAGAACTAGAAAGAACATTGAACTCAACGACTTATTTAAATCCCAATGAATTATAAATGTCTTAAACTGAACAGACTCCGCTGGTTGGGCCATGTAGAAAGAATGGAAGAGAACAGACAGATGAAAATTATGTGTGCACAAAAGGTGAGGGAAACAAGACCAAGCGGTAGGCCAAGACGGAGATGGAAAGACAACATAGAGGAGGATATAAAAGAAATTGGTGTCACTAACTGGAGAGAGAAGATTAGGAATAGACACGAATGGAGGCGAACTTAATTCACAGCAGTGAGCCTTAATGACTCCTAAGGAAGAAGAAGAAGAATGAGTGATAATGTGACCCACTCCCACAGTGAAAAAAGACAGGAAGTCTTCATTTTTCGCCTGTTTTCTGCGACAATTAGTAACTTTAGAGACCATCTTGACCTCATCTTTATGAAATCTGTAATTTATTTTGATTAATCGGACCCCAAGAATGTGAAATATTTTCACACTGAAGCTACCATGTGAAATTGTACTCAGATCTAGGCATGTAATTAACAAGATTTTGCAAAGTCTACTGTATTTTAATCTAGTCAGAAACAACTTTCAAACATTTGTAGCAATTACTTCAACTGCCTCAGAAAACTGCGAGGTGGACACATGTAACTGTGAACAATAACCTATCAACGAATTAGGGGAAACGGGATATGCAGTATTGAATACTGAGTTTTAAATAAGAACACAGTACAGTGATACCTTGTAATCTGAACTTAACCTGTTCCAGAACCCCATTCGAGTTTCAAATCATTTGAGTTCAAGACAATTTTTCCCTTTTAAAATAACAGAAACTGGATTAATCCATTTCTAGGTCCCACAAACTCAAATTTTAAACATGATTTTTTATCAGTAAATACACTGGATTTTAAGGTAAAATATTAACAAATAATAATAATATTTGAAAAAAATGTAAATTAATAAAAGTAAAAATATAAAAACCTGCATTTACCTTAAAAAGGAATGATGATGGCGCATGTGAAAGTTGGATGAGGAAGAGTGAGATTATTGCTTGGAGGGTGAGTTACCCTCCATGATAACATCAGGTAACTGTGTTTCTGGTGGTTCTGGTGTCTGCATTCTTTGCCTTTTCATGCCCTTTGTTAAGGTACCACTTGTAGAGAGCTTGGGGTCACTGGTCGTGGTGTCTTCTGAGAACCAATGTTCCAAAGTGGTCTTATGTTGGTGACCTTTTTGAACTTTTCTAAAAACACATGTTAACAAGGGCTTTATTAGGGTGCCACTTCTCAATGACTGCCTCGGTTTTTGACCACATGCTGAGAAGATCCTTGATTTCAGCAGCGAGAATGGTTCTTGGGTCTCCCTCTTCCTCCCTTGAAGAAATTTCTTCTGCAACTTCTTTCTGCTGCTGGTTGATGTGCTGAAGCTCTTCCGTTGTCAGCTCAGTCCTGTGATCGTCCACTAACTCGCTGACTTCCAAACCCATGGACTTGTCCAGAGATATGATGTCAGGAACAACAGGTGGTTCCTCAAAGCCTTCGAAGGCCCTTGCAGCAACACATTCAAGCCAGAGATTTTTCCAGGCAGAGTTCACTGTCCTCAAAGACACTTCCCTTCATGCTTTCTAAATGATTCTTAGGCAATGGAGGATACTGTAGTGGCCATTCCAGAATTCTCGGAGGGTCAGTTCCATTTCATTTGTAACTTCAAAACATCTCTGGAACATAGCCGTGGTGTACAATTTTTTTAAGTTCAAGGTCCATAGGCTGGATAAGAGGAGTGGTATGGGGGGGGGGGGCACATATTTTATCTTGAAGCTATATCAAATCATCTTCTAAGCCTAGAGGATGCACAGGAGCATTATCCAGGACAAGAAGACTTTCATTGAGAGACTTTTCTCATGTAGACAAGCCTCTTTACCTCCGTCAGTCTACGGGACACCCTTGGGCAAGATGGAGTACCTGTATAGCCCCCCGATCATGGTGATGTGACGCCATGGGAGCAGGTGGTGGATGGAATGGAAGAGCACACAACAGATAATGTTGGTTATGGTCACCATTCTATGATAGTAGGCAGATGATCTCAATGTAGGGACAATGGCTATGATCACTGACTAGTACAGTCACTGCCCAGAAGGAAAGCAATGGTAAACTGCCTTCTGGAAATATACCAAGAAACCCAAACAGCAACATGGAAGGTCAGATAGGAAAAAGGTCTGGTGGCGAGGCCCTTAGGGCAGATAGATCTAATTTTAACACTGGGGAAGAGAGTGAGACAGAGGTCAGTACTAGTAATTGTGATGATGGACAAAATCCTGACAGTGTTACTAAGGAAAACCCCTGCATCAAACTAAAAAGAAAAATAAGAGTAGGAACATGGAATGTGAGAAGTATGTATGAGGGAAAGTATCAAATAATAAGTGGCGAGATGAAAAGAATGAGGATATACATTTTGGGAATCTGCAAACATCAACGGAAAGGATCCGGATGCTGAGAATGATGATATCTTTACATATTCTGGTGGAGAATTAGGAGGAAAGAATGGAATGGCTTTTTATTTGGACAAATCAACATAAAAAGCAGTACTAGGTTACAATCCAGTAAATGATAGAATCCTCACTATCAAGGGCACTCCTAGAAATGTAACAGCCATGCAGATATATTCACCTACATCAGCAGCAGAAGAAGAGGAAGTAGAAGACTTTTATAACACACTGCAAATGATGATAGACCAGGTATGGAAAAATGATATTGTATTAAAAAGTGTGTTAGCAATCATTAGCTCATTTTCCATGCAAAACACCATTAGATTGTTACCTGCCTCATTTCTATGTCCTATGCTAAATTTCCCCACAATGAGTTCTTCTTCTTCTGCTCTTTCTGTACCAATCTTTGCATTAAAATCCATTATTAAAAAACATCAATGAAGACTTTAACATTGACATCACCTAATGGAAAAACCAAGAATCAAATAGATTACATTTTAGTGCAAAAGAAGGTGGAGATCAAGTATAATAAAGGTGAATATAGGTGTATGGGGTAGTTTTACAAAACGACAGAAGGAGTGAGTAAAATGAGAAAAAAAAAAGAATAGAAAGTATGAGAGTAAGATGAGAATGTATAAATAAAAAACAAAACATACAAGATCCAATATTTTGGTGTGAGTCTTTTTCGAGGATTACATAAACAAACAAAACGACATATAACTTATCTGAGTGGCATCCTCCTGAATAGGAAACAACACAAGCATGCGTGTCCCTTTGACTAGGCATAGAGACCACAGGGGGCCAACAGGAAACCAGAAGAAGCCAATAGGAAACAGGAAGGGGGAAAAGGAGAGACAGAAAGACAATAGACACCTATAATGTAGGTGTTAGGGGTGGGGAGGGAAGAAGAAGTGGAAGCGGAGAGATAATAGAAGAACTAGGAATGAACAGAAGGTGCCCTAAACACACGTAGCCACCCAGAATTAACAATGTTTTCAGCTTCTTTTAACTTCTTTAGTTTTCCATTTTTTCCTGCGTTTTATACTCTGCTTTCTTGTTTCTTTCTCCTAGCTTCCCACCGCCACTTATCTGGAAGCTAATTGGTTTTTACTGCCCCTTCGGGCATGGTCCTATTCACCAGGTTTATTATCTCCCTGCTTCCCTCATCCCACTACGATTTGCGTCTCTAGTGTGCTACGTATGTTTAGGGCACCTTCTGTTCATTCCTAGTTCTTCTATTATCTCTCCGCTTCCCCTTCTACTTTTCGAACCGACAATAGAAGAAGTTTTATGGCAATAAAGAATCTGAAAAATGGTAAATCACAAGGATGTGATAAGATAACAGCTGAACTCATTAAAGCAGGAGGAAAGGAATGTGCAACAATCTATTATTTACTATGTAAAAAAATATGGCATTCAGGTATTTGGCTAAAAGAATGGGAAAGAACTGTATTCATACCACTGCCAAAAAACGGTAACCTGAAATTATGCACAAACTACAGAACTGTTGCCCTGATTAGTCATGCCAGTAAAATTCTGTTAAAAATCATAATGGGGAGACTTCATAAGAAAATAGAAGTCAGCATGGTCAAATCTGGTTTTCAGGCAAGGAAGAGGATCAAGAGATCATATATTCAATATAAGATTAATAATAGAAAAATTGAGAGAGTTTAATGTGAATCTATATTTATCTTATATAGCCTACTCAAAGGCATTTGACTGTGTACAAAACAAGAAACTTTGGGAAATAATGGAAAAAATGGGATTTCTAACATATTTGATACAATTAACATCACTGCTGTATCTAGACCAACAGGCAGCAGTAAGAATAAATGGTGAAACAATAACAGGGTTTGACATAAAACAAGGGGTCCGTCAGGGGTGCATATTGTCGCCTTACTTATTTAACTTGTATATTGAAAATATAATAAGGAATATTAGAGAAGATGTAGACAAAGAATATTACGATGCCATAACAATTGGAGGTTATGAAATACCAGAGATTAGATATGCTGATGACACAGTATTACTGTCCACAACATGAAAAGGAATGGAAAAACTAATTATGTCAGTTCATAAGAGCAGCGAAGAGAAAAACTTCTATCTTAATGCGAAGAAAACTAAACTGATGACAACTGACAAAACAAACAAGGCAGCTGAAATATGTATCAATGAGAAAAAATTGGAAGAAGTGAGAGTTTTGAATATCTTGGATCATTTCTAACTAATAATGGAGATACAATGAGGGAAATTAAAAGGAGAACATCTATCGCTCTTCAGAAAGTAAAAGAACTAAAGAATCTGTAGAGAGGAACAGACAGAACCTCATAAATAAGATTTTTAAGGGCATGCATCTTTCCCATCGCAATATGTGCCTGTGAGAACTGGACACTTAAAAAAACAGCTGAGAAACACATAAATGCCTTTGAATGTAAATGCTACAGAAGAGTTCTTCAAATATCATAGACACAAAAAAGAACAAATATATCCATACTACAAGAACTTAATATTGAAGAAGGCTGGCTAATAAAGAGGATTATACAGAGAAAACTTAAATATTTTGGTCACATTAAATGTCATGATAATCTAGAGAAGACTGTCTTAGAAGGGTACATAATGGGAAAAAGAAAGAGAGGAAGACCAAGGCAAAGATGGCTGCAAGACATCGTTGATGATCTGCAAATGGATGCATCAGCAGCAGGCCATCTTGCTCACAACTGAGAGGCTTACCAGAGAGCTGTTAGGGAAGCAAAGTTCCACAAAGGACATGCAAATGAATGAATGAGATAAGCCTTTACTAAAGGAGGAAACTACTGGTGTATCCATTCAGTGAAGAACTGCCTGGTAACTCAAGCTTACTCCATTTTCACATAACATTAAGTTTGCTCTTGATGATGCTGTTCTTCAATACTAGTGGATTCTCTCAATGGTACATTAGGAGAGGTTTCATCTTGCAGTCCCCACTAGCATTACCACACAGCAAGGGAGTAAGGTGGTCTTTCATTGGCTTATGTACTGGTACAGACTTTTCTTCCTTTGAGATAAACGTTCACCTGGGCATCTTTTTCCAAAAGAGGCCTGTTTTATCACAATTGAACACTTGGTTAGAAACATATCCCTCACTGTTCACAAACTCCTTTACAAACTTTTCTGTTGCTTCCAAATTGGAATTGGCAGCCTCTCCGTGCATAACAACACTGTAGATCCCATTCCTTTTCTTAAAGTTCTCGAACCACTCCCTACTAGCTCTACTCCTCCTTTTGAGCACCAGTACCAGACATGCCTTTCACTAAATCATTGTACAGGACCTTGGCTTTCTCACAAATTATCGCCTCAGAAATCACATCACCAGTCACCTGTTTTTTCATTAATCCAAAGTAAGAGGAGTTATTCCATCTCTTCCATACTTTTCCATCTAGGAGAGGTCAGGGTCGTTACCTGAAAGAGGTTTCACCACATCATCTGCTGTGATAGCTTCCTAACTTTTCAAATTCGTACAGTTGATTTAGGCATCCCGAACATAGTACTCTGAAGAGGACATTGTTAAGAGAGGCCAAATTAACAGGCATAAAATCCTTTGATGAGGTTGAAAGACTCGCCGAAGACAGGAACAATTGGCGAACTACTCTGCGAGCCCTATGTGACGTTTAACGGCACGGGAAGGATATAAGATAAGAACATAGTAACGAGATCAGCCACACGTGTACCGCTTTCATGATTAGCGATAAGATCATTCTTAACTTCCGTTGTAGCTCTAACAGCTTTCCTCTTATTCTTTATTTTCTTTACTACACTTTTTAGGACCCAGGCGAATACAGTAAGTTGTTATTATATTTAAAAAAACGGAAAACACACGTGATGCTTTCACTACAGATTCCGACAACGGACTGAACGACAAAGTTGTGGGTGCTTGTGCTACCTTGGCTTTTCGCATTAACTGTTTATGCTGGGTACTTTCAATTCTTGAGCACTCTGCTCTCTGAGCACCTAGGGTGGTTAAAGCCCTCCATGATGGGCGGACTTCTGCTATGACCCCCGAAGAGTTTATATCTATCCTGAAGGCTTTGAGTGTGGTTTTTAGCATATCATTAAAACACTTTTTTTTGCCATCCAGCTTTCCATTTTCCGTTGAGTAGTTCCCCATAAAGAAGTTGTTTGGGCAGTCAGTGTTACTCATTCTGACTACGTGCCATGTCCATCGAATTTGTAACTTTTGAAGCATTGTATAAATGCTTGGAATATTAGCTCTTGTGAGGACTTTAGCATTCCATTGTACACTGTCCATGTTTCGGCTGCATACATTAGTGTGGTCAGAGCGATATCTTTAGAGACCTTAACTTGGTGGTAATGCTGAGTCCTTTTCTTTCCCATACATTTTTTCGTAGCCTCCCAAATGCTGCGCTGGCTTTAGCTATTCTGTTGCTGATTTCAGTATCAAGACTGACTTCCCTGGAAAGGGTACTATCAAGGTAAGTGACATTTTCACGGAATATGAACTCCAATAAACCTTTGGGAGGAGACAAATACAGAAGTGTAAAATTTCGAATGCAGCTCGAGACGAATAGTTATAGAAAGTATGACTAATAAATTATTCAAAATACATTCACAATTTACACATAATTAAACACATCATTATTCTAAGAATTGAAGTTGAGATAAATTATTGTTGTATATATGAAATTTTAAGTCTTCATTTCCCGTCTTCTATCTGGTCTTCTTTTTGTCCAATTCGCTGTGTACGTTAAGGTCGTAAGCGGCCCATGACGTCACTCACGTTTGCTTCCGCCATGACGGATATTCTGTGTTCAATTCATCGATCAAACTGAACATTTCGCCAAGATGTCGGGGAACGTTGGTATGGAACACCTTATTCCAGTAGTGAATAGACTGCAGGATGTGTTCGCTTCACTCTCTATGCCTTTATCATTAGACCTTCCACAGATTGCGGTAGTTGGAAGTCAGAGCGCCGGAAAAAGCAGTGTCCTGGAAAACTTCGTTGGCAGGTAGAACTAATAATAATTTATTTCTGGCTTTTATTGGCGAAAACGGTACTGGTGTTGTTTTCATTTCATATTAATACAAGGTGCTTTTTTTATTGTAGTGAGAAATGGCACGTGTGTTGATTTTTGTATAAATTTGAGACTGGTTTCTATAAAGTTTTTTTTTTCAATAATTTACTTTCCCCCTTATTAGCGTTTTCAAACTGATTGCAATGGAGGGGGGCGTTACCCATCCCCATCGTGCCACTTTGCCCGAGAACCTGTCTCTAATGCCTTTAGTTGACATATTAGGCATGAAATGATATCTATTCTTTATCAATCATGATTGGGAGCCCACATTGTTGCGAGACAGAATTATACTTTCATGAATTAAAGCCATTTATGCTAGATGAATGAGGAAGTAACCATAGGTTGATGCTAGTGTATTTAACTTTCCTATTTTCGTCTTTTTTCCCACAGAATTGCAGTCATAAAGTCTCTGAAATGACTGGTATATCAGAGTACATTTGCATATCTTTAATATTACAAACAGTAAAGTGTTCTACTATGGATACATTTTTCATATGTTATTTAGCACACTCATACCCTGTTCTTTATCATAGTTTTTTTTTTAATTATACAGTTTGTCTTTTATTTCTTTCAGTTTTTCTTTAAAAAAAAATTTTTAGATGATGTTCTAATGTGAGAAGATGTGAGATCTTTATTTTCCTTTCTTTTCTCAATGAATAAGTGCAGTTAGATGTTGGTGATCATGCTTCTCGATTTTGTGGTGTTCCAAATCAGCTCATTGACATTCTTTTCCTGAGCCGCATAGTCAGACCATTAAGAAAGTTTTCTCTTGGCCGTCTCCCCATTTCTCCCCCCCCCTTTTGAGTTTTCTTGTGATTATCATGTTTTCTAATCACTGTCTTTGAGTGACATTAGAAAATTTGATTGTGGTTTTTTTTTTTTTTTACTTCTTCTTCTTCTGCAACTTCTCAGAGAGAAAAAAAAATTGTTCAGTTTTTCTAACCATCCAAGGTATATGTTATATCTTCTCCCCCCCCCCCCCCACAAAATATGTTTGTTTTGTTTCTTAAATTTCTGTTTGTCTATTAAAAAGGCCCTAGGGTCCACCCAGCATCTAAAAATAGGTACCACAATATAAATGGGTACACACAACCTGGTCTCAACACACCCTGTTCCAAGATTTTTTTTTTCTTGGTCTCATCCTTTCTTTCTTTTCTTTTTAATCTTGAGTTTTCCAGTGATTATAACATCCTGGAAATTCTGTCTTCTCATGATAAAGTATATATTTTGATTGGCCTGATTAGCTGCTCAGTTTACTAATCTGGTGGTGCCGGGTTCAGTCCCAGCAGTGGGATTTTTTTTTCTTTGGTACAGACCAGAAAGGCCCTGGGGTTCATCCAGCCTCTAAGAATGGGTACCAGAGAAGTCTGGGAAGGTAAATGCGGCCAGGCATGATACCGACCACATCACACTTTCATGTGCTGAAGGTCATGGAAAATATGGGCCTAACGCCATGTTCCCAATATGCTGTAATGGCATGGAAACCAGGATTTTACATTTTACCTTTACCTTCTCTTTGCAGTCTTCATTTATTTCAGTATGTTCCCAGTGCTATAATCCTATTTTGATGTGCTGGTCATTACTGTAAATAGATTTTATTCTTCTTCTGTGTGTCCTTCAAAGGGTATAAGTTTTACTCTTCTTCTTATGTATGTCCTTCAAAGGGTATAGGCTTCATTCTTCTTCTTTTTTATGTTCTTCAAAGGCTAGGTTTTATTCTTCTTCTTCTGTATATCCTTCAAAGGGTATAGGTTTTATTCTTCTTTATCTGTGTGTCCTTTATAGGTTTTATTCTTTATCTGTGTGTCCTTAATAGGTTTTATTCTTCTTTATCTGTGTGTCCTTATAGGTTTTATTCTTCTTCATCTGTGTGTCCTTTATAGGTTTTATTCTTCTTCATCTGTGTGTCCTTTATAGGTTTTATTATTCTTCTATCTGTGTGTCCTTTATAGGTTTTATTCTTCTTCATCTGTGTGTCCTTATAGGTTTTATTCTTCTTCATCTGTGTGTCCTTATAGGTTTTATTCTTCTTCATCTGTGTGTCCTTCAAAGGATATGAGTTTTATTATATAGTTATTTGTATAGGTTTTACATATTATTTAGGATCTGTTTCACTTCCTCATTTTGATCCCTATTTATTTGGCAAGATTACTGTTATCAGGGGCACTGCAGGGAGGTAGAATTGAGTTTTGGTCCGCTTTGGTGTGCAATCATTTATGTGTTGCTGATCACTTTCCCATTCAGCTTGAGTACTGCATCTTGACCCCAAGTTTTATTCTAATGATTCAGAGTTTGTATATGGAATATTGAAACGGAATCCCCATGATAATCAGTTTTTTAAAAATCTCAGTTAATGTGGGGAATGGGGTGCCACTTGCTTGCTGATCAGAAGGTCCCTGGTTTGATTTTGCATTTGGGTGGAATTTTTTTATTAGATCAACCAGCAGGGGGTGTCAACCTAGCCTCCAAAAAAAAATGGGTACATGGGGTTTCCCTTGGGAAACAAAGGCAGAGGGGACGGGTGCTGGCATCCCTACCTCAAATGCTGTAGTGGTCTAGAAATGTGAAGACACTAGCACTTCATGCTCCTGTGGTTTACAGATGTTGAAGGACATAGATTAAAAAAAAATCTGCAGTATATTTTTTCATTGTGTTAAAAAATGTCTTTCAGTGTGTATGTGCACGTGGTGCATATATGCATGCATGTGTTTTATTACTATTGACAGAAAATATGAGATGTGCCATCTCTTTATAATATAACTTGCAGTCTTACACATGTAACATGGCATGTGTATATACACAAACATGCATATAAATACTCATAAGCAGTGCTGTAGGACTGGAGAAAGAACTGAAACATAAAATATGGTAGGACAGATTTTATAATCTTGGGACTTTGTTACTAAAAAGCAAAGCATATTCCTACCATATTTTTATTATTTAAGTTTCTGGTTCTACATAGATATCTTTAAAGTTACTTTTCACTTCCATATACATTTCTTTTCTGCTACTTTTCACTTCCACATAGGATTCTTTAAAGATAATTTCCAGTTCCACATAGATTTCTTTGAAGTTACTTTTCACTTCCACATTGGATGCATTACAGATACGTTCTAATTCTACATAGGATTCTGTGTGTTGTGTTCCATTTCATTGAATGATGTCAGTTGCAGTGCTGTCTTCAGGTGCAGCAAGTTTAAACATGTCAGGATCTTATCCTGCCTCTACAGTGTATCCTGGTCACAATATTTCTTATGATGGCTAAACGTTAACATTCACTTCAAGCAAAGGCCATAGCAGTGGTTCCAGAACTTTCATAGGATGCCACCCCCTTAGTGGCCTCCAAAACTTGTTTCATTCAGTTGATTTTGATGCCCCATTTTCCTCATTGGACCCCCCCAGGATCTTCCTATCATTGTAGGGGGGGCAGGGAAATGGCACTGCCCACACTGGGAACAACTGGTCCATATGTACTCAGATTGTCACAGAAAGAAGGATCTTGGTATAGGTGCACATATTTCGTGGCACTGGTGTGAATTTTTATCAACTGGAGATAAAATAAAGCCCCCCCCCCCCCCTTGAGTCCAGTAAAGCGTATCATTATTGATCACCTTGAGAATGGCTATGGGGCTCTCAGTTACTTCTTTGTTCCTTTATTGGAAGTAATCTTCTTCTTCGTACGCATTGTCTGTCTATATCTGCAGTCTTGTCTCTTGGATAAGTTTCACTGTTTTTTTTTTTTGTATTTCATGTATGGAACCGTAGAGCTTATCTTCTTTGGTGGTTTCACTGGGCCAATAATTACTTCTCAGTGTCTCGTAGTTAGTGCAGTTTTGGAGGATATGTTCCACAGTTTGGGGCACCTGGGCACATGTACAAAGAATAGTAGTACCAACCTTAAACTTTGTATACATGTGACTTCGGAGTCGGTTGTGTCCTGTTCGGAGATGGAAAATGGTGACTTGTTCCTTTCTATTTAGCATGTAATAGTCATCATGTGGTGGTGTTTGTGGCTTCCTGTAGGCTTTTAATCATGCTTTTCTTCTGATTATAGATGATTGGTATGTCTGGTTGCTCCATTTCAGTTCCCCTTTTGGCCAGACGGTCGACTTTCTCATTGCCTGGTATCCCACAGTGGGAGGGAATCCACTGCAAGGTGACTCTGTGTTGTAAGCCAATTTCTGACAAGGCATCCTTAAGATCTGATAGTTTGTTGCACTGAAGAGCTTCCAGTACTGATCTTGCATCTGTGAGAATTACTACAGGACATGTATCAGTTCTGCAGTCTGATAGTTTTTAAACCGCAGCAATAATTGCCCTAACTTCTGCATCATGGTTGTTGCAGTATTTTCCATTGGGTATGGAAATCTTGTCAGTGGTGTTGTTTGGATATTCAATATGTGCTCCTGCCCCTCCATTCTTTATGGCATTGTGTGCAGATCCATCTGTATGCACATGTTTCTAGGTGTCACATGTATATTTGTCATCTAGCACACTAAGTGTAGCTGTTGATCTTACAAGACTGCTCTGCATCTCACCATTCTGCACACCTTTCACTTCAGTCTGAATAGTTATTTGTGTATAATCTGCTTTTTTCCATGGTGTATGCTCTGGTACAGATGATAATGGAGCAACTCCAGTTGGAAGGTCTAGTATCAGCTTATGCATACACTTGGCCTTATGAATGAAGCTGCTTCTTTTAAGCTGTCTTAGTGCCAAGTTATTGAATCTCTCCTTCAGGGGATGGCTTACAGAGCTAAGGAATTTCTCTCCCATGGTCATGACCTTTGTGACTCTACGTTCTTTTAGCGCTTGAACACCATTTTTTGCATTTCTACTACTGGTGTGGACCTCATGGCACCTGTGATAATCCGTAGTGATTGATTTTGTACCTTGTCTAGATTATGCAGTGTAGTGTTTGATGCTGTGCACCAAGATGTTGAGCCATATTCTAAGTGTGATAGAATACTTTGCTGATATGCATTCTTGAGGATTCTTTCACTAGCTCCCATGTGGTTCCACTCAGTTTTCTTAATATGGCTAGTTTTCTTCCGGCTTTTGCTTCTGCACTGCTGATGTGTTGCTTCCAAGTCAGTTTTGAGTCAAGAGTCACTCCTAAGTGGGTTGGTTGTCCATCCTTAAGGATATTTCATTAACAGAGATCTTACCTGCTTCCTGTTTAGATGAGAGAGTGAACAGAGTGGTACTTGATTTCTCTATGTTGATACTTACACACCATGATGTCAAGTTGTCTGCTGCTCTTTGGAGTCTCTGTGTAGCAACTGTCATGTATTCATCTGTACACCACATGATGGTCGCTACCTCCAAGTTGTTTTCCAACTTCGCATGTAATGTTCCACTTCAGGTCTGGAGAGTGGAATGCCAGATCTGGTGTTGAGGTTGTATGCCAAGCCCTTGAGTAAAATGTTGGGGGATCCATTGGCTGGTTGATCAGTCCATTATCATCCTGCCAGCTCTCAGCTTCCTCTCCTCTCTTGTTTATGTGGTCATAGAGCCAGCTGTGGGAATGACTGTTAAAATCTCCACAGACCATCAGTCTCTTTTTATGTAGGATTGTTTCTAGAGCAAGTGGGCAGTCATTAGGACAGTAATAGTTAAGGAGATGGAAGTCTGTATTACTGGCATTTAGATGGATCGTTTGGTATTTGGCTCCTTCCATGTAGACTCCCACCTGACATGCGCTGATGTTATTCTTAACAAGTGTGAGTACTCCTTTTCTTCTGTCCTATTGGTCTGATCTGAAACACTGGTAGCCTCTGATTTTAAAGGCAGCATCTTTGGTTAAGTGTGTCTCCTGTATGCAGCATATACTTAACTGCTCTGCAAAGAGTATGTTCTCTATTTCCACCTTTTTGCTATGGCCATTTCTAACATAGCTGACACTCTCCGCATTGCACTGCATTATTTGAAGTTCTTGCTTTTTGGCAGTTTTCTGCTGTTGTATTTTTTGGCCAGTAGCTCTACTCTCATGTCTCCTGGCTCCACAAGATGAAGTGAGAGGACCTCCAGTAGCATTGGGTGGACCCTTTCAAGGCAGGGGGCCCGGCACTGCACCTGCCTGGTTAGTCTTCACAGGGCAAACACCATGTTTGAAAACTGCAGATAGAGACATTTCATTAGCGATAATGCGTGGTACCCTGATTTTTGCAATGCATCTTTTGGCTATGTACCTCCGACTTCAGCACCCTTCCTTGCTAGGGCAGACTGTGGTCTTGCTCAGACTGGCATGAAAACAGTGGTGTAGGCTGGCCTCTGGTGGCTGTACTTAAGCCCCTTCTCTACATCAGATCCAGAAGGCTTTGAAACAGTTCCACAGAAACACTCCGACTTTGGGATGAGGAATCTGGTGAGTGCCTCAACGATATCCATTCCCCGCCACCTATAGTCAGCTGGCTCTGTTTTGCTTTACCTTGATTTGTACATTCAGTAACTTGATTGCTGTTTTGCTTTATCCTGCTTATTTGTTGACTTTTTTTTTTGGTTGCTTTCATCTATATGTCATTATGAGCTGAATCTTCAGCGCTATGAATATTTAATGTCTTATATTGAGGCTGATCAGTGACATGTGTCTCTTTGTTGCTTTATAAGATGGTTTTGGTGCAGGTAGGTCCTAGCTGTTTGTGAAACTTTCTGAGTATCAGAAAACAGCTTCTCTCTTGATTAATTCTACCAGTATTTGTTTGGCACAGCCAAACAGAGTGACAGTAAACCATGCTTGTGTTGCAAGATCTGGTCTATTTGGCCTTGTATCTTTGGCATTCTTGTTATACATTAGCATATGAGGATATTTTCATGGGTTTTTTTTTTTTCTAAAATCAGGACACCAATAGTCTTTGATCAAGCCATTAGGTCATATTTGAATTGTTCTAGTCAATTTTTTCCTCTCACTACAAAACTGTGTCATTTGTGCAGTGCGTCCTTTGACTTGGCCATTATGCTTTTAAGGAAACCCTTTTTTAGCCGTTATACTTTCCAGGGTTCCTTTCTTAGTTAAAGGTATCCTTTCATAGTTAAGGGTATCCTTTCTTAGTTAAGGGTATCTTTTCTTAGTTAAGGGTATCTTTTCATAGTTAAGGGTTTCCTTTCTTAGTTCAAGAGTATCCTTTCTTGCCCATTATACTTTTGCAGGCAACTTTTCTTATTTTCATATAATGAAGTAGTGAATACTGTGAAGCTGAAATCCAGATATTGAATTCAGAGCATAATTGACTGACTAAGTCAAAAATTAATCTAGTTTCTTTTGTGATGTTTTGCAGTGCGACAATAAACTTTCATCACATCAGTTGTGCTGCATGCTGTCCTTCAAGACAGTTCTTCACCATATACTTGATTGATCTCTCTTCCAGTCATGTATCCGCCAGTTATTTGAGCAATGGTTTGGGTCTTGACCAATTCATTTTCAGTACCATATTTGTTACAATTATGCGTTTGCCTTGGTTCACTTTGAACAAGTAGATCTTTATTATGTTTGATCTGTGGTGAAACATTTTTTCAATATTTATGAGGACGATTGAGTAAAACGAAGAGCGTTTGGCCATTTCTTTTAGGTTATTCTCCGGCATTCTGTGGTATATAGAAGTATGGATCAGTTTTGGTATGATTTATTTTAGTAGAGTTTGGGGTGAGAGGATGTTTTAGATGTGTCACAATATTTTGCTTTAAATTTGAAGAGCTTTAACTAGCCTTGGTTTGGTAGTGGAGGTGGGAAAGAGTGGTGGGTTGAAGATGGCAGCACTGAAGCATTAGGTGACATTAGCTGGTCTAGACCCTATCCAACATTCAGACTTACTGGATCCGCTCTTAGAATCAAATAGAACCTACTTGCTGTGTTACATTCTCCCTTTTATATAGTGCCCATGTTTCATGCTTTTTATCACCACACCAGTTGCCAAGTGGTCTAATTCTCAGCTTTAGGGAGATGCAGCAAGAAACATCAAGAAAAATGACATCTGTACAGTGCTTGAGTAATACTGTTACAGCAGTTCATTTTTGTTTGTTTCTGTTGCCTCATCATATCATTCCTCATGGCCTGACATTTTTATGTCATATTACTGTTAAACATTGAAATTGTTTTATCATCATCATTACACTCCAGATAAGTCCATAGATGCTCCAGTCTCATCTTTGGAAGGAGAATCTCAACACAACTGTATATACTTCATAGCACTTCCACGAATCCTCAGTGACAGGGGTATGATGACAACACATTGGCTTCATCCCACTTCGCTATTAATTTGACCATTTCCACTAATATTTTTATTTACAAGTAAACCTTTTGCCGGTTTGCAAGTTGATAGCGCAGTGTCATTTTATTTTATTTTATAGACAGTACATAATCAACCATGGGGAACATGTTGGGGGAGGGACCTTTCGTGACTTTCTTTAATTTTCATGCCAAGCCCAAGGAGTTTCTCAGCCGCGATACAAAACACATAAGTTCTTACTTCATTGGTGAGGTTTAAGTAATGCAACTTCTCATATATGGGAAGTGAGACTTGGTCGTGGCCAGCTTTGGTTTCCGGTTCCTGGTTCCTTAGCACAGTCATTGTTATTCATTCACTTTGACCCATGCCAGTCTGACAGACATTGGTGATCATGCTTCTCCATTTTATGACATCTTTTTTTTTGGTTCCAGTGGTTCAGTTTTCCTTTTTGTTTCTGATGCATCTTGATCAGCCCTTTAAAGTATATTTCTCACAGTCTCGCTATCTCTTTTTCCCTGTGAGTTTCCTGGTGATAGGTTCTTTGTATTCATAAGACAAGTTCAGAGAGTTTTGATTATCTTTTCCTTATGGAGAAAGTTTTCGTTATTGTGCACCTTCTATGAGAACCACTTAAGGTGTTTTTTTCTGGCCTGAATGTTTTTCCACTACCAAAAATAGCACTAAGATGGACACCACAGGGGAGCAGAAGTAAGGGTAGACCAAAAGAGACATGGAGAAGAACAACAGAAAGGATGTTGAGCAATAGAGGGCTCACCTGGGCAAGAGCAAAAAAAAAGGCGAAGGACAGGCATTTGTGGAAAACCCTTGCGGAAGCCCCATGTGCCCTGGGCACTTAAGGTTCAGAGAGAGAGAGAATGTTTTTCCACAACATCCCCGTTGCTTCAAATTTATGTTTCTTCAAATTTTTATCCATGTCTCACAATTATGCAACATTATTGGTCCTGTACATCTCTGTAAAACTTTTTTTTGTTTGTTTTTGTTTTTGTTTAAATTTTAAATGACATTCTCTGATTTGTTAGTATCCTCATTGTAAATGAAAAGCTGCTTCTCTCTTTAAAGGTCTTGGGTGTGCATTTGTCACCTGCTTTTGTTGTCATCCCAAGATAGTTTACTTTTTTTATACTTGTGTCAGGAGCATCTATGCAAGTGAGAATACACAGACATAGTCCTCTCTTTCTCCAGAAGGATTAGTGAAAAATAGAGTAAATTAGATCTCTACATCAGTAAGGAACTATGTATTCTATGTAGGAGAATAAAACAATAAAAATCAGCACACTCAGTAATACTGGTAACTGAGCAGATGAAAGTAGGGAGTATATTACTTCTCCATGTAGTCCTTCTGCAGGCAATTCTCTTCTTGTGTCATTTCCCTAGCTTCCTCAGTCCTTGGAAGAAGCAGTTTTTTGGCTGCTGCCTAATCCAGGTCTGCAGCAATTCCTTAACTTCATTAGTAGATGTGTACCTGTGATTGCATATAGCCTATTTAAGTGGATCAAAGATGTGGTAATTACGTGCTGCCATATTAGGCTGTAAGAGGTATGTGAAAGATGTTTAAATTGCAACTATTGCATTGCGTCCAGTGTTACAGCTGGTGCATGGTGTTGTGCATTGTCATGGCTGACTAGATTAAGCTGTGTTGGTTGCATTTGTTCTTCCTGCTTTAAATCTTTCTACCTATTTGTAAGCTTTTCATTGAGTCAGTCTGCTTTATTTCTGTACAGAACCAACCTCCTACAGTAAATTTCAGTATGTTTCATCCCCTTTGGCCAAATAAATCCCACAATGGCACATCATTCAGCAGTGGTACAGCTAGCTGTACAATAGAGTATTCATGTTTTTTTACCTTGACATCAACTAAACTAAGGGCAGAGTGTTGTACTGTGTGTGTTTGAGCTGCCTATCAGCCATTGCAAGCGTGTTGTGTTGCATATACTTCTATCCTTTATGGTTACTGTGCAGTTTTCAAATTGCCTTTACTTACTTTTTTATTCTCTCTTGTAATAATGTCACATACAAATCCTGAAGTGTGACAAGGAAATAAGTAGATGGTGTAGACAACATTTATAAACATCTCTCTCTCTCTCTCTCTCTCTGGTCCATGCCAGTCAGACATTGGTCATCATTGATTTCCACAACCATGTATCCTTTGCTTTTTCTGTAAGATGTGTATTGGGCTGCTCTGTGCTACTCTTTTAGTTCATCAGGTATCTTGTTTCTTTGCCTTCCTCTGTCCTTTTTTCCCCACCAGTTTTCCTGTTGTCACTAGGTGTTCCAGTTTGCCTCTTCTCAAAACATATCTGACAAATCTGGACTGTCATGTTCTGGATTTTGCCATAATTTTTCTCCTCTGTCCAGCCTTACTTAGAACATCTTCATTTGTTTTCTTACTTGCTCATGGTTCTCAGGAACCGCATCTCTGCTGCTTCCAGTAGATTTTGAATGTTCTCGGTTACTGTCAGTGCTTCATATCCATGTAACAATATGTGTTCAGTGTAACACTGAATAACTCTCTTTCTGGTGTTCATCAACAGAACTTTATTGCATAGTATGTTTTTCATTTTCAGTAAATGCTGACTTGGCCTGTGCTATTCCACTTCTTATTTTGGTTTCTCATCTTCCATCTTGTGTTATTATTGTTCCTAAATACTTGAATTTGTTCACTTGCTTTAATTCCATGCCCTTCAATTTGATGCTACATTTTGCAGATGTCTCATTCTTGGATATGACCATGACCTCTGGCCTCGTTTTATTTAAACTAAGTCCTTTCACCTTGGTTTTTTTCTATGACTTTGTCTAACAGTGCTACAAGAATTGTTTTAAACACCAGAAAGTTATTAAAAGAGGAATAGCAGATTATGGTGTTGTTGTTTAGTGCATTGATGAAAGCAGAGAATATAAGTAAATAAAGGCACAGTTTTAATTTTAAAAAAAAAAAATTTGAAAATCATATGTATTTTTCTTTTTTTTTTTTTCTATAGAAATTTTCATTACATGTCTGTGATAATAAGTTAGAAAAAGTATTGATCACCGTAGGATCAATAAGCTAGAGATGCAAATCATCATCATTAAGCCATCTTTACCACAAGCAGTCCAAAGCTAAAAATAACTTCTTGCAGCACTGATGGTGAAGATCAATATTTTCACTTGGGACACGTTTACGGCTCGTTATTATTGATGGATTATTTTGTTGATGATGTTTATTGCTATACTGAGCTTTGATTATTGATTACATCTCATGTATTTGAACTTTCCAGCAAGCAAGTTTGCTGTTAAAGTCACACTTGTAAGTTGTATGTTGGTTTATTGTGCAGGATAGCTGTGATAGTGTCTGTAGTAAAACTGGTACTAGTAGAGCAGATTAGGTGGAGGTGTATGGTGCTGTTTTATGAAAGCAGAGAGAGGAAAGAAGGGAAGAGAAGTTAGCAGTAAGAGGTAAGAACAGTGGTTATGAAAAACAACATTAACAACAACCATATATTTCAGCAAATATGCCTTTGTCAAAGATAACAGAAAAGATGAGATTTAAACATAAAAATACACACAAAAAAAACTTATTATGAGCCTTTGGCCCAGTCTCATCAGAACAGATCGCAAATGATTTTTTTTTTTATATATTTATTTATTATAAGTTTGTTTTGTCTTTTTTGTTGTTCTGAATAAAGGTATATTTGCCAAACTACTGGGTTGTTAATGTTATTTTTCATAACCATTTTACTGTTCTTATCTCCTATTGTTAACTTATCTTCCTCTTCTTCCTCTCTGTTTTTGTAAAAAATTGCACCATAAACCTCTGTCTAACTCTGCTATGTTGGTCCATGGATGTTTCCTTGGTGAATTTATATGGAAAGTTTGTTTAATAGCACATACAGTCATAAGTTTGTGATATAGGAAGTGAAGATAGTACACTTTCTTAACCCTGGGTAAAGATTTCTTTTTATTGTTCTGAGTTTGTCTTTAATATCTAGGATATCAAGTTAAAAAACAACAAAAAACTATGATGACTTAGTAGAAGACTCTATTCACCCATGTCAATGGATGGTGACTTCCTCTTTGCAGTTCACATAGATATTGATGCCAGCCTCTCTCACAAAAATGGAAATCCTATCCAACATTACCATACAGTTTTAATTAATAGAGAATTGGGGTCTGGCCAAGTTCTTTGACAAGTTGAATGGTTACTGACCAGACATTTAAGAGAATTGGGGCCTGGCCAAATTCTTTGACAAGTTGGATGGTTACTGACCAGACAATTAAGAGAATTGAGATCTAGCCAAGTTCTGTGACAAGTTGGATGGTAACTGACCAGACATTTAAGAGAATTGGGATCTGGTCAAGTTCTGTAACAAGTTGGATGGTTACTGACCAGACATTTAAGAGAATTGAGATCTGGCCGAGTTCTGTAACAAGTTGGATGGTTACTGACCAGACATTTAAGAGAATTGGGATCTGGCCAAGTTCTTTGACAAGTTGGATGGTTACTGACCAGACATTTAAGAGAATTGAGATCTGGCCAAGTTCTTTGACAAGTTGGATGGTTACTGACCAGACATTTACTGTAGACCATGGTTTGGGGTGTCTTAGGAACACACATAGTGGTCAGATTGATAGTGTGCTAGGCAGCTGTGGACCCTGGGGTCTAGGATTGAGTTTCTTATAAACACCTAAGTAGAATCCATGATGATGATACTTATACTCTCATGGTCAGAATGGATGTTGTGGAACCCTCCTGCGAGCAGTTCCTGTACAGCATTGATAGTTTATTTAAAAACTTTTCAAATAAGAAGCCTCAAAACTTTTGCACAGTAAGGTAATAGAGCACAGTGTTTATAATTATGAAGGCTAACCAGACAGCACTGAGCTGTACCACTTTACTCATAGTTTCGTTGAATGTTTCACCATTAATAATTTTCTTTGGTATGCAGCCCTTTTTATTTGTAAAAATAGGTATTTTATAATACTTTATCCATTATTATCTTGGTATTCAGCCCTTTTTTTTTTCATAGGTACTCTGTCAGTTCATTAAAACTCCATGCCTGTGAGATTTGTACATTAACCAGACAGATGAAACAGAAATTGGAAATAATAGAGTTGCAGTGTTACCAGATGTGAAAATTATGCTAAGGGCACAAGGAGAACTAAATCATTTGGTATCATCATTCACTGCACATATAGATGAGATTGAGAATGTCCATGGACATTTTGGGGGAGCAAAAGATGATCCAGGCTAGTAGATATTCTACAGTTTGGATATGGTGGTTATACTGAATAAGCTAAGCTTCCAAAACATTCATCATAAACTGGCAGGAATATAGGACACCAGCTGTTGTGTATATATATAGATTCCCTAGCCAGTTGAAGTCACCACATGTTGAGCTTATAAAAATTCACTTTCATCCATTCCTATCCCTGTTGTATATGCTAGGATTTACTGTTGTAAGGAGAAGTTTGACTCAAGAGTGAAATTAACAGCAGGGTCTTTTGGAAAATGAATGTTCTAATTTGTGAGCTCAGAAGCAATACAGTTTCTTCTATTGATCCAGCTGCCCGTGGACTCTTTCTGTTTGACTCAAATGCTATATGGTGGTATCTACAAGTGTTGTCCAACTGTTCTGTCATTTCATGAATTGTTATATTTGTCAGGTTGCAGAGGAAGAAAATTAGTTCTGATATTAAAAGGATAAACAGTCTAAAATATGGTGGTTTGGAGGTTTCTTATGGGCATAATAGAGGATGATGATGGCCTGATGTTTTATTTTTATGTGGTGTTTAATAGTGTGTATCCAGTTAGTGGTTACAATTTTAAGGTCTGGTCTATCCTTTTTAAATTGTTAACATTATTTTTGTGTATTTGAAAGCCTCATTTCCTGACTTTCTCATGCTCAATGTTTCAGCAATTTCTCTCTTAATCTGCATGGTTGTGGTGGTCTGTATTTGTTCTCTTGCAAAGAAATGCAGTAAAGACAATTGGGATTGTTAAGTACCATTTTCACAGATTTGTTTGAGGAAGTTGAAAATTGTTTTGGCTTCATCATTGTCAGCTTAGTCAGCAGGCGATAATGCTTCCCCATACATTGCAATTGTCAGTATTTTTTCATCAGCTTGTTTAGTGATTTTTATATCGTGGTAAACTGTCCAGTGTCCTCTCTCACTTTGTCTCTCCATTTATCCTTCCTGTTCAGTTTAGTTCAAGTGCCGTGCCACATGGTGCAGGCGATCATTTCTCTCCACACTTCCCTGTCTTTAGACTTGATTATGAGATCCGCCTGTGACTTTCTTCTTAGCCACACTGACATCCCATCTAGTAACTTCTCTCTCTTCCTGTTACAATGTTGTAACATAATTTTTCTCAGTCTGTCTTCCCATTTATCCTTCCTGTTACAGTATGTTCTCATGTAAACATTTTATCTTCTTTCTCAGCCTCTCTTCCCATTTATCATTTTATCTTCTTTCTCAACCTCTCTTCCCATTTATCATTTATCCTTCATGCTATATGTTCCCACTTGTACATTCTTTGGATGTCTTGAGTGGGAAAGTAGTTGGCGCACTAGTCTCTCATAGTGAAGGTCAGTGGTTCACATCCAGCTTTAGGTGCCCCAGTTATCCTACTGTAGAAATGGGTGTCTGGCTTTTTCTAGATCTGGGGAAGGAAAGGCAGGCAGGCATGCATGGTGCTGACCACAACACCTGCTAGTGTGCCGACAGATGTAGGACACTAATACCATTTGTCTTAGGTGCATCCATGACATAATAGGGCTGCCTTTACCTGTATACATTTTCTTAAACATCCTAATTGTCCTAGGTAATCTTGTCATTCCTTTAAGAAGCACAAACATTTGGCACAAGACTTTTCTTTGTAATAATACACCCACTGGTGTACTTAGCTTGTTAATAAGTGGAAACATATTCATTTTTTTGTTGTTGTCATTATTTGTGAAGAGTTTATTTTACATTTCTGGCTCTTACATGTTCTTATCTTATATCTTATATCCTTCCCGTGCCGTTAGACGTCACATAGGGCCCGCAAAGTAGTTCGCCAATATGTCCTGTCTTCGGCGAGTCTTTCAACCTCAACAAAGGATTTTATGCCTGTTAACCTGGCCTCTCTTAATAATGTTCTCTTCAGAGTTTCACGCGGTCTGCCCCTTTTTCTTCGGCCTGTTGTGTTCCACTTGATAGCTTGTTTTGGGATTCTCTGCTCATTTTTTCTCATCAAGTGACCAACATATGTCCATCTCCTTTTCCTGATCACCCGTGAGACTGGTTGTTGTTCAGTCATCTGTCTTATCTCTGCATTGTTCTTGAATTCATTCCACTTGATGCCGAGTATTTTCCTTAGGCATTTGTTTTCAAAAGAGTCTAATTTCTTTTCTATTTCTTTAGTTGTTTTCCAGCTTTCGCATGCATAAATGAGGGTGGATATTACATTTGAATTGAATAGTCTTAACTTGGTTTTTGTGCTTATAACTTTTGAATTCCATATGTTCTCAAGATTCTTGAAGATTGATGCTGCTTTTGCAATTCTGATCCTAACTCCCTTACATGTTCCCAAAGTGCAAATTAGTGATGAGTAAATAGGCTTCCCAGTCTAAGAAGATGTGTTTTGTTTCAGTTCTTTGGGTGGTGTGTAGGGTGGGGTGGGGAGTGGCAAGATGGATAGTGACACTCTTTCTTGGACAGGAGACAGTGAGTTCTGTTCCAGCCAGCATTGTCCTGTAGTGTGACCCAGGTGTAACAATGGATTCTTGGAATGCCACAATAAGGACAGTTTGCCTCCAAGAATCCGCCAGCAAAGTGAGGCATACTGAATAACAGCACACTCTTTTGCCATTATGTGTAGGGAAAACTTGTAGCTCAGTTTGATGAACATGGGTCTTCACTTGAGTTACAGCATTCAGTTCCCAGTATGTTTCAGTCAACCCAGCTGACTGGGTCAGCTGATTGGTATCTGATACTTGTGTTAGGTAACACAATAAAAACTGACCTAAGACATCTGTCTCCCTGATATAACCATGTTTCATTTCCTTTATCCTGAACTGTGTGTCAGCGTCAGCTTACACACAACATATTACACACACTTACACATTTTGAACAAAATGGCAGTCAGCAGGTGCTGCTTAATCAATAATGTAACTATGAAAAAAAAATTTGTTAAAAACTGTAGTTGTAGTGGATCATAGAGTATAATTTTATTTTTCTAACAAAATAAAGAATGGTTGAAAAACACAAAACAAACAAATGTGAAACAGTTTCATAGTGTTTATTTTTTGTTTAGAGGCTATTTTGCCCAGCACTGAAATGTTGTGTACCAGTTTTTACAGCTAGATCAACTGTTCTAGGTCACAAACTAACAATTCTTTGGGAGAGAAGCTAGTTCATCATTGGCTATCCTACTCTTGTCCCCTGTTAAAGGTTTCTAGTGAAGTCGCCAACATTTCTAAGGCAGTCTTTGTGTAGTTTGTTATGCTATTTTGATATCTGTGTCACACCATGATTTAGATTTTCACATGGTTATGTTCTGTTTGAAGATTTCTTTATGACTGAAAACTGGTTCTTGGCATATGATGACGATGGTGAAAAAAATGTAATTGTTAACTCTTTCACTCACTGTTCCAGAATAAATTTTGTTGATAAATGTCATATCCACAGAAAGAAACCAGAAGGACTAAAAGAGAGTTTTCACTAGATAATAGCACATGTCCTAACTCAGTAATTTAAAAACATGGGTTGGATTAGAAACAAGCTACTTTTCACTTTGTTTAAACTTTGCCAAAATATGACTGAGCATTGATTTGCATTAGTGTGCGGGATCTGCCAATCCTGTAAGTGTTGTTTTGGAGCAAAAGAGATAAGTCAGTTGTGAGTCATTATTTACTTTACGTACTTTACTTTATCCTTTCCCTTGTACTGTGAAGTGTTAGGGCAGATGCAGTTGGCATTTTTTTGGCATATGAGTGGCCTTAGTGATGCTTATGCCAAATTCACAAGTGTTTCTGTAACTCCATATATTTTCCAGGGTCTTCATCCTGTAGTTCTTTGGTCAAAGGCCCTCACAGCTGGCTTTATTTGCGTCAGTCTTAAGTGGCCTAACCATTAATTCTTTGTTTCTATATGTAATGTATGAGTGGCATAGTTCCTACACCTGTGAGTCATCTATGATGGTTTGTTCTTAATTTCCCAGATGGAGACCCGAGCACTTAGGTTGTTGGACAGGCTCGTCTTTGAGAGTTCTCACTAGATGATATCACATGTCCTAACTCTGAAAACTGTACACTCACATAAACACTATAAGTTGCAGCTCAGATAGAAGAGTCTTCTTCTCGCTTATGATTTTGATGGAGTCTTATGCCATTTGTATTTCTTCTGTTTTGTCTTTCAGAGACTTTCTTCCCAGAGGCTCAGGTATTGTGACAAGGCGACCATTGGTACTACAGCTTATATACAGTCGAACAGGTACTAAATGCTCAGAAATAATATATTTAGCTTTATTCTCATAATGGTAGGTCCTTCATATGGTAATTTAAACAAATAGTTGAGTTTTCAGGATGTTGAGTTTAGAGAACATTGGTTATTTATAATAGAAATTCAAATGGCAGGACAAGATCAGAAACGAGGAGGTCTGGAAAAGAGCAGGGCAGGAGTCCATGAACTTACAAAATCATGTCTAGAAAATGGAGGTGGATTGGCCACACACTGAGGAAACCAGACACCAGCATAACAAGACAGGTACTGATATGGAATCAGGTACTGATATGGAATCTTCGGGGAAATAAAAGTTGAGAAAGATCTGATGGAGAAGGAAAACAGTGAAAGTGCTCAGAGACAGAGGATACACATGGAGTAGAGAATAAAGCCAAGAACAGGGATGACTGGAGAGCTTTTATCTGTGGCCTATGCTCCCCAGAGAGCAAAGGGCAATAATGATGATGGTAATAGAAATCTTATAATAATAGTAATGATGAGAATAGATATCTTGTAATAATAGTAGTAATTATATGCTGTTCCAGTACATGACTGTTACCAAGGTTTGAAAATTGCATATGCCAGTGTGGATGAAAAGTTTTAGGAATGCTTTCAGGATCATGTGACAAGCTTCCACTTGTCATAATCATTCTGTTTCAATATCCCAGGTGTCTCTAGCTGTGGATCTTCAGCTTGCTAAGTCTCTTTCTCTCTTGGCCAGGCTGATTCCTATTCATTGCTTGATATTGTTTACAAATGTATATAATTGTCTTTTTGCATTGTTCCTTGTTCTTTTCCCTTGAGTAATGGTTTTCTGTGTATTGTTAATCTTTAATTAAAAAAAAATATGTGATGTGTCTCTGATATTGAGCACAGCAATAAAGTTGCTGCTGTCATGACAACTGACTGGTCACCATGCATTCAGTGTTACATGCAAACAGAGTTGAAACATTAATCTGTTACAAAATTGTCACTTCCCTCCCATACACATATACTTACTTAACACAATAGATGTCAGTTCTGTTGCATGTAATTCATAGTCTCTTATATAGTATCATTTTTTGAGGAGGTGAAAGTTTTTTTGTGTACAGTTCTCTCAGTTGCTTTTGTGGTTTTTTTTTTTTTTGTCTTAATATGAATAAACAGTAATGCATGGGGGAAGGGGAAATTTTAAAAAAATCCCAGAGAAAAAATATTTGAACATGCTGACCAAGTGGCACAGAAGAAAAAGGCAGCAAATAAAAATATAAAGAACTGCACAAGATAATAGAAACTCAGTCACGTCTGCTGATGGGCAAATCACTTAATGCAGGAACAATGAATCTTGTACAGGGCTGTGTATTTTTTTTACTTTTTAATGCTTATTTTTAAGTTAAATGAAATGAATTTGTTGTAACTCTGTTTCTAAAATGGTTTATTGGTTGTGGAGCCATCTTTACAAATATTTTTTCTAGTTTTTAAAGTTTCATTACACTTTTTTTTTGGTTGTTTTTGTCATTATAAATCTGTGTTTACAGTGTTTTATTGATTTTATTTGAAGTGTTCTGTTGGTTTCTTCCTCAGAGTATGCAGAGTTTATTCACACAAAGGGCAAGAAGTTCACAGATTTTAATCTTGTCCGCAAGGAAATTGAAGATGAAACGGATCGGGTCACGGGTGGCAACAAGGGCATCTCCAACATACCTATTAATCTCCGAGTCTATTCTCCAAATGGTAGGTTGATGAAAGAAAGGTAGCAGAAACGAAGGCAGAAAAGTTTGGTTAATAGTTTAAAAATAATAAAGATTACAGAATTAATGCCATAAAATTGGAGATGGGGGAATTATGTTTACGAGGGGAAGTCACTAAGTAACTCGCAAATTGAAATATTTTATCAATAGTAGTTATCAGGTAGTATTTAAATATATTCTTAGATAGTACCATTATCCAACTTTATAATAGTTGTATATAGGGGGTGCTGGGAGTTACGTGCGCATGCACAAAGCAATAACAAAATGGCTACCAAACTGTTAGTGTGTACCAAAGAAGAACAGAGAAGTGTAGTACGATTTTTATTGGCTAAAGGACATTCATAAGGAAATGATTACAGTTTATGTTGAAAAGTGTTTATCACATAAAGTGGTCTATAACTGGGAAAAGAATTTTCTCAGGGACACACCGAAATTGTTGACAAAGTCTGACTTGGCCGTCCTGTTCAGATTGCAACAGAAGTGACTGTGCAACGTGTGAATGAGATTATCAGAGCTGATAGACAAGTAACGATAGACAGTGTAGCAAGTGCAGTCATATGTTCACATGGCTTAGCCTACAGAATAATGCATGAGCTATTGAATTTTTGGAAAGTTTGCTCACATTGGGTACCCAGAGATCTGAATGATGAACACAAAATGAACCCATTTGGTTTGTCATTGCAGCATCTCTGTCATTGTGCATATGAAGGTGAAGACATGCTCCAAAGGATTATTTCTGGAGAGGAATCCTGGGTGCATCACTACCAACCCGAATCAAAACATGCCTTAATGCAATGGAAACACCTGTCATCGACATGTGCAAAAAAATTCAAGATTACGCCTTCTGCTGGGAAGGTTATGCTGATAGTGTTCTGGGATTATCAAGGATTGTTGTTAACCAAGTTCCAGAAGAATGGTGACAGTGTGAATTCTGTATCATACTGTGAAGTTCTATCAATGCTACGGGATGCAGTTCGAAGAAAATGTCTTGGTCTGCTGTCTAGTGGTGTGGTTCTCCTTCATGACAATGCCAGACCACATACGGCTCAGTTAACCCAAGAGAAAATTAGCCAGTTGGGTTGGGAAGTTCTTGAACTATAGTCCTGACTTAGCTCCAAGTGATTTTCACCTGTTTGGTCCATTGAAAAACCACCTTGGCGGGAGAAGATTCTCAAGTGACGAAGAGGTGGAAACAGAAGTAAAAAAAATGGTTCAGAAATCGGACACCCAATTTTTGCGCCATGGGTATTGCATCACTGATTACACGATGGGACAAATGTATCAATGTTGGTGGCGATTACATTGAGAAATAGGAGAATAATATAGGTTCAAAAATTAAAAGTTTTCAAACTACTGTCGCATTTAGTTTTTTTTTGTAACAGGTATTTGTGAGCTACTTTATATGTGTATATATATATATACATATATATATATATATATATATATACATATATATATACATGTGTGTGTATATATATATATATGCAACATGTTTCAAATATTATGAAGAAGAGAGAATGTTTCATAATTGTCAGTGTTTTTGTTTTGAAGCCAAAAGTCACCACTGTTTCATTCTTTGTAGACATTCTCTACATGTAGACAAGTAGACATTCTCTATATGTTAGCGTGTTATAATGTTTTGCCCTACAGATTTTGCATTTTTTTATACTCATAGAATCTAATCTCGCACTTGTTATTACTGCATGCAGCAAATATGAGATAGAATATCTTTGTTGTGTTGTTACAAATTAAAGCTAGTTTCTGTCATTTTTATAATTGAGAGAAATTGATTGTGTTGTTGTTGACACTTTTATTCAGTCCTTTAGGTGTCCACGTTTTCAAAATCTAAGTCCTAGCAGTGGGATTTTTTTCTAGTACACACCAAAAAGGCCTGGGGTCCACCCAGCCTAAAAAAATGGGTACCAGATTAGAAGCATGCTGTTGGAATTCATCAGCAAGGAGTCTTGCCTCATCCTAGCTGTCAGTCCAGCCAACACAGATCTTGCCAACTCAGATGCCTTGAAAATTGCGAAAGAAGTTGATCCTCAAGGTACTTTTTCAAGAATTTTTTGTAAATATGCAATTCAGAAATTCAGTGATGAAACTAGGAAAAGCTGGTGCTGTGGAAAAGAGGCAGATAGAGATGCATGGTACAGTTTTACAAAATATATTAACTCATCCTGTGCCGTAGTCGCTATAGTGAGGATTTCCGATTACTGAGTTGAGTGCCATAGTCGTTATAGTGACAATTCATTTGTTTCAATAAAACCAACCAGTGTAACATTTAGATTGTACATATTTCGTTCGCGTTTCCGGTGACTCTTTTCAAAATGGTGGAAGAGTCCTCAGTTACGAGTGATGCCGAGCGAGAAAAAGGAAGAGAAACATCGAACTTTTTCAATTTTTGATGATGTAGATAGGGGTATGAACTTGGCCTGTGACTACCCCACTGCTCTTGAATGTATCCTAAGTAGATTTAGACATAATAGACGACTGGAGAAATAATTAGTAGGTTATTTCAGACATTAATTTAGCGAGAATGCAACATAGAATCACAATACGAGATCGACAAGTAGATCTAGACATCTCAGATGGTAAGTAGTACATATCTAGACCTAGCCGATGGTGAGCTGGGCACAATCATTGTCTAAAAACACCACATTACTTCTTTTTTCCTAAAAAACTCTGCATTTATGAAATTTTCATACATTTAGTTATACTTTGAAACATAATAAGTACACGGAAGTACATGTAAGTACTGTTTTCCATTCCATTTTACAACTATGCCCACTATACAGATCAGGACCCGCGCTTTTTGTGTGGCACGGACGGGAACGGCCGCGTTTTTTTCTTGGGCACGGGAAGAGTTAATATGGGGGAAACAAGAGAAATGACAAAATATTCATTCATTCATTCTTTTGCATGTCCCTTGTGGAACTTTGCCTCCCTAACAGCACTCCTGTAGGCCTCTCGGTTGTGAGCAAGATGGAATGCTGCTGATGCATCCATTTGCAGATCACCAACGATTTCTTGCAGCCATCTTCGCCTTAGTCTTCTTCTCTTTCTTTTTCCCATTATGTACCCTTCCAAGACAGTCTTCTCTAGATTATCATGACGTTTAATGTATCCAAAATATTTAAGTTTTCTCTCTTTAATCCTCTTTATTAGCCAGCCTTCTTCAATACAGTGACAAAATAACAGTAATAAAAATGACACAGAGAAGGGAGAGATGGCAAAATAGTAACAAAATTGACACAGAGAAGGGAGAGATGGTAAAATGACGGTAATAAAAATGACACAGAATGGAGAAGTGGAAAAATAACAATAATAACAATGACCCAGAGAAGGGAGAGATGGCAGAATAGCGGTGATAAAGATGATTCAGAGAAGGGAAAAATGGCAAAATAATAATAACAAAAATGACTTGGAGAAGGGAGATATGGCAAAGAAAAAAAAAAGAAAAAAAATTTGCAGACAGTTTTAAATATTATGCTTTTCCAGATCTCATGAATTACTTTAAAACGTGTTAACAAATGTTCTGCTTTATAGTTAAGTTCTTTTGCAAAATCCACATACAGTCGAACCCACTTAATATCACATCGCTTTATGTCACAAATCAGACATTGTCACAGAAATTTGTATCCCTGACCAACTCCCATAAGTAATTAATTGGCTTTACTTCGGTTAATATCGCCCCGGTTATGGACACAAATTGCTTAATGTCACCGTATTTTTTGCACCCGGAGGAGTTAAAGACTCCGCTCTGTATCACAAACTTTAAATATCTCACAAAGCCGCATCAGTTTGCGAACATCAAAGATGGGGCCGGCTGTTTGATCACCAAGTACATGCCGCATCAACCTTTTGATGTGGGAATCAAAGCTCAGTTGCTGTGGATGAAAGGCTTACTATGGCTGCCCTTTCAAAAGAATGTGATTAAAAACTGGCTTCTTTCAGTTATTGTCTTCTTTATCAAGATGTGGGTGGTGTTAAGTTGGCAACCCGAGTTGATAGTTAGTTGGTTTTGAGTAGTGTATTGTGAATCATATAGCCAGGAACTTCTCATTGGTTCTCATTGTGATAGATAATGGCTATTAAACGCAAACGTGTTGATCTGAATTTCAGCTCTAAAATGGATATTCTTAAGCAAGTTGATGAAAAAGTTACAAGAAAGGAGATAGCGGATAAATTTGAAATTGACATTTCATCTGTATTGAAACTTGTTTTAACTCTTCCCATGCTTTTCGTCACTCAGACGACGGTTCCGGTTTCTCACATGATACCTTTAGTCACTCTAATGACTTTTGATTTGTTTCATCAAAAACCCGGTGTAACATTTAGATTGTAAGCATTTAGTGTGAAGAGTGCTTAGTTACAAAGGAGAAATTGAAGTTTTCTTTGGCCAGACAATTGTTCTTGAATGTATCCTAAGTAGATCTAGACATATTAGATGACTGGAGAAGTAGTTAGAAGGTTATTTCAGACATTATTTTACTGATAATGCAACACAGAATCGCAATATGACATCAGCAGGTAGATCTATGCATCTCAGATGGTATGTAGTGTACCTCTAGAACTATCCGATGGTAAGTTGGACACAATCATTGTCTAAAAACATCACATCACTTTTTTTTTTCCTAAAAAACTCTGCATTTATGAAATCTTCATATATATTTAGTTATTTTGAAACATAATAATAAGTACACTATTCACACAGAAAGCTGTTTCATTCACATTTTACTAATATGCCTCTATACAGATCAAGACCTGCGCTTTTAATCTGGCACCCAACTGAACATCCGCGTTTCTTCCTGTGGCACGGGAAGAGTTAAAAAACCGAGGCAAAATTGAACAAGACTTTCACTCATCTTTAGTTAGGTCAAACTGTGAGCCAAGGCATGCGAATTCTTACATGGATATTGAATGTGCTCCGCTGAAATGTTCATGAAAATACGTTCTGCACAGCTGCCCGTGTGCGATCCTATGCTGGCGGAAGTTGTAGAACATTTTGCGAAAGAAATGGATATGCCTGACTGAAAGTGTTTGAACGGCTTTCTTGAGTGGTTTAGGAAATGCCACAACATAACATTTAAGGTCGCTTCAATTGAAGAGGCCTGAGTTAACACTGATGTCGTTAGTGATTGGATTTCGCGTTTGCCAAAAATTTGATTGCATACAGCTCAGATGACATTTTTAACATGGATGAAACAGGCATGTTTTATAAACTGCTACCGAACAAAACTTTCTACTTTTATGATGAGAAGTGCCATGGTGGCAAACAAGCTAAAGATCACTTAACAGCTGTCATTAGCTATAATATATCTGGCACTGAGAAGACTCCGCTCCTTGTTATTGGAAGGTCATGAAATCTGCAGTGCTTCAAAAATGTAAACTTACAAGGCCAGCCAACAAGTGAACTGTAAGAGGACTGGGTCATTTCTTTTAACAACAAAATGAATCAAATGAACAGAAAAGTTTTGTTGATCGTTGATAACTGTCCGGTGCACACTGACATCACCAATCTGTGGCTACAGAGCTTGTTTTCCTGCCACCTAACACAACCAGCGTGCTGCAGTCGGATGACCAGGGTATCATTTATGACTTCAAGCAGCAGTACAGAAAGTAAATAGTGCGTCATGTGCTGCATGCTGTGGAATAAAAGCATGTCATCGAGGTCGACATCAAGATTGCAGTTAATTTTATGCATCCTGCATGGAATAGTGTCAGTCAGTCACTGATTAAAGTTGCTTTATCCCATTTAATACCCTTGTAATGAACCCTGCATAATGTCAACTCTGCTTAATGTCACCATATTTTGACAGTCCTGACAATGTGACATTAAGCGGGTTTGACTGTATTACTGTAGTTATTTACTAACCTAGTTTATTTTGCAAGTGTGATGTCATTTTTTTAAGCATTTTTTTTTTCTCTCTCATTATTTATTTACTGATTTTTGAAAACTTTGAAGCATCACATTGTCTTGCTTTTATAAGAAAAAATGTTACCACCATATTTTTATGTTTAAGTTGCTTGTAACTTACTTTTAGAATTTTTTTTTCCCCACATTATTTCTTTAGATTGTGAAGATTCTTTTAGATTGTGATTGATTTCTAAAAATAGTGGTTTTCCGAATAAATTCAAACAAGGGGCACAAGTAAGATAATCAGTCTTGAGCTACTTTCCACTTGTGCTTTTGCAGGTCTGAGGACCATTGGTGTGATAACTAAGCTGGATTTGATGGATGATGGTACAGATGCTAGAGACATACTGGAGAACAGGTTGTTACCTCTGAGGAGAGGTTAGTAGCAACTGGGAAAGTTACAAAAACAAAAAGGTGTGTTTAGCCTTATCGAGTCGTGATCTTGTCAAGTTTTCTAGTTTACTCATGGGTTTGTTGTACTTGTCTTATAATCTCTGTGTAGCTGTGAGCTGGAGGATTTCAGCACCTGATACTGAAGTGAACTTAATAAGGGTATTGTTGAACTATTTTTTTTGTATGGAGTGGATCAATTTGTGGTCTTCTCAGAGGAATCTGCAGTCATATATAAGTATGTCAGATTGTGACCTAATTGGCATTAACCAGTGTTCCTTTTAAGCTGCGTGGCAGTGTGGCCATGCACACACAAAAGTCATGTCATGCATGACAGTTTAAAAGCCGCACAAAGAAAAATGAAACTTTTATTTTCAAGTTTCCTTATGTTCCACTGTGCTGTAAAAGCATTGGAAGAAGAAAATAATAAAAATGATAGCATTAAGTGAGTTTTCCCCAATTTCTTTCTTTTTTTTTTCTATGAGAACTTTATAATGAGAGCCATTGGCATATTTTAGTTTGGTTTTAATGCTGAAGGACTAAATGTTTATGCTGAGCCTCTGCTATGTGTCTCTGATGTCTGAAGATTATTGGACATTGAACAATTCCACAAGTGAAAGAAATGATAGATTGTCAGAGCTTGTTTTTATGTTCTGGAGACGTATGACCTGATGCCTTTCAGGCAAACTGCAAAGTTCCTCCTCAGTGACAGGAACACTGTCCGATTTACCTGATGTTACTCACTGCTGCCAGGTTCATTGTTGTATTTCATTTTAAGAGAAAAGGAAGTGAAACATTGGCTTCAATTTCTGTTGCAGGTTACATTGGTGTTGTTAATAGAAGTCAAAGGGATATTGAGGGCCGAAAGGACATACGAGCAGCCCTGGCAGCTGAAAGAAAATTTTTCTTATCTCACCCATCCTATAGGTATGTGGCAATTACTTTAATTCCATGAAATATGTCAATTTTGTTCAGATCCGAGCATTGGCTCAAATTCGTGATACTGCTTGTTTCCCTTTTTTGCTTTTTTTTTTAATGAGAATATCTTGTTTCCTTCATTAACTGAAAATAATACGTTATGAGATATCTCTGAGAGTAAAAAATATTTTAACATGCTTACAGTATGTTATGGGACGTGACAGGTAACCAGACTTATTGGAAGCGCTAAGGACTACATAAAATGAGGAACCATGATTATCATTACCCATCAGCGTGATACATAATGAATTCCCTGACATAGGTATGTCAGGTACCTATTTCTTCAGCTGGATCATTCAGAAGGGGTCAGTGACCTGCAGCTTTTGCACCAGAGGACAGTTTACTACCATATATTTACATTTCAGCATGGAATACAATCAATTCATTTGTGGGAGAATCTGGTAATCAGAAATGTTGAAAAAGCCGAAGTTGAAAAGAAATAATGAAAAAAAATATTACAGCATGGTCAGCTAACGCATTGCGGACTTGGCATGAAGTATGATATGTTAGAAAACCATGTCAGACAGGGAACAGTACCAAGGCAAAAAGAGCAGGAGAATGACAGCAGTACATGTTGGGTGAAACAGCATCTAGATGTGGATAAGAAACAATCTGTCCATTTGTTTTGTCAGAGCAAGAGATGGAAGATTAGAAATCTACTGCAATCAGTCTCTGTGACAGACAGACATGAAAGCCATGTTTACATAAAGAGGTGGCAAAATTTGTGTCTGAATCACCCTCTAAAATCAGTGAGTTTTTAGACGACATCTTACATTCTTCCCGTGCAGTTAAACATCACATAGGGCTCGCATAGTTGTTTACCAAGTTTTCTTGTTCTCGGCGAGTCTTTCAACTTCATCAAGGGATGTCATGCCCACTAAACTGGCTTCTCTTAACAGTGTCCTCTTTAGAGTTTCACGTGGTCAACCTCTTTTTCTTTGGCCTGTTGTGCTCCACTTGATAGCTTGTTTTGGTATTCTCTGATTGTTTCTTCTTATCACATAGCCTACATATGTCCATCTTCTTTTTCTGATCACTCATGAGACAGGTTGTTGTTTACTCATCTGTCTTATCCCTGCGTTATTCTTGAATTCGTTCCGCTTTATAACGAGTATTTTCCTTAGGCATTTGTTTTCAAAAGAGTCTAATTTCTTGTATATTTCTTTAATTGATTTCCAGCTTTCGTGTGCATAAATGAGGGTGGATATCACATTTAAATTGAATAATCTTAACTTGGTTTTGGTACTTATAACGTTTGAATTCCATATGTTCTCAAGATTTTTGAAGGACAGTGCTGCTTTTGCAATTCTAATTCTAACTTCCTTCCTGGTGTCACCATCCTGGTCTATGTAGCTGCCAGGGTATGCAGATTGGTTAACTTCATCAACAACTGTTTCTTCTACATATAGTTTTCCTTCTTGATTAATGAGAAGTTTCATTATTTTTGTTGTTGTCTTTGTTAAATTCAAGTCCTATTTTTCTAGCCAAGGAAGACAGCATTATAAACTTAGATGACAGGGTGAAGCATAATGGTGAAAACTGAATACACAAACCTGTCAGCCACATTAAAGGATTATCAATCTTCAAATGAGTACCTCTCTGGCTGTACAAGACTGGCTAGGCTCACCACAGGTAAGTAAAAAGAAGAAGCAATGGATGTAAGACGTGCATCAAAAGCTGCTGAACATTTTGCAAGCACCTTCAGTCGTGACTAATTTACTGTTAAATGTGATCAGATATATATTGTACCAGTACAGTGGTTTGTGAAAAAGAACATAAATATCTTTCTTCTAAAGGCATATGGCAGACAGACTTGGCACACCTCATTTACAGAAAGTACTCAACCAACAGCTGACCAATCACATTCGAGACACGCTTCCATCGCTGCGAAACAAGCTCCAGTCACAGTTGCTTTCAATGGAGAAGGAGGTGGAGGAGTACAAAAACTTCAGACCAGACGACCCAGCCAGAAAAACTAAAGCAATGATGCAGTGAGTTTACCCATTTCTTTATGAATTGTATTGGATGAATTCCTTTTTTTTTTCCTCTTGAGTGTATGGTTTCTACATATTAAATTTCTTATTCCTGCTTGGTATATGATTTATGTAGAATGAATTTCTTTTACCTGCTTGATGTTTGGATTCTGTAGAATGGTTTTGTTAACCAGTACAATTTCAGTTCTACTTTCTGAACTACCCCTTGGTATAAGAGAAATGCAAAGAAAACCATCAGCTCATTTCTATTCACATCATACCATGACCGCAGCCTAGATGAAGGTTTCAGTGGCTGCTGCAGGATCAGCTTTCAGCACATTTGTTCGTTTCTTAAACAGTACATCAAATTCTGTGATCATTTGTGCTGAAATACTGTATCGGCTCGTTGTTGTCTGTTATATCTGCTGTTCATTCTTTTGATCCGGAGAATGCTAGCCTGGAATGTGGGCATTGGTCATTCTCCGACCGCACAAACTCTGAAAATAACTGTCACTCTCATCTGATGTTTCTGCTTCAATGTAAGAGCAAAAAAAAGCCAGTGTGAGTTAATGTGGGGAGAATGCTAAAGGGGTTAAATTTTCTCATCACTGAAAACAGTTTCAGCAGCCTTTGAGAGTTTATTACCTGAGCAAAAAATAAGCCACAAGTGATTATTAGTGTGAAAATCTCATAGCCTGTTTTGACCACTTATGTCTTCAAATGACCAAAAAGAAAGAAACAGTCTACACATAGCACAACTCTCCTATATTCAGTCTGTGATGTGGTGGAGTCATACAAACATTGGAAATTATGATGTTAGATATTGACTTTTCTGTGTCAACAGAATGATCTCCCAGTTCAACACAGATTTTGAGAGAGACATAGAAGGATTTGGTGCACATGTTTCTACAGAAGACCTGTCAGGTGGTGCTAAGATCAACAGAATTTTCCATGAGAGGTTTCCTTTTGAGCTTGTCAAGGTTTGTCTGATGTCAGATTTTTAGAATTATTGTCATTAGTTACAGCTTTCACTCTGACCTCAAGGAGCTTCAGCTTTCAAGCAAACTGTAAGGTAAAGGTAATCCTGCCATGCCTTAGAGGCACATAGGGATATGGTGTTAGTGCCCATATTTTCCTTGACCTGTCAGCACACTAGAGGGTGATATGGTCAGTATCACACCTGGATGCCTTTCCTTCCCCAATTCCAGAAGAAGTCGGGTACCCATTTCTATAGCTGGGTGACTGGGGCGCCTCCAGCCGGATTCAAACCCCCAACCTTCGCCATGAGAGACCAGTGCACTAACCACGTCGCCACTCAGGCTTGTACAAATCATTGTACCAAGCTTATTTCATTAATTCCTCCCCCCCCCCACACACACACACACACAAAATCTGTGACCACTTGTTTTGAATGACTGTAGCTGCATTCAGCAGAAGCAGCTTTACAGAATTGGATGCGGATGAAAACTGGATCACTAGCTCCATCAAGAAAGGAAAGCTAACATTCTTTGATCATATTAAATAACATGACAGAGTAGAGGTAGCGGTAATGGAGGCTTTGGTTCCTAGGAAATGAGAAAGGGGGTAGCTAAAGAGACAGTGGGTCTAGCATGTCTCTAATACTATATAAACATTGAAGTCACTGGAACTGTTTTTCATATTGACTTTTGAGAGGGCAGTGCTCTGTGATAAACATGCAACATGAAGAAGTTGTATAATTTTAGCAGTCAACCCTCTGTGTCTTATATTTTTTAAAACTTATTCTTATCTTTATTTCTTCATTATCCTCTATCTTTTTTTCTTCTGAAGATAATCATCATTTTTCCATTAAGTTTTCTCTTTTTTTTTTTTTTCTGTTAACAGGTCTTAAAAAAATGTCATAATTTCTCTGTATCCTATAGTTTTTCTTACTGATTTCTGTTCACTGATTTTTGTTTTCAAGCTTTGATTTTTTAAACTTTTTTTTTTTTCACGATTTGGTTAAGTTTCAGAATTTTTTTGGCAGTGAACTTTAAGATGGTTATAAATATCTTTTAACACAGATGGAATTTGATGAGAGGGAACTACGGCGAGAGATTGCCATAACTATAACCAATATCCATGGTATAAGGTCAGTTTGGTTGACATTGTGACATGTTGTATATAACTTTTGACACATTGTACATTGCTTGTGACTAGTTGTATGTAGTCTGTTAAATTAATGCCCACTTTGGGAAACACTGAATTAGATATATTAACACTTTGTTGACCACAGTTATTTACCCTGAAAAACCCCCAGTTCCCAGCCATTTTTCTGAAAAATGAACTTTTTTGAGTGAACTTAGAAAAACATGCATATCTCTACTCACCCTTTAGGGAATGTAATCCAACTTGGTAGACAGATTCCCAAGACCCTCTAGTACTTCTTGAGTGTGTGATATCTTGTGAAACAATTATCTGGATGCAGTGGAACTTGACAACTTTTACAAATAAATCTTGTTTCACTCCTTTTCCCATTGACTGAGCACACTCTGCACTTCCTAGATGGTGGTTTTTTAGTGCCTTGACCCTCAAGCTTCACCAGGACATGATCCTTTACTATTCCAGATAATCTTCCTGGAGGATCCTTGCTTGGAGCCCTTTTGAGCTGTTTGGTAGGGGGTTCATTCTCAACACCTGCTTCCAAGATTTCTTGAACAGTAGAAGTGGTTTCAGAGAGCCAGAATCTTGCCACTTCAACCAGATACTGCTTATAGGTCTTCTTGTTCTTATTTAAGGCTCTGTAGATTATGTATGAGTTAAACAATGCACAATTGATGAGATAGAATCCTACTTTTTTGTTCCATTTCACCGTCTTCCTCAAGATGTTGTAGTACGAAAGATACTGATCAGCCCTGTCTACTCCCTTCATGTGCTTGTTGTAATCAACAATGCAAATTGGTTTCATCAGTGGCTGTCCAGTTTTTCTATCTGTCTTCGCAGTAGCAACTATTCTTGAATTGTGCATTGTTGATATCATGCGAACAACTCTTTTGTCTTTCCAGACCTGAAGCAGTGTTTGGTCTTTCCGACAAAATGTGCTTTCACTTTTCTTTATTTGTTTGGAAGCAGCTTTCAAACTTTTTGGCAGTCCTCTGTTTTCTCTAATTGTTCCACAGACTCTGGTTTTGTTCTGCAGTAGAACTTCAGCCATTGACACACTGTTGTAATAGTTGTCTTGGTATACATGATGCCACATTCCAAGATAGGGGCTCAGAACAGATAGGACTGTTTCTTGTAGCTTCTTTCCTTCTCCTGTATATATTTCCATGTTTAGTATGTAGCCTGTGTCACTCTCACACACCAGTCTCACAAGGATCCCATACTTTGTTAATTTTGAAGGATTATATGTCCTAAATTTCAGTCTTCCTCTCCAAGGAATCATTCCTTCGTCAAGCGAAAGCTGCTGTTTTGGTTTATACAGCTCCTGAAACTTAGGCAAAAAATAGTCCAGCAGAGGTTTTATTTTGCCAATTCTGCCTGTTTCTGGAAGTATCTGAGAGTTATCAGAGAAATGCAGAAAGGTCAGAAGATGCTCAAATTTACCTCTGCTCATTGTTTTGGAAAATATTGGAGTTTCCAGAAGAGGGTCTGTTGACCAGTACTCTCTCCAGTGTGGCTTCATAGTCTGGCCCATCAAAATGATTAACCCAAGGAATTTTTTCATGTCTGCAGGTGTTATGTTTTCAGACAAAAAGGTAGTAGGTTTGTGCATATGTTGGGTCTGTGCACGGTATAAATTTTCATGATGAGCCAACAGTTCAAAAAAATCATTCCCAAACATCATACTGGAAATTTCCTCTATGCTGTCTGGTTTGTTTACGTTCACTGAAACACCAGGATTTCCTAGAAAATGTTCAAGAACTGGTGTAGAATCAGTGTTACTCCACACACCTATATCACTGCCAACTATATTACACGAAATATGTAAAATACCTGCAACTGGAACATTATATCTTGACACTGAATCACAGTCACTGTCACTAGAAGTTTCACTATCTGACGCAGCAACGCTGTGCCTAGTTATTGTATTTTTAATCCGATCGCCGTCACAGGAATCACTTTCACACACATCATTTTCATTAGAAGAATCATTAAATAGTGATTTTTCATCATCACTAGGGCAATCTGACAACAAATCATAGCACATTTCAGCGCCAACAGCAGTATCTTCGAGAGAAGCATGCTCCGCCATTTCGAAAAAATGTCGACTTGCGAAATCTCGCGAAACACGTGTTTTCGACAGCTGAAACCGCGAAATTTCTATTTTTTTTAAAGTTACGAAGATTGAAAACAATATTTTATTATATTAGCTTTGCAGTAAAAATACAGACAACCAAAAATTATTTTAAATAACACACTAGAAACAGTTTAAATAAGACGACCATCGAATACGGCAAATCCGCCTTTCGGTCAACAACGCACGGAAACCAGAAATACAGATTTTCCCGTATTTGGTCAGGAAAGTGTTAAAATGAAGATTGAAGAACCTGCGTAGTTGTCCAGTGTGCAGGGAAAATGACCCTAATCTAGCCTGTTACATATCTCACCTGACTTCAGACCATGAGAAAAGGAGGGAATTTTATTTCAGCCTCATAAAACATGAGAAAAAAAGAAACGCAGCAAGTACGATGTTGTGATTTAAACTGAAATTTGCTGATCAGACAAGGGCATATTTCCTGAAGCATTCACTTGGGCATCTTCACGTGCTGACCTGAATTGTACTTAGCAGATGATTCATGAGTACAGAAAAGTGACACTAGTCAAAACAGTATTTTTGACAGTAACTCATGACAGGTTCACGAGAATCCCATGAAACTTACTGAACACAAAACTCACTGACCATGTTACTGAATGGCTGTAAAAGACTGACGCTCCTCGAATCAATTCATTTGAAAATTCAATGTGCAAGTATGGCTCATCTCACTACAGAACAACGACGCATCATCATTGGACGTTTACAGACTGGGCAGTCATAAAGTGTAGTGGGCAGACAATTTAATGTGGTTATAAGCACTGTTAGTCACCTTTTGAGACTGTTTCAAGAAACTGGCTCAGTTGCAGACCAGCTGCACTTTGGAAGACCCATAGTCACAATTCCTGTCAAAGACTGCTTCATACGACTGCGTCACCTCAGGAATCGATTTGCATCTGCATCCTCAACAGTCCAGTAAATGACAGCAGCTTGTAAAATTTCAGATCAAATGGTCAGGAACTGGCTACACAACGCTGGTATATGGGCTAGAAGACCTTACAGAGGTCCTGTTCTTATGGACCAGCATCGCCAGAACTGACTGCAGGGGACAAACCAGCACCATCAATGGACTGTTGTGAGTGATTGGATAAGGGTTTAGTTTATTGATGAATCATTCTTTCTGCTCCAGCGACACAATTGATGGAGAAGAGTTTACAGCAGAGTCCATGAGCGCTACCCCAGAAGTGCATGGATGAGACTCCTCCTCATGGTGGTGGAGGTATACAGGTATGAGGAACAACCAACTTCATGGGAAGAAGTGACCTGGTGCAAAATGAAAGATGCCTGATTGCCCAATGATACATCATTGAAATTTTTCGTCCTCGCATCCTTCCACTTCTGGCTGCATCAGGGTTGATTTTTCAGTAAGATAACGCTCTACCTCATGTGGCACAACTCACAACCCAGTTCCTCACTGACATCAACGTCTAGACCATACCATGGCCACCCATGTCATCAGACATGAACCCAGTAGAGCACTTGTGGGATGAACTCAACAGACAAGTCCGTCAGCGAGACGTGGTGCCAGCCAATCTCTGACATTTGTCTCTTGCACTGCAGAAAGAGTGGGCAGCCATCCCACAACAACAGATCCAACAGCTAATTATATCTATGTCAAGGAGATGTCATTCTCTGCTACAAGCCAGAGGAGGCCATACACCTTACTGCAGTGGAGGCCTCAGTCACAAAGAATAAAAGTCCAAATCAAATTTAATGAACATCATTTAATTGTTAAAGTCTTAAAGTTTCTTCATACCAAGATTGAAACATTAAATTTTGACACAAATTTGAAATTTGGTGTCCATTACAACTACATTAGTTTTGCGTTTCTTTTTTTTTTTTAATAGTATATTATTTATAGACTCTAAAGGTCAAGAATGTGACAGAAAGGACAGGTAGTAGGACCTTATATCTAATTTAAAACCCATAATGCTATGCAGCATTGACACTAAAGCAGAGTTATAAGCTGCTGTATGTAGAAAGGTGAGCATGATTATCAGATAGTAGTACAAAGATAAAATACGGGATGCCCAAAATGTATAGGAGCATACATATAATAACAGTTGTTTCTTCATTTTTTATAATTGTTGACTCATAAGCTTTTCTTACAAACAACATGTAAACAAAGATTTGCTGTAGAATCTGTTATCTGACAGGCTAGGAAGGATAGTGGAGACAGTCCTCCGTATATGACCTCCTAAAAGATTGAAAATTTCTTGGTCATTTAAGATGACGAATGAAGAAATATTGACAAAAGTCAGTGAAAGTAAAGAGTTTAATTAAACCTGTATGTAGAAGATGATCCATGTTCATGGGACATGTGATAAAAAAGGAATGATATGATATCATCATAACAACAGGAAAGATAACTTGAGAAGAAAGGCAGAGGAAGACTTAGAGGGAAAATAATGGGCAAGGCAGAATATCATGTCTGGTGAAGAGCATCATAGATGTAGATTTGTAGAGAATTGTGATTGCCAATACCACCCATTGTGACATCTTATGGGATAACTTACCTAATTTGCTGATTGTGGCTTTTGTTGTGCTTGCTTCATCAGAACTGGTCTCTTCACCCCAGACATGGCATTTGAAAACATTGTCAAGAAGCAGATCAAGCGGCTGAAGGAGCCCTCCCTTAACTGCGTGGACATGGTGGTCACAGAGCTTTCATCAGTTGTTCGCAAGTGCACAGAAAGGGTAATTCTATGGATTTCTCAAAATCTTTAACAGTATTGGCTTTGATTCATTTAGCCTATAACTAGAGTTTTTATTTTGTTTTGATTGTGCTGTAAGCATGTTTCTGAATTTGTCTTATTTATGTGTAATCATGGCCAGGAATTTTTTTTTTTCAGTTTTTGGTGGTATATAATATCAGGTGTGCAAAAGCCGGAAAACAACTAAGGAAGTAGAAAACATATTAAATGCGTTTGAAAACAAAAGTCGAAGGAAAATAGTCTGTACATAATGGAACAAATTCAAGACCAACGCTTGCTTCATCAGTGATTTAAAAAAGGAAATGGACATATGTTAGCCACGTGATGAAATATCATGGACACAAAAAAGAACAAATATATCCATACTACAAGAACTTAATATTGAAGAAGGCTGGCTAGTAAAGAGTATTAATCAGAGAAAACTTAAATATTTTGGACACATTAAACGTGATGATAATCTAGAGAAAACCGTCTTGGAACGGTACATAATGGGAAAAAGGAAGAGAGGAAGACCAAAGTGAAGATGGCTGCAAGACATCAGCAGCAGGCCATCTTGCTCACATCCAGGAGGCCTACAGGAGTGCTGTTAGGTAGGCAAAGTTCCACAAGGGACATGCAAATGAATGAAAAGTGATGATAATAAAAATTCAGAGAATCCCAAAACAAACTATTAAATGGGACACAATAGAACAAAGAAAAAAAAAAGTCAACCATTTGAAACTCTGTGAAGAGAACATTGTTGAGAGATTCTAAGTTAGTTGGCATAAGATCCCTTGATGAGGTTGAAAAAAAACTTGAAGAAAAATGTAATAAACTACAATACAAACTCTATGTGACATTTAATGGCATGGGAAGGACGTAGGATGTCAGAATATCAATCATTACTTGGTGTCTTTACAAATATCATGAAAAAAAATAAAGGAAATCATATATAAGGGCCTTGTTTTTTAAAATTTTTTTTTATGCATTTATATTTTGACATAGATAAAATAAACAAGCTAACTCAGAATGCAAACAACATAGGACTAAAGATCAACGTAGGAAAGACAAAGTTAATGAAGCAAAATGTGAACAACAGAAATGTACTCAGAGTAGATAGCAAGTTAGTGGAGGAGGTCAATGAATTTGTATACCTTGGCAGTAGAGTAGTAGAAAATTGAGACACCACAGAGGACATCAACAGCAGACTTACTAGAGCAAACCAGGCTTTTGCAGTGCTGCAGACTATATGGAAATCAAAAAAACTAAGCATAAATATGAAAATCAGGATATTTAAGAGTAATGTTCTAAGTGTACTACTCTATGGAAGTGAATGCTGGAAAATCACCAAAACCATAGAAAACAAGTTGAATTCTTTCCAGACTAAATGTTTACGAAGAATTAGAAAAATATTTTGGTCAGACACCATAAGAAATAACATCTTATTAGCAGAAATGCAGATGAAGCCACTGACAACAATTAGTGAGGAAAGATGCTGGCAATGGTTGGGACATGTGCTCCGAATGACTGACAACTCACTACCAAAAATAGCACTAAGATGGACACCACAGGGGAACAGAAGTAAGGGTAGACCAAACGAGACATGGAGAAGAACAACAGAGAGGATGTTGAGCAATAGAGGGCTCACCTTGACAAGAGCAGAAAAAAAGGCGAAGGACAGGCATTTGTGGAAAACCCTTGCGGAAGCCCCATGTGCCCTGGGCACTTGAGGTTCAGAGAGAGAGATACTTTGACATCTTCCCTGTCATGCTTATCTATCCTTTTCTTATGTCTTTTTTAATTTATTGGAATATTGCAGGAAATTTTTTTTTTCTTTGACCTACTTAGATAAAGTCCCTTTTTTGGGAGGCTGACTTTCATATGATTTTTTTTTTCAACCTTCATTCATGGCAACCATGTTTGCAAAGCAGTCCCATGAGCCTCACTCTGCAAGGGACAGATACTTTGTGTGTTCAGAGACCATTTTTTTTTTCCTAGCTCAGGCATGTTAGGTCTTTGTTGAACAGAGGACACTGATGGCAAATCACAAACTCGCATCCTTCGGGTGAAAATTCAGGTTACTCTCAACCAGCCCAACCACTCATGAGAACATTGCGTTATTTTGCACCCTTTTTTTTTTTTTTAGTGTAGTTGTGATGACAAAATAAGTGTGTTCTGTTTGTGTTTTTGTAACAACAATAGATGAGTCGATATCCTCGACTGAGAGAGGAAACAGAACGAATTGTCAACACACGTGTAAGAGAACAAGAACAGGTGGCCAAGGACCAGATAATACAGCTGATTGAAATACAGCTTTCATACATGAATACCAACCATGAGGATTTCATTGGGTTTGCTAAGTAAGGAGTACTTTTATGTTACCTTTCTGTCAGAAGTGATCAAGGTGTAAAAATTTTGTTGAACAGTTGTAGTTCAAAATGATAAAAAAATAGCCATGATTTAGTCTGACTTTCAAGTTGTGTCACGTACATAGTTTTAGCAATTTCTGCTGATCCACATGTTTGATCCATTCATATTCAAATTTGTATTTGACCTCTAAGAAAACTCATTATTTATATTTGAGCAAATACTTAAAATCTTATATATATATATATATATATATATATATATATATATATACACACACACACATACAGGGTCTGGCATAAAGTATAACTGGATTTTAAAAATGAAAAATAAATTAAGCGGCATACATGTATTTAGTAAAAAAAAACGTGAAATGAAACTCACAAAACTGGGTGATTTTATTATTACTGACAATCATATTTATGTTTTGAAAATTACGCCAGTTAGATGTCCGCCATTACATTTGATACATTCAGCCATGTGTCTGGAAAATTCCTTCATAACACCATTTAACATGTTCAGAGGGGTACTTTGAATGTGTCAGATTCGATCCTTTACATCTGCAGTTGAGTGTGGTTGACTAGCATACACTGTGTTCTTGAGGTACCCCCATAAGAAGAAGTTTGCAGGTGATAAATCTGGTGACCTTGCCGGCCAATGAATATCCCCAAATCTGGAAATAAGATGATTGGGAAATGCTTGTTGCAGCATGGCCATGGACTGACAGGCTGTGTGAGCAGTTACTCCATCTTGTTGAAACCATGTTAGTCTTTTATTTCTATTCGCCGGTTCTGGAATGAAGTATTCAGTTAGCATTTGCACATAAAGATTGCTATTAATAGTAAGGGATGCCCATCTTCATCTTCAAAAAAATATGGGCGAATGACACCAAATGATGCAACACCACACCACACTGTTACTCATTTACTATGAAGTGGTTTTTCATGCAGTAATTATGGATTTTCATTTTACCAGTATCTGAAATTCTGCTTGTTCATACTTCCTGACAATTCAAAATGTGCTTCATCAGACATGAATTTATTGAGCAAATTTGGATTTTCTTCACTTCATGCTAGAAAATCGGTAGCAGAGTCAAGTATGTTAATTTTATCCAAATTATTCAGTTGCTGCACAACTTGCAACTTGTAAGGGTGGAAATGCAGATGATTATGAATGATATGACGTAGTGAGTGATCCAACATACCAAGTGCCAAAGCATGCCTAACCGCTGATCGCTACAGGTTACGAAGCAATGCATTGCAGACTTCTTGAATTTATTCAGTTGTCTGTTGAGTTCTTGAATGACCAGTAGGCTTGTTATTAAGGCCGTTAGCGGTTTCCTTAAATTTTTTGACCTACTGCAAAATTGTTCTCCAGTGATGAACATTATCATGGGAATGCAACTCATAATGGTGATGAAACTTTTGCTGTACAGTAATAGACGGTTCTCCACTTTTAAAATAAGTTTTAACTTTGAATGCACAATATTGTGTTTGCCAAGAACCCATTGTTAAAAGTTACTGTTTGTCTGTTGCATCTCTGACATCATGGTTTTTTTTCGCACATATTCAGTTTCTATGAATTATGTCAATTAAATCCAGCTATGCTTTATGCTGGACCCTATGCTGGACTCACATATGTGTGTGTGTAAAAATATTTACTCACAACTTTTGGTATGACCCTCATGTATATATATTATGAGGGTCATACTGAAAGTCATGAGCAAAAATTTTTTAAAAATCAGATTTTATATATAGAGAAAATATTATTTCCTCGTTAAAGAGGAAATTCACCAAAGACTTCAACTTGCTTATGGAGATGTGTGTATGGGTGCTACCAGTGTTAAGAGGTGGGTGAAACATTTAAAAGATGGAAACACAAGCATCCAAGATATGCCTCGCAGCGGTTGCCCTCGAACTGCCTTCACTGAACGCAATGTGGGAAGGGTTGTTGACATCATTAAAGAAGACAGACGTGTCACAGTATCTGAAATCGCTGTAAATCTTGAAATAGGACACAATGCAGTGCAGGAAATGATTGAAACTGTAGGCTATATAAAAGTTTATGCCAGCCGGGTCCCACAGTAGAGAATGTCCAGGAAGCAGCGCGTCTGTGCTGTCGGTCAGCTGGAATGAAATTCTACTGGTAGGGTATTTTCAAACTTGCAGAGCGATGGGGAAAATGTGTGCAGAGAAATGGAGATTATGTTGAAAAGTGAAGAAAAGGATTGAGGTGATACATTAAAATTTTCTCTCTCTATAAATTCTTATTTTTTAAAAATTCTTGCTCACGAGTTTCGATATGTATATACATTATATATATGTGTGTGTATGTGTGTGTATATATATATATGCAGTGTCTTTAGAAGAATCATTATGTAATGTTTAGAATGTCACCAAAAGAAAGACTACATGGATTTTACTAGTTTATAAAATTCTGACAGTTTTCATTAGAGGCAGTTTATTTAAATTTATTTCAGTGCACAACAGAAGTCAGAAAATACAAGCAAAAGAAAGCTTGGAAATCAGGTGAGTTTTCTCATTCTGTGCATCATCTGTTAGTGCAGAGATAGCAACCTGTTATAGAGAACGCATTTGTGATTGAGTGAATATTTAGGCTGAAGTATTTCATAGCATTAATTTATCCAACTTAACAAAATATGGTCATCTAAGAACATCAAAACAAGAACCAAACTTAGGCTTTTCAATACAAATGTAAATACTGTCCTACTGTACGGTTCGGAGACATGGGTTATGACCAAGACAATACAACAGAGGATACAAACATTCATGAATTACTGCTTGAGGAGAATTTTAAACATTAAATGACAGGACAAGATCAGGAACGAGGTGGTCTGGGAAAGGGCAGGACAAGAACCTATGAACCTACAATTATTGCCTTGGGAATTTTAAAATAGTTTCAGTTATAGAGAATAGGTACCAGTTCTGATTTACTGTTTTTTATTCTTGACTATGCTACTATGCCCCCACCAGCCATACCCCCACACTCCACCCCGAACCCCTACCCACATGTCCTATCAATATTAAGAAGGAAAGAAGGAGTGAATTAGTTGGCAAGGAGGAAAGCTAGCCATGCATTATATAGACACTGGAACAAACAAGGCCCACGTACAGTTTGTTCAGACATAGTGATGTCCATTCCGAGCATGAGTAGACTGTGCCATATTAAATAATGTAAATAGAATTAATAATAGTCATAGCTCGAAGCAGAGTCATTGTGGGAAGAATTCAACTACTTAAAAGCTTCGAACTGAAATAACTATGAAAAAAATGCTTTCTAGATAGCCCACATTCATTCATTCATTCATTTGCATGTCCCCTGCAGAACTTTGCCTCCCAAACAGCACTCCTGTAAGCCTCTCAGTTGTAAGCAAGATAGCCTGCTGCTGATGCATCCATTTGCAGATCATCAACGAAGTCTTGCAGCCATCTTCGCCTTGGTCTTCCTCTCTTTCTTTTTCCCCATTATGTACCCTTCCAAGACGGTCTTCTCTAGATTATCATGACGTTTAATGTGTCCAAAATATTGAAGTTTTCTCTCTTTAATCCTCTTTACTAGCCAGCCTTCTTCAACATTAAGTTCTTGTAGTATAGATATATTTGTTCTTTTTTTGTGTCCATGATATTTGAAGACCTCTTCTGTAGCATTTACATTCAAAGGCATTTATGCGTTTCTCAAGATAGCCCACAATTTAAAAAATTTCTTATATTTCAAAACCTATCGCCTGTGAAAGATGGCCAAGTTTTTCACTGGACTGCTAAGAGTTTCAGTCTTGCAGTCACCACCTTCTTACCATTACAAAAATACAAATACTGTATGGTTTCCACATGTCTCTGCCTTGACCAGGTAATCCGTAAAGGGTGGCTGTCATTACACAACATTAGCTTCATCAAAGGAGGATCTAAAGACTTCTGGTTCGTTCTGACTGCAGAGTCACTGTCATGGTACAAGGATGAGGAGGTAAGAGTAGTTTTTTTTTTTACTTATATGACTTTTGTTTTTCAGTGACAGTATCATTGCTTTGTGCTCACGTTACCATCACTATATGCTTACATTACCATCACTTTATGATGAGATGACAAGTTTTTGCAGACATGCTGATCACTTTGCTTTTATATCAGTTCTGTGGAAAAACTGGATTTCACTTGACTTGATGAAGCAGACTGGGATTTCAGTTAACTTGACACAGCAGACTGTGGGATTTCATTTGATTTGGTGCAGCAGGTTGTGAAGATTTGTAAGACCAAGCTTATATTAACAGCACAGTAATGCTGGACAAGGTGAAGAATACATTGATGAAAACCTTACACCTCATCTCATTACAGTTATCATTTATGCTGAGACAACTATCAGAAATCTTATTTATGACAGTCACTTTATGCTATTTTAATCTATATTGAGAAAGCATCCAGAATTATTTTGTACACGTTCATGGCATGCCTTAATTGTAAAAAAAAAGATGATGATACTTTCTACTTTTTTTTTTTCTCCTTTTTCTTGTTTCTGTTAACTCGGCTCCATCTTTCTTTTTTTTTTTTCCCCTCTCCCACATTCTCCAATTTTGTAACATTTTGATTCCCCCAGTGCTGTATTTCTTTCTTTTGTTTCTGCCGCTCTCATGACTTTTCTCCATCCAGGAAAAGGACAAGAAATACATGCTGCCCCTTGAAGGGTTGAAATTGCGAGACCTTGAGTCTGGATTATTCTCGCGGCACTCAATATTTGCCCTTTTCAATGCAGAAAATAGGTACTTTTTTCTCAGTGTAAAAGTACTTACAGTGAGCAATGATATCATGAATGAAGTTCATAAGCATTGTTTTTAGTGTATATTTTTCAAACAGGCCAGGCTATCTATATTTTTGTAAATAAATTAACTTTGAGAGGGTAATGATGCATCATGATTATAATATCATACTTACAAAAGAGTATAAATTATTACCTTGTTAGAATTGTATGAGTGTGAAGTAAGTCAGTTTCAGTACACAGTTTTAATTACCTTATTTATTAATGTCAGGTAATTGGAAGGCATGATGAGTTTATAAAGTAAAAGCATCTAAAAGGATTTTAAAAAATAGCTCATCAGATGCAGGTTGAGCATAAAGTCTTTCCCTGATGTCAGGTATTTCTTACACAAAAACTGTGCTAGGAAAAGACATGATTATTTGTGAATTTTACCTTGCTCAGAAGGGTTTCTTTTCTTTTCTTTTTTTTTTCCTTTTTTCACTATTCATGCACTTCAAAATGTGCTGTTTGTTGCCCAGAGAGTGTCTAAGCAGTATTCAATTTCCTGCTGTGATTCAGTTGCCATTATTTACTAAAGCATCATCATAGACGCCATTTTGATGCTGGTGATTACAGAAAAAAACACCTCACTAAAAATTGGTCTCCATAATGCCACAGTCCTATTTTTATCTAGCGTAGTTAAAAAAAAAATTTTTTTTTAATCAGGGAAGGATATTATGGTTAGCCTGTGCATAGTATTTTAGCAAATGTCTTAACTCCATTTCATCTTGATATACAGTCTTAATTATGTTAAAACAAAAAAAAACAAAAAATAAAATTGGAAATATATGATATAGTTAGGATGCCTGTGTTTGACATTAAATATTTAAATATTTTAAATGGCCATTGATGTGGTAGAGTCTGAAGAAATTTAAATAAATTGAGTGGTGAACTTTCTGAAATTATATTAATTGAAAAAAAAATCATTCTGTTTGAAACAGTCATAGAATTTAGCCACATATTGTAAAACACAGTCACTAAAGGTAATAAACTGTCACATTTGAAAATGGTCATATATTTTGATTGAAAAACCACATTTTGAGACACAGTGTCATATTTTGAAAAAGAGAATCACATGTTTTGATTCTGAAAGAGTTGTGTATTTTGAAACAAAAATCGTTCATATTAAAGCAGAGCATTACATTTTGAAAGAGATGCCGTTTTTGGCAAAAGGGAGGTAAACATTTTAAAAATTGTGAGTAAGTTCGGAAGGATTTATTCTGAAAAGTAAAGCAGTCTCCAGAAAGCAAGTACAAGGTATGTCAGTTTTCATGAGGTGACTAAGTATTTTTTTTTTTTTCATCAAAGGAGGCCAAAAGTTTGGATTTTGAAGGGTTCTTTTGTTCTGTAGTTGTCCCTTATGGTGGTGTTGTGGCTTTAATGTCTTTCTTTGTGGGAGGTTTTTGGGTTTTGGTTTTTATCTGTTTGAGTTTCATAATTTTGCTTTGGAATCAACATTTCAGCCTGACATTGTAACACAGATTTTTTTGTTCGGTTGTTTGCATGTGTGTCAGGCAATGCACTGAATTTATTGCAATATCTTTTGATGTCATTCGTGGTTTTTTTTGTGGTTTGTTTTGGATATACTTTAATTATATTCGACAAATATTTGTCACAAACTTCATGCATGTCACACATACATATTGTCTGTTATTTATTTTTATATAGAAGCAGTTTCCATTTGCATGAATGATATTGAAAATGCCATCTTTTAGTGATGATAATTTCACTGTTGTTGTAGTTGCTGCTGTTGTTGCTGTTCCTACTGCAAAAAAATGCCTCATTGTGGACCATCTCTGTTGTGATTACATTATTAACGCTTGTAAGATTGGCTACACTAAGTAGCCATACCCCCCCCCCCTTTTTTTTCTTCCAGAGAACTCTTACCTTTTTCTGAGACATATATGAAACAAATTTCCCCTATACATGGGACTGATATTTTCCTTTCATTCACTGTGTGCGGTTTAATCCAGAGAGCCTCACAGTGCAGGCAGATACTGTCCAGTTTTTATGAGGCTGATATTCCCAGAACATTTGTGTCAAACATCTATTTTTACAGCTGAGATGCTTGGAGATTGTCAGGGAGAGGGGTCACAAGCCAACAAGCATCTGAGTGATAGGGCAAGCTGGAGGCTGTTTTCCCCGCCAATAGTGTATGGGCCACCTACTTTTACAGCTGAGATGCTTGGAGATTGTCAAGGGGGAGGGGTCACAAGCCAACAAGCATCTGAGTGATAGGGCAAGCTGGAGGCTGTTTTCCCCGCCAATAGTGTATGGGCCACCTACTTTTACAGCTGAGATGCTTGGAGATTGTCAAGGGGGAGGGGTCACAAGCCAACAAGCATCTGAGTGATAGGGCAAGCTGGAGGCTGTTTTCCCCCCAATAGTGTATGGGCCACCTACTTTTACAGCTGAGATGCTTGGAGATTGTCAAGGGGGAGGGGTCACAAGCCAACAAGCATCTGAGTGATAGGGCAAGCTGGAGGCTGTTTTCCCCGCCAATAGTGTATGGGCCACCTACTTTTACAGCTGGATTGAGGGAGGGAGAAGAGGTGCCACTTGAGGCCTCCCACATATGTTTTGTTAAGTCCGTGGAAAACCCTCCCCTGCTGAAATGTTTCCCATGAAACAGAAGTTTCCTGCTTACAGTGAAGGAAGTAATGGCAGCCATTCTTTTCAGTCTGATTTGATACATTTATTTCTAAATCTTCACCATGATGTTAGCTACCAAGTTAATCAAATTTTTTCAGATAAAGTATAGTCTTCTGGCAGCACCATCTTCATTTCCTAGGTTAGTTTGTGTTATGAAATTGCAGTGGGAGTGCTGTTTGTTTGTGGGGGGGGGGGGGGGGGCGCGGAGCCTGTGTAATCTGAGGGTTGGGTTAGGTGTTCATCTCAGGTGTTGGAGGTTGCAAGTTTGAATCCCATCAGAAGTGGCAGGGATTTTATTGCTCATGAATCCTCCAGCAATAAACTCCTTTGGTCTCTAGGTAGTGAGACCAAACAATTATGTGCATTGTCATGCATGTTAAAAATCCCTTGGCAGTTGAAAATCACAAAAAGAGTAGACCAGACAGCCACTGTCCAGACAGATTTCTAGGAAAAAAATCTGCCACAGAGATTGGCGCATGTGCTTGGAGTATAAGTGCTGGCTGCAGCACCTTTCTTAGAATGACTGGCAGAGCAGATACAGGAATGCCCTGATTGCGATGAACAAACATATGAACTTGACATGTTTTATTTCTTGAAGTTGTGTGCTAGTTCTTCTAATCCATTTGTGTGTTGTTCCTATTTCTGGTTCCGTCAGTCTGCCATTTGTGTGTCCATGTTAGTTTTCTTCTCTTTATTTTTGCTTCTTGAGCATTTGAAAAACCTATCATCAGCCAGTCCAGAGCCATAAGCCTGTTGGCCAGTGCTTTTGATCATTTACTTTGGCTGACCTTTGTGACCACAGTATCTGTCACATGAAAACCATTCCCATTCTTAGCAAAGTCCTGGCAGTCTCATACTTCATCCTTTTTCACCGAAACCACAGAGATAATGAATGGAGTTTCTGAGAGTTTATTTGTTCAGTAATAAATAAACATTTATATTTTTATTTTATCTGCCTCACATCTGACTTTCAACACACAAGTTGTAGAATCTGACAGCCAGTGGAAAATTCAAGGACAGAAGGAGATTTGAAAAATCTCAGAATGGAGCTGACTAAGTGGCATGGCAGAAACTCATGTTATTTGAGTAGAAATATCATTGACTGCACAAAATGAAGAAGCAATGACTGAACAGAGCCTAATTCAATATCAGCCAAGATGAGGGCCGTTTTAGGGTGGGTTTTTTTTTTTTTTTTAATCAGTGGTCATATTAACTCTCCTTGCGAGCAAGATCTTTCTGGAAGAAAATAAAAAGGGTCCAGAAGTTGGGGAAAAAAAAAGAAGAGGAAAGAAAGAACAGATGGGCCTGTGATAAATTAATGATACAAAAAAAAAGGTAACTAATTTGGTTTGTAGTTCTATTATATGCTTAACTGTTTGTGTATATATTCATAAGGTTAAGTGGGATCAAAATATCTGGTTCATTTGGCTTATACTGCTGGATACTTTTTTTTTTTTAAGTTACTGACCCCCTGATCTGAGTACATGTCACAGATTGAAAAAGTATAATATAACCAAGGATCAGATGTACAAATTCGTGGTGTTCAGTTGGGTTAAGTTTCTGGTTTTTTTTTTTTGTTACTTGAACATTTGAAAAAAATTACAAATTCATCATGTTCAAAGAAATGAGTGTTCATTTTCTGTCTTTGTGCTAGATCAACATTCTTAAGCATTGAGGTGGGCATGCTGATTTTATATTATTCTGTTTATTTTAAAACAGTACTTTTTTCCATGCACGTTATGCTTATTATGTTCACCAAAAGATGAAACCGCTGCTCCTCCTGTTTACAGTTGTACTCGGAAGTCTACTTGAAATTCACAAGGCCGCACACAAATGCAAAAAGTTTTACTTAAACTGATCATGTGTTTCAAATTTACAGGAGAAGGACAAGAAGTACATGTTGATGTTGGACAATTTGAGGCTCAAAGATTCAGAACAAGGTTTCATGAGCAAAAAGTGTGGTTTTGCATTATTCAATTATGAAACCAGGTAGTCTGTTTACGCTTCCCTCGCACCCATATCCCGTGTTTTTCCCCAAGTGTCCCAAGCAAAAAGTGTGGTTTTATATTATTCAGTTACAAAACCAGGCAGTCAGTTTATGCTCCCCTCGCACCTCCTGTTTCATGTATTTCCCAAGTGTCCCTGCCACGCAGTGGTGCTTTGCTTTGATTAAATAGCCTAGCCTGACCATTTCCTGGAAATGCAAGTGTGTCCCATCCCATATGCAGGCGGAACCCAGGTAGAAAACAGTGTGTTTAACTTCCTTATATTTTGTATGACATTGTGAAACAAGTTGTGCAAAAACTTTTTTACTTTTTTGACAGAAGCTATCTTTGTGAAGTTTAATGTGCATTAGCATATTTACATCTTATATTTCCTGTCATAGGTGGGTTTTTTTTTTCTGTTAATGTTATGCTACACAACAGTATAGAGTTATCAGTATATTAACAGAAAGTTTTTGTATTTTTTTTGTGTTTTGAATATGACTTCTTCATATAAAATGATCCTGAACCTTCCAGGGCAGACCTACTGTATGCACAAAAAGATTGTCTTTTTTTTCTTGGTCTGGTAACATCTCACTTCTTCTCTTCTCAACTGGCCAGCTTTGATGTATGTGCCTAAAATAATTAGAACAGTTTGTTGTATGTGAGATGTGAAGTGTTAAGTTTATAACAGTGAAAAATATATCACAAACGTGTGTGTGCACGCGCGCGCATGCATGCGTCCGCACACTCTACAGAGCTGCTGCCATGCCCCTGTCCTGTCCCAAAACTGATGATGAAAAAAAAAAGTTTAATTAAATGGAGGTCTGTATTATTACAGTTTTACAGTAAAGGTGAAAAGAAGAAGGAATTGGGAAAAATGGCGGTAGTAGCCACCCAGTATTTTGGCACAGTGCCTTTATCAGGATCATTAGAAAGGGACAGTATAACAGAAAAAAAAATCACTTGTGATTTATTCTTTTTTTTTCCACTCTTATAAATGTAGGCATTGTTTTATTTTATTTCCTAAAAATCTCTCTGTTTCAGAAAAAAAAAAATGATGAATCTGTAATTGATAAAGTTAAATTTGAAGTAATTTTATTTTGGAATATTAACTGCTTATGAAGTGAATTGTGTATATATCACAAATTAACGGAATGACTGTTTTATTTTTAATGGATATTTTGGAATTTTTATTTTCACAAAATCATTATTTTCATCCATGATTAAAAAAAAAAAAAAGACTGATCGTAAAAATTGTTTTAATAAAAGTTCAGTTCACGTAATGTTAAAAAGCTGGTTTAAATTGATGTCTTAGGGAGTATTAGTCCACTTGTGATCGATCCAGTAGCATTTTATATGCCACATGATCATCTTTAGTGAATCATATGAAATGTTTGTGAGAAAAGCATTTCAGATATTTTCTGGGAAGCCACAGTTTTAATGAAAATTAACACAATAGATACTTCCAAGCTAATATAAAGTATTTCACATTTTTCTCAGGAATGCACTTGTATTTTCTACATTGACTTGAAATAGATACTGCTTATAGTTCCAGACTGTTGAGAGATAATTATTAACCATTTATTTCTGATGCATATTTATCTGTTTTATCTGATGGATGATCTTTTGAGCATTCCTGATGCTTGTTACTATTTTAATGGCTTATAGATGATCCGCTGGACATTTGTGAATCTTGGGGGATTTTTGTCCTCTAAAAGATGATTTAAAAAAAAAAGTATTTTTAGTCACAAGTGACCACATAAGTGAAAATTCATTTTTTGTCACCATTTATTAGTTAAGATGATGAAACAGAAATTGAAAGTAACAGAGACCTCATTCTGGACAAATCTGCAATAAATTCCTGACCAGAAGAACAACTGAAGTTCTCAAAAAAGTTTGCAGAACAGCAAAGACTAGCTAAAAATGATGAGTAACGATCATCAGATTTTTTTTCTGGCTATGAAGATTTGAAGACAGAAGATATAGGATCCACTCGTCACTTGAAAACAGAAAAAGAAAGAAAGAAAGGCTTAGAGAATATGAGATATATAATTGCTTTAAAACTCGAGTTGACAAGATAAAGAAGAAGACTGGAAGAAATTGTTGTAACAAGCTGACTGAGTGGCACTAGAAAAGAAAGGCAACTGAACTGATTTTAAATACCAAGGACAGCAGTGTGTTGTTGAGCCTGTGGTTGTTGGCTTGGTATACAGATGAATGAGTGAATTTGTTCCAGTGTGACATCATGTTTTTTTTTTTTTAACCTCATTGAAAAATATTGATAAAATGTCAAGGGAGAAACTGCTCAGTGAGATTATGTCAGGCATCCACCATGAACATCAGATATTGATCTGTTTCAGAACCATGTGCAAAGATGCAAAAAAAAAAACAAACCCTTGCACACTTGAAAAAAATTGTCTTTAAACCTTATTTATAATTATCTTATAATTTAATATTAACATCTGTCTCATTTACATCTGACCCATTCTCTCTGGCTTTCTCACTTTTTGTCTCTTATTCTCTCTCTTTCTCACTCTCTGTTACACAAAGCATCGTACAACTACACAATAAATATTCTTGTCATTTTATATCAAAACTGATGAAAAGATTGTGTGTACTGGAATGCTGTGCAGTATTTTATAAGTATTACCATCAATTTTGTTTTTGTTTTTTTCCCCTCCCTCCTTTTTTTTTGTCCCACATGTTGATTGTTCCCAACCATCTCCCTGTCTGTTCCCATGGCTGTTCCCTCCATCCATGTTTAGGAGCGAGAGAAGCGTTACATGTTACCTCTAGAGGGATTGCAAGTTCGAGATGTAGAGGGTGGGCTGTTCCAGTCAAAGCGCATGTTTGCTCTATATAACCCCTCAGCAAGGTAGGTGGTGGCACTTGCTTTAACCCTTTGCATACTTCTCTTCTTCACTATTGAAAATCGGCAGGACGTATTGTTCCTGAACATTAAAGGGTCAAACTGATAACTGATATTGAGATTCATAATGACAGTGATTGAATGGAACCTGTGGATCTTTTCATTGATGAAGGTGTCAGAGACAACAGAAATCAGATGATCTGAGAAAAGGAAGTGATTTGGTTTTATACTTTTATAAGAAAACCTGTGGAGTTTTTTTTTATATATTAAAAAATTGAAAGACTTCTTTTAAGGAGTAAATTAAAGAACCAAATCTCTTAAGATTTGAGGGATGATGTAATTATATATAGTTTTCACAGATATATTGATGTAATTCCAAAAAAAATTGTTATCAGTGCTTATTCTGTGGCAAAATTTATTACAAGAAATTTGAAGGATGAATAGCAACATACAGCAAAGTGTTGATATTATCCAGTAATTGAGTTATCATTGTAATAATTAATGTTTTTTTTATATATATTTGTATATATTTTTGTTTTTAACATACCCCCATCTACATGTCCTTAATATTTGTTATTTTTCTGTATACTTATATACATAACTTAAATACATAATATATGCTATCTAGATTGCAGTCATATCCATATTTGCTAGCTTGAAAATATTAGCCCTAGATGAGATACAACCTTATAGTTTAGATTTTACAAGGTAGTGTGTGTTGGGACTGAATGTGGTCGGTGGTTGATGTATTTTTTTCTCCTCATTGTTCTTGTTCTCATCTCTCTGTGGAACTATGAAATTCTTCTTCTTCTTTGTAATCAATGCTGTGATGATTTTGAAGCACCAACATATCGTGCATTACTGTGGCTTACGTGAAGACCAGCATTGTATTCCAACCATAGGAACAGTGCAAGCCCTGCCTCATCAGCTAGGCTAGAGGAGCACCATGGGGAGGTGGAGCAGAATATTGGCTTGCTTTTCCTGTCACAATCCTTCTTCTGTCTCCCTGGAGCTGTGAGTTGGTGTTCTTTGCATCCTGTGCGGTGAAGATGTTGGGGCACAGCGTTGTGTTGGGCTGGGGGCAGGTTACAGTGGCCATTTATTTCTTTCAGCCCCTGGATGGAGCTAATAAGCTGAGAACATGAATACTTCTTTAGCAGGCTTCACCCACATTGGGACTATGGTGATCCCTGCCCCATTAGCCAGGCTAGGCCTGTTACTGGGGGGTGCCAATGAAGAGGCGTGACAAGGTCTTGTTTGGCTGTGGTTCACTATCATGTCAGCTGTGGGTTGTTGACTGCCAGACATCTTTGCCCCACCTATTCCAATAACCATGACAGAGTTTTTAGCAACTTTCTTTGCTCCCATATTTTCTTGATTTTCTGTATCCTGAAATGAATGCCTGTCAGGGCTTTATTTATATAGAATAATCATCATTGCCAGCCATGGAGATGTGGGAGTTTGTCACCTCACACTGTGTGTGTGTGTGTGTGTGTGACTCCATTTGTCTGTTTTGTCCAGTATTTTCTTTTTCAGTGTGACCAACATTATTAGTAGAATTCTTGTGATAATAGCAGGCTTTATGTTGGTGCCACATATGGGTATATATGGTGAGCAGAGATAAACAGGAAGGAGAGGCTTCTTTCAGAAACAAAATATGAAATATTACTGAGAGAGAAAGGAGCATATTCAGAATAGTGTATTTGATTTATTGTCGTTTTATCTCCTGGAACTGCAGTGAAGTGTTCTTAGCGTCAAATGGTTGAAGATGTTCAGACACAGGCGTTGTATTGAGTTACAAGCAGGCTATGGTGGCCAACTTAAAGACTAGGAGTGGACCCAGGGAGAAAAAAAAAAAAAAAAGCAAGGTTCCTCAACAGACTTCATGGGGACAATGCAGAACCCGGCCTTGTTAGCCTGGCTGAGCATGTTAACTAGGAGCACCAGCAGACAGGGTCTAAGCCAGCTCAGGGTTGCTAGCCTGATAACCAAGCTGTAGCACTGGCTTTCATCCTGGTTTTGTTAACCTCATTGTTTCAGCTCCCTGTGATTTTAGTTATGTTTACTTTACTTGTGGGCAATAATGCAGTGATTTTTCCTGATTGATTCTTCTAAATATTTAGATAGTTTCTATGATTTAGTTTTTAACATTAAGACAAAAAAAAAAGAATGTTAGCTGTAAATATCAGTTACTGGCAGCTTCAGAGAATATGTTTCAGTACTCCTTCATAATTTTAGTACTGCTGTAAAATAATCAAAGTATACTGTAAAATTAGGTACAGACAATATTTATTCATATTGACTCTCTCTCTCTCTCTCTGAACCTTAAGTGCCCAGGGCACATGGGGCTTCCGCAAGGGTTTTCCACAAATGCCTGTCCTTCGCCTTTTTTTCTGCTCTTGTCAAGGTAAGCCCTCTATTGCTCAACATCCTTTCTGTTGTTCTTCTCCATGTCTCTTTTGGTCTACCCTTACTTCTGTTCCCCTGTGATGTCCATCTTAGTGCTATTTTTGGTAGTGAGTTGTCAGTCATTCGAAGCACATGTCCCAACCATCGCCAGCGTATTTCCTCAATAATTGTTGTCAGTGGCTTCATCTGCATTTCTACCAATAAGATGTTATTTCTTATGGTGTTTGGCCAAAATATTTTTCTTATTCTTTGTAAACATTTAGTCTGGAAAGAATTCAACTTGTTTTCTATGGTTTTGGTGATTTTCCAGCATTCACTTCCATAGAGTAGTACACTTAGAACATTACTCTTAAATATCCTGATTTTCATATTTATGCTTAGTTTTTTTTATTTCCATATAGTCTGCAGCACTGCAAATGCCTGGTTTGCTCTAGTAAGTCTGCTGTTGATGTCCTCTGTGCTGTCTCCATTTTCTACTACTCTACTGCCAAGGTATACAAATTTGTTGACCTCCTCCACTAACTTGTTATCTACTCTGAGTACATTTCTGTTGTTCACATTTTGCTTCATTAACTTTGTCTTTCCTACGTTGATCTTTAGTCCTATGTTGTTTGCATTCTGAGTTAGCTTGTTTATTTTATCTTGCATATCTTTATTCATATTGACTATAGGATCTTTATTGTCTATAGACTGTCTATTCAGTTTAAAGTCCTGACAGAAAGTATTTTCTCAAAGTATATGCATTGCTGCTTTTGGAGTTGTTGAGTGTTGTTGTCAATCATGATAATCTAGTGAAAACTGAACATATCTTCAGTGGCTAACCAGTGCTTCCGAGTGGAAAGTGCATCCTGGTTTTGAGTGATACCGTGTAATAATAGGCCTTTATTTTTTTTTTTTAAACAGTTAGGAAAATCTGGAAAAACAGTTATTAGCAGAACGGAAAATTTAAAAAAAAATGAGAGAGAGCATGGGTAACAGAAGAATGGGGAGTAAAAAATAAAATGAGCATGGGTAATTTGTTAGGGAGTGAGGAGAGATTTGTGTGAAAGATGTATTGTGAGATTAGGATGTGTGTGTATGTATGTATATGTTGATTTCCAGAAAAAAAAAAGACTAGGAGTGGACATAGGAACAATGCAAGCATTAAAAATAGCTTGTCAGTACATTTAATTGTAAATTATGGATTTTTTAAATACATTTTATACATGATAAATATGCAGGGTGTCCCAAAAATAAATTCTCTGAATTCTGGCAACTTAACACAGAAAAAGCATATACTTGTGTGTGCGTGCATGCGCAGTTGTGTATGCATATATACACATATATATACATATATATACATATATATATATATACACACATATATACATATGTATACACACATATATATACATATATATATACACACATATATATATGTATACATATATATATAGTACAGAGTGTTCGGAGTGTAAAGAGAGTGGCAGTGAAGAAAATACCCGTATATTTTAAAATTTTATAACTCGGATGAAATGCTCCATCAAGTTACATATGAAGAGAGAAATATTAGAACAGAAGTACAACTGTGAGAAAAGAAAGAGGCAGCGGATTTCACCATCTGAATTATTTTGTAAATCTGCTTCAAAATTTTGACACTTCTGAACCAGAAATTTTAATGTCTTAATTTTTTTGTTTGTTTGTCTGATGCTAGTTCCTTTAAGGCAGGAGTTTTATGATCCACCTTTATTTTTCTTGGTACATTGCCTTTAATAAATTGACAGTGTTAGGGTCTTAATTTTGACAAGTACATTTTCATTAACAAATAGACAGTGGTTGGACCTTAATTTTGACAACTACATTCTCATTAATAAATAAATGAATGAATGAATGATCTTTATTTTTAAAAGGTAAAGAATTGGGCATGCAGGCCCATCTTACATTCTGCTCTTCATCATTCCATTTTTCACTTTTCCCTCACACTCGATTTGTATACAAATTACGTTAGGAAAAAAACATATCAAAAGAGTGTAAGATTAAACTATTACATTCAAAGTAAAAGAGAAGAAGTAATTAACCTAATAAAATAGCTTGCATACATGCACACACACACAGACATATATATCTTATATCCTTCCCATGCTGTTAAACTTCACATAGGGCTCGCAAGGTAGTTCGCCAAATTTTCCTGTCTTCAGCGAGTCTTTCAACCTCATCAACGGCTTTTATGCCTGTTAATTTGGCCTCTCTTAACAATGTCCTCTTCAGAGTTTCACGCAGTCTGCCTCTTTTTCTTTGGCCTATTGTGTTCCACTTTATAGCTTGATTTGGGATTCTCTTATCGTTTCTTCTCATCACGTGACCAACGTATGTCCATCTCCTTTTCCTGATCACCCATGAGACCGATTGTTGTTCAGTCATCTGTCTTATCTCTGCATTGTTCTTGAATTCGTTCCACTTGATGCCGAGCAGACATATATAGGGTCTGGCATAAAGCATAGCTGGATTTTAAAAATGTAAAATAAATAAGTGCTATACATGTTTTTAATTTAAAAAAGTGAAATGAAACTGAGAAAAGTGGGTATTTTTATTATTACTGACAATCATATTTAGATTTTGAAAATTACGCCGGTTAGATAACCGCCATTACATTTGATACATTCAGCCAGGTGTCTGGAAAATTCCTGCTTAACACCATTTAACATGTTCAAAGGGATATTTTGAATGCAGTGTCAGATTCGATCTTTTAGGTCTGCAATTGACTGTGGTCAACTAGCATATACTGTGTTTTGAGATACCCCCACAAAAAGAAGTTTGCGGCTGATAAATCCGGTGACCTTGCCAGCCAATGAATATCCCTAAATCTGGAAATAAGACGATTGGGAAATGCCTGTTGCAGTATGGCCATGGACTGATATACTGTGTGGGCAGTTGCTCCATCTTGTTGAAACCATATTAGTCTCTTATTTCTATTGGCCAAGTCTGGAATGAAGTATTCAGTTAGCATCTGCACATAAAGATCACTATTAACAGTAAGAGGATGCCATGTGCCAAAGTGTTCCTAATAGCTGATCGCCGAGGGCTACTCAGCAATGCGTTGCGGACTTCTTGAATTCGTTCAGGTGTCTGTTGAGTTCTTGGACGACCAGTAGACTTGTTATTAAGGTGATTAGCGGTTTCCTTACATTTTTTGACCCACCTCAAAATTGTTTTGTCCTCCGATCGGGAACATTATCACGTGAATGCAACTCAAAATGGCAACGAAACTTTCATTGTACAGTAATAGACAATTCTCCACTTTTAAAATAAGTTTCAACGATGAATGCATGATGTTGTGTTTGCCAAGAAGCCATTGTTAAAAATGACCGTTTGTCTGCTTCATCTCTGACATCATGTTTTTTTTCACACGTATTCAGTGCACTATGTCAGTTAAATCCAGCTGTGCTTTATGCCAGACCCTGTACATAAACAAAAATACATTTTCAGTAGAGATATTCTAACATATATTTTTTAACAATCATTAAAATAATTTCTAACAATATCTAACAAGTTACTTTTCAAACTATGGCATTTTGACAAGTCATGGATTGAGAGAGTTATTCTGTGGAAGCATATAGTAAATCTTCTTCTTCGTTCACTTCTACCACCAAAAACCGCACTGTGAACCTACTGAATTCACGCATGTGGTCCTCGTTAGGTCCCGTGGTCCCCTGTGTGGTCCAAAATAGACGAAAGGACCACAAGGGGTTCAGATTATCACAGTGCTTTAGCCTGTATTCTTGGTGGGTCTCAGAAGCGGGATTGCGTGACACCGTGGTTTTCATTGCACCAGTTTGGTCTAGGGTTGGACTTTCTCACCGGAAGACCTCGACGTGTTTGGAATATCGGAGCATCCCCGCTGGGTGAGAGGCGTTAGCCCACCCAGGTCAGAGTTGGACTTTCTCACCGGAAAACCTCGACGTGTTTTGAGATACCCGTGTATCACCGCCGGGTGAGAGGTGGTCGCCCATCCAGTCCAGGGTTGGACTTTCTCACCGGAAAACCTCAGCGTGATTAGGATACGCAGACATCCCCGCCGGGTGAGAGGTGGTTGCCTATCTAGACTTCCCTGGTCCAGTGTCTCCGACTTCAGCATTTTGCAGTCGTGGCCGCTACCCTTCCTAGTTGTGCCCAGGATGGAGCTTTTGTCCAGGAGGATGAATCCTCGCCACTAGTGACTTCTACCCCTGGGTTGAGCCGGTTTAGGCATTATCCCAGTATGGGCGTGTTTGGGACGGGACGGACCTCTAGGGCAGAGGTACTGTGACATTCATAGCCTTCAAGATTCACCCCTGGTATGAGCCGGTTTAGGCAAAATTCACCAGTATGGGTGTTTATCAGGCGTTACCGACCTCTAGAGCGGAGGTGGCATGCCATGTCTAGCCATCGAGTTCGACCCCTGGTGTGTGCCGGTTTAGGCATATTTCACCAGTGTAGGTGTATTTCGGACGTAGGCGGCCTCTAGAGCAGAGGTGCCGTGGTATAGCTCTCGTAGCGATACTACTGGACATACCAGGTTAAACTTCACTTTCCACCACCTTTTCCCATCGGCGCCGCACAGCAACCTTTATTTCCGCATTTACTTCCTTAACCGGGAGGAGCTTCACTCCACGCGCGGCATTTGAAAAGTTAAGCCAGCAGTGACTTAACCTCTGGGACAAGCTGGTTCATGCATTTCACCCGATATGACTGCACTCAGGACGTGGCTGACCTCCAGACCAGAGGTGCCGTGATTTGACTGTTTGCTTCGCTTTATTCTTTCAACCACCTTTTCCGCAGTGATGCTGCGCGGCAACCTCATCTGCAAATTTCTTCATTGGCCGGGAAGAGCACCGCTCCACGCACGGCAGCTGAAGATCTCGCCAACAGCGGCAGATGAGCTACCAAACGTGACACTCATCTACCCTAAGTAACTGGTTTTCAGGCGCCAGATATTCGCCCTCGCCCCTTCTCCTGTCAGTTTAAAACAGTTCTGCCACGGGAAGGCCAGGAGCTGGACTTGACTGCCAGAGGCTGTTTGTGGTGCGTTTGCAGTCCTTAGAACCATATAGTAAATAATGAAAAAAAAGTTTGAGTCAAAGGATGAAGTATTACTAATGGATTTTAAATGTTAGGGGAGGGTATTCCAGAGCTGTACTGCAGAGTATGCGAGGCTTTTCTTGTACAGATCAAGCCTGGGTTTAGGAAGAGGATAGTTTTTTTAAACGCTGGCTATGTTTAGTGTTGTACGTAAACAGTGACCACAAATAAGGCAGAGCTTTGTGCGACAGAATTCTGTGAACAAACTTAACTTTGTTAAAAATGACTCTATATTTTAAGGGTAGAATTTTTAGTTTTTTGTGCTGATCTGTTATCTGTACTGGTTGTTTGTCACAAATAAGATTTAATGCTCATTTTTAAAGTTAGTAAATAGACAGTGGTAGGGTCTTAATTTTGACAAGTACATTTTCATTAATAGACAGTGTTAGGACCTTTATTTTGACAGATACATTTCTAGTAGAGTGGTTGCTTTTGTTATATGTTTTGTTCTCTTCTTTTTTTTTTTTTTTTGTGTTTGTCCTTTTAATCATTGCTAGATCCAAGATAAATTTGTTACCAAGATTTAAGAGTGAAGGTTGTGTCTTCTTTACTTGCTTCTTGTTACTGTGCATGCTTGCCTCCTAAATCTTTTTCTTTTCCTCTCATAATTTTTGCTCACATTTTTTTTTTTTCTATGTGTATTCCCCTAATCAAGGTTTTTTTGTTGCTAAAATAGAGTTGGATTTGTTTTATTGATATTTTATCCCCCTTTCCCTTTTTCACATTTTTTTTTCTGTGCTAGTCGACTTAGCAACGATCCACACAGAACAAACAAAACACAGTAAGTACATACACCGTTAGTTGAAGACATGATACTTTCTTGTAAAGAAAGGGGATAGGAGGGGCTCTGACTAATGAACGACCGAGTCTTAGTGATGAAAACAATGACAACTCCAACATTTCTAATACATGGTTGAATGCACTCATAGGGGTAATAAATAACGGTAATTCTGGCAAGGATTTTGTTGGCTGATTCTGAGAGGGCAGGCAAGTTGCGCTCCAGAGATATGTGATACATATAAGCAGAAGCTGCGATAGTTTTGGCAATTAAAGATTTTGTTTAAAAAAAAAAAAAAGAACTATGTAGTGAGTGAATCGCGTGATAGAAGTACTTTTAAATAGAATTGTGAATGTAAATGGTAATAGTTCTGACATAATGAAGGTTTTGTTGATGGGGATATTAGTGAATATAAATAGCACTAGATGTGATATGTTAAAGATCTTGTTAACTGTTATGTGAGCCTAAACAGTGACATTGGTGAGTATAAATGGTGATAGTAGTGAGTATAGTGATAGAAATTAGTGTAACTATTGATACTTTTCCACATTTTAAAGGCTGGTCTGTGGGAAATTGTGAAATGATTTTTTTTAACCTTGTGCTCTAATTGTTTATTGAGATGCTGATTCGGCAGCTTGTCTTAATAATGGCAGAATAAAGAATAATGCTTAGTATTTTCTGTAAAATAAAAATTAAAAAAAGAGGAAAGAAAATAATGTATAAATTGTTGTTTCTTGGTATGTATTTTTCTTAATAAGAACTGTTTTTTTTGTTTCTGTCTTCTGCGCATAGTGCTATAAATTTCCGTTTTATTTTTAGTTTTTTCTCAGCTGCATTTTACTTGTCTGACCTGTCTATCTATTTTTTTGGCACACACTTGAGTATTTGACTGATTTGCCTATGCTCAATATTTGAGATGCTTAAAAAAATGTTAATAGTGCCAGGGCTGTAAAAGTATGAAACAGATGATTTAAGAAAAAAAAAAAAAATACAAATTAAAGAGTGGATGAAAAAACAAATTTTATCTTTGGAATGAAAAGAATTGATCATGCCAATATTCTGACCTTTTATCTCTCTGCTTTCATGCTGGTAAACCCCAGTGATCATGTGAGCCAGCAGTTACCAGTAAATTACCAATTGAAAAAAGAAAAGAGCCAAAACTTTTGGAGGTTGTCAGTTGCCGTAACTGGTTTATGTTACCAAATACTTAGTAGAAAAGCAACCAGCGAATTGGTTGGAGAATAATCAGACCAGCTTGCTTCTTTTTCCCTGACTTGTACATCTGTTATGCCATATACTTCTGTGCATATGTAGCTTTTTTTTTTTCCCTACTCTTCTTGTGACTTATAGACACTGATAGTTTCTGTTTGATTAACATCTTCATTCACATATTCACAGAGTCAAGCACTTTACATTTGCTGCATTAGAACATATAGCTTCAGCAATTATATATCGTGCTGCTCAGTCTTTTGCCTCAGGCTCATTTCACCACATCTTGTATTCAACTATTGATATATAGCATTATTATTTGAAGTAATCAGTGAATATTTTGTTGGATGATTATCTAAAATCTTATATTAAACATGACTGAGGATGTTCCAAAATTCTGATGTGTCATTTATTTGTCACAGATTTTAAAAAAAAACAAACCATTCCATATGGAGATTAATACCAGAGAGTAATGAGCAATTTTTTTTTTGTCAGTACAAATCCCTCCTGGCAACTGACATATGTATGAGTCCAATCTTGAATATATAAAACGCGCTGACACCTGGAGAAGATTGTGGAATTCAGTGTTTCAGTGCATTGTTAGAGAAATGAAAACAGAGATATTTAGAGAGGGTTGTGGAATTCTGTGTTTCTTTACATTGTTAGAGAAATGAAAACATAGACACTTAGAGAGGGTTGTGGAATTCACTGTTTCTATACATTGTTAGAGAAATGAAAACATTCTTTTGGAGAGAAAAAAAAAAAGAAAGGCAGAGACAGTCTGTGACTATTTGTTATTTTGTTGCATTTAGCCATTACTTTTTGGCACTTCTGACATGAAATTTACATTATAAAAAAAAAAAAATGCTCATCTGAGTGAAGTTTTTTAGTGTATAATTAATAAATACATTTTTTTTTTTTTGGACATGAAAATGGAACTCCAAAATGAAGGTAAAAGTAGCTCTATTATGCCATGGAGGCCCCTAGGGATTTTAGTGCCCATATTTTCCTTGATCTGTCATCACACTAGAGGGTGATGTGGTCATCACCATGCCTGGCTGCCTTTCCTTCCCCGCCTCCAGAAGAAGTCAGGTACTCATTTCTGCAACTGGTTGACCGTGGTGCCTCCCAGTCAGATTCAAACCACCAACCTTTGTCATGAGAAATTAGTGCACTAAGCACTTGCTGTTCATGTGCCACCAAACTTTAGGAAAATCACAATGGCTTTTTCTTTCTTTCACTACGTCAACAAATCTTAATACTATTAATGCAGTTAACAGAGTGAACCAACCTGTGGATGACTTTGTTTTATCTTAACATTTTATTTGGACCAGAAATTTTCTTTCTTTTTTTTTTCTTTGTTTTTCTTTAGTTTTTTATTTCAACTGCTTGAAACTGTTGGACAAGTGAAAAACATGTTTCCTGTTGTGTATAGAATTTTGTGATATTCTACACTGTAAAATATATCAGGTGTCTCATAAATTCCTTACATTAAAGTGTATCCATGTATCTACTCATTAGTATTTCAGTATTACTTGTAATATAGAAGATCTTATGTTTAGCCTATGTGTTTTTTCTTCTGTATCTTTTCTTGTTTCTTTTATAGCAAACTTTAGAATTTATGAAGTAATTTCTAACAAATTGTTGTGGCACATCTGTGTTAATGGATGTCTTACTGGGTCATGTATATTTTCTCTAAGTCTGCTAAACATTAACAGCTTGCATTTTGTGAAAAATATGTGCTCTAATTTATTTGTTCTGTCTCACTGTGAGTTTTCTGTCTTTCCTGTTACATTGTCATTAACGATCATTCCTGTAAAAGTGTTCTGTATTACGAAGACTGATGTCAGCTTATTAGGGATTTGTTTTAATTGGAGAGATGAGAGTGAAACTAAAAATCTGTGTAGATATGAGTAATATCCAGTGTTTGTACATCTGCGGTTCTGTATGGTAAATCACTTTGTATGTAATTATGAATGGGAAGCATACTGATGCAGTGATAAAGTGTGCAGGAATGTATTTTGTAATTTCTGAAGCAATTCTCCTCAAATACTGTGTGTTTGGTGCGCATTTTTACAGCTGGATGGTGACAGTGGAATATAGAACCCACTGCTGTCAGTCAGACAAACCTTGTCACTATCAGTCTAATCTCTTTACCCTTTCTAGCATATGTAACATATTCCTGTAACATACTAGAATGAGTTTTGAGTTAAGGTTATATGGGAGTTTCCTAAAAAGTGCCACAATTTCTTTTTTTTTTGTTGTTTGTTTGTTTGTTGAAACATATATAAGAACATAAACTGACAAGCTTCCACAGTGCTTGGCCTTTCCCACATTTAAAATCTTTTTCTATCTGCATTTAGCTGAAAATTATGGCAAGAATCATGGAGGTTTATAATGAGAATACGTAAATCAGCATGGCCATTTTTTTATATAAACAAATTAAACAATTTCTAACATCTACTTTCAACAAGACCTTCTGCTGGTATGAAATAAGCTGTATAAAAGTGTTTTTTTTTTACAAATTGTTAAATTTGTTCAGATAATTAAGTTACAGTTGTCTTTGTGTTAAACCAAAAAAGAATGATGATCTTCTCATTTTTTAAAGTACTTCTTTCCATGTGAGTCTCGTGAGACTTTTGTTGTTGTTATTCAATGAGTACTGTACTAACAGAAAAATTGCCACTATTTCCTTTTGCAAAATTGTGAAATTTTGACCTTTTTTAACTTTAACCTTTACTTGCACGTTCCTTCCTCATTGCATAACATAAATAATCAATGACACATAGTGTATGGGTGTATTGTAGCATGCAAATTCTTATACTGACCATATGTATATTGGTGGCTTTCAACAAATGCTGCATCATGGGTGAAAACTAAAAGTGTATATATATATTTTTTTAATGATCTGACCTTAATACAAGCATCCATTATATCTAATATTTTGCTTTGCTTGCCGTTTTAGTTTTTATTTCAGTTCTTGTTTATATAAATTTGTTCTTAACTAACACTTATGGTCTCCTTTGATAAACTTTGTAGTTTTTAACTAACAGAATACTTCAGACTTTACAGCTTTATTTTAGCCCATAAGATACACCTGCTTCATGTAAGACGATCAATTTTTTAAAAAAACTTTTAGAAGTAATATTTCTTGTAGTTGTAGTTACTTTGTGTTAACAGCATTATTAATTCCATTGTTGTCCCTATAAACAGGAATGTGTATAAGGATTACAAGCAGTTAGAACTGTCAGCTGAAACACAGGATGAGGTGGACAGTTGGAAAGCATCATTCCTGCGTGCTGGTGTTTACCCAGAACGCACCACTGAAGAAGGAGGCAGTGTAAGTCAGTTGCTTGTATGAGTAGCTGTTTTGTCTTTTGTTGAGATCTCTTTCTCTTTTGCTGTCTTATTTTTCTTTCTCTTTTGCTCTCTCATTTTTTCTTTCTGTTTTGCTCTCTCTTTTTTTCTTTCTCTTCTGCTCTCTTTTTCTTTCTCTTTTGCTCTCTCTCTCTCTCTCTCTTTTTCCCTTTCTTTCTTGCTCTGTCTCTTTCTCTAGGATAAAATCAGAAAAAAACATGATACTGAGAGTGGCATGGTTGAAAGTTTGTGCTGTTGTGCTGCATGAGGACTGAAAATGCAGTCATTGTGGATTCTGTTTCATTAGGAAAGCTGACATGCAAATATTCATACTTAGTAGAACTAGTAGTCTGCAGTTCATTTCCTTTCATGCCTGATGGTAGCAGATTTAAATTTCATAAATTCTTATATTAATTTTAAAGAATGGCATTTTTGGACTGATTCATATCATTGCCCGGATTATGGTGATCTTAGACATGTTGGTGTAGGATCTCCCTGTAACTCAGTGTTAGAAGATCTTAGTATCTAATGCTATAATGAGAAGCTATAATTGAGGCATTTACATCAGATGGGAAACATGCTGTTCTGGTGGTCTTTGCTTCTTATGACAGATTTTGGAAGCAGTCATCTCAACAGATTCCACCAGCATTAGGGAACCCTCGTTTTTTTTCATACTTTTAAAAAAAATGTCCAATGCCTCTGAATTGGATGAATTCCCTTTTTCATATGACATCATATTTTCTCTTTATCCAGTAGCAGACACATGCACATTGTAATCTAGTCTGCCTCGCTGTGCTGTGTCAGTTTTACAGATCTGTTGGCTGCAGGATGATGAGAATGGAGGTCACCACCTTCAGAACAAGAAACTGCAATGCTGTTAATTCAGTCACACTTACCTTCTTGTCCAGGTTATATATATAATGTTATATAATGTTATGTTGCTGGAGCAGCATAATCAAATAATACCTTGACCAGCTTATGATATCCTGTTACAGTGAAGTGTTTTCAGATGTGTAGAACTTGTTATCTTTAACTGCATTTCTCAGAAAGTGGAATTTTTATTTTCTGTCTAATTACAAATCATTAACCCGTGATATTTTTTTTCTTTTGTTCATTTTCAGACCAAGGATGACTACTCATCCATGGATCCACAGCTGGAGAGACAGGTGGAGACAATTAGAAATCTTGTGGACTCATATTTGAAGATCGTCAACAAGACCCAACGAGATCTTGTTCCAAAGACTATCATGTACCTCATTATTAGCAATGTGAGGCAGTTAGTTGTGTTCAGAGTCTGCTTTTTTTAGACAATAGAGCCCTTTCATATCTCATTTCTATATCACATAGCAACAAGTTGTCCATATTTCTTTGTCATAAATTTTCTTTTTTTTTTTGGTAATACTGTCCACTTCTTTCATACCTTTCTGTCTTTTTTTTTTGTGCACCATTCTTTATCATATCTTTTCCTCATTTGTGGTCTTGGCTAGATTTCATATTGACCTTTTGGTTGCTATATCTTTCTCTCATTTGTGGTCTTGGCTAGATTTCATATTGACCTTTCGTTTGCTATATCTTTCTCTCATTTGTGGTCTCAGATAGATTTCATAGTGACTTTTGTTTGCTATATCTTTCTCTCATTTGTGGTCTCAGCTAGATTTCATAGTGACTTTTGTTTGCCGTATCTTTCTCTCATCTATGGTCTCAACTAGATTTCATAGTGACTTTTATTTGCTATATCTTTCTCTCATTTGTGATCTCAGTTAGATTTCATAGTGACTTTTGTTTGCTGTATCTTTCTCTCTGTTTTGTGTGTGTGTAATATAATGTCTCTATTTTGCATTAAACTCTGACCAGATGCTGTTCAGATATTATTTTTTTTTATCGTTAAAATATCATTTTAATATCATGTCTGATTATCATTTTCTTGTATCTGTAGCATGCATTCAGTTTCATATGCTGTCATTTTCATTCATCTCATTTTCTGTACCAATGTCTGTTTCTGTCTTAATATCCTGAAATGAATACGTCATTTAAAGTAGCTAAATTATTGCATCATGGTATTTCATTTCTCTGATACAGCAGCCATTTGAGCTTACGCTAAGAGCACAGTTGCATCCAAGTATCCAGATATCTTTTTTTTTTTTTTTCAACTTTCATTTCCATTTTGGTTTTATGCAGTCTTTCTTAGTATGGTACTCTTTTTCTTTGTAACTTGCTGTCCAGGTTTCTTGCTGTCACTTAGTATGATACTCTTTTTCTTTGTAACTTGCTATCCTGGTTTCTTGGTGTCATTTGCTGTCTCAATAATATGCTGGCCATTGTTTTATTTTGTTCCTTCAGCATTTGTCATTTCTTCTTTTGCTGCATCAGCAGTTATCATTTCTTGCTTTAAAAAAAAAAAATCAGTTGTCAGCAGTTTTCTTTACTATTTTCATAAGCATTTGAAAAAAGTAACATAGGGTTTTGACCAGGCTCTGGTATGCTGACCCTGATAAACTGTGGTGTTCATTTACCAGTCATTTCTGTTCCCAGCATGTATGCAGAAAAATCTGGAAGACATCAGGTCTCATGTCTTGTGGTCTTGTAATAGTGAGAAATTTCCAAACGTTGTGGGTCTTAATGTGTATGTAATTTTTAGACTGGCTGGCCCATTTCAGATCCGTCTTTACATCGAGCATGATCTGTTGGCCCAAATCTACTCCTCGGGTGACCAGGTAATAATGCTTGGCGCACACACACACAAAAATTGGCACATGTGACACATCATTGTACAGTGTTTAGTGTAGTCTGCATGCTTTGATGTTTGATATTCCACGTATAGTGCTTCTTTGAGTCCAGATTTTCTCACCAGATGTCTCATTTTGCTACCATTTTGAGTTTTCTTCACAATTCTTTATACAGTCTGCATTTAGTTTTATTTGTATTAAAGCTGAAGCCTTGAAAGGTAAACATAGAATTTGTATGTGCATGCCTGCTCCTTTGATTTCAGATGAAGTCGTTCATTAAAGACGAATTGTTACCTGGTTTGTACTCAGCTGGAGATCAGGTGGGCACAATATAGAAACTGCACTGAATTTTTATTCCCTTTTAGATTCTTCATTAGCTCATTGAATTCAGAACGTCCACTTCACAGTGAATCTAGAATTTCCACTTCTCAATGAACCTGGAACTTCTTCTTCTCACTGAACTTAGAACTTTCACTTCTCATTGCATTTAGAGCATCCACTTCTCATTTAACCTAGAATTTCATCATCTCATCAAACCCAGAATTTCTTGTTCTCGTTTAATCTAGAGCTTCATCTTCTCATTGAGCCCACAACTTCCATGTCTTATTCAACCCAGAACTTCTCATTGAACCTAGAACCTCACCTTTTCATTGAGCTCATAGCTTTCACTTCTTTTTGAATCAGTAGCTTCCAGTTTTAATTTAATGTTGAACTGCATCTTTTCAGTGAACTCAGAACTTCCACTTGTCATTGAACTCAGAATTTCCCCATCCTCTTTAACCCAAAACTGCTCTTTCTTCTCACTGAACCCAGATTTTGTTCTTTTTCTTCGACCCAATATAATTCTGTTCTTAAAAAATACAGCATAAAAGAATTTGAAATAAAACTAAGGGAGATAATGTCTTAAAAAGTGCTAATCTACCTACTCAAGTTTCATTTATAAATGGCATCCTCAAACGTTCATGTATTATATATTAGACACTGCATTACAGGTGTTTTCCACACCAGACCAGCCTAGATGATTTGATAACAAGGAAAGTCACAATAGTATCATTTCTGTCTTTACAGTGTTGATGGACTTTTGGCATAATCCTGATATTTTTTTTTTTTTCCAATCGAGATCCATCCTTTTGCCCGCTAACTCCTTTTCCAGTTTCATATATAAACAAGTAATGAGTACCATATGTAATGATGCCTTGTGGCATTTATTATTTCAAGACTTGTGAAACCTAACTAAATCAAACTTAGTACAGTCATATCACACTCTGCCTATAGCGTTTTTGATGCTAGAGTGTTGCCTTTGTTTACTAGAATTTGTTTTGTTTTTTTTTAAAATGCATATTAGTGACAGGATAAATGATGTGATGTCTTGTTTTTATAGCCTAGCAGTAGGAAGCTGCTTGATATAGTTTCATTTGTACATCAGCATCTATCTCTCTGTGTTGTAAATTTGCTTTTGTCTGTGTTGTTAAGTTGCTTTTGCCTGTAATATAAATTTGCTGTTGTCTCTGTCTACCTGTAATTCAAAATGCTTTTCCTTTGCACTTTTATTATCTTCTTTTTTTTTTCTTTCTGGTAATTTGGATTTATGTATCGCAAGTAGCTAGGTATTACTGACAGTTTGTAGGAACTTGTTTTTTACAAACCTGACTGGCACAATGTCAGTTTTAATAAAACTCAACCTGAGTGTTTCTAGGTAGTGGAGCTAGAACAGATTCCATTGTGGTATATCAGACTTGTAGCATTCAGATCTTACTGGGTTCATGAGTGTATTTGTTAAGTTTTGTTTGTTTGTTTGTTTGTTAAGTCCTTTACAAAGTCTAGGAAATAATTATTAGTCTGTCAGAAAAGGTACCAAAACAAGAGCTGTTGGGGAAGGTTTAGATTTATTTTGGAAACAGATGGTAGAAATCCGTATTGAAGGGATCAGGATTGGTTTCTTGAGATAGACCATTCCTTAATCGTGGGTTTCTTGAGACAGACTGATCCTTCATCATAGGGTTCTTGAGATAGTCTGATCAATAATTATGAATTTCTTGACATAGACTGATCTGTAATCATGGATTTCTTGAGATAGACTAATTCTTAGTCATGAGTTTTTGAGATAGACTTATCCTTAATCATAGATTTCTTGAGATAGATTAATCCTTAGTCATGAGTTTTTGAGATAGACTGATCATTAATCATGGGGTTCTTGAGATAGACTGATCATTCTTCTTCTGTGTTTGAAGTTGTTGGTCACATCAGATCCTGATCCCTGTCGACATGGCAAAGCCCTCATTCCTCTCCAGATCCTGATCCCTGTCAACATGGCAAAGCCCACAGTCCTCTCCAGATCCTGATCCCTCTCGACATGGCAGAGCTCGCAGTCCTCTCCAGATCCTGATCCCTGTAGACATGGCAAAGCCCGCAGTCCTCTCCAGATCCTGACAAGAGCCCCCAAGCTTGTGTCCTCTGGCCATGTATCTCATCTCAGGTTTGCATGGTTTGGGCACTCTTGAAGGATATGTGCTGGAGTCTGGACTCCACTGCCACATGGACACTCGTCTGTGTGAGACATTTTGAGTCAATGTAGGTGGCTCAGTAGTCTGCAGTGGCCTGTCCATAGGCAAAAGAGGATGGTTTGCTGATGTTTTTGTACTTGGTGTATTGCATCTGGTTCATTGTTGCATTTCAGTTGTTTCTTCCATTCAGAGCTGCAGTGGTTACAGATTATAGTTTTTGTCTCTTGGTAGTTTACTGGATGATTTGTTTGATCTTGATTGCTGCCAGCTTTGGATAGGCTGATCTTTAATCATGGGTTTCTCAAGATAGGCTGATCATTAATCATGGGTTTTTTCAGTAGACTAGGCTGATCATTAATCATTGGTTTTTTCAATAGACTAACCTTTAATTATGGGTTTTTTAATGCAGCGTAAATTCTTGAATTCACTTGAACTTTTTTTTTCTTATAGAAAAAAAAGAGAAAACAATCTTCATGAGTAATTTTGGGCAGACTTTCAAAATACTTTTCAGCATATCTATTTTTGAGTGTCTAAAATAAAAGCATATTTAAGTCCTAGATCAACAACATATATTTTTTTTTAACCTTGTTTCACTACTTATTGTGTTTAGGATAATCAGAATTTTTCAGTGGCATTAAAATAAAAAACAGAAAAGAAGCAAAACAATTTCCAGTAATCTACATTTAATTATTTTGTTCATTATTATTTACAGTAAAGCAACTGTAGCCTGAATGCAGGTGTATTTTTTTTTTTTTTTTTAAGGGGGATGCATTTTTTTCACTTTTTTTATGTTTTAACACAAGCCCCATGATGTAAGTAGGAAAATATATTTTTAAATTGGGACATCTTAAACGTGAGAACAAAAATCTTAGCTTATTTTTATCAGTCAAGGGTCGGTAGTTTGAATCCTGCTGAAGACACCCCTGTCACCGGGCTGTTAAAATAGGCTAACCTGACTCCAGGAGTTGAGAGGTGGAAGATAGCCAGGCCTGCTGCTCCTCCATAGTGTACTGACAGCTCAAGGAAGATAGGGGTGCTCCTTAGGTGTCTCAGTGACATGCCAGACCACCTTTAGCTTTTGGGTTAGTGCAGTGGTTCCCAGTTGGTGGTCCATGAACCTCTAGGGCTCGGTGGAACCTGTTGTAGAGGGGTCTGTGACAAAAACTCAAGGTTTTTTTTTTTTTTTTTGTTCCTTCTTTTTTTCTTTTTTTTTCACAGTGAAATGTTTAACAACTGACTACAAGAAGGTTGGTGATAAATCGTTGAAGCATCTTGTTCCCTTTTGTTCCACATATCATTGTGGACAAACATTTTCAACATACTGTTACATGAAGAGCAAGCACAGGAATCTGCCTGATGCTGATCCAGATTTGAGATTAAAAATAGAAAATATTGAACCAGATGTGGAAGCGTTGTTCAGAATAAAAAGAGGCACAGTTTTTCTTACTATATTTAGTTTGGTTAGCTGTCACACATTTCATATTCTGTTCATTTGTCAGAAAAGTAGGAACGTTAATTGCTGTCTGCTTTTTCTTAACTACGTTATAGTCATTTTGAAAAGTCACCAGATTTGTACTTTTTTTTTAAAGTGTAGTATAGTATTTTTAAAAAATAAAAAAAAATGTTTTTTTAAAGTGTAGTATAGCATTTCATATGTTGGTCACTTGATGAGAAGAAATGATCAGAGAATCCCAAAACAAGCTATCAAGTGGAACACAACAGGCCAAAGAAAAAGAGGCAGACCACGTGAAACTCTGAAGAGGACAGCGTTAAGATAGGCCAAATTAACAGGCATAAAATCCTTTGATGAGGTTGAAAGACTCGTTGAAGACAGGAAAAATTGACGAACTACTTTGCGAGCCCTATGTGACGTTTAATGGCACGGGAAGGATATAAGATATAAGGTATAAGATAGCATTTACTCATTAAAGGTCATCTACACTTTCTGAAAAAAAAATTATTTTGCATTTAAAGCACACAGCTACCATAAAGATATGAAACGTTTCCAAAGTATGGGGGTCCGTGGCCTGGATTTTGAAGCAGCAGGGAGTCCACAGACTTTTCATTATTGGGAACCACTGGATTAGTGTGATGTTCAGTATTGTATTTCATTCTGTGTTATTTCATGGTATTAAAAAAAAATTTTTAAAGAATACGCATTTTTACTTTTCTTTCCACAACTTTTAACACTAACATTTGGAACACCTTTGTCTCACCAGTTGTAGTGCAGCACCAGTGGTACAGTTTAGAAATAAGTTCATATATATACCTCTCTTGTTACATTCAGTTGGGTAGAGTTTCAAACCAAGATATTGCATACACCCACAATTCTTCAATGAATAAAAAAGAAAAAAGTTAAATTCTTTATAGTAATGCAAAATCTTGCATTGTTCAGAGTTTTAAATCTTCCAGAATGTCATACATTTGAAATATCTTACAAAATGTAAGGTTGCTTATCCATAATCTCGACTACAGGGCTCAATGATGGAAGAATCTCCTGAAGAGGCTCAGCGACGAGAAGAGATTCTCCGACTGTACCATGCCACGAAGGATGCTCTGCAGATCATTGGAGAAGTGGCTACTTCCACTGTGACCACTCCAACGCCTCCACCAGTCAATGATGATTGGTTGAACATCGAAAATAACAGCAACTCAATAGGTGGCTCTGCTGCATTCAACAAGTGAGTTCTCTGCTCTTGTTCCCATTTTTAGTTGTTGAGTGCTATGTCATGTGAGCATGAAATCATAAATCTGATCTTTGTTGGTTTAAGTTAGCTCACCAATTCTCTCCAAGTAAATTTTAACAACCACCATCACTACCACACCCCATCTTTCATACTGAGCAGAGATGATGAGTGACCACATCTGTCCACATCTTTTGTCCTACAAAATTCCATAAGGGCATAACCATCAGCCCAGTTCAGAGTCTATGCAACAGATATACCTGTTATAATATGCACAGAAATTATGGTGCCATTTACTATGAGATTTTGACTTAGAATGCCACTCCATTCAGATAAAACAATGAAGCACTCCCATGCACATTTTAATAGATTAAGTCTTGAACGAAAAATAATTTAGTTTCACTCATCTTGCAATAATATTAGGATCTGGAATGTTTCTGTACTTTGGGAAATTCATTCATTCATTCATTTGCATGTCCCTTGCAGAACTTTGCCTCCCTAACATCACTCTTGTAGGCCTCTCGGTTGTGAGCAAGATGGCCAGCTGCTGATGCATCCATTTGCAGATCATCAACGATGTCTTGCAGCCATCTTCGCCTTGGTCTTCCTCTCCCTTTCTTTTTCCCATTAAGTACCCTTCCAAGATGGTCTTCTCTAGATTATCATGATGTTTAATGTGTCCAAAATATTTAAGTTTTCTCTGTTTAATACTCTTTACTAGCCAGTTTTTTCAGTATTAAATTCTTGTAGCATGGATATATTTGTCCTTTTCTGTGTCCATGATATTTGAAGAACTCTTCAGTAGCATTTACATTCAAAGGCATTTATGTGTTTCTCAGCTGTTTTGTTAAGAGTCCAGGTCTCACAGGCATATGTTGCGATGGGAAAGACACATGCCCTTAAAAATCTTATTTTTGTAGTTCTGTCTGTTCCTCTCCACAGATTCTTTAGTTGTTTTATTTCTGAAGAGTGATAGATGTCCTCCTTTTAATTTCCCTCATTGTATCTCGATTATTAGTTAGCAGTGATCCAAGATATTCAAAACTCTCCACTTCTTCCAGTTTTTCCTCATTGATGCATATATCAACTGCCTTATTTGTTTTGCCAGTTGTCATCAATTTAGTTTTCTTCACATTAAGATAGAGGTTTTGCTCTTCACTATTCTTACAGACTGACAAAATTAGTTTTTCCATTCCTTTTTTGTGTTGTGGACAACTGTGTCATTAATGTATCTAATCTCTGGTATTTCATAACCTCCAATTGTTATGGCATCATAATATTCTTTGTCTACATCTTCTCTAACATTCTTTATTATATTTTCAGTATACAAGTTAAATAAGTAAGGTGACAATATGCACCCCTGATGGACCCCTTGTTTTATGTCAAAATAAGTTGTTGTTTCACCATTTATTCTTACTGCTGCTTGTTGGTCTAAATACAGCAGTGATGTTAATTGTATCAGATGTGTTAGAAATCCCATTTTTTCCATTATTTCCCACATTTTCTGGTGTTGTACACAGTCAAATGCTTTTGAGTAGTCTATAAAGGATAAATATAGATTCACATTAAATTCTCTGCATTTCTCTATTATCAATCTTATATTGAATATATGATCTCTTGATCCTCTTCCTTGCCTGAAACCAGCTTGGACCATATTGACTTCTTCTTCTATTTTCTTTTGAAGTCTACCCATTATGATTTTTAACAGAATTTTACTGACATGACTAATCAGGGCAACAGTTCTGTAGTTTGTGCATAATTTCAGGTTACCCTTTTTTTGGCAGTGGTATGAATACAGTTCTTTTCCATTCTTTTGGCCAAATACCTGAATGCTATATCTTTTTGTATAGTGCATGATAGTTTGTTGCACATTCCTTTCCTCCTGCTTCAATAAATTTAGCTGTTATCTCATCACATCCTGGTGGTTTACCATTTTTCAGATTCTTTATTGCCCATAAAACTTCTTCTATTGCCGGTTTGGGCTTTGTGAAATATTCTACCTAATTTAATTGAAACTGGCATTGAAACTGGATCAACAATTGAGACTGGCAATGTTCTGTAGTTACAGGACAGCCTTGTTCAGATGTAAATTCTCCATCAAAATCTCTTTTAAATAGAGATGATAATATTGAAAATTAATTCTCTTATTATGGAGGAGTAAAGTGTTTGAATGAGCGGGACTTGAGGACTATCTGTCATACATGTTTACTTGATCTAGTCCAAACATCTGAACAGAACTAAGGGTAGACCAAAAGAGACATGGAGGAGAACAAAGAAAGGATGTTGAGCAATAGAGGGCTCACCTGGGCAAGACAGAAAAAAAGGTGAAGGACAGGCATTTGTGCAAAACCCTTGCGGAAGCCCCATGTGCCCTGGGCACTTAAGGTTCAGAGAGAGAGAGAGAGAGAGTCCAAACATCTAGCAAGAAAACTTTAACAGAACTGAATGGTCTGTCTAAAGAAAGCTTCTAACATTGATTCTTCTCCTTCAGCTTTCCCAGCCATTAAGATTCGTTGCTGCAGATAAAGTTCGCCTCCATTCCTCTCTATTCCTAATCTTCTCTCTCCAATTAGTGACACCAATTTCTTTTATATCTTCTATGTTGTCTTTCCATCTCTGTCTTGGTCTACCCCTTAGTCTTGTTTCTCTCATCTCCTGTGCGTACATCATTTTCGTTTGTCTGTTCTCTTCCATTCTTTCTACATGGTCCAGCCAGCGTAGTCTTGAACAGTTTCAAGAAATTTATAATTCATTTGGATTTAAATAAGCTGTTAAGTTCAGTGTTCTTTCTAGCTCTCCATTCTCCACTGTTGGTATCCTTTATGGGCCCAAAGATTCTTCTTAGGATCTTGTTCTCAAAGATCTGCAATTGTTCATCTTTCTTTGTTGTACTCCACGTTTCTGATCCATACATGATGGCTGGTCTTATTATAGTTTTGTAGATTGTCATTTTGGTGTTTTGGGGCAGGATTTTGGATTTTAACAGGTGTTGCAAGGCAAAGTATACTTTATTCCCTATCTGTACTCTGATATTAATTTCCTCACTTACTGTGTTGCTTCTGTTGAAGGCTGTGCCTAGATATTTGTATGTTTCTGCTTTCTTAATAATCATATCTCCAACATTTATATAATCTGGATCATTCTGCCCCTGGTCTCTTGATATCTTCATATACTTTGTCTTATCTTGGTTAATGGTCAAGCCCACTTTTAGTGCAACATCTCTCAGGTGTATGCAGGTATTGATGACTTCTTGCATAATTTCTCCCACCAGATCGGTGTCATCAGCATATCCTAGTATTTTAGCGTGTTCTTCTGTACTGCTTTCTTCTTTCACTTTTCTGATTACCTTTTCTAGTACTAGGTTGAATAGTAATGGAGATAATGTATCACCTTGTTTTAAACCAATTCTTATAGAGAAGGATTCTGACATTGATCTAGAAATAGTATACACACACATTAATGAGAGAAAGAGTCAGCACGGAGCTAACTGCTATGACTGTATTCTACATGAATATACATATTTTGATGAAGCAAGTTATCATTAACATTTGTCCTGTATGATTTTCAATTCTCCAATGGCTGTTTCTACAAGACAGGTGTAAAATGCTCAGTATCACCGAACATAAATATAGGATTGTGTCAGTTCATGTCAGAGCTTTTTATTTTTGCAGTCGTCCATCAAGCCCTTCCAGGCCAAGGTCAGCAGCACCTCCTCTACCAAACAGGCCAATGGACCAGCCTCTGCAGCCCATTAGAGCAGCCCCAACAGCCCCAGGTGTTCCAAATAGGCCCGCACCAGAGAGACCAGGTCCAAATATACCAGCGTAAGTTGGTATCTCTGTGTATTTTAGACTTTATGGAACATTTAGAACAAGCTATCTTCAGAAACTTACTCTGTGGTATGCTGTTCAGTTCTCTTTCACTAGCATCTTTGAAAATTGTACAGATACAGCAGTTAACAAATTTCCGTTGTGACAGCCATGAGTCAGTTGAGGCACCTGACTCCAGATTAACTGCCTTCTGGAAATGTACCAAGAAACCCAACAGCAACATGCGAGGTCAGATGGGAGAAATATCTGGTGGTGAGTCCCCCAGGCCAGATAGATCTAAATTTAACACTGGAGAAGAGTGTGAGACAGAGCTCAGTACTAGTAATTGTGATGACGGACAAAATCCTGACGGTGGGAAAAACGCGGATGTACTGTTGGGTGCCAAGAAAAAATGCGCGGGTGTTTAGATAATTTGGAGGTATCATTGAAAAAGTGAATTTAAAATATTATTTCCATGTTTAAAAAATACTAAATATTCATTAAAAAAAAGGTAAATGAATGAAGGTTCCAGAAATGTATAGTTTTTTTAGGAAAAAATAACTGGTGAGAAAATTAGACAAAATATTTAGCCCTCCTCCCCAAAAAAAAAAAATCTATAAAACACTGAACTAATTCTTGTCTACTTACCAAGAGCTGTAAATATCCACTTGTTACACACAATTTGAAGATAAAATGAATTCCTTCCAAGAAATATCACTTTTTACACAAATTGAAAAAAAAAAAAAAACAGAAGGAACGAACCAGCAAGAAAAGATGAAGCAGAAAAATGAAACTAGCAAAAAAAAAAAGAATAAGGAAGCAGAACAACGAAACTAGCAAAAAAAAAAAAAAAAAAGAATAAGGAAGCAGAACAATGAAACTAGCAAGAAAAGAAAAGAAGCAGAACAATGTTTGGTTTTATTCAGTTTTGAGAACAATCTCCTTGAAGACTGGGGTGGTCCTGAAAAGGACCTGGTTATGATGCAGAGTAATGTGTTGACTGGCCTGGTCAGGATTTACTTGGCAGCTGCAGCTTTCTTCAGGGTCTTCTGGTACTGACTGATAAAGGGCTGCTGTTGATTGAGTAGCCCTGGCACTAACTGATAAAAGACTGCTGCTGACTGGGTGGCCCTGGCACTGACTGATAAAGGGCTGCTGTTGACTGGGTGGCCCTGGCGCTGACTGATAAAGGGCTGCTGTTGACTAGGTGGCCTTGGCACTGACTGATAAGGGGCTGCTGTTTATTGAGTAGCCCTGGCACTAACTGATAAAAGACTGCTGCTGGCTGGGTGGCCTTGGCACTGACTGATAAAGGGCTGCTGTTGACTAGGTGGCCCTGGCACTGACTGATAAGGGGCTGCTGTTGACTAGGTGGCTTTGGCACTGACTGATAAAGGGCTGCTGTTGATTGGGTGGCCCTAACTGATAAAAGACTGCTGCTGACTGGGTGGCCCTGGCACTAACTGATAAAAGACTGCGGCTGACTGGGTGGCCCTGGCACTAACTGATAAAAGACTGCTGCTGGCTGGGTGGCCTTGGCACTGACTGATAAAGGGCTGCTGTTGACTAGGTGGCCCTGGCACTGACTGATAAGGGGCTGCTGTTGACTAGGTGGCCCTGGCACTGACTGATAAAGGGCTGCTGTTGATTGGGTGGCCCTGGCACTGACTGATAAAAGACTGCTGCTGACTGGGTGGCCCTGGCACTAACTGATAAAAGACTGCTGCTGACTGGGTGGCCCTGGCACTAACTGATAAAAGGCTGCTGTTGACTGGGTGGCCCTGGCACTGACTGATAAAGGGCTGTTGTTGATTGGGTGGCCCTGGCACTGACTGATAAAGGACTGCTGTTGGCTGGGTGGCTCTGGCACTGACTGATAAAGGACTGTTGTTGACTGAGTGGCCCTGGCACTGACTGATAAAGGGCTGTTGTTGACTGAGTGGCCCTGGCACTGTCTGATAAAGGACTGCTGTTGGCTGGGTGGCCATGAAATTAAAAAAAGGTAAATGAATGAAAGTCCCAGAAGTGCATAGTTTTTGTAGGAAAAAAAAAATCTGTTGAGAAAATGACTCCCAAAAACAAAAAAATTATAAAAAACAAATAAAAGTGATGTCCACTTACCAATAGAGCTGTAGATTTATGTGCAGGACTTTTTATCAATGTTGCAGCGACCAGACAAACAAAATATAAAAAACAAGCAGTATACATTTGATTTGTACAAAAATGGCAAAAAAAAACAACATTATGTACGGAATATATATACAAGACATGAAAAGTGGAAAAAAGAGGGCAAAGAATATTGACAGAATAACACATGAACACTTTACAACACACTGTCCTCTACTGTCTCCAGTCCAAGAAATGGATAAGAAGTAAAGATAACCAAGTTAGAATGGTATGAAAAAAATGATGAAAGAGGTGGCCCAAACAGAAAATGCAGACAGCACAGACAAATGAAGTTGTGGATGCAGTAGCATCTTGCTCAAGATGGCTGATGATAATTGAAAAAAACATTCTGGTGGACACAGATGAGGTTTGTGCAAGCACCCTGTGCAGTAGAACTTTGTCTGGATTATCTTGTCCGGTCTGCTGCAGTAGGCACAGCGAATGAGTGTGTTCTCCATTTTCACCAGGTGAATATTACCTGTGAACCTGTTTTGTTGTGCAGGTTTTGCTCTCCTTCCCAGTGACATGGGAGATACCATAGTAACACCAGGATTTGTGCTGACGGCTGCCAGGGATCTCAGGCCTTCAGTGAGTTGTTCCTTGAACCAGACCAGAGATCTCTGTTCCCTGGCAGGCTCCTCACAATACAAATATAATATGTGAGCATTCACCTGAATAACTTCCAGAATCCAAGTGAATATCTTTTTCCACCACTTCACTGTCTTTCTTCCATGCAAGCCATAGTATGAGACCATTTGGTTAATCCTGTCACAGCCATTCATACACTGGTTGTATGTGTGAATGATGGCAGGCTTTTCATATTCCTCCTTTTCTGGTTGCTGTTCATTGACAACACGATTTGAGGTGGCTTTTCCATGTGTTGTCACAACATGGACAGGTTTCTTTTTAGACTTTTCCTTCCAGGAGACACTGAGAATTTTCTGCTCACCGTCTTTCACATAGTAAATAGGTTTTTCTACAGGTACTATCTGAGTTTTTAGCTCCGGAGGAAAATCTTTGCGGCTGACATTCAAGGTGCCAGTGTAATTGTGGCCTTTGTCCTGCAAATATTCAGTCAGTGGAAGACTAGTGTAAAACCTGTCTGCACAGAAGTGATGTAAAGCTGTGAGTGGCTGCACCAGTGTATCAAACACTTTCACAACATTTACTTTACTGTCAGCACTGGCAGAGCTGTAAGAGGTGTTACAGCCGAAATATACCAACAGGTTAAAAACATAACCTTTAATGGAGTCACAAAGGCCAAACATCTTGATATGATATTTAGACAGTTTGCTTTTATTGTACTGCTTGTGCTTCCAGCGTCCCTTGTAGCCAGTTACCATCTCATCAATGCTTAAATCACTGTAGGGGTAATAGGCTGCCTGAAATGATGCCAGTACCTGATTGACAAATGGCTCAATTTTTAACTTCACTGTCAGCTTCACTGACATGCAACATGGTGTTGTATATCAGTTGAAACCAATTCCTGGAAAACATCTGCCCAAAAAATGCAGTGTGAAAGTGAGATTTGGTGCTCCAATAATCACTGATTTTGGGTTTAAGTTGAATGCTCATGGCTACTAGTGTCGCCAGAAATTTATAAATTTCATTACGCTCAACAGGTACCCACTGCTATAGTCTACTGCCCTTCTTTACATTTACAGGTTGGCTAAGTTTCATATCAGCATATTCATTTATGCTGCTAATGAGACTGTCCAAAACATCTTCAGTGAAAAGTGCCAGGAAAAAGCTCATATGTGTCCTATCATTGCCAAGATTGAGCAACACACCACTACCATCATATTCTTCAGTAGCAGTACCTACTACTTCATCTACCTCTGCTGCTCTCCATGGTGAAACTGGTTCTTGTGCATCTGCTGTTTGAGAAACATTCCTCTTTACCCTTTTGGCAGGTGGAGGAGCAGAAGTAGCAGTACTTGTCGAGGGACGACAGTCACTGTCACTTTCTGTGTCACTACATTCAGTCACAATGTCAGAAGCTTTGTCAGACTGAGAAGCGTTGTCAGACTGAGAAGCACTGTCAGAATCGGCATCACTGTCAGAATCACAATGGTCAGAATCTGATTTATCCTCAGTAATGACACTTTTTCCTGCCAAATATTGTCATAAACATCTCTCTACAAACTACTGCACTCTTTCTAACAGGTCTAGAGCTACATGGGGTACATTCAGTAACACCTGCCATGTCCAACATTCTTATAAAAAATTGCACAGAATTCAACAGATAGCTTCACAAAATGTCCGCTTTGCATGCCCACGCTGAGTAAAAAGGAAGAAGGTTATTTCTGACATATGCAGTTAACTTTCAAAACAAGGTGGATTGGAGTGATTTTGAGAATTAAAATGATTGATATATCGACCATATATACAAATCGGAAAACCATAAGCATCGCTACAGTGACCAAGGCACAGGAAGAGCTAGGTTACAATCCAGTAAATGATAGAATCCTCCCTATCAGACTTAAGGGCACTCCTAGAAATGTAATAGTTATCCAGATATATTCACCTACATCAGCAGCAGAAGAATAGGAAGTAGAAGACTTTTATAGCACACTGCAAACGACAATAGGCCGGGTATGGACAAATGATATTGTATTATAATGGGGGATTTTAATGCAAAGATTGGTACAGAAAGAGCAGAAGACGAAGGATAAGTTGTTGGGAAATTTAGCATAGGACATAGAAATAAGGCAGGTGACAATCTAATGACGTTTTGATGGAAAATGAGCTGATGATCGCTAACACACTTTTTAGGCAACATACAAGACTTTACACATGGACATCACCTGATGGGAAAACCAAGAGTCAAATAGATTACATTTTAGTGCAAAGAAGGTGGAATCAAGTATGACATCATCAAAAATTTTACCAGGTGCTGATTGTGACACAGACCATGAGTTATTAATAGCAAACATGAAGATAAAGATAAAAAAGACAGTTAGGGAATCAAGACCACTCCGCCTTGACCTTACAAAATACCAGAACAATATTTTATAGAAGTGAAGAACCACTTCGAAATCCTGATGGCTGTACAGGAGGAGAAGACACCAGATGAATTGGCTACGCAGGCCTGAGATATCTGAATAACAACAGCTAAAGACATAGTTCCAGTAAAGAAAACACAAAAGAATGGATGGATTACAACAGGGACACTAGAACTGATAAAACAGTGTAGAGAAATGAAGATGCAATGGAAAGTGACAAACAACAACAAAGAGGAATATAAATCTTTAACAAAGGAAGTGGGAAGAAACATAAGAAAAGACAAAAAACAATACATACAAGATTGTTGTGAAAGAATAGAAAGACATCAGAAGTATGGAAGAGATAGTGAAATGTTTAAAGAAATGAAGACATTGATGAGAAATGTCACACCTAAGCTAATGTAATTTGTGACGAGATGGGGGATACCTTGACAGAGACAGAGGAAATTCTATAAAGATGGAAGGAATATTGCAGAGGAATACAACTGACTGTGAAAGCAGAAATCAACAGTGTGAATTATTATTGAAGGAGAAAGAACCCGAACCGACAATAGAAGTTATATGGGCAATAAAGAATCTGAAAAATGGTAAATCACCAGGATATGATGAGATAACAGGTGAACTTATTAAAGCAGGAGGAAAGGAATGTGCAACAATCTATCATGCACTATGTAAAAAAATATGGCATTCAGGTATTTGGCCAAAAGAATGGAAAAGAACTGTATTCACACCACTGCCAAAAAAAGGGTAACTTGAAATTATGCACAAACTACAGAACTGTTGCCTTGATTAGTCATGCCAGTAAAATTCTATTAAAAATTATAATGGGTAGACTTTGTAAGAAAATAGAAGAAGAAGTCAGCATGGTCCAAAATGGTTTCAGGCAAGGAAGAGGATCAAGAGATCATATATTCAATATAAGATTGATAATAGAGAAATGCAGAGAATATATTGTGAATCTGTATTCATCTTTTATGGACTATTCAAAGGCATTTGACTGTGTACAAGAACAGAAACTTTGGGAAATAATGGAAAAAATTGAATTTCCAACACATTTGATACAATTAATATCATTACTGTGTCTAAACCAGCAGGCAGCAGTAAGAATAAATGATGAAACAACTACTTGGTTTGACATAAAACAAGGGGTCCGTCAGGGGTGCATATTGTCTCCATACGTATTTAACTTGTATACTGAAAATATAATGAAGATTGTTAGGGAAGATGTAGACAATGAATATTATGATGCCATAACAATTGGAGGTTATGAAATACCAGAGATTAGATATGCTGATGACACAGTATTACTGTCCACAACACAAAAAGGAGTAGAAAAACTGATTATGTCAGTCTGTAAGAACAGTGAGGAGCAAAACTTTTATCTTAATGTAAAGAAAACTAAATTGATGACAACTGACAAAACAAACAAGGCAGCTGAAATATGTATCAAGGAGGAAAAACTGGAAGAAGTGGAAAGTTTTGAATATCTTGGATCATTACTAACTAATAATGGAGATACAATGAGGAAGACATCTACCGCTCTTCAGAAAGTAAAACAACTAAAGAATCTGTGGAGAGGAGCAGACAGAACTACAAAAATAAGATTTTTAAGGGCATGTGTCTTTCCCATCACAGCATATACCTGTGAGACCTGGACGCTTAACAAAACAGCTGAGAAACACATAAATGCCTTTGAATGTAAATGCCACAGAAGAGTTCTTCAAATATCATGGACACAAAAAAGAACAAATATATCCATACTACAAGAACTTAATATTGAAGAAGGCTGGCTAGTAAAGAGGATTAAAGAGAGAAAACTTAAATATTTTGGACACACTAAACGTCATGATAATCTAGAGAAAAAAACTGTCTTTGAAGGGTGCATAATGGGAAAAAGAAAGAGAGGAAGACCAAGGCAAAGATGGCTGCAAGACATCGTTGATGATCTGGAAATGGATGCATCAGCAGCAGGCCATCTTGCCCACAACCAAGAGGCCTACAGGAGTGCTTTTAGGGAGGCAAAGTTCCACAAGGGACATGCAAATGAATGAGTGAATGAAAGACTGACCGACACCAAGATTTTGATTTGATTGTTTTTGTTTTCTTTTTAAATTACCTCCATTTTATGATATCTGATATAAACTTCATTTGTTTACTCACACTGAAGATCTACAGCTTCTGTCTCTGACCTAGAACCTGTAACTGCTAGGTCTAATAGCATAGGTCTGTAAACATTGGGACAATCATCAGGCATATGTTGTAAAGTCTGTACTCTGCTCCATTACTCCAACGGCAGTGTGGGATATACTAAAATCTGTAGGAGTGACTCTGTAGTCTATAGTTACTCATTTTTGAATGAAATAGGGTAGTCTGGCAGTTTGTTTGTTTTTTTTTTTAATGGGATGAGGTGAATTGGGTTTATTGGTTATAATGATGGCTTCAAGGAGCAGGTTTGCCGGAGTGTTAGAATTATCAGAGGGAATAAATGGAACAAGTTTCATAGCGGAATGAAAAAGAGTTCTTCCATCAGTCATGAAAGAGCACAGTGAAGTACCAGTCCTTAATTTCAGGCCTGATAACTGTGGTACCTCAAGCATAATCATCTTTGCTATGGTTTCACATTCAGAGATTTCTTCTTGTCATCCACAGTCGACCAGGCAGTTCAGTCAGGCCAGGACCTCGTATCCCAGACCGACCTCTTGTTCCGCAAAGACCAAACTAAGCTTGTGATTGGACTGAGAGCATCAGGTGTTTTGTTTTAGCATACAAGTCTGCTATCTTGGGGAAAAGGATGTTCTTTTACTTTCATGGCAGTCTCTGTGTAGTTAAGGAGGGAAAGTGTAATTTATTGTTGGACCACAGTGATAGAGACAGAGGTTATCAACAATTGATGTCACTAGATATAGATTGTCAGCATTTAATTTTATTCATTGCTCATTTCCCCACGCTAATCCATTCTGATAATATATGAGTCCATGAACTGATTAACCTGAGAATCAGCGGGTCTTTGAAGTCATAAGCTTGCAAATCAATGAGTCTTTGAACTCATAAACCTTTGTTTCTGCCTTCTCCCTCTCAGTAGTCCAGTCTACTATTTTATGCATCCTTGGTACACGGTCAAAAAAAAAAACAAAAAAACTTCATTAACTTCGTGATTGAGAAAGGCTAAGTTTTTAATGTTTGGAAGTAGTAGATTTTAAAATATGTATATGGTTTTGTGGTGAACATGTTAGAAAATGATTGTGCTGTTAGTAATTCTATTGATACAAAATTCTGGCAGGGCAGTATTTGTACTGTGATTAATCTCGCTGGTTGGAAGATGTAAGAGTCATGACCGCTAATCTAAGATGATGTATTCGTGGATTGGTTGAGAGATATTATCTGTTATTGGGTAATGAAAGGTTTCAGGTTCTCGAGTAACGGAGATTATTTGTACAGTTTGTTGTTTTTTTTTTTTTTAATAAAATGAACAGAAATCATTGTATGTAAGAATAGTAGAAGTACTTATAATCTGATGTTTCTCTTGTAGCTTAGTGGAAAAAACTTCAATGTGAGAGTAGTATAGAGATTTTTGTGTAGTAAATTTTCTCTGTCGTTTAATGAAATGAAAAAAAAAAAAAAAACTTTCATGTGAGAGTAGAAGAAACTTGTGTAGTTGTTTTTCTCTTCCAGAATACATGAGACTTTTCACTGTGAGAGTAGGTGTAGAAATTGTAATGTTTCTCTGACACAAGTCAAGAAGTTAATTGTTAAATGTTTGTGGTTATAATGTAATTAGAAGCTTTGTTGCTGTTTACTTTTTTTACATATAAATGTGAATGTTTTGGTAAAATAATCAGTAGGCATTAAATCAAGTGAATCTACAGATTATTGAAGTATGGCTGCTGATCTGGCTGCTGTTTTGCAGTCAGTGGCACTGCTTGGAGCATATCTGCATAGTTTTAGTGTTTACTATGACTTTTTCTGTTTGCACAGACACAGCAAGCTGAAGCTTTTGGCCTTTGACCCTTTGAAGTATAAAACTTGATTGACTCTGTTCCATGAGATGGTGCAAAGCTTTTGTGTGGTTCCTAAAAGCGTGCTGTGAAAGCTGTTCTTCCATTGTTAAAGGAAAAAACCTTCCTATTGCCACCTCTTACAGGAACCTAGACTTTCTTTCTTCATGCAGCAAGATCCTGTTCTTGGTTCACATATATTCTCCAGAATAGTCAGTCATGTTAACCGGACTGTGTTTCCTTGCCTGTCATTGTTCTCCAGAAGAGATACTGGACAATTCAGAAGTAGGTAGGTGAAGTAGTCCTGTGCATACATTTGGGGAGCACTGTCTTTGACTGGTTGACAAGGGGATGATATGACTGCTGACATGCCTGGCCACCTTTTCTTGCCCATCTCAAGAAGTAGCAAGGTACTCATTTCTACTACCAGACTGACCAGAAGGTCACCACTTTTCACCATAAGAGATCCATTCACCAACCACTTCACCATTCACATGCCCAAAGACTTTCATAAATGATATGAACAGCTTATCTCATGGAGTGGAATGGAAGTGGGAGATATTGATTAATTTATGAATTATATGCAAACTTAACATTCCAGAGAAAATCTTTTTGACATTGGGAATTCTTGCCAAAAACTCTTCATTGTGAATTTCTCTTTCAAAAAGTGACTGTCTATTTCAGACTCTTATCTAGACTGTTTCTTATCATCTTGTTAGACTGTCTCTCATAATCTTGTTAGACTGTCTCTCACAAGAGTGTTGGTGCAGGATTTGTTTCTCTGATGGAAGTGCTTGGATTCAGCACATTAAGTTACTTGGTGATATGAAAACTCCAGTACATGCTTTTGTCAGTCACTTTCCTGGGATATTTGCCTGGATCAGCAGAAATCTGGAGTAGTGATTACCAACTGGTGTGCCTTGGAGAATCTGCAGGTATGCTGTGGAAGCTGGAGAAAGGTCCATTTGCTACTAGTTTGTAATTTGACTGTTAGATCAGAAAAGCGCGCCACAAGGATAGCACTAAAATTCCTATCAAGATGAGCTCATTGCTTGGTAAACACTTATGTAAAGAATCTTCACCACACACTTACCATGGTCATTTATGAGAGTTTTATTTTCATTCTCACACATCAAGTACTTTGTTACAGGACTTTACTTTCAACAGATAAGAAGTGCAGCAGTAGGGTCTTCATTGTCCAACCTAAACAGATGCACTGGGTTACAGGATACACAAAAAAAAACAAAAACCATCAGATAATTTTTGGTATGGTTAGATTCAGGCTTATTACTATACTAAGTCATCTAAACTGTCATGTAGAAAACATTTGTAATAACATTTACAAAGAACTCAATCTTTCACACTGATTCCTAAAGTCCAGTTGTTTCACTGTTTAGATTATTTTTTTTTTGTTGTTTTGGTTTCCATTGAACAAGCCACTTTTCTTTTTTTCTTCATTGTCTCAAATGAATTGGCCTAAATAAATTTAGAATTCTTAGGAAGTGTAAAGCTGAACGCAACATTTTCACTGGTGAACGTAGAATTTACTCTGACAGGAGCATAAAAACAGAAATGCCAATGACTGGAACGCTGGAAGCAGTCTTTGCCAAGTAGAATAAACAATGCAGATATGAAGAGCTCGTCATAATTGTTGGTATTAAACTATGTATAGTTAAATTGTCTGCAGCCGTGTCAAATAACCTGGAATGTCCAATAAGTGAAGGAAGATAATTGAGACTGCTGCAAATGGCTTATCAGTGCCACTGGTTGAAAATTAACAACCTGCAACCGATATATTAAAAATTTTTATTCATTTTGTTTTTTGGATATATAAAACTTGCTGGCAACCTTCTGGATAGTTTGATGAGATGGTGTGAGAGAAGATCACAAACTGAACTGATGGCCTCAGGAAGGATTGGATAATATGGAGAAACATAGTAGCCAGCACCACTCACCACAGCACATGATGATGATGATGATGATAATGGCAACCTTATTATATGGAAAGATAATATATTTGAAAAAGATCTATGGATTATTACTGTTACTTTCAGCCTCATGTTATGTTTCCTTTAAATTGAACCTCGTTTATTATGCTTTTGAGATTGTACAGAAAAAAAAAATGGACTCCCTGAGAGACAATCATAATTTTATGTTCTGTTTAGTTCTTGTTACAGTGAAGAAATATAGTTTTTCCCCTCAAGGTTTACTTGACCAGGTTGTGGCTTACAGCAAACAAGTTTCCTCTCCGAGGTTTACTTGAGCAGATTTTGGCTTACTACAAACAGAAGCTTCCTCTCCGAGGTTTACTTGAGCAGATTTTGGCTTACCGCAAATAGAAGCTTCCTCTCTGAGGTTTACTTGAGCAGTTTTTGGCTTACTACAAACAGAAGAAGACTGTTTTAGTCTTAGAAGACGGTTCTCAAGCACAAGCAGGCAGATGTTAGCCCTTTGAGGAAGTTCTCATGCATCATTTTGCTGACTGATGTATTATAGTGGTTAATTCTGCTGATATTTAATTGGGTTCAGTAATGACAAATGTTATATACTGTGGTGATGATCATGCCTTTTGAGTTCTTTCTTAGCTCTTTCATTTCTGAATTAATTTTCATGCTGAGCCAGAATAAATTTTGATGAGAAAGTTTGGCATATGGAAACTGGAAGGAAGTTCCTCTGATTTGAAAATATGGGTTGTGTTAGAAATCTGTTACTTTTCATTTTATTTAGACTTTTCCTAAATATTGCTCCAAGCATTGATTTGAATAGGAGTGCAATAACTACCAACACTGCCAGTGTTATATTAGAGTGAAAGAGCCAAAGATGAGACATTCCACAAACTACCTTGGCTGATTTTCTGCTTTAAAAAAGGCTTATGATTACTTACATCTACAGAAAAAAAACAACTAATTTATCCTGGATTATATTTGTCATCATGCCCCAATATCATAATGGGATCTGTTGTAGATATTTTGTCTCGTAAAACTGCTGATTGTGGAAGAGCTGTCAGAAATGAAATACATAGTTCGCAGTTTTGGGTAATGGGTTGTAACTTTGTATTTAGTTTGTGTAGAACAGATCAGATACTGTCATTTTTTAAATACAATTAAATACATTTGTTACATTACTTTTGAGTCAAACTGGATTTATTATCCATGACTAGGTGTGTGTGTGTGTGTGTGGGGGGGGTGTCATATTTTAGATCATGATACACAATTGTGTACATGTACAGAAATATTACACACTGGGAGTTGTAAAGGTGCAATCTTCATTTCATGTTTGTTTCTCTCTTTTTCTTTCATTTTGTTAATAATTTCATCTCTCTGATTTCTTTATCTCATGTCCTTTTCAAGTTTTTCATTACTCATCCTTTTGGAATTTTATTCATCATGTTTTACTTCATCCATCATTTGTTGATTCAGTTTCAGTGTTAGATTTTTTAATGGCTCCGTTTTCCTTCACTACTATTTATTTATCTCCCACATATAAACGAAATCATGCAGTTCCATTTGTTGCAGTTATCATTTATTTTTTTAAATCTACAGTCAGCCAATATTTATTTCTTTACATTTAATCAACAAGGGAGTGATGTCCTCCATTTCATATCAGATCTCTTACATAACTTTGTCCAGATCCTCACTTCTACAATACATTTTCCATTTTGTGGTGTTAAACAAGCTTGGCTGTAGATAAATGTTCAACACTGTCTTAATAAAACAAAAACATAAAACACATGTTAAAGCTCCATTAGATCAGTTTCCAAGAAAATGTTTGTTAAATGTTTAATGTTATGAGGCTGGATATATCATGAAATAAATTTGAAATAAACAGCTTTGACGTTCAGCTTTTTTCATTTAAGATTATTCCGGTTGTGGTTTTGGAGAAGAATGCAACCAGTGGACGGGGCAACCAGGAAAACGTCGCTGAACAATGGAAATGGGTTTAAGCTATAAGGAGAAGACAATCAAGGACCGTCAGACATGTTAGGAGAAGACAGGAGTTGGCGAACTTGACAATTACTGGGAGGAAAACTCGAGAGAAACAATAGGGGAGGATGAAAGCAGCTGATCTAATTATAAATGTCAAGATAACAGGAAAAGTTGAGAAGCCTTGGGGCGCAATGACTGACTGGACAGCTACAAACTGCTGATTAGCAGAATTTCTGAAATCTAGTTTGGTGGAAAATGAAAAATGTAGAATTTGAAAAACAAAATAAATTCTAATTTAATGTTTCTTATTAGAAGAAAGATGGGAAAACAAAGCACTATGTGCCTGCAGATCGAGCTGCACTAGACTGGGCTGCATGCACGGTTGTTGGTATATGAAAGGAAAAGATGTCGCTGGAAGTTGCCCTCACAAAGGCACTGTATCACCAAGTATGCTTTTTTTTTAAAAACTAGACTCGACACACCCAACTTCAGCTCAGCATACCTTTAGGATCAGGTTGACCTTCCCCTTGTGATCCCAGTTACCAGGTTAGATTACTGTCTGTTTCACTGAGAGATAGAATAAGGTCTTGGTCGGCAATGGTTAATCATCCCTGAATAAAGCAGTAAGCTATAAGTCACTGTAAACACGTATTAGTGCACTACTGTACGACTAAACAAGTGTTTTACGTGTGTTGGCCAGGAGTCGACCTGCTGAACTGTCAACATGGGTGTAAATGTGTTATACGCCAGCCAAACAAGTATTTGACTGAATACTTCACATCGCTGTGTCACATTCATTCATTTGCATGTCCCTTGTGGAACTTTGCCTCCCAAACAGCAATCCTGTAGGCCTCTCGGTTGTGAACAAGATGGCCTGCTGCTGATGCATCCATTTGTAGATCCTTAATGATGTCTTGCAGCCATCTTCGCCTTTGTCTTCCTCTCTTTCTTTTTCCCGTTATGTACCCCTCCAAGATGGTCTTCTCTAGACTATCATGACGTTTAATGTGTCCAAAATATTGAAGTTTTCTCTCCCTAATCCTCTTCACTACCCAGCCTTCTTCAATATTAAGTTCTTGTAGTATAGATATATTTGTTCTTTTTTTGTGTCCATGATATTTGAAGAAATCTCTGTAGCATTTACAATCAAAGGCATTTATGCGTTTCTCAGCTGTTTTGTTAAGTGTCCAGGTCTCACAGGCATATGTTGCGATGGGAAAGATGCATGCCTTTAAAAATCTTATTTTTGTGGTTCTGTCTGCTCTTCTCCACAGATTCTTTAGTTGTTTTACTTTCTGAAGAGCGACAGATGTCTTCCTTTTAATTTCCCTCATTGTATCTACATTACTAGTTAGTAGTGATCCAAGATATTAAAAAATCTCCACTTCTTCCAGTTTTTCCTCCTTGATACATATTTCAGTATATGAAATATGTATCAATTATACAAAATATGTCACTAATTACAGAGCACACATTTGACTGGAGTGCTACACCAGTGACACAACAGACATTACATTGATATACTCCATGCAAGTACGAGCACCCAGGACAAACAACCACTACAAGTCCGTACACGAACTTGACCAGTTTACATAAGTGCAACTCATCAAGACCCACAGTTCAACTCGAGTCAAAAGAGCACAGGATCTCCAGCAGTTAGAAAAGAGATAAACAAAGTTTAATGATGAACCCCCATTTGTAAGTGAGTAGTGTAAATGAATGTGGACTGAAAAACTGATGAACAATTACAATGAATAAGGAAAAATTGTCTGGGCCATGGGACTGATACACTCCGACAACATTGAAAAACATACTAACTTCATGAATACCAAAAACTGCAACCTAAGATTTCGATCTAGAATCACAAACATTGTCCAAAAGGTGGCAATCAAATTACAAGTTCTACATGACAATAACGAGGAAAAATATAGCAAGATAAATAAAAAAATAAGACGCAAATGCAGAGAAGCAAAAGAAGTGTGGTTAAATGAGCAGTGCAGACAGATAGAGGACTCTCATATTAAAGACAGCAAAAACATGCACAAACGAATTAATGAACTCACAGGCAGGAAAATAAAATATACCACAGGATGCCTGAAATCGAAAGAAGGTAAAATGTTAATGGGAAAAGAAGACATTGTGGACAGGTGGAAAGAGTATATCGGTGAGCTATATGGAGGAGAAAGACCAGAATTAACACCAGATACTGAAAACTGTGAGGGACCACCAATACTTGAAGATGAAATCATAGATGCCATCAAACACATGAAGAAAGGAAAAGCGACTGGGCCTGATAATATAACAATAGAAGAAATAGAGGCACTAGAGGAGACAGGAATAAAAATAATAACCAAGTTACTGAATGACATTTACAACAGTGGTTATATTCCCAGTGACCTGATTAAATCCACGTTTATAGCACTACCAATGAAACCAGGTGCAAAGGTATGCGATAATCACCGGACTATCAGCCTCTCATGTCACATAATGAAGCTACTTCTGAGAATAATTATGAGAAGAACAAGGAAAAAGATAAAAATGGAAATAGCAGATGAACAATTTGGATTTGTTGAAGGAAAGGGAACACACAATGCCATTTATGCTTTACGAACACTAACAGAAAGAGCTTTAGAAGTACAGAAAGATCTCTACTTATGCTTCATTGATTACACCAAGGCATTTGACAAGGTGAAAACATAATGAAATTATTAAAATGCTTGAAGACATCAATATAGACGGCAAAGACCCGAGGATTGTAAAACATCTATACTGGCAACAAGAAGCAGCAATTTGAGTTGAAAATAGAATTGGAAAATATCAACCTATAAAACAAGGGATGCGACAAGGATGTGTACTATCTCCAGACCTTTTTTCTCTATATAGCGAGAATATTCTAAGAACAATCATCACAGAACCAGGCATAAAAATTGGAGGATACAATATTAGCAACCTTCGGTATGCTGACGACACAGTACTGATAGCTGAAAACCAACAAGACCTGCAAAATCTCTTGGATAAAGTCACCAATGAAAGTGAACTGAAAGGCCTTACTTTGAACATCAAAAAGACAGAGACTATGGTTATATCTAAGAAACAGAATCCACCAGCATGCAGTATTAAATTAAACGGAACCATTCTAAAGCAGGTGCAGAAATTCAAATACCTTGGAGCAGTAATAACTTCAGATGGGAAATGCAGAACAGAAATTAGGAACAGAATAGGCCAAGCAAAGACTGCATTTCAGAGAATGAGAAACATATTAACCAACACATCCTTATCAATGAATGTTAGAAAACGAGTCCTAAAATGCTATATTGAACCTATCTTGTTATATGGAAGTGAATCATGGACAATTGGCAGGTCTGCAAAAAAATCATTGGAAGCAGCAGAAATGTGGTTTATTAGAAGAATGTTGTGAATTCCCTGGACAGCAAAAATAACTAATGAAGAATGTATGAGAAGAGCTGGAGAGACAAAAATGTATGTCCCGATTCGGCGTGGCCGAGAAAGACACTGACTAGCTTCGCATTTGGACTTCTATAGTTCTATAAATGGCTTCCTCACTTGGTGGCTAATCATCAAAGACTGATGCCAAGGTTCATCGACGAGCATTCTGTGGGACATTCACTGGAGTGATTATGGGTGCCATCTCGTTAGTGATGATAACGAGAACCTACAACTGAAAATTGAAACGTCAACGCTAATTAAAGGAAAATACTGAAAAATTCCTTTTGTCAAGTGAAAAAAAAGAAGCTTCATTCGAAAAAAAAAAGAATAAAAAAAAAGACAACCAGCGGACAAAGAACAATGTTAGTTAGGCCTACTTTAACATCAGACATGTACAGAACTCATCACTTTTATCCTTAGTTATCTAATAAACCCATCTAGCAAAACCGTAACTGAGAGAATAATCTCTCTTGTGTCCACAGTTATAAGAAAGAAAGAAAGAAATCAGGGCAGAACTCTTGTTCTCAAACAAATGCTGTAAGGGCACCACTATATCCAGGGCTGTGGAGGTCAAGGTCAGGGCGCGGGGTCAGTTACTATAGCCCGCCCGCCCCCCCCCCCCAACCTCCCAAATCCGAACGCGAAAAGTAACTCATATGCGTAGTTGCAAGGATAACAGGGTCATCTCAACTGACCTACCTCCAGGGGTTCAACCCAACCTCCCCCCCCCCTTTCCTGTTACTCTCTCTCTCTCTCTCTCTGTGTGTGTGTGTGTGTGAGAGAGAGAGAGAGAGAGAGAGAGAGAGAGAGAGATCAGATCTGATTATATTTTCAAAATTGATTTTTTTTTCATATGACATCTGCCAAGATTGATGCCCCAGGTTCCGATGGTTTCATTTGGGGTGACAGTGATAATCTGGAGCGTGGGATGTGATATGAGTGTGAAAAAGATCATTATATTTATCTGGCGTTTCGTTAGCGTTTGTAATAACTTTGACCTGTGAACCCTGGCTGAAGTAGAAGAGACGACAGTGGGGAAACGCTGGAACTTTTCTTTGTTGTCTGGCAAATCTTCATTTTTGCTGGCTAGAACTGAGTTATATTACAACAATAATATCACGTGAAGCTGTTGGGTTAATGTTTGAGAATAAACAAAAGTGAACTATTATAACTTCGAAAATTAATTCTCCTGTGGGAGGATTTTCTCCTGTAGGCGTAGGCTACTAAGAATCGTAGTTTCACTTTGTCGGAATTTTATAAACACGATAAATAGTGTGTAAGTATACAACTACACACAAAGCACTGCAGTAAAGCTGTGACATCATCATAAGAACGTATGCGCCATCACCCTGGTAACAGTCACATCTTGTTTATGTTGATTGCGCAAACCAAAAATTATTCGAAAGCCGTCTGAAATATTCACATAAGTTTTGTTCTAATTATATTTCTTGATTAATTTTCTCATTTATTGTTATTTCATTAATATAGTTTTATGTGATCCTATACTTTGTCTCCTCTCTCTCATTCTTCGTCCTGTAAGTGTTTGTATGATTTAAGGCTCACGCCGAAACGTCACGACTTTGTATTCGTTAAATAATAAAGGTGTTCCTACTTTTTCCAATTTTATACATTCTAGTATTTTTTTAATGAGACAGCTATTTATTTAACCTTATTTTCAGTATTTTTTCCTTATATAATCCCGAGAATACCATGGACAGTCAAGAAAACAAATGAAGAGGTTCTAAGACAGGCTGGGCACAAGAGAAAAATTATGGCACAATTCAGAATACGACGGTCCAGATTTGTAGGACATGTTATAAGAAGAGGCAACCTGGAACTCTTAATGATAACATGAAAACTGGAGGGGAAAAGGGACAGAGGAAGACAAAGAAACAAGATACTTGATGGACTTAAAGAGTGGCACAGAGCACAGTCCAAAACGCAGCTGACAAAAATAGTAAATGTTGCGCGGTTGTGGAGATCAATGACGACCAGTGTGACAGAATTCTGTAGTAAATTTAAAAGCTAGATATGTTTGATAGCATACACAGAGATTCATTATGGAGAATTTTATGTCTATATGGAATACCATCTAAAATTGTGAACATCATTAAGGACTTATACAATGGATATGGTTGTGCAGTCAAGACAGAAGAAGGGATGAGTGAATGGTTCCAGATTGAAACAGGCGTGAAACAAGGATGTATACTGTCTCCTTTACTTTTTGGGATTACACTAGACTTCATAATGAAAAAATGCTGCACAGGTAACACAGGTATTGACTGGGTACATGGGACCCAACTAGAAGATCTTGATTTTGCTGATGACATAACTCTTATCAGTAATAATGTGAATTTCATGCAAGAAAAAACAGATAGCCTGTCTTCACTGGCTAGCAAAATAGGACTTGAAATTAACAAGGACAAAACAAAAATAATGAAAATTCCCATCAATCAAAATGGAAAAATACACATAGAAGGGACAGATATTGAAGAAGTCAATCAATTTGCATACCTTGGCAGCTACATAGACCAGGATGGTGACACTAGAAAGGAAGTTAGGATCAGAATTGCAAAAGCAGCATCAATCTTCAAGAATCTTGAGAACATATGGAATTCAAAAGTTATAAGCACAAAAACCAAGTTAAGACTATTCAATTCAAATGTAATATCCACCCTCATTTATGCATGTGAAAGCTGGAAAACAACTAAAGAAATAGAAAAGAAATTAGACTCTTTTGAAAACAAATGCCTAAGGAAAATACTCGGCATCAAGTGGAATGAATTCAAGAACAATGCAGAGATAAGACAGATGACTGAACAACAACCAGTCTCATGGGTGATCAGGAAAAGGAGATGGACATATGTTGGTCACTTGATGAGAAGAAATGATCAGAGAATCCCAAAACAAGCTATCAAGTGGAACACAACAGGCCGAAGAAAAAGGGGCAGACCGCGTGAAACTCTGAAGAGGACATTATTAAGAGAGGCCAAGTTAACAGGCATAGAATCCTTTGATGAGGTTGAAAGACTCGCTGAAGACAGGAAAAATTGGCGAACTACTTTGCGAGCCCTATGTGACGTTTAACGGCACGGGAAGGATATAAGATATAAGATAAGATGTTGATCAAAGGGAGATGATACTGTTAACCGCAGTAAAAGGAAGAGTATCTTCCCCCTGAAATAGTCTTTTCCAGTAATGATTCCCCCCCCCCCCCCAAACCCCAGCGCAGAATGTCTTAGAACTCTTCCCATGTCTAAGGAGTAAAATTGGTCACTTCCGATTTGTGTCTATATTGCCATGGGACCATATTTTTATACATATTTTGTTTCTACAGAAACGGTGTAACTTTTTAATTGTACACGTTGACCCATTTCATCACGGCGGAAGCGTGGTTAGTTACGGGCTATGTCGAGCGTGAAAATCGAAGTTTTGATCGATAAATTTCCTTTTTTGGTGATGTATATAGGAATGTGGACATGACCTGTTACCAGACCACTGTTCTTTAATGTATCCCAAGTAGATCTAGACATATTAGACGACTGGAGAAGTAGTTGGAAGGTTATTTCAGACAATATTTTAGTGGAGAATGGAGCATGCGCTCACAAGACGAGACCAACAAGTAGTTCTAGGCATCTCACATGGTACGTACTGTACATCTAGACCTAGCCGACGGTAAGTAGGACACAATTATTGTCTAAAAACATCACATTACTTCTTTTTTCCTAAAAAAATAACTCTGCATTTATGAAACCTTCATACATTTTTAGTCATTTTGAAACATAATAAGTACACATAACATGGAAATATTGTATTTCATTCACTTTTCCAACTTGTAAAGAGCTCGCCATTTTGCCCGTACGTGTCTGATAAACCCAGTTCAAAATGACATATTCAAGACGTGAGCTTTCATCTTCTCTACGTCCGCAGACCATGAGAAGTGGAGAGGATTTGCTGCTGCCGTGCATCACGCCCAAAAGACGTCATAGATATTGATAACTATGTCAGTCAGCCTTGAAGAATATGAAATCTGAACTGACTGAACACGTAACGCGGGAGAGTGTGAGCACCTGATCTGATTTAAAATAGCAAGGACTGTAGAAAAACTGAGAATCCTATAGGCAGTGTAGTATTACCCGGACCCTTAGGCTAAATTTAGCAAAGGTCCCACAGCTCTCCTACTATACCAAAATGTATAAACTAAGGGAAAAGTAGTAACAGTTTTATTACTTCACGTTTACAGTGATGTGACGTTTCGGCGTTAGCCTTCATCTTATAAACACAAACAGGACAATGAATCAGAGAGAGGAGACAAAGTATAGATTCACGTGAATCCTATGTTAAAAAAAATAATACAAAAATGAAAAAAAATTTATGAAAATTTGAAACTTAGCCTCAGTCTTGGAAGAACACAAGTTGAAACTCGTATGCACACATCAAATAACGCAGTTGTTATGCGACCGTGGCTACGTTCAAAATGCGTACGTTCTGAAAGGTGCAAAAATGTGCATGGTTGAGTGTAGAAAATATTTTAATGGAGACTTGTGGTGATAGTAGATAGTAGTAGATGGCTACTACTATAAGTCTCCATTAAAATATTTTGAACAGTTACTGGGACCTATTACGCTAATTTCGTGAAGCAAATGCAGGTCAAACTGAAGGAAAAGTGTCGAGGGAAATTGGTTAGAGAAGTCATCTTTCATCAAGACAATGCTCCAGTTCACAAGTCGGCAATGGCTGCCATTTATGAATGCGGCTTCCAGCTTCTTGAACATCCTCCTTATTCCCCAGATTTGGCCCCTTCGGACTATTACCTGTTTACCACACTCAAAAAGGAGCTAATTGGTAGCAAATTTGAGTCAGATGATGACGTCATTCATGCCGTAAACCACTTCTACTGGCACAAGATGCTGACTTTTACAAAGAAGGGATCCGTATGCTCCAGGATCGCCGGAGTAAGTGCATAAACTTGCAAGGGGACTATGTTGAGAAATAACCCCAAAAAGTTGTCCACAAATAATTCATTGTACTTTATGCGAAGAACTTATCAATCACATCTCGTAAGCAGAACAGAATAGAATAGTGTGTAACTAATTCTACCCAAATATTAAAAAGTGGATAAAATAACCAAAATACTGTTTGAAAGCTGAGAAAACAGCTTCTGAACACAGAATCTCTGCCTGCAAGACGAGTCGCATGTGATAGGCCTGTGCTCACGAGTGTCAGTAGACCAACAGAAAACATGGCATCAAGCTAAGCTCAGTCCTGCAAGTGGTGGAACTTATTCAAAGTCCCCAGCGGGTAAGAAATGACTGAGGTAGGGAGACGAATATTGATTATACGAGGAAAAAGAATGTTTCGCTGTATCAGATGTGTTTATTATAAGCTCGGTTTTCATGTGCACCTGGTGACAAAAATCACGTGACAGAAAGTCGAACTAAAGTGCAGGCTTTCATTGCTGTGTGGTAAATATTTAGTCTCACTTCTGTGTTTTTGCTAGCTTGAATTTGACAGTTACAATTATCTGTGTATAAACTAGGAAAAAAGTAGGAACAGCTTTATTACTTAACGACTACAAAGTTGTGATGTTTCGGTGTGAGCCTTAATCATACACACACACACACACACACACAGGACGAAGAATCTCCTCTCTCTAATTCTTCGTCCTGTGTGTTCTGTGTAATTAATTAATGGTCACGCCGAAACGTCAAAACTTTGTAGTCGTTAAGGTAATAAAGCGGTTCCTAGGAAAATATGGCCACTAACACCATATCCCTATGTGCCTGTAAGGCATAAATGGAGTACCTTTACATTTTAAAAAAAAACTTTTCCCCTAATTTATGCATTTTGGTATCGCAGCTTTACTGCAGTGCTTCGTGTATAGTTGTATACTTATACACAATTATCTGTGATGCCGTTTAATGAGTGATTATAAACAAATAACTGGACTACAACTTCGAAAGTCGATAATAGTTCTTTCGCTTTTTTTTCCCCCTGCAAACGTAGGCTGCCAAGAATTATAGTTTCATTGAGGGCTATATACAATGACAATAGTTTTGAAATTATACCAGACTGTTTAATATTCTTATTTGTAGTACTTTTATCTATAGTTTCCCGAACATTAATTAACAAAGTGAAACGTAAGTAGTGAAAGCTACTTCTGTGGATGGTAGGTGTTGGCTGAGCCAAGAACTGATCCAAATAAACAGATAGTAGCAACGTGGGCACCGACTGGAAAACGAAACTGAAACTAGAAAAGAAAGATGAGTAGTACCATTCTCATTTGACTTCATCATAATTTGTGGTAAGAATTCAAGATGAGCAAAAAATTAATCCTGCTTTTTTTCATTAAAAAGCAATAAACACACGAGACAATAATACACTTTGACCTGCCGTTTGGTCTGTTAGGATCACAAATCGTCGAAACTTGTATTTAAGTTATCTTTTGTCCATACTCTCTGTGAAGCACAGAAAACACTTTATCCACGATAGCAGCTGACATGAAGGGGTGAGCTGCTGCATCAAGTGATGTATTTTTACAAATATGAAAAAAAAACCCAAGGCTTTCACATTGCAAGGTAATAGAACACAACAGTGTATGGTTAGACCTCGAAAAATAGTAAAGTATTACTCTGTTGCTTTACTGAAAGATTCCTGTATGCACGCTTCTAAAAATTAGTCTTCAGACGGAGTATCTGTTGCTGTATAGCTGAATCTACAGAGAATGGTGTACAATATTCATGTAGCGAACAAGGAAAACTACTTTCATTACACGTTTAAAAAGAGAATGACTTTAAACCACAACCTATACTAGATTATTGCAAGAAACAAGTAGAACAAACTGCAACACGGGACCTTCCTACACTGAACGATCCTTACATGGGCCAACTACCACTGATCTTTCCTCACCAATGTAACAGAAAAACTGGAAACGATCTGTATATCCCACCACCAAGCACAAAAGAAAAGAATGAAAACTCTTTGAAATAAGAAAAGCCAAAATGAATTATTTATTAAATTATCCAGTTTATTTACCTGATAAATTATACTAGATTACGACTGAATGTTAGATCAACTTCACATATTTTCAAAGACTGCATTTTTCTTTATTGAACACATTGGTCCATGTTAACATTTTTTACCTATTTTATTTCACAGAAAAATATGGAGAGTCTGCCTAAAGAGACCATAGACAACATTTTAAAACAACTTGATCAGCTACAACAAGCTCTGAGACAGTCACAACTAGATCATGTGATAGAACGTTTAGATACAGTACAGAATGTTCTAGAAACACAGAATCGGAGACACAATTTACTCAGCGAGAAACTAACTGAGACAGATGCCAAACTTGACCAGATCAAGCTACTTCTGAAGGATCAGCTCAGATATGCTCAAACTGATATCTTGACAAGGATAATTGATCTTCAGTCAAAGTATTGTCATCATGACAAAGGACATGATTTTTATCAAACTGAAGCTTTACAGAAGCAAAGATATGTTGGACTGGAATATGAAACTGCCATTCAAGATTTTCAAGACAGACTTAGTTGTCTGGATGACAAGATGACCAGCGTGAATAATCTATTGGTTGAGATGTCACAGACATCACTCAAACTGACACAAATGTCACAGAAGATGGAACCATGGCTTGAAGGTATGGCTAGAAAATTTGGAATGGATGCAGAAATGAGGGAGAAGATTATACCTCGTCTTGATCAAATTCATGAGGCACAGGATTTTATCAAAGCCCAAACTAGGGCAGAGGTTGCATGGCTGGAGAACAAGATGGATTCATCTCTGTCTGATTTATCTACCAAAGTAAATGAGAAGTTGGATATGGTCAGCAAAAAACTCACTGATCTGAGCGCCCAGACTGTAATGTACAAGCACCAGGAAACAACACAAAGCAGAAAAGCTGAAAACATGAACTTGCCAGAATGTCAGGCTGAAAGGCACAAAATGGTGACAGAGTGCAACCAACAACATTTTTAGTGTGTGGGAAGAATGAAAGATGGAGTGATGAAGGGCAGAATGTAAGACGGGCCTGCGTGCCCAATTCTTTACCCTTGAAAAATAAAAAATTATTCATTCATTCATTCATTCATTCATTCATTCATTCATTCCTCTGAGCAGTATTAGTAAGACAATGCATGCTTCAATGTTGCTTTGTCTTGTGTGCTGTCTGAATCTACGATCTGTTTAGTTTTGCCTCATGCACACTAGTCATATTAAAGCCTGTTTATTTTATACAGAGCAGTGATGCTCAGAATTAAGGATGTAGTGGATACTGCAATGAGAGAAGAACAGGCAGGATTTCAAAAAGGGAGAAGCTGTCTGGACCAGACCTTTACTCTAAGAATATTACTTGAAGAACATAATGAAAAACAGAAACCATTAATCCTGATCTTCATAGACTTTAAAAAAGTATTTTTTAGCATACACAAAAATTCATTGTGGAGAATTTTAAGACTATATGGAATACCATTTAAAATTGTCAACATCATTAGAGATCTCTACAATGGATATGTTTATGTAGTCAATACAGAGGAAGGAATGAGCGAATGGTTTCAGACTGAAACAGGCATGAAACAAGGATGTATATTATCTCCATTGCTTTTTGGAATTGCCATATTATAATGAAAAGATGCTGTACAGGTAAAACCAGCATTGATTGGATACATGGGACCCAAATAGAAGATCTTGATTTTGCAGATGACATAACTCTTATCAGTGACTATGTGAAATCGATGCAGGAAAAAACAGATTCCCTGTCTTCTTTGGCTAGCAAAATAGGTCTTGAAATTAACAAAGACAAAACAAAAATAATGTAACTTCTCATTAATCAAGAAGGAAAAATATACATAGAAGGAACAGTTGTTGATAATGTAAGCCAGTTTGCATATCTTGACAGCTACATAGACCAGGATGGTGACATCAGGAAGGAAGTTAGAATTAGAATTGCAAAAGCAGTACTGACCTTCAAAAATCTTGAGAACATATGGAATTCAAAAGTTATAAGCACAAAAACCACGTTCAGATTATTCAGTTCAAATGTGATTATCCACCATCATTTATGCATGTGAAAGCTGGAAATGAACTAAAGAAATAGACAAGAAATTAGACTCTTTTGAAAACAAATGCCTAAGGTAAATACTTGGTATAAAGTGGAACGAATTTAAGAAAAACACAGAGATAAGACAGATGAGCAAACAACAACCTGTCTCATGGGTGATCAGAAATAGAAGACAGACATAATTAGGCCATGTTATGAGAAGAAACAATCAGAGAATATCAAAACAAGCTATCAAGTGGAGCACAATAGGCCAAAGAAAAAGAGGTCAACCACTTGAAACTCTAAAGAGGACATTGTTAAGAGAGGCCAGTTTAGTGAGCATAACATCCAGTGATGAAGTTGAAAGACTCATCGAAAACAGGAAAAATTGGCAAACAACTATGTGAGCCCTATGTGACATTTAATGGCATGGGAAGGATGTAAGTGATGCCCAGAGCAGAAAGATGCATGCAGCAGATAGTGCAAAGCAAACAGGCACCATCAGACTGAAAGGATCAAAACAGTCACAGTTTGTTTTGACTTGTACACTTGCAACTTGATTTGAGATTAAACTTGAGACTTGATTTGAAACTTAAAGATAATGACCTTAAAGATGACTTGAATGCATATGTAGCAATTCTTACTCACCCAGTCAAACAGCTATCAGTTTGCAGCGGCAACACAGAGAAGTAGACCAGGGTTTCCAATCTTGTTGCAAGCAGTCAGCTATGGGTCACTGATCATTGTTTATTCAGCTTATGTTATATTATCTGCTTCTTCTTCTTATTCTTCTTCTTCTTCATTCGAGCGTTATATTCTCATTCTGTCTCTTATTCTCCTTCTTCTTTTTTCTGCATTCGAGAGTTATATTCTCATTCTGTCTCATTGTAACTACAAGCAAATGGTCTTTGCAGGCGATGTGGTGAAAGTGTTGAGGCACAGCATCATGTCCAGTTGTGAGATGGTTATGGCAGTTATTTGTTCATTCCCTGAGTTAAGCTAAATGTAGGGGATATGCAATACTGTTTCTAGTGTGCCTCAGTTCCATAGATTGTAGTATACTCACTTTCTAAGGTTCTTTCTTTAAGTATTTTTTTTAATCCATTGATTTTTATGCATGTGAATGTTGTCTAATTGGAGGTTATGAAATACCAGAGATTAGATATGCTGATGACACAGTATTACTGTCCACAACACAAAAAGGAATGGAAAAACTAATTATGTCAGTTCAGAAGAACAGCAAAGAGCAAAACCTCTATCTTAATGTTAAGAAAACTAAATTAATGACAACTGACAAAACAAACAAATGCAGCTGAAATATGTATCAATGAGGAATCATTGGAAGAAGTGGAGAGTTTTGAATATCTTGGATCACTAATAACTAATAATGGAGATACAATGAGGGAAATTAAAAGGAAGACATCTATCACTCTTTAGGAAGTAAAACAACTAAAGAATCTGTGGAGAGGAAAAGACAGAAGTACAAAAATAAGATTTTTAAGGGCATGCATCTTTCCCATCACAACATGTGCCCGTAAGACCTGGACACTTAACAAAACAGCTGAGAAACACATAAATCCCTTTAAATGTAAATGCTACAGAAGAATTCTTCAAATATCATGAATGCAAAAAAGAACAAATATATCTATACTACAAGAGCTTAATATTGAAGAAGGCTGGCTAGTAAAGAGGTTTAAAGAGAGAAAACTTAAATATTTTGGACACATTAAATGTCATAATAATCTAGAGAAGACAGTCTTGGAAGGGTACATAACAGGAAAAAGAAAGAGAGGAAGACCAAGGCAAAGATGGCTGCAAGACATCGTTGACGATCTGCAAATGGATGCATCAGCAGCAGGCCATCTTGCTCTTAACCAAGAGGCCTACATGAGTGCTGTTAGGGAGGCAAAGTTCCATAAGGGACATGCAAATGAATATTGTCTTTCTTTCATACTATCAGTTAGTCTCTGTTATTATTATTATTATTTGTTCATTTTATTCTTCCAGTTTTTACTGTTCAGTGTCACACTTATTGTTATCTATGGCTATGTCTCCTCATAGTCACACTTATTGTTATCTATGGCTATGTCTCCTCATAGTCACACTTATTGTTATCTATGGCTATGTCTCCTCATAGTCACACTTATTGTTATCTATGGCTATGTCTCCTCATAGTCACACTTATTGTTATCTATGGCTATGTCTCCTCATAGTCACACTTATTGTTATCTATGGCTATGACACCTCATAGTCACACTTATTGTTATCTATGGCTATGTCTCCTCATAGTCACACTTATTGTTATCTATGGCTATGTCTCCTCATAGTCACACTTATTGTTATCTATGGCTATGACACCTCATAGTCACACTTATTGTTATCTATGGCTATGTCTCCTCATAGTCACACTTATTGTTATCTATGGCTATGTCTCCTCATAGTCACACTTATTGTTATCTATGGCTATGTCTCCTCATAGTCACACTTAGTGTTATCTATGGCTATGTCTCCTCATAGTCACACTTATTGTTATCTATGGCTATGTCTCCTCATAGTCACACTTATTGTTTTCCATGACTTCCAGAATTTCCTATGAAGTTCTTGTTAATTCAGCCATTTTTGTGTTCTGTCATGCAATTAGATGATTTTTGTTTCAGATTTTTTTTTTACTACCAACAGATTTATTTACAGCCCACAGATGTGTTCTTTCTAAAAATGTCACTCAACAAATGGCTGTGTGTTTTAAAATGCATGACAGTTTAGTACAAAGGTATCCCAAACTATTTTGAACTGTCATCCTTTTGCCTCCCATGCCTTGTCCTTCATCATCATCATCATCATCATCGCCTTTTACTCCCTTGAGAGCATAAGCCACGGATAAAGGCTCTCCAGTCATCCCTGTTCTTGGAATTATTCTCTGCTTCCTTCCATGTGCACCCCTTGTCTCTGAGCACTGTCATAATTTCTCTTCTCCAAGTAAGTCTAGGTTTTCCTTGTTTTCTATTTCCTTGGGGATTCCATGTCTTGCTATGCTGATGTCGGGTTTCCTCAGAGTGTGGCCAATCCACCTCCACTTCCTAGTTAAACATGATTTGTAGGTTCATACGTTCTTGTCCTCTCCTTTCCCAGACCTTCTTGTTCCTGATCTTGTCTTGCCATTTAATGTTTAAAATCCTCTTCAAGCAGAAGTTCATGAATGGCCATGTCCCCAGTGCTCCAAAAACCTTTTTTCACTGGGCTGGTTCTGATGCCACCTGCTGAACACTTTTTGCTCACTGCATACTTGGGGGTTGGGGGTGGGGATGAGGGGGTAGAGGCACAGTGCTCACTTAGAAAATCAGAGCTGTAATTTATACCTCTGAAAAAAAAACTGAAAGAAAATAATACATTTTCTTGTCAGCATTGGGTATGTATAGTTAAGACAGGTGCTCCAGTCTCCTTCTCACATGTCTTTCAGTGTACAACGACTGTTAACAACTGTTTTGTATTGATTTACAATACTTATAGTGCCTTAATCATGATTTTCATGTCTGGTATCACAACATTTTTAACTCTTGACTCATAAATCCTCACCAGTGCTAGACTAAATGTACTATAAATAAACTACGAAATGGTCACAGTGACATTTGTAAACTGTGCTGGACCTACAGTAACAATCGTATAAGTTTAATGATGAGAGTTTGGGTGAGGTACAACAGACCTACCACACTTCAACCCAGTTATATCTCATAGTTCTAATGTAGTACAGAGTATCACTGGCTTCCCTCATTTCCAGTACTGCCATGTCCTTACAACTTTGTTATTTTAGTCATTATTAGATTAGATTTGCTTTCATTATCTTGACATTTCTGTGTGTCTTAGTTTAACATGCATATTTTGGGCATATTTTCAAGCTGTTTCATATGATCTCTTTCACTGCATTAGCAGTTTAATGTTTATTTAATTATTTAATTAATTGTTTATTTAATTATATTGTAAATGCACTGTTTTATGCATTTTCATTTGATATGGTATGATTCTGTATTTCAGTTAAAAGAATTCAGCACTAAAATATTACAAATAAAGTACTTAATACCATTCAATTTTTTGCCTTTCATTGTAACAGTGTTACAGTCAGGCAATGTTTTCATGTCTTTCTTACAAGGAGGATATTTATGTTTAATTTAGCTGTTTTTATTTGTTGTGTTGCTTTTGTTTGCCATCCCTGGAAGAAAAAGATTTTCACCAAAAATGTTGGATTTCTGTATCTTTTTCATTTATGTGTATTTGAATTACTTTCTGCCATTCTTGTTCCTGCCCATTTTCTTCATTCTTTCTTCTCTCTTTCTAACTTTTTAGTGAGTTTCAGTATATAAACGGATTTAATTAATATAAAGTTGCACAATCAAGCAAACTGAAGTTTGTAATATAATATATTAAAATCTCATTATAACTCACTTCAAGGGGATTCCCAAACTAGTCTGTTATATCCAAAGTCTACAATCAATCAATCAAGTGCCGTGCCGCGTTGCGTAGGTGATCATTTCTCTCCACAATTCCCTGTCTTTAGACTTGATTATGAGATCCACCAGTGACTTTCTTCCTAGCCACACTGACAGCCCATCCAGTAACTTTTCTCTCTCTCTCTCTCTCTCTCTCTCTCTCTCTCTCTCTCTCCCTGTCTTCCTCTGTCTCTTCTTCCCTCAGTTTTTTCCAATTGCCACAGTGTCTTCCAATTTTCCTCTTCTCAAAAAATGTCCTACAAATCTCGCTTGTCTGCCTCTGATCTTTGCTGTAATTTGCCTTTTAACTCCAGCCTCTCTTAAGACTTCTTCGTTGGTTTTCTTAGCTGTCCTTGGTACCTTCAACATCCTTCTTATGAACCACATCTCCATGGCCTCCATTTCTCGTTGTATTCTCTTATTCATGGATCATGCTTCACATCCATAAAACAAAACTGGCTCGATGTTACATTTAAGTACTCGGAATCTTGTTTCCATTGATACGGATCTGTTGCACAAGACGTGTCTCATTGTCTAGAATGCTGACTTGGCCTGAGCACTTCTGTTTTTTATTTCATTGTGACATTTCCTATCAGGTGTTATAATAGTTTCTAAGTACTTGAATCTATCAACCTGTTTCAGACTTGTACCATCGATGGTAATGCTACATTTTGGTGGTATTCTTTTCTTTGAGATGACCATCACTTCAGTCTTCTTTTTATTCAGGATGAGACCTGGCTTTTACTTTCACGAACCACGACATCCAGAAGAGCCTGTAGCTCCCCTTCACTTTTAGCAATCAGAACTGTGTAGTCTGCATATCGTTAGGGTTGTACCCACCAATTGATATTCCTGACTAGTTCTCTATATTTCTCATTATGTTTTCGCTGTACAAGGAGATGAGGTCAGGAGATAGAACACATCCCTGTCTCACTCCTAATTTTATGTCTTGGAATGCTCCTACTTGGTTCTCAACCTTCACTGCTGCTATTGTTGCCAGTATATGTTTTTGATGAGTTTCAGATTCCTCGGGTAGATGAGACTCGTTAGTCTTGGTTGATAGTTCATATAGGAGAAGCGAAACTTCTGATTTCAAACCCCCTTCTGCCCTGTAGGGTAGGCTCTGGCCAGAGTCAAGGGCTAGTGGAGTAAACCATAAACAAACCTGTGGAAAGCAAGGGTAAACCAACACTGTACATTCCCAAGAACAATCATGGCAATCCACAATCCTTTGAATCACAACGACGTTAATGGGGGGTTCCAGTGGAACCACCTCGTCCGGTAGGGACTATCACATGCGACAGGTGATACCAGATCGTCATCCAACTACTGTACCCAAAGTCTGCAATAAAAGAATTGTGTGTATATATATATATATATATATGAGTGCGACCGGGACATGCGGTCCAGGTCCGCTATTACCGGGACTCCGTTATGAATGACCGCCATGTGGTTGTTTCGAGGGTCAATACTTTTCAACGTGTCAGCATGAACCTCCAGAGTTTTGGTCAGTTGACTGGTATTTAAAATGTTACTACTATTCAATGATACAGAAAGTAGTTTCCTTGACTGTGGAAGCCATGATCGTATGTCTGTTACTTTACTTTTACGTAAAAAGAAAATGTTCGTGACAGTTTTTGACAATGCTTTGGGAACCTTGGCCTCGCTATTATTATTAACGGACAGAATTGTCAAGATATTGACCGCAACTTGCAGGGCCGGTATAATCAGGAAGAGAAGTTATCGAAAAACTGAACCACGCTTGCTTCGGTCACATGACCCATATTCCTGATTCTGTTGTGTCCTTTATATACCCAGCTTTAAATTTCATTAGTTATTACTTGACAGTAACAACAGGAGGACACACTCGAAAGAAGACACAACTCTTCACTGCAGTCTGGTAAATACTCATTTTCATCTCCTTGCTGTTTTCATTCATTGTTTATCATAACCGTGTAGCAGTTTAAAGAATGTTCTGGAACAATGTGGACAAACAATTTATAAAACAAATTTCCTGTTTATTTTTTAAAGGTGGCGTTGGTTGTCACAAATCGTTGTTTACAAACTGAAACTGAAACTGAAAAGAGATGAAGCAGTTCAAATTCAATATCTTAGATAATTTTTCGTACGAACTCAGATAAACAAAAGTTACTTGAAATTGATATATTTTCTAAATGGATTTAGTAACAAGAAATGCCCTAGTTTTGTACAGGGTGAGTCACTGATTCCATGAAAACGGTGAACTAAAATTAAAACCTACCGGAAATATTATGAAATAGAAACTCATTCTAATTAACTTTTTAGATGATGCTGAAAATGTCCAGGGGCTAAGAGGCCCTCAGACTGAACGAGATATCAGTCAGTGATCCATAGCTGAGTGGATGCGTCAGGGTTGGCGAACCACTGCCAGCCAAGACCCTAATCTACCTCCCAGTGGAGCCCCTGGAAACATACATCGGTTTGGCCAAGTAAATAGAGATCGCAGTGGAAAGACGAATCGGGTCCTAAAATGAGCCAAAGTCAAATGTATTGGGCCAGTAGGTACATAATCACAACACAACGAAAGCACCACCTCTTTCAAGGCAAACGACGAAGAAGAAGAAGCAGAAACTGAAAATGCCACAATTCTCTCGGATACATAAATTCACCCAACGACGCATGTTAGCTAATATTCTTTTCAGTGGGTTTGACGTGATGTCTGTCACGGCTCTGATAATGTTGGTGGCCAGCTCTTGCGGGGGTGTGAGGGTTGTTGTGGTACCCCGTCTCTTTCAGACAGCCCCACAAATAAAAGTCTGGGGGGGGGGTGAGTTGGCATAATTCGGGTGACGTAGGGGGCCACAAGTTTCTCCAGATTAGTCGATCCTGGAAGTTTGAAACGTGATACGTTGTACCGTCTTGTTGTAACCAGTAATAACGTTCATCGCTTTCAAGCATTGCCACAAACTGATAGGTGAATTAACAGTTGTATCAAAACAATATTGGTCCCACAGTTCGCCGTCTAGACATGGCACACCACACTCCAACTTTCTGACTGTGAAGTGGACCCTCATGCAATGCCTGCGCATTTTTAACAATCCAGATGCGAGTGTTCTGTCTGTCCACGTATGCACTCAGACGGAACCATGCCTCGTCTCTGCAGAAAAGTATTTAAGTGCCCCGCTTTCACCGTTGTGCACGAATGTCGTTGTTGCAGTAGGCAACGCGCCCGTCAAAACCTAAAGGCCTCACCTCTTGCAGTACTCGAACTGTGCTGCTTCAGAGGTTTTGTAGCCCCCCACCCCCTCCCCCGCGTACGATTAATAAGACGCTCCTACCTCCTGTGACAACCGTCGTAGTGATTTCCGGGGGGGGGGGGGGGGGGAGAACAGAAGGGTATCCTGAGTTATCTCCAAAAGAAAAAAAAAAGATAGTGTCAAATGGATGGCAGGCAGCTCCTAACCTATAGTAAACACTGCCGGTTTCACGAAAACGATTCACAAGATCATAAACTGTCCATTTTCCTGCTACCGGAACATCGGGAAACATCGTGTATAGTTGTTAACTTATACACTAATTATTGTGTGTTACATCAGAAAGCTATCGTGTATAGTTGTTTACTTATACCCTAATTATTGTGTGTTACATCAGGAAACTGTGCTTGACAAATCTGGATGAAAACATTCGTAAGACCTTTCCGCAAAATGAGCTTCTAACAAATTCACTTTTTTTTTCTCTTTATCTGGTGTGAAACCATCAGCTTCTGTCCACTTCCGCATATACACGTTGTCACGTGGTCACTAGCCACGGACCAGCTAATTCCCCAATGACACCCACGTATACAACAACAACAACAACAACAACAACAACAACAACAACAAACTACCCGGACATCTTTTCTGGTTTAGCAGTTTAAAAAAATAAAATGATTTTTGGGACTTTAGACCCACGCTGTATTCTGTATTTTCCTTTTTATTGTTTCAATGAATTTCACGAATCTTCCAATAGCAGAAACTCCATTTAGTTTCACTGTGCTGAAAGTATTAAATAATTCTGACGATTTCGTGTATACCAGCAGTTTTAAAATTATTATTTTTATTGTTCTCTTCACGACTAAGCTTTCAAGAGTTTTCCTTGTTTAAAATATAAACAAATGTGTGAGGGAAGGGGGGGGGGACCCACTTTGACTGGTCTGTTAGGTTTTTCTAAACCTACAAACATTTGAGTAATGTTTTGCACTTATTCTATGGTGGCCACAAAGAACATTTGCAAACAACTGACGTCAAAGAATAAGCTGCTGGGTCAACTGACACAACTGGAAGAATCCTGTTTGTACATTTTCCTAAAATCTTTGCTGAGACCTGTGTACAGCTTTCAGTTGCAATCAAGGGACATCACCCTCAATAAATACTTACACAGTCACCACAGATATATGGTACATAACAGGCAAGAAGAAGAAATCATGCGGTACCTACTGGACAGACAGATCTCTGAGACTGCTTACCGTATCACAAAGCCCTTCCATCATGGACATACAGTATCTTACATCTTACATCCTTCCCGTGCCATTAAACTTCACACAGGGCTAACATGGTAGTTCGTCAAGTTTTCCTGACTTCGGCAAGCTTTTCAACCTCATCAAGGGATTTTATGCTTACTAATTTGGCATCTCTTAACAATGTCCTCTTTAGAGTTTCATGTGGTTGACCTCTTTTTCTTTGGCCTGTTGTATTCCACTGGATAGCTTGTTTTGGGATTCTCAGACTGTTTCTTATCACGTGACCGGCATGTTTTATCTCCTTTTGTTGATCGCCCATGAGATAGGTTGTTGTTCACTCATCTGTCTTATCTCTGCATTGTCCTTGAATTTGTTCCATTTTATACCGAGTATTTTCCTCAGGCATTTGTTTTCAAAGAGTCTAATTTCTTGTCTATTCTTTATTTGTTTTCCAGATTTTGCATGCATAAATGAGGATGGATTTGAATTGAATAATCTTAGCTTGGTTTTTGTACTTCTGAGTTCCATATGTTCTCAAGATTCTTGAAGGTCAATGCTGCTTTTGCAATTTGAATTCTAACTTCCTTTCTGGTGTCACCATCCTGGTCTATGTAGCTGCCGAGGTATGCAAACTGGTGTATTTCTTCGACAGCTGTTCCTTTTATATATATATATATATATATATATATATATATATTCCTTTTTGGTTAATGGGAATAATTACAGAATAATTTTTTTAACAGCATATAACATTCTTTCTGACAATAAGAAGAGTAAAAATTTATAAGCTCAGACATCAGAATAAGCTGAAGTTTATTGTTTATTATGTAAGCCAATTGTATCGCAAAGTAATGTACCCATGCATATGTACAATATCAGTTTAGCACATAAGCAAAGAATTCTACCACATAAGCAAATAATTCATGTTTAGTTTATTAAACATTCATTCATTCATTCATTTGCATGCCCCTTGTGGAACTTTGCCTCCCTAACAGAACTCCTGTAGGCCTCTCGGTTGTAAGCAAGATGGCCTGCTGCTGATGCATCCATTTGCAGACCATCAACGATGTCTTGCAGCCATCTTCGCCTTGGTTTTCCTCTCTTCCTTTTTCCCATTATGTACCCTTTCAAGACAGTTTTCTCTAGATTATCATGACGTTTAATGTGTCCAAAATATTGAAGTTTTCTCTCTTTAAACCTCTTTACTAGCCAGCCTTCTTCAATATTAAGTTCTTGTAGTATGGATATATTTGTTCTTTTTTGTGTCCATGGTATTTGAAGAATTCTTCTGTAGCATTTACATTCAAAGGCATTTATGTGTTTCTCAGCTGTTTTGTTAAGTGTCCAGGTCTCACAGGCATAGGTTGCGATAGGAAAGATGCATACACTTAAAAATCTTATTTTTGTAGTTCTGTCTGTTCCTCTCCACAGATTTTTTAGTTATTTTACTTTCTGAAGAGCGATAGATGTCCTCCTTTTAATTTCCCTCATTGTATCTCCATTATTAGTTAGCAGTGATCCAAGATATTCAAAACTTTCCACTTAATCTACTTTTTCCTCATTGATACAAATATAAGCTGCCTTGTCTGTTTTGTCAGTTGTCATCAATTTAGTTTTCTTTGCATTAAGATAGAGGTTTTGCTCTTCGCTAGTCTTACAGAGTGACATAATTAGTTTTTCCATTCAGAATTGTCACTGCATTGTTTTCCACTCATCGTCATCGCCATTATGTCACCATTAGCACCAAATAAAGCCATCATAACCTACACAGCTGCTACTTGCGTTGCCACTGAGTGATTGCCGTACCTGTGAGAGTTGGTCTGTAAGCATATAATAAGCAGACACCAATAAGGCACTAAAGCCGACAACGAAGCAACGATGAAAGAGATGGACCTCGACTGTTTGAAAGAGAGAAATCTTGACTGTCTGTCGCTGACACACTGGTTAATACTACGGAGTCAAATTACAGTGAAAGTTTAAGCTCAAAGTCAATAAAGTATAATACTAGTGAAATGTAGGGCTGAGAAGTCAGACATATGAAATAAGCAGACATAATGCGAGGGGTGATTGATAAGTTCTCGGCATAAGGCACAACTACTTGAAACACACAGTTTATATTAAGTGCATTTGTAGACCAGGTTAATGTAAGATTAAACACCAAGTTTCAAGAAATTAACTTCAGCCAATTTTTTTTAACAAGCTACTGAAGTGGTAAGCGGTGTCAGAAATTGAGAAAATGGATAAAATTTCTCATTAAACAGTCATTCGCTACCTCTGCATCAAGGACTTATCATCGAAGGAAATCTACGAGGATATGATGGAGACTCTAGGGGAGAGTGCCACTTCTTACAGCACAGTGAAGAAATGGGCAGCTCATTTCAAACATGGAAGGGAGAGTCTGGAAGATGATTCTCGTCCAGGAAGACCAAGAACGATAACCACCGATTAAACCACTGGCAGAATCCATGACATGATAATGGAGGATCGACGACTAACTGAGCGGTACATTGCTACCGAGTTGGGCATCTCCCAGGAACGTGTTCATGCCATTATTCACAATGATCTTCAAATGACAGAGGTCTCTGCTCGATGGGTCCCGAAACTTCTTGGTGCTGATCACAAACGACAGCGTCTCAACATATCAAGAGACAATTTTGGCCATTTTTCTGCACATCATGAAAAGTTTCTTCAGTAATTTGTGACTATGGATAGGACTTGGGTTCATATTTTCAACCAGAAACCAAAGAACAGCCAAAGCAGTGTAAAAATCATGGATCCCCACCTCCAAAGAAAACAAGGGTGGTTCTATCTGCAGGCAAAGTGATAGTCTCCTTCTTTTGAGATTCAGAAGGTGTGCTATTGGTAGACTATCTTCATAAGGGCAGAACGGTCACCGGGGCCTATTACGCTAATCTTGTGAAGCAACTTCGGATCAAATTGAAGGAAAAGTGTCGAGGGAAATTGATTAGAAGAGTCATCTTTCATCAAGACAATACTCCAGTTCACAAGTCGGCGGTGGCAATGGCTGCCATTTATGAATGCGGCTTCCAGCTTCTTGAACATCCTCCTTATTCCCCAAGATTTGGCCCCTTCGGACTATTACCTGTTTACCAAACTCAAAAAGGAGCTAAGTGGTAGCAAATTTGAGTCAGATGATGACGTCATTCATGCCGTAGACCACTTCTACTAACACAAGATGCTGATTTTTACAAAGGAGGGATCCATATGCTGCATGATCGCCTGACTAAGTGCATAAACTTGCAAAGGGACTATGTTGAGAAATAACACACACAAAAGTTGTCCACAAATAATCCGTTGTATCTTATGCCGAGAACTTATCAATCACCTCTCGTAAGCAGAACAGAATAGAATAGTGTGTAACTAATTCTACCCAAATATTAAAAAGTGGATAACTAGCAGAACCAAAATACTGTTTGAATGCTGAGAAAACAGCTTCTGAACACAGAATCTCTGCCTGCAAGACGAGTCGCATGTGACAGGCCTGTGCTCACGAGCGTCAGTAGATTAATAGAAAACATGGCATCAAGCTAAGCTCAGTCCTGCAAATGTAGGAACTTATTCAAAGTCCACAGTGTGTAAGAAATGACTGAGGTAGGGAGACGAATATTAATTATACGAGGAAAAAGAATGTTTCGCTGTATCAGATTAGTTCATTATAAGCTCGGTTTTCAGGTGCATCTGGTGACAAAAATCACGTGACAGAAAGTCGAACTAAAGTGCAGGCTTTCATTGCTGTGTGGTAAATATTTAGTCTCACTTCTGTGTTTTTGCTTTATTACCTTAACGACTACAAAGTTGTGATGTTTCGGCGTGAGCCTTTAATTAATCATACAGAAATACACAAGAGGAAGAATTAGAGAGAGAAGATTATTCGTCCTATGTGTGTTTGTATGATTATGGCTCACGCCGAAACGTCAAAACTTTGTAGTCGTTAAGGTAATAAAGCGGTTCCTAGGAAAATATGGCCACTAACACCATATCCCTGTGTGCCTGTAAGGCATAACTGGAGTACCTTTACCTTTTTTAAAAACTTTTTTCCTAGTTTATGCATTTTGGTATCACAGCTTTACTGCAGTGCTTCGTGTATAGTTGTATACTTATACATAATTATCTGTGATGCCGTTTAATGAGTGATTATAAACAAATAACTGGACTACAACTTCGAAAGTCGATAATAGTTCTTTCGCTATTTCTTTTTTTTCCTGCAAACGTAGCCTGCCAAGAATCACAGTTTCATTGTAGGATATATGCTCTGACAATAGTTTTGAAATTATGACAGACTGTTTAATATTCTTATTTTTATCTATAGTTTCCCGAACATTAATTAACAAAGTGAAACGTAAGTAGTGAAAGCTACTTCTGTGGATGGTAGGTGTTGGCTGAGCCAAAAACTGATCCAAATAAACAAATAGTAGCAATATAGGCTAATAAGATGTTATTATTAGCCTACATTGCTACTATCTGTTTATTTATCTGTTTATAACATCTTATTAGCAGAAATGCAGATGAAACCACTGACAGCAGTTATTGAGGAAAGACGCTGGCGATGGCTGGGACATGGGCTCCGAATGACTGACAACTCACTACCAAAAATAGCACTAAGATGGACACCACAGGGGAGCAGAAGTAAGGGTAGGCCAAAAGAGACATGGAGAAGAACAACAGAAAGGATGTTGAGCAAATAGAGGGCTCACCTGGGCAAGAGCAGAAAAAAAGGCGAAGGACAGGCGTTTGTGGAAAACCCTTGCGGAAGCCCCATGTGCCCTGGGCACTTAAGGTTCAGAGAGAGAGAGATAGAGAGCAATGTAGACACTGACTGGAAAATGAAACTGAAACTAGAAAAGAAAGATGAGTAGTACCATTCTCATTTGCCTTCATCATAATTTGTGGTACGAATTCAAGATGAGCAAAAAATTATTCCTGCTTTTTTTTTCATTAAAAAGCAATAAACACACGAGACAATAATACACTTTAACCTGCCGTTTGGTCTGTTATGATCACAAATCCACGAAACTTGTATTTAAGTAATGTTTAGTCCATACTCTCTGGGAAGCACAGAAGACACTTTATCCACGATAGCAGCTGACATCAAGGGCTGAGCTGCTGCATCAAGTGATGCTGCTGGAAAATCCTGTATTTTTACAAATATGAACCCCCCCCCAGGCTTTCACATTGCAAGGTAATAGAACACAATAGTGTATGGTTAGACCTAAAAAAATAGTAAAGTATTACTCTGTTGCCTTACTGAAAGATTCCTGTATGCACGCTTCTAAAAATTAGTCTTCAGACGGAATATCTGTTGCTGAATAGCTGAATCTACAGAGAATGGTGTACAATATTCATGTAGCGAACAAGGAAAACTGCTTTCATTACACGTTTAAAGAGAATGACTTTAAACCACAACCTATACTAGATTATTGCAAGAAACAAGTAGAACAAACTGCAACACAGGACCTTCCTACACTGAAAGATCCTTAGATGGCCCTACTACCACTGAACTCTTTCCTCACCAATGTAACAGAAAAACTGGAAATGATCTGTATATTCCACCACCAAGCACAAAAGAAAAGAATGAAAACTCATAAACTTTGAAATAAGAAAAGCCAAAATGAATTATTTATTAAATTATCCAGTTTATTTCTTATCTTATATCTTATATCCTTCCCGTGCCGTTAAACGTCACATAGGGCTCGTAAAGTAGTTCGCCAATTTTCAATTTTTCCTGTCTTCGGCGAGTCTTTCAACCTCATCAAAGGATTTTATGCCTGTTAACTTGGCCTCTCTTAATAATGTCCTCTTCAGAGTTTCACGCGGTCTGCCCCTTTTTCTTCGGCCTGTTGTGTTCCACCTGATAGCTTGTTTTGGGATTCTCTGATCATTTCTTCTCATCAAGTGACCAACATATGTCCATCTCCTTTTCCTGATCACCCATGAGACTGGTTGTTGTTCAGTCATCTGTCTTATCTCTGCATTGTTCTTGAATTCATTCCACTTGATGCCGAGTATTTTCCTTAGGCATTTGTTTTCAAAAGAGTCTAATTTCTTTTCTATTTCTTTAGTTGTTTTCCAGCTTTCGCATGCATAAATGAGGGTGGATATTACATTTGAATTGAATAGTCTTAACTTGGTTTTTGTGCTTATAACTTTTGAATTCCATATGTTCTCAAGATTCTTGTTTATTTACATGATAAATTATACTAGATTATGACTGAATGTTAGATCAACTTCAAATATTTTCAAAGACTGCATTTTTCTTTATTGAACACATTGGTCCATGTTAACATTTTTTACCTATTTTATTTCACAGAAAAATATGGAGAGTCTGCCTAAAGAGACCATAGACAACATTTTAAAACAACTTGATCAGCTACAACAAGCTCTGAGACAGTCACAACTAGATCATGTGATAGAACGTTTAGACACAGTACAGAATGTTCTAGAAACACAGAATCGGAGACACAATTTACTCAGCGAGAAACTAACTGAGACAGATGCCAAACTTGACCAGATCAAGCTGTTCCTGAAGGATCACCTCAGATATGCTCAAACTGATATCTTGACAAGGATAATTGATCTTCAGTCAAAGTATTGTCATCATGACAAAGGACATGATTTTTATCAAACTGAAGCTTTACAGAAGCAAAGATATGTTGGACTGGAATATGAAACTGCCATTCAAGATTTTCAAGACAGACTTAGTTGTCTGGATGACAAGATGACCAGCGTGAATAATCTATTGGTTGAGATGTCACAGACATCACTCAAACTGACACAAATGTCACAGAAGATAGAACCATGGCTTGAAGGTATGGCTAGAAAATTTGAAATGGATGCAGAAATGAGGGAGAAGATTATACCTCGTCTTGATCAAATTCATGAGGCACAGGATTTTATCAAAGCCCAAACTAGGGCAGAGGTTGCATGGCTGGAGAACAAGATGGATTCATCTCTGTCTGATTTATCTACCAAAGTAAATGAGAAGTTGGATATGGTCAGCAAAAAACTCGCTGATCTGAGCGCCCAGACTCAACTGTACAAGCACCAGGAAACAACACAAAGCAGAAAAGCTGAAAACATGAACTTGCCAGAAAGTGCTGCTGCAGGTAGAGAAAATAGCCCCAGGGAAAATGCAGAGAAGAAAACCAGAGTCAAACAGACCAAAGCAGAAGGGCAAATGAAGGCCAGGAGTGGGAAACCAGCAGGAAAATTGGTAACTACAGTAAATCTCCAAGAAAAGAGTGACCATCACAAGATAAAAGAAGATGAATGCAACAGTGACCTTTTGCTTACACAAGAAAAGAAAGAAATTCCTGAAAAATTGGTGCTAATAGAAAAGACAGTATGTGATGCCAATGTTAAAGCTGATGAGGTGAAAGAAAATGTGAGTCGTATTGAGAACAAGATAGAAGAACTGGACAAAAGAATTCAGGATATACAAGCAATCCTAGCAGAAAAACTATCAATGAGCATGAATGATGAAATAAAACTAGAATTTAAGGAATATTTTAGCAAGACCGCAGAAGCAATTATAAGTAAGATTCAAATATCAGACACACATACAAGTGGATCAATGAATGAAGCTGTGGAAAGACTTAAACGGCCATTGGAATCTATGGAAACTTGCTTAATAAGTAAAATGGAAGCCATTGTTCTGGAACAGATATCACAGTCTATTTATGTACTAAAGAGTCATACCGACAAAGTCAATAAGAGATCAGTAGATCAGACTGTAAATAGGCTTAAGCAGTATCTTGGTGTTACAAACAGTAGCATGAATAGTGAAATACAAACGAGTGTCAAGAAACAAATAACAGAGTCTACTGATGTAGTGAAGGATCATATAGAGAAAATGATTGAGACATCAGTAAATTTGACTGTGGACAGACTAGAGCAGCATCTCAGCATAAAAAACAATAACATGAGACTTGAAATACAAGCCTGTCTTCAGAAACAAATGGAGGAGTCTATCAAGATAGTTACAAATGTTGTCACTGATGCAAAATTTGAAATTTTTGCTGTCACTGAAAAAGAAACTCAGCTTGTGATGGACCAATTAGAAATCCATTTCCCATTGTATGTATTACCACAGAGTCATGAGGAGACATCAACTTTTGACTTTTATATTAAGGATTTTAAATCTCTAAACAGATCTGGTGAATGTAAAAAGAGTGTCCCATGGTATATCAAGAAATTTAAATCTAGTGTCCATGCGTATGCAGATTTTGAATGTGGTGGTGAAATGAGGGTATGGCTAATGCTTTTTCGCCATCCTCTTGAAGTTGGCCTAAAATCAAGATATATTGACAATGTTGAAGTGAAGGCTACTGTAACAGACATTAAAGAAAAAATATTGGCAGATGTCAAAGTTGGAAAGAAAATCATTTGTTTGTCTGAAGATGGCATATTAGACCATTTTAACTGGGGCTATATGATTGGAAAACTGTCATGTGATGACCTTATACAGAAAGGATATGCTGAGAAGGAAGGCTATAGAAATGGAGCAATTCTCATTAGATTCAGTGTACGGGTAACTGAAGAAAATATCTGACATTGCCTTCATATGTTTTGTATTTATTTTATTCCATTATTTTTTCTAGCTGGTGTCATATGTCGGATGGAAATTTATTTGTTTTGTCTTATTAACTTAATTGTTTATGTACTATGCTGAAAGAAAACACTGGAATGGTTTGAGATACTTTGAAGTTTAAGACAGTTGCATCCTACCTTTTCAGCATCCATGAAATATATATAATGAGAAATGCCAGGAATGATCTTGAATATGTGAAATCTGACCCATTCGTTATTGGAGGCCATGACATTCTAGAACTTAGACATGACAAAACAACTTTTTTCAAACATCCAAAAAGGTTCAGAAAATATAATATTAACCATCAAAAGATGCATGGAGCTATTAAGATAACAGTGATGTACTGGATATGTCACATGCATGACTGAATGACTGAATGAATAGCCAGTGGAATGTAACAAGTTAAAAGCTAATTAATGTTCTCTTTTTTTTTTAACTAGTGTCATAATCATTTATTTCCAAAGAAATGTTAAGTCTTTTCTCTTTTTATTAATATATTATTTTTATCATTGCTTTAACATATATTTTTGACCATGACTGTGAGCTAAGAGTAACATTTGAAACATGTAGCTAAATTCAGGCATTTCTCTGCTCCATCAGACATTAGAAATTTTTGCCTAAACTGTCTTCCCAGTAAGATTTTAAAAAAAATAAAACAGCCCATTCTCTTGTAGGAGCTGACTATGATAATCATTCTTGCACTTCAGACCAATTTATGTGAGCTCCAGTCCCCTCTTTAAAATATCCCATAACTTAGAGCAAAATACAGAGATCTGAAAAAAATCACTGTATGTACACATTCTCTACAAATAACATATGAGTACGCTGTAGTGTATTTTCACTACAGTTTCCATGACATGCACAAATTTGCTACAAATAAAGTACATAATGTACAACAGTGTTCAGTGATTATTTATTACTTCTTACATCCTTCATGCTACAAATAAAGTACACAATGTACAACAGTGTTCAGTGATTATTTATTACTTCTTACATCCTTCCCCCTTCTGTTAAACGTCACATAGTGCTCGCATGGTAGTTCACCAAGTTTTCATGTTTTCAACGTGTTTTTCAACCTCATCAAGGGATGTTATGCCTACTAATTTGCCCTCTTTTAACAATGTCCTTTTTAGAGTTTTACATTGTCGACTTCCTTCTCTTTGGCCTGTTGTATTCCACTTGATAGCTTGTTTGGAGATTCTCTGATTGTTTTTTCTCATCATATGATCGATAAATCTCCATCTTCTTTTTCTGATCACCCGTGAGACAGGTTGTTGTTCACTCATCTGCTTTAACTCTGCGTTGTTCTTGAATTCGTTTCACTTTATAACAAGTATTTTCCTTAGGCATTTGTTTTCAGAAGAGTCTAACTTCTTTTCCATTTATTTAGTTGTTTTCCAGCTTTCACATGCATAAATGAGGGTAGATATTACATTTGATTTGAATAATCTTAACTTGGTTTTTGTGTTTATAACTTCTGAGTGCCATACTCGTATATGTATAATATTATCTGCTATTTTTATGTATGTGTTTTCTTATTGTACGATAATATGATTTGAAAAATTTCCACCGAAAGACAAACCTGTTGGAACTTCAAAGTCAAATGAAACTGTAAACAGATCATAGTTTACTTCCAGAAATGCATTGTTTACATGGTCAGGTATAGAATTAACAGATCCTTGTTAAAGCTATTTTTTCAAACTTGTGTTCAAATTCAAAATTTAAAGTTTATATCAAATGCTTCCTTTTGGAAACAAAAGATGTGAAAGGGATGACCTATATAATTATGCAGTCATTCATTCAATATTATATATCTATATACATTATCCATGTAACTGATTTGTCCAATCACTGTTTGCTTACACCTGTACATGAATGCTACTTTCTGCCTGTCTTTCAGTTTGCCATAAAGGATGTGCCAGTGGTAGATAATTGTGAGTTCTGGTTTGTCACCCAATGTGGAAATTAATGCTGCTGGCTTTCTTTCAATTGCTAAACTTTTGTTTACTTATTGTCCATCTGACTGACTCCATGTCTCCTCACTTTTTTACTTCTTTTTTATCTTCACATTCACCCACAAAAACAGTGTTGGTTGCACTCTGTCACCATTTTGTGCCTTTCAGCCTGACACATTCTGTGTCTACTAAGCATATTTTTAGGAACAATTTATCTTTGCATTCCAAACCCCAGAGATGTAGACTTGAGTTGGGCAACTCAGACTTATTATTTTTAAAGCCTCAACTTGAAGATGAAGAAAGACAGTGACTCGAACTTAACATTTTGTAGTCAATCAACTCGATGTCCTTTTCCTATAAGCAATATTAATAAAACAATGCATGCTTCAATGATGCTATTGTCTTGTGTGCTGTCTGATTCTATGATCTGTTTAGTTTTGCCTCATGCACATCTAGTCACATTAAACATCTGTTTATTTTATATAGAGCAGTGATGTCCAGAGCAGAAAGATGCATGCAGTAGATAGTGCAAACCAAACAGGCACCATCAGACTGAAAGGATCAAACAGTCACAATTTGTTTTGACTTGTACACTTGCGACTTGACTTGAGATTTAACTTGAGACTTGACTTGAAACTTAAAGATAAATGATCTGAAGCTTGACTTGAATGCATCTGTAGCAATTCTTACTCACCCAGTCAGACAGCTGTCAGTTTCCAGCGGCAACACAGAGAAGTAGAACAGGGTCTCCAATCTTGATGTAAAGCAGTCAGCTATGGGTCACTGATCATTGTTTCATTCAGCTTATGTTATATTCTCTTCTTTTCTTCTTCTTCTTCTATGTTCAAGGGTTATATTCTCATTCTGTCTCATTGGAACTACAAGAAGATGCTCTTTGCAGGCAATGTGGTGAAAGTGTTGAGGCACAGCATCATGTCCAGTTGGGAATTGGTTATGGCAGTTATTTGTTCACTCCCCAAGTTAAGCTAAATGCAGGGGATATGCAATACTTTTTTTAGTGTGCTTCAATTGCATAGATTGTAGTATACTCGCTTTCTACAGTTCTTTCTTTAAGTATTTTTCTTGATCCATTGACTTTTATGCATGTGAATATTGTCTTTCTTTCAAACTATCACAATTATTATTATCTATGACCGTTATTACTCCTACTCACACTTATTATTATCTATGACCGTGATTACTCCTACTCACAATTATTATTATCTATGACTGTTATTACTCCTACTCACACTTACTATTATCTATGACCATGATTACTCCTACTCACAATTATTATTATCTATAACTGTTATTACTCCTACTCACACTTACTATTATCTATGACCGTGATTACTCCTGCTCACAATTATTATTATCTATGACCGTGATTACTCCTACTCACAGTTATTATTATCTATGACTGTTATTACTCCTGCTCACAATTATTATTATCTATGACTGTGGTTACTCCTACTCACAATTATTATTATCTATGACTGTTATTACTCCTACACACAATTATTATTATCTATGACTGTTATTACTCCTACTCACAGTTATTATTATCTATGACTGTTATTACTCCTACTCACAATTATTATTATCTATGACTGTGGTTACTCCTACTCACAATTATTATTATCTATGACTGTTATTACTCCTGCTCACAATTATTATTATCTATGACTGTTATTACTCCTACTCACAATTATTATTATCTATGACTGTAATTACTCCTGCTCACAATTATTATTATCTATAACTGTTATTACTCCTACTCACAGTTATTATTATCTATGACTGTTATTACTCCTACTCACAATTATTATTATCTATGACCGTGGTTACTCCTACTCACAATTATTATTATCTATGACAGTGATTACTCCTACACACAATTATTATTATCTATGATCATGATTACTCCTAGCCACAATTATTGTTATATATGACCATGATTACTCTTAGTCACAGTTATTGTTATCTATGACTGTGATTACTCAATGTCACATTTATTATCATCTATGACTGTGATTACTCCTAATCAGATTTATTGACATTGTTATCTATGACCATGATTACTCCTAATCACAATTATTGTTATATATGACCGTGATTACTCAATGTCACACTTACTATCATCTTTGACTGTGATTACTCCTAGTCAGATTTATTGATTTATTGTTATCTATGACACTGATTACACATATTCAGGTTTATTCACTTATTGTTATCTCTGACTTCCAGAACTGCCTATGAAGTTCTTGTGAAATACAGCCATTTTTGTGCTTCATCATGCAATTAGATGATTTTGTTTCAGGTTTTTTTTTTTTCTACCAATAGATTTATTTACAGCCCACAGATGTGTTTTTTTCTAAAAATGTCACTCAACAAATGACTGTTTGTTTTAAAATGCATGACAATTTTAGTACAAAGGCACCCCCCCCCCAAACTATTTTGAACTGCCAACTCTTTGCTTCCTGTGTATTGTCCCTAGTGCCCCTAAAACCTTTTTCACTCATTTGGTTCTGATGCCACCTGCCAAACACCTTACACTCACTGCATACTGGGAGTGTGTGTGTGTGTGGGGGGGGGGGGGGTAGGGGCACAGTGCTCACTTAGAAAATCAGAGCTGTAATTTATACCCCTGAAAAAAACAAGAAAGAAAATAGAATGTATAAAATAGGAAAAAATGTAGGAGCAGCTTTATTACTTAACGATTACAAAGTTGTGACGTTTCGGTGTGAGCCTTAATCATACAAAAACATACAGGACGAAGAAATAGAGAGAGGAGATAAAGTATAGATTCACATGAATACTGTTTAAAAAAATTTTTTTTAAAGGAGTACTTAGCTGTAAATTGCAAGGTGTGGCTTGTCTGGCGGTGTGTGTCAGGAATGGATCTGGTAGGACGTGGAAATTGTTTAAATAGAGACCTGTGACATGTGGTAAGTGGGTTATAACTGGGGGTGGAGGATGGGGAACCGGGGAGGGGAGAGAGAGTGACGCACTACTGGCCTAGCTAGGAGAAATTGAAACAGGTGATTGGGGAAGAGGGGTTGCAGAGAAGAGGGGTTGCAGAGAAAATATCCGGGATGCAGAGTGTTTCACTATTATCAAGCAGTCACAAAGATATGCAAGATAAAATAAACAAGTTAACCCAGAATGCAAACAACATAGGACTAAAGATCAACGTAGGAAAGACAAAGTTAATGAAGCAAAATGTGAACAACAGAAATGTACTCAGAGTAGATAACAAGTTAGTGGAGGAGGTCAACGAATTTGTATACCTTGGCAGCAGAGTAGTAGAAAATGGAGACAGCACAGAGGACATCAACAGCAGACTTACTAGAGCAAACCAGGCTTTTGCAATGCTACAGAATATATGGAAATCAAATAAACTAAGCATAAATATGAAAATCAGGATATTTAAGAGTAATGTTCTAAGTGTACTACTCTATGGAAGTGAATGCTGGAAAATCACCAAAACCATAGAAAACAAGTTGAATTCTTTCCAGACTAAATGTTTACGAAGAATTAGAAAAATATTTTGGCCAAACACCATAAGAAATAACATCTTATTGGCAGAAATGCAAATGAAGCCACTGACAACAATTATTGAGGAAAGACGCTGGCGATGGTTGGGACATGTGCTCCGAATGACTGACAACTCACTACCAAAAATAGCACTAAGATGGACACCACAGGGGAGCAGAAGTAAGGGTAGACCAAAAGAGACATGGAGAAGAACAACAGAAAGGATGTTGAGCAATAGAGGGCTCACCTGGGCAAGAGCAGATAAAAAGGCGAAAGACAGGCATTTGTGGAAAACCCTTGCGGAAGCCCCATGTGCCCTGGGCACTTAAGGTTCAGAGAGAGAGAGAGAGTGTTTCAATTTCTCCTAGCTAGGCCAGTAGTGCGTCACTCTCTCTCCCCTCCCCGGTTCCCCATCCACCACCCCCAGTTACAACCCACCGACCACATGTCACAGGTCTCTATTTAAACAATTTCCACGTCCTACCAGATCCATTCCTGACACACACCGCCGGACAAGCCACACCTTGCAATTTGCAGCTAAGTACTCATTTTTAAAAAAAAATTTTTTTAAACAGTATTCATGTGAATCTATACTTTATCTCCTCTCTCTATTTCTTCGTCCTGTATGTTTTTGTATGATTAAGGCTCACGCCGAAACGTCACAACTTTGTAATCGTTAAGTAATAAAGCTGCTCCTACTTTTTTCCGATTTTATACATTCTGGTATCACAGCTTTACTGCAGTGTTTAGTGTATAGTTGTATACGTATACACCAATTATTGTGTAAGAAAGAAAATAGTCCATTTTCTTGTCAGCGTTGGCTATGCATAGTTAGACGGGTGCTCCAGTCTTCTTCTCACATATATTTCAGTATACAACAACTGTTTTATGTTGGTTTACAATACTTATAGTGCCTTAATCGTGATTTTCATGTCTGGTATCGCAACATTATTAAACTTCTGACTCATAACTCTTTCGCTTCAAAACATCGCAGGAAGTGTTGATAGATCTTACGCGCCTTTGCAAATCAATGCGCAGAGTGACAGTTTGGTAAAGTGTAACAAAATAAAAAGTAGTACATATTTTTTTGAAAGTATAGAGCAACTTCTTTCCAGTTTCCTTTAACCAAAATTTATGCTGCCAGAGCATGAACGTCAATTTGAGAGTGAAAGAATCCTAACCAGTGCTAGACTAATATAAATAAACTACGAAATGTTCACAGTGACACTTGTAAACAGTGCTGGACCTACAGTAACAATCGTATAAGTTTAATGATGAGAGTTTGGGTGAGGTACAACAGACCTACCACACTTCAACCCAGTTATATCTCATAGTTCTAATGTAGTACAGAGTATCACTGGCTTCCTTCATTTCCAGTACTGCCATGTCCTTACAACCTTGTTGTTTTAGTCATTATTAGATTAGATTTGCTTTCATTATCTTGACATTTCTGTGTGTCTTAGTTTAACATGCATATTTTTGGCATATTTTCTTGCTGCTTCATATGATCTCTTTCACTGCATTAGCAGTTTAATATTTAATTAATTGTTTATTTATTTAATTATATTGTAAATGCACTGTCTTATGCATTTTCATTTGATATGGTATGATTCTGTATTTCAGTTAATTCAGCACTAAAATGTTACAAAATAAAGTATTTGATACCATTCAATTTTTTGCCTTTCATTGTAACAGTGTTACAGTTAGGCAATGTTTTCACGTCTTTCTTACAAGGAGGATATTTGTGTTTAATTTAGAGTGTTTTTTTTTTTATTTGTTGTGTTGCTTTTGTTTGCCATCCCTGGAAGAAAAAGATTTTCACCAAAAATGTTGGATTTCTGTATCTTCTTCATTTATGTGTGTTTGAATTACTTTCTGCCATTCTTGTTTCTGCCCGTTTTCTTCATTCTTTCTTCTCTCTTTCTAACTTTTTAGTGAGTTTCAGTAAATAAATGGATACAATTAATATAAAGTTGCACAATCAAGCAAACTGAAGTTTGCAATATATTATATTAAAATCTCATTATACCTCACTTCAAGGGGATTGCCAAACTAGTCTGTTATATCCAAAATCTACAATCAATCAAGTACTGTGCCGCGTTGCGTAGGCGATTATTTCTCTCCACAGTTCCTGTCTTTAGACTTGATTATAAAATCCGCCAGTGACTTTCTTCCTAGCCACACTGACAGTCCATCCAGTAACTTCTCTCTCTCTCTCTCTCTCACTCTCTCTCTCTCTCTCTCTCTCTCTCTCTCTCTGTCTGTCTGTCTTCCTCTGTCTCTTCTTCCCTCAGTTTTTCCAATTGCCACAATGTATTTCAGTTTTCCTCTTCTCAGAAAATGTCATACAAATCTCGCTTGTCTAGGTCTGATCTTTGCTGCAATTTGCCTTTTAACTCCGGCCTCTCTTAAGACGTTAATGGGGGTTCCAGTGGAACCACCTCGTCCGGTAGGGACTATCACGTGCAACAGGTGATACCACATCGTCATCCAACTACTGTACGCAAAGTGTGCAATAAAAGAATTATATATATATATATATGAATTAGAAAAATATTTTGGCCAAACACCATAAGAAATAACATCTTATTGGCAGAAATGCAGATGAAGCCACTGACAACAATTACTGAGGAAAGACGCTGGCGATGGTTGGGACATGTGCTCCGAATGACTGACAACTCACTACCAAAAATAGCACTAAGATGGATACCACAGGGGAACAGAAGTAAGGGTAGACCAAAAGGGACATGGAGAAGAACAACAGAAAGGATGTTGAGCAATAGAGGGCTCACCTGGGCAGGAGCAGAAAAAAAGGCGAAGGACAGGCATTTGTGGAAAACCGTTGCGGAAGCCCCATGTGCCCTGGGCACTTAAGGTTCATATATATATATATATATAGTTAGTGACAGTTAGTTTTTGACAATGCTGTGGGAACCTTGGTCTCGCTATTATTATTAACGGACAGAATTGTCAAGATATTGACCGCAACTTGCAGGGCCGGTATAATCAGAAAGAGAAGTTATCGAAAAACTGAACCACGCTTGCTTCGGTCACGTGACCAATATTCCTGATCCTGTTGTGTCCTTTATATGCCCAGCTTTAAACTTCGCCAGTTATTACTTGACAGTAACAACAAGAGGACACACTCGAAAGAAGACACAAATCTCTTCACTGCAGTCTGGTAAATACTCATTTTTTGCAGTTGGCGTTGGCTGTCACAAATCGTTGTTTACAAACTGAAAAGAGATGAACCAGTTCAAAATCGTTATCTTAGATAATTTTTCGTACGAACTCAGAAAAATAAAAGTTACTTGAAACTGATGTATTTTCTAAATGGATTTAGTAACAAGAAATGTCCTAGTTTTTGTACAGGTTGAGTCTAAAGTACCCGGACTGTAATTTCAAAAACTGATTCCATGAAAACGGTGAATTAAAATTAAAACCTACCGGAAATATTATGAAATCGAAACTCATTCTAATGTATATTTAAAATTAACTTTCTAGAAGATGCTGAAAATGTCCGGGGGGCTAAGACGCCCTTAGATTGAACGAGATATCAGTCAGTGATCCATAGCTGAGTGGATGCGCCAGGGTTGGCGAACCACTGCCAGCCAAGACCCTATTCTACCTCCCAGTGGAGCCACTGGAAACATACAGCGGTCTGGCCAAGTAAATAGAGATCTCAGTGGGAAGACGAATCGGGCCCTTAAAATGTGTTGAGCCGAAGTCAAATGTATTGGGCCAGTAGGTACATAATCACAACACAACGAAAGCACTACCTCTTTCAAGGCGAACGATGAAGAAGAAGAGGAAACTGAAAATGCAACAATTCTCTCGGATACATAAATTTCACCCGACGACGCATGTTAGCTAATATTCTTTTCAGTGGGTTTGACGTAATGTCTGCCACGGCTCTGATAATGTTGGTGGCCAGCTCTTGCGGGTGTGTGAGGGTTGTTGTGGTACCCTGTCTCTTTCAGACAGCCCCACAAATAAAAGTCTGGGGGGGGGGGGTGAGTTGGCATAATTCGGGTGACGTAAGAGGCCACAAGTTTCTCCAGATTAGTCGATCCTGGAAGAATTCACGGCGCATCTCCATAGGCTTGTTTGAAATGTGGTACGTTGTACCGTCTTGTTGTAACCAGTAATAACGTTCATCGCTTTCAAGCATTGCCACAAACTGATAGCTGAATTAACAGTTGTATCAAAACAATATTGGTCCCACAGTTCGCCGTCTAGACATGGCACACCACACTCCAACTTTCTGACTATCAAGTGGACCCTCATACAATGTCAAGTGGACCCTCATACATTTTTAACAGCCCAGATGCTAGTGTTCTGTCTGTCCACGTATGCACTCAGACGGAACCATGCCTCGTCTCTGCAGTAAAGTGTTTAAGTGCTCCGCTTACAACGTTGTGCGTGAATGTCGTTGTTGCAGTAGGCAACGCGCCCGTCAAAAACTATAAGGTTAGATAGAGGTGTATGGTGTAGTTTTACAAAGTGGCAGAGGGAGTGAGTAAAGTAAGAAACAACGAACAGAAAGTATAAGAATGTATAAATGAAAAACATACAACATCTGATATTTCGGCGTGAGCCTTTTTCGAGGATTACATGCACAACGAGACAAAAAAAGAACATACTGAACATGGCTTCCTCCAGAAGTAGGAAACAAAAATGTGTGTCATAGAAGGACCACGCGGACAACACAAAGGATACCCGATAGAGCCAATCGTAAAGAAGAGGTGGAGAGACAGGAGGAAAACAAGTGGTAGAAAGGGGTGGGGAAGGCAATAGAAACATGATAGCCGCTAGAGGAGAAGGTGTCTGGAGGGGAAGGGAAAAGGGGACGCGGAGAGATAATGAATGAAGAACAAAAACACCTGCAGGGAGAAAATGTGAAACTGGTGAATAGGACAAGACCCTATAATCACCAATATGTTGCCATAGAAGTAAAGAGGGTGGCGGTAGGGAGGGGTAGCTAGGAGAAAGAAAGTAGAGTAAAGAAAAAAAGAGGGAGTGGAAAACTAAAGAAGTTACAGAAAGCTGAAGACATTGTTAATTCCAGCTGAGTGGAGACAGCCAGTCTGGAAAATAAGGCGCTGTTCTAGGACCCTCCGAGATCGTACATCAGCAGAACAAGAGCGGATCCCACTAACAGAAATGTCCTGTATTCCCCTGTGGTTGGTAAGGCAAAAATGTTTAGCCACAGGTGTCCAGGCCCTCTTAGAAATATCATTAAGATGCTGGCGAAATCGATCTCCTAAGCGTAAGCCAGTCTCCCCTATGTACTTCAAACCGCAACATTTGCACATGATAGCATAAATGACATTTCGTGAAGTACAGGTTAAACCCTCTTGAGCTGATAACGTAGACTTAGAGAAGGAGATCTGGCTAGCCTCGACAACAAACAGACAAGTGTTGCATCTACGGCGTCCGCAACGTCTGGTACCATAAAAAGTGTCATCTGTCTTAAGGTGACTACGAATTGAAAGGTCCTTGTTTATAGGGTCTTGTCCTATTCACCAGTTTCACATTTTCTCCCTGCAGGTATTTATGTTCTTCATTCATTATCTCTCCGCGTCTCCTTTTCACTCCTCCCCCCCCCTCCCCCGACACCTTCTCCTCTAGCGGCTATCATGTTTCTATTGCCTTCCCCACCCCTTTCTACCACTTGTTTTCCTCCTCTCTCTCCACCTCTTCTTTGCGATTGGCTCTATCGGGTATCCTTTGTGTGGTCCGTGTGGTCCTTTTATGACACACATTTATGTTTCCTACTTGTGGAGGAGGCCATGTTAAGATAAGTTTTTTTTTGGTCTTGTTGTGCATGTAATCCTTGAAAAAAGGCTCACGCCGAAATATCAGATGATGTCATTCATTCATTCATTTGCATGTCCCTTGCGGAACTTTGCCTCCCAAACAGCACTCCTGTAGGCCTCTCGGTTGTGAGCAAGATGGCCTGCTGCTGTTGCATCCATTTCCAGATCCTCAACAATGTCTTGCAGCCATCTTCGTCTTGGTCTTCCTCTTTTTCTTTTTCCCATTATGTATCCTTCCAATACGGTCTTCTCTAAATTATCATGACGTTTAATGTGTCCAAAATATTTCAGTTTTCTCTCTTCAGATGATGTATGTTTTTCATTTATACATTCTCATACTTTCTATTCGTTTTTTTTTCTCACCTTACTCACTCCCTCTGCCACTTTGTAAAACTACACCGTACACCTCTGTCTAACCTTATTATTTAAACCAGTTTTACTGCGGTCGACATCCCTTTTACCTGTCAAAACCTAAAGGCCTCACTTCTTGCAGTACTCGAACTCTGAATGCTGCTTCAGAGGTTTTGTAACCCCCTTCCCCTCCCCCGCGTACGATTAATAAGACGCTCCTACCTCCTATGACAACCGTCGTAGTGATTTCCGCGGGGAGAACAGAAGGGTATCCTATCTCCAAAAGAAAAAAAATATTGTCAAATGTATGGCAGGCAGCTTCTAACCTATAGTAAACCTACCGGTTTCACGAAAACGATTCACAAGATCATAAACTGTCCATTTTCCTGCTACCGGAACATCGGGAAGCATCGTGTATAGTTGTTTACTTATATACTAATTATTGTGTGTTACATTAGGAAGCATCGTGTATAGTTGTTTACTTATACCCTAATTATTGTGTGTTACATTAGGAAGCATCGTGTATAGTTTTTTACTTATACACTAATTATTGTGTGTTACATTAGGAAGCATCGTGTATAGTTGTTTACTTATACACTAATTATTGTGTGTTACATTAGGAAGCATCGTGTATAGTTGTTTACTTATACACTAATTATTGTGTGTTACATCAGGAAGCATCGTGTATAGTTGTTTACTTATACACTAATTATTGTGTGTTACATCAGAAAGCTATCGTGTATAGTTGTTTACTTATACACTAATTATTGTGTGTTACATCAGAAAGCTATCGTGTATAGTTGTTTACTTATACACTAATTATTGTGTGTTACATCAGGAAACTGTGCTTGACAAATCTTGATGAAAACATTCGTAAGACCTTTCCGCATAATGAGGTTCTAACAAAGTCATTTTTTTCCTCTTTATTTGGTGTGAAACCACCAGCTTCTGTCCACTTCCGCACATGCACGTTGTCACGTGGTCACTAGCCACGGACCAGCTAATTCCCCAATGACACCCACGTATACAACAACAACAACAACAACAACAACAACAACAAAAAACTACCCGGACATTTTTTCTGGTTTAGCAGTTTAAAACAAAAAATGATTTTGGGGACTTTAGACTCACGCTGTATTCTGTATTTTCCTTTTTATTGTTTCAATGAATTTCACGAATCTTCCAATAGCAGAAACTCCATTATTTTCACTGTGCTGAAAGTATTAAATAATTCTGACGATTTCGTGTATACCAGCAGTTTTAAAATTATTATTTTTATTGTTCTCTTCACGACTAAGCTTTCAAGAGTTTTCTATGTTTTAAAATATAAACAAATGTGGGGGGGGGGGGGGCCACTTTGACTGGTCTGTTAGGTTTTTCTAAACCTACAAACAATAACATTTGAGTAATGTTTTGCACTTATTCTATGATGGCCACAAAGAACATTTGCAAACAACTGACGACAAAGCATAAGCTGATCGGTCAACTGACACAACTGGAAGAATCCTGTTTGTACATTTTCCTAAATTTTTTTGCTGAGACCTGTGTACAGCTTTCAACTGCAATCAAGGGACATCACTCTCAATAAATACTTACACAGTCACCACAGATACACGGTATATAGCAGGCAAGAAGAAGAAATCATGCGATACCTACTGGACAGACAGATCTCTGGGACTGCTTACCGTATCACAAAGCCCTTCCATCATGAACATACAGTATCTTACATCTTACATCCTTCCCGTGCCATTAAACTTCACACAGGGCTAACATGGTAGTTCGTCAAGTTTTCCTGACTTTGGCAAGCTTTTCAACCTCATCAAGGTATTTTATGCCTACTAGTTTGGCATCTCTTAACAATGTCCTCTTTAGAGTTTCATGTGGTTGACCTCTTTTTCTTTGGCCTGTTGTGTTCCACTTGATAGCTTGTTTTGGGATTCTCTGATTGTTTCTTATCACGTGACTGGCATGTTTTATGTCCTTTTTCTGATCACCCATGAGACAGGTTGTTGTTCACTCATCTGTCTTATCTCTGCAGTGTTCTTGAATTCGTTCCGCTTGATGCCGAGTATTTTCCTTAGGCATTTGTTTTCAAAAGAGTCTAATTTCTTGTTTATTTCTTTATTTGTTTTCCAGCTTTCACATGCATAAATGAGGGTGGATTTGAATTGAATAATCTTAGCTCGGTTTTTGTACTTCTAACTTTTGAGTTCCATATGTTCTCAAGATTCTTGAAGGTCAGTGCTGCTTTTGCAATTCGAATTCTAACTTCCTTTCTGGTGTCACCATCCTGGTCTATGCAGCTGCCGAGGTATGCAAATTGGTGTATTTTTTCGACAGCTGTTACTTTTATATTTATATTTTTCCCTTTTGGTTAATGGGAATAATTACAGAATAATTTTTTTTAAAAACCATAGAACATTCTTTCTGACAATAAGAAGAGTAAAAATTTATAAGCTCAGACATCAGAATAAGCTGAGGTTTCTTGTTTATTATGTAAGCCAATTGTATCGCAAAGTAATGTATCCATGCATATGTACAACATGAGTTTTGCACATAAGCAAAAAATTCTAGCACATAAGCAAAGAATTCATGTTTAGTTTATTAAACATTCATTCATTCATTTGCATGTCCCTTGCGGAACTTTGCCTTCCTAACAGCACTCCTGTAAGCCTCTCGGTTGTGAGCAAGATGGCCTGCTGCTAATGCATCCATTTGCAGATCATCAACGATGACTTGTAGTCATCTTCGCCTTGGTCTTCCTCTCTTTCTTTTTCCCATTATGTACCCTTTCAAGACAGTTTTCTCTAGATTATCATGACGTTTAATGTGTCCAAAATATTGAAGTTTTCTTTCTTTAATCCTCTTTACTAGCCAGTCTTCTTCAATATTAAGTTCTTGTAGTATGCATATATTTGTTCTTTTTTTGTGTCCATGGTATTTGAAGAACTCTTCTGTAGCATTTACATTCAAAGGCATTTATGTGTTTCTCAGCTGTTTTGTTAAGTATCCAGGTCTCACAGGCATAGGTTGCGATAGGAAAGATGCATACACTTAAAAATCTTATTTTTGTAGTTCTGTCTGTTCCTCTCCACAGATTCTTTAGTTATTTTACTTTCTGAAGAGCGATAGATGTCCTCCTTTTAATTTCCCTCATTGTATCTCCATTATTAGTTAGCAGTGATCCAAGATATTCAAAACTCTCCACTTAATCCACATTTTCCTCATTGATACATATTTCAGCTGCCTTGTCTGTTTTGTCAGTTGTCATCAATTTAGATTTCTTTGCATTAAGATAGAGGTTTTGCTCTTCGCTAGTCTTACAGAGTGACATAATTAGTTTTTCCATTCAGAATTGTCACTGCCATTGTTTTCCAGTCATCGTCATCGCCCTTATGTCACCACTTGCACCAGATAAAGTCATCATAACCTACACAGCTGCTACTTGCGTTGCCACTGAGTGATTGCCGTACCTGTGAGAGTTAGTCTGTAAGCATATAATAAGCAGCCACCAATAAGGCACTAAAGCCGACAACGAAGCAACGATGAAAGAGATGGACCTCGACTGTTTGAAAGAGAGAAATCTTGACTGTCTGTCGCTGACACACTGGTTAATACTACGGAGTCAAATTACAGTGAAAGTTTAAGCTCAAAGTCAATAAAGTATAATACTAATGAAATGTAGGGCTGAGAAGTCAGACATATGAAATAAGCAGACATAATACGAGGGGTGATTGATAAGTTCTCGGCATAAGGCACAACTACTTGAAACACACAGTTTATATTAAGTGTATTTGTAGACCAGGTTAATGTAAGATTAAACACCAAGTTTCAAGAAATTAACTTCAGCCAATTTTTTTTAACAAGCTACTGAAGTGGTAAGCGGTGTCAGAAATTGAGAAAATAGATAAAATTTCTCATCAAGCAGTCATTCGCTACCTCTGCATCAAGGACTTATCATCGAAGGAAATCCACAAGGATATGGTGGAGACTCTAGGGGAGAGTGCCCCTTCTTACAGCACAGTGAAGAAATGGGCAGCTCATTTCAAACATGGAAGGGAGATTCTGGAAGATGATCCCCGTCCAGGAAGACCAAGAACGGTAACCACCGATTAAACCACTGGCAGAATCCATGACATGATAATGGAGGATCAACGACTAACTGAGCGGTACATTGCTACAGACTTGGGCATCTCCCAGGGACGTGTTCAACCATTATTCACAATGATCTTCAAATGACAAAGGTCTCTGCTCGATGGGTCCCGAAACTTCTTGGAGCTGACCACAAACGACAGCGTCTCAACATGTCAAGAGACAATCTTGGCCACTTTTCTGCAGATCTTCAAAAGTTTCTTCAGCAATTTGTGACTATGGATGAGACTTGGGTTCATCATTTTCAACCAGAAACCAAAGAACAGTCAAAGGAGTGTAAAAATCATGGATCCCCACCTCCAAAGAAAACAAGTGTGGTTCTGTCGGCAGCCAAAGTGATAGTCTCCTTCTTTTGAGATTCAGAAAATGTGCTATTGGTAGACTATCTTCAAAAAGGGCAGAACGGTTACCGGGGCCTATTACGCTAATCTTGTGAAGCAACTTCGGGTCAAATTGAAGGAAAAGTGTCGAGGGAAATTGATTAGAAGAGTCATCTTTCATCAAGACAATGCTCCAGTTCACAAGTCGGCGGTGGCAATGGCTGCCATTTATGAATGCGGCTTCCAGCTTCTTGAACATCCTCCTTATTCCTCAGATTTGGCCCCTTCGGACTATTACCTGTTTACCAAACTCAAAAAGGAGCTAAGTGGTAGCAAATTTGAGTCATTTGATGGCGTCATTCATGCCGTAGACCACTTCTACTGGCACAAGATGCTGATTTTTACAAAGGAGGGATCTATGTGCTGCATGATCGCCTGACTAAGTGCATAAACTTGCAAAGGGACTATGTTGAGAAATAACACACACAAAAGTTGTCCACAAATAATCCGTTGTATCTTATGCCGAGAACTTATCAATCACCTCTCGTAAGCAGAACAGAATAGAATAGTGTGTAACTAATTCTACCCAAATATTAAAAAGTGGATAACTTCTTATCTTATCTTATATCTTATATCCTTCCCGTGCCGTTAGACGTCACATAGGGCTCGCAAAGTAGTTCGCCAATTTTTCCTGTCTTCGGCGAGTCTTTCAACCTCATCAAAGGATTTTATGCCTGTTAACTTGGCCTCTCTTAATAATGTTCTCTTCAGAGTTTCACGCGGTCTGCCCCTTTTTCTTCGGCCTGTTGTGTTCCACTTGATAGCTTGTTTTGGGATTCTCTGCTCATTTCTTCTCATCAAGTGGCCAACATATGTCCATCTCCTTTTCCTGATCACCCGTGAGACTGGTTGTTGTTCAGTCATCTGTCTCATCTCTGCATTGCTCTTGAATTCATTCCACTTGATGCCGAGTATTTTCCTTAGGCATTCGTTTTCAAAAGAGTCCAATTTCTTTTCAATTTCTTTAGTTGTTTTCCAGCCTTCGCATGCATAACTAGCATGGATAACTAGCAGAACAAAAATACTGTTTGAATGCTGAGAAAACAGCTTCTGAACACAGAATTTCTGCCTGCAAGACGAGTCGTACGTGGCAGGTCTGTGCTCACGAGTGTCAGTAGATCAACAGAAAACATGGCATCAAGCTAAGCTCAGTCCTGCAAATGTAGGAACTTATTCAAAGTCCACAGTGCGTAAGAAATGACTGAGGTAGGGAGACGAATATTGATTATACGAGGAAAAAGAATGTTTCGCTGTATCAGATGAGTTCATTATAAACTCGGTTTTCAGGTGCATCTGGTGACAAAATTCACGTGACAGAAAGTCGAACTAAAGTGCAGGCTTTCATTGCTGTCTGGTAAATATTTAGTCTTACTTCTGTGATTTTTGCTAGCTTGAATTTGACAGTTACAATTATCTGTGTATAAACTAGTAAAAAAGTAGGAACAGCTTTATTACTTAATTACTTAATTAATCATACAGAAACACACAGAATAAGAGAGGACAGATTCTATGTCCTGTGCGTGTTTATATGATTAAGGCTCACACCGAAACGTTACAACTTTGTAGTCATTAATTAATAAAGCTGTTCCTATTTTTTTCCTAGTTTATACATTTTGGTATCACAGCTTACTGTAGTGCTTCGTGTATAGTTGTATACTTATACACAATTATCTCTGATGCCGTTTAATGAATGATTATAAACAAATAAGTGGACTACAACTTCGAAAGTCGAAAATACTTCTTTCGCTGATTTTTTCCCCTCCAAACGTAGACTGCCAAGAGTCATAGTTTCATTATAGGCTATATACAGTGACAATAGTTTTGAAATTATACCAGACTGTTTAATATTCTTATTTGTAGTACTTTTATCTATAGTTTCCCGAATATTAATTAACAAAGTGAAACGTAAGTAGTGAAAGCTACTTCTGTGGATGGTAGGTGTTGGCTGAGCCAAGAACTGATCCAAATAAACAGATAGTAGCAACGTGGGCACCGACTGGAAAACGAAACTGAAACTAGAAAAGAAAGATGAGTAGTACCATTCTCATTGCCTTCATCATAATTTGTGGTAAGAATTCAAGATGAGCAAAAAATTATTCCTGCTTTTTTAAAATTAAAAAGCAATAAACACACGAGACAATAATACACTTTAACCTGCCATTTGTTCTGTTAGGATCACAAATCCACGAAACTTGTATTTAAGTAATGTTTTGTCTATACTCTCTGTGAAGCACAGAAAACACTTTATTCACGATAGCAGCTGACACCAAGGGCTGAGCTGCTGCATCAAGTGATGCTGCTAGAAACTCCTGTATTTTTACAAATATTAAAAAAAAAAAAACCCAAGGCTTTCACATTGCAAAGTAATAGAACACAATAGTGTATGGTTAGACCTAAAAAAATAGTAAAGTATTACTCTGTTGCCTTACTGAAAGATTCCTGTATGCACGCTTCTAAAAATTAGTCTTCAGACGGAATATCTGTTGCTGAATAGCTGAAGCTACAGAGAATGGTGTACAATATTCATGTAGCGAACAAGGAAAACTGCTTTCATTACACGTTTAAAGAGAATGACTTTAAACCACAACCTATACTGGATTATTGCAAGAAACAAGTAGAACAAACTGCAACACAGGACCTTCCTACACTGAAAGATCCTTAGATGGGCCTACTACCGCTGAACTCTTTCCTCACCAATGTGACAGAAAAACTGGAAATGATCTGAATATTCCACCACCTAGCACAAAAGAAAAGAACGAAAACTCATAAACTTTGAAATAAGAAAAGCCAAAATGAATTATTTATTAAATTATCCAGTTTATTTACCTGATAAATTATACTAGATTATGACTGAATGTTAGATCAACTTCACATATTTTCAAAGACTGCATTTTTCTTTATTGAACACATTGGTCCATGTTAACATTTTTTACCTATTTTATTTCACAGAAAAATATGGAGAGTCTGCCTAAAGAGACCATAGACAACATTTTAAAACAACTTGATCAGCTACAACAAGCACTGAGACAGTCACAACTAGATCATGTGATAGAACGTTTAGACACAGTACAGAATGTTCTAGAAGCACAGAATCAGAAACACAATTTACTCAGTGAGAAACTAACTGAGACAGATGCCAAACTTGACCAGATCAAGCTGTTCCTGAAGGATCACCTCAGATATGCTCAAACTGATATCTTGACAAGGATAATTGATTTTCAGTCAAAGTATTGTCATCATGACAAGGGACATGATTTTTATAAAACTGAAGCTTCACAGAAGCAAAGATATGTTGGACTGGAATATGAAACTGCCATTCAAGATTTTCAAGACAGAATTAGTTGTCTGGATGACAAGATGACCAGCGTGAATAATCTATTGGTTGAGATGTCACAGACATCACTCAAACTGACACAAATGTCACAGAAGATGGAACCATGGCTTGAAGATATGGCTAGAAAATTTGGAAAGGATGCAGAAATGAGGGAGAAGATTATACCTCGTCTTGATCAAATTCATGAGGCACAGGATTTTATCAAAGCCCAAACTAGGGCAGAGATTGCATGGCTGGAGAACAAGATGGATTCATCTCTGTCTGATTTATCTACCAAAGTAAATGAGAAGTTGGATATGGTCAGCAAAAAACTCACTGATCTGAGCGCCCAGACTGTAATGTACAAGCACCAGGAAACAACACAAAGCAGAAAAGCTGAAAACATGAACTTGCCAGAAAGTGCCGCTGCAGATAGAGAAAATAGCCCCAGGGAAAATGCAGAGAAGAAAACCAGAGTCAAACAGACCAAAGCAGAAGGGCAAATGAAGGTCAGCAGTGGGAAACCAGCAGGAAAGTTGGTAACTACAGTAAATCTCCAAGAAAAGAGTGACTGTCACAAGATAAAAGAAGATGAACACAACAGTGACCTTTTGCTTACACAAGAAAAGAAAGAAATTCCTGAAAAATTGGTGCTAATAGAAAAGACAGTAAGCAATGCCAATGTTAGAGCTGATGAGGTGAAAGAAAATGTGAGTCGTATTGAGAGCAAGATAGAAGAACTGGACAAAAGAATTCAGGATATACAGGCAATCCTAACAGAAAAACTATCAATGAGCATGAATGATGAAATAAAACTAGAATTTAAGGAATATTTTAGCAAGACCGCAGAAGCAATTATAAGTAAGATTCAAATATCAGACACACATACAAGTGGATCAATGAATGAAGCTGTGGAAAGACTTAAACGGCCATTGGAATCTATGGAAACTTGCTTAATAAGTAAAATGGAAGCCATTGTTCTGGAACAGATATCACAGTCTACTTATGTACTAAAGAGTCATACTGACAGAGTCAATAAGAGATCAGTAGATCAGACTGTAAATAGGCTTAAGCAGTATCTTGGTGTTACAAACAGTAGCATGAATAGTGAAATACAAACGAGTGTCAAGAAACAAATAACAGAGTCTACTGATGTAATGAAGGATCATATAGAGAAAATGATTGAGACATCAGTAAATTTGACTGTGGACAGACTAGAGCAGCATCTCAGCACTAAAAACAAGAACATGAGACTTGAAATACAAGCCTGTCTTCAGAAACAAATGGAGGAGTCTGTCAAGATAGTTACAAATTTTGTCTCTGATACAAAGTTTGAAATTTTTGCTTACACTGAAAAAGAAACCCATCTTGTGATGGAGCAATTAGAAAACCATTTCCCATATATGAAGGGTCATATAGAGAAAACAAATGAGACATCATTTAACTTGGCAGTGGACAGATTAGAGCAGTATCTTAACATTAAAAACAAGAACATGAGACTTGAAATACAAACATGTCTTTGGAAGCAGATGCAGGAATGTGTCAAGAAAGTTACAAATGTTGTCACTGATGCAAAATTTGAAATTTTTGCTGTCACTGAAAAAGAAACTCAGCTTGTGATGAACCAATTAGAAATCCATTTCCCATTTCATGTATTACCACAGAGTCATGAAGAGACATCAACTTTTGACTTTTATATTAAGGATTTTAAATCTCTAAACAGATCTGGTGAATGTAAAAAGAGTGTCCCATGGTATATCAAGAAATTTAAATCTAGTGTCAGTGCAATTGCACATTTTGAATGTGGTGGTGAAATGAGGGTATGGCTAATGCTTTTTCGCCATCCTCTTGAAGTTGGCCTAAAGCCAAAATGTATTGACAATGTTGAAGTGAAAGCTACTATAACAGACATTAAAGAAAAAGTATTGGCAGATGTCGAAGTTGGCAAGAAAATCATTTGTTTGTCTGAAGATGCCATATTAGACTATGATAACTGGGGCTGTATGATTGGAAAACTGTCATGTGATGACCTTATACAGAAAGGATATGCTGAGAAGGAAGGCTATAGAAATGGAGCAATTCTCATTAGATTCAGTGTGCGGGTACCTTAAGAAAATATCTGACATTGCCTTCATATGTTTTGTATTTATTTTAGTCCATTATTTTTTCTAGCTGGTGTCATATGTCGGATGGAAATTTATTTGTTTTATCTTTTTAACATAAATATTTATGTACTATACTGAAAGAAAACACTGGAATGGTTTGAGATACTTTGAAGTTTAAGACAGTTGCATCTTTTTGTGTGTGTGTGTGTGTGTGACTATGACTATGGCTATGTCTCCTCACAGTCACACTTATTGTTATCTATGGCTATGACACCTCATAGTCACACTTATTGTTATCTATGGCTATGTCTCCTCACAGTCACACTTATTGTTATCTATGGCTATGACACCTCATAGTCACACTTATTGTTATCTATGGCTATAACACCTCATAGTCACACTTATTGTTATCTATGGCTATGACTGCTCATAGTCACACTTATTGTTATCTATGGCTATAACACCTCATAGTCACACTTATTGTTATCTATGGCTATAACACCTCATAGTCACACTTATTGTTATCTATGGCTATAACACCTCATAGTCACACTTATTGTTATCTATGGCTATAACACCTCATAGTCACACTTATTGTTATCTATGGCTATGACTGCTCATAGTCACACTTATTGTTATCTATGGCTATGACTGCTCATAGTCACACTTATTGTTATCTATGGCTATGACTGCTCATAGTCACACTTATTGTTATCTATGGCTATGACTGCTCATAGTCACACTTATTGTTATCTATGGCTATGACTGCTCATAGTCACACTTATTGTTATCTATGGCTATGACACCTCATAGTCACACTTATTGTTATCTATGGCTATAACACCTCATAGTCACACTTATTGTTATCTATGGCTATAACACCTCATAGTCACACTTATTGTTATCTATGGCTATAACACCTCATAGTCACACTTATTGTTATCTATGGCTATAACACCTCATAGTCACACTTATTGTTATCTATGGCTAAACACCTCATAGTCACACTTATTGTTATCTATGGCTATAACACCTCATAGTCACACTTATTGTTATCTATGGCTATAACACCTCATAGTCACACTTATTGTTATCTATGGCTATAACACCTCATAGTCACACTTATTGTTATCTATGGCTATAACACCTCATAGTCACACTTATTGTTATCTATGGCTATGACTGCTCATAGTCACACTTATTGTTATCTATGGCTATGACACCTCATAGTCACACTTATTGTTATCCATGACTTCCAGAATTTCCTATGAAGTTCTTGTTAAATACAGCCATTTTTGTGTTCTGTCATGCAGTTAGATGATTTTTGTTTCAGATTTTTTTTTTTACTACCAACAGATTTATTTACAGCCCACAGTTGTGTTCTTTCTAAAAATGTCACTCAACAAATGGCTGTGTGTTTTAAAATGCATGACAGTTTAGTACAAAGGTATCCCAAACTATTTTGAACTGTTATCCTTTTGCCTCCCATGCCTTGTCCTTCATCATCATCATCATCATCACCGTCATTATCTTTCACCCCTTTGAGAACATAGGCCACGGATAAAGGCTCTCCAGTCAATCCTTTTCTTGGAATTATTCTCTGCTTCCTTTCACGTGCACCCCTTGTCTCTGAGCACTGTCATAATTTCTCTTCTCCAAGTAAGTCTAGGTCTTCCTCCTTTTCTATTTCCTTGGGGATTCCATGTCTTGCTATGCTGATGTCGGGTTTCCTCAGAGTGTGGCCAATCCACCTCCACTTCCTAGTTAAACATGATTTGTAGGTTCATACGTTCTTGTCCTCTCCTTTCCCAGACCTCCTCGTTCCTGATCTTGTCTTGCCATTTAATGTTTAAAATCCTCTTCAAGCAGAAGTTCATGAATGGCCATGTCCCTAGTGCCCCAAAAACCTTTTTTCACTGGGCTGGTTCTGATGCCACCTGCTGAACACTTTTCGCTCACTGCATACTGGGGGGAGGGGTGGGGATGAGGGGGTAGAGGCGCAGTGCTCACTTAGAAAATCATAACTGTATTTTATACCTCTGAAAAAAAAACTGAAAGAAAATAATACATTTTCTTGTCAGCATTGGGTATGTATAGTTAGATGGGTGCTCCAGTCTCCTTCTCACATGTCTTTCAGTGTTAACGACTGTTAACAACTGTTTTGTATTGATTTACAATATTTATAGTGCCTTAATCATGATTTTCATGTCTGGTATCACAACATTTTTAACTCCTGACTCATAAATCCTAACCAGTGCTAGACTAAATGTACTATAAATAAACTACAAAATGGTCACAGTGACATTTGTAAACTGTGCTAGACCTACAGTATCAATCGTATAAGTTTAATGATGAGAGTTTGGGTGAGGTACAACAGACCTACCACACTTCAACCCAGTTATATCTCATAGTTCTAATGTAGTACAGAGTATCACTGGCTTCCCTCATTTCCAGTACTGCCATGTCCTTACAACTTTGTTATTTTAGTCATTATTAGATTAGATTTGCTTTCATTATCTTGACATTTCTGTGTGTCTTAGTTTAACATGCATATTTTGGGCATATTTTCAAGCTGTTTCATATGATCTCTTTCACTGCATTAGCAGTTTAATGTTTATTTAATTATTTAATTAATTGTTTATTTAATTATATTGTAAATGCACTGTTTTATGCATTTTCATTTGATATGGTATGATTCTGTATTTCAGTTAAAAGAATTCAGCACTAAAATGTTACAAATAAAGTACTTAATACCATTCAATTTTTTGCCTTTCATTGTAACAGTGTTACAGTTAGGCAATGTTTTCACGTCTTTCTTACAAGAAGGATATTTGTGTTTAATTTAGCTGTTTTTATTTGTTGTGTTGATTTTGTTTGCCATCCCTGGAAGAAAAAGATTTTCACCAAAAATGTTGGATTTCTGTATCTTTTTCATTTATGTGTGTTTGAGTTACTTTCTGCCATTCTTGTTCCTGCCCATTTTCTTCATTCTTTCTTCTCTCTTTCTAACTTTGTAGTGAGTTTCAGTATATAAATGGATTTAATTAATATAAAGTTGCACAATCAAGCAAACTGAAGTTTGCAATATAATATATTAAAATCTCATTATAACTCACTTCAAGGGGATTGCCAAACTAGTCTGTTATATCCAAAGTCTACAATCAATCAAGTGCCGTGCCGCGTTGCGTAGGTGATCATTTCTCTCCACAATCCCTGTCTTTAGACTTGATTATGCGATCCACCAGTGACTTTCATCCTAGCCACTGACAGCCCATCCAGTAACCTCTCTCTCTCTCTCTCTCTCTCTCTCTCTCTCTCTCTCTCTCTCTCTCTCTCAACACTCTCTCAACACATGGCTCGTAAACCATCAAGTACTTCAATGACATAATTGGAAAAGCAACTTGTTAGATATTGTTAGAAATTATTTTAATGTTTGTTTTAAAAAACATATGTTAGAAGATCTGTATTTACAATGTATTTTTATTTATGTATATGTCTGCGTGTGAATGTGTGCGTGAGTGCTATTTTATTAGGTTAATTACTTCTTCTCTTTTACTTTGAATATAGTAGTTAAATCTTACATTCTTTTGATATGTTTTTCCTAATTTAATTTGTATTTTTGTACTAAAACAAGTGTGTGGGAAGAATGAAAGATGGAGTGATGAAGGGCAGAATGAAAGACGGTCCTTTGTGCCCAATTCTTTACCCTTTAAAAATAAAGATTATTCATTCTCTCTCTCTCTCCCTGTCTTCCTCTGTCTCTTCTTCTTTCAGTTTTTCCAATTGCCACAATGTCTTCCAATTTTCCTCTTCTCAGAAAATGTCCTACAAATCTCGCTTGTCTGCCTCTGATCTTTGCTGTAATTTGCCTTTTAACTCCTGCCTCTCTTAAGACTTCTTCGTTGGTTTTCTTAGCTGTCTATGGTACCTTCAACATCCTTCTTATGAACCACATCTCCATGGCCTCCATTTCTCGTTGTACTCTCTTATTCATGGATCATGCTTCACATCCATAAAACAAAACTGGCTCGATGTTACATTTAAGTACTCGGAATCTTGTTTCCATTGATACGGATCTGTTGCACAAGACGTGTCTCATTGTCCAGAATGCTGACTTGGCCTGAGCACGTCTGTTTTTTTATTTCATTGTGACATTTCCTATCAGTTGTTATAATAGTTTCTAAGTACTTGAATCTATCAACCTGTTTCAGATTTCTACCATCGATGGTAATGCTACATTTTGGTGGTATTCTTTTCTTTGAGATGACCATCACTTCAGTCTTCTTTTTATTCAGGCTGAGACCTGGCTTTTACTTTCACGAACCACGACGTCCAGAAGAGCCTGTAGCTCCCCTTCACTTTTAGCAATCAGAACTGTGTAGTCTGCATATCTTAAGTCGTTAAGGTTGTACCCATCAATTGATATTCCTGGCAAGCTCTCTATATTTCTCATTATGTTTTCGCTGTACAAGGAGATGAGGTCAGGAGATAGAACACATCCTTGTTTCACTCCCAATTTTATGTCTTGGAATGCTCCTATTTGGTTCTCAACCTTCACTGCTGCTATTGTTGCCAGTATATGTTTTTGATGAGTTTCAGATCCCTCGGGTAGATGAGACTCGTTAGTCTTGGTTGGTAGCTCATACAGGAGAAGCAAAACTTCTGATTTCAAACCTCCTTCTCCCTTGTAGGGTAGGCTCTGGCCAGAGTCAAAGGTCAGTGGAGTAAATCATAAACAAACCTATGGAGAACAAGGATAAACCAACACTGTACATTCCCAAGAACAATCATGGCAATTCAAAATCCTTTGATCCTGTTGTGTCCTTTATATACCCAGCTTTAAATTTCATTAGTTATTACTTGACAGTAACAACAGGAGGACACACTCGAAAGAAGACACAAATCTCTTCACTGCAGACTGGTAAATACTCATTTTCATCTCCTTGCTGTTTTCATTCAATGCTTATCATAACTGTGTAGCAGTTTAAAGAATGTTCTGGAACAATGTGGATAAACAATTTATAAAACAAATTTCCTGTTTATTTTTTGCAGTTGGCGTTGGCTGTCACAAATCGTTGTTTACAAACTGAAACTGAAACTGAAAAGAGATGAAGCAGTTCAAATTCAGTATCTTAGATAATTTTTCGTACGAACTCAGATAAACAAAAGTTACTTGAAATTGATATATTTTCTAAATGGATTTAGTAACAAGAAATGTCCTAGTTTTGTACAGGGTGAGTCTAAAGTCCCCGGACTGTAATTTCAAAAACAGATTCCATGAAAACGGTGAATTAAAATTAAAACCTACCGGAAATATTATGAAATCGAAACTCATTCTAATGTATATTTAAAATTAACTTTCTAGAAGATGCTGAAAATGTCCGGGGGCTAAGACGCCCTTAGATTGAACGAGATATAGTCAGTGATCCATAGCTGAGTGGATGCGCCAGGGTTGGCGAACCACTGCCAGCCAAGACCCTATTCTACCTCCCAGTGGAGCACCTGGAAACATACATCGGTCTGGCCAAGTAAATAGAGATCGCAATGGAAAGACGAATCGGGTCCTAAAATGAGCCGAAGTCAAATGTATTGGGTCAATAGGTATATAATCATAACACAACGAAAGCACCACATCTTTCAAGGCGAACGACGAAGAAGAAGAAACTGAAAATGCCACAATTCTCTCGGATACATAAATTCACCCGACGACACATGTTAGCTAATATTCTTTTCAGTGGGTTTGACGTGTTGTCTGTCACGGCTCTGATAATGTTGGTGGCCAGCTCTTGCGGGGGTGTGCGGGTTGTTGTGGTACCCCGTCTCTTTCAGACAGCCCCACAAATAAAAGTCTGGGGGGGGGGGTGGTGGCATAATTTGGGTGACGTAGGGGGCCACAAGTTTCTCCAGATTAGTCGATCTTGGAAGAATTCACGGCACATCTCCGTAGGCTCGTTTGAAACGTGGTATGCTGTACCGTCTTGTTGTAACTAGTAATAACGTTCATCGCTTTCAAGCATTGCCACAAACTGATAGGTGAATTAACAGTTGTATCAAAACAATATTGGTCCCACAGCTCGCCGTCTAGACATGGCACACCACACTCCAACTTTCTGACAGTCAAGTGGACCCTCATACAATGCGTGCGCATTTTTAACAGTCCAGATGCGAGTGTTCTGTCTGTCCAGGTATGCGCTGAAACGGAACCATGCCTCGTCTCTGCAGAAAGTATTTAAGTGCCCCGCTTTCACCGTTGTGCACGAATGTCGTTGTTGCAGTAGGCAACGCGCCTGTCAAAACCTAAAGGCCTCACCTCTTGCAGTACTCGAACTCTTCTGCTTCAGAGGTTTTGTAGCCCCCCCCCCCCTCCCCCGCGTACGATTAATAAGACGTTCCTACCACCTATGACAACCGTCGTAGTGATTTCAGAGAAGAGAACAGAAGGGTATCCTGAGTTATCTCCAAAAGAAAAAAACAAAGATAGTGTCAAATGGATGGCAGGCAGCTTCTAACCTATAGTAAACACTGCCGGTTTCACGAAAACGATTCACAAGATCATAAACTGTCGATTTTCCTGCTACCGGAACATCGGGAAACATCGTGTATAGTTGTTTACTTATATACTAATTATTGTGTGTTACATCAGGAAACATCACGTATAGTTGTATACTTATACACTAATTATTGTGTGTTACATCAGGAAACATCGTGTATAGTTGTTTACTTATACACTAATTATTGTGTGTTACATCAGGAAACATCAGCGTGATTAGGATAAGCATACATCCCTGCCGGGTGAGAGGTGGTTGCCTATCTAGACTGCCCTGGTCCAATGTCTCCGACTTCAGCATTTTGTGGTCGTGGCCGCTACCCTTCCTAGTTGTGACCAGGATGGAGCTTCTGTCCAGGAGGACGAGTCCTCGCCACTATGACTTCTACCCCTGGGTTGAGCCGGTTTAGGCATATTATCCCAGTATGGGTGTGTTTGGGACGTGACCGACCTCTAGAGCTGAGGTATCTTGACTTAGCCTTCAAGTTCCACCCCTGGTATGAGCCGGTTTAGGCATATTTCACCAGTATGGGTGTATATCGGGCGTGACCGACCTCTAGAGCGGAGGTGGCGTGACATGCCTGGCCATCAAGTTTCACCCCTGGTGTGTGCCGGTTTAGGCATATTTCACCAGTGTAGGTGTATTTCGGACATGGCCGGCCTCTAGAGCAGAGGCGCCGTGGTATGTATAGCTCTCGTAGCGATACTACATGACATACCGTTTAAACTTCACTTTATCCTTTCCTTCACCTTTTCACATCGGCGCCGCACAGCAACCTTTATTTCTTTTCCGCATTTTCTTCCTTGACCAGGAGGAGCTTCACTCCACGTGCGACATTCGAAGAGTCTCTTGGTTAAGCCGGTTCATGCATTTCACCCGATATGAGTGCACTCAGGACGTGGCCGACCTCCAGACCAGAGGTGCCGTGATTTGACTGTTTGCTTCGCTTTATCCTTTCTAGCACCTTTTTTGCAGTGATGCCGCGCGGCAACCCCATTTGCACCTTTCTTCATTGGCCGGGAGGAGGACCGCTCCACGCACGGCAGTTGAAGAATCTCGCCAGCAGCGGACATCATGAAACATTGTGTATAGTTGTATACTTATACACTAATTATTGTGTGTTACATCAGGAAACTGTGCTTGGCAAATCTGGATGCAAACATTCGTAAGACCTTTCCGCAAGATAAGATTCTAACAAAGTCACTTTTTTGGTCTTTATCTGGTGTGAAACCATCAGCTTCTGTCCACTTCCACACATGCACGTTATCGCGTGGTCACTAGCCACGGACCAGCTAATTCCCCAATGACACCCACGTATACACACACACACACAAAAACCGGACATCTTTTGTGGTTTAGCAGTTTAAAAAAATAAAATGATTTTGGGGACTTTAGACTCACGCTGTATTCTGTATTTTCCTCTTTATTGTTTCAATGAATTTCACGATCTTCCAATAGCAGAAACTCCATTTAGTTTCCCTGTGCTGAAAGTATTAAATAGTTCTGACGATTTCGTGTATATCAGCAGTTTTAAAATTATTATTTAGTGTTCTCTTCACGACTAAGCTTTCAAGAGTTTTCCTTGTTTAAAATATAAACAAATGTTGGGGGGGGGGGGGGACCACTTTGACTGGTCTGTTAGGTTTTCTAAACCTACAAACAATAACATTTAAGTAATGTTTTGCACTTATTCTATGATGGCCACAAAGAACATTTGCAAACAACTGACATCAAAGAATAAGCTGCTGGGTCAACTGACACAACTGGAAGAATCCTGTTTGTACATTTTCCTAAAATCTTTGCTGAGACCTGTGCACAGCTTTCAACTGCAATCAAGGGACATCACCCTCAATAAATACTTACACAGTCACCACAGATACATGGTATATAACAAACAAAAAGAAGAAATCATGCGGTACCTACTGGACAGACAGATCTCTGGGACTGCTTACCGTGTCACAAAGCCCTTCCATCATGGACATACAGTATCTTACATCCTTCCCATGCCATTAAACTTCACACAGGGCTAACATGGTAGTTCTTCAAGTTTTACTGATTTTGGCAAGCTTTTCAATTTCATCAAGGGATTTTATGCCTACTAGTTTGGCATCTCTTAACAATGTCCTCTTTAGAGTTTCATATGGTTGACCTCTTTTTCTTCGGCCTGTTGTGTTCCACTTGATAGCTTGTTTTGGGATTCTCTAACCGTTTCTTGACCGACATGTTTTATCTCCTTTTTCTGATCACCTATGAGACAGGTTGTTGTTCAGTCATCTGCCTTATCTCTACTTTATTCTTCAATTTGTTCAGAGTATTTTCCTAAAGCATTTGTTTTCAAAAGAGTTTAATTTCTTGTCTATTTCTTTGTTTTCCAGATTTTGCATGCATAAATGAGGGTGGATTTGAATTAAATAATCTTAGCTTGGTTTTTGTGCTTATAACTTTGGAGCTCCATATGTTCTCACGATTCTTGAAGGTCAGTGCTGCTTTTGCAGTTCTAATTCTAACTTCCTTTCTGGTGTCACCGTCCTGGTCTATGTAGCTGCCAAGGTATGCAAATTGGTGTACTTCTTCAACAGCTGTTCTTTTCATGTATTCCTTGGGAATAATTACAGAATAATTGAAAAAAAAAAGCATAGAACACTCCAATATCTGACAATAAGAAGAGTAAAAATTTATAAGCTCAGACATCAGAATAAGCTGAGGTTTATTGTTTATTATGTAAGCCAATTGTATTGCAAAGTAATGTACCCATGCATATGTACAATATCAGTTTAGCACATAAGCAAAGAAATCTAGCACATAAGCAGATAATTCATGTTTAGTTTATTAAACACATTGGTTTAACTTTTTTGTCATTTCTTTCATAGGTAAAAATGGACAGTCTGTCCAAAGAAACTCTAGGCAATATTTTAAAACAACTTGATAAACTACAGCAAGCACAAGAGTTGCAGCTACAGAGGCAGTCACAACTAGATCATGTAACAGAACGTTTAGACATGATACAAACTGTTCTAGAAACACAGAAACAGAGATACGGTTTACTGAATGAGAAACTAACTTACACAGATGCCAAACTTGATAATGTCATGGCATTCTTGAAGGATCAACTCAGGTTTGCACAAACTGATATCTTGACAAGGATAATTGATCTTAAGTCAAGGTGTTGCCATCCTGTGAAAGACGACCATTTGTCTGAACCTGAATCCTCAAAGAAGCAAAGATACACAGGAATTGATTATGAAAATGCTGTTAAAGAATTTCGAGACAGACTTGGCAGTCTGGATGAAAAGATGGCCAGTTGTAGTAATCTGTTGGCTGAAATGTCACAGAAATCTCTCAAACTGACACAAATGTCACAGAAGATGGAGCCATGGTTTGAGACCTTGGCTAATAAATTTGAATTAGTAATGGATGCAATTATGCCTCATCTTGGCAAAATTTATGACATGCAGAATGTTATCAAAGCCCAGACTAGTGCAGAACTTGTATGGCTGGAGAATGAAATGGACTCAGCTCTGTCTGATATGGCTACCAAAGTAAATGAAAAGTTGGAGATGGTCAGCATAAAACTCTCTGATCTCAGTGACATGATGAACTATGTGCAGGACACATTGTACAAGCAACAAGAAACAATTCAAAGCAGTAAAACTGAACACACAAACTTATTAGAAAGTGCTATTAAAGATGGAGCAGATGACTCCATGGAAAATTTAAAGGAGATAGCTAGAGATAAACAGAGTAAATCAAGAAAAGAAATGAGGGTAAACATTGAGGAACCAACAGGAAAACTAGAAACTATAGCTCATGACCAAGAAGAAAGCATTCATGATTTGCCTCCACAAGAAGAGAAGAAAATACATGAAAAACTGACACTCATAGAGAAGATTGTAAATCATACCAATGCTAAAATTGTTGAGCTGAAAGGAAATGTGAGCCACATTGAAGACACAATAGAAAAACTGGATAAACAAATTCAGGAGGTACAGACAAATTTACAAGACAAGGTATCAGTGACCATGGGTGATGAAATGAAAATGGAATTTCAGAAATTTTATGACACTATACAAGAAAATATTGCCAGCAAAATCCAAATGTCTGATGACAGATCAGTGAACCAGGCAATGGACAGTCTTAAACAGTACCTGGACACTGCACATGCAGACATTATCAGTAAAATGGAAGACAGTCTTCATAAGCAAATAGAAGAGTCTGTTGGTGAAATGAAGTATTATACAGACAAAAACAATGAAAGATCAGTTAATCAGACAATGGACAACCTTAGGCAAGACATCAACACTTTAAACAAGGAAGTTCAAACATTTCTTCAGAAGCAGATGGGGGAGTCTGTAAGTAAAGTTGAAGATTTTATCACTGATACAAAGTATGACATCTTTGCTGTCATTGAGAAAGAGGCCCAGCTTGTGAGGGATGAGGTAGAAAGCCATGTCCCACTGGCTGAATTTCAACAAACAGAGGAAGAGATTTATACTTTTTACTTTTATGTTAAGGATTTCAAATCTCTCATCAGATCTGGTAAATGGAGAAAAAGTATTCCCTGGTATATCAAGAAACTTAAATCAAGTGTACAAGGATATGTTAGGTTTGAACTTGGTGGCGAATTAAAGGTATGGCTATTGGCTTTTCGTCATCCTTTTGAAGTTGGTATTCAGCCAAGACACATTGATAGTTTTGAAGTGAAGGCCACTATAGCAGACATTAAAGAAAAAGTACTGGCAGACATGGAAATTGGCAAGATAACCACTCCTTTAGATGATGATGGCATATTAGACCACAGTAACTGGGGCTATCTAATTGGAAAATTATCATGTGATGACCTTATACAGAAGGGATATGCTATGAAGGAAGGTTATAAAGACAGAGCAATTTTGATTAAATTCAGTGTAAAGGCTTCTTGAGAAAGTGTCTGACAGTGGTTTAATATATTTTTAATATAACTTGTTTCATTCTTCTTGTAGCTGCTGTCTTAAGAGAAATGGCTATCAAGTATGTAGCCTCATTAACACAATTAATTACAGTATATGTGAATTATTTTGGTAGCCTGTTTTGTTCATTCTTCTTGGTACAGTAGGACTTCTTCATTGTTCACTCTCAAAAGGACATTGGTTGTATTGTGGCATATGCCAATTGGCCCAATGTATCCTAATTCAGTTCTACACATTTTTGGGACCATATCGTCTTCCCAGTGAGATCCTCCTATTCACTTGGCCAGAATTGTCACAAACATCCATGAATTATTTGAAGTGTGTAGCAGTCAAGAAGACTTTCCATGAGCTGAAATAACAATACTTGTACTTGTTCAAAAGCTTTGTGATAGTATATTGTTAGATCAGTCAAAAGGAAGTAATAATCTTTAAAAGTAAGTATTTAGTTCAGTCATTTGTTGTATTATTGATTTTTTTGTCCATGGGAAAAGTTAGTCAGCTCTGGTAACCTTGATGGGTAATGTAAATTTGCATGGGATATCTGAGGTTAGGCTAGGGAAAAGTTAAAATGTCAACTTTGGAATGTCTGTTATTGACACAACAGACTAAATTTAGTATTAGAGATCTTAGTTTTTAAGAAATTGTTTTAGAAACTAAAGTTTATCAAAACATGTAAATTCACATGAGTATAGTTTTTCATGATGGAATACTTGAGAAACTTAGGAAGATTTTATAGGGAATATTTAAGGCTCAGAGAGAATCAGAGTCAGTGTGATAGGAATATATGAATGATAGGATGTGATTATGATATTAGGATTAGGATGAGAGTGATTATGTTTAGAAGTATCAGTGTAAATGTAGTTCAGAAGTAGCTTCAGTTGTGTTCAGAGAAGTTGCACCCCTGTTAGTTGAAATGTAGTTTTTGTTAGTTGATTGTCCTTGTTAGGACACAAGGTTGTAAAGTTATTTATGTAATGTTGTATTTGATTGTCCTTTTTAGGACAAAAATGTGATTCTGTGTTGGAAGATTGTATTTTGAGTTTTCACTTTATATGAGTTATGTTAGTTTTGATGTTGTATGCTGCTAGGAGGGTCCCATGACAGCACCAATCACCAGGACCATTTTTATATCCTCATGTTAATTGTTTCCATCAGTTACACACTACATCCATTTGCAATACGCATTTAACAAGTGGGAATTCATCATTAAACTTTTGTGATTTCTGTACCTGTTGAATCCTGAGATAATTGGATTCATGTTGAGTGTCAACTGTGGTTTTTGAGTGAGTTAATTATGTGTAACTGGTCATGTTCATGTACAGAAATGTATTGGTTGTCATCCTATAATTAGTGTATAGGTATACTACTATACATGAGGCACTGCAGTAAAGCTGTGATACCACAATGTATAAACTAAGAAAAAAAGAAGGAACAGCTTTATTATTTAATGATTTCACAATTGTGACGTTTCAGCACAAGCCTTTATCAAACAAAAACAAACAGGATGAAGAATCAGAGAGAGGAGACAAAGTACAGATTCACATTAATTTGATGTTAACAAAACAATAAAAAATGAGCAAAATTAATGAAAAATTGCAAATGACTTAGCTACTGGAACAGCACAGAACCACAATCACTTTTATGTCAAGAGGAGCATAAACAATAAGCATTGCTTGATACTTTATCACATTTGACAATATTTTATTGTACAATTCATGTTTTACTTTGCATAGCATATAATTTCACTGTTACCAGATAATACTGATTTGATAACATAAATATTGATTTTTATAACATATGTACATTGTTTTTGTTTGTCATAATTTTCATATAAAGACTACCTAAATTGTTGTACTGTACAAGACATTAATTGAAAATAGCATCACAACCTGATATGTGTCAAGTACTTCGTAGCCTAAGCACCACTGCAGTGCAAATGAGTAAAAACACCCTAAATGAACAATGGTTGACTGTGATACAAACTTTCAGTGGTTACCCCACCACATTATGTTCATGGTTTCATAAGGTCAATAAACAAGTAACTGCAAAGGGAAGAAATGATGCAGATAAACATTTGCTAGTTTATCAGTGAACATCAGGCCACAGCATAGTTTATAAAAAAATCTACTTTCCTCACAGTAGTCTTGGTCTGAATTCACAGACAGTTTAATAGCCAGATATGATGTAATAATTACATAAGAAATATAGCATTCTTTGAACAAAGTAAAACAGCAGTTAAGAGATCTATACAATCAGTTGCTGATACAATTTCATATTTAGCTAAGCTTGCCTTTAAAAAAACAGAAAAAAACACCACTGGTTCAAATTTTTCTAGATGCACTATCCATTTGGTCTGTCAAACTTAAAGTTTTGAGAGAAAAACCAAAAACTATAGAAGAAGCTTTGCTGCTTGCACTGCAAGCAAACAGATGATATAAATCACGGGAACAGAGTTCTCATAGCAGAGCAAAATCTAGGCATCAAATCAGCTCAACACAAATGTTTACCAAAATAGGCTGGAAACTGTTTCACCTGATCATGATGTGGATGAATGTCAATTACAGGCCAAGACTGTAAACAAAGACTTTTCACGATATAAGAAACCAAGCTCTCAAATTACCTGTAAAATGGTAACAAGTGTCACACACAGAAAGGAAACAAGGACCCAGAGGACATTTAGCAAGAAATTGTCTGAAAAAATCTGATAATGCCAGAGGAATTTTTAAAACTGCTAAGACAGCGAGTAAAGGGCTTGTACTTTGCTGACAGTAGAATGAAATCTATAAAAGACTATAGAAAATCCTATACATACCATTCTCGAACTTCAGCTGTGTTAACTGAGTCACCTAATTATACCACACCAACATCTGTTGTTGTATTTTGTGCATCTCTAAAGATTAGAGTTCTAGTGGACTCTGGAGCCAGTGTTAATTTACTAAAAGAATCTATTTTCAGTTTAAAGCTTTCAAATTTATTCCAATTCAAAAGTACAGGAAAAGTAAAACTGCCAGTTACAATTACTGATGCCACTACTTTCCATTTCTCTTTTGTGGTTCAAAACATGAACAGATCAGCTATCCTCGGCTGTGATTTTCTTTCCAGCACTAGGTCTGTTATTAATTACAAGTCCAGTGCTCTATACATACGTACATAATAAGATAGAACAGGATATGCAAATTGCATCTATACCGTTTATCAAAAGCAACTCTCTTCTCTTTCCCCACTCCCTCAACATCATTCTGCTGAAACTCAAGGATCAGTCCTACTTCACACCAGATAAGGCCTACATGATTCAATCATTTGAGACCAAATTTCTTTCAGTCTCAGCTGGAGATTGAATTGGTAGATTCTGCTTTTGGCTTCAAGACAAAACATAATCCTGTTATAACTGTCATAAACCATTCAAGTAAATGCTTTCATTTAAAAGAGTTTGTGTTTTAGAAAGACTTCTTCCTATCCATAGACCACATATCAGACTAATCTGCCACAAAGACAAAAAGTTGCATAGAGGATATCCTGCATAGTGTTCAGTGCCTAGAGTAACTTCTTATATCTTATATCCTTCCCGTGCTGTTAAACGTCACATAGCACTCGCAAAGTAGTTCGCCAATTTTTCCTGTCTTCAGCGAGTCTTTCAACCTCATTAAGGGATTTTATGCCTGTTAAATTGGCCTCACTTAACAATGTCCTCTTCAAAGTTTCACAGTCTGCCTCTTTTTCTTTGGCCTGTAATGTTCCACTTGATAGCTTGTTTTTGGATTCTCTGATCATTTCTTCTCATCAAGTGACCAACATATGTCCATCTCCTTCTCCTGATCACCCATGAGACTGGTTGTTGTTCAGTCATCTGTCTTATCACTGCATTGTTCTTGAATTTGTTCCACTTGATGCCAAGTATTTTCCTCAGGCATTTGTTTTCAAAAGAGTCTAATTTCTTGTCTATTTCTTTAGTTGTTTTCCAGCTTTCGCATGCATAAATGAGGGTGGATATTACATTTGAATTGAATAATCTTAACTTGGTTTTTGTGCTTATAACTTTTGAATTCCAAGAGTAACACAAGAACATTATTTCTAGTCTGTTGTGTAGAAATTCAGATATCTTTGCCCTGACTGACTACAAGATATCTCATACCTCCACATTACAGATGGAGATATCCTCCTTTCTCCAGGAAACTGTAATGTACTCCGTTGGCAAGTAGGGAGGTCACCAAGAAGGCAGCAGAAAACATGTTACATGATGGGATCAAGACCTGCACCTGTTATGTTGGTGACCAAAAAGGATGGTTCTTAACATTTTCACTTCAGCTATTGTGCTCTCATTGGTGTCACTGGTTCATTGTTGTATCGTCTTCCTAGGATGGAAGACATTTTGAGCATGCTGGGAAAGCCAAATTCTTCAGCACTCTGGATGGTAGATATGGCTTTTGATGCATTGCAATGGCTCTGTGAGGATGTCAAGAAAAAGTCACCTTTCAGTTGCCATTTGGGCCTGTGTCATATAATTACATGACCTATGATCTAAAAGGTACACCATCCACCTTCATTACAATTATGGACACAGTATTACAAGGCTTAGGCAAGTTTGCACAAGTCTATGTCGACAATATACTAGAGTTCATGAATGGTACCATAGATGACCATGTTTATGACTTGCCGCAAATATTCAGTAGACTACATGAGAACAAAGTCATTTTAAAACCATCCAAGTGCCACTTTGCAGCCCATGAGATGAAGTATCTTGGGTACACTGTCAATCAAGATGGTGTCTCGCCTGATCCTGAGAAAGTAGGAGCAATTTCTGATATGCCCTCTCCTTTGCATTTAAAGGAGGTGTGTTTCTTCCTGGGAACCTGTAGTTACCACTGGTGATTCATTGCCAGATATTTGGAAATTGTGACTTCCACAGTAGAGCTCACAAAGAAGGGTTGTAATTTTAGCTGGATGATGGAATGGCTGTCTTGCTAAGTTGCCACTTCTCTCATCAAACCACTTACCATGTATATAGATGCATCAAACGTTGCTACTGGCACCTGTCTAGTGCAAACACTTACTAACATAGCTGGCCTTCCTTTGGAAGAATCATTGTATTTTCTTTCTCAGATACTATCTAGAGCACAAACCAAGTGGTCAACTTTCAAAAGAGAAGCATATATAATCCATTATGCCACATAGATGCTGAAATATTTTTTTTAACAAATAGACATTTTGTTGTCAAAACAAATCACAAACCCTTACTGGATGCTTTTCTCAGCAAACAGGAGATACAGAACACCAAAGTACAGAGATGATTTAATAACCTTCACAGTCTGAACATGGAGCTCAAGCTACAAAATGATTCTAGAGAAGTTCCATTGGAGCTCTACAACAATATTGTTCTCAATACCAGTTTCACCACTGCCAAAAGATTATAGCATACACATTCTCAACTGAAAGATATTAAAAGTGCAAACTCGGTTGGCATATCCAAACTTATAGAAGACATTCTTTTACAGAAAGGATGATTCTGATTGTCTCTCTCAGTACTGATCCGACAGTAGACATCTCAGACAAAGCAAACAGTAAACACTGATGAAACAACTCACATTTTTCTTCTTTGTTCACTTCTACCACCAAGATCACCCCATGTGGGAACAACTCATAAGAATGCAGTCTCACAAACAGAATACAAATGGGAAGAAATCAAGATTCTTCCACTCTCTCCCCATACAAAATTACAATGTCTCAGCATCATCATTGGTTGTTATCCTATCATACAATTAATACTTTTTCTCCTGACACAAGACCAGTGACACCAAAGTTGAAAAAAAAAAAAGATGGTACATTTGTATATGATGATGTTGAACAATCTGTGAACTGGAGGTAAAGCAATTCAAGTATTTTGAAACTGATAGATAACTACCACTCAAAGACAAGGCATAAAAGACCAGGACATCCCTAAAAAAATCACAAAAATAACTCAGACTATTGTTGAGAGGATGTGGATTCCCAACCAGGTGATATCAACCATGAAATTCTTACAGAAGAAGCACAAAACAACTTTCATCACGAACGCCCAGTTAATTGTAGCTTTGAAGCAAATCATACGAGATGCCAACTTCCAGAAAATAACCTTAAAAATGGTTTACCAAGACTTAATCTGACTTCCAGAAAGTATACTGTAGATCAGCACAAACAACTAAAAATTCTATCCCTCAAATATAGAGTCATTTTTAACAAAGTTAAGTTTGTTCACAGAATTCTGTCGCACAATGCTCTGCCTTATTTGTGGTCACTGTTTACATACAACACTAAACATAGTCAACATTTAAAAAACTGTCTTCTTCCTAAACCCAGGATTGATCTGTACAAGAAAAGCCTTGTATACTCTGCAGTACAGCTCTGCAACACCCTCCCCTACCATTTAAAATACATTTAACTCAAACCTTTTTCACTATTTATTTGCTTGTAACTATATGCCTCCATAGTATAACCAGCAGTCTCTCAACCTATGGGTCACAAGCCATCAAGTTCTAAAAGTAACTTATTAGATCTTGTTAGAAATTATTTTAATGAATGCTAAATAATATATGTTAGAAGAACTCTACTGTATTTTGGTTTATGTATATGCCTGCATGTGTGTGTGTGTGTGTGCATGCACACTATTTTGTTAGATTAATTACTCCTGCTCAAACACTGTGAGTGTAATAGTTTAATTTTACACTCTTTTGATATGTTTTTTCCTCATGTAATTTGTATACTTGTATTAAATTGAGTGTGTGAGAAGAATGAAAGAGTGATGAAGGGCAGAATGTAAGATGGGCCTGCATGCTCAATTATTTACCCTTTAAAAATAAAGATCATTCATTTATTTCATTCATTCAATCATTCTGCACTTTCAATCTTCACATTTCTGTATCAAAACCCAAATGTATCCTGTTGTACTGGACATGATGAGCTCAGTGTCACAAAAAAAACATAAATGCTAATTTTTCCACAATCTCCCACAACCTTTTCAGGTAACAGAGACAATATCCACGGTTCTAAACTCTTCTCCATGCACGTACAAACCAGGTTCTGAATTCCACTGGCATCGAACAAGTTTATTTTCTTTAGTGATGACAAACCCAGAGGCAGACGTGTTAATTTGGTGTCTTGCAGGTTCAACTCTGTCAGTTGGGGAAGATTTTGTAAAGCAACGACTGAAATTTTCGTCAGGGGATTATTATTTAAGCGCAATATTTGTATACTCGAATTTGTAGGAAAACTTGTGTCGGTCAGCTCGGTTATTTGATTATACCCAAGTTCAACCAGTTCTGTTGCTTTCGTAAAATCTGTGGAGTGAATTTCCGAGATGGTGTTGGAAGGAATGATTAATTCCGTCACTGAATGTAAAGCTGAGAAAATAGGAGGAATGGAAGAAAGGAGGTTGTTCCCTAACATCAGTTCATACAGATCTGGAGGCAGAGATCCAGAGTTTGGATCTGATATTCTGTTGTTTGAAAAGTCCAGACCTCCAACATGTAGAAAGTGCAAATCTGGAATGGCTGTCATTTTGTTGTTTTGAAGGTCAATACTACTCAGTGTGCCTGCGTGAATCTGCAGAACTTTGGTCAGCTGGCTGGTATTAAAAATGTTATTGTTATTCAGAGATACAGAAAGTAGTTTGCTTGACTGTGGAAGCCATGATATATCTGTTATTTTATTGTTCTGTAAAAATAACATATTCAAAGCAGTCAATTTTGACAATGCCCTTGGAATCATAGTCAGACTGTTGTTATTAAGTGACAAACTTATCAAGCTACTGGCCATAATATCCAAGGCATCTTCAGGAATGGAAGTTATTGAACAACTGACCACACTTAATTCAGTCACATGACTGAAATACCGGATCCAGTCTGGCCATGTTGCCACACTAACATTGTTTAGAACAAACTCTCTAAGATTTGAACCAATGTACCTCATGACATTAGTATTCCAGTCTATAAAACCTGTGTCGTAAATTTCTAAGCTTGTTAGGACTTTTAAATGCAGTAAGGCATTTGGAATTCTGGAATTTTCTGCAAAGGAAATGCCCAGAGAATTCAGTGTTGTGGCTAATTCATTGAAAGCTGCATCGTCTATAGTTTGTATAGGATTGTTAACCAAGGATATCTGTGTGAGACCAGATGGTAAACTCCCAGCCAGTATTGTAGTGATGAAATTCTTCTGTGGACACATGAAAATGTGGGAAATGTTAGTATATTCTGCTTAACTTGAGGGACAAGTGTATGGAACTAAAACTGACTATCAACATTTAGCTTCATTTAAAACAATTTTTGTTTTTCACAATTTAAAGTTGGTGGTAAAAGAAAAAAATGTAATGAATCTCTTCTTCTTCTTCTTCGTTCGCCTTTTTTTTTTTAGCGATAATGCATGTTACCCTGATTTTTGTGATGCGCCTTTTGGCTTCAGCACCTTTCCTTGCTAGGGCAGACTGTGGTCTTGCTTGGACTGCCATGAAGACAGTGTGGCTGGCCTGGCCAAAACTTTGTTTTCCAGCCTCTGGTGGCTGTATGTAACTCCCTTCTCTATGTCAGATGGTTTGGAGACAGTTCCACAAAGACACTCTGACTTTGAGATGAGGAATCTGATGAGTGCTTCAACGATATCCATTCCCCGCCACCTATAGTCTACTGGCTCTGTTTTGTTTACATCATTCTGATAGCCATTGTTGTAGAGACCCATAGGCTTGTCATATCCTGGATTCATTGGTTTCACACCAGACTTTCCTTATCCCCTCCAGAGATCTCCATGTCCTCATCCGTCTACCAACCTGATATTACATTTTACAAAAATAACCATTACAATTAGTGTCGATTGCTACAGGTTTCTGGGCTACAGAAGTAGGTCAGAGTTTTAAGCAAACAGATCTATGTTCCCTGTCTCACAAACACTATGTTAAGATAAGTGTGCTCTTAACACAGTTGTTCCCAGGGGGAATGTAATGAATGAAAGTGGGCTTCATGTTTGGATAAGACTCTTGCCTTCATGTGGTTGTAAACAATGTAAGTTTTTAACATGAAATAATAATTTTAAAAAACTGTTACAGTTAACAAATATGAATATAAAGCAGAAAACAAACTTACATCCATGTCTAGATTTGTTAATTCTGGATACTGTATTCCTGTTTTTGGTGGTATCTCTTTCAGCTGTAGACCTTCACAGAAGATAATCATTTCATCACAAAAGCAAACCTAAAAGAATTGATTTACCCAGAATTATAGAACTGTCTTTGCTGACTGTCTGAATTATATATATAATCTATGTAACTACATAGCATACACAGAGATTCATTATGGAGAATTTTAAGTCTATATGGAATACCATCTAAAATTGTCAACATCATTAAGGACTTCTACAATGGATATGTTTGTGCAGTCAATACAGAAAAAGGGATGAAGGAATGGTTCCAGATTGAAACAGGTGTGAAACAAGGATGTATACTGTCTCCTTTACTTTTTGGGATTACAATAGACTTCATAATGAAAAAATGCTGCACAGGCAACACAGGTATTGACTGGGTACATGGGACCCAAATAGAAGATCTTGATTTTGCTGATGACATAACTCTTATCAGTAACAATGTGAATTCCATGCAAGAAAAAACAAATAGCCTGTCTTCACTGGCTAGCAAAATAGGACTTGAAATTAACAAGGACAAAACAAAAATAATGAAAATTCCTCTTAATCAAAATGGAAAAATACACATAGAAGGGACAGATATTGAAGAAGTCAATCACTTTGCATACCTTGGCAGCTACACAGACCAGGATGGTGACACTAGAAAGGAAGTTTGAATCAGAATTGCAAAAGCAGCATCGATCTTCAAGAACCTTGAGAACATATGGAATTCAAAAGTTATAAGCACAAAAACCAAGTTAAGACTACTCAACTCAAATGTAATATCCACCCAAGCTATCAAGTGGAACACAACAGGCCAAAGAAAAAGAAGCAGACCGCGTGAAACTCTGAAGAACTCATTATTAAGAGAGGCTAAATTAACAGGCATAAAATCCCTTGATGAGGTTGAAAGACTCGCTGAAGACAGGAAAAATTGGCAAACTACTCTGCGAGCCCTATGTGACGTTTAACGACACGGGAAGGATATAAGATAAGAATCTATGTAACTAAGCAATCAGTTGGCTTACATTATATGTCTTTCTATCTTTCATCCCCTTATGTGTGTCTTTTTATATACATGCAAGCATTTGCCACTTTATGCCTGCCTCTCAACTTGCATATCCGTGATACACATCAAGGAAGTAATTCTGGGTTTTGTATTGTTGCTCATTCTTGAAAGTTTATGCTCTTGGCTGTTTTTTTTTTTTTCATTTGAGTAACTTCTGTTTGCCCAGCTGTCCTGCACGGTTATTTGTTCGCTCACATTTCAATGATCCACCTTTATGTATATTTTTCTCTGTGTTAAGTTTCTTTATGCAATGCCATTTATGTATATATGTCTTTTAACTGTCTATAACAGCATCGATATACCTGTCTACATCACCTTCAGTCTTATTGTCTTTCTGTCACATTGTCAGTCTATATATACTTGCATTATACTGTCCGTCTATATGTACTTGCATTATACTGTCAGTCTATATATACTTGTATTATACTGTCAGTCTATATCTATTTGTATTATACTGTCAGTCTGACTTTCTGTCTTAACATCTGTCTGCATGTTGTGCAGTCATGTGGTCAGTTTCTTCTTGTCAATCAACATAACACAGTCTTCCTATCATACTACCAGTTTGTCTTTTTAACTATTGTCAGTCAATTATCTTACGAATGTCTGCTTGCAGATTAAACATGGTGTTTATAGGATACACTTTTTTGTAGCTGAAAAAAACTGGACTTATCAATGAATACCTCATAAATGCAGTTGGATCCCATAATAAATGTGAAAAGAAAAGCAGAAAAGATGAAAAATGAAGCACATAGGTCATTTATCATCTTGCATGGATCTGAAAAACAAAAAGAATGCAGAATGATGCAGAAGTATTGACATGCGTTAAACTAAGAGAGAAGATTATGAAGTTATTGACATGTGTTAAACTAAGAGAGAAGATTATGAAGTTATTGACCAGTATATAAAGATTTTGAAAACCAATAAATATTATTAGAGAATATTTGGACGAAAAATGGCATGGAGTAACTGATTAACAATAAAGACAAAGATTTTGATCTCCCACACTTGTATGCTTAGCACACTTTTGTACCTCCAAGATACAGAAGAGTGATAAGCTTCTATCTCTCATGACATCATCGGGCAGAAAACACTAAAATGGTATGGAGGACTAATTGCAAGAGTAATGACAACCTGCAATTCTAAAGAGAGCACTGTTGAGAGAGGCTAAATTAGCAGGCATAAAATCCCTTGACAAGGGTACTTTTAATGGCACTGGAAGGATGTGAGGTGTAAGATGACATCAATAGACCCAAATAAATGCTAACATGGTGATTTTCCAGGATATCTGAAGGTATACAGGAGAGATTTATACATCAGCCAAGATGACAGGGCATACCTGTTGTGAGATAATACCTTACGGTAGAAGTGCTCTGCACAGGAACACTGCATTATTTCAGAGGATGAAGATCAAAATGAAAAACAAGACACAGTCATAAAGGATGGCAAATATTCTTCTTTAACTCTGGTAGATCATGCCAGCAGAAAAGATCCAAACAATTTAAGGATGAGTCGTGAGCAACAGATACCTGACAAAGGAAAGAAGAAGAGGGAGGCCACAGACAATGTGGAGAAAAACTTAGTTAAGCTGGACAGCACGCAGTTCAGCTGAGGCTGGCTGTACATCATGGAAGCTGCAGAGAATTCGTAATAGCCTTGAATGACGACACAGAGAATCCCGGACAGTGAGTGTGAAGTTTATCAGCATTCAAAACATGGTTGGAGATAAATGGTAATCAAATATTGATGGAATCAGCTGACATATTCCATAAACAGCTGGCATTTACTGCTTCAATATCTTCTATAATGAAGAGGGTCATATTGATTGATTAATTATAGCCATGTGTGTACCCTTGTATTATGAATACAATGTTAATAATGATTCTCTAGTTAACTTTGAATGTACTTGAAGTTACTGTTAATAATGAGTTCAGATTTTGACCCGTGGTAGTGGGCTGTGTTGTATGACCAGCAAAGAAGGTAAGAGTTAATGTGGTCATCTTCACGATGGAGTTTTCATAGAAACCAGAAATGCTGTTCAGTATTAGGGGACACTACCGCTGTATACACAGCATGATATAAGGAAGGCCATAAGAATCAGATAGCACCAATTATTCATCCTCCTCACCATTTCTGGGCAGAAGAGAAACAATTCAGTTCCATGGTATTTAGATGAAGAACAAAGACTTATTTTAATGTGTTGCAAATATCACAAAATGAAAAGTATTTAAAACCATTTTTAAAAAGACAAAATTCCTTAAACTTTTTGTAAGAAATTGGAACTGATAACATGACAGTAATTGGAAAATTTAATGGGAAAAGAAAAAGAGGGAGACTGAGAAAAGTATCTAATCAGGCCAACCAAGTGGTATAGCAAAAGAAAAAAAGGACACCACAAAATGGAGAATTGTAGGTCACCAACAACTACTGGCACATCATATGAAAAATAAACTACTGGTAATGTCTGTAAACAATCAGAGGTTCCCAAACAAGCTATCAAGTGGAGCACAACAGACCAAAGAAAAAGAGGTCGAAAACGTGAAACTCTAAAGAGGACATTGTTAAGAGAGGCCAGTTCAGTGGGCATGACATCCCTTGATGAGATTGAGAAACTCACAGAGGACAGGAAATGTTGGTGAACTACCATGTGGGCCCTATGTGATGTTTAGCGGCACGGGAAGGATGTAAGATGTAATGTCAGTAATCTTGATTATTATTTTGTTTCTAGAAAAAAAAAGTTTAATGCAAACATTTTACAATATATTCATTCTAGTATCAGGTTGGATATTTAGTTAAAAACTTGTAAACTTGGTTTTCAGTGCTGGATGTTAGTCAAAAATAGTAGACTTCGCTTCTAGTATTTTAAATAATTTTGGATGTTAATAAAACTAATAGGTTTTAAGCGTTTTAATAATTGTCAGTTGTCATCAATTTAGTTTTCTTTGCATTAAGATAGAGTTTTTGCTCTTCGCTGTTCTTACGGACTGATATAATTAGTTTTTCCATTCCTTTTTGTGTTGTGGACAGTAATACTGTGTCATCAGCATATCTAATCTCTGGTATTTCATAACCTCCAATTGTTATGGCATCGTAATATTCTTTGTCTACATCTTCTCTAACATTCCTCATTATATTTTCAGTATACAAGTTAAATAAGTAAGGCGACAATATGCACCCCTGACGGACCCTTTGTTTTATGTCAAACCAAGTTGTTGTTTCACCATTTATTCTTACTGCTGCTTGTTGGTCTAAATACAGCAATGATGTTAATTGTATCAAATGTGTTGGAAATCCCATTTTTTCCATTATTTCCCAAAGTTTCTGGTGTTGTACACAATCAAATGCCTTTGAGTAGTCTATAAAAGATAAATATAGATTCACATTGAACTCTCTGCATTTCTCTATTATTAATCTTATATTGAATATATGATCTTTTGATCCTCTTCCTTGCCTGAAACCAGCTTGGACTGTATTGACTTCTTCTATTTTCTTTCGAAGTCTACCCATTATGATCTTGTATGATTTCTAAAAACCAAACCAAGAAACAACTCTTACCTTTTGTACCAGGAGAAATTAGACACTTGATGGGAAAAAAAAAACCATGATTAGAACAGGTGTCAGTAAACTGTAAGGTCACAGATTCTGTGGCTTATCTCTAATGTGTACACACAAACACACACATACATAATTTAAATAGTAATCTAATCACTGAAAATGATTAAAGACAAACTGGCTGCTTTTATGTTTATGTAGTGATTCCAAATGTTTGAGCACATGTAGGAGATTGTGAAACTTTGTGATAATTTAAGGAAAAAAAGTCAGAATAAGAAAGTTCTGATCTTTTCAACAACTTAAAGGTTCTTATGAAACTGCAACACAAGAAAAATTAATCTCATTGGTTTATTTAATTTTTATTTTAGGGACTTTCTCTTATTATTTAGGGAGTCTGTAGTAGTTTCAGAGTTTTATGCACATATATACATGCAAATGAACATAATTATATCATTTCTCTGCATAGTTTCCCTGCAGGGTGATGCGATTTTTTTATCTTTTCACTAGCTTCTTCATTCGTTTCACAAAGCTTTTTCAGTTGCTCCTGAATCCAGGTCTGCACCACTTCATTAAGTTCATCCTCAGAAGTGAACCTGTGATCACGTAGAGCCTCTTTAAGTGGACTAAGGACACAATAAAATGCCAAATCAGGGTCGTAAGTTGAATTGCCTCCACTATTGTGACTACTATATGAGGACGTGAGTTGTGGAGGTACAGGAAAACTCTTAGCAGCACCACTCCTCATCTTTGGCGGCAAAGTACAGGTTTCAGTTTCTCTCTAAGCAAGGTGTAGTATGTTACACTGGTCATTGTTTGGTTATGTTCCAGAAAATGCACCAGAATAGGACCATTCATATTCCAAAAGGTCAGCATGATTTTTCACTACACTTCAGGAACTGAGTCACAAACCTTCAATGCATTTCTGTGCATTACTTTTACAGTACCCCACATCTTCATGCACTTCTGTGCATTACTTTACAGTACCCCACATCTTCATGCACTTCTGTGCATTACTTTACAGTACCCCACATCTTCATGCACTTCTGTGCATTACTTTACAGTACCCCACATCTTCATGCACTTCTGTGCATTACTTTACAGTACCCCACATCTTCATGCACTTCTGTGCATTACTTTTACAGTACCCCACATCTTCATGCACTTCTGTGCATTACTTTACAGTATCCCACATCTTCATGTACTTCTGTGCACTACTTTACAGTACATCTTCATGCACTTCTGTGCATTACTTTACAGTACATCTTCATGCACTTCTGTGCATTACTTTACCCCACATCTTCATGCATTTCTGTGCATTACTTTACCCCACATCTTCATGCACTTCTGTGCATACTTTACCCCACATCTTCATGCACTTCTGTGCATACTTAACCCCACATCTTCATGCACTTCTGTGCATTACTTTACAGTACCCCACATCTTCATGCACTTCTGTGCATTACTTTACAGTACCCCACATCTTCATGCAATATGGCATATGCAGATTGCAGTAGTGTCTATGTTTATTTGACCTTGGGTTCAACTAGACTAAGGGCAGAGTGCTGTGCTGTGAACTATCCATTGTCCATTGCAAATGCATTATGTCAACCTATGTCCATTGTAGTTACCACATAATTTTCAAATTGCCTTTACTTTGGATTTTGTGCACGCACAAACGCATGCATGCAAAACTGTCAACTCTAAGAAGGAAGACAAAAGTAAAAAATCCTGCAGCATATCAGGTCTGTGTACACAATTAAAGAGGTTCACTTCAAGATTTGGATGCCAGCTCTCAGTCTCAATGCAACCGTTTTGTTTTTTTTCCACTAACAAATGTGTCCTGTACCAATTTTGAGTTGGATTCTTTGCAGGGGAAATGGCTAAAATCCAGTCAGTTTGTTTGGATTATCTCTCTTTTTTTTCTGAAGTGCTCTTAGTTTAAAATTTTATATAATGGCTCTTTTCATCTTATAAGATGGTTTTTAAATATGTAGACGTGAGCTGCTTGTGAAAGTTTCTGACAATCATTTTGATGCCACAATTACTTGGATGACACAGTCATCTACATTAACAGCAAACTTTGTTTCTATTTACTTGCTTGTCTTCTATCTTGATCAGACTACAAGCTGGTGTCCCTTACAGCCGATGCTGTGAAGGTGTTACGGCACAGCATCAAGTCGGAGTGGAAGCGGGTTATTGCAGTTATTTTTTTTTCAGTCCCAAAGTGCAGCTAAAAAGCAGGGGGTGTGCAATGCCTCTTTAGAAGACTCCACCACCAATGAGGACTATGGCAATCCCTGCCCCATTAGCTAGGCCTCTTACTGGGTGTACCAACAAAGGTGTGGGACAAAGTCTTGTTCAGCTATGGTTCACTAACCCTGACACAACCATGTCAGTTATGGATTGCTGATTGCCTTATCGGACAATGTACTTGATGGAATAATGCAGTACACTGTCAAGTGCTGGTGGCTTTTATACTATATATAATATATATATATATAAGTATATACTATATAATATATATGTTAGACAAGATGTAGACAAAGAATATGATGATGCCATAACAATTGGAGGTTATGAAATATCGGAGATTAGATGTACTGATGACACAGTATTACTGTCCACAACACAAAAAGGAATGGAAAAACTAATTATGTCAGTCTGTAAGAACAGCAGAGAGCAAAACCTCTATCTTAATCTGAAGAAAACTAAACTGATGACAACTGACAAAACAAACAAGGCAGCTGAAATATGTATCAATGAGGAAAAACTGGAAGAAGTGGAGAGTTTTGAATATCTTGGATCACTACTAACTAATAATGGAGATACAAATAGGAAATTAAAAGGAGGACATCTATCGCGCTTCAGAAAGTAAAACAACTAAAGAATCTGTGGAGAGGAACAGACAGAACTACAATAATAAGATTTTTAAGGGCATGCATCTTTCCCATCGCAACATATGCCTGTGAGACCTGGACATTTAACAAAACAGCTGAGAAACACATAAATGCCTTTGAATGTAAATGCTACAGAGGAGTTCTTCAAATATCATGGTCGCAAAAAAAAGAACAAATATATTCATATTACAAGAACTTAATATTGAAGAAGGCTGGCTAGTAAAGAGGATTAAACAGAGAAAACTTAAAATATTTTGGACACATTAAACGTCATGATAATCTAGAGAAGACCATCTTAGAAGGGTACATAATGGGAAAAAGAAAGAGAGGAAGACCAAGGCGAATATGGCTGCAAGACATCGTTCATCATCATCATCAGGTGCCATGCCAAATGGCATTGGCCATTATGCTTCTCCAGAGTACACGATCCTTCATGCAGGCCATTAGCTCAGTTGATCTCCTCTCACATCATCCCATCAGACTGTCCAGTATCATTTCTCTTGGTCTTCCTCTTGATCTTCTTCCTTCTATTTTTCTTGTTGTTATAAAATTTTCAATGCCCTCTCTTCTCATTGCATGTCCTATGAATGTACACTGTCTCTCTCTTATTTTTTTGACAAGATTTTTTGTCTCTCCAGCTCTTCTCATACATTCCTCATTAGTTATTTTTGCTGTCTGGGAATTCGCAACATTCTTCTAATAAACCACATTTCTGCTTCCAACAATTTTTGTGCAAACCTGCCTATTGTCCATGATTCACTTTCATATAACAAATTAGGTTCAATATAGCATTTTAGGACTTATTTTCTAACATTCATTGATAAGGATGTGTTGCATAATATGTTTCTCATTCTCTGAAATGCAGTCTTTGCTTGGCCTATTCTGTTCCTAATTTCTGTTCTGCATTTCCCACCTAAAGTTATTACTGCTCCAAGGTATTTGAATTTCTGCACCTGACTTAGAATAGTTTTGTTTAATTTTATACTGCATGCTGGTGGATTCTGTTTCTTAGATATAACCATAGTCTATGTCTTTTTGATGTTCAAAGTAAGGCCTTTCTGTTCACTTCCTTTAGCGACTTTATCCAAGAGATTTTGCAGGTCTTGTTGGTTCTCAGCTATCAGTGCTGTGTCGTCAGCATACCGAAGGTTGTTAATATTGTATCCTCCAATTTTTATGCCTGGTTCTGTGACAATTGTTCTTAGAATATTCTTGCTGTACAGAGAAAAAAGGTCTGGAGATAGTGCACATCCTTGTCGCACCCCTTGTTTTATAGGTTGATATTTTCCAGTTCTATTTTCAACTCGAATTGCTACTTCTTGCTGCCAGTATAGATGTTTTACAATCCTCAAATCTTTGGCGTCCATAATGATGTCTTCAAGCATTTTAATATAGTACTCTAGGTACCTTACATTGCCAACATTTACTAACAGTTACAACAGTACTCTAGGTACCTCACACCTCCACCATTTACTAACTGTTACAACAGTACTCTAGGTACCTCACACCTCCACCATTTACTAACAGTTACAACAGTACTCTAGGTACCTCACACCTCCACCATTTACTAACAGTTACAACAGCACTCTAGGTACCTCACACCTCCACCATTTACTAACAGTTACAACAGTACTCTAGGTACCTCACACCTCCACCATTTACTAACTGTTACAACAGTACTCTAGGTACCTCACACCTCCACCATTTATTTACAGCTACAACAGTACTCTAGATAATGTTTTATCTTTTAATAATATTTTTTTAAAAATGCTTTTCAGTTTAATTACAAAAGACTCCATTGTCAAAATTTATCAGTAACAATTCTGTAAACTTCTGCAAAATTACTGAGACAATCAAGAACATCTTAAATAATGTTACAACAAAAACTCTCAAACATAAAAACACCTCTAGAAGTAATACACTTTCCCACAATTTTATCGCTCACACATTTCATCTCTGCACAGAACATAACATAAATCATCATCAACTCTTGCTCAGTGAACAGTTTCTAACGGGCCTCCCATCAACTCTCAACTATTAACAATATTTACTCTCACACACAAGCACGTGCACACCTTCATTTCACTCCGATCAAATCCCCCTTCATTAATATCCACAGATTATTTCTCAAGCCTCCATTAAATCCACAGCCTTTCTTTGCCTCTAAAATATCTCAGATCAGAAGACTCGTTTCACAATCAAAGAATCCATTTACTTCAACAATTTCTCATCCACTTCTAAAATTGTTACTCCAAAAGAGCACCAAGATAAGGACAGCCAACAGCAGCTAGCGGTCTCTTGTTCATCCATTTCCTCTACTGATGCCTCTTTTAATTTACATAACAGAATTCACACATTTCTCAAAAATTCACTTTAATTTACAATCATTTGTTAACCACAATCACATTCACAAAATAAACTTTAAATACTCTCAATGAAAATATTTTAATATCCAAATACAGAAACACTTATACCATTCACGAAATGACCACTCCAAAGCTCACTCTTTTTTTTTCACCTCAACACATTAACCTTGTGAATCTAAACACTTCCCCCTCCTATGGTTCACTACTGTACACAGAACACCAGCTCCTTCTGATCAACATAAAGTGATCAGTAAACTAGAATGATCAGTCCAGAACAACACAGCCTTTGATCAGGCATTCGTGGAAGCCAAAGGGTTAAACAGTTCAATATTTATGCAGCCTGGCTGGCACACGCACCCACTCAGAGCAAAATATGGAATACTACTCAACTATCAGCACTGACACTCTTCTATAACCAATTCTCAATGTTGAGTTTTTTGTGTGGCTGGCTAGTGTCTCTAGCCAGGTTCTAATGAGTATTTGCACTTGATATACATGAAAGTGACTACAGAACACTTGCTCACAATGATGAAACCTGCAAAATATAAAAACACAAACATTTTAGTCTGTGTGTGAGCACATGCGAGCGCTGGGGAGGAAGAGAGGGAGAGAATTAGAAAGAGACCAGAGGCCAAATATTAAATTTTTGTGTGTTTATTTGGAGGAGTACGGTAAAGTGAAAGATTACAACTGAAAAAAATGAGATAAGAAAATGGATAAATACAGGATGAAAGAGGACCAAAAGGCAAAAAATGGAAGGGATTTTTTCAAAGTGAGAGTAAGAGATATGCAGATCTGGAGACAGACATGGGAGAAACAGAAGTATGAAGTGTGGTGGATGTGATGCTGGATGGGAGTAACTTGGGTGAGAGAAAAATAAATGAATAAAAAAAAAAAAAAAACAAGAAATTCAGAGACAGTAAGAAATATGAGAGAAGTGTTACAAAACGAAAAGGCGGAGAAAACAGAAAACAAAAATAGGAGGGAAAAAAATATATAAAAGAAAATAGAAAGAAGGTAAAACAAAGAGAGAAGCAAAAGGAAGAAACAGTTTATAGGAGACAACAGAACAGAAAGAAAAGCAATAAAGGAGTGAAGGAAGGAAGAATGATAAAATGGAGAAAGGGAAGGAATAGTTTAGCAAAAAAAAATAGCAGAACAGAAATAAAAGAAACAGAGGTGTGAGAGAATGAAGAATGGTGATGAGAGAATAAAAAGATCTGAAGCCAAGTAAGAGGAAACCAAACAGTGATCAGCGAAATTAGAGCACAAATGACTAACAGGAAAGAGAAAGTCCAGAACAAACAATGCTGTTTATATTGTGCACACACAAACCTACCTCCACTTTCAAGCTAATACACTTCAGTCATACAGCTCTCAGACGTCCACAGCCACATCTGAGTGATGGAGTTTTAAGTTTGCCAGTGTCTGCTCTACAGTTTCCATGGAGTAGCGGCAGTTGGAGGACTTGCAGGCACAGGTAAATTGCTTGTGCTTGATTAGCCAGAACTTCTCACCATAGTCATATCTGAGAGATAAGAAAGTGGGGGAATAAGACTGTAGTCTGTGATGGCTGAGTTGTGCTTGCTTGCAGCTCTTTTCTCACTTCCCCGTCCCCTGATACAACACTCAAAAGAGTTCATGCAATGGCCTGCTTTTTTTTCTACTGATCTCCTCGGAACTGTGAATACTGGTTCTCTGCAGCTGACACTGAGAAAGGCGCTGAATTTGACGACACCTTCACTGAAGACAGAGCGCGGCCAAAACATGAACCAGCCTCTGCGACCATGGGGACCGTGATAAGCCCTACCTGATCACCCCAGCTGAAAAGCCACATCAGCCTGTTATTAGGAATGAAACAAAGAGATGGGGCAAGTTCTTTTCCAGCTATGGATTGCTAGCCCCATAAACTGTGCCAATGCTCAAGTAGTCATCTTTGCTTTCTAGTCATTTGCACAAAAAGTAATTTATTCACCGTATCAGACTGTATTCACCTTTATTCTGTGACTACCAAACAAAGCAACACCTATGACACATAAACACTTTTTTTTTTTGTTACCAAAAATTGCCACCATAAACTTCTGCTGAGAAATGATACACTGCCTGTCTCTGCCATTTATAGCAGTTTAAAATTTTGAACTCCAACTACAGAACAAAGCCATTTGGTTGTAGTTATTTTATTTTTAACTTGTTTAAACAGCCATTTAAATGACTCATGGAAAGCTAATTGTTAATACAAGTTCAATCACTCACCCTAATTCTTCACGTCATAACTCATGGAAATTTAATAGTTAATATAGGTGCCATCGCTCACCCCAATTCATTACGTCTTAACTCTTCCCGTGCTGGAGGAAGAAACACGGACGTGTTCTGGAGTGCGAGAGTAAAAACGCAGGTCTTGGTCTGTAAGGGGGTCTAGTTGTAAAATGTAATGGAAAACAGTATTTCCATGTACTTCCGTATACTTAATATGTTTCAAAGTATAGCTAAATGAATGAAATTTCATAAATGCAGAATTTTTTAGGAAAAAAGAAGTACTGTGATGTTTTTAGACACTGATTGTGGCCAGCTCACCATCGGCTAGGTCTAGATCTGCGCTACTTACCACTACTTACCATCTGAGATGTGTAGATCTACTTGTCGATCTCGTATTGTGATTCCGTATTGCATTCTCGCTGAATAAATGTCTGAACTAACCTCCTAACTACTTCTCCAGTCGTCTAAATATGTCTAGATCTACTTAGAAAACATTCAAGAGCAGTGGGGTGGCCATAGGCTATGTCCATACCCCTATCTACATCATCAAAAATTGAAAAATTTCCATGCTTCTCGTCCTTTTTCTCGCTTGGCATCGCTCGTAACTAGGCACTCTTTCGCCATTTTGAAAGTGTCACCGGAATTGCGGACGAAATATGTACAATCTAAATGTTACACCGCTTGTTTTAATGAAACAAACAATTGTCACTATAATGACCATAAGGCAGCTTCGGGACACCGGAAGTGTCACTATATTGACCAAACGCACGGAAAGAGTTAACTCTTGGAAGACTAGTAGTCAATGCGAGTTCCATCACTCACCCTAATTCTTCACATCATAACGCATGGAAAGCTAATAGTTAATACAAGTTCCATCACTCACCCTAATTCTTCATATGCCTTGATATCCCTACATGAAAAAAGACATATTCGTGGGAAGCGTAGATCCTGGTGTTCGACAAACACTTTAACGGGTGCTAAGTTTGGCTCACACTGGTGGTTGATAAAACGGCTGATATTACCATACATTCTAGCATCAATGCAGTACAGATCACCATCCTATATTAAAAGAAACAGCAAAAATTTATAAAAGTTTCCTTGAGAATACAAGATTCTAGAATCCAAAATCAAACTGAATAATTTATTTTATACCTGTTACCAATTTATTTTTAGCATGCAAATTATATCAGATATAAAGGTACGTTTCATGTGCACATGATCTGAATGCCAGCTATCTGCCATACTGAACACGTGAGAGACTCTGAAAGACCGATGGTTATTCACTGGGCCATTTAAATAGGCTTTACATTTGTATTTACTGATGATTTTTAGTTAAGAAAGTATACTTTTGCATTTTGATTTGTGGTTAATTAAGTACATCTTAATGTCCATATTCAGTGTTTGGAAAGTCTCCTTTAATATCTAAATTCATAGTTGGGATATTATTCCTCAGTGCCCAGCTTCATTAAAAAAAATACTAAAAAGGTAAAATCCATGTCTCAATGCCATCAAGGAGCAATTGGGGATACAGTGCTAGGGCCATATTTCCAAAACTACTGGCACATGAAAGTGTGATACATGGTCAGTATAAAACCTGGCCACATTTACCTCCCCAGATTTCTCTGGTACCCATTTTTAGAGGCTGGATGGACCCTGGAGCCTTTTTAGTGTGGTGGTACCAGGGGAAAAAAATACCCACTTCTAGGACTTGGAACTCAGTACCACCAACTAGATTAATCATTCATTCATTTACATGTCCCTTGCAGAACTTTGCCTCCCTAACAGCACTCCTGTAGGCCTCTCGGTTGTGAGCAAGATGGCCTGCTGCTGATGCATCCATGTGCAGATCATCAACGATGTCTTGCAGCCATCTTCGCCTTGGTCTTCCTCTCTTTCTTTTTTCCCATTATGTACCCTTCCAAGAGTTTTCTCTAGATTACCATGATGTTTAATGTGTCCGAAATATTTACATTTTCTCTCTTTAATCCTCTTTACTAGATTTATAGCTGGGACAATTAAGGAAGATTTAGAACTGGGGAAAGTATATATTAACATCCACATTTAAAGCACTAGAAGCTATACCTTTGTATCCAGATCAAAAAGATATGAGTCATCAGCTCTTCTCTCAGCATCAGAATCAGAAACCAGCTCACCAACGTACCTGCAAGAAAGCAAAGTTTAAACTTCCAGCAAGTTCTCTATCACATTTCCAAACCAGCCTTGTAATCATTAGTATCTATATTAGCTTGACAAACACTTTTTTACATGGCAGCGCCTACTGTTTACACATCAATAAGATCTCAGAACTAGACTTTTCGTAAAAGCTGCCACATTGATATAACTACAGAATTTACAGTTAAAACAAGAAACTCTCATACAGCAAAGCAATATCATCCACACAGCTACCTAGATCATCAGAGAAATATCCTCTACCATGCATTTAAGCCTTATAAAACTCTATATTGTTCTCTACTTTGATGTTTTATGTTTTATAAACTCTACTTTTGTGGGCCTCACCGTTATATAAACTGCACACACACACACCCCCCCCCCCAAATTCTACTTTCCTGTTCTTCTCTGTCACACAAACTCTACTTTTCTGTTCTTCTCCATCACACAAATTCTACTTTTCTGTTCTTCTCTGTCACACAACTCTACTTTCACATGACTGATGGACATGAAAATAACTCTGATGGACATGAAAACAACTCTGATGGACATGAAAACAACTCTGATGGACATGAAAACATGGACAAACAACCATACTTCTTCCTGAAAAAAAAAAGATAAAAAGGGTAACTACTAATTAGGAAAACTGAACGAGGCCAGCTCTTTGCAACCTTTGGTCCTGTTGGGTCTTTCTAAAAGTTGCAAGTATTCTTTATTTCTAAAAACAAAACGAAAATCACAGATCAATCACAAACCATGATCAGTGTTTATCTAGTCATATTTTTCTCCTCTCTCCTTTCTCAAGTCCCTGCAAATGAGAGAGATTTACAGTTTCGACTTACTCGCATACGAAGGTCCCCCTCGGTATATCCATTAGTGTTCTCACACCCCATCCTTTGTCAGCAGTTCGGAACATATGAAGTCTACAACTGTAGATAATATGTACAGAAACAGTAAATACATGTGAAGTAACCACATCACCTCAGCAAATCTGTTTGCTATTATCAATTCTTGCGCCAAGAAGCATATCAAAACACAGAGGCAGCCAGGAGATATGACGCTAGCGTCCATATTTTCCTTGATTAGTCAGCAGATGACAAGGTGATGGTGTTCAGCAAATGCCTGGCCACCTTTCCATCTCCCACCCCAGGAACCAGCTGTGTAACTGGAGCGCCTCCAGCCAGACTTTAGCTGTGATCATGCTAGGATTTTTAAAAATTCAGTACAGCCGTACTTGTCTTTCACCTTGCATTAAGCACTCTGTACTCTTCAAAATACTGGGTTTTTAAAATTTCAATACAACATTCAGTACTTTATACACCTTTTTTTGTTCTAAGCTGTAAAATTAAGTGTTTCATAAACATCAGCAGAAAGTAAATGTCCATGTGAATTTTTCTTGCAGCAAGAACTGATCTTTACAAAATAGTTCACATGGTGAACCAAAGTCAAAACAAGTTAATTCTCCCCCATGCAAATTGAACATCACCATCCTACTGGCCTGGTTATCCTCCAAACAATTTCCCTGGTTGTTTTTTGCTATGTTTTTAAAAATATGAATCAGTTATGGTAACTGAAAACCTCCAAAAGATTCAGTTTTGCTATTTTTTAACCAGTAATACACTACTATTAGAAAATAACTAAAGAAATAGACAAGAAATTGGACTATTTTGAAAACAAATGCCTAAGAAAATACTTGGCATCAAGTGGAACGAATTCAAGAACAATGCAGAGATAAGACAGATGACTGAACAACAACCAGTCTCACGGGTGATCAGGAAAAGGAGATGGACATATGTTGGTCACTTGATGAGAAGAAATGATCAGAGAATCCCAAAACAAGCTATCAAGTGGAACACAACAGGCCAAAGAAAAAGAGGCAGACCGCGTGCAACTCTGAAGAGGACATTGTTAAGAGAGGCCAAATTGACAAGCATAAAATCCCTTGATGAGGTTGAAAGACTCGCCGAAGACAGGAAAAATTGGCGAATTGCAAGCCCTATGTGACGTTTAACGGCACGGGAAGGATATAAGATAAGAATACACTTGTAACTGCCAGTTAACGTGATTACTGCTTAAACCACTGACCTCCACGTGAAAGGCGAGTGCACTGGCTGTAGTTGTCCAGTAGCACATTAGACCTGGAAAACCTCATTCAATTCAATCAACAGTCTACTTTTCCATTTCCTATCTTGCCTTTCAATCACTACAGCTAAATTTGAAAAGATTTATCTCAATGTGCTTTACATCTTGTCTTCTTTTCTCCCTGCAAAGTAGTCACATGCTTGTATTGGTTGACCCTTTGATTTCCTACAGCTGTTTCTTTCTGTCATGATCTTCTTTCTCAGCCATGCTCTGCTAATCTTACTATTTATGATGTTCAATTTTTCATTATGTGTCCAATGAGTATTGATTACAAGATGCAAGGGTAAACTAACACGCAACAGCAAATAAAGGGATATAACTAATGAAAATATATGAAGACTTTCTGACATGTTCTCTAGTCTTTTCATATATTTTATTAATGGTTACATCCCTTCATCTTATTTTACTTTTTTTTTTTTTGACTCATATAAGTAGATTGTGGGAAGTCATTAAGAAATGAACTTACCTAACTCCATTCTGTACCACTCTGTTTTTACAATTCATCCAGCATCGACAGGCTCTGTTACATTCAAACACAAGCGGTGGATTGTGGAAATCTATTTCTTCCAACAGGCGTCCCCCCTAGAAAACAATAAAAATAAACATGAAACCAAGATAAGAGACAAGAATGTGTACATGATTATCTGTCTCCGTGTACCAGGAGTCTGATTATCAACAATCATCTTGTGCTGTCTCTACAGTCCATTCCTGATGAAATACTTTGACAAGCTGGTTCTTACATCTCTTAATCTTATTCCTTGAAAATATCAAATCATATCAGCTTTGAAACATATTTAGTACAAGCTGGGCACATAAAACTAGCTCCAAAAACAGCATACAATTTTCATGTTATCTTACTGATGCAGAAAGAATGGAAGGTAACAGACAAACAAAAAATTATGCATGCACAAGAGATGAGGGAAACAAGATCAAGAGGGTACACCAAGACAGAGATGGAAAGACAACATAGAAGAAGATATAAAAGAAACTGGTGTCACCAACTGGAGAGAGAAGATTAGGAACAGAGAGGAATGGAAGCAAACTTTATCTGCAGCAATGAGCCTTAATGGCTCGGAAAGACGAACAACAACAATTATTGACGGCCTGTTGCTGTGCAAGTTGGGGCCAGTTTTACGTGCATCACTTTGTAGAATGAGCCATTTTTCATGAGAAGAAAGAGAACAAAGAAGTACAACATCATCACATGAAATAAAAAAAAAGAAAAATAATACAATAAATAAGAAGCAGGCAATTTCTTCTGGCCATATCAAGAGGTACAATGCTATAATGAAAACCATATCTGTGGGTAAAGATATAAAGTGAGACAGAAAACCATATCCGTGGGTAAAGATATAAAGTGAGACAGAAAACCATATCTGTGGATAAAGATATAAAGTGAGACAGAAAAAAATTTCCTTGGGTAAAGATATAAAGTGAGACAGAAAACCATATTTGTAGGTAAAGATTGAGACAGAAAAACATTTCCTTGGGTAAAGATATAAAGTGAGACAGAAAACCATATTTGTAGGTAAAGATATAAAGTGAGACAGAAAAACATTTCCTTGGGTAAAGATATAAAGTGAGACAGAAAACCATATCTGTGGGTAAAGATATAAAGTGAGACAGAAAAACATTTCCTTGGGTAAAGATATAAAGTGAGACAGAAAACCATATCTGTGGGTAAAGATATAAAGTGAGACAGAAAAACATTTCCTTGGGTAAAGATATAAAGTGAGACAGAAAACCATATCCGTGGGTAAAGTGAGACAGAAAACCATATCTGTGGGTAAAGATATAAAGTGAGACAGAAAACCATATCCGTGGGTAAAGATATAAAGTGAGACAGAAAACCATATCTGTGGGTAAAGATATAAAGTGAGACAGAAAACCATATCCGTGGGTAAAGATATAAAGTGAGACAGAAAACCATATCTGTGGGTAAAGATATAAAGTGAGACAGAAAACCATATCCGTGGGTAAAGATATAAAGTGAGACAGAAAACCATATCCGTGGGTAAAGATATAAAGTGAGACAGAAAACCATATCTGTGGGTAAAGATATAAAGTGAGACAGAAAACCATATCTGTGGGTAAAGATATAAAGTGAGACAGAAAACCATATCTGTGGGTAAAGATATAAAGTGAGACAGAAAACCATATCTGTGGGTAAAGATATAAAGTGAGACAGAAAACCATATCTGTGGGTAAAGATATAAAGTGAGACAGAAAACCATATCCGTGGGTAAAGATAAAGTGAGACAGAAAACCATATCTGTGGGTAAAGATATAAAGTGAGACAGAAAACCATATCCGTGGGTAAAGATATAAAGTGAGACAGAAAACCATATCTGTGGGTAAAGATATAAAGTGAGACAGAAAACCATATCTGTGGGTAAAAATATAAAGTGAGACAGAAAACCATATCTGTGGGTAAAGATATAAAGTGAGACAGAAAACCATATCTGTGGGTAAAGATATAAAGTGAGACAGAAAACCATTTCCTTGGGTAAAGATATAAAGTGAGACAGAAAACCATATCTGTGGGTAAAGATATAAAGTGAGACAGAAAACCATATCTGTGGGTAAAGATATAAGTGAGACAGAAAACCATATCTGTGGGTAAAGATATAAAGTGAGACAGAAAACCATTTCCTTGGGTAAAGATATAAAGTGAGACAGAAAACCATATCTGTGGGTAAAGATATAAAGTGAGACAGAAAACCATATCTGTGGGTAAAGATATAAAGTGAGACAGAAAACCATATCTGTGGGTAAAGATATAAAGTGAGACAGAAAACCATCTCCCTCTCTGAACCTTAAGTGCCCAGGGCACATGGGGCTTCCGCAAGGGTTTTCCACAAATGTCTGTCTTTCGCCTTTTTTTCTGCTCTTGCCCAGGTGAGCCCTCTATTGCTCAACATCCTTTCTGTTGTTCTTCTCCATGTCTCTTTTGGTCTACCCTTACTTCTGCTCCCCTGTGGTGTCCATCTTAGTGCTATTTTTGGTAGTGAGTTGTCAGTCATTCGGAGCACATGTCCCAACCATCGCCAGCATCTTTCCTCAATAATTGTTGTCAGTGGTTTCATCTGCATTTCTGCCAATAAGATGTTATTTCTTATGGTGTTTGGCCAAAATATTTTTTTAATTCTACGTAAACATTTAGTCTGGAAAGAATTCAACTTGTTTTCTATGGTTTTGGTGATTTTCCAGCATTCACTTCCATAGAGTAGTACACTTAGAACATTACTCTTAAATAACCTGATTTTCATATTTATGCTTAGTTTATTTGATTTCCATATATTCTGTAGCATTGCAAAAGCCTGGTTTGCTCTAGTAAGTCTGTTGTTGATGTCCTCTGTGCTGTCTCCATTTTCTACTACTCTGCTGCCAAGGTATACAAATTCGTTGACCTCCTCCACTAACTTGTTATCTACTCTGAGTACATTTCTGTTGTTCACATTTTGCTTCATTAACTTTGTCTTTCCTACGTTGATCTTTAGTCCTATGTTGTTTGCATTCTGGGTTAACTTGTTTATTTTATCTTGCATATCTTTGTGACTGCTTGATAATAGACAAATGTCGTCCGCAAAGTCAAGGTCCTCCAGCACTGTGTCATGGGTCCATTGTAATCCTCTGCGTTTGTCTGATGTTGCCTCCTTCATTAACCAGTCTACGGCCAAGATAAATAATGTTGGTGATAGTACACATCCCTGTTTCACTCCTGTTTGTACCCTAAAGCTGCTGGAGGTATGTTCTCCACAGATAACTTTGCACTGAAAACCCTCGTATAGGGCTTTGATTACATTAACTATTTTATGGGGGAGGCCATGCCATCTTAGGATTTTCCACAGTGCATCTCTGTTGACACTGTCAAAGGCTTTCTCAAAATCTATGAATAATGCATATGTTGTGCTATGCCACTCATTTGCCTGTTCTAATATTTGTCTAAGTACAAATATATGATCTATGCATGATCTTCCTTTCCTAAATCCTGCCTGCTCTTTCCGAAGTTTTTCCTCAAGTGTTGGTACAATTCTGTTGATGATTATTCTGCAAAATACTTTACTAGTGAGTGGCAGTAGGGTAATGCCTCTCCAGTTCCCGCAATCTCTGAGGTCACCCTTCTTTGGTAGTTTTACTATAAGACCAGTTTTCCACCCCTCTGGGGCTTTTTCTAAATCCCAAATTTGTTGTAATATCCGGCAAAGTTGTTTTGGTGTTTCTGTTTCTTCTGCTTTCAACATCTCAGCAGTCACTTCATCTTCACCTGGTGACCTGTCTGATTTTAGCATCTTTATCACCTCTTTTACTTCATTTATTGTTATTGGTCCTGTATTGATGTTTAGTTCCGCTTTTGCTTCAGGTATATCTATTGCTTGTGCTGCTTGTGTTCTGTTTAGTAGGGTGTTAAAGTGTTCCCTCCATCTTTCAATTTTTTCTCTTTCTCCACTGACTAGTTGTCCATTTTGTGTTCTTACTGCACTTTCACATCTTGTATTGAAGTTACCTGTCATCTGCTTTGTGATTTTATATATGGTTTTCATGTCATTTGTATATGCTGCTTTCTCTGCTGTTTCTGCTAAGTTGTCATAATATTGACGTTTATCTTGACGGCATGATTCCTTCACTTCTTTGTCTTTTTGTGCATAATTACTTAAAACTCGTTCTTTAAGCCGTTGTGATTTGGTGTTCAGTAATTTTTTCTTGATTTCTTTTCTTTGCTCTATCTTTTCCCATGTGGTCTCACTTATCCATTCCTCTTTTCTCCTTTTCCGATATCCCAGCACCTCTTTTGCTGTTTCCTGTAGTGTTTTATTGAACTCTAATATGGACATTTCTGCTTCGTCTTGTAGGACACTGAAGCGGTTCTTAAGTATTATTGAGAATTCATTTCTTGTTTGCTGGTCTATCAGTTTTCTTGTATCAAAATGTATCTTTTTGTGTTCTCCGATTCTGGCTTTCCTTAATTTTAGTTTTATTTTTGCTACCAGAAGGTTGTGATCACTTCCTATATCTGCTCCTTTCCTTGCTCGCACATCTTGTAGTGACCGTTTCCACTTGTTGTTTATTAGTATGTGATCGATTTGGTTTTCTGTGGTTTTATCTGGTGACCTCCAAGTCACCTTATGGATGTTTTTGTGTTGGAAAATTGTCCCTCCGATGGTCATCATGTTTTCTTCACAGAAACTGCAGTGTTTCTCCATTTTCATTTATTTCTCCGATTCCTTCTCTTCCCATGATTCTTCTTCTATCTTCATTTCCTTCACCTACTTTTGCATTGAAGTCGCCCAAGATGAGTAGCATATCATGCTTGGGTATTGTTTCTACTGTGGCTTGGAGGCTGTTGTAAAAATCTTCTTTTAATTCCTCTTCAGCTGCTTCTGTTGGTGCATAACAAACTATAATAGACAGCTTCGTGAATCTTGAGTTGAACCGTGCATATAATAATCTCTCATTTATTGGGGTCCATTTCAGCAATGTTCTTGATGCTTCTTTTGTTATAATCAATGCTACTCCTCCTTCATGAAGATCTTCTTTACCTGACCACATTATTGTATCTTCTGTGTGCAGTGTTGTTAATTTCCTTCTGCCTTGTCCTGTCCATCTTGCTTCTTGTATTCCTAGTATGTCTAGTTTGTATCTGTGCATTTCCTTGATGGTTTGTGCTAGTTTTCCAGTCTGGTTTAGTGTTCTTACATTCCAGCTGCCTATTTGCATCTTTTGTTTAGGTTCCAGGAGGTCTGCAGTCGGGCTGGGGACTTCCAGTGGCTGGCTTTCATCCACAACCCTCATGGGCTCAGTTTCCTGATACGCATTTCTCCTTCCACCTGCATTTGCTTTTTCCCTTGCTTCTGTTTCTGTAGCAGTCTGATAGTTTTTTACCAGATAGGGTTGCTGGCCCTATGCTGAACCCTCCTTAGTCGCCTTTTACGATCATGCATGGTAGGGTACAGTGGTCCTATTCTTTGCAGATCCCGGGTACCACACGGGGGCAGAAAACCATATCTGTGGGTAAAGATATAAAGTGAGACAGAAAAAAAAAACTGACAAAGGTGGACGGACAGCATCAGCAAGATATAGACTCTTCCTTTGTAGAGATGGAACAAGATGATGATGATGGTGATACTCTGCTGTTACCAATAACCTCACTGTCATCATCAAAGCCTAACATTTCAGTTCTGAAGCAGTCAGAACAAGGTGAGTACTTACTTTATCATAGCAGCACTTCACACTGCTGTGACTGCATGTACAGGTCACTGAAGAGCAATCACCTGTGCACTGGCAACTCTGCAAGACCAAGAGGCAAATTTCTTAAAGACAGAACATACACACATACGTGCACACGTACAAAAGCTAAAACATTCATTCAGATAGGCCAATGTAAAGGGAGTTTTCTTCCTGAAAATATATGCAACACATATATTTTGACTATCCATTGCTGTATGGGCTTATGACAATGCTATCAACCCTGACCTGTATGTACTTTCAACCTCTCCAGACACAGATCAAAGGACTGATCCCTGAGTTGAAGACATCTCAAACCCAAGTATGGAAGTGGCTACTTGATGTCTTCTAGAGCTAGGTAAGGAAAGACTAACAGGTGCGGTCATGACAACATTATCCCATTATGTGTTGACAGGTCAACAAACACACTGGTCCTACACTATACTCCATTCATGGCTCAATTACATGCAATAGAAACACCTATCTTATTGCATGCATGAGTTTTAGATTCAGTACAGTAAATCTGGCAGCCTGGTTGGCTGAGTGGTTAGGTGCGTGGCCCACTAATCAGGTGGTACCAGGTTCATGTCCCAGCAGTGGGGATTTTTTTTTTTTCCTGGTACCACCACACCAAAAAAGGCCCTAGAGACCATCCAGCCAGAGAGATTTGGGAAGGTAAATGTGGCCAGGCGTGTTATTGACCATATCACGCTTCCATGTGCTGCAGGTCTTGAAAATACGGACCTAGCACCATATCCCCAATATGCCTTAATAACACGGAAAAGGGGATTTTATCTTTACCTATGGTAAATTTAGCATAAGTTGTTTTACTCTGTTCTAGGCATCACCGAGGATATTCACAGTCAGACCAGAAACAGAATATTTTAAATGCACATATATTTACAGATTTAGAGAATATTTTAGATCTCACAGACAGTAAGTACATGGTGTTAATAACATTTACAAAATCAGGCAACAACATCTGCACAAACTTAATAATATATTTAAAAAAAAATAAAAAAATTATGTCACAGAATATCATTACCTGAAATTAAATGTTCAAGAGGAACACATGTGGGGCATAGAATTCTCCCGTTTTTCTTTTCTTTTTTTTTTTTGAGACAACAAAAGAACCCCCCCAAAAAACTGACAAAAACTGAACTACAGCGTGATTTTATTTATTTGAAAAGCTCCTTTTCACAGACATATCATGCCCAGTACTCATGTTAATCTATGAGCAGAAAGCATGTCTGGGTGCCAGCAATGTGGTCAGTGCACTAGTCTCTCATGGCAGACACTGGGGGGGGGGGGGGGGGGTCCTGAGTCTGGCCAGAGGTGCCCCAGTCTACCAGGTTGTAGAAATAGGTACCTGACTTCTGCATCTGGGGAAGGGGAACGCAGTCAGGTGTGAAGGTGACCACATCACCCTCTAGTATACCAACAGGTCAAGGAAAATATGGCACTAAAATATCCTCCAAGATATAACAGGATTACTTTTATCTTTATCATATTGAGCAAAATAAAGATATTAAAACTACTTAGGGACGATATTTGACAAATTATAACGTCTACACAGCAGGTCAATCTTCTCCGCTCTTCACTGTTATAATGACCACTCGATTGGGAGACAGGTGGCTCCTGCGAAGAGATTTCAAGTCTATGGAAAGGCATTTCTTTTTTTCCTATAGGATAATGATTTAATACACAGGATTCAGCTGCAGCCTTGATTGAAAAGCAACCTGGGATGTCAAGAACAACTGTCCTAAATACCCTAATTCTTCTGCTCTTCAAATGTAAGAAAAATACAGTTCGAACTTAAGTCTGAGACTTCTGACTTTTGCTATCTCAGGCTTTTAAGTTTTTACTTTTCCCACTGTGTCAGTGGAATGTACAGGTCTTTTCAGCTGTTCTACATCTCTGCACAGTATGCTGGTGATAGAGGAGCTTCGCGGTAGCAAGTTCTTCTCAAGATCTTTCAGTGCACTGCAATCCAGTACAATAGGTGATGTTTCTGCTTCTTCTAGTGTTTGCAGTGGATGAGTACATAAGATCAGCAGTCACTCTGTGTAAGTGCTTACTGAGGGTGATGTGTCTTTCCTACATACAACCTGAAGATTGTGTACCAATGTTTACAACTTCAGCTTCTGATATGGCCTTTGGGAGTTTGTGCATACTGTGTAGTCAGTTAATATGCACATGGAAACTACAAACAAAAGGTTGGCCTTAAAATTCACACATGATGAATGACAATGAAATAATAAAACTAATAATAAAAATTTTAATCTGACTTGGGCTCAACAGAGAATCCAAATAAGACAGGGGATATATAATTTACCCGTAAACTGGTGATGACGTGATTTATACTGACAGAACTTGTCACAACATTCTCGCTGACATAAAGGTAATCTGCTGGGTAGGGTTCCATGTCCTCGGCATTGACGCAGGCTATAGGGAGCTTCTCTCTGCCCATGGTTATATCTCTGTGGATAGAATACATTCACACATCACTACTGTGATAGCATGCACTGTTAACTGTCAGTCGACTCCTGATGATGCAATTATCTAAATTCCCATAATCCAATTAGTTCTTATCGTACTTACATAAACACCTTCTCAAAAAAAATTTTTTTTAATTAAATTATTAGTCACATGGTTTTGTTCCACTGTTAAGATTCGTTAATTACAAACTGCCCTAAGCAGCAGAAAATAAGCATCACAACAATTTTTCATAAAATATGGCAAGTCAGCTGTTTGATCATAAAAATGATCCTTTCAGGTGTTGTACAGCAACATTAGAATTAAAACGCCAGCTAGCTTTTGTTTATCAATGTTTCACCTACTGTATTTTATACTGCTTATAAGGTAGTAAAAAAAAAAACTTCCACCCAAACCTTTCTAGAAGTCTTTCTGGCTGTATGAGCTTCTGGGTGGCAAAACTTCTGAGCTGCAGATTGACCTTCAGTGCCGTCCATACCTGGCCAGACTTGTTCACACAAGACTGGGAAAGAAATGGCACAAGTTGTTAACAAAACCAAATGAAGATTTTTTTTTATTACACTTGAATGTTAACAAAAGCCTGTAGTTGAAATAATCTAAGTGAGAGATTTCTACAACGGAAGATGACAATCCTTTATTTCTTTCTAACAGTGTAAAAATTACATTTAAGAGCAAAAGAAGAATTTATGTCAACGTGCAGGCTTTGATGCAAAATAAATCTCAAAATCACACGTGTGTTGTCTACACACTAAACTTAGTCCATATCAGGACTTGAGATCCTGTTTATGAATCACTTGTTCTGTTTATGAACCTGGAATCATTTGTTCTGTTTGTGAACCTGGAATCACCTGTTCTGTTTGTGAACCTGGAATCATTTGCATTGTTTGTGAACCTGGAATCACCTTTTCTGTTTGTGAACCTGGAATCATTTGCGTTGTTTGTGAACCTGGAATCACAATTAGGTTGCCAGACAAGTGCTCTAACCACTACGCTAGCCGGTCCCTCTTACTGAACATGGCCTTTTTGGGCTTTTGGCTAAGATCAAAGTGGCTACGATCAAAGTGTTCTTTTGGCAGGTACCCTGATAAAAGAGCCCTTTGGTTAAGACAAAAGCGTCATTATTTTTTAACTAAATGAGATGCTCGAGGCCTGCCCTGCACACTGAATGCCTGGGGCAAGGTCCATATATCATTATGGGTGGACCCGGTTTGCATTACCACCAGGTCATGGCCTGTTGTTTTCATTGTCTTAAAAAAAAAAATTCATTGGAAGCAGCTGAAAAGTGGTTTATTAGAAGAATGTTGCAAATCCCCTGGACAGCAAAAATAACTAATGAAGAATGTATGAGAAGAGCTGGAGAGACAAAAAAAACCTTGTCAAAAAGATAAGAGAGAGACAATGTACTTTCATAGGGTATGCAATGAGAAGAGGGGGCATTGAAAATATTATAACAACAGGAAAAATAGAAGGAAGAAGATCAAGAGGAAGAGGTAGAGGGGTTGTAATGTGATGCTGTCCCTCCCCACTAAGTTCCACACAGCTTAGAACCTCTTCACAGCATCACATTACAACCCTCTACCCCTATAACCACATATTTCACCTTCTCCCAGCTAGATTACCATTGTTATCACTCACTCTCCACCCCTCCCCCCATTGTTTCTCCATCCACCACCCTCAGTTATGACCCACCTATCACAAATATTCTCTACACTCCATCACGTGCATTTCTGACACACACAGCATCAGACAAGCCATAGCTTCTTACAAGTTACAGCTAAATGTTCTATTAATTTTATTTAATTTTTTCTTTTAACATAGCATTCGTGTGAATTTATATTCTATCTCCTCTCTCTATTTCTTCATCCTGTATGTTTTTGTATGATTAAGGCTCATGCCGAAACATCACAACTGTGTACTTGTTAAGTAATAAAACTTCCTAATTTTTTCCTAGTTTATACATACTGGATACCAGTTTTCATTTACATCACTCTATGGATTTTTCTTACTGATAATAGAAAATAAACACAATGTGACTTCACAAATAATGAAAACTAAACGCAAATGATCATTCCAGTACACATTATGTACTAAAATTTTTCAACACTGACTTACTGATCATCTCTTACCTCCAACGGGGTCTTGTCTTTGTTATTTTTAGTATCAACACTAGCACCTCTTGCCAGGAGTAACCTGATGAAGCCAAGGTGGCAAATGATCACGACACTCTCCAATCAAAATTTCATTCATCACATGTAAAATATGTCAAAATAAACACCAGCTTCAAAGCAATCGTCTCCTTTGTAAATAATTTAAGTTCTGCCAGAATATGATTACATCAACCTTTAGATATTTTGGAGCAAATTTTGATGTGCACAACATGTCAAATTTCTGTTATGTCTGTCAAGCTATAAAAATCTCGCTGAAATTCTAGGCAGTATTAAAATGAATTTCCTCACTTATACTACTGGGTTCTGTGTCCAAAATCTGACTCAAACAAACTGAACATTTTTCTTTCATTCCGGAGTTTATTCTACGCATTTTTTTTTCTTTACAGTATTTTTACAAAGCTTTTTACTAACAAAAGCATCAATATATTTTGATTCTCTGTTGAGTTATTTTTAAAGATGACCCTTTCGTATGACAGAGCAGGGTGTTAGCAGCTTTATTTTCCACGACCTGTGAGCATCAGACAAGATGATATGGTCAGCATCATGTCTGTTCATCTATCCTTCAGAAGAATCCAGGCACTAATTTCTACAGTTGTGCTACTGAGGTACCTCTGGCTGGACTCAAACCACTAACTTCATAATAAGATATGCACACAATAACCATTATACCACTCACACACCCAATTATCTTTGACATATGTTTTATCTTTACTTATCTGTGTGCATCAATGAGCACTCTAATTTTTAAAATTATAAATTACATTCTGACACTATGAAGGAGTTTTTACAAAAATGGTCTTCACAACAAATGATCATTTCAGTACAGCACATAAACAGAAAGGAACAAGTCACCATCTTGCGTCTCCGAACAGGACACAGCCAACTCCAAAGTCATATGTATACAAAGTTTAAGGTTGGTACTACTAACCTATGTACATGTGCCCAGGTGACCCAAACTGTGGAACATATCCTCCAGAACTGCACCAACTATGAGACACTGAGAAATAATTACTGGCCCAGTGAAACCACTAAAGAAGATAAGCTCTACGGTTCCACACATGAATTACAAAAAACAGTGAAATTTATCCAAGAGTCAGGACTATAGATATAGACAGACAATGCGAACGAAGAAGAAGTACAGCACAGATCAAACATAAGGCCTTCTCTTAGGCAGTGAATATTCACACAAGTTCCTCTTTTAAAGGAGTGAATACTTACACAACAATTCCTATCTTAAGGAGTGAATACTTACACAACAATTTCTATCTTAGAAATGAATACTTACACAACAATTTCTATCTTAGAAGTGAATACTTACACAACAATTCCTAGCTTAAGGAGTGAATACTTACATAACAACTCCTACATTAAGGAGAAAATACTTACATCAATCAATCAAGTGTTGTGCCGCGAGGTGTAGGCGATCATTTCTCTCCACAATTCTCTATCTTTAGACTTGATTATGAGATCTGCTGGTGACTTTCTTCTTAGCCACACTGACAACCGATCCAGTAACTTCTCTCTTTGTCTTCCTCTGTCTCTTCTTCCCTCAATTTTTCAAGTTGCCACAATGTGTTCCAATTTTTCTCTTCTCAAAAAATGTCCTACAGATCTTGCTTATCTGCCTCTGATCTTTGGTGTAATTTGCCTTCTAACTCCAGCCTCTCTTAAGACTTCTTCGTTGATTTTCTTAGCTCTCCATGGTACCTTCAACATCCTTCTTACATAACAATTCCTATCTTGAGTGAATACTTATACAACAATTCCTATCTTAAGGAGTGAATACTTACACAACAATGTCATAATGTTCTTGTCTCGCTGATATATGTCTGTGCAATGGAACAAGAAAAAAAAATATTTAGTAAAAGGAAAACAAACAAACAAAAATATATATAAAAAAATTGTTTCTTGATGTTAAATCAACTGATTCATCATGTATTCTGCTGATGTGTGCTTCCCCACAACTTTGATGGTTTTTTTTCTCCATCAAATAAAGGAATTTCTAACACACCACCATGTCAGACTGCCCAGCGTTCTCCCTCTTTACCTTTCTCCATCTCTCTTTTTGATTACCTTTCCTGCTGTCGTGCTACAAAGTCAACTGCTCGTTACATGCTCATGAATACTGATCCGCGTAGTTGGCATTTTTTTCCTCTTTTGTCTTTCATTCACTTTTATGAGACACTACTGGTTAGTCCTCTCAGCTGTACAAGATATTCTTGACAGACCGAAAACAGTATTCCATGTACTTCCGTATACTTAATATGTTTCAAAGTATAGCTAAATGAATGAAAATTTCATAAATGCAGAGTTTTTTAGGAAAAAAAGAAGTAATGTGATGTTTTTAGACACTAATGTGGCCAGCTCACCATCGGCGAGGTCTAGATCTACACTACTTACCATCTGAGATGTGTAGATCTACTTGTTGATCTCGTATTCTGATTCTATGCTGCGTTCTCGCTAAATTAATGTCTGAAATAACTCCTAACTACTTCTCCAGTCGTCTAAATATGTCCAGATCTACTTGGGATACATTCAAGAGCAGTGGGGTGGTCACAGGCCATGTCCATACCCCTATCTACATCATCAAAAATTGAAAAATTTCGGTCTTTCTCTTCCTTTTTCTCGCTCGGCATCGCTCATAACTAGGCACTCTTTCGCCATTCTGAAAAGTGTCACCGGAATCGCGGACGAAATATGTACAATCTAAATGTTACACCGGTTGTTTTATTGAAACAAACAACTGTCACTATAATGACCATACGGTAGCTTCGGGATACCGGAAGAGTCGCTATATCGACCAAACGTTAGGAATGAGTTAAAAAAGGTATAAATTAGTTGTGGGTTCTGCCAAGCATTATTTCACCAGTTTCTTTTATTGCTGATTCTACAAGTGTCAGGCTTTTTTGCTTATTAGCCCACTTGACCTCAGTAACAGTGATGTTTGTGGTGCTATAATAATTGCTGTATGACAGGGTTTCTGTAAGAATTACTGCCAAATCCTGTAACAGAATCAGGTCAGATTTGTCTGCTACCCTATACAAAGAAGACTGTAACATCTATGGCCATTAACTCACTTTTTATGTAGACTTGAAAGGATGCAGGTTCATGACCTGCTACCTGTGCTCTCCAGTTAACCCAACTGTAAAAATGGGTACCAAACATGCATGATTTGAGGAAAGAGAATGCTTGCATGCAAAGTGGGGCGTAGTGGACTGCACACACAAATGTCAATGGTTAAAGGAAAATTTGATACCACACAAATAAATAAGACCTCTTCCAAGTCATCTGCAAATAACAGTAACAAAACAGCTGATATGTGGAGAGTTGGGGGAAAGTGTTACTAGCTGAGAGAGAAAACCCTAACTGAAAACTACACATCATATATATAATATCTGCTTGATTTGTTGGATTTATAGAATCATCATCTTAGATGCCATTCTGTGCCAGAATGTCTGCGCAAACTTGGACATTTAAATTCTAATATCTACAAGCTGGATCAGCACAAACTTACAAAGGCCGATCACCGTGTTCATTTACTGCATCAATCTCACAGCCAACGTCCAAGAACATCTGTGCAATCTCTACACTGCCGGAGAAAGCTGCCCAGTGAAGACCTGTGTTCTCTTCCTGTGAGATAAACGGATTCAGCTGCTGTTATAAATGAATAATAAATAAGAAACATTTCAGGCAATTAAATGCTTGCATCTTACATCCTTCCTACGCCATCAAATGTCACATATGGCTCTGTCTTGGTGAGCTTCTCAGCCTCATTAAGAGATCTGATGCCTATTATTTTATCTTCTCTGAAGATAAAAAGAGTGAGTGAGTTCTTTAGAGTCTCGAGGTCGGCCCCATCTCCCTTTTTCCAGATATTTCCCATTTTATGGTTTGTTTTGTGATCCTCTGATTGTTTCTTCTCATCACATGGCCCACATATGCCTGTCTTCTTTTTTCATCACTGCTGAGATTATCTGCATTAGTCTTGAATTTGCTCCAAATTTTGTTTTCAAAAGCATCCAATTTGCTATCTGTTTCTTGGTTAATTTCCAACTTTCACATGCATACGTAAGGATGTATATTATTTAAGTTGAATATCTTAAGCTTTGTTCCTGTGCTTACGAGTTTTGATTTCCATATTTTCTGAAAGGGTCAATGCTGATTTTGCTATTCTTGCTCTAACTTCTTTTCTCATGTCCTCTTCCTGATCTAAGTAACTTCCAAGATATACACAATGGTCTACTTCTACAAGGTCACTAAAAAAAAAACACAACTAACTCTACACAGAAGACAAGAGACATAACCGCTTCAGAAAATCAAGAATTAAAACCCACAGACAGTGTCCTGAAAAATCAGAACAGGACAACACAAAAAAACATCCTGCCCACCTAAATACAAGAAGACACTTACAGCCAATACTTATCCCTGCCCTAAACAAACTGTTAATACTAAAAGCCTTAAGACACTGCTGCCACTGAAAATATGCCCTGACACAGCATTTATAATCACTACCTCTCCTATCTGACTACTTTTCTCTCCAAGAGTGGATGATTTTAATAATCATGTACATAACTTTCTACTGATCCAAACTATCAGTGATAAAACAGAAACTGAAAGCAACAGAGATCCAACTTTGAAGCTGATGACCAGAAAAACATAACAAGTTCTCAAAGAAGATGAAGCAACATCAAAAACTAATTAAAAAAAAACATACCAGGAAAAGTCTGGTAAAAAAAAATTATCTGGACATGTCATGACAAGAGAGATACTGGAGTATCTGACAATCACTAAAAACACACAGGGGAAAAAAAAAAAAGAAATAAAGAGAAACAAAATGAAAAATATCTGAACCGGCTGACCAAATGACAAGAAAAGGGTACGGCAGCAATGTTACAGAAAAAGGGTGGTGGAGCCTCAACATGTGACAATCACCAGAATCACAGCTCATGATAACGAACTTGAGAATCCCCAGACATTGAAAAGTGCTGTCCTTGAAATGGAAAAATAAAATGCTATGCCACCTGTCAGATGTCACTTGAGTGAGAATTTATGACAAGACAGTTGAAATACTAACCAATAAATGTCAAAGATAGTCTACTGACATATCTGTGAAAGTTACTTTTGGAATGTGTGACCCTTGAAGCTTGCCACTGATCAGATCACAGCAAATTTTGGAAATAAAAAAAGGCAGCATCTAACTGTTGTGGGGAAAAAACGGGCAGATCTCAAATATTCTTAGCTGCAGAAGGTTGATAGTGGGCAGAAGTCAAGTAAAATGTCTTGTGGTTAGAAGAAGGCAGACTCTCTCTCTCTCTCTCTCTCTCTCGCACGTGCGCATGTGAGTGAGAGAGAGAGAGTGAGAGAGTGAGTGAGTGAGTGAGTGAGAGAGAGAGAGAGGAGTTCTTTATAAAAGCTATGAGGATTACATACTCTAAATGTTTTTCTCTTCATGGCAGCTTGAACTCTAGACAGAAATACTTTCATAAAAGCAAGTTATGCAGTAGCATAGATCATAAGAACAAAAAGCTCTGTGTGCTAGATCAAGCATGTAAGTGATCAGTCATGCTGACAGCACGTACTCTAACGGAATTTAACTCAGCCTGAACTGAGAGACCTGGTAAAACAAAACTGACTATCATCAGTGTCCAGTCTCCAATCTACGAGGTACCATGCCTATCACTGAGAATATCCATAAAAAATATCCAAGTATGGTCTCAACTGCATTTCATAGAATGAGAAACATTATGCAGCACATCCTGATCAGTGAATGTTAGAAAATGGGTCCTAATATGCTTCACTGGGCCTATTTCATTATATGGAAGTGAATCATGGGCAAGAGGCAGGTTCGCACAAAGATCAACAGAAGCAACAGAAATGTGATTTATCAGAAGAATGTTGCAAATTCCCTGGACAGCAAATATTAGTAATGAAGAATGTGTGAGAAGAGTGGGAGAGACAAAAAAATATTGTCAAAAAAAAAAAATACAAGACAATGTATTTTCATAGGACAATCATTTGGGGGGGGGGGGGGGGGCGCACTGAAAATTGTAACAACAGGTAAAATAGAGGAAAGAAGTGCCAGAGGATGGCCAAGAGAAATGATACTGGGCAATCTTGACAAGATGGTGTGATACGAAATCACCAGCTGAAATGATGGTCTGCATAAAGGATCGGGTAAAGCGGAGAAACATAATAGCCACCACTGGTTGGCACTGCACTTGATGACAACGATGGTCAACCAGTTACATTTGATTTTCCTCGACATATAAAACTATAGCACAAGTTGTAACCCTTGAAAACATTATGTGTTCTTTCTTTCTGGAATGTTATGGGCATGCTTTATAAGTGAAATAAAATCAGTAAGAAAACATGCTATCAACCATGTTGATCCACTACTTGCAGTTGAGAAAATCTATCTTCTGACTCTGTTGTACTACCACTGTCGCAGCATTATGATTAGAAGTGCCAAGGATCACACACACACACACACAAAATTTGGAACCTATATTGAATACATACTGGACCAGCGACTACTAAATGAATGATGTATGTAGAAGACCATACAAGTAAGACGACAATGTTCACACTCTCCTGGGACAACTTACATTATCTTTCTTGTTAGGATCTCCACCGTTTTCAAGCAGGTATTTCACAACATTTGGTAGCTGAGATTCTGTTGCCCAGATAATGGGGGTCCAGCCACCATCGTCCTGAAGTACAGGAATACAAAAAAGTATGTGACTGGCATTTGTTCTTGATAATCAGAAATACAAGGAGTGTTTGATAAGTGTTTGTATCTAACATAACAAGAATGCAAGGAATGTGTGATTGGTGTTTAAACTTGATGTCAGAAATACAAGGAGTGTTTTGATAGGTGTCTGAATTTGATGTCAGACATAAGGAGTTTGTGATGTTTGATGTCAGAAATATAAAGAGTGTGTAAATGGTGTATGATCTTGATGTCAGATATACAAGGAATGTGAATGGTGTATGAACTTGATGTCAGATATGCAAGGAATGTGAATGGTGTATGAACTTGATGTCAGATATACAAGGAGTGTTTGATAGGTGTTTGAATTTGATGTCAGACATAAGGAGTTTGTGATAATGTCTGATATCAGAAATATAAGGAGTGTGTGACTGGTGTATGATCTTGATGTCAGATATAAGGAATCTGTGATGTTTGATTTCAGAAATATAAGGAGTGTGTAACTGGTGTATGAACTTGATGTCAGGAGTGTGTGGCTCTGAACCTGACTGGAAACATCTAACCGGTTTTTGTACCTGCTTCACAGAAACACTGACACCTCAGATACACCAATTAGAAGCCACTGGATTAGTCTGACTGTTACAAAGAAGAAAAACAAAAATGATCTATGTGTCTCTGATGAAAAAAAAAAAAAACAGGTTAATGTTTTCAGGCAAGCAGTGGGCTGCCAGTACTGACAGTCCAGAGAGTGCCCTCCTGAAATATGGATTTTCTTTAACACCACCATGAGACACAGAGGACAAAGATTAGTCCAGTGTGGCACTTTGTGGTGTACAAGCAGCAGCAAGTTAATGCTGTGCTACAAGACTGACTCAAATGAAAACCTTAAATTTTTAAAATATAATTTACTGAAGCAAAAATTTCATACAACTTTTTTTTTTCCTACATAGCCATTATATGTAACAGAAAATGTGTGGCAGGGTGCACAACCCTACAAAAATCATGTGAAGTTAGTCATGAGAGGATAATGCCCCTTGTGGCTGTTCATATACTCAGGTTATCAAGGCAATTTGCCCCTGGGTTGCTGGAGCTCAGTTCAGTGTGTAATGATATCTGTTTTGAAAGTATGAGAACTGTGCCTTCTTGAGTTAGCCTGAGCTTACGACTTGTGCTGAGAGTATGTACGATGTTATCATAAAGTCTACACTCATCACTGAGAATGGAAGAAACAGACATGTCTCCTCTTGAACTTGTCATCCATGCATCATCACAAGTAATATGATATGTGACTAGATGTGCTTTACTCACCACTGATATTCATCATCATCATCTGGAGTCACTCATTCCAGACACTGATATTATTTGAAAGTGGCCTTGGTAATAAAGCATGTCAGTTGTTTGTCCAATGAAGTGAGATATCTCGTCTGGGTACCTGTCGAGAGCCTGTCTTACAGGATCTGCGACATTCTTTTGTGTAACCGTTGTGTTACTAGATCAAACCATCTCACTGAAGGCCCCCATGTAGAGACAGTGATGGAGCAAGGGGGGGAGGGGGGAACGGGGGACAGGAAGTGCTAGTGTCAGTGAGCAAAACCTCTGAACACAAAAAATGGTACACATTACATTTGACGCAAGTCCTCCAATTCTCCACCTTTTCGAAATAAAGTTTGTTCAAATTTCTTATTTCTGATACATCTGTATAACTGAGCAGCATGTAATACATGTTAATACCTAACAACTCTCAGTTATTTATTGAATGTAATACTAAGGAAACACTTATGCCGCACTTCGCAGGCACTCAAACTCAGCTTCAAATTCCAATCCCAAACTACTCTTCTGGATATAAAGTACCCAAGTACAGACCACATCCCAAATTGCACAAAAAAATCCGAAAGCACATTTCAGTGTTTAACAAAATACCTCTGCTGCAATGGGATCCAAATTTTTGAACATATTTTACAAGAGTGCTCAGCCAATACAAATTAACTGTGTACCTGGATGCAAGGACTGCACCCGAGGCAGAAACCTGGAGGGAACTCAGTAAATCACCCTGGAGACCGGGCTACAGATTTAGCACTGGCACAAAACTTTGAAGCTTAAAAGAATAAAAAAATTCCATGACACTAAATAATATGGATATCGCATCCCACAAGAATATGACACACCCACATACCTGAATGTTAACATCCAATCTTCCAGTGTCCAAAATGTGCTGAATGATATCTATGTGCCCAGCTTTTGCCGCATAATGGAGACCTGTCATACCATCTTCACCCTACACAGAAAAAAAAAAGTCATGAACTTGAAAACTGCACCAGTTCATTCACTAACATCTAACACATACACAGTAGAGATCAGCTTGACCAAGAAAGCAGATTAGAAAGCATAACCTCAGGATATATAGTTAAAAGAGAAAAGAAAAAAATGCAAATACTTTCTGACATTGAGTTTACTGATTCCCAAGTTTTAAAAGTTCCAGATTGAAACAGGCATGAAACAAGCATGAAAAAAGGATGTATACTATCTCCCTTGCTTTTTGGAATTGCCATAGACTTCATAATAAAAAACTAAAATAATGAAACTTCCCTTTAATCAAGAAGGAAAAATATATGTAGAAGAAGTACACTAATTTGCATACCTCGGCAGTTACATAGACCAGGATGGTGACACTAGAAAGGAAGTTAGATTTGCAAAAGCAGTAGTGACCTTCAAGAATCCTGAGAACATATGGCATTCTAAAGTTATAAGCACAAAAACCAAGTTAAGAATATTCAATTCCAATGTAACATCCACCCTCATTTACGCATGTGAAAGCTGGAAAACAAGTAAAGAAATAGACAAGAAAATAGACTCTTTTGAAAACAAGTGCCTAAGGAAAATACTCAGATATAAAGTGCAATGAATTCAAGAACAATGCAGAGATAAGACAGATGAGCAAACAACAACCTGTCTCATGGGTGATCAGAAAAAGCAGACAGACATATGTCAGCCATGTGATGAGAAGAAACAGTTAGAAATCCCAAAACAAGCTATCAAGTGGAACACAACAGACCGAAGAAAAAGAGGTGGACCATGTGAAACTCTAAAGAGGACATCGTTAAGAGAGGCCAAATTAGCAAGCATAAAATCCCTTAATGAGGTTGAAAAGCTCGCCGAAAACAGGAAAACTTGGTGAACTATTATACGAACCCTATGTGACGTTTAACGGCATGGGAAGGAAGTAAGATGTAAGAAGTTTAAAAAATTTTTAACAGATCAAAATGTTTATGAGCTCTTAGCAGCAACTCAGCGGTCTCATCAGCTTTAATCAGCAATCCAATGACTAGACCAGTCATAATCAGCAACCCAGTAATAGATCAGCTATAATCAGCGACCTAGTGATTAGGTCAGCTATAAGTAGCATCTCAGTAATTAGGTCAGCTACATGGAACGGATTAATCTTTAAAAAAAAAAAAAAAGTATTACCAATTCTTATTTATTTCTCCCTCACCCTAACTTTCAAATTCCTGTAGATTTATATACAAACCCTATCCTCCACTTTGGCTCCAGCCTTGATCAGAAACTGGACAACTTTCAGGTGACCATTTTCTGCAGCACACATCAGGGGGGTTCTCAGATTTTTGTCCTGAGCATGTATCACTGCCCCAAACTGAAAAAAATGTAACCAAGAGATAACACTGAAAAGTTCTACCTCCATTTCTGTCAGAAGGTGTAACAAAGCAACCCCGGCAATAATATGTGATTTCTATAAGAGACTGAAACAAAACTGGAAGAAACATAAATATTTTTTAGAATATACAGTACTTACTTACATCCTTCCCGTGCCGCTAAACATCACACTGGGCCCACATGGTAGTTCGCCAAGATACAGTACTTATTTAATGCAAAATTGCTCATTTTAAAGTCTGGGTACAAATTATAAGGTTACTCTAGTTTATTTTCATATTTTAAAACATGCTTGTCTGATGTCAGCAAAGTACATTATATTCACTTCTAAATTCGCTTAACGTCCATTTCACTTTCCAACAGGGCCAATGAAGAGAACTCCATTGGAAAATGAAGATTACCTGCATTGTCAACTTTCTTTTTTACTTATCAACTGCTTTTTTGTTCTGTTACACCTTCTGCTTCTAACTTGGTATTGATTACTTTATCTAGCTATACAGCTTCGTTTATTTTTCTTCACATTTTTTAATACAATCTGCTAGCTTTCTTAAAAATATACTGCATCATACTCTTTAAGCCATCTTCATTATATAACACCAGCATTAATGCGGCCACACCTTTGCTAATTTTTCACAAAACACAATCAAGGCCAATATAGTTACGTAATTAATGGTCAAGGAACGAATTATAAAGAACTACTTATATTCCTTCTGCAGGGAATTGAAGTGTTAGTGTCTTCACATTTCTAAGGCTCGGACTGTCTTGCTGGGAGACCGGCAGGTGTCCTTAATGTCTTTACTTTCCCAAAGAAATCCCTAGTACCAATTTCCTGAGGCTGGGTTGATCCCCTGTGCTTATCAGTGTTAGAACAAAAAAACAAACAAACAAAAAATCCTGTTTTGGTCAAGAACTGAACCCAGAACTTTCTGGTCATTCAGATGAATAAACTAACCACTGCACTATTGCAGCATGTGCACAAAAAACTACGATACATTAAAAAAAAAAAAAAAAACAGATGAATTCCTTAGTCACAATGTGCTCAAACTTTCCTCTCTAAAGTACATGCTCCGAGAACTTTGACTTTTCCCATCCCCGGGTTTATGAGTTTTCACTCTTTTTCCCTTGTGTCAGATAATGAAACGTACAGGTTCTCTTCAGCTGTTCTACATCTCCATACAGTATGTTGGTGATTAAGGAGTCTGGTGGTATTGGGTTCTTCCGAAGGTCCTTCAAAGAACTGCAGTCCGGCAGATGGTGTTTAACAGTTTCTTCTTCTTGTCCGTTGCAGTGCATGCAGTATGGTGTGTGGTCAGCGGTCACTCTGTGTAACTGCTTATTGAGGGTGATGTGTCCTGTTCTCAGGCTGAAAATTGTGCACTGGTCTCTATGACATAAGCTGTTGATGTGGTTTTCGGGGTTAGGCTTTGGCAGGTGTGTATATAGGGATCTTCCAGTTGGATTACTGGCTCAGCTGTCCATCCACTGCTGCTTGCAATTGTTGTGTATAATGTGTTTAGCTGTTCTCATACTGATAGAGATGTGGGACTGTGACATGGTGGCTCCACTCTTTGCCACTCTGTCAGCACGTTCATTTCCTCTGATATCTATGTGCCTTGGTATCCACTGTAGAGTGGTCTTAATGTCATAGGAGGTGAGTTGGTTTATTGTACTGAGTATGTCAGTTGTAATGCGATCAGCTGATGGTATCCAGTTTTCAAGGGCCCGACTTGGAGTGAGAAAATAAAAAGGTGAGAGGCACTGTTTTTGTATTTGGTGGTGGTGGTGGCTGCCAGGGCTGCTAATATTGCCTGCATCTCTGCGTCATAATTGGAGCAGCGAGATCCACAAGGAGCAGAAATGTGGCTTGTTGTCTTGTCTGTAAACATTATGAGTACCCCATATCCTGCATTGTCTGTTTCCTTGAATGCTGACCCATCAGTGTATGCATGGATCCAGTCCTTGGGGTAGGATTCTATGGTCTCCAATGCACACAGCTTTAGGGTGTTGGGATCTGATGATTTATTCACTAATTTGTTCTTGAGTGGTGTTAGTTTGAGGAAGTGTGTAGTTTATGTTTGGTGGGATGTCTGGTACTTTTGTAAGTTCTCTGTCTTTAGAGAGTTTGTGTCTTGTGTTTCACTGTTCTGCTATTTACACTGGAGTTTTAGTTTCAGTCTATTATTATGCTTCCATTTATCAACCACTGTTCTGTTAGGATGGTCTGGTGGCATGTATTTATCTTTCTGCTGCTTCAATGGCTGACTTTTTGCGTCTTATATCTAATGGCTCTATGTCTGCATCAACTTCACATGCAGCTGTGGGTGCTGATCTCATTGCCCCACAAATGAAATGAACGGCTTGGTTATGGATTCTGTCTACTTGTGTACGAGAGCTCTTTGATGCTGTGACCTGCAGGAGGAGGTTGTAATCTATTATAGATCTAACATATCCTGTGTACAGTTTCTGAGTGTTGCTTTGTCAGTTCCCCAGGGTGTACTTGCAAGCCACTTGAGTAAGTTTAGTCTTTTGGATGCTTCTTCTGCTAGTCCATCCATGAACTTTTTAAAAATTCAATTTTCCGTCTAGTTTCACACCAAGGTATGTTGGATTTTTTCTTTCATGATTTGAGCACCATCAAGAGATATTTTCAGTTCAGTCTTTGCTAGTTTGTTGCTAAGAGTGAAGACTGTATATGTAGTTTTAATAACATTGATCTTCAACTTCCAGAAATTATAGTAGGCCGATATGGTGAGGAGGGCTCTAACAAGTCTGTCAGCAGCCAGGTGCAGGTCTGTTCCACTAGTTCATATGACAAGGTCATCGGCAAACATGGCTTTGTGGGTGTTCAACAGGTCGGGGAGGTCACTGACAAAGATTAGATGCTCCGAGAAAATAAATATTTTACATTTAACTTTACCTTTGTAATTATATCTCTTGCAAAAACAAAAACAAAAACAAAAAAGTCACTTGAATTTCCAGGTGCCAAATAATTCTTTTTTTCCTGATAATTGTTTCTATTTTCTTTTCTTTTAAATACATTAACAACATAAAATATGATAAATTTCTCAAAGTTCTTGCACATCATGTACAATAACATGTGCCCAATATGTGGAAATATTTTCTAACCAGCAGGGACTAGTCACCCATCTTGTGTGAAGGTCATGGTCATCAACGCTCACAACAGAAAAAAAATTGCCTATTACCACCAAAAATGGTGCCTAATATTTTTAACTTTTAGCCTACTATGGGCCGTTTCAAAGTCTCTTTTTTTTTAAAAATTTAAATAAACTATAGTCAGATGATTCAGTTTTGTATTTGGGAATTAGCTGTTTTAGACCATCACAAAAGATAAGCACCATGTCTCTTGTAGAGAAAACAGCTGTGATGTTTGATAACAAAAAAATGTTCATGAGTCATGAGTACTGTTCAACAGGCTAAGAGTTAAACTATTCATGGAACTTGTGTGGGCCAGTCAACGATGGTCTGTCCTCTTACATGAAAACGTATCAGTTTGTGACTTCCAACCAATACTCTCCAGCCAGCCCAGGTAAGTAACCAATAAATTAGTGCTTCAGAACACATCCTCTAAAAACAGAGAATGTCCAGGGTTGGGTACACTAGACTGCACTGTACACACAGCTATCAGTAAATGAAGGGAAAATGGAATGCCTCATGAAAGTCAGTTCTATGAAACAAGTTTCTGTTCAAGTTCACACACAAAATTACTATACATTCTTTACTTATAACAAAAAGACTAACCTGTTTCAGTAAGAAAACTGTTCCAATACTTCCTAATGTGGCTGCTGCATGCATGGCAGTCTGATCTTCATAAGCTCTGAACCTTGTGTTTGGGTCCATACCATCAACTAATATTACATTAATGAAAAACAAAAAAAAGTCTACAAAGACTTGTCACTCCAGGATGCATAACCCTCAAGACATATATGGCCTGTCATCTTCGAAAACACACACAAAATTCCATTCATACCTCCATCAGCATCATGAGGTCCACTAATGACTCACTAGATTACTTGCCTGGAACTTAACTGAAACTTAACTAACACCTCTTCACAGGCACACACACACACACACAAAAATGTTCCAGGTGTTCTTTGAACATTTCAAACACAAAATCATGTAAAATAACCATAATGACTGCCAATATAAATATGCAGTATAAAACTTATTAAATTAACAGTATAAACAGCTTTCTAAAAAAAAAATTCACAAACAAAATAATTGTAGACATATGATCTGGTCTGAAGCTGGCAAATCTAAGATGCAAAAAGTATTTTAAAAAATATGAATAACACATTCTGGCAGAAAAAAATGGCAGCTGTGATGCTAGATTACAAAAGTGTTTGTTTGGTCTATAGTGGTGGTTTGGTAGGGCGAAAGTTAAAAACTTATATCATTAATCCAGAGCCTAATTAGTGCCTGGTGTGGCTTATTAAAACAAGAGAAACGTGGACTACTACCTGGCTGGATTAGTAAAATAAAGGAATACAAGTTCCAAGAAACCACTAGCTCACTCCCAAAACAACTTAGAGAACAGGAATGCCCTCCTCTACTTTTAAATCATTGACAGTCATATGGGCGGTGAGCTCTGGTGTGTCACCCCTTGCACACAACACACTCTTTATCATCAGAGACAGTTCCCTAATACAAAATATCAGGTACTGTTTCTTGCCACGGGTTAAATGGAGTGTACCACAATCAAGCTGGAACACAATGTCCCTTCATTTAGAGACTCACTCACTTCTATGAGAAGAAATGAAATATATTGCAAGACTGCATGACGAGTTGAAGAAACAGCTTTGCCCGTCAGTAGTAAAATAAAAGCTATTTACAGACATATCTCTACAAACAAAAACAAACTTTATAAATGAAGGCAAAATATATGTCTGAAGAAGGAGGGGGAGGAGCTATTTCTGTGAGCTACACATGCAATCAATCACTCTTCCATGACTCAGCTCACCATCTAAAAGTGAGGGGTTCATTGCCATTGTTACCTACCACTAGAATCAGGTACCAACTTTTTTTTCTGCGTAGATGACCCAGGAAGAGCTGGTTCTATAACGCACTCCCTTAACACAAGAAACCAGACAGATCTATAACATCACCATTTACTACAAAAACAAATGAACTCTCAAACTGCTACTCCAGCTCTATCTATTATTAAAAATAAAAATAAAAAATCACAACCTTACCCAATAAATAGAACACTTTCTCTATATCCCCCTCACTAGCTGGCGTGTACAAATCTTTCACCAAAGTTCGGTACTTTTTTGGTCTGAAAATCAAAACATAAAAAAAGCTGCACTAAAGATGCTACAACATTTATTATGTACAGACTGCCACAATATCACCAACCAATGATGACTAAAAAAGAATGGAGAATTACATATCAATATAAGCACAAAATAACATAAAAGAGGATAAGAAAACAATGACCTTTACAATTAGATAAGAAGGGAGGAAAAAAATGGAATGCAAGGTTGCTCTCTGCCTAACAGTTCATTTTCAAATCTCTTTGAGCAAAATTTCTTTACTCTGAAGATTTCTAATTTCTATTATTAGCATTTTATTTGCCAGCAACATCTTAGTTTTTCACAATTTGTCGAGGATCTTTCATTTTCAAGAATCCATTGACATAAATATATAAATTCCAAGAATCTGAATTTTTGCCACTCTTTTTAAAGACCTTTTTTTCTATTCTGCCGATTTTAAACTGGCCTGTTTATATCAGAAAAGCTAAGTGTTTTCCATGTTTTTATCTGCTGTTTTTGTGTGTGATACGTGAAAGAAAGCTTTTGCCAAGATATGGATTGTTGTATGTTCTTAATTTATACGTGCTCATCTTACTTTCTGCTGTTCTTGTTTCTGTCCACTTTCCTCACTATCTTTTTTGTAAAACTGAACCATACACCTCAGTCTACCTTCATTACTAGAATCAGTTTTATTGCAGTCATCATTTCTCTTATCTCTCACACTCTATTTACACTTTAAAAGGAATCAGGTTGTTCTCTCTCTCTCCCCCACCCACCCACAAGAGAACTGATTGATTGATTGATTGATCTTTATTTCAAAAGGGTTAAGAATTGGGCATGCAGGCCCGTCTGACATTCTGCCCTTTATCATACATCTTTCACTCTATTCCAGACATTCTACAAATATGCTGTTCATATAACAAACATAATTAACATTGAAGCTGAGAGACATAAAATAAAATATAACATTTACGTTTCGCTCTTAAACGTTCACTCAGTACATAAGTAACTATATACATTCTAAATGACTATCTACTAAACAAAATTTTCAGGACTATTCAGAAAACAATTAATTGTTTTAAATTTTCAGTGCTGATCTCGGGACATAAATGATGTATTATCAATATAAGCTTTACTGCTCGCTTTTGGAGTGAGCAAAGCCTCTTTGTATTTGACACTGAGCAACCATCCCAAACTGTTGAGCAATAGTCTAAATGTGTTTGTATATGAGATATGTAGTATGTCTTCCTAGTGTCTTGATCGATGAAGTGCTTAATTTTAGCTAATTGGTATATTTTTTGTGCGATGAGTTTTGTTAGACACTGCACATGAGAGTTCCAGATCAGATGTTGAGAGAGAGAGAGAAAGATCAGCAAATTACTCTAATGACACTTATACATTATTATGACATCACCAACCTGTCCTCGGTAGCACATTTAAATAACCTGGTCAGTATCTGCTGATCTGGTCCCAATGGTACAGTTTCTGAGAAATATATTTTAAGATATAGGTATTTTGGTGTCATTTTACACTGATACAAAAATTCATGAAGTTTGTTGCATATATTATTACTTTAATACTGTCTTTAGTGTTTATATTCTAAACATACACAAGTACTGTGACTCCATTAGTCCGGGTCGAGAATTATAAGTTTATTTACACAAGCTGTCTCTTGTAAAAAATGGGTGTAGAATTTCTAACTATTTACAGTTCAAAAGAAACTGTATAAATAACGGAGAACTCATTCTAAAAGTGCACATCAACTGGAATACACAAGCATTAGTAGACAATCAGTTTCTCTCTCATGAACCTTCTGTGAAATAAGTCGAGTTATTTCTGCTCACTATACACGATGTCAATATCTATTTGCTCGCTAGTTCTCCTAAGTATCTGCAAATCATTCTAGCCCTCAGCTTCATCACATAAGCATGATCATCTGATTCTATATCTCTTCGCCTATTTCTCAAGGAGCACTTCAACTAAGTCTATCTCTCTAAATCTCTTTCTGTAACAGAGTCTAAACCTCTATATCTATTTGTATCTGCCTAAAACTCTCTAATTTTAAATATTCCATGCTTGATCCATGCCTCTCTATCTATCTATCTATTTTTTTTTTTTTGACACTGCAAGGGTAAATGATTTTATTTCAAGATAGGAGGAACAAGAACCCAGAATTGCAAAGACCATCTAAATATGGACAGATTTTACTGAAGAACTTGGAGAGTTAGAAAATGTGGGCCTATGTGATAATGTGCCGGTTGTAGCAAAACCTTTTTTTCCCCCCTGCCATGCAAATGCATCCTAAAACTACAGGTAATCAGTAAGAATGCAAATTGTATTACAGATTAGTAAAAAGAGAAGTAAAAACAAGTGTTGGATGTAAAAAAATATGTTATTTATGTTTTCAGAAATGGAGAAATTGTTTCTGTCTATCACAAACCATAACACTTTCACCTGATAGTAGTCACAAGACATAATTATGAAATAATTTCTCAGAATTTTCAGTGCTGATCTCGGGACATAAATGATTTGTTGTTTTATTCATTTGCTACTGTCATTTATGTAAAAATGAAATGTTTTCATGTTTTGAAGTTTCTGACTTGGACAAATTTATCATTTTTTTCTAAATATTTTACTCTCAATGTTGACAATTTAAAAAATCTTATCATTTCATTATTATTGGTCAGACTGACTTCATATTTTAGTATATAATGCAGAAATGGTTGTATTTTTTCAGAAAACAATCAATTTGTTCTCCAATATTGCATTACTTTTTATTTTTCCTTCTATGTGAAAGTGTATTGTTAATATTTTTGTTACAATTTTATTTCACATTCACATTTCATGAGCTTGCAGTCAAATTGTTTCAAAAATGTCATTTTTAAGCTTTAGAATATCAAACTATATCCAGTTTCAAACAAAATGATGTATGATAAAGGTATTTCAGCACTTTGTATTAGTAGCTGGTCAGCTTTCAGAATTTGACAATTTTCTCAATTTTTTTTCTAACACTTTTTCTATAAATGTTGACAATTTCAAAAAGTTACCATTTCATTATTATTGGTCAGATTGACTTCATATCCGAGCATGTTAAGTAGAAATAGTTATATTTTAATAAAACAATCTGTTCTCTTGCATTGCATTACTTTTTTTTTAGTTCTGTGTGAAAGTGTACAGTCAACATTTTAATTACTATTCTGTACTTTTTTCACACTTCATGAGCCTACAGTCACATAGCTTCAAAAATGATTTTTAAGCTTTAGAATATCAAATTACATCCAATTTCAAACAAAATGACATATAATAAAAGTGTATTAGCACTTTTTACAAGTTATTTTTTTAATTTATTATGAATTATGAATATATTATTATTATATATTATAATGAATTTATTAAACCAGGAGGAAAGGAATGTGCAACAATCTATCATGCACTATGTAAAAAGATATGGCATTCAGGTATTTGACCAAAAGAATGGAAAAGAACTGTATTCATACCACTGCCAAAAAAGGGTAACCTGAAATTATGCACAAACTACAGAACTATTGCCCTGATTAGTCATGCCAGTAAAATTCTGTTAAAAATTATAATGGGTAGACTTCGGAAGAAAATAGAAGTCAATATGGTCCAAGCTGGTTTCAGGCAAGGAAGAGGATCAAGAGATCATATATTCAATATAAGATTAATAATAGAGAAATGTGGAGAGTTTAATGTGAATCTATATTTAGCCTTTATAGACTACTCAAAGGCATTTGATTGTGTACAACACCAGAAACTTTGGGAATTAATAGAAAAAATGGGATTTCCAACACATTTGATACAATTAACATCACTGCTGTATCTAGACCAACAGGAGCAGTAAGAATAAATGATGAAACAACAACTTGGTTTGACATAAAACAAGGGGTCCGTCAGGGGTGCACATTGTCACCTTACTTATTTAACTTGTATATTGAAAATTGGCGAACTACTTTACGAGACCTATGTGACGTTTAACGGCACGGGAAGGATATAAGATATAAGATACTGAAAATATAATGAGGAATGTTAGAGAAGATGTAGACAAAGAATTTTATAATGCCATAACAATTGGAGGTTATGAAATACCAGAGATTAGATATGCTGATGACACAGTATTACTGTCCACAACACAAAAAGGAATGGAAAAACTAATTATATCAGTCCGTAAGAACAGCAAAGAGCAAAACCTCTATCTTAATGCGAAGAAGACTAAATTGATGACAAAAGACAAAACAAACAAGGCAGGTGATATATTTATCAATGAGGAAAAACTGGAAGAAGTGGAGAGTTTTGAATATCTTGGATCACTACTAACTAATAATGGAGATACAATGAGGGAAATTAAAAGGAGGACATCTATAACTCTTCAGAAAGTAAAACAACTAAAGAATCTGTGGAGATGAACAGACAGAACTACAAAAATAAGATTTTTAAGGGCATGCATCTTTCCTATCGCAACATATGCCTGTGAGACCTGGACACTTAACAAAACAGCTGAGAAATACATAAATACCTTAAAATGTAAATGCTACAGAAGAGTTCTTCAAATATCATGGACACAAAAAAAGAACAAATATATCCATACTACAAGAAGGTTGGCTATTAAAGAGGATTAAACAGAGAAAACTTAAATATTTTGGACACATTAAACGTCATGATAATTTAGAGAAGACCGTACTGGAAGGGTACATAATGGGAAAAAGAAAGAGTGGATGACTAAGGTGAAGATGGCTGCAAGACATCATAGATGATCTGCAAATGGACGCATCAGCAGCAGGCTATCTTGCTCACAACTGAGAGGCCTACAGGAGTGCTGTTAGGGAGGCAAAGTTCCACAAGGGACATGCAAATGAATGAATGAATGACAAGTTATTCAGGACCTTTAACAAAGTACATGTCCGTTAGCGTAAAAAAAACACTGAAAAACCTGAACAAGTTTAAGGGTTAAAATGTGAAGATATTCTGTAGAATCCAGGTTAAAATGTGAAGATATTCTGTAGAATCCAGGTTAAAATGTGAAGATATTCTGTAGAATCCAGGTTAAAATGTGAAGATATTCTGTAGAACCAATCTATAATTTTTTTTCCCCTTATTTTTATCTCCTTTTAGCATTCCCTGTATTTTGGCTGCTGTAATAAATAATTTGAAACCTGAACAAATAATAATTTTCTTCACAGTTTTAATAAAGATGTCCCATGACCAGTCCAAGTCAAGAATGTCCGTGTTTTTTTTTAAGCATCAAACTGAGACTGTGAAAAAAACTAATGTTGACTATTATTATGCACTTTCAATAATCTGATAAGGATGTCTTTATAGAATCATCAGATAAGACTTCAAGAGCCCCAAAGGAACTATATTCAATGAACAACAAACCTAGGTTCACAGATTTGTTTGGAAGTGTGAAGGACTTGGAATTTGGTCCATTGGTTGATCTACTTTTCACAAAATTCCTGGAACTTCCTCGAGCAGTCTTCTTTCTGAAAAGAAGACAACTTTTTAAAATCATCTTGGCATGGGAAATACAAATGGACAAATTTCAGCTAAGAATGAATGCTAAAATAAGATGAAAACATAATTAAGACAGAAATGAAAGAAAATGAAGGCACCATATACTTAATTATAAAATGAAGGCACCATATACTTAATTATAACGGAGGTCCATTAACATTTCCAAGGCTTTCATTTCATTCATTTGCATGTCCCTTGCAGAACTTTGCCTCCCAAACAGCACTCCTGTAGGCCTCTTGGTTGTGAGCAATTTGGCCTGCTGCTGCTGCATCCATTTCCAGATCATCAACGATGTCTTGCAGCCATCTTCGTTTTGGTCTTCCTCTTTTTCTTTTTCCCATTGTGTATCCTTCCAGTACGGTCTTCTCTAAATTATCATGACGTTTAATGTGTCCAAAATATTTAAGTTTTCTCTGTTTAATCCTCTTTACTAGCCAGCTTTCTTCAATATTAAGCTCTTGTAGTATAGATATATTTGTTCTTTTTTGTGTCCACAATATTTGTAGAAATCTCCTGTAGCATTTACATTCAAAGGCATTTATGTGTTTCTCAGCTGTTTTGTTAAGTGTCCAGGTCTCACAGGCATATGTTGCGATAGGAAAGATGCATGCCCTTAAAAATCTTATTTTTGTGGTTCTGTCTGCTCCTCTCCACAGATTCTTTATTTGTTTTACTTTCTGAAGAGCGATAGATGTCCTCCAAGGCTAAAATATATAAATACTCCAGAAAACTATTTGTTGTTTGAGTATTTATACATCCTAGGGTACTTGGGACACACTTGACCTTCAGACACTTGCTAGTACTGCAGACTGCTACAACTGCAAACATGAGATCCCTGCAAAATGAAGGCATACCAGTCTTCGTTTTAAGACACTGACTTGGGTAATAAGTGGCTAATTCTGAAGAGGAGTCATCCCAAGAGGCAAGCTGGACAGTTGACTCCACTTTTGAAAATATACATGATATTTAGAAATGTTCACAAACTAAAGCAATCTGCATGCAAGAAAATGAATGGAGGAAGACTTCAAGATGATGAAAGATGTGACTGTGACTTCTTACATCCTTCCCATGCAGTTAAATGTCACATAGGGCTCACATAGTTGTTTGCCAAGTTTTCCTGTTTTTTGGCAAGTTTTTCACCTTCATCAAGGGATGTTACGCCCACTAAACTGGCTTCTCTTAAGAATGTCCTCTTTAGAGTTTCACATAGTCGACCTCTTTTTCTTCGGCCTGTTGTGCTCCACTTGACAGCTTGCTTTAGACTATGTGACTAGACAAGAGCAAAAGAAATGCCATTTCTTGAAATGAAGCCATTGGCTTCTAATCCCACTGCCATCATCCTCCCATTGATTTGAACATAAAAACTGTGTTGCACACTGTGTTGAGGAAAACTGTCTCCGAAAATCAAGAATATCTGCTTGCACAGTGATGCATACTGGATCACAGAGATCATAAACAATTCTGCTCTATGAATATGGGACACTGCCCATGTTTAAAAATGTTAGGATAAAAACAAAAGGCAGAACAGTACAAAAAAACTAGACATCACAATGGTTTGTGACTGAAAACTATAATATATTCAAAACAAATCAACGCACTGACTGCAGAGCATGAGTTTGTTGTTTCAGAAAGATGGTTCACAAGGAACAAAATAATAACGAACAACATTAACATATATAAAACCACGGAAAAGACTAGCCATTAATATTTTTAACTTCTGCATCACTTACTCAACTTCTGCCTTCACTTTTGCTTCTTCTGGCTTCTCACTGAACTGCAGCTCCACCTCACACAAACTGGTTTCCTCTCCACAGTGTGGACAGTGATACTTGCCTCCACGGTAGAAAACACACTGCCTATGGAAGTTATGGACCGAAGATTTTCCCTCCTTACGGCACTGCTGGAACTTGCCCTTGAAATCACGAGCAAACTGACCTTTTTCTACATATTTTGGCAAGCACAAAGTACGAGACTTTGCAACATGAACATTACCGATTGTTACTGTGACTGATTATGCTCATCAAACACTTGTATGATAAGTTACATGAGAAAATGTTTAACAAAAGCATGTACAGCAACACTCACAAAATAATTAAAATCTCTCTTCTTCAACACGGTCTGGTGAAAATGAACCAGCCACAAGACAATTTAGCACAAGACAGCAAATTAAAGGTTAATATAGGAAGACAACATTAAACTATTAAACTCACAGCTGTATTAAACTCACTAGCCACTCACTGATTTGAAATGTGAAATTTAGAAAAAACATGATGATACTGCAACAGCCATCTCAGTATTATAGCTGACCCTCACTTTTCTTTTCTTTACATGATCCTTAAACAACCAAGAATTTTTGATAAATTCACAGGTTACTTCCAAAAGTCCTTTTCTCAATCTAAAGAGTTTCGCTTCATTATCTCACTTTCTATCTTGTCTGTTTGCCCTGAGGAATGCATCTGGCCACAGCTGTGGGTAATCTCATTACTCATACGCATTTTATCCTTTTTTTTTTTTTTATCTGATCTTAACCCTTTGAAAAACTGCACCATACACATTCAATGACTCATTTTTATTGCATTCAGAATCAGGGATATTGAATCTTGAATAGAGTCCATTTATAAATAAGCTAGACCTAGAGTCAGTGCCTGGGTGTGGAAAAACAAGGAAGCCAGAGCTGGAAGCAAGTCTAGATAGTATCCATTTAGGAAGAAATCAATGTCAGTCAGATCCTGACAGTGGAAAAATTTTCTTTTGTGGGGGGGGGGGGGGGGGGGGAAGAAAAGATATGCCAAAGCTGAAAGCAATTCTAGATGGAGTCCATTTATGAAATCAGCGTCAGTCAGAGCTTGATAGCGGGGAAAATGGGGCAGCCAGGGTTGGAAGCAATTCTGGGTGTAGTCCAAGTCAGCGTCTGTAAAACCGGACTGTTTATGAAGGAGTTGGGATACCAGAGGAACAGAAGCAAACTTCACAGCATGTCCTCCCACAGCAACTCACAAAATTTCCCCCACACAAACACATACCTGCGTACAAAAATGGCCACATCCCGGGCAGGACTGGTGGAGCTTCAGCCTCTTCCGATGGGTCTCACAGACTGCCATGAACGGGATTTTAACCCCAGGCCTGACAAGCTGCATGTTGGTCACTTTATTGCAACATCCCAAAACCTGGGGGAAAAAAAAAAAACAGAAAGGTTTAGATGTCATGAACTCAGGTGCTTCTAGTTTTGGCAGCATCCAACATCCTGACCTCAGTTAATGCCAGAAGAGAGCCTAATATCTCGTGAACATGAATCATCTACACAAATCCAGATATAAAGATGACATCATCAAAACCTGTTTCTGTATTTACAAACAACTATGGTTGTATTTTCTTTATGGCGTGTGGTATTGCAAGAGATATATATATATCTCCACTACAACCGATACAAAAATCATCAGTTCTCTATCAAGTATCAATATCCTAAAAGAAAATGACTGAAACAGTTGGATCACACTGAAAGTTGTTGCTTGCTTTATCCCCATGAAGGGAGGTGAACAGGGCTTCACTAGTTTTAGTATAAATAGATTTTAAGACTGTAACAAATAGTATATGATACAGCATATGATTTCAAAGGTACAAGAAAGCACATTGCCTATGCTTTGAAGTTGTGGACCAAAGATCTACCCTCCTTACAGCACTGCTGGAACTTGCACTTGAAATCACAAGCAAACTGACTTTTTTTTTCTTTTTTTTTAAACTTATTCTGGCAAGTACGAAGTACTTGCGGAAGCTGACATAAATCCACTCACCTTATTGTCAGCTGTGTCCAGGGCTTGGCAGTATGTAACACCAGCAGATAACTTGTTGAAGGAGGCACCATTTATCTTACAACAACATAATGGAATAACCTCACTGTCAACTGATTGATCTGTAACAGACTGAGGAAATTAAAAAGCTAAATGACAATTTTATAGAAGAGCTAGATATTCGTATTATTCTTCAACATACCCCCCCCCCCCAACTAGCTGAAGTATACTGCCTTTACGTGCTTTGTAAGACTTGACACATATGACTTTGGTTTGCTGTATGTTTTGGACAGGGTTAGTCTTCCCACTGTAATCCCTATTCACTTGGTCAATCTGCTGTCTGTTCCCAGGAGCATAACTGGGAGGCAGAAAAGGGTCTTGTTGGCAATGGTTCACCAACCCTGACAAAAGCAGCCACCTATGGGCCACTGACTGCTACTTCATTCAGCTTCAATACTGAATCTGTGACCAAAATTAGTTATAATGATGAGACTGAGTGGCGGATACAGCTTTGTCAATAGTGACCTGTATTTTCATCAAAATGTTACAGGTCTGTGACTGCAAACAACATCCTTCTGATGACCTGGTTATTAAAAAACAAAAAAATGGATACTCAATACGCTAGTGCTGGATAAAGCAACCTTCGAAGATGGAAAATATATGATTGCATGGTAAATATACAATGGTTTGTAATGCACATTAGTGAACAAATGGAGAACAATGTAATATGCTGGACAGTAATCTGAATAAACTATTCTGGCCAGACTAATGAAGACAGTCATGTAATGTGTCCTTTCCAGAACAGCGTCCCTCTCACTGCCTCCCTGAAGACAATGAAGTCTCAAGCAAGTTGACCAACATCTCGCAATGGCATATGCTGACTTCCTGTGATGTCCTGAGTCCACTTTTTTTCTTAAGCCAGGAAGTCTTGAGCAAGTTGACCAACATCTCGCAATGGCATATGCTGACTTCCTGTGATGTCCTGAGTCCACTTTTTTTCTTTAGCCAGGAAGTCTTGAGCAAGTTGACCAACATCTCGCAATGGCATATGCTGACTTCCTGTGATGTCCTGAGTCCACTTTTTTTCTTTAGCCAGGAAGTCTTGAGCAAGTTGACCAACATCTCGCAATGGCATATGCTGACTTCCTGTGATGTCCTGAGCCCACTTTTTTCTTTAGCCAGGAAGTCTTGAGCAAGTTGACCGACATCTCGCAATGGCATATGCCGACTTTCTGTGATGTTCTAAGTCCACTTTTTTTCTTTAGCCAGGAGCTATGCCTTCTGCTATCAACCTCTCCAAACCACTGCGTCTCTTGGCATGGCTGAGGTTTTCTATGACACTTAATCCCACCAATAACTCTTTGTTTGACTGAACAGAAGAGGGAAAATAAATTATCAAAACTAACAGCTAGAACTGAGTGCCTTGTAACTCAACTGGTATTTGTAATCTAAAAGATAACTGTATTAATGAAATGACAACGTATACCCTGAAAAATAAAAACATATTCTTTCCAACATAATTTTAATATTAAAACTTCTGAAATAAGCATCTGGTCTGTAAAAACTGACAAAATACTGGTATGTCAATTCTAGGACAACTATGAAAACTCTAACCAAGGATAAGACAGTGTTAGGCTCTGTGTTCTCAATGAGCATCAAATCGCTAGTGTCTATTGCATTATGCTTTTTTTTTTTAAACCGTGTTCTAACTATATATAATTTATAGTTATACAATTAAGAGCAAATCTACCTGCATGACCAAGAGAGAGCAAATCTACCTATATGACCAAGAGAGAGCAAATCTACCTGCATGACCAAGAGAGAGCAAATCTACCTGCATGACCAAGAGAGGGTGAATCTACCTGCATTACCAAGAAAGAGCAAATCTACCTGCATGACCAAGACAAGACAAATCTACTTACATGACCAAGACAAGACAAATCCACTTACATGACCAAGAGAGAGCAAATCTACCTACATGACCAAGAGAGAGCAAATCTACCTGCATGACCAAGAGAGAGCAAATCTACCTGCATGACCAAGAGAGAACATATCTACCTACATGACCAAGAGAGAGCAAAATCTACCTGGATGACCAAGAGAGAGCAAATCTACCTGCATGAACAAGAGAGAGCAAATATACCTGCATAACCAAGAGAGAGCAAATATACCTGCATAACCAAGAGAGAGCAAATCTACCTGCATGAAAAAGAGAGCAAATCTACCTGATGACCAACAAAGAGCAAATCTACCTGCATGACCAAGAGAGGGCAAATCTACCTACATGACCAAGAAAGAGCAAATCTACCTGCATGACCAAGAGAGGGCGAATCTACCTGCATTACCAAGAAAGAGCAAATCTACCTGCATGACCAAGACAAGACAAATCCACTTACATGACCAAGACAAGACCCATAACCAAGACAAGACACGTCCACTTACATGACCAAGACAAGACAAATCCACTTACATGACCAAGACAAGACAAATCCACTTACATGACCAAGACAAGACAAATCCAATTACATGACCAAGACAAGACAAATCCACTTACATGACCAAGACAAGACCCATGACCAAGACAAGACACGTCCACTTACATGACCAAGACAAGACAAATCCACTTATATGACCAAGACAAGACACATCCACTTACATGACCAAGAGAAGCAGATGCTGCAACTTCTGCTGAACTGTCATTGTCTGGTGTTTTTGGAGGAGTTAGGCAGGAGATGCCATTTGGTACATTTGGGACAGTTTGTTTTAATAGCGAATAGCTTGACTTGCTCACAGGCACAGTAGATGATGATGATGAAGGTGATGATGATGATGGCTTGAGCATGGCTGGCATCACAGCTGCAGGGGTCAAAGTCGTTGGCTGAGCAGGGACTGGAACCAGACTGGTACCCGAGGTAGTAACCATCTGAAACAACACTGGTGAGGGAGACAGTTGAGAAGCAGAGGAGGTGACCCTTGTGAAAGAATAAGGTTTCCCCAGAAGCAATCCTCGTAAAGAGTCCGAGCTGTTAGGAGTTGAAGATGATAACTTTGTGGTTGGCAGTGTTAGTAATTGTGCTCCTGACAATGTGGAGGCTACAGATTTTACAGTCTTTCCTGGAGAAGCGGTGTTCATAAGCTGTTTTGGCGAGGTGACGCTGACAAGATTAGCACCAGATATGGGAACAGGCACTGCTGTTGTTGGGACCGTGGTGAAAAATGTCACCAACGGCTGTGACCCCGGGCAGAGTGATACTCCAGGAACAGCAGCGATACCCGGAGGCAAATTTGCCAAGCTGATAGCTTTTGCCCCCACAGGAAGTGTGGATATGAGCGGGAGAGAACCAAGCTTATTTCCAGATGATGGCTGGATTATCCTTCCAGTGGATGAGTCAGTCTGTGATACAGTGGAATGTCTCGGCAGCAAGGAACGAAGACCCGGGGCAGATGAATGCTGTGCTACTACCATAACCACTGGAGGCTGAGCTGTGGCTGAAGTTGTAGTCTGTCCTGTTAGCCTGGACTGTGGTGTCAACTGTAACTGGGGTGCTGATATGGATGTTGATGATGTGAGACTGCTCTCAGAGGATTCTCGTCTTTTACCTGGACCACATCAAAAAATGTTTTTAAAAAATCTAAGTTTTTACTTACAGTAGAAGAATCGGTTAATTTTCTAAACTGCTACTCATATTCGTTAAGTAGGGAAAAAAAAACACTTTCAGGAAATAAGATGGTAAAAGAAAGCATAAACATTCTTATCACATGAAAAAAAAAGCCACAAAACAATATGCTCTGGAAGACCATTGCAGACGCACGTTTCCATATCAAAAACTTAATGTCCCATGAATTATCCACGAACTGAAAATGAACAGGGAGTGCAAATCTGATCATCTAGAATTTTGTAGAGAAAATCCAAAATCTGGGAAGCTGAGCTCCATTAGTGATATGACACTTCATTAGGATTTCAGTACTATGGAGCGCTGCTCCTCCTCTCCACCCATTTCCTGGAACGCCTAAATTACATGGTTTTGGCGATAAAGGAGCACTTGGTTCAGGAAGTTTATGTTCGTGAGACTGAACAAAACTATATACATACAAAGGTGTACCAACAGTTAATGCCTCCAAAATTTTTTTTTAAACTTACAAAAAAAGGTTACAGACATTTAAACAGAACCCAATGAACAAGTACTTTTTGATTCCTTTTCAAAGCTGTTTTCTTAAACAGAACATCTGATGAATTAAAGCACTTCTGTTAGTGATCTTCTAGTTTTGTAATATCACCACAACACAACTGTTATGCTGATAACACAGATCTCTCTCTCTCTCTCTCTTCCAAGGTCCTTCCTGACAAGCATAGGATATCTTGTCCTTCCATAACCCTTGATCCCTTATGCATCTCAAAAGGCTTGCCACTGAGCATTTCCCATGTCAGGATGGCATACTATCAAACATCTTTTCTCTGTCTACCTCTGCCTCTTCTACCTTCAATCTTCCCTGTTGCCATTAGGTGCTCTATACTGCCTCTCCTCCAAACACACACCACAAATCTGAACTGTTGCTTTCTAGTCTTTGTTATAATTTTCCTTGTTTTTTTTTTTTTACTTGGTGCCTTTTTGAGGACTTTCTCACTGTCCATGGTACCTTCTGCACCACAGATTCACTAGTCTACTAAGTATCATCTAACCAAAGTGATATTCTCAGATGCTTCTTGAGATTAGGGAAATGACAGCAAGTCTGACAGAGCAAAGTCAAAGCTATACAGTGGATGATCCAAAACACTATAACAAGCATCTTGCTTTCTGTCTAAAATGAAGCACCCAGATTGTTACCAAGGTCTCATGTTCACACTCACAGTGAAATACAACAACAAAAGAGATTAAACAAGACACTCAGTAAATAACAAAATGGTAACCCCTTCAAAAAATAATGAATGTTAAAATCTGCAAAGTAAACACACAGAAGACTGCAACACATCGTATACTCCTATTGTATAATGAAACGCATACCTTTCCGTTTCCTAGGAGTGCCTTTTCTCTTCACTCCTGAAATAAAATTTAGTGAAAAAAAGTTGCAATTTATTCTTGTCTGTTACTACTGATGAGTGAAAAAAAAAAAAAAACCAAGACCATTAAGTAAGGAGTCATAACCAAAGCAGCTCTCAGTGGAGATGGACCTGACAGAAATCCACCTTTCATAAGGGATTCATGGGAGAAACAAAAAAATTGTAGAAAAATAGTGGATTCAAAATCTGAAGCAACTTTGGATGGAACTGGAGTAGGAATAAGTGTACCATTTATGCAGTATTATTAATTATTTATTACTTAATGAGCATACAGTTGTAACGTATATATATATATATATATAATTATACCTAAAAGCTGTGAAAACATTACAAGTGTGTGCTCATTATTTAATAAAGTTCTTTTGTTTTTAATAATCTAACATTCTGATATCACAGTTTTACTGTAGTAGCTTAGTGCATATTTATAAATTTAGTTTTAAATATACTTGTAACAAAAACTTGTTCATTCATGAAGGAGTCTGATTTGGACTGTAGAAAAACAAAAGAGATAAGTGAAAGATTTATTGTTTTGTGCTCTATGGTTGGTTAAAAAAAAAAAAAAAAAACTACATTGTTCTCCACAAGAACCTGGGGAAATCTTCGTCTGCATGGAGTAAATGCTTTCTCCTCCCTCTTGAGTCGGCACACCACATCTAGTTAAAATCTTCACTTCTACAAATTCTTCTCTGAAAACAGACTCTGTCACAACAGCCAGATTAAACAAGATGGGTGATCAAACAATGCTCCATTCCATCAGTTGCCATAAGCTTTTTTAACTTGCAACCACAAAGAGATCTACCACAACCAACATGATCTTCCAATACAAAACCACCTGTCTCAAAACTGAACAACTCTTAACAAAGAAGATTTAAATTTCTATGACATCAGTCAAAAAGAAATCCACCAGCACTACCAACATGATCCTCACTAATAATGGAAATCACTGAGAAGACAATATCTCTAAGCATATCAATTCATCTTAGAATTAACCTAACAGATTGCCATTATCAAAATAAAGTAGATTTTGCATGTAAGATGAAACATTCATAGCAACAGCTATTATCAGCCGAGGAATATAGAGAGCTTGCCAGGAATATCAGTGGTGGGTACAACCTTAGCAACTTATGATATGCGGACGACACAGTTCTGATTGCTAAAAGTGATTGATTGATTGATTGACTGATCTTTATTTCAAAAGGGTTAAGAGTTGGGCACGCAGGCCCGTCTGACATTCTGCCCTTTATCATATATCCTTCACTCTATTCCAGACATTCTACAAATATGATGTTCATATAACAAACATAACTAACATTGAAGCTGAGAGACATAAAATAAAATATAATATTTACATTTCACTCTTAAACATTCACTCAGTACAGAAGTAACTACATACATTATAAATGACTATCTACTAAACAAAATTTTCAGGACTATTCAGAAAACAATTAATTGTATTCGGTGTCTGTAAGAGCAGTTTAAGGTAACTTTTAAGTTTTATAATTCATGGAGGCATGTAGTCGACATCAAATAGATATTGGGAAAGCTTGTAGTTGTAGGAAGGAGTATAATTTATATTTTTTATATAGGATGGGAGGGTATTCTAAAGATGAGCAGCAGAATAACTAAAGCTTTTCTTGTAAAGATCAAGTCTAGGTTTTGGAAGACATGTTTTTCAAGCGTTGGCTGCACTTTGGACTAAATTTAAACAGGTTCCATAGATAAGGCGGGGCATGCCGTGAAAGAATTTGATGTACTAACTTGGCTTTGTTGAAGAGGAATCTGTTCTTGAGAGGTAGTATTTTGATATGTTTGTGATGGTTAGTTGTTTGTGCTTGATCTTTGTCACTAAAAAGCTTTACTGCTTGCTTTTGGAGTGAGCAAAGCCTCTTTGTATTTGACACTGAGCAACCATCCCAAACTGTTGAGCAATAGTCTAAATGTGTTTGTATATGAGATATGTAGTATGTCTTCCTAGTGTCTTGATCGATGAAGTGCCTAATTTTAGCTAAGTGGTACACTTTTTGTGCAATGAGTTTTGTTAGACATTGCACATGAGAGTTCCAGGTCAGATGTTGGTCAATAATAAGACCTAGTGTTTTGTGCTCACTAACGTTTTCTATCTGTGATGTTTCTGTACAGAGCCGATGTGTTGTTTTTGTTGCGTTTTGAAGTTTCTGTCTTGTTATGAGCACTGATTTTGTTTTATCGGTGTTTATAATCATGCCATTATTTTTGCTCCATCTAATTAAATTGTATAACTCGACCTGAAGAGTTGATTCTAGATTAACACAATCGTAGTCACTGGTGTAGACTGTGCAATCATCGGCAAAAAGGTCACAAGAAGAGTGTTTAAGATGAAGTGGAAGATCATTGATATAGATAGCAAAGAGCAACGGGCCTAAAATAGAACCTTGTGGAACACCAGTGTCAACTGTAGCAGAATTTGACAGAGAATTGTTGAAGAATACTACCTGTTGTCTGTCTGAAAGAAACGATGCAATTAATTTTATTAGGTTAGGGTGCAATTTATAAGTCTTTATTTTTCTTACAAGAATATCGTGGTCAATCATATCAAATGCCTTTTTAAAGTCGACAAAGATGGCACCACATAGTCTGTCGTCATTTATGTTTACTAACCAGTTTTCTGTCATTTTGGTAAGAGCTGTGTGGCAGGAATGATTGGGTCTAAAGCCTGACTGACTGTCTATGAGTAAATTGTTCTCTTGCATGTGTCATAGAGTTATTTTGTGTATGTGTTTTTCGAGTGGTTTTGATAATGACGATAATATGGATATTGGTCTATAGTTGGTAAGACTGTTGGATGAGCCAGATTTAAAGCGAGGATACACCTTAGCAGTTTTAAAAGCCTCAGGGAAATAGCATTCTGCAATGCACTGGTTGTAAATATATGTTAGTGTATGTGAAATGACAGGTGCAGCATAACGTAAGATCTTATTACTAATATCATCAAGCCCAGCTGTATTGTTGTTTTTTAAGGTTAAGAGATAACTGTGAACTTCACTGACTGTTAAGAATGGAATGTGTAACTGTTTAAAATCAGTACATCTGCTGTCCAGGAATGTTTGTAGTTCATGTAAGTCGCATACAGGAGCTGATATTGATGATTTAAGAACGTTGATTTCTTCTCTGAAATGTGTACTGATATGTGCGATAGCGTATGCATGATTGATGGTTTGAGAATCAAATTCTTTTCTTTTATTTGATAGGGTATTTATGGCTTTCCAAATTGATTTACTGTCTGATTTATTCTGTATTAGATTCCTGAAGTAATTTTTTTTCTCTTGTCTTATTAAGTACTGAACTTTGTTTCTGAGTGAACGGTAGGTCATAAAGTCCTTGAAGTGGAGCTACAGGCCCTTCTGGACATCGTGGTTCGTGAATGTAAAAGGTCTCAGCCTGAATAAAAAGAAGACTGAAGTGATGGTCATTGCAAAGAAAAGAATATCACCAAAATGTAGCATTACCATCGATGGCACAAATCTGAAACAAGTTGATAGATTCAAGTACTTAGGAACGATTATAACAGCTGTTGGGAAATGTCACAACGAAATAAAAAGCAGACGTGCTCAGGCCAAGTCAGCATTCCAGAAAATGAGAAACATCTTGTGCAACAGATCCATATCAATGGAAACAAGATTCTGAGTACTTAAATGTTACATCGAGCCAATTTTGTTTTATGGATGTGAAGCATGGTCCATGAATAAGTGAGTACAGCGAGAAATGGAGGTCATGGAAATGTGGTTCATAAGAAGGATGTTGAAGGTACCATGGACAGCTAAGAAAATCAACAAAGAAGTCTTAAGAGAGGCAGGAGTTAAAAGGCAAATTACAGCAAAGATCAGAGGCAGACAAGCGAGATTTGTAGGACATTTTTTGAGAAGATCAAAATTGGAACATTGTGGCAACTGAGGAAAGAAGAGACAGAGGAAGACAGAGACAGAAGTTACTGGATGGGCTGTCAGTGTGGCTAGGAAGAAAGTCACCGGCAGATGTCATAATCAAGTCTAAAGATAGGGAATTGTGGAGAGAAATGATCGCCTACGTCGCACTTGATTGATTATCAGCCAGTTAGGGTTTCACTGTCTCAACATAAACGTGCATCTCCAACCTTATCATCGCAGATTTTCTAGTCCACCAAGTGGGCTCAAATTGATATTTTCTTAATTATTTATAAAAACTGCCAAAACTTTTCTTTTTTTTTGCTTGTGCATGCTTTTTTTTTTTTTTTAATCACAAGAGTAAAATTTGTTCCTCCAAATGACCCTACAAAATCATATGTACAATTACAAATAATGTACGCCAAGAACATACCTTCAATGATTGGTTTGTCTGGCGGTGGTGAGACTAGCTGAAATGAAATAAAAATATAAGTACTAGACATACATACATACATATATAGCATATACATAATGCACACAACCATGCAACTACATATATACATAAACAGAAATACCAATCATCGAAAACTCTAGTGCTAGATGTTTATACAGGGCAATCATTAACACTGAAAAGAATCATAACACTGAGAGGAATCATAATACTGAGAAGAATCATGACACTGAGAAGTGTGGGAGAGACAGAAAACAAATCTTGTCACAAAAATATGAGAGACAATATATTTTCATAGGACATGCAATGAGAAGAGGGGGCACTGAAAAGACTGTATCTACGGGGAGAAATAATAGGGAACAACAGCCAGAGGAAGACCAAGAGAAATGATACTGAATAGTTTGATGAGATGTGTGAGATGAAAGATAGGGTACTATGGACAAACATAATAGCCAATGACAGTCAGCATGGTCCTTGATGATGATGATTAATCATAACACACTAAGTATCATCATCTTGTGCAGCATCACTGAAAAGCAGATTAAAATCTATCTCTGGATGATGGCTGTTTACCTAGACAAGCCAGTTCCAGTCCATCTCCTCTGCTGACAATCCACCCTCATCACTATTGTTCACTTTATTATTTTCCCTTCAGTTTCACTCCTTAATATGCCCTCCACAATAGTATTAGCCTTTTTTGATATGGCCAACACAAGTTTTCCTTTAAATTTCCAAAGATTCAGTACCTATCCTGACTTCTCTGTCCATAAAATACTGCCAATTTTTCTGTGTGGCTACATTTTCAAGGTTTTCAATTTTATTCTCCATTTTCTTCTTGAATATCTAAGCAATAAACAGGATTTGCCATTGATTCCAATTATATCATAAATAAAAGAAATAATGTTAACAAAACAATTTTAACAGACCTCTTTAATCAAGATTTACTTTCTTATCTCCCTCTCTTTTCTCTTTCTTTCAACATCCACTCCGAACAGCAATGATGTGATCCAAATTCAAGCTATAATACTGTAATAACCCAAATACTAACTATAATACTGAAATAACCCAAATACTAGCTATAATACTGAAAGAATTCAAATGCTAGCTATTAATACTGAAAGCACCCAAATATCAGATTTAATACAGAAGGAATCAAACCACTAGATTTATATCCTGAGGAATCCAAATACCTGATTTTAATACTGTGGGAACCCAAATACTGGAACATAATACTGCGGGAACCAAAATATTAACTGTAACATGGAAAGAACCCAAATACATTTAATTACTGAGGGAACCATATACCAGAATATAATAGTGAGAGAACCCAAATACCAGGATATAAAACTGAGGGAACCCAAATACCAGGATATAAAACTGAGGGAACCCAAATACCAGGATATAAAACTGAGGGAACCCAAATACCAGGATATAAAACTGAGGGAACCCAAATACCAGGATATAAAACTGAGGGAACCCAAATACCAGGATATAAAACTGAGGGAACCCAAATACCAGGATATAAAACTGAGGGAACCCAAAAACCAGAATATAAAACTGAGGGAACCCAAATACCAGGATATAAAACTGAGGGAACCCAAATACCAGGATATAAAACTGAGGGAACCCAAATACCAGGATATAAAACTGATGGAACCCAAATACCAGGATATAAAACTGAGGGAACCCAAAAACCAGAATATAAAACTGAGGGAAACTAAATAACAGGATATAAAACTTAGGACATCCAAATGCTAGATTTAACACCGAGAGCATAAATGCTAGATATAACACTACAGGAACATAAATACTACACTTAATACAGACTGAACCCCTCTACTTGACATAGAAAACCAAAATACCAGATAATTAGTTTTAGTTAGTACTGCTGGAACCAAGACTTACAATTGTTGTTGTTGTTGAAGTTGCACTGCAGGTGATGCTCACAGTCTGGCTAATGTTGGAGGCAGCTTTCCTCTCATCCAGCTCAGCTTTCTGTATGCTTCTTGCATGAAGCATATCCAGGACAGTCTTCATTTTGCTGTCCTTCTTCACTGGCGACTTCACTGGTGATGTGGATGACCAGGACGGCAATGGTGATAAGGATGAAGTGGCCGCTGCTGATGATGATGAAGGTGATGTCAGAGGCAGTGGAATGCTAGGAGACTTCTGTGGGTCAGGGCTGATAAATGAGCTCCCAGTCAAAACATCATGAACTGAATTTGAGTCTGCTGAGACAGCAACATACATTTGAGAAACAGAATTTTTCTGCATGTCATCCTGAGCCTCACTACCTGATGAAGGAACATCAGCTGACAAGCCTTGGCTTTCTAAGCCATCTAGTCTGATCCTCTTTGCTCTTTTGGTTCCTGTCAAATTGTCCTTATTTTTCCTTTTCTTTTTCCGACTAGTCAAAGTTTCTGTGGCACCATTTTCTAAATTAAATGCTGATGCAGCTAAAGAACTAGTACCAGTGTCTTTACCAATGCTAATCTCTGAAACTTTTGGCACTTTGACTGTTTTATCTCGTAAAGGATCACAGTCTAAAGCACTCTCAATGTCTGACAGCTTCATGGTGATGTTCTTAATTGGATGCAGGTTTATAGTTTTCAAGGATGTGCTTTCAGTTTGGGTGACTGGCCTGCCGGTTTTTCTGGCAGTGAATTTTTGCTTTCGTTTATGATCAATTTCCATGCTGTTAAATGTTGAAGACAAAAAAGTATCGATATTTTCTTGCTTTTCCTGTTTTTCTAAAAACTTACCCTGCCCAGAACATAAAGATATGGAAGAATCTGACTGATTATGACCATCATCTGCATTGGTCACACTTGTCTTGGTATCTGAATCATTAGCAAACTCTGTTGTAGCAGTATTTCCATTTGATTTAAAAAAGGTGCCTAATGTTTCATCAGCTGCCAATACATTCTCTATGTTAGAATTACCAACTACTGTAGGTTCGCTAAATTCAGCTATGGCCTGTCCCACTGCAAAATTATCAGCCACTGATGATATTTTATCACATGTCTCTTTATTAGTGTCACATGCACTCCTGGATAACTCTACAGGCTCACCAAAATCATCTGGCTGCAGCTCAATATTTTCCAACACAACTTCACTGTCTGAGTCTTCATCTTCAGTTATGTCTTCAAATATCTGAGGCTGAAGACTTAATAATCTATTGTCCAAATATTCATCTCTATTTTCTAATATGACATTATCATTTTCAAGTACAGCATCATTTCTGAGCAGCTCTTGGGCTTCACCGTTCTTGGTGGCTCCAATTTGTTTCACTGCTGTACGTGAAACTGCACTGGAAAACAGTTCTGTTGTACCATCATCAGCAAAATTTATTTGGGGTCTGTCGAGCTCATCAGAAAATACTTTCTGAAGAATAGGTAACTTATCTCCACAATTAATTTTTTTTAACTCCTGAATATTGTTCTGTGTAACTTCAGCTGGTTCACCTACTCCAAGTGAATGTTGGCAAAATGAGGTTACTCTGTCAACTAACTCATTGTTTTCTATGGGTAGATTATACTGAGATTCAGAATCACAGCTCTCTCCTTCCGAGGTAATATTTCTGCTCTTACTGTCTCCTAACTCAAAAACCTGCTCAGAATCCTGTACTTCCATACCTCTGACTGCATCAGAACACTGGTCAAGGTTCTCACGCTCTTCCAAAAGATCCTGCTGAGAGCACACTTGCAAGTCAGGTGCCGAACCATCTCCAACACTCCCACCTAGGCCTGGATGTGTTTCTCTCAAACAATGTGGAGAATTCTCTCTACACTGTAAATTCTCAAGATCTGTGGCTGGTTGTGATGCAATATGAAATTCAATGGCATCTGTTCCACTGCCATTGTAACGAACTTTCCCTCTGCTTTCAGCCACACCATGCCCTTTTGTCAATGTCCTCTGCTCAATCATCAAACCATTTTCTGGTCTGGTTGACTCCATACCTGAAAGCCAATGAAAAATAAACTTATAAAAAATAATAAGTTTTGTTTTAATTTCAAAGTTAAGGTGCAGTTTCACAAGGTGGGAGGAAGAAGAGCAGTGAACTTGACCAGAATATGACACACACACAAAAAAAAAAACCAATCAATATTTCAGCCAAGAACCTTCTTTAGTGGAGATATTCTGATATGTCAAGTGGATACATCTGAAGAATGAAGAAGTGCACTTCGGGTTGTTGATATTGCTATACAGTTTGGTCTGAACTGGCAATGGTCATGGACTACATGTGTCTCCTTGGCTCCTCGCATACTGGGCAGTCTCGCAGCAGATGCCTGACTGTCATTTTTCTCATACCAAAGGTAAACTCATCAGCTGTGCCTAACTTCAGCTCCTTATACATTTGATATCTTTGTTTTTGGTCTGTTTGGAAGCCTAGAGCATATGAGGGGAAAATAATTTGGTTTCCCACACCCTCTTTTGTCATCAGGGTTTCTGCTGCCATTTTAAGTGTATCTCTCTCAGCTGTAAAACTGGTGGAGAACCTCCCGCTGCCAGTAACAATATGTTTTTTGCCCCATCACTGAATTTCAGAAAGATACATGCTCTGCCATTTGATTTGCAGTGCTTGCTAAGTTTCTGGAACTGGAGTTTGAAGTTGAGAGAAATTTTTGTGCAGAATCCAAAGTAAGTAGAAACATACCATTTATGAAGGTGACAGAGAGTACAGAACCAGAAGTCACAGGCAGAAGCAAGACCGGTGAAGTTGAATCTGTAGAAATGTACCATTTATGAAGGTGACGGAAAGTCCAAAGACAAAGGTCACAGGTAGAAGCACGCACATCTAGGTGAACTTGAATCTGTAGAAACATACCATTTATGAAGGTGATGGAAAGTACAAAATAGAAGTCACAGGCAGAAGCATGTCTGGATGAACTTGGAGTCCACAGAAATGTACCATTTATGAAGGTGATGGAAAGTACAAAGACAAACATCACAGACAGAAGCATGTCTGGATGAACTTGGAGTCCACAGAAATGTACCATTTATGAAGGTGATGGAAAGTACAAAGACAAACATCACAGACAGAAGCACATCTTGAATCTGTAGAAACATACCATTTATGAAGGTGATGCAGAGTACAGAAACAGAGGTCACAGGCAGAGAAGCCTTTCTGGGCAGTCTGCAGAAATATACCTTTTCTGAAGGCACCAAAGTTGGAGTCCATCAACTAAAAAACAGAAGTCACAGTTGGAAGCAATTCTGGGTGGAATCTGGGTTAACTGAAATACACCATTTATGAAGTTCACAGAAATGCATCATTCATGAAGGAGTTGCAGTCTAGAAAAATAGAGAAGTCAGAGAGAAAGACTTGGTGTACTGACATCACAAGGCAAATCAAGAAACTGAACACAAGCATAAAATCCTCTGATCCATTGAAATATTCAGATTCTGTACTATCTTCACTTGGGGTTTCATTTCATTCAGTTTTTTTTTTCCTTTTTTTTTGGAAATGTAATAAACATTCATATTTCATCAATATATAATTACTTTTTTAAATGTGCAGAGCCAGAATAAGTGGCTGAACAGAGCTATTTTATATTACAATATAGCAAGCTGCATATATATAAAGGCTGACATTAATAACTGCCCCATATTATTATAATGCAATAAATGAATTCTAATTTCTTTTGTTGCTATGGTACACTTGAACATGCTTATTTTTATGAGAAATTTATTCACACCGTGTAGAGCACATAAAAATGACTATCTCTTAACCTCAAACCCAGTGCATTACGTGTGATGGAGAAGCAATGACTCGGGTTTAAACGCGTGTTATAGACCACACATGCAACACCTTCCTTGTTCCACTGTTTAAGAAATTACTATTGGGTTTTTGGGGTTGGGACGTGGCGGATCATACCAACACTGCTGTGGATCCACCTCACTTTGTGGCATGCCAGAGTAAAAAAATATGTTAATATGCAAAAAAAGCAAACAACTATATCTTATCATACTTGAAACTGATAATCAACTGTTGGCATTACTTAAGCAAGACCATTCGTATTCGATTTCAATCACTCTGGCATCTTTGACGCCCTATGTGATATCGCTTAAAATGATGATGTTCTGCCTATTAAACGCACATCTACACTGCCATACCTTATTCGTCTTTCAAAACAATGAATGCAGCATCCAAAACTTACCAGATTGTTCGCATCCAGTGCAAAATCCGTCGGAATTCGGACCAAAACACTCACGTTTCAGGCTGCTCAAAGACCATCGACGCCGCCATCAAAAGAAGGACAAGGTTGTGCGCATGCGCATGCCGACCTACTTTCTGACGTTATCTCCTGCAGTGGTTCATAGAGGTCTCGGAACCTTGTCTTTCTCTACCATTTTTTTAACTCAACATTATTATATACTAGCTTAATATTTTTCGATAATTTCCTGATAATATTTTAGGCTGATTTCTGCATTTTAAATAAATGAACAGTATGAAAGTAAACACTTTTAAATTTGTTAGTGAGAAGAAAATGAAATTGAACCTCTGAATATTTAATGTAACATAATAGGCTACAGTCGAACAGAAAGGTTTCTCAAACTATGATGTGGTGGCATCATTAGATGTTGAAAATGTTCGCGCGAAAACATTATTATAATAGCAGGGCAAATAATGTACGTATTTAACGATGAATGAAGTAACTGGGGGTTCGAGGAGGAGGGGGGTGGGGTAAACAGTATTATTCTTCCACAGCTTTATGCCAGTGACTGCATATTTTTCTTCCTCTGTGTATATATACATATTGTGTTAGATATTACTAAACTGATGCCGGGGGGGGGGGGGGGGCTTTCAAAAATATCTGAATATTCGTGAAAATTACGAAAAATCATGTGAGCGACACATCTAGAATTTAGAAAAATGATTAATATCGACAGTAGTGTTTTTTAATATATAATATATAATTTGTTTTTAATTTGAGAAATTTAAAAAAACACACGTGCAAAGCACTGCGTGTCGTAAGTTCACGAAGCAACCAATCGCGTAGGAAAATCATATTTGTGATAGCATTATCGATTGTGCGTAAATAAATAATGGAGGAAATAGATTTTTTATACGTACAAAAGAAAGGGAAGTTGGAAAATGATTAAGATTAGAGTTAATTCAAGTGAGATGTAAATTTAGAATGGCACAAAGCTGCTGTTGAAACAAATATTACTTGGAGGAAACTCGACACATCATACAAAACCATGACAGAAAGTGAATGTGATGAAGACAAAACATAAAATACCACACGACACCCAAATGAAGTCTATCGACTGAGACTTTTGACGTGGGCGAGCGGAAGTACACCGCAAATTTATTCTTTCAACGCAGCCCGTAGAGAATAACAGAACACGTATTATTTTTAGTGTTTATGCGAACGGGCTTCAGTGGCTTTTTCTTTATATACCTCGTCCAATATACAACAGTTTTCATGCAGACAGTACATTTAGGCTTGTAGTCACTAAAATATGTTAAAAACTAGAAAGACGTCCCATGAATACGTCCCTTATGCAAATAAAATGATGGAACCCCAGGTACGTTTTGTTGAACAAGACGTCGCAAGGCCACCATTTGCTTAGCCCGGACTCGAGGAGGGAACTGCCATAATGGATTGGTGCTGTGACCTGACCTGACCTATCTTCTTGTTCAGCGTTCCAAGCCTCTCTTTGGTGCGAACGAACTTCTGCTCTTTGCATCTCTGATGGTAGTCAACGCTTCAGTTTTCCATATTGTTCAGAAGTGCAACTCAGTGTAGTATAGTTATATTTTTTTTAAAGTTTTGTTTATCCTGCATTTTATTTGTTTGCATCGGAGCTTTATTATCAATGACAATATTAGTACTGCAGTTGCTAACTTCTACTGCTTCAAAATCTAAGAGCTAAAAGTGTCATTTATTCTTCTTTTTCTTCTTCCTCTTATAATAATTATTATTAGTAGTATATGTTACTGTTTCGCTGTAGTGCAGTGGTTAGTCCCTGGTTCAATTTCGCACTCTGGAGGAATTCTTTTGGACCGACCTAGATCCGGGTATCTGGGTTTCCTTAAGAAAACAAGTACAGATAGGGCAACACTACCTCAAGTGTTGTAGTGCCCTAGAAATATGAAGGCACTAACTTCACACCCCTACTTCATGCAAATGTCACTTAACATAGCTTTTAGTATTTTTAATTATTGTCCTTTTTTGTAAGGGGAGAGCAAGAAAAAAATAGTATAATTCCAAATTCACATATATTTGTAAATGTATAAAATATAACTATCACTCTTTATAAACTGTATAGTCGGTGTTTCTTAAAAAAAAAAAAACTGCCAAGATACTTGTACAAGTATTACTTAGACTGTAAACGATCTCCATTCGCCAGAGTTTAGATCTTCTCTTGTACCCAGAATCATCTTTAATTTTGATGGTCATTCCTAGATTTGATGGCCTTTTTTAATTTTGGTTCAGGTATGTTTTCCGCCTCATTGCTGCAGACAAGACTTGTCTGTATTCCTCTCTGTTCTTAGTCTTCTTCTGCCAGTTGTTCACTCCGAGAATACAGATTCCTCTTTAACGGCAAGATTTATTCTTAATTTTGATGGTCATTCCTAAATTTTGATGGTCATTTTTAATTTTGGAAGAGCACCAAACTGTTTCACACACCTCGAATCAATGTGTTGTCAGTTTGACTATGACTAACGTGTGCGACTGTAGTGTTATTTGTAGTGTTATTTGTAGTGTTATTTGTACTTGTATATTCTATAACTGAATGCACGGATATGAGATTATAGGTATAAGTTTTTTTTTATATTTCATACTATTGTTGTTCTTTGCACTTATATAATACTAGTACTAGTTTATGAAAGCTGAGTGATGAAGGGTGTTAAATAGGCATGTGTGCTCATTTCTTCGCCGTTTAGAACTAAAGTTCATTTGCTCATCTCGGACATTTTGAAGGCATTCATCAATGTACGCTAACCTTCCCTCCCTCCCTCCCTCCCTCCCGAGAGAGGTGGGAGGAAGGTGGAGGGGAGGGGGTAATGAAATGCGAACGTATAAAAGTGTGGGCTCTAGTTAATACTCCCAATTCATAACGTAAAACAATGCTTCCGAACCATTTTTTTAGCTTGATCCTGAATCAGCACTTGTACGTGACTCTAAATCAGCAATTGTACGTGACCCTAAATCAGTAATTGTACGTGACCCTAAATCAGTAATTGTACGTGACCCTAAATCAGCAATTGTACGTGACCCTAAATCAGCAGTTGTACGTGACCCTAAATCAGCAATTGTACGTGACCCTAAATCAGCAATTGTACGTGACCCTAAATCAGCAATTGTACGGGACCCTAAATCAGCAATCGTACGTGATCCATGGGCCACCGAAAAGATTTTAAAATGTTGAAATTCAAGAACACTTATATGTAATATCCATTCTAGCAATCTTATCCCAGAACTCCATCGACCCTATTTTAGATCACGACCTAAGAATGGGACCAGTGCCGTAAAGAATACACAAGTGACTTTCAGTTCTGACAGTGCGGGCTTCGAAGTGACAAAAGGATGACATGAGAGCAACCAACATCAAATTTCAGTTGTTTTTTTTTTTTATGGGCCAAGCACTTACTTCATTCTAGTCAGGCAACAAGTTGTTGAAACTGGGTACCTCAACTACGAGGGCATTTTGGGTTAAAAGTTTCAAGTCAGGAAAACAGATGAGACTAGGCTCCTAAAGAAAAGAGAATCAGTTTTCTTTTCTCTTCTTCCCCTTTTCTCCTCGTTGCTATAGATATCTAGCATTTTATACTTCACCCCCTCGCTCTTCTGTTTCTTTTCCCTTATTTGAATTACTAGCAGTTCATGACAGGGGAAGATTTGTCTTGTCTACTATCTTCCTGGAATTGCGAGCTGGTGTTCTTTGTAGCCGATGCTGTGAAAGTATTGAGACACAGCATTGTGTCGACTTGGGAGCGGGTTTGAGCATATGTTTCTTCAGTTTCTGAGTAAAGAAGGTGTACAATACTTATTTAGCAGACTTTACTGCCAATTAGATATGGCAGTCCCTGCCTGTTACTGGGGGTACCAACTGAGAGGTGTGACAGGGACCTGATAAGCTATGCTTCGTCAGTTCTGACTCTAGAATGTCAGCCATGAGCCATTGATTGCCAAATCGGATAGGATCATCACCCCTTTTTTTTCTAGGAAAGAAATCTCCGACAGGAAAAGAAACACAACTGACATTTCGCAAAGTTTTGTCATGGTCAAGTTCCAAATAAATGTGGTATATTCCAAATGCTGGGGAAAAGAAAGAGAGGAAGACCAAGGCAAAGATGGCTGTAAGACATCGCTGATGATCTGCAAATGGATGCATCAGCAGCAGGGAATCTTGCTTACAACTGAGAGGCCTACAGGAGTGATGTTAGGGAGGGAAGGTTGCGCAAGATATTTCATATATGCAAATGAATGAATCCCAAATGCAAAGTAGAAAAATATCTGCTAGAAAAAAAATACTGGCAATCAACTGACATAAATTATAAATCATAAAAATGAGAAATAAGTAACGTAATCACTACAGTAACACTTATGTTATTAATATTTTATATATAATTACAGTAAGATTAAATATATATTTGAAAATACGTGGTTCATTAAAAAAAAACAAAACAACCAAAGCAATATTTTCTTAAACACTGTCCTCTTGCGCCAGGGAAAAACACAAGCAATAAATAAACATAAAATACAACAGTTCCAGTTCCAATTTTGTTAGACATCTGACACCTTTTTTTTAAACAAGAAAGAAAGAAAGAAAAATTGAGAAAAAATTTCCTGCTTGCATCAAACAAGTTTCACTAGATCCATCGGAAGTAGATACGGTGTTGTCAGATATGAATTATAGTTATCTATTATGTGCGCTATTATGTTTTCTATTAAAGTTCTCTATTTGCCTATGTTGTTTTTTTATTTAGGTATTTGGCCAAAAGAATGGAAAAGAACTGTATTCATACCACTGCCAAAAAAGGGTAACCTGAAATTATGCACCAACTACAGAACTGTTGCCCTGATTAGTCATGCCAGTAAAATTCTGTTAAAAATCATAATGGGTAGACTTCGAAAGAAAATAGAAGAAGAAGTCAATATGGTCCAAGCTGGCTTCAGGCAAGGAAGAGGATCAAGAGATCATATATTCAATCTAAGATTAATAATAGAGAAATGCAGGGAGTTTAATGTGAATCTATATTTATCCTTTATAGACTACTCAAAGGCATTTGATTGTGTACAACACCAGAAACTTTGGGAAATAATGGAAAAAATGGGATTTCCAACACATTTGATACAATTAACATCACTGCTGTATTTAGACCAACAAGCAGCAGTAAGAATAAATGGTGAAACAACAACTTGGTTTGACATAAAACAAGTGGTCCGTCAGGGGTGCATATTGTCACCCTACTTATTTAACTTGTATACTGAAAATATAATGAGGAATGTTAGAGAAGATGTAGACAAAGAATATTACGATGCCATAACAGTTGGAGGTTACGAAATACCAGAGATTAGATATGCTGATGACACAGTATTGCTGTCCACAACACAAGAAGGAATGGAAAAACTAATTATGTCAGTCCGCAAGAACAGCGAAGAGCAGAACCTCTATCTTAATGCAAAGAAAACTAAAGTGATGACAACTGACAAAACAAACAAGGCAACTGAAATATGTATCAGTGAGGAAAAACTGGAAGAAGTGGAGAGTTTTGAATATCTTGGATCACTACTAACTAATAATGGAGATACAATGCGGGAAATTAAAAGGAGGACATCTATTGCTCTTCAGAAAGTAAAACAAATAAAGAATCTGTGGAGAGGAGCAGACAGAACCACAAAAATAAGAATTTTAAGGGCATGCATCTTTCCCATCGCAACATATGCCTGTGAGACCTGGACACTTAACAAAACAGCTGAGAAGCACATAAATGCCTTTGAATGTAAATGCTATAGAAGAGTTCTCCAAATATCGTGGACACAAAAAAGAACAAATATATCTATACTACAAGAGCTTAATATTGAAGAAGGCTGGCTAGTAAAGAGGATTAAAGAGAGAAAACTTAAATATTTTGGCCACATTAAACGTCATGATAATTTAGAGAAGACCGTATTGGAAGGATACATAATGGGAAAAAGGAAAAGAGGAAGACCGAAACGAAGATGGCTGCAAGACATCGTTGATGATCTGGAAATGGATGCAGCAGCAGCAGGCCATCTTGCTCACAACCGAGAGGCCTACAGGAGTGCTGTTTGGGAGGCAAAGTTCCGCAAGGGACATGCAAAGGAATGAATGAATGAATGAATGTTTTTTTATCCCCAATAATTTTTCTTTTTTTCTATGTTAATACCCCCCACCAAAAAAAAAAAAAATTCCCATTCACACACATACTTTTTTATATGCCCAAGTCTCACAACATTAGATATTTCACATATGCCTAAGTCTCACAACATTAGATATTTCACATATGCCCACGTCTCACAACATTAGATATTTCATATATACACAAGTCTCGCGACATTAGATATTTCATATGTGCACAAGCCTCACGACATTAGATATTTCACATATGCCCAAGTCTCACAACATTAGATATTTCACATATGCCTAAGTCTCACAACATTAGATATTTCACATATGCCCACGTCTCACAACATTAGATATTTCATATATACACAAGTCTCGCGACATTAGATATTTCATATGTGCACAAGCCTCACGACATTAGATATTTCACATATGCCCAAGTCTCACAACATTAGATATTTCACAAATGCCCAAGTCTCACGACATTAGATATTTCATATATGCACAAGCGTCACGACATTAGATATTTCATATATGCACAAGTCTCACGAGATTAGATATTTCACGGCTATGCATACTTCTTGACAATATTCCTCTTTAATTAATGTATTACCTGGGTTTAAGCAAAGGATTCTGTCGCGTCCCATAGAAAACCAAAGGCTAGCATTGGTCTTACTGATATTTTTTTCTCTTTCCGAGCACCAGAACAGGCCGATTCTTGTCTTTCTTCTGATGTCGCCCAGATAGCCATATGAATAGTTGCATCAGCTTTCCCTTCAGTTTTACCAGCAAGTATTGTTCTTGTACTACTACTTATACTTGTGCGAACTCCCTGTAACTGCGAGCTGTTGTTATTTGCAGCCGGTGCTGTGGAGGTGTTAAGATGCACATCGTCTCAGAGTGGGACCGGGTTATGGCAGCTATTTTTTCAGTCCCAGAGTACAGCTAAAAAGCAGGGGGTATGCATTGCTTCTTTAGCAGACTCCACCACCATGGGGACTATGGTGATCCTTTCCCCGTTAGCCAGGCTAGGCCTGTTACTAGGGGTACCACGGAGAGGTGGGACAGGGTCTTGGTCAGCTATGGTTCGCTAACCCTGTCGCTAGCATATCAGCTATGGGTTGCTGATCGCCTCATCGGACAGGCGTCTTCATCCCCGACAGTATGGTTAAGTTTAAGTACTCTGCCCAGGTCCAATGAGAAGCTGGGCCTGCTGGTGCATCTCTCCAGGGATCCGATAGTACCTCTGTATTAAGGGTGGACCTGGAGGACTTCCTTTGTTTTAAAGGTGAAATATACTAGCTCTTTTCGTTTAAGGCAGGGTTTCTCAACCAGGGTTCCCCGGCGGGATTTCGTCGTAGATAAATATCCTTGTAGCACTTCTCGCGGCTTAGCTACATGATATGTTTTTTGTCCAAGACAGTTTGCTTTAAAAAATTATTTTTAGTTTTACACAAAGAAGAAACAAACTTACTCTTGCACATGCCATATACCCCAAATCTTACATGATTAAAATTTTGTATACTATCAGTGATCGCATTAAAAGGCAATTACCGGTAACTTACCGATTAAAAAAAGAGAAAAACCGAAACTTTTATAGGTCGTCGATTACCGCAACCGGTTTATATTATCCAAGACCAAGTAAAAAACAACCAGCGAAATAGCCCTGACTATATCGGGCCAGTAGGCTGGTGATGTCCACTTTGCATGGAGAAGAATCAGCCAGTTTTGACTTTGGTTCAGCATGTGAGCATTTTGTAGAGATTAAACGTAAGAAGAACTATGAACGAACAGAAGGTGCCCTAAACTCACATAGCACACTAGAGACCCAAATCATAGTGGGGAGAGGGAAGCAGGGAGATAATAAACTGGTGAATAGGACCAGGCCTGGAGGGGCAAAAACACCTATAAGCCGCCAGAGAAGTGGCGGTGGGAAGCTAGGAGAAAGAAACAATAAAGTAGAGAATATATTGTTAATTTCAGCTGGGTGGAGACAGCCAGCCTGGAAAATAAAGCGCTGTTCCGGGACACTCGGAGATCGTACAATCAGCAGAAGAAGAGCGGATTGCAACGATAGAAATGTCTTGCTTTCCCCTGTGGTTGCTAAGGCAAAAATGTTTAGCCACAGGTATCCAAAAGGTAATAAAAAGGTAACGGTAATCCTGTCATGCCTTAGAGACACATAGGGATATGGTGTTAGTGCCAATATTTTCCTTGACTTGTCAGCACACTAGAGGGTGATATGGTCAGTATCACGCCTAGCTGCCTTTCCTTCCCCAACTCCAGAAGTCAGGTACCCATTTCTACAGCTGGGTGACTGGGGTGCCTCCGGCCGGATTCGAACTCCCGACCTTCGCCATGAGAGACCAGTGCACTAACCACTTCGCCACTCAGACACTGTATCCAAGCCCTCTTAGAAATGTCGTTAAGATGTTGGCGAAAACGATCTCCTAAGCGCAAACCGGTATCTCCTATATACTTCATGTAGTCTGCAGTGGCTTGTCCTTAGGCGAAAGAGGATGGTTTGCTGATGTCTTTGTAGTTGGTGTATTAGACTTGGTTCATTGTTGCATTTCAGTTTCTTTTTCCATTCAAATCTGCACTGGTTACGCATTATGAATTTTGCCCCCTGGTAGTTTACTGGATAACCAATTGTTAGAAGGGAAATAACTGTGAAAACTCCAGCGTTGTTCGGAAATATTAGAATTATCCGACTTATTAAAATGAGTTCACTTCCGGTGAAGGTGCCGCAACTAGTCGTCTGCAGTTCCCATGAAATCATATTCTGAGTCATTCATTTTTTTTTTTCTTCTTTTCCTTCCCTTCTTTCACCTTTTGTAAACCTCTTGCAGTTTGTTCGAGGCTAGGTAAGTATGGCTGATTTTTAATGGAGTTATCAAATACGGAACTAGTAAAGCGGGTTTACCCGTTATAACATATTTTAATGTGTTGTCTAAAAAAAAATAATATCGCGGGGGGAATGTACGGGTGTGAATTCTTGTCTGTAATAACATTTTTTTGCGAAAGTAGTCGGGTAAAACAGTTATTGCTCATTTGAGTACTGCTCACTGCTCGGTTAAAGTCACACATACTTTAGTAAATATATTTCGCATTTTTATATGCTGAAAGCCTTCAGCTTCATCCGCGATGAAATAATACGTTTGGTATGCATACAAGTTCATTCATTAGAGAATGGAAATGGAGAGCAGAGACCTACCTTTATGATCTTTTGTGTGTATTTTCTAGCAATAATTGAACAAGTGAAGCGGTTTTTTTTCCGATACAGTTTTGTGTATTCCTCCTTCTGCAATTTATATGCACGTTCAGTGATGTGATTATAAAAAAATAGGAGCCGTCAGGGCCGTTCATTTGAGTCTTGAATCTCTCGACACTCTCTCGTAGTTTTCTGATAACCATAGGCGTGATCAAGATTGAAGTAAATGTAGAAGTAATTAAGAATTTTATGTTTGTACTTAAATGTTAAGATGTTGGTGATTACAGCTTATAATGGCCTTAGGCTATTAGATTTATGTGTTTCTATTCGATCCAAGTATTTCAGTTTGATCTATGAGCATCTGATTTATTTTTTTGTTTGATACTGTTTATACATATATCTGTTTCATCTGTGTGCATCAGATTTATGTATTTCTTATTGGCCCAAGTTCTTCTGTTGATGATCTTTTTGCATCTCTCTTATGTGTTTATGTTTCTGGAGGAGGTTGGGTTGTGAAGATGCCCTACTTAAGCTGAACAGACAGCTGTAGGCAATCCATAGTTGACAGATTGTAGCCAGCCAACACCCTGTTCTCTCCCTCCCCCCTCCAAAGTGATATCTATGGAAACATAGTAGTCTGGCCAAATGAGTAGTAAAGATGAACCTGATCCTAAAAGTGTATTGAGCCAAAGCTAAATGCTTTGGGCTGAAAGGTGCATAACCTCAACACAGTGCAGCCAGTTCCCTTGTGAGGATAAATAAAGAAGAGTATTTTTCAGTTCAGTTTATGCATTTTTGTTTGATTAATATGTGTCACATTTATTTGTTTGTTTCTGTGTGTTTATAGGTATCTATTTCTTGCTGTCTTATGTTTCTCTTCAGTTCATATACAGTATTTCTGTTTGAGCAATTTATTTCTTTTTGCCTATGTATCTCTTCAGTTTGTGCATTTGTTTGATTTATCCATATGTGTCTCATTTACATATTTCTCTAATTGATGTGTTTCTTTTTTTAAAATTTAATTTCTATTTGTGCTGTTGACTTCAGGATAACCTCAGATGTGGAATGACATGATGAAGTGAGGATTATTGATTTAAACCATCACTGTCATCACCATCACCGTCACCACCACCACCACATCATCATCGTCATCATCATCATCTACTTGCAGTTTTAAAATTGACACATTTTCTGAGAGATTAATATGTTTTGTTTTTTTTTAACAATGAAACATTTTATTTGCAGACACTTCTTAGTATTCCCTGAATGCAAATAAAATCTATAGCAGAGTAAAGGGTCTACTTATAAATTACTGTGTAAATGACTTCATCTGTCTTATCTCTACATTGTTCTTGAATTCGTTCCACTTTTATCAAGTATTTTCCTAAGGCATTTGTTTTTGAAAGAGTCTAATTTCTTGTCTATTTCTTTAGTTATTTTCCAGCTTTCGCATGCATAAATGAGGGTGGATATTACATTTGAATTGAATAATCTTAACTTGGTTTTTGTGCTTATAACTTTTGAATGCCATATGTTCTCAGGATTCTTGAAAGTCAGTGCTGCTTTTGCAATTCTAATTCTAACTTCCTTTCTGGTGTCACCATCCTGGTCTATGTAGCTACCAAGGTATGCAAATTGATTGACTTCTTCAAATTCTACATGTATTTTTCTATTGTGATTAATGGGAAGTTTCATTATTTTTGTTTTGCCCTTGTTAATTTCAAGTCCTACTTTTCCAGCCAGTGAATACAGGCTATCTGTTTTTTCTTGCATGGAATTCACATTGTTACTGATAAGAGTTATGTTATCAGCAAAATCAAGATCTTCTATTTGGGTCTCATGTACCCATTCAATACCTGTGTTACCTGTGCAGCATTTTTTCATTATGAAGTCATTGCAATTCCAAAAAGCAAAGGAGACAGTATACATCCTTGTTTCACACCTGTTTCAGTCTGGAACCATTCACTCATCCCTTCTTCTGTTTTGACTGCACAAACATATCCATTGTATAAGTCCTTAATGATGTTGACAATTTTAGATGGTATTCCATATAGACTTAAAATTCTCCACAATTAATCTCTTTGTATGCTATCAAATGCCTTTTTAAAGTCTGTGAAATTTAATATTAATGGTTTCTGCTTTTCAATATGTTCTTCAAGTGTTATTCTTAGAGTAAAGACCTGGTCGAGACAGGTTCTCCCTTTTCGAAATCCTGCTTGTTCTTCTCTCATTGCGGTATCCACTATATATTTAAGTCTATTAAAAATGACCTTTCAAAATACTTTTGACACAACAGATACTAAGGTTACTCATCTCCAGTTGTTACAGTCACTAATGTTGCCTTTTTATTTTGGTATTTTAACAATGATTCCTTTTCTCCATTTAGAAGGGACCTTTTCTTCTTTCCAAATCTTATTAAACATTCTTTGTAGTTGCCTCATGTTGTCACTGTTGATCGCTTTTAATGTTCCGGGTGTTATTTCATCTTCACCTGCATCTTTGTTGTTAGCTGCTGTTTCAATTTTATACAGTGTAATTTCATCTAGGTTGACATTTAGTTGTGGGGTTGGTAAGTTGGTTTCAAGGTTTATCAATTCTTTTGGGTGTGGTCGATTAAGTATTTCTTGGAAGTGTTCAGCACATCTTTGCTTTTGGTTTTTACTTGATGTTAATAGGGTTCCAGTTTTGCTAATGATTGGTCTTTCTTTAGATGTAATAGCACCTGTTAGCTTCTTTTGTATGTTATATAAAGTTTTGCTGTCTCCTGTTTTTGCTGCTTTCTCTGCCTCTTTCGCCATGTTGTCTATGTGTTCTCTTTTATCCATTCTAGCTGAACTTTTTACTTTCTTGTCTATTTCTTTGTGTGTTGCTTTCGCCAGATCTTTTCCAGGATCTATCTTTACATTCAACATGTCTAATTTGGCTGCTTATCTTTCATGTATGTACTTCCATGTGTTTTCTGATATCCATGCTTTTTTGTTTGGTTTTTTTTTCAGTCCAGCGCTTGCTTTTGCTGCTGTGATTATGGCTGTGCTGTAAGAATTCCATAATTCATCTATACCTATCTCCTCAACTTCACTGAGTGTTGTGGAATAATTGGCAAGTTCCTGATTGAAATTACTGTTAGTATTCTCTTCTTGTATGCTGTGGCTGTTTATCTTTCTGTGTATTGATTTCTTTTTTTGTTTTTCAGTTTTAGTTTTATTTTCCCTATACACAGATTGTAATCACTGTTGACATCTGCACCCCTATATTCCCTTACATCTATCAGAGATGTTCTGTATTGCTTTCTAATACAAAAATGATCTATCTGGTTTCTAGTTCTATCATCTGGAGATATCCACGTTGTTTTATGTATCTCTTTGTGTGGAAATATTGTGCCTCCAATGATGGTGGCCATGATGAATAATAAAAAAAAAAATTTGTCTGTAGTTTGTCTTAGACACCTCTCCCCCCACCTCCAAAGTCAGTGTCAATTCAGTTCCCCACCCACCCCCAACATACACATACTGCACTGTCACTTGGTATATATTAAATTTAAAATCTTCATATATTTCTTATATTCTGTACAATCAGGACTTACTGCTTGGGCCTCCCCCCCCCCATCCCAACTTGATTTAATCTGCTGCCGTTTATTTGAAAATTATGTCATCCAAAGACTTTTACACCATCTAGCATCTGGTGTATGCACTTAATGGCATGTGTGCTAGAAATAATCGTGGAGTGAAGAGATCAAAAGAAAAATACATGAGGAAAAGAGTGTTGTAATGGACAGGATGTAGAGGTAAAATTCCCATTTCCCATTTACCATTAAGACATATTGGGGACACGGTGTCAGGCCCATATTTCCACAAACTTTGGCACATGAAAGTGTGATGTGATCAGTATCATGCCTGGTCACATTTACCTTCCCAGATTTCTCTGATACCCATTTTTAGAGGCTGGGGCCCCTTTTGGTGTGATGGTACCAGAACAAAAAATCCCCACTGCTGGTTCTTGAACCTGGTACCACTGGATTAGTAGATCAAGCACCAAACCACTCATCCAACAAGAACATCAAGAGGTTAGGAAGTTATTTATTTAGATCAGTAGTTTCCAGAATGTGGGGGGCACCTTCCCTTCAGGAAGCATCAGGAAGATCTAGGAGGATAGTAAGGGAAAAAGGGAACAACAGAGCCAGTTGAGCAAAAACTGTCCTCAACTGATGGTGCTAGTGATGTTGCTTGGGAGGCAAGGGGTCCACAGCCAGAAAAAAAAATTTGAGAACCACTGATATAGATGAAATGAGAAGATACTGGACTTGAGAGGTTGGATATCCATGGAGTCAGTGTCCTCTGCAGAGATGGTATGATATAAACTTGCATTAAAAATGATTCACATTCTGCATTCCAGTAATTTCCCATATTATTCTCTTTTTTTTACAGATTTCTGATCATGTGACTTTACTTGATCAGAGAAACTACACACAGAACATTTCTTCACATTTGTGCTGTTTTACCGGATAAATAACATTTGGTCTCCAAAAATGCCATCTAACAATCTTGCTGTTAATGAGGCAGATGTAGTAAAACTCATAGCAGAGTTTTTGCAGAATAGAACTCTCAATATTTCTATGTTATCTGTGGAACGAGAGACTGGAATCATCAATGGGATCTTCTCTGATGATATGCTGTTTCTGAGACAACTTATTCTTGATGGACAGTGGGATGATGTTATTGATTTCATTCAGCCATTGATAACAATAGAGGCTTTTAATAGGTAAGTTCAGTTTGCTTTGATTACTTATCTTGTTACACAGGTCTGCCAGTTGACCCCTTTAGTATTCTCCCCAAGTTACCTCACGCTCGCTTGTTGGTCTTACAGTTCAAAGTTCAAAATTCAGACTCCGGCTTCATTGCATTCGGGACAACCCCATATATATTCTCTGCCGCATGCCACAGCATCCATCCAAGGGTATGTTTGCTAATAGTTCCTGTCAAATGTTGGTTGTTTATGATGTGTTTTCTGCCACACAGTTCAGATTTCCTGCCAGCACCTTTAATTTGTCCTAGCTCCAGCAGTCTCTTCACAGCTACGTTTTTCTTCCATTCTCGCTCTTCATTTTCCCGCAATATGTCCAATACAGCCTTAGTATTGTACCCCTTGTCCTTTGTCAGTCTGCCATTTATTTTAGCCAGTCCGGCAAGTCTGTCTGCCACATCATTGCCATATACTCCCACATGCCCTGAACAGTAAAGCTACGTTAGGCTTGTCACATTTGACTGGGTTAACAGATGAACCTATTCTTTTCGAAGCAAATTCTTCTCAATCTTACGAAGCAATCTTACAGTGTTCTCCCCAAGTTAACTCACCAGTTTGACACACTTTGTTATCCCTGAGTGTTCTTGCTCTGTCCTAACCAAGACTGACCTAGTTATAAGACAACATGGGAGGCTGCTGGAATGGCAAACTGAACAAGCAGGTCAAGCTAAATATAGCTGTTTTGGTGTTTAGCACTATACACTTTGAGAACAGTGGCCAGTATCAGTAAACACATTTGTTCCAGAGACAGTGAGGAAGCAGGCAGTTTAGATTCTTTGAGTGAGAATGATGTTTGTGATAATGATGACACTGTGAAACTTTTGAGACTGCCTGAATTTGTGTGACTCAAGAATGGTCAACAGCAACATTACAGGCTGGCATTCAAATTTCGCGGGGAAAGATGCAGTATTTCTACAAGAGGCATAAAGTGACATTGTTTTGTAGTTTATCAAATAAAGAAAAACTATTCATTTGGGCATCAGCATCATCATACAATTGTTGCCTCTGCTGCCGTCATCATCATCATGAGCCGATATCAAGACATTTTAATTATCATTACCATGAACATAATCATTATCATTTGCAACCACTTTTACTTTAAACATCATTATACCACCATAACCACAATCATCATTGCTTTCATTTTCACCATCATCATCACCCTGTGTCAAGAAGTGTTATTTTTATTTCTGGTGTAATAAATACAGTGCGTTCGGAAAATAACTGTGCACTAACCCAGTATCGATTCTGGTATCGTAGTGATGTCTTAATGTAGTGGCAGGTAGATGTTGGCTAGATACCGCAGATGGAATCGACACTGGGTTAGTGCACAGTTACTTATGGAACAGCCTGTATTTACTTTGTCTTTATAACTGTTGGGGGGGGGTGGTGAAAATAATTTGCTATGGGGTCAAATAAGAAGCTATTCATTTGAATATGTGACCCCATTTTTAAAAAAAAAAGTAATTCTAAAGGGTTTAGCCTTCATTTTTGTACAAAGCCATGGAAGCATTAAAGGAAATGAAAGAGCAGATCACACAGGTTGGTTTAGTGATCGTATAGGATGGGCAGGAGGTGGATTGAGCAGATATACTGGTAGCATAAAAAAAGATACTGCAAGTGATTTCTCTGATAATTGTAAATTGGTATCCTTTTCAAGAACTCCATCATGGCCGGTCCTAAGCCCAAGATGAGAAAGAGGAGGGTTGGACACAGGGACGGCTCCCTAATTCTGTAAGAATACCTCGGCTACGAAAATGTCAACAAGAGCTCAGCAAAAGGAAAAATTAACACTGGGAGAGGACGCCTGGAGACGGGATAGAAGAAACTAGAAGAAACAGCCCAGGACAGAAGTAAATGGAGAGCCCTTGTTGATGGCCTGTGCCCGGTTAAGGGTAAAGAAGGTGAGAAAGAAAGGATCTTATCAGAAGTGAAGGAACAAGGAGCGAAACATGGGGGTCATTAAATACAAGCAGTTTGTTAAGAGCACCAATAGTATGGTCCATCAAAACAGGATGTGTATTGTCAGGCACTGTATTCTGACAGAAATATAAAAAAGGAGATAGAATTCCTAAAGATATGCCCAAAGTGAGAAGACTATTGTCTGACTTCCAACTTATACTTGTAACTGTTGAATAGATGAAGTTAGATGATATAATGTTGATGGACAGATGGCAGTTTGTTTATATAATCCCATTATGTTGACAAATAAATCTAGTCCAGAAAACTAACCATCGCTTATACAAGGGGTGGGGGAGGGAGTGAAGAGGATTGTAGTAGAATGTGACATGATTACTGGGGTCAGTAGACTGTAGTTGATAAGATCATAACCTGTTTTCTTAATGGTGCTTTTTTGAAACAGAGAATTTTGCTACTTTAGTCAAGTGAGTGGGACTAAAGATCAGCTTGGTAGCCATAGTGATGAAGCTTGCTAGGGGTCCTGCTTTATTCGGACTTGCTTAGGGAATCATGAGAAGTCACCATAACTTACTTGACTAAGCATGATGACCACATCACCTGCTAGTGCAGTGGCTCCCAACCTTTCTCAGCTCATAGACCCCCCCCCCCCCCCAAAGTCACTGTCAATTCAGTTCCCCACCCCACACACTTACTCCATTGTCACTTCTTACATCCTTCCCATGCCGTTAAACGTCACATAGGGCTCGCATAGTTGTTTGCCAAGATTTCCTGTTCTCTGCGAGTCTTTCAGCTTCATCAAGGGATGTTATGCCCACTGAACTAGCTTTACTTAACAATGTCCTCTTTAGAGTTTCTTGTGGTTGACCTCTTTTTCTTTGGCCTGTTGTGCTCCACTTGATAGCTTGTTTGGATATTCTGTGATTGTTTCTTCTCATAACGTGGCCTACATATGTCCATCTTCGTTTTCTGATTACCCATGAGACTGGTTGTTCAGTCATTCGTCTTATCTCTGCATTATTCTTGAATTCGTTCCACTTGATGCAGAGTATTTTCCTTAGGCATTTGTTTTTAAAAAAGTCTAATTTATTGTCTATTTCTTTAGTTGATTTCCAGCTTTCACATGCATAAATGAGGGTGGATAATCACATTTGAATTGAATAATCTTAACTTGGTTTTTGTGCTTATAACTTTTGAATTCCATATGTTCTCAAGATTTTTGAAGAACAATGCTGCTTTTGCAATTCTAATTCTAACTTCCTTCCTGGTGTCACCATACTGGTCTATGTAGCTGCCATGGTATGCATATTGGTTTACTTCATCAACAACTGTTCCTTCTACGTATATTTTTCCTTCTTGATTAATGGGAAGTTTCATTATTTTTGTTTTGTCTTTGCTAATTTCAAGACCTATTTTGCTAGCCAAGAAGACAAGGAGTCTGTTTTTTCCCTGCATCAATTTCACATTGTCACTGATAAGAGTTATGTCATCTGCAAAATCAAGATCTTCTATTTGGGTCCCATGTACCTAATCAATGCCAGTTTTACCTGTACAGCATCTTTTCATTATAAAGTCTATGGCAATTTTTTAAAAATACTGTCGCTTGGTATGTATTAAATTTAAATCTTCGTATATTTCTACTTGAAGAACATATTGAAAAGCAGAAACCATTAATACTGAATTTCATAGATTTTAAAAAGGCATTTGATAGCATACACAGAGATTCATTATGGAGAATTTTATGTCTATATGGAATACCATCTAAAATTGTCAACATCATTAAGGACTTATACAATGGATATGGTTGTGCAGTCAAGACAGAAGAAGGGATGAGTGAATGGTTCCAGATTGAAACAGGCGTGATACAAGGATGTATACTGTCTCCTTTACTTTTTGGGATTACGATAGACTTCATAATGAAAAAATGCTGCACAGGTAACACAGGTATTGACTGGGTACATGGGACCCAACTAGAAGATCTTGATTTTGCTGATGACATAACTCTTATCAGTAATAATGTGAATTCCATGCAAGAAAAAACAAATAGCCTATCTTCACTGGCTAGCAAAATAGGACTTGAAATTAACAAGGACAAAACAAAAATAATGAAAATTCCCATCAATCAAAATGGAAAAATACACATAGAAGGGACAGATATTGAAGAAGTCAATCAATTTGCATACCTTGGCAGCTACATAGACCAGGATGGTGACACTAGAAAGGAAGTTAGGATCAGAATTGCAAAAGCAGCATCAATCTTCAAGAATCTTGAGAACATATGGAATTCAAAAGTTATAAGCACAAAAACCAAGTTAAGACTATTCAATTCAAATGTAATATCCACCCTCATTTATGCATGCGAAAGCTGGAAAACAACTAAAGAAATAGAAAAGAAATTAGACTCTTTTGAAAACAAATGCCTAAAGAAAATACTCGGCATCAAGTGGAATGAATTCAAGAACAATGCAGAGATAAGACAGATGACTGAACAACAACCAGTCTCACGGGTGATCAGGAAAAGGAGATGGACATATGTTGGTCACTTGATGAGAAGAAATGATCAGAGAATCCCAAAACAAGCTATCAAGTGGAACACAACAGGCCGAAGAAAAAGGGGCAGACCACGTGAAACTCTGAAGAGGACATTATTAAGAGAGGCCAAGTTAACAGGCATAAAATCCTTTGTTGAGGTTGAAAGACTCGCCGAAGACAGGAAAAATTGGCGAACTACTTTGCGAGCCCTATGTGACGTCTAACGGCACGGGAAGGATATAAGATATAAGAAGATATTTCTAATATTCTGTATAATCAAGACTTACTGCTTCGTTCCCCCCTTCCCCCCACAAAAAAAAAACAAAAAAAAACTTGATTTAATCTGCTGCTGTTTATTGAAAATTGTATCATCTGAAGGCTTTAACACCATCTAGCATCCAGGGTATGCACTTAATAGAATTTTAATTTTAAATTTTAAAAATTCCATTTTCAGCAAGAAATTTCAGTACGTTATCCTGAAGCATAAATATCTGGAGCTTCTGTGCATCAAGTCTGAACCCAATGTAATGCAGAACTATGAGACTACAGTGGATGAGCTGGTCAAATGTTTGAATACTCTGGAGGGACTTTGTGTTAGCAAAGAAGAATACAGGTAGATACTGTTTTTATGTATGATACATCTGTAAATCTGACGTTAAAGCATAAATGAGATCTTCCTTTTGATCATTTTGAGATCTGTAGAGGAATCTGTCCATCCATTCATTCTTGTCCTTGGTCAGTGATCAGCTAAGCAATCACCACCCAGAATGCCCTGTGGCATCATGCAGGGCAGCAACAAATTCTCTCCGCCTCTCACAGTCTGTGGCCAGCATTGTATTGTGCCCCAGCTGTGCTGCATGTTTCTCATTTCCACTTCTGTAGTTCTTTGCCAGGTAGCCTTTGGTTGGCCTCTCTTTTTACCTAAGGTGTCCATCACATCAGAGCACATGACCAATTCATTTCTATATTTTTTTTTTTTTTGCTGTTATGGCAGGCATATCTTCTGGTTCACGTTGGGCAAGTAGGTCTTTATTATTTATTATCTGTGGCCAGTGAATGTTTAAAATCTTTGTGAGGCAGATTGTGTGGAGTGAGGATACTTTGAGAGGAATCTGTAGTTGTAGAAAGGTCTGCAGTTGTTGTAGAGGATCAGTATCATGAAGGGGGAAAGAAGTGAATAAAATGTGACTATTTATAGAAAAATATATCGTGTATGTGTTAAGGAGGTTGGTAAGGATGTAGGCCAGAGCAGTGGTTCTCAGAGTCTCAGGTCCTGATCCCTTCCTTCTCAACCTAGGCTGCCGCGCGCCCCCCCCCCCCCCAGTCCTTCCCTATAATATAAACATCATCCAGAGACACCCCTGTCAGTCCAGCTGTAAAAAATATGTACTTGGTTATTCATGTGGCTAAATGAAGGAAATGTGATCATAGCAAACATTCCCTACATCACCTTCAAGTGTGCCAGCCAACTGGTCAAGGAAAATATGAACATTAACACTATAACTGCTTTATGCCTTAGCATAGTGTTTCCCAGCCTTTTTTTTTTGGGATCATGCTGCACCTCAAAGATTTTGATGTTCCCTTGCCCCATGTCATCTGTGGTCATCAGTGTTATCTTGCCCCATGTCCATGTCTAAGTACAAATATATGGTCTATGCATGATCTTCCTTTCCTAAATCCTGCCTGCTCTTTCCGAAGTTTTTCCTCAAGTGTTGGTACAATTCTGTTGATGATTATTCTGCAAAATACTTTACTAGTGAGTGGCAGTAGGGTAATGCCTCTCCAGTTCCCGCAATCTCTGAGGTCACCCTTCTTTGGTAGTTTTACTATAAGACCAGTTTTCCACTCCTCTGGGGCTTTTTCTAGATCCCAAATTTGTTGTAATATCCGGCAAAGTTGTTTTGGTGTTTCTGTTTCATCTGCTTTCAACATCTCAGCAGTCACTTCATCTTCACCTGGTGCCCTGTCTGATTTTAGCTTCTTTATCGCCTCTTTTACTTCATTTATTGTTATTGGTCCTGTATTGATGTTTAGTTCCGCTTTTGCTTCAGGTATATCTATTGCTTGTGCTGCTTGTGTTCTGTTTAGTAGGATGTTAAAGTGTTCCCTCCATCTTTCAATTTTTTCTCTTTCTCCACTGACCAGTTGTCCATTTTGTGTTCTTACTGCACTTTCACATCTTGTATTGAAGTTACCTGTCATCTGCTTTGTGATTTTATATATGGTTTTCATGTCATTTGTATATGCTGCTTTCTCTGCTGTCTCTGCTAAAAATAGCACTAAGATGGACACCACAGGGGAGCAGAAGTAAGGGTAGACCAAAAGAGACATGGAGAAGAACAACAGAAAGGATGTTGAGCAATAGAGGGCTCACCTGGGCAAGAGCAGAAAAAAAAAAAAAGGCGAGAGACAGGCATTTGTGGAAAACCCTTGCGGAAGCCCCATGTGCCCTGGGCACTTAAGGTTCAGAGAGAGAGAGAGATGTCCATGTCATCTGTGGTCATCAGTGTCATTTCCCCCCCCCCCCCCCCCCACCTCACATACACACACAGAATAGTAGCCAACCAAGTTCTGAAAAATTATATTTTCTAATTGGCCTCAAGATGTTCAAATTGCCTGCCCTGTGGGGTGTACACCCCATCTTGGGAAACGCTGCCATAGCAGTTTTTAACAAGGCTGTTTTTATTACAATTCAAAACATCCTTGGAACTATGAAAACAGATAAAAAGTGTAATTTCTGTAAGAAAAATAATTTCTGTGTTTGAAATGTCATTCTTGATGTTGTCTGACACATCTTCGAAAATTCAGATGAGTTATGATGTTTCTTGATCTTATCTGTCAGTTAAAGAAAAGAAATGCCCCAGTTATAGAGCAAATGCTAGTTTCCTAGTGCCTTATGTAGGATTCTTGAGACCTAGAGATTGAGGTCACTTACCTAGACTGGTTACCACAGCATGTGGCGTTATGATGATGAGAAACAACAGCATTTATGTAGCTTGATAATTAATGCATGGAGATGAATCTTCAATGTCTTTTAAATAGTTAAGTCAGAAAAGAAATTACTTGTCCCATAAGCCAGAAATTACAGTACCTCAAAGCCAGGAATTATTTTCCCCATAAGCCAGAAATTGCTTTTTTTCCCCCAAAATCACTTTCCTCACTAACCAGAAATTACTCTCCTCATAAACCAGAAATTACTCTCCTCATAAACCAGAAATTACTTTCCCAAAAACCAGAAATTGTTTTCCTTACAAACCAGAAATGACTTCCTTCCCCCCCCCCCCCCCCCCCCCCACACACACACACACACACTTTCCTCACAAACCAGAAATTACTTTCCCCAAAATTAGAAATTGTTTTCCTCACAAAGCAGAAATCACTTTCTTCACAAGTGTTTTATATTATTTTAACCACCAGCAACCTGTGCTTCTTGCTATCACTGCCAAAGCTGTCAGACCACAGTGAGTACCAGAACTGGAACCCAAGTAATGCAAGGGTTGAATGCTTCAGGCAGGTGGGTTATTCTTGTGCTTGTATGTGTTGATCATGGTCATCAGTCGTCATCATCCTAGCCATTCATTCTTCATATTTGTTATGTTTATTGCTACCATTGTTGGGAGGGTATCATGATTACCACATAAATCGTTATTAATTTGGTGATGCATTATGTGGCAAGTATGTTTGTTGAGATCATCATCATTGCATTCTGGACAAGACCATAGATGCTCTAATGTCTTTTGCACTATATCCATCAGTATGCATATACCAATGATACAAGTTCTGTGTTGAATTGCAATTATTTTTTCGTATCCTTAACACAATGGTTCCCAAAATGTTCTTTTGAATTCTGCTGTACTGCCTCCCAAGGGCACCCCTAATCGCCCAGAAACTTTTTTTCCTCAGTTGATTCTGATGCCCCTTGCAGTTCTCTTTTCCCTTGATGCTTCCCTTGAACTTTTCAGTGTCTCTGTGGTGGTGGTACCTATATTGGGAACAGCTGCCTTAAACATGATGTGCAGGACATCACTAAACTGCCAACTCTTATTTTAAACAGACCACCATGTTTGTTGAAATCTTCTGATCTGTCAGACTCTTATTATGATGTTAACAGTGATAAAGATGCATGTAAAACAAATGTGTGCTGAAGTCCACTGTGCAGTGCCAACAAAGATAACATCACAGAGTAACAAAATATCACTTGATGATGATGATTCTGAATTCAGAATCCCTCGGGGTTGAACTGTTGTATTTGTTTTCACAGGTTGAGCCTCTGTTGAGACCATATTTGCCAATTGAGAAGAAAGATGAGCAGAAAAACCAGATGAGCTGCAATGATCGACTCATGCAGTTGCTGCTGAAAGGAATGCTGTATGAATCTTGTGTAGATTACTGCCAGCAGCAGGTGATTCTGTCATTATATAAACTAGTTTCTTCTGTGATGAGAAAAACCTCTTTATCCAAATTAGTCTTTTGACCTCTCACTTCATCCACTAATATTTCTTGTAGTTCTGGACATTTGTCTGAAAAGTCTCCGTGTAAAGGTTGGTTAACCTGGTCTTTTTTAGTAATATCCAGTTCATGGTTTATCTCGGTCATTTTTTTTTTTCTTCTCTCTGTTTTCATTAATTTAAATCGTTTCCGTTATGTAATTTAAAGATTTAGAACATTCATCGATTTCTGCACATTCACTTTTCCAGGTTATTTCCAGTATAATTTGTATAGATTTGTGCACATAAACGTTTCAGTTTTAAAAAATGGTTATTGTAGATAAAAGCATTTTACAAAATTGTAGAAGTTTCAGAAGTGGTTTTTTTTTTTTTCCTTTATGTAAATCTTTGAACATCATTAATGCCCCTTTGTGTCTTTGATTCAGCTTTTGTTGCAGCAATTTATGAGAGAGATTTTGAACTGAAGCCCGCCCCAGAGCCTACATATTTCATTTGTAACTAATCTACGTAAAATATTAAAGGTAAGATCCCTGTTTCCATGCCGTTAAGGCATATTTGGGGTACAGTGTTAGACCCTTATTTCCAACACCATCTGTACTTGAAAGTGTGATGTGGTCAGCATCACACCTGACTGCATTTACCTTCCCAGGTTTCTCTGGTAGCAAATTTTGGAGGATGGGTGGACCCTAGGGCCCTTTTGATGTGGTGGTACCAGAAAAAACTCTGCACTGCTGAAACTTGAACCAGGTATCGATGGATTACTAGACCGAGCAAATCTAAAATATTAACGGAGATAATTTTTGTAAACTTTAAACACAGATTATATGTTTACGTCACCTATTAATTTTTCTGTTAACAGGCCACAGGAGGTAATGGTGGGTTGACATATTCAGCACTTCTAAATGACACAGGGTTCAGTGATGCTGACTTGTCATTGCTGTCCTGGCTGCAGTGTATCCCTTATGAAGTATTTTCATGTCCTTTTGAGCAGCGGACGATGACTGTTGACATAAAGCCCCTCATCAAGCCTTCGCTGGAAGCATCTTGGTCGGAGCAGATTCTGGTCACCCCTATAAAACCAAAGATGTTTCCTCATTCAGCAGTCCCTGCAGGGAGACCCAGGTCAGCAGAACTGATGACCCGCTCACTGAACCCACAGTTTGATGGTTTGTCAAGTGGCTTATGGCAAGGTAGGCTATGAAGCAGCATTGTGAACTAGTGTAAAGTTATAGCAGTGAATATCACCAGAAAGCCAGGTGGCTGCCTAGGGAGGAATTTCAAGTCTCAGAGTTAAACAGTTCCTTTTAAAATAATGTATAATGGTGAAAATCCTTTCTGGATGATGATTTAATACATGAGGAGAATTCAGGTTAGTCTGGATTGAAAAGGGAGGATAAGGACTCTGAGAACCATTGTGTTATAGGAACATATCTCTTTCTGTCTCTCCTCTCTCTTTCTCTCTCTATCTCTGTCCCTGCTAACAGGCATAGGACATCATGTCCTTCCATAACCCTTGATCCCTTTTTTTTTTTTTTTTCATCAAACATCTTTTCTCCCTGTCTGCCTCTGTCTCTTCTACTTTCAGTCCTCCCTGTTGTCATTAGGTCCTCTAGCCCACTATTCCACCATGATGGGTATATCATGTTTATCTAATTGTTGAAAGCAATAGTGGTGGCATTTGTGATGAAAGTAAATGGTGCAGTTTTATATGAAACATAGAAAGAAATGGTGGAAATATTAGCAAAAGAAGCTACTAACAGTGAAATGGTTATGAAAAACAACAATAATCCAATATTTTGGCAAAAATGTCTTTATCAAGGGCAACAGGTAAGAAAAAAACAAACAGATAAATACACACAAAAGAACTATCATAATTCTGACAGACGAGGTAAAGGACCAAAGTGGAAGTAAGTGGGAGAACAGTTAAGTTTGGAATATAGTCGTCTGAAGAGTGGAAGAAAAGGCGATATGCATTTTTTGGTGAAACAGTTCCAGGAATCGAGACAATGGTCAGTGATCCACTGTCTCCTCATAAATTATAATATTGTTAAAATAATAGGAAAAACATATAGCTAGGTTTAAAAAAAAAAAAAATATATATATATATATATATATTACATCTATCTTTGTTCATGTGCAGGCAACAGACTGGAATGGTCCACTCATCCACTCCAGGATGTCCTCTCTCAGTCCATGATCCCTGGCAGTAACACAATGAATCCAAGAGATCCAATGCTTATGTCTATGGATAAGCTGTTCTCAGAAGGGGAGGTAATTGACACACGGGCCTCTATCCCTGAAGATTTGAAGGGCTCCCCAAGAGTGAATATCAGCATGACAAAGGTATGACGATGTTCACATATGGAGATTGTAGCTTCTGCTTCAAAGGGACAAGGTTTTGCCCCTGTTAAATTCCTTTCTTCCAGGGTGTTTCTTACACACAACGGTTCTGATCTTTCACTCTTGTTATAAGCATTGAATTATAGAAATGGTGTGCCTGCTTATGCATCCCATCAGGATGTTAACTCTTTATCATTTTGCAAGTTTTTCAAACTGCATTGCAAAAAGTTTTTAAAAAAAACATAAAAAACTTCAGCAATATGGTTTTGTTCTGTAACTGGAAGTTCTTAATTTTAAACCACAACAGGGGGGAAATGAAGTAGCCAATAGACTAGCAAAGGAAGGCACAAAGACAGAACAGTTTAAGCACAAAATATCGCAAAAGTAAGTGAAACACTAGTTAGAAGGAAGCAAAGGACAAACAGCAGATACCCTGTGGGTATCCCACAGTCCCCATACAAAGACAAACAAAATATAATCTTCAGGTGTCTGAACCAGACACTGCAGACTGAACTCTCATCTCTCTGTGCCAGCAGCCAGATGCATGTGCCAAAATGGCCCCCAGACTCTTGAACACTTACTACAGATCTTCCCCCATATACAGAGACCTCAGAGCCTGGGTATGGCCCTGAGAGAGGAGCATGGATGAGAAACTCTGGGGTTTTACGAAGACCTCCTGCTGACAGTAGGATTCATGGAGGCAGCCCCAGCTCCCTGTTTAGAAAGCTGAGCATGGAAAAACTGAGTGCAGGAGAAGAAGAAACCACAGCAAAAAACTAAAAATAGGCACAACATTCCTCAGAGAAATGTGGCTGCTGTGTTGTTTGGTTGCATAAACTGTGCGGTCCTGGCCATTGTTTGGTAGGCTCATTAAAAAACTCACTATGGTTCCTACTGTCTTCTGTATCTTCACAATGACTGTAAAGAAATCAAAGTTCACAGTTAAAGAGACAAACAAAACAAAACAAAAAAAAAAAAATGAAATGATGAAGGCAAATAATGATTCTGACATTTTTTATGAGTAGGACATTTATATAAATAAAATCCAAGACAATGGATATAAACAGCATCAAAACGAAGGGAGAGAATAGACATTTGATTTGCTAAGAGAGTACAGTTTCCTGATAGGGAGTAACTTGGCATGTGGTTTTCTTTTGTTATAACTGGGCATCAAACATAGAAATCAGAACACAAACTAATGGTGACGTAACATTATATATGAAAGGAAATGACGTTTTCTATGAAAGTCCAGCATCCTAAAAAAAAATGTTAAACTCTTTTTTGGTTATTATCTTTTGCACTTTGGACAAGTCCAAATGTACTTTGATCTCATTCTGTGAAAGGAATCTATGTGCTGTGCAAATACTGTGTAGTACTAACAACAGCCCTGATAAACTGACCACATAAAATAATACAGAGATAAACTGATATAGAAGTATAAAGTGTAAAATAGAAGTACGTATGTTAAAGTAAACATGGCTACTGTGGTGTGGGACCAGTAAATGTGGGAGTCCTGCTGAAGGCACGGACCTGGGTATATTTAACTTTTTCACTGGCTGGAGTGGGATTGGTGACAGCTCTCACCTCTGCATCCAGAGTTCCATCCCAGAATAGTCTGTCTGTCGGGCCTCTCCAACCCTTCCCAGACAGATAAGGCCACCTATCAGCAGATAACATGGATGAATACGAACAGCTCGGACTTCAGTTATATGCTTCAGCAACTTTATTCTGATGTCCGCCACTTTCCAGGTTTCATTTGCTCTCAACACTGTTAGTGTCAGTTCCATAATACAGCTCTCACTGTCACCTGACCAGTCGTAATTGTAAAACGGCACATTTGTGGTTATCATTCTTCCTGTGTCATTCATTTTGCTCTGTCACTCTCTGTTTATGCACCCTGTCTGTACATGATATGTCAGTTCACATTGGAAAACCCAATCTGCATGTTCATTTCTTCACATTGACCTAAGGTACCGATCTCTCCATTAGTATTATGCTGCTTTCTCTCTTTCCACTCCCCTTTTCTCTCTTACTGTCAAGATGATCTCTCAGTAGTATCAAAGCTAAATTATTCGTTTATAGATCTTTGTAACTTTACCTATTCTGCTTCCTTATCCACCCTGTTCTTGTTATCTGCAACTACGTTTATCGCAGATATATTCTACTCCTGTTTGTGTCTGTTGGGAATTTCATCCCTTTCACTTCTTGAATGCAGGAGTCTTTATCCTTCCTGCCAAGCTCTCCTTTTTTCTCTTCTCATGTGACCAACCCTGACATCAGCCTCCCATGTTGGGCTTGGCCTGGTTCCGTATGGCTACATTAATAACTTTTATTTTGTTTGCCACCCAAACAGCCTGGAAGTCCATCCCCCGCAACAAAAGCTCCGGTGAGATCCTCATCCCCAGTTAGAAGCACAGTGACTGAAAAATTGCAATCTGCTGCATCAGAAACAGCATCTGCATGGGGAGCTCAGGTGCCCAATGCTAAAGACTCCAGCAATGAGCTTTACAAAGAATATCAACGTCAACGCCAGAGGTTACAGGAGCAGTTAATTCTTCAGGTGGGAGAAATTCATTTTTTTTGTTTTTTTTTTCTTTTCTTCGATTTATTTATTAATTTTTTTTTAAAGTCGGTGAGTGTTTTTTTTTTTTTTCATTAAATTGATGTTGGATGTCTGTGACAGTCTGAAGGTTGAGGTGTAAAGGGCAGAATGTAAGATGGGTCTGCATGTTCAGTTCTTCACTGTTTGAAAATAAAGTTCTTTCACTCAGAGTTCGAAAGCTGCACCTTCCAGAACAAATGTCTTATGTAAGATAAAAGGTGTTCTGGCCAAATAGCATATCAGGTTAAGAAAGACAGACAGTGACACTATTTTCAGTAGTGACTGCATGGAGGAGGTGGCAACAGATTGGCTATATTGTGAGAATGACAGATGAACTCTTACCAAGGACAACTTTAATATGGATTGCACAAGGGAAAACCCCCAAAAAGAGATATGGATATGTACATCAGAGAAGAATGCTGGTAAACAAAGGACTGACACAGGAGACAGCTAAGAAGATGGCAAAGGACCGACCAAAAGTGGAAATCACTTTCAACAAGCAACCCCCATTTGTCTTGTGCACTGAAGAGATAGAGAATGTGTCACGGCAGTGCATGAGACTGACTGTAAAGTGGCTTTTTTATTTTGTTGCTTCAAGTATAAAAACTGGCAGCAAAGTGGTTTTTAAAAAAAAAATATTTTATAATTTTAATGAAGTAAAAGGCCACATAATGACCCTTGTTCGTCTTTATACTTCATAATAAAGTATCAGCAGTGAAATCAATGTTTTTATCTCATTGTTACGTGTGCAATAGCAGTGTAATAATTATTACTGAAAAATTCAGTAACAAATGTGTCAGTACATTTTCTTATGACACTGAGGGGAGTTTCTGCACACTTGGTACCTAACAGGCTTCAAGACATATGAAGGAAAGACTTCTGTTTTCCGACAGTGAAGATTTGGCCATACAGACCCCTCTGACATTCTACCCCTATATTTCTCGACTTTCACACCGTCACAGGCATTCAGTTTTTGTACCTGTGTTCTATATACATGAGTGGTGTTGCGGTTAGTGCATCACTTAATAGCAGTGTCAGTAGGGGCTGGTATGGTTCATGTCTGACCTGGAGGTGCCACAGTCACCCAAGCTATGGAAGTGGGTACCCAGCTCTAGGAGGAGAAGGAAAGATGGCCTGGTGTAGCACTGACCATGTTATCCTCTGATGTGCTGGTGTGTCAAGGAAAACGTGGACATGAACACCAAAACCCCAAGGTACCTCTGTGACGTGGCAGAAATATGTACACTACATTCATATTGAATGTGAAAAAAATTTTAAAATGACAAAAATCTTGTACATTCAGCATATTATCCTCCAAATTTTATGACAAATCTTGAACATGCTGCATCTTATCCTCCCAGTTTTGTGACAGATTTTGCACGTTCAACATATCCTCCCACTTTTATGACACCTCCCACTTTTATGACAAATCTTCTACACTCAGCATCATATCCTCCCATTCAACAATATAAAATAACTAAAGACAGGTGATGATTATTGAATGAGATAAATGAGTATTTTTTAAGATATATTTACTGAAAGCTCTCCTGGTTATTAAGGAATAACAAAATATATGATAATATCATTGTCAAGCCATAAAATTAATTAGCATCAATTCATTATTATTAAAGGTGAATCAAGGCTCAGTTGTGGTGGGGGGAGTGGGGTGGTTCTAACTGGTGATTAGCTTCAGGCCTCATATGGTTTCCCATGTTTTAAAAGGGACCCATAGTGGATGAAAAGAGAATGACTGATCTAAAGGGTAAAAGGGCGGGAATGGGAAGGGGTGGATAAAAAATAGTTTTTATACAACCTCCTCTCTGAGGTCCTTAGAGCATGCATCACAAAGAATTTGTGATGTAACAAAATAGCTTTCATAGTCAGCTTTTTTAATATCTCAGAAGTATTTGAGTAAGCACTCTTAGTTTTCTTTATCTTTGCAAGATAAAGATTGCAAGATTTGCAAGAATCTTCACTTACACACGTGTACCAACTAACTGACCCTGATGAGGCAATAGAATATTGGCTAAAGATCTTCAGAGATATATTAGACAAACATGTTCCCATGAAAGAGGTGAGAGTAAAACACCAGACGAAGTCACCTTGGATAACACCTGAAATACTACAATCCATGGGAGAACGTGATCGGGCGCACAAAATCAAGGACTTTATGACCTACCGTTCACTCAGAAACAAAGTTCAATACTTAATAAGACAAGAGAAAAAAAATTACTTCAGGAATCTAATACAGAATAAATCAGACGGTAAATCAATTTGGAAAGCCATAAATACCCTATCAATAAAAGAAAAGAATTTGATTCTCAAGCCATCAATCGTGCATACACTAGCGCACATATCAGTACACATTTCAGAGAAGAAATCAACGTTCTTAAATCATCAATATCAGCTCCTGTATGCGACTTACATGAACTACAAACATTCCTGGACAGCAGATGTACTGATTTTAAACAGTTACACATTCCATTCTTAACAGTCAGTGAAGTTCACAGTTATCTCTTAACCTTAAAAAACAACAATACAGCTGGGCTTGATGATATTAGTAATAAGATCTTACGTTATGCTGCACCTGTCATTTCACATACACTAACATATATTTACAACCAGTGCATTGCAAAATGCTATTTCCCTGAGGCTTTTAAAACTGCTAAGGCTGTATCCTCGCTTTAAATCTGACTCATCCAACAATCTTACCAACTATAGACCAATATCCATATTATCATCATTATCAAAACCACTCGAAAAACACATACACAAAATAACTCTACAACACATGCAAGAGAACAATTTACTCATAGACAGTCAGTCAGGCTTTAGACCCAATCATTCCTGCCACACAGCTCTTACCAAAATGACAGAAAACTGGTTAGTAAACATAAATGACGACAGACTATGTGGTGCCGTCTTTGTCGACTTTAAAAAGGCATTTGATATGATTGACCACGATATTCTTGTAAGAAAAATAAAGACTTATAGACTGCACCCTAACCTAATAAAATTAATTGCATCGTTTCTTTCAGACAGACAACAGGTAGTATTCTTCAATAATTCTCTATCAAATTCTGCTAAAGTTGACACTGGTGTTCCGCAAGGTTCTATTCTAGGCCCGTTGCTCTTTGCTATCTATATCAATGATCTTCCACTTCATCTTAAACACTCTTCTTGTGACCTTTTTGCCGATGATTGCACAGTCTACACCAGTGACTACGATTGTGTTAATCTAGAATCAACTCTTCAGGTCGAGTTATACAATTTAATTGGATGGAGCAAAAATAATGGCATGATTATAAACACCGATAAAACAAAATCAATGCTCATAACAACAAGACAGAAACTACAAAACGCAACAAAAACACACTTTGGCTCTGTACAGAAACATCACAGATAGAAAACGTTAGCGAGCACAAAACACCAGGTCTTATTATTGACCAACATCTGACCTGGAACTCTCATGTGCAATGTCTAACAAAACTCATCGCACAAAAAGTATACCAATTAGCAAAAATTAAGCACTTCATAGATCAAGACACTAGGAAGACATACTGCATATCTCATATACAAACACATTTAGACTATTGCTCAACAGTTTGGGATGGTTGCTCAGTGTCAAATACAAAGAGGCTTTGCTCTCTCCAAAAGCGAGCAGTAAAGCTTATTAGTGACAAAGATCAAGCACAAACAACTAATCATCACAAACGTATCAAAATACTACCCCTTAAGAACAGGTTCCTCTTCAACAAAGCCAAGTTAGTACATCAGATTCTTTCACGGCATGCCCCGCCTTATCTATGGAACCTGTTTAAATTTAGCCCAAAGTGCAGCCAACGCTTGAACAACGTATGTCTTCCAAAACCTAGACTTGATCTTTACAAGAAAAGCTTTAGTTATTCTGCTGCTCATCTTTGGAATACCCTCCCATCCTATATAAAAAATATAAATTATACTCCTTCCTACAACTACAAGCTTTCCCAATATCTATTTGATGTCGACTACATGCCTCCATGAATTATAAAACTTAAAAGTTATCTTAAGCTGCTCTTACAGACACCGAATACAATTAATTGTTTTCTGAATAGTCCCGAAAATTTTGTTTAGTAGATAGTCATTTATAATGTATGTAGTTACTTCTGTACTGAGTGAATGTTTAAGAGCGAAACGTAAATGTTATATTTTATTTTATGTCTCTCAGCTTCAATGTTAGTTATGTTTGTTATATGAACACCATATTTGTAGAATGTCTGGAATAGAGTGAAAGATGTATGATAAAGGGCAGAATGTCAGACAGGCCTGCGTGCCCAATTCTTAACCCTTTTGAAATAAAAATCAATCAATCAATCATCTTACACCTTTTTAAATGTAACAGTGAATGAAGCAGCATTAATTTTTAATGATGTTCACATTTGATAGGAAAAGCAACGAGAGCTGTGTCAAAGGGAGTTAATTGAAATTGAAAAGAAAGCACAGCAGGCGATGGAAGACAACAGAATATCGGAAGAGTTTCTTTCTAACAATGAGGCTTCATCAGCACAGCAGATAGGTGAGTACATTTTGGAAATGCCAGAGAGTGTTGTAAACCATGTGATGCAGCAGCAGCAGCTTTCAATTTTGATGGCTGCAGATACAGCTTGTGTTAGCATTTTGTAGTTGAGTGTTGAGTTTTATATGTTGTTGTAAGCTTCCTTTCTCTTCTCCCCCCCCCCCCCCCCCCCCCAGGTTGTTGTGTGCACTGACACTGGTCTGAAGCCAACAGAGATGGAAATTGGAAACCTACAACTTAATTCACACGAAACAATCTACACCACATGGGCAGAACATAACTAAACAATCAGCCGTCCTTATCACAATAATATACAGGAAATTACGGCACAGTCCATAAGCACAACGAATACATGACATTGCCCAGCCATGCCTCGGATACAGTATGATGCTGGACAATGTTCAATCACACACTAACCCCGGACAACTACCAAGTCATGCTTCGGTCAAGGTCATAACCCCTTGACCCAAGTGCAGATCGTCCATGCAGCGCCATATATGCTTCATCGCACGCTGTAACATCCATCCGAGAGTACGTTTACTAATAGTTCCCATGAAGCGTTGGTTCTTTACATCTTCTGCCACACATTTCAGAGTTTCTGCCAACACCCTTAATTTGTCCTAGCTCCACCAAACTCTTCACTTCTGCATTGTTCTTCAATTCCCCTTCCACATTTTTCCTCAGTCTTTCCAATACAGCTTTAGCAATGTCACCTTTGTCCATTCTCAGCTTGCCTATTGAGCAAATCTATCTGTAATTTCATTGCCATATTCTATCACATTACCTAGACAGTAAAGCCACATTAGGTTTGTCACAGTTGACTAACAGGTGAACAAATTCTTTTCGAAGCAGTTTCTTCTTAATCATGTGGACTAATTGTATTCTCAAGAGCATGAATGAAAAACATTCATCAGCTAAATTGTTTTGAATATTGCAAGAGGCAGATAGATGGGACTCCAGACCCTTAACTTTTTTTGCTCCTGCTCAGCCAGGGTAAATTTTAATGAGAAATTTTGGTGGAAGGAAACTGGACGAAGGTTGCTTTTTGTAATTTAAAGAATATGGGCTGGGTTAGAAACGTGCTGTTTTCCATTTTATTTAGGCTTTGCCTGAATATGACTCTGAGCATATTCTGAGGCATGCAGGGCCTGCCAACACTGCCAGTGATGGTTCAGGTTGAAAGAGTTAAATTTCCAGATTTATGAACGAGGAGGTGATGTGTCTGGATAACTCCATCTTTCATTAGCAGTGCCAAGGACTCCAGCAGCTCCATTAACTCATGCAGCCTGCGGTCTTGTAGGTTGTGTTCATCTGCCATTTCTGATACATTGCAGTGATGCGTTTGAAAAGTTTTGTAGGTTTACTTTTTAAAATGGGTGCCTCTTCAGTTTCATGCTCTGCTCTTATTCTTTTCTCTGTGCAACCTGCCAGTTGTCATTCTGTGTGCAGTGTTGGCCCATTTTTGTTGTTGTTGTTGGTAACATCATAGTGTGTGATTCATTTGGTTCTGTAATTTAGTCTTTCTTTCTTTCTTTCTTTCTAGCTTTTCCTCTAGCAGCAGATTGTTCTCGCTCTCCTAGAAATTCTTTTGTGAAAAGAACAAAAAAAATTGTGAAATTCTTAAGTCATTTTGCATTCTTAGGTCGTTTGGCATTCTTAGGTCATGTGGCATTCTTAAGTCATTTGATATTCTTAGTTCATGTGATATTCTTAAGTGATTTGACATTTTAAGTCAGCTCATGTGACATTCTTAAATCATGTGACATTCTTTAGTCGTGAGAGAGGGAATCAGTTTCCTCTTGAATTTGTTATATCTTTTAAGGCGGTGGTTCTCAGACTCAGGTGTACAATTTGCAAGTTAATTTCATTCTGTTTTTCTGTTTTTTGTTTTTTTTTGTATTAGCATTTTTTCTTTTTTGATTAAAAGAAATTTTGTGTCAGGAAGTCACTCTCTCTCTTCTCCTCTGCATTTACTCAGCAAAGACGTGATTTTGTTGTTGTTTGGACAAAGGATTTAACCGACAACTGTGAACTAGCATCGCTGTCAAGAAAGGAGGAGTTGGCTAGGGTGAAACTTGGGGTGATAAAGAATGAACGGTTCATCAAGTGCTCCAGACGGATGGTCACTCAACAAAGAAGGGGTGTCGTCAGTTACTTTACGTTGAAGGAGATACTGAAGAGGAGATCAGAGCACTGTGGATGTGTCCGAAGTGCATGGATGATGATCCTTCCTAAGTAACTGACTAGTTTGTTTGCTTATAAGATCTTCCTGTATTCCGATAAACAGGTTCTTTTGAGTCGGTGCTGTGGGCGTTAGATTCTATTGAGTCGACGATATGGGCATTAGATTCTATTGAGTCGACGCTGTGAGCGTTAGAATCTATTGAGTCGACGCTGTGGGCATTAGATTCTATTGAGTCAAAGCTCTGGGCGTTAGAATCTATTGAGTCGACGCTGTGGGCGTTAGATTCTATTGAGTCAACGCTGTGGGCATTAGATTTTAGGATAATTGCATCAGTTTAAATGGGAAGTGGGTTTCAACGGGGTTTTTTTAATGCCTGAAGTGGGTCCAAGAAGCAAAATTCTGAGCATGCTCCACCACCATCTGACCTACATAGAACTCTGAGCTGTTTACTTAAAGCAGACGGACGTTTTATCCATCAGCCAGACAGGGAAGAGCTGGGAAAAGATCGAGCCCCCGGGGAGTTACGCTGTGTAAGGATGCAGTGTCATTTTTGGAGGAACCCTTGGACCATAAAGAAACCGTAGCCACGTCTTGTCATAGAGACATCTGGGTATACACACGGAAATAAATTATTATTAGTGCCCTTGACCTGACGGCCACAGATGAGAATGATGTGGTCAGAACGGCGCCCCTACACCTTTACTTCCCCAGCATCAGCAGGAACCCGGGTACCCATTTCTACAACTGGGTGACGGGGGGGGGGTGCTACCTGCCGGGTTATAGTCAAGCGCAGAAACCATTATGCCATTTAACTGCCCAACATTCACCCTGGAGTGTTTGAAAAAAAGAAGAAGAAAGATACCTGCAAAAAGTTATCAGAAAAGTTCGAGAACATTGAAAAAGTAATTAACTTAAGGGGGGGCAAGAGAATTGGAATTAATTCAACAAAGCAGAAATAAGACAGTAGATATAGAAAATCTAACAATCGCTTTTTCGAGGGAAAACAAAAATGGAGTGAGATGGAGGTAAAAAATAAAAAAAGCAAACTATTTGAACAGGTTCACCAAGTAAAAGAAGAAAAGAAACCAACAATACGGTTAGAAGTACTGTCAGCACCACAGAATGGAGAAATTTTGCTCTCCTTACTGCAAAGGTCATAATAATGTTGTAGGGTTCATGCATGGTCTAATTGTTGCAAGAAGTCAAGATAAACTACTTACCGGTACTGCGCTTATCTAGTGTTACCTAGGAGTGCCGTGTCGTTTCAAGTGGTGTTCATTCTAGTAGATCTTCATTATCGGCATGTCTCCATTTTCTGTTAAGTGCATGTTTTGTCTGTCAGTCCATCTGTGTGTGTCTGCTTGTTGTTCTGCCGGCGTGTTTGTTTGTATGTATATGTCTGGATGCATGTTTGTCTATAGTCTGTCTCTCTGTACATCTATCTCTGTCTGTCTGTATATTTGTATGCACGTATGTCTATTTGTATATTTTTCTGTATGTATATATGTATGTCCACTATTCCATATTTATATATTCAGCATCGGGTGGTGAAGACGCTGTCTAGTTTGGTGATCAGCAACTCGTAGGCGACATGCTGGCGTCAGGGTTAACGAATTATAGCTGACCAGGACCCTCTTACAGTTCTCCGTTGGTACCCCCAGTAACAGGGCTAGCCTGACTAAGGGGGCAGGGATTGCCATAGTCTCCATGGTGGTGGAGTCCGCTAAAGAAGTACTGCAGACCCCCTTGCTTTTTAGGTCTGCTCAGGCACTGCAAAAAACTACCATAAGCCACTCCCAAGCCCAGAAGTTGCCGTGCCTCAACATCTTCACAGCATCGGCTGCAAAGAATACCAGCTCACAGTTTCAGGGCGGCAGAAGACAAGACAGGTCATCCTCGGCATCTCATGCTAACAGTAATTAAAATAAATTCCAGCATCTACGGAGCATACTTAGAGGAAGGCAAAATGACACACTTAGAGGAAGGCAAAATGATTTTTTTTTTCACACCACAGTTTATTTTATATTTGTTTTCATAACTCACTGATTTGGATGTTTTGGTGTTCAGAATAAACTGTTATCGCTGGCGTTTTTCTCCAAGTTGTCAGCCGATTTTTATGTTCACAGCCACGCCCATTAACTGAAGATTGGAAACGTAGCATCATCCGCTATCCCGCATTCGTTGTTATGGTTACGTATCATCCAGATGTAGCCATTTTTTCCAAACTCTTCGCCCCAGCTGAAACAGAGAATTTTTTTAAAAATGAGAACTATACTTGTACTATGAGTTACAACCATTCGTTCTTACCACAGAGGTCCCATAGAACTGTCTAATGTGATTAATTATGTGATTAATTTTACAAATATTTCTAGATTATAAATTGATAGCAGGACAAGAGAAGTTAATTAACAAACACGTGGCATCATCATTTGCTAAGCACAGAATGTACACATGTGGCTGTATGTGCGCGTAATATGCATTTTTGTTGTTGTTGTGCCATTGGAAAATTTAAGATAGTAAAATTCTTTATTTGAAGTGTTGTGATTCATATTTTGTGATTGTTTTCTTTTCCCACACATTTACTGTGCTGATTTGTATTCTCTTAGTATTTTAAAGTGATAGGAAACATGTCTGACCTCTCCCTATAACGGCCGGCTTGCAGCTAAATCGACATACAGCCGGAGCTCCTCCCCGGTCCTGCATAGCTTTCCCGTAGTTTTTTTTTTTTTCATTTGCTTCGAGTCTGTGCTGTATTGCACTTTTTGGCAACTCCAGGGAGTTTACCCCCCTTCATGTTTTCCACTCATTTTAACACACAACCTGGCTAGCGGCGTTAAAGTATTACTTCAGATGTATTAGTTGTAAATATGTTTGGAGAAGGCGGCAGTAGAGAAGAAAATGTTAATTTGCATCATCAAGTCTTAGTACATCATCTTCTTCTTCTTATATCCTCCCCGTGCCGTTAAATGTCACATAGGGCTCGCAAAGTAGTTCACCAATTTTTCCTGTCTTCGGCGAGTCTTTCAACCTCATCAAAGGATTTTATGCCTGTTAATTTGGACTCTCTTAACAATGTCCTCTTCAGAGTTTCATGTGGTCTGCCTCTTTTTCTTTGGCCTGTTGTGTTCCACTTAATAGCTTGGTTTTGGGATTCTCTGATCATTTCTTCTCATCAAATGACCAACATATGTCCATCTCCTTCTCCTGATCACCCATGAGACTGGTTGTTGTTCAGTCATCTGTCTTATCTCTGCATTGTTCTTGAATTCGTTCCACTTGATGCCGAGTGTGACGTGCAAGATGGCAGATGTTTTTTAACGCTCTCGCCAGCATGCAGAAATCAGCGGAATTCCGCTTGATCTGTCACATATCCTGTAACGGGAGTTCTGCATAAGCTAACAACCTTATCCTGGAACCTATCTAGAGGCGACTCCAGATGGGAAAAAAAGATATCGTTATGGAAACTCGCAGAGAAACCAACCGAGCATCAGGGATGCCAACTTCGAGGGGTGCATCATCTAGTTACTACCAAAAATACCACTAAGATGGACACCGCATGGGAACAGAAGTAAAGGTAGACCAAAAGAGGCATGGAGAAGAACAACAGAAAGGATGTTGAGCAATAGAGGGCTCACCTGGGCAAGTGCAGAAAAAAAGGCAAAGGACAGGCATTGTGAAAAACCCTTGCGGAAGCCCCTTGTGCCCTGGGCACTTAAGGTTTAGAGAGAGAGAGGGTCTTAGTGTCGCCGTAGTCTTGTCTTCAGTCTCCCTGCCATTGCAGTCTGATGTTCTCTGCAGCAGATGCCATGAAGGTATTGAGACACAGCATTTTGTCAGCTTAGGAGTGGAATATGGCAGCTATTTTTTTTTTAAGTCCCTGAGTGGAGGTAGAAAAAAAACAGAGTATGCAATACTTCTTTAGCAGACTCTGCTGGCTATGGGGACTGTGGTGATCCCTGCCTCATTTAGCTAGGCTAGGCCTGTTACTAGAGAGGTACCGATGGAGAGATGGGACAGGGTTTTGGTCAGCTGTGCTTCACCAGGGATGGCGGCAGCATATTAGCTATGGGTCGGTGATTGCCAGATTGGACAATGCTTTATAGAAAGCACATCTGTTATGACCTTGCAAAAGTACTCCAGAAGGAAGTGTTGAAGAAGATGAAGAAAAGAAGAAGAAGAGCCGAGTGTGGTAAATCTAATCGTAAGTGGGTATCAGTGGCTGGTAGAAACGGAGCAGTTTGTACAGTGGCATTAGGTCGGATATTTTTTTTTTTTTTCAGGTACTGTATCTGAAACTCTCTCTCTCTCTCTCTCTCTCTCTTTCTTTCTCTCTCTCTCTCTCTCTCCATTTCTCTTTATGTTTCTGTGGCGCTAATCTGTTATACTTGTCCTCTTTGTGAGTCTGTATGAATGATTTGCTGATGCTCAAGGTTTCATTGTGAACCAAATCTAGCTAAGAAATAACAGATTCCCCCCTCCCCCAGCAACCCTGTTATCCGATAGTGGAGCGTTTCCATGAAATTGTTCTTAAGAGGAAATGGCACAAAATGAAGAAGCTGTTGCCATTAATTTATATGGGAAGTTTTTAGCGTTTCAAGACTCTCTTCCCCCCCCCCCCCCAAAAAAAAACAAAACAAACTACCAAATCATACCAAGTAAGAAGTAAAACCTAACACAGTAAAAACAAGAATGATATGATAAATACACACTCATTGCTCGCGGTACGTGCTATGTAATAGCTTGCTGTAGGAACAAACGCTGAACGCTATTTTCGGTCTTCCTCCCAACCCCCCCCCCCCCCTCAAAAAAAAAAACCTGAAAAAAATCCACTTCGAATTTCTGTTTGGAAAAACAAGTACTAATGTAGATCTTTCGAAAATCGAAATGGCCTAAAGCGAACTTTTGAAAACCAGGGAATACTTTTACCGTTTAGCTCCTTTTTTTTTTTTTGTTTGTGTTGTTCCCCATGTTGTTCCGTGTCAGGGCGCGTCAACACAGTGTGGCACGACCCGCCATGGAAGCCAGGTATGTATCCAATCGATGCGGTCAAGGTGGAGATTATTGAAGTCTGACATTTCAACTCACAGGAAAGGTATCTTCCAGCTTCCCTGCTTTCCACCTGCGGACATAGCTTTAACCGCTGTCACATTCATCAGCCCTAGACACAGTGAAGAGAGAGCGTTCAGTCCCTTTGTGTTGAGAACACGACTTATCACAGTCTTAATTAGTATATTAGTTATCTGTTTGTGCTGCTGGCGAGACTCTTCGAATGCCGCGCGTGGAGTGAAGCTCCTCCCGGTCAAGGAAGAAAATGCGGAAAAAGAAATAAGGTGTGGGGAAGAAGACCACGGGACTTAACTAGGACCACAGGAGTAAATTCAGTAGGATCACAGGGCTGTCTTGGTGGTAGAAGCGAACGAAGAAGAAGAAGAAGAAGATCTGTTTGTGCTTTTAAAAAAAATTATCTTCTCACACATTAACACGTTCTACTTTTATTTCATTCAACTATGACTACGCACTATGAATAATTACCATATTTCCCGCCGTATAAGACGCACTGACATATAATGCGCACCTATAATTTGGCAAGTAATATTTTGGAACAAAACTAAAAAAACCCCATATCTTCAATGAACTTCATAGCCCTCCTCTCAGGAGGGTTTTCATCCAAGATTGTGTTGTGTCTAGGTATTCTCCTGTTGAACTGTTGTTGTCCTGGAGAGAGACCAGATGTCATCCACTTGGACCCGAGCTTGGACAAAGTTAAACTAGCGTGGGTGTTTAATTTAGTACACGTAACCTCCACCCCAAGACCTGCCCCAAACATAATCATCTGTTTTTAGGACGCCGGGTGATTTTTGGAGGTAAAAGTGCATCTTTTATGACAGGAAATATGGTGTTTCCTTTTTTTTTAAATATAAAAGCAGACTGACCTGTTTTTTACAATCCAGTAATCCAGTTTTTTGTCAGTGGTTCCATAGCCAGTTAGCAGGACAGCGTGGTCCAGGTATTCGGGGTCTGAGCTGCACAGGGGGTCGTCGTATACGCCTAGATGTTGTCAAGATACATTGTAGATGTAGTGGATAAGTGGATGGATGGATGTACGGATGGCTGGATGAGAGGATGGGGAGTTTAGTGCATGGAAGGTGGGACAGTGGGATGGATGGATGGATGAGTGAAGGAAGGCAGAGTGAGAGGATAAATGGATGAGTAGATGATTGGATGAGTGCATGGATAATGGGACAGTAGGGTGGTCGGATGGGTGGGGATAGGCAGAGTGAAAGGATAAATGGATGAGTAAATGATTGGATGGGTGCATGGATAGTGGGACAATAAGGTGGATGAATGAGTGGAGGAAAGCAGAGTGAGGGGATAGATGGGAGAGTAGATAACTGGATAAGAGCATGGATGCTGGATGGCTGTATGCATAGATGAATAAGGATAGATAAATAGTAGTGTGTGTGAGTGAATGATGGATGATTGGTTGATTTATTCACTTGGGGAATGAATGTATGAGTGGAGTATAAGAAAGACAACAGCAAGCAGAAAACTAAGAAAAATTTGTAACAATTTGGTCCACAGTAACGAATGGTTGAAAGGAAATTCTATTTAGACATTTCATTAGCGATAATGCGTGTTACCCTGATTTTTGCGATGCGCCTTTTGGCTGGGTAACTCCGACTTCAGCACCTTTCCATGCTAGGGCAGACTGTGGTCTTGCTCGGACTGCCATGAAGACAGTGTGGCTGGCCTGGCCAAAACTTTGTTTTCCAGCCTCTGGTGGCTGTACTTAAGCCCCTTCTCCATGTCAGATGGTTTGAGACAGTTCCACAAAGACACTCTGACTCTGAGATGAGGAATCTGATGAGTGCTTCAACGATATCCATTCCCCGCCACCTATAGTCTACTGGCTCTGTTTTGTTTACATCATTCTGATAGCCATTGTTGTAAAGACCCATAGGCTTGTCACGTCCTGGATTCATTGGTTTCACACCAGATTTCCCTCATCCCCGCCAGAGATCTCCATGTCCCCATCCGTCCACCAACCTGACATTACATTTTGCAAAAATAACAATTACAATTACAATTAGTGTTGATTGCTACAATTTTCTGGGCTACAGAGGTAGGTCAGAGTTTTTAAGCAAACAGATCTATGTTCCCTGTCTCACAAACACTATGTTAAGATAAGTGTGCTCTTAACACAGTTGTTCCCAGGGGAGGAAATTCTATTGAAATGAACCAGAAAATGAAAAATGATCATGACAGCCACCAACCTCCCATGTAGAATTTAAAAGAATCCAGACTAGCGTCTATAGCAACGGAAATGGGACCATTTTTTGCGCATGCCTCTTTCAGTGCATCCTCGTTTCCGGCTGGAGCTACCTTGTAGCATTTCGTGAGATTACCAATAGCTTTGCTCTTGATCACATTACAGCTTCCAGACTGTGGATAAGAAGCATATCGCCGTAAATTGTGAACACATATAAGATATCTGCCTCGATGATATCAAGGAAATACACAATCATTTATGTGTTCACAGATAACGGATAACACATTGTTTACAGTTTTATTAGATGGTGATAATTTTTGTTTTCTGAGATACTGCCAAAGAATTCCAAGGTATGCCTCTCTCCTCAAAACTCCATTTCCACTATCCCACGAATCTGTAATCTTAACAGAGGCTTAAGACTCCTTAGCCTGACTCCAGGAAGAGAGCATGAATAGTAAATTGTTGGGCCGTAGGATCATGGGACGATGACCCATGATCTTTTCTAACAGAGCAAGGATGTGATTTGATGCATGGAGGATATCAAATTTGGAAGATGCCATAGTGTTTCTCACTTCCTCTCAGAAAATAACACTGATAGGCGAGCCTTTCCGCAGTTCCAACACCATGACCTGCACGTACATTCCATATCCGCTGAGCATTTGAAATTACACAACCTGTCATATGAACACGGTGTGGATAATAGAACATGGTTCAGGCCACCTTTGGTTTACCAGGCTCCTTGACAGCGCCCTTTTCTGACACAGCCACCCCAACTGCCAGGGCGGTCTTAAAATGTTTGGACTCTTGTAGTACATGTGTTTTTTTCCCTTCTTAAATCAGAGACGCTCTATTCTCAGGAGAAGAAATATATATTCAAAGGTAAACATTTTAAAACTTTTGTTTCCCTCTTCTTTGCCTATTCATTCTTTCATTACGTGTATTGCCAGATGGCATTGGAGATCACACTTTTCTGTCGTGTTTTATTCTTGGCATTTTTGATCAGTTCAGATGTTCTTCTTTTTTATGTGCCGCATGGACAGTCCAGTGAGAGATTTTTTCTCTTGGCCGCCTTCTTTCCTTTGAACTTTTCAGTCATTAACAAGTTCTCTGACTTCTGCCTTCTCATTGACATGTCAGAGAAATTTTTGACACCTTTTTTTAAAAAAAAATATAATTGTAACTAGTTTTCGGCTGTTCTGAAACTTCTCCGAGGACATCTTTATTTTGCTGTCAATGGTTTTTTTTGTTGTAGCTCCTCCCCCCCAGTTTCTTTATCATTTGTTTGTTAATTGTTACAAATTTCACAGCATTACAGCAATATTGGCTCTGTATAACACTGTATATTATCTTACATCTTGCATCCTTCCCATGGCGCTAAACGTCACATAGCACCGCATGGTAATTTGCCAAGATTTCCTGTTCTCTGCGAGTTTTTCAACCTCATCAAGGGATGTTATGCCCACTGAACTGGCCTCTCTTAACATTGTCCTCTTTAGATTTTCATGTGGTCGACCTCTTTTCCTTCGGCCTGTTGTGTTCCATTTGATAGGTTGTTTGGGGATTCTCTGATTGTTTCTTCTCATCACATGACTGACATATGTCCATCTTCTTTTTCTGATCACTCATGAGACAGGTTATTGTTTACTCATCTGTCTTATCTCTACGTTGTTCTTAAATTCATTCCACTTTATATCAAGTGTTTTCCTAAGGCATTTGTTTTTGAAAGAGTCTAATTTCTTGTCTATTTCTTTAGTTGTTTTCCAGCTTTCACATGCATAAATGAGGGTGGATATTACATTTGAATTGAGTAATCTTAACTTGGTTTTTGTGCTTATAACTTTCGAAAGTCATTTGTTTTCAAGATTCTTGAAGGTCTGTGCTGCTTTTGCAATTCTAATTCTAACTTCCTTTCTGGTGTCACCATCCTGGTCTATGTAGCTGCCAAGTATATTATCGCATCAGTTATAATTCTTCTTCGACATTCAAGTTCTTGGTCATGCCAAATCAGAAGCCCAGTCGGCAGGATGAAGTTCACAGTCTTACCCAGGACCTGCCAGCATCCCCACAACTTCTGCCTTAGGTCCGAGATTTGTAGCCATGTCTGGTTGCATGCTTATAAATATAACAGTAACTCATCATGAATGGTACAGATGTCACTTCATCAAGCAGCATCTGGAAGCAACAGCACACCCCCCCCCCCCCCCCCCCGTGGGAACAGAGATTCTGCTAACAGCGTAAAACACAATATTTATTACAGAGTACATACGTATCTCCCTTCATATGGATAAGTTTCCTCAGTGTCTAAACCATGAGCATCATGTATGTAGATGTAAGCTGATGTTGGGAAGCCCCCTGTACAGCCGCCACAGTCCTCAGTTTTACAGCAGTCAAGGATTTGTTGCTCACTGAAAGACACCAGCTTGTGATGTTTCTTGAAGTACGCTCCCTCAACAGCTCCAGTCTGTGGGGAAATAAGTGACTTTTCATGAGGACATGATGAGTTAGACGTTCCTTGCCCCCCTTCCTAATCAGCACAGCTGTATAAATGAGCACCTGACACGTTTGTGTTGAGGAATCTGCCTCTAACATCGAAATGTGGCCCAACAAAATAGGATATACGAGAGACATACATACACATGACCATCAGTGTTTTAAAGGATAAACGTATGTTCACATAAGAATCCACCCCGTATATTTATAACTGCGCCGAAAGTTTTGAATGCAAAAAAAAAAAAAGGATTGAAATAATTGATTTACAACAGCAAAAGAGTCCTTATGCTGTCTGAACATTGGACGTTTCTTGTTTGTTTGTTTTTGTTTTTTACAGTAAAGGTAATCCTATCATGTCTTAGAGGCACATAGGGACATGGTGTTAGTGCCCATAATTTTCCTTGACCTGTCAGCACACTAGAGGGCGTTGTGGTCAGCATCACACCTGGCTGCCTCTCCTTCCCTCAGCTCCAGAAGAAATCAGGTACCCACTTCTACAGCTGGGTGACAGGGTTAACTTGCCTGAATGTGTAGTGTGTGTTCATGAGGGCAGATTATTTTAAAATATATTTCTCCAGGATGGGATTCTTAGCAGATAAACACTGGGGTACATGTGTTAATTAGCTTTACAATATGGAAGATTTAGCCGTTTTTCTATTCGGAACAGGTTATTTGGAAGTTAATAAGGGTGTAAAGTTCACAAGAGAGAGAGAGAGTATATTTTTAAAATAACTTTTACGAGAGTAGCATCAAATTTTTGTTTGTATGGTCAGTGTCAGGGAAGCAGCATTGATGCTCAAGTAGTTAATAATAGGATAATGTTGTTTTCTTTTCTTGTGATGGTTTATGCACCAGTAAGAAACAGTGGGCGCATGAATGATTGGACTGGAGGGAGCATGCGGTTATCCGGAGGATTAGCTAGAGATAGTGAGGAATCTGTCTTGCTTCTAGTAAGGGATTTTTTTTTCCTTGGGGGGGGGGGGTTCTGCTTGACGGCCCTGGCTGAAGGAACAGGGTTCTATAATTGTGTGGCTCATTTCTTGTATCCCCGCCCCCAACAACTCAGCCAAGTCGCAGGATTCTATAATTGTGTGGCTCACTTCTTCTATCCCCTCCCCCAACAACTCAACCAAGCCACTGACATGTGACCTCACCAGGCCTCACGTGATGACTCTGCTACAGGAAAATCACGCTTAATGCAGATTTTATGTTGCTGGGATTTGCTCTGTCTGTATGATTTTAACAGTTAATTCTTTTTTTTTCTTATTCCCAAAGATTTTCTTCAAATTCTAGCGTATGTCTTACCTGGCGCGTACACTTTTCACTCACAGAGGAAACCCATGCAAAGGACTGTCTGGCGTGCCATCAAAGAACTAGATGTATCCGTCAGAAAATTGGAGGGGGGGGAGTATTAACTCTTTCACTCCATAACAGCACTGGCAGTGTTGATAGGTCTTTTTTTTTACACGCATGCACACACGCACACACACACAATGCTCCTCGCGATATTTAGGCAGTCTGAATAAAATTGAAAGTAGCACATTTTTAACTCAATCCATATTTTTAAATTAACTTCCTTCTAGTTTCTTTCTACCACTATTTCTCATCAGAAATTATTCAGGCGAAGTGGACATTAATTCAAGAGTGAAAGAGTTAATAAAAATTGTGTCTAGAAAGCTTTATTTTTATATGAAATTCAACTACTTTCATAACTGTTTCCCAGAGAGTTTAGCTCAAACTTAAAATTGTACTATATCCCCATGAGCACCAAACAAGACACATTTGAAAACTCTGATGCAGTCTGTGTGTGTGTGTGTGTGTGTGTGTGTTTTTTTTAAACGTATTATGTCATGTGCCTTAATTCTTAGCACTTCACTGTTTGGCTGATTTTTATCAGAAACCACAAGCAGGAGTTATTCTTATAAATATCGAAAGTTATTTCTGCCAAACCCATTTAGCAATAATAGCTCTTGCTTGTATGAAGATTTTTGACGTAAGCATTTTTTCAGAGGCTCTCAGCTTGGCCTCCTTGCTTTGTCAAGAGAAACAGGGAATATACAGGTTTAGGGAAGTTATAGATGATGTTGTGGATGGAAACATAGAAAAGTTGATAGAAAGCTTACTGCGCTAAATATCCAACACGATCCACAATCTCCTTGATTTTTGACTGGCGTCACATAACCCTTTTTGGCCCAGTCCAGCGCACTGGGAATGACGCTTGTGTCCTCTGGCAAGCCATCGTTCAGTTCTGTGCAGTCGAAAGACGGCGACCCTTTATGGCGTTTGTTGGAGTACTTGCCTAAATGGTTGTAGCGTTGATACTCGTCATTTGTCTGCAGAATTACATGCGCATTATTATTATTATTATTATTTTGTTATATAGGAATTCCTATAAAATTCCTCGGTTAGTGGCTTAACCATTAGCCAAGATAAGACAGAGTATATGAAGATATCAAGAGACCAGAAGCAGAATGATCCAGATTGTATAGATGTTGAAGATATAATCATTAAGAAAGCAGAAACAGAAATATCTAGGCACAGCCTTCAACAGAAGCAACATAGTAAGCGAGGAAATTAAAAGCAGAGTACAGATAGGGAATAAAATATATGAGGGGCGTTCAGAAAGTAATGCACCACATGGTTTTTTTTTTTTTTTCAGCTAATAATGAAGATAGAAGTATGCAATTTTGCACACTTTAAATATGGCATGTGCCGATTGTGTGAACCAAATTGCACTGCAACTGGCCAAAGAATATGGCTGCTCTAACTGTTGAAATGGAGCGTGTTAGCAACTTGCGGTATAAGCAGCGAATTGTGATACAGTTTCTCATTGCAGAGAAGGAAATTGTTGTGAACATTCATAAGTGTCTATGTGATATGTATGGAAGTTTTGCAGTCAACAGGAGTACAGTCATTCGCTGGGTTCAGAGAATCAGTAAGTGGAGATAAGGAGTTGAATTATCGGCCACGCTGTGGACGTCCTGCCAAAGCCACCAAGGCAGAAATGTTGAAATGTCCTGAGGGCATTATTCTTACTGATAGGCTTATCACTACTCAACAAAATTGGCCTTAAAGCTGTCATTCAGCAATGGTAGTGCAAATGCAGTTATAAAAGCTCTTGGATTTTCTAAGGTTTGCGCAAGATGGGTTCCTCAAAGTCTCATAAATGGCCATCGATTGCAAAGGAAAGCAATTTCTTCTGAATAGTTGGAGCATTTCAGTGCTAAGGGAGAGAACTTTTTGGCTAAGATTTTAACAGGTGATGAAACCTGGGCACATCATTTTGAACCTGAGACAAGAAGACAGTCAATGGAATGGCATCATCCGCAATCACCACAAAGAGAGAAATTCAAGACCACTCCTTCAGCTGGAAAGGTCATAATCACCGTCTTATGGGACATTGAAGGTGTGATACTTGTGGATGTTATGCCAAGAGGAGAGACAATCAATTCGCAAACTCTACATTAAGACATTGATAAAACTCAATCAACGTTTTCGCAGAGTTCGGCCACACAAGAATCCAGCAGACCTGCTTCTCCTTCACGACAATGCGCGCCCTCACACAAGTCTGGCAACACGGGAAGCAATCACCAAATTGGGTTGGACTGTACAACCCCATCCACCCTATAGTTCAGATTTGGCACCCTCTGATTTCCATCTGTTTGGTCAACTTAAAGATGCACTCCAAGGGGTAAGATTTGAAGATGATGAAGGAGTGATTCATGCAGTGAAGAAGTAGCTACGTAATCAAGAGAAAATCTGGTACGGGTTAGGAATACATGCACTTGTTTCTCACGGCCGTAAATCCGTACAAGTTGATGGGGATTATGTTGAATAAATTGTGTGGCTTTACACACAAGAAGCTCCTGAGAAAAATGATATGGTGAATTACTTTCTGAATGCCCCTTGTACTTCACCTTGCAACACTTGTTAAAATCCAAAATCCTGTCCTAAAACAAGACAAGAAAACTGAAATAGACTTTTAAGACATGAAATATTAAACTAAAGTTACGAGACATGAGAACTGAACTAGACCTATAAGACAAGAATACTGAACCAAACTTAACAGTAATAATAAGATTAGACCAGGTTCAGGTCAGTCCAGTCTTGATGAGGGTAGTCAAGTGGCTTAACCAGAAATAATGACAGCTTGTATTTTTTTTTTTTTTTTTTGAGAGGACAGTACACTGTGCTAAAGTTGCATGGGCTTAGCAAACCTGAGCTCATTCAGGTTGGCAGGCTGATGTAGATCTGTTAACAGATCAGGGTTCCCAGTGGTCCAGTGTCTGTGAGGACTGCCAAGAAGCTCTTTTTTATAATGAATCCACTCCTATTCTTCAGGCAGTGCCACCGCAGTCCATTCCACATCTGACACAGTGCTTTTGGTTAACATTATCACAGTGTCAGCTATGGATGTCAGCAGTTCCAGGACTGCCAGAATAAGACCGAGATTATTAAAGATTAGCCACAACAAAGTAGCACAGGGCCAGTGGTACCCATTTAAATGTTTTATGTATATATATAAAAAAAAAAGATTACTAACCATCGCAGAGAACTGGTTAAGGCCCATGTAGAAACTGCTTCTGTTGGTGTGGTAAAGCCAGTTATGGCGCTCAATTTTGGCCAGGTTTTCAGAAAAAATGCCAAATCTTTCAGTGTCATTCCAGCCACTGCCATATATGGGAGCTGATACAGACATTAAAGCAGTATAAATATATAAGGTAAAGGTAAAATTCTCATATCCATGCCATTAAGGCATATTGGGTATAAGGTGTTAGACCCGTATTTCCAGTCTTCAGCACATGAAAGTGTGAAGTGGTCAGTATCACACATGGCCACAATATAAATTTATAACCAGTATAAATCTTATAAGTAATGGTTTTCTTATGTAATGTTCTCTGCTGTGCTGCTTGGTAGCACAGTAAAGTATGCAGTTAGTGATATTTTCATTAGCAGTTACAAGATTTAAAACTCATATGGCTTGAAGAATCTTGTCTTTCTTATATTACTAGATCACTGACCAAAAGGTTCATAGCTGTGTGCGTATATCTGGGTCAGTTTAGCTGTTCCTTATTTTGGAATTCAAATCCATGCTGGCTTTGTTCAGTTTATTCTTTTTTGTGTACAGAAGCTTCATTATTTCATTGCTGGTGGGAGATCTTGAGAACTATGTCATTATGTTTGTGAACTCTCGAAATTCCATTTTTTTTTTTTCTCATACAGTTTTTTGCCACCCAGCCAATGAGAAAGTGACTGCTGTTTGTTTTCAGAATCATTAAGAAAGGTTTCTACAGAGAGAGAGGGAGAGAGACTTACACAGAAGAATAGTCATGACTGGTAGTTTAAAATGTTTGTGTGGGTTGAAGAACATATATTTCAGTTTTCCATAAATGACAGCCTATTCATTAATGTGTATATATGTTTTGGGAGTCAAGATAAGTGTGCTGGTGGGATAGAACTGTCAGTAGGATCATCCAGCCAGAACTAGTCAAGACCCATATTTCTTCTTATCATGAAACTGCCAGGAACATGATGATGTGCTCTCAGAGTGGGACTCCGAGTGACGAATCCTTGTACATAATGTCTTTTAAGACTTTTCCTTGAGTGCAACCTGTAAGAAAGGCACTGAAAATGCTGTCTCCATTTGATAGGTTGCTGTGTGTTTCAAGATCATTTTGGCATCAGCTGCAGAGAGGAAAACAAGTTTCCTGTTCAATTGGTCATGTATACCATGTGCCATCTTCCCAAGGAAGTTTGACTTCAGTGGACCTCCAACTTAACTTTGCCCATTTTTTACACAGTGCAGCCAGCCCAACTGAATCCAGACCTTCTTTTTATGTTGTCTGCTTATCTATATTGTCATCCTCTTACTATTTTCCTTCAACTTTCCCCTTTAGCATGGTTTTCATTATCATATTAAACCTCTTTTTATGACCAAAATTGTTTTAACTGTCTTATTTTTTTTTTTTAGTACTTTATTGTTTTCTCTTTTATCAGGAGAATTCACTCTGTTCTTCTGTATGTCCACATTTCAAAGAACTCAGTTTTTCTTTCTGTTTTCTTATTTAATGTTCATGTCCCTATACCATAGAGAAATACACAGTATACATAGCATTTTATGGCTCTGAAACTCAGTTACTACTCCTTATATAGTCATGCATATATGAGAACATATAGGTATTTTACATTTGGCCTGCATACTGCTTACCATGTTTGGCCTTCCAGTTGTGGAATGTGGCTTTGTAGTCCCCGAAGGTGAGCTTATATGCACTTTGACCTTCAACCTCCACACCCATTATTACCACCTGGTGATCCTTCAGGATGACGGTGGCAAAAGTCTGTGCCAAGAGCAGCTTCAGGATGAGCAGAGAGAGTCGAAGCAGTCTGTGACAAGCCATGGTACTGCCTGATATATGAAGAGACAGTGTTATATTATGGATTATGTACTCATATTTAAGTCAGCATTGTGTTCTTGATGGGTCCATGATCATTATCATCATTAATATGGTGTATCAAACAAATTTTAATTTTCTTTTTTTTTTTTTTAATTGTGATCTTAGTTGTTTGTTTTCTTTCATATGTGCTGAAGCCTTTCTGAGAACATATCTGCCCACCTTTATGTGCACGTGCTGCATATGTATCTAACATCACTGTTGTTTCAGATTTCCACATTGTTTAGTGTCTAGAACTTTCAAGTGTATATATTAATGACACTTTGTAGCAGTGTAACACATGTTTCTCACTATACTGACTTGACAGTATCTTCCTCTTGTTACTGTTCTTGACATGATTTTGAGTTCCTTAATTGCCTTCTGGTGTTTTACTATTGTTCCAAAAATAGCAGAAAGGGGAAAAGCTCTGTTGTTAATTTCGTGTGCAGAGTTCAGAAGGATACATTGACTGATGACTTGTTCACATGGGAAGGAGGAGAGAGGGGCATTAATAGGCAGTGAGAGTATACTCATCTCATACGAGTATAGTTGTCCAGAGAGGAGTTTTTATTTTTATTTTTTTTTAAAATACATCCATGAAGCTTTGCAGTTGTTTCATTGTTTGCAGTAGTTTTAACTAGACTTATAAGCCCCATCCTCCGTTTTCAACCCAGGCTGCTCCCGAATCATCCTGCGTATATTAAATCATCTTGAATGAATTTTCATCATTATAAATGTCCGTCTTTGGAAAAAAAAAATTATGCCCCTTAGACTTGAAATTCCCCACTTCCTGGAGCTGCCTGCTTCCCTGTGGAGAATTTACTTGTTATTTTAAAAATATACACCCTGATTTTATTGCTACTAAAACACTGAAAGACTTAAATTGTTCTCTTGTAAACAAAGAAGATAGATGAACAAATACAACGCTATCTTGTTCTTATTGTCGGTGCCTTTGGACCAAACTCTTTTTTTTTATCTTTTGTCAAGATATAGAAAGATTGCCATGGTATTTTTTTCATTTGCAAGGGAGTGAACAAGAAGATGGGATAATGCCTTTCCAGAGTGTGTGCAGTGCCTGGCTTCTCAGCAAGTTCAGCCAAAACTTAGCACATTGATCTTTACCACATTCACAAGCAGCTAGTGTGACATGGCCTGTTTCTTGGAGCATTTCCAGGAAGAAGTAGGACCTTTTCTGGCTGTGATTTGCTAGCCCCCATTGTCAGAAAAACTGACCACGCAGTGCATATGAAGTTTTTACAGGATGTGATAAATATGATATAGCAGTGTGCGTATATCCAAAAGAGTGCAGCATAAGAGTACATACACAGTCACTATTCTAAATCTGAAAGAAAGTTTTTTTCTGAAAATTGATATGTTAATGCTGTTGTAATAGAAAAGCTTGGATATCATATAACACATGGAAATCCATATATGAAAGTGAGCCAAATTAGCAGTGTTGAATGTAAAGACAGATCGCCAAATTAGCAATGTTGAATGTAAAGACAGATCGCCAAATTAGCAATGTTGAATGTAAAGACAGATATTGGAAGAGATTTGGCAAAAGCAATATACAAAGAACTAGACAATAAAGTAAAAAGTTCAGCTTGAAGGGATAAAAGAGAATACATGGGCAGTATGGCGAAAGAAGCAGAGAAGGCATCTAAAACAGGAGACGCAAAACTCTATATAACATACAAAAGAGGTTAACAGGTACTATTGCATCCAAAGAAAGACAGATCCTTAGAAAAACTGGCACACTATTAACATCAAGTAAAGACCAAAAGCAAAGATGGGCCGAACACTTCCAAGAAATGCTTAATCAAGCACACCCAAAAGAATTGATAGACCTTGAAATTGACTTACAAATCCCATAACTAAATGTCAGCCTAGATGAAATTACACTGCATGAAACTGGAACATCAGTGAATCTAAAGGCTAACAACAAAGCTGCAGGTGAAGATGAAATAACAGCCAAAATAATAAAAGCTATTAACAGTGACAGCATGAACCAACTACAGAGAATGTTTAATAAAGTTTGGAAAGAAGAAAAGGCCCATTTTAAATGGAAAAAAAAGAATCATTGTTGAAATATCAAAAAAAAAAATAGCCTTAGTGATTGCAATAACTGGAGCAGAGTAACCTTACTATCAGTTGTGTTAAAAGTATTTTGCAAAGTCATTCTGAATAGAATTAAAGATGTAGTGGATAATGCAATGAGAGAAGAACAAGCAGGATTTCGAAAAGGGAGAAGCTGTCTCAACAAGATCTTTATTCTAAGAGTAATACTTGAAGAACATTTGAAAGCAGAAACCATTAATCCTGAACTTCATAGACTTTAAAAAGGCATTTGATAGCATACATGGACATTCATTGTGGAGAATTTTAAGAGTGTATGGAATACCAAATAAAATTGTCAACATAATTAAGGATCTCTACAATGGATATGTTTGCTCAGTCAACACAGAAGAAGGAATGAGTGAATGGTTTCAGATTGAAACAGGTGTGAAACAAGGATGTATATTATCTCCCTTGCTTTTTGGAATTGCCATAGACTTCATAATAAAAAAATGCTGAACAGCTAAAATGGGCATTGATTGGGTACATGAGACCCAACTGGAAGATCTTGATTTTGCAGATGACATAACTGTTATCAAACTTGGCAGGCAACTATGCGAGCCCTATGTGACGTTTAACAGTATGGGAAGGATGTAAGATGTAAGATAACTCTTATCAGTGACAATGTGAAATCAGTTCAAGAAAAAAACAGATGCCATCTTCAATGGCTAGTAAAATAGGACTTGAAATTAATAAGGAAACAAAACACAAAAAAATGAAACTTCTCATTAACCATGAAGGAAAAAGATATGTAGAAGGACAGCTGTTGAAGAATTAAACCAGCTTCCATATCTCGGCAGCTACATAGATCAGGACACCAGAAAGGAAGTTAGAATTAGAAATGCAAAACCAGCATTGACCTTCAAGAATCTTGAGAACATATGGATTTCAAAAGTTATAAGCACAAAAACCAAGTTAAGACTATTCAGTTCAATTGTAATATCCACCCTCATTTATGCATGTGAAAGATAGAAAACAACTAAAAAAATAAACAAGAAATTAGACTCTTTTGAAAACAAATACCTAAGGAAAATACTCGGTATAAAGTGGAATGAATTCAAGAACAATGCAGAGATAAGAAAGATGAGCATGGGTGATCAGAAAAAGAAGATGGACATATGTCAGTCATGTGATGAGAAGAAACAATCAGAGAATACCCAAACAAGCTATCAAGTGGAACACAACAGGCCGAAGAAAAAGAGGTTGACCACGTGAAACCCTAAAAAGGACATTGTTAAGAGAGCCAGTTCAGTAGGCATAACATCCCTTGATGAAGTTGAAAAACTCGCAGAGGACAAGAAATCCTGGCGAACTACTATTGTGGGCCCTATGTGACGTTTAGCGGCATGGGAAGGATGTCAAATGTAATGCTTTTTTATAACTATTACATACCATTTAAAAAAAAAACAAAACGCTCTGTATCCTTTAAGTATATTTTTAAGTAAAAGAAACTAGTACTGATGTAATATATCTTTAATATATTTGCCTGTATGGCATGGCAAGAGTTCCATACATGCTCTGTGCAGAGGTTTATGTGTGAATTTTATTGCATTACTAAAGTTACCGTCAAAATTACTTGCCCTTTCCTTGGTTAGAATAGTGACTTCCGTCCAAGCTCAGAAGACCAGATCGCTAAAATGCTGAACTGTGTTTATATACTTCACAAGTATTGTTTTTTTTCTAAGATTTGACTTAATCATGATGGTAGCTAATTAATTCATTACACATTCAAAGGTCATAGGAAATCTCTTTTGGATTGGTTGATCAACTCATTGGCCTTTGCTTGAACCTCATTAAACCCACATTGATGCAAGTAAGGATCAGTAACCAATTTTATACCAGAAATCTAAATCTGAAAGTTTTATATGGTAAAATTTGAGAGGAGCTTACACATTTGGGTTGGAGAAACAACTGCTTAAGTATTTCAGACACATTAAACGTCATGAGAGTTTGGAAGAGACAGTAAGACGTTGTTGACGAATTGCGAATGGATGCATCAGTAGCAGGGTATCTTGCTTACAACAGAGAAGCCTTCAAGAGAGCTGTTAGGGAAGCAAATGGCAAGGGGACATGCTAATGGATGACTGAAACACTGCGTTAGGTCAATATTTTTATTGGTTAAATTAACCATAACTTTATGGCCAGATTGTTGCTTCAGTTAGATTCAGCATCAGATGTTTCTTAGTAGCTGATGCCATGGTAAAGATTTGTAACACGGGAGCTTGGCTCACTGTGACTTTTAATAATTCTCAGGGCAGAGCTAAGAACAAGGTGTCTACCACCAGTGAAAATGTATTGTTACACACTCTGTTGTTGGCCAGGCTAGGCAGTGCAGCAGGTTGTTTGTGATAACACCGCTGTTTATGATGGCACCACAGGTTGATATATAACACCACTGTTTATGATGACACCACAGTTTGTTATATAACACCACTGTTTATGATGACACCACAGTTTGTGATAACACCACTGTTTATGATGACACCACAGTTTGTGATAACACCACTGTTTATGATGACACCACAGTTTGTGATAACACCACTGTTTATGATGACACCACAGTTTGTGATAACATCACTGTTTATGATGACACCACAGTTTGTGATAACACCACTGTTTATGATGACACCACAGTTTGTGATAACACTTAGGAGCACACACAATCAGAAAAGATTCCTTAGTCAGTTCCTAGCAGAGCTATAGTTACTTACAGATTCAGTACTGCTTTCAGGAGTAGCTCATATTCTGATATACGCTGACAGTTATGCCCCTCTATTGTATTTATTCTGTGCAGTTTATAATCAGATCAGTTGTTTTCCTTTTCCTGTGTCATCCATTCAGTCCATTCAGATATTGTTCTTTTGGTCTCTTTTCCGTTGAGTTTTTCAGTGATCATAATGTTCTCTAACATATTCTCTTCTCATGGCATATACAGAAAATTCCTTGCTATGTTATACTGAAAAGAGTATTGCTGGATGTGGGAACAGATGTACGCAGGGATAGTGCTATAAAGCTGAAGAAAGTATTTTGACAGTAAAAATGATGGATGTTCCATCTTATAAACTTCCTAATTTTAGTATATTCTAGTCCATATGTTGGCAAGCTATGCTGCATATCCCAAATAGGATACTGTGCAGGGTTTTTATGTAGCTTTTTTTCAATGTGTTTCTCTTTATGCAGTGTTTTACTAGTTTTGCCTTTTGTTTTTTTTTTTCTGTTTTTTAATTGGACCTTTTTTTTTATTGTCGTAGTGTCACAGTGTCACATCAGTAGCATGCATGATGTTTTGTTTCCCTGTGTCTTGTAAAATTTCATGGTTAAACAATTAATTCATAATGTTGTTTATTTGTGTTGTTTATTTATACAGCTGGAATAGCTCGTTGTTGTAATTCTGTGATATTTTCTGTTTGATATCTCATAGATTTTGCAGAGACAGATAACCGCTGTGTGCCAGAGAATTGTGCCCAGAATGAAGATGGAGAGAAAGGGCAACAGCTGTTGTCCCCATTCTCTTCTTCCCCTCCCATCCCTACCCCAACCTCAGATTCAAATGACCAAAATCCCACTGTGGCACAGCAGCAAAATGGCGGTAACCGAAACCAGGATAGTAATGCTGATGACAGCTCTCAGGAACCAGGTACGGTTTCCCCTAGCAAGACAGGTAACTTGTATTTAGACTTCACTTCGCCTCCCACCAGCTGCAGAATTCCAAAGATCAGGGGCCCAGCTGAACGTGGGGCACCAGCACTATCAGCTCCTCTTAGTGCCCCTAACTCCCCAATGATCCGTAGAAGACATAGCCTTCCCAGGCAGCCTATCGCACCATTAAATCTAAATGGAAAGAATCCTTCTGGTCCAGCAGCATCTGTAACTGTGCCTAGCACTCCCACAACCCCACGTCCACATAGGAAGGTGCTCAATTGTTTGGGAGTTAACGGAGAGGATTTAAATAAGAGGAATGTGGCATTCAGCCTCCCAGAGCATGCCTTTGTTCTACCTGATCCTGAGGAGCGAGAGGTCTTTACTTCAGATGAGCTAGATTCTCACCCTGAGGAGAGAGGAAAGGGAGGTTCCAAAGGTGATACTAATTCTTCAAGGCAGCAAAGACTGCCGGGGGATGGAAGAGCTGAGTCAGTGTCACCAAAAAAGAGGAGGAGCCTGTCCTTTGGAGCAACATCATTGGCACGGCCCACTCTGAGTTCCTCCATTAAGGGGAATCCTAGAAGGCCAGTCACACCTGAACCAGTCAGCAGAATGGGTGGAGCTTCTTTGCCTAACAAGACCAAGAACTTGGCCTCTCCCTGCTCATCTGTATCCTCTTCCACATCCTCACTGGCCAGCACCAGGAAGGTCACCTCTGGTGCTAGCACGTTACCACGAAGGACCAGCAAAGGTGGAACAACACCCACCACTCCTACCACCCCAACAGCCCCAAATAAAACCTTTGGAATTTCAAGGCCAAACGCAAAGAATGTCAAGGATGAGGAGCTGCGGTCCAAAACACTGCCTCTGCCAGGTATAATCTCTATCTTGTTCTTATGAAGCGCTTCTGCCAGCATGCCTTAGTAACTCACACAAAATAACTCCAGATCCAGCGTTGAGACCAGCACCTACTAATAAGTCAAGGAGTTCAGAATCACTTGGGCAGTGTTCTGTCCAGCTAACTTGTTTGCATGATTATAACCAGCAACACTAATGGCTGAAGACAGAAAAAAGTTGTACACAAAATTAACATTATAGATTCTGATAGTAAAATCAGTAGACCATAAAAGTTCTGCATGATATTTTTTTTTTTTTTACTGTTGTTCCAAATGCTGTGAACAAAGTGCTGTGCTTTTCTATCATGTGATGATGTCAGAGGCTATCACTGCTTTAATAATTTCCCCTGAGCATGTACAAAAGGATTGGTCAGTGCTTTGCAGGTGATCTGCAGTACTTAGCTCCTTAATGAATTTCACTAGCAGGAAGATTACATTGACTGATGTCAAGATAGAAGATGAGAGACACTCATGTAAAAAGTTAATAATGATGGGCTAAAGCAGAGTGACAGAATATTAACTGTTACATAACATACAATGAAAAACTGCAGTCATTTACTATTGTAAAAGATAGAAACTACTATAAGAAATGGATACATTCATGGATCACAGTGACTTCAGTGTAGTGATATTGACCATTGCTGTAAAAAAGATTTGTATTTACTTATTAGCAAAATCCACTTCCCATAAAATTCTGTTCTATACTTATAATAGAGGCAGGGAAAGAAAGATTTGTGAACCTCTACTTTGCATGGCTGGCAAATAAAAGTTAAAACTTGACTTCGCAGAAGTTATGAGATGCTTTAGAACTGAATCAAAGAGAAACAAATAGCAGCCTAGACAAGATTTTGGGAAGTCGTAACTTTCCTGCCTGAGATAAAGCCAAAAGACTGTTGTACAGTTATTGCCTTTTACATCAAAGCCAGGATATGGTCTCTGATAAGAAAGATGTGAACATAATGGGCAGTATATCTTAAGAGAAGATGACTGAATAGGAAGTACAGTTGCCCTTCATTGGGTATGTTCCAGGATGTAGAGAGCTGAAGCTCAGAGTGACAGAAGATTAAAAAAAAAAATCAATGAAAGATTTTAGGATTTTGGAAAAATCAGTGAAAGATGTTGGCACAGTGTGGAGAAATCAGTGAAATATGTTGGCTTGGCTTGGGGAAATCAGTGAAAGATGTTGGCTTGGCTTGGGGAAATCAGTGAAAGACACTGACAGTGGAGTAAGTTATCGAAAAAAAAATTAAAAGTTGATGCCAGTCACTGAAAAAAAAGAAAGCTAGGCTTGCGTCTGGTGAAAATTGATTAAATAACTGACTAGAAGAAGAAAATTTAAGCAGTTGGGCAAAATGATGTGGAATGAAACATCAGTAACAGAGCTAAAAACATCAAGAACAAAACTTTGTATTGGGGGGGGGGGGGGGAGGGGCATGACTTCTTGCACTATTCACAGCATTGAAGTTGGAAAAGATCAAAATAGAATCTGAGGTTATGTGATCAAAGAAATAAATTTTCCGGAACCTGCATTTTGTGGGTTTTTTTTTTTTTTTTTCAGAGAAATGCTCCCTTTCTGTTTGAATATACCATTTATTTTTCCTAACTTGTTGCAGATATTTTTGTTTAAAATAGTGATGTTTTTCTCTTCCTGTTACTTTGCATGTTTTGTTTTGTTCTGTTTTTGCTTGCTTTAATTGGTTGATTGGTTTGTTTTTTTTCTTCTTTTTTCTGTTCTTATTTTTTAAAATGTTATGTTCCTTAGACCACTTTGAGGTCAGTATTTGCTTTTCATATTGTTGATGTTCCTCATCCAAGCATGCTACTGCACATTATAGGATTGTTTTTTTTATAATGTAGTAGATCTGAATTTAAGACTTCTAATAGTACTGCAGAAGCTAATAATATGGTTTGGAAATAAATATTAGAAAGATGCAAGTCATAATAATCAGTAAGGAGCAAAATCCATCTATAAATATGAAGAAAAATGAAGAAACACTAGAATACATATGTCTTCAGGTTACAGGGTAACAGACTGGGGAAATTTGAAACAAATTAAAAGAGCAACAAGAATGGCCAAATGCACTTTCAACATAATGAAATTGGTTCTTACTTGAAAACATACAATACATCAACCAAGATTGAGAGTCAGCAAGTGCTACAGGTATTCCACACACTTCAGTGTTATAGATGCGAGGACATTAAATAAAGGAATGGAAAGTAAAAAATATGAGGCTCTTAGACTGTAAAAAAAAAATGGAGCATATTCCTAGGACTGAAATTAAAAAAAAGAGAAATAGTGAAAATCTGGACAGCTAAAATATTTTGGCCATGTCAAAAAGGCAAAACACAATGAAAACCATACTCTAGGAAAAAGTTGGAGGTGTCTTTATTTGCTGAGACCCATTGAGAAATGTGTGTGTGTTTTTTTTTACTATCAGAGCCATTAAGAAGTGTGTCATTTTGCCCTCAGAAAGGTGTCTTTTTGCCCTCAGATGCAGAGAACGGTGTCTTTTTGCCATTAAAGACATGCAGAAAGGTGTCTTTTTGCTCTCAGAGTCATTGAGATTTGTGGGGTTTTTTTTTTCTTTCTACCAGAGCAATTAAGAAATCTTTATTTTTACTTTCAAAGGCATTGAGAAATGGTTTTTTTTTTTTTTGCCCGCAGAGACACTGAGAAAAGTGTCTCTTTTGCCATTGGAACCATAGAGTTAGAGTAGGTGTCCTTTTGCCCTCAGAGACACTGAGAAAAGTGTCTTCTTTGCCTTCAGAGATGTGAGTGTCTTTTTCTCCTCAGAGACACTGAGCAAGATGTCTTTTTGTGCTCAGAGACATTGAGAAAGTGTCTTCTTTGCCCTCAAACACATGGGTGTCTTTTTTTGCCTTCAATCACTTGGGTGTCTTTTTTCCTCAGAGACACTGAGAAGGGCGTCTATGTGCTTTCATATACACTGAAAAAAAAAGATGTTTGACTTTAAAAAAAAACTAATCACAAAAAAGAAATTGTTTAAATGAACATATTCTCACTGGCATGCAAATTTTTCTTCACTTACAGCATGATTTTAACATTCCTCTTTACATTTTCTTTTTCACTATTTTCCTAATTTTTATCTTGACAAAACTATTTTTTTTTGGTTGAATGCTAATAGACTCTATTCTTTGTTTCACATCATGTTTTGTTCTGTACTGTAGTAACTGGGTGCAGTATTTGAAAAAATCATCTTAAAAAAAAGAAACCTTATTTTCATTTTGGACTTTCAGTATCATTAGTAGATATTTAATTAAAGACTAAACAGATATGTTTCTCCTTTAAAGTATGTTTAATTTTTCATGCTGATAATGCATCATTTTCTTCATAATTTCATTAATTCATCTTGCCGCAGTGGTGTAGTGCACTTTCTTGCTGATCAGAAGGTATCTGGTTCAGTTTCACATTCGGGTGGAATTTTTTTTGGACTGACCAGCAGCGGAGTTCACACAACATAAAAAAAAAACGGATACCTGGTGCTACCCAAGTATAATGAAGTCAATGAGGACAGGTGCTGGCATCCCAGCATCAAATGCTTTAGTTGCCTAATAAGTGATGAGCTAAGGCAGAGTGATAAGATATTAACTGTAGCATAACATACAATAAGAGACTTAACCATAATGATGGACTACTGTAAAGTTAAAATCTGCTGTAAGAGCCATGGACCACAGTTACTTTAATATAATGATATTGACCATCGCACTAAAATGATTTTTTAATTTCTTTTTCATTTTTTAAAATACGTTGCACACATTTAGGCTCCACATAACAGAGTGCTAGGCACAGTGCTATGAACCCAGAACTTTTGTTTTATCAGCTTGCCTTGTTTCCTTCCTTATATACCTTTCAGTGTTTCTGGGACAAATAGACTTCTTGATGAGGCACAGTGGTTTTTAAAAGGGGGATGTATAAGGTTCCTGTATTCTTCTACATCCACCACCTCTTGGGTGACCTCTCCCTCAGTCAGCATGGTTTTTATTTATTTGTGGTGTATACACAGCATAAAAGGAAAAGCTGTTTTTTACTACTTAAGTTGAGGAGTTTAAATTACTTTAAAACAGTGTAGTATATTTTAAGATAGTGCTTTTGTGCCATTTATTCAAAGTCATTGATAGTTTGTCTGTAGCAGTTAAGTCTGGTACATATTCTCTTTCATGTTATCTGTTTGTTTTAAACTGGTCTGAATTGTAGGAAGATCCAAGACCAGACTTGGTTCTAGTGATTTGAGGACAACAAATAATTCGACCAGGTCAAACTTGGTCAGAGGTAAATACTTGAATATGCATGAGGAAGACATGTCATGTGACACATGAGGCGTAGCAGGCATGGACTCTGAGCTTTAACCTGAGATTGCATAATTTGTAGTTAATTCTAGGCTGATGATACTTGGTTCATTAAGATACATTTGTGCAAAACTTTGTTCAGTAGGTAATCGTCTTGACGATGCTGTAACTAACCAGTAGTAGAGATTGACTGATTAATCTTTATTTGCCAAGGATGAAGATTGGAGGCATGCATGCCTGTCTGACATTCTTCTTTTTAACATACAGGTTTCTCTCAGCTCCGTACATTCAACATTAGATAGTACAGATGTGCTACACAAACATAATTAACATTGAAAAGGCAAAACTGAAAAAACAAAATAAAGTTATTCTCAGTCTAACACTAATGAATATCTACCAGTAATGAATATCTACTAGTAATGAATATCTACCAGTAATGAATATCTTGCAGTATTGTTCAGGAAGAAAAAAAAATAATCACTTAAATTCAATGCCTATAAAATTGGTCTAAAATTACTTGAAAATCTTATGAATCATCATCTCCCAGCTCTCAGTACCTAGCAAGATCTTCAGCAGGATTTTGCTAAATAGAATTAAAACATCAGTAGATAGTAAACTAAAAGAAGAGCAAGCAGGTTTCAGACAAGGAAGATCCTGTACTGACCACATTGCTACATTGCAAATAATAGTAGAGCAGTCAGTGGAGCGGAGAGAAGGCATTTGATAGTTTAGATTGTAGAATGCTGTGGAAACTACTGGAACACTATGGTATCCCAGCCAAGATGACAAAGCTTGTGAAGACCGTATATAAAGGAACAATTTGTAGAATCATGCATGGAGGAACTTTCACAGAAAGTTTTAAAGTGGAAACAGGCATGTGGCAGGGATGTTTGCTATCACCATTACTATTTCTTCTAGCATTTGATTGGATCATGAAAACTACCACACAGAGAAAAAGAAATGGGATGTAATGGATACTGTGGAACCAGTTGGAAGATCTTGACTTTGCAGATGATGTGGCACTTCTGGCACACAGCCACACACAAATACAAGAGAAACTTCAGATCTTAGGCAAGATTTCAGCTAAACTGGACTATACATTAACAGACCAAAAAACAAAGATAATGAAAAGTAATAGTGCAAGCAGTAGCCTCATGGTAATCGAGGGAGTGTCAATTGAGGAAGTAGAGTATTTCACATATTTAGGCAGCATAGTAGATAAATATGGGGGAACGGAAAAGGATGTTAAAGCTAGAATAACCAAGGCCAGGACAGCATTTATCCAACTTAACAAAATATGGTCATCTAAGAACATCAAAACAAGAACCAAACTTAGGCTTTTAAGTACAAACGTAAAGACTGTTCTACTATATGGTTCAGAGACATGGGTTATAACCAAGACAATACAACAGAGGATACAAGCATTCATGAACTACTGCCTGAGGAGGATTTTAAATATTAAATGGCAGGACAAGATCAGGAACAAGGAGGTCTGGGAAAGGGCAAGCAAGAACCTATGAACCAACAAATCAGGTCTAGGAAGTGGAGATGGATTGGCCACACTCTGAGGAAACCCAACACCAGCATAGCAAGACAGGCATTGACATGGAATCCTCAAGGAAATAGAAAACGTGGAAGACCTAGACTTACTTGGAGAAGAGAAATTATGACAGTGCTCAGAGACAAGGGATACACATGGAAGAAAGAAGAGAATAATTCCAAGAACAGGGATGACTGGAGAGCCTTCATCCGTGGCCTATGCTCTCAAGGGAGTGAAAGGCGATGATGATGATGATGTTATGAATCATGGAAGCATGTAAGTCAACATAAGGTAGATACCGGAACAGTCTGTAGTTGTAGGAAGGAGCATAGCTTATATTCTGTATACAGAATAAGAGGATATTCCAAAGATGAGCAGCAAAATAAGCAAGGCTTTCTTTAGGCGGATCAAGTCTAGGTTTTAGAAGAAGAATATTGTAGTAAAGCCATATTTGTTATATTATGGTATGTGAGCTGGACTCTGAAGTCTTTCAGAGTTGTAGAATGAAATTGTTTTGAAATGATATTTGTTGAGAGTTTGCCATTTGTAACTAATGCTTGAGTGTGACTAATACGCTGTGCGTGCTCCTCACCATGTCCTGTTGTGTTCTTCCTTGATTTATTGAGTTTGTAAGATGTTTTGCTGCAGTACTGTTCCAGTCTTATGTTATACAAGTTATCTCTGAGTCTTCATTGTGTGATCTGTTTCTGTGTCAGTTTATTATGGTTCATTTGGCACATGCTCTTTTGATAGGTAATAGGCTTTGTCATCTTGGACATGTGTTTGAATTGTGCTAAGTGAAGACACATCTTACATACATCCTTCCTGTGCCATTTAATGTCACATAGGGCTCACGTAGTTGTTTGCCAAGTTTTTCTGTTCTCGACGAGTCTTTCAACTTCATCAAGGGATGTTATGCCCACTAAACTGGCTTCTCTTAACAGTGTCCTCTTTAGAGTTTCACGTGGTTGACCTCTTTTTCTTCGGCCTGTTGTGCTCCACTTGATAGCTTGTTTGGATATTCTCTGATTGTTTCTTCTCGTCACATGGCCTACATATGTCCATCTTCTTTTTCTGATCACCCATGAGACAGGTTATAATTTGTTCATCTGTCTTATCTGTGCATTGTTCTTAAATTCATTCCACTTTATACCGAGTATTTTCCTTAGGCATTTGTTTTCAAAAGAGCCTCTCTCTCTCTCTTTGAACCTTAAGTGCCCAGGGCACATGGGGTTTCCACAAGGGTTTTCCACAAATGCCTGTCCTTTGCCTTTTTTTCTGCTCTTGCCCAGGTCAGCCCTCTATTGCTCAACATCCTTTCTGTTGTTCTTCTCCATGTCTTCAAAAGAGCCTATTTCTTGTCTATTTCTTTAGTTGATTTCCAGCTTTCACATGCATAAATGAGGGTGGATATCACATTTGAATTGAATAATCTTAACTTGGTTTTTGTGCTTATAACTTCGTGAAGATGCAGCTGTTCTCATATTACACTCCCTTCTCTTGTCTCTCTCCAGTGTTGTGAGGACAGAAAGGCTTCTTGATATGGCTTGGAAGTTTGCTTCCTATAATGAGATGTTTAAGGTTCCTGTAATTTCCTTCCTCATTCTCTAGCGTGGGCAGCTTCACCTTCCCCCCACTGTTCCCTACAGTTCTTAGCCTGAATGTTTTCTGAAGTGCACTGTCCCTAACATGGCCAAGCTATTTGACTTGTTGTTTCTAGATGTTGCGTAAACTCCAACCTTTGCCCTGATGGTGTTATTTCTTATTTGGTCCCTTCTTGTCACATATGATATTGATATTCTGTAAAGCATAAAATAAGACACTTTGCAGGCCTGAAGCTGAAGCTGTTGATTTTGCATGTAAAAGTTGAAGAGATGCACCAAATATTGCCCTTGAAGTATTTAGATATGAATGTTCAGTTTTCAGGGTATGAATACCAGTAGCAGAATCATGAAAACAGGACTGCTTGCTAAAAGTATGAAAACAAACATGATTCTATAATTACTGTTTGGATAAAATCGGATGCTAAACTTAAAATTACTTGTATCTTAAAGAAAGTCTTATGCATCTACAGAATTTGCAGAGACAGCTGATACAAATTACTAGCACTTCAACATTTAAGTTTCTAGTTAGATGTTGTCTAAATGAAATGTTAGTTTGGTGCCACTTGTTGGACAGTGCAGGAGAAATATTTGTTCAGTATTCTTAATTCCACTTTTCGAATTTACCTTTGAATATGAATATTAAAATTTTGTCTTTAATTGGCAGAATAGGAATTTAAATTGAATATTTGATACATCTCTAAAAATTTATGTCCACTTTGTATAGTGATTTCATGTTTGGGTTTAGACATAGATTAACTGCTACTTTCGTTTTCTGTCATTTTAAACTAGTCCCCAGGGATGAGATTCTGTTAAATTTGGCTGTTAATGACCCATAACTGATATGCTACCATTAGGTTGGCAAACCATAGCCATCTGAGATCCTGACCCACCTCTCTGTTGGTACCCCTAGTAATAGGCTGAGCTTTTCTAATGGGGCAGGGATTTCTTTAGTCTCTGTGGTGGTGGAGTCTGTTAAAGAAGTATTGCATACCTTTAGCTTCACTCAGGGACTGAAAAAAATAACCACTATAACCAGCTGCCACTCTGACTTGATGCTGTTCTTCAACATCTTCACCATACCAGGTACAAATAACATCGAACTTGCAGTTCCAGGAAGAAGAAGAAGAAGAAGAAGCTAAAGCTAGCCCGCAAAATTCTCTGTCATTAAATGCATATCTGATATGAAGATTATGAGAAAAGCTGTTATCAAGGCCATATGAAAGCTCATGATCATTATGTTTATGTTCAGTTTTTGCTTGGATTAAAGGTAGCTAATGACACATTTGTTAGAGAGAGCTAGCTTCTCAGGGCAAATGGAATGGGTTCTGGTCACCTTTTGAGTGTACCCAGCTAGGTAGTGAATTGACACGCTGTCTCATTGTGGTGGTCAGTGGTTCACTTCTAGCCTAAAAGTTTCAGATTGCACCAGACCCATCAGATTCTTATCCGTCTCTTGACATTGTTCAGCCATCTGTATCATCTTTCACTTGTTCTTCTTTCTCTAGTGAAGTCAGATATAAAAATAGATATCTAATTCCAGGACCATAGGGAAGTAAAGAATGCTAGGCATGATATACTGTCCATATCACAGTCTAATGTGCCATCATTGTTTACAAATTTTAACACCAAATCCTCCTGAGTATGACATGTCATGGAACGGAACTCCCCTTTTGAGTAATGCAGATGTTGCTGCTTAGCTTTGTATCTCATTTGAAAGCCGACGTTATTCATAAACTCTGACACCTGTCTTCCTAAATGTTATCAAATTTGGTCTCTATTCGTTTGATCTGAAGTGTGATGTCAGTGTCAAGCATTATCAAATTTGGTCTTGCTTGTACGTGTGCTTGTACTTGTATGAACTCCCTGTAACTGCGAGCTGTTGTTCTTTGCAGCCGATGCTGTAGAGGTATTGAGGCACAGCATGGCAGCTACTTTTTAAGCCCCAGAGTACAGCTAAAAAAAGCAGGGGGTGTGCAATGCTTCTTTAGCAGACTACACTGCCATGGGGGACTGCGGCGGTCCCTGCCCTGTTATCCAGGCTAGGCCTGTTATTGCGGGTACCACAGATAGGTGAGACAGGGTCTTGGTCAGCTGTTGTTCACATATGCTGGCATATCAGCTATGGGTTGCTGATTGCCTCATCGGACAAGCATCTTCACCCCCTGGTCTTGCTACATTGTTTTATTATTTATCATATTCCTGCATCTTGTCATCAAATGTATGTCTTGTAGAGGGTGTTTTTTTTTCTGTACTAAATTCATGATGTTTGAATAATTCTCATAAAGTGAGATATAGGACAGGAAACACTGACAACAAATCAAAACTCTTTGAGCATGTCATGAGAAGATAAGAAGTTTGAGAACCTAATGTTCAGTGGAAAACTCCAGGGAATGGACATGTGAACAAACTTTATTTTAAAAGGACAAAGGGTTGGGCTCACAGGTCTGTCTGAAATTGTATCTTTATCACTGTCCAGACTTTTTAGGAAAGAAAAAAACAAAGTGGGGTGGGCTGAGATAAAAATATCTGAGAGAACTGACCAGGTGGCACAAAAAAATAAATACCAAGGTGTGCACAGTTTTGAAAAGCATGATGTTGGTACCATTTGTTGGCATGGCACTGAATGAATGAAGTGAGTCATTCTCATGATGTTTGTTGTGTTTGTCTACAGAAACCAGGCAGGCAGCAAACAAAGCAGCGCAGGGAGGGATGTCTTCTCAGTCCTCTTTGAGAGGTTCCACAGACACCAACAAGGCCACTTCAAACAAGGTATGACCTTTCATATGTTCTTTCATTAGAAATTTGTATGAACAAGTTCTGTCTTTTATGAGGAGTAAAATTTATGTCCTTGTATATCTGTTCTAACAATGCATGTCCTTTCATGCTGTGTCAGCTGGACTATGGAAGTCCTCATGCCAGACTTTTTGATTGCACTCAGAATTACTTTAGACTGAGTTTTTTATATTTCAATTGTTCAGACTCTGAGTTCTTAATATTTCAGTTGTTCAGACTCTGAGTTCTTTATATTTCAGTTGTTCAGACTCTGAGTTCTTTATATTTCAATTGTTCAGACTCGGAGTTCTTTATATTTCAGTTGTTCAGACTCTTGAGTTCTTTATATTTCAGTTGTTAAGACTCTGAGTTCTTTGTATTTCATTTGTTCAGACTCGGAGTTCTTTATATTTCATTTGTTCAGACTCTGAGTTCTTTTATATTTCATTTGTTCAGACTCAGTTCTTTTATATTTCATTTGTTCAGACTCTGAGTTCTTTATATTTCAGTTTTCCAGCACAGGCTTAAACACCTTCATAAAAGATACACTTCTACTGACTCTGATTACAGCATCAAAAACTGCTTCCAGTTTCATGACTTTTGACACTGACTCAGTAGGTCTTTTCTATATAATGATTACCTTTTATGAAGTACCAACACCCAGGATATATCCTTTTTGTAGATTATTTATACAAATAAGGCATGTTTTGTTTTTAATATATGTAATCAAGCAGGATATATAGGGTATGTTCTTTTATATGTGTACTAACAAAATACATATTCAGATAAAGGATGTATTTTATAAAGTATTTCATTACACTCAGAATGTCTGCTTTACACATCCTTTTATAAGAGTTACAAATAAGGACATTCTTCTGTAAGGCAGCTTTTTATGTCATGAAGAAGATAATAACAAATAAGAAAATGTCCCTGAAAGTGAGGAAAAGAGTATTACAGTGCTATAGAGAGCTAATATTGCTATCTCTCTCTCTCTCTTGTTTAGTAGATAGTCATTTATAATGTATGTAGTTACTTCTGTACTGAGTGAATGTTTAAGAGCGAAACGTAAATGTTTTATTTTATGTCTCTCAGCTTCAATGTTTGTTAGTTATGTTTGTTATATGAACACCATATTTGTAGAATGTCTGGAATAGAGTGAAAGATGTATGATAAAGGGCAGAATGTCAGACGGGCCTGCGTGCCCAATTCTTAACCCTTTTGAAATAAAGATCAATCAATCAATCAATCTCTCTCTTTCTGAACCTTAAGTGCCCAGGGCACATGGGGCTTCCGCAAGGGTTTTCCACAAATGTCTGTCCTTCACCTTTTTTTCTGCTCTTGCCCAGGTGAGCCCTCTATTGCTCAACATCCTCTCTGTTGTTCTTCTCCATGTCTCTTTTGGTCTACCCTTACTTCTGTTCCCATGTGGTGTCCATCTTAGTGCTATTTTTGGTAGTGAGTTGTCAGTCATTTGGAGCACGTGTCCCAACCATCACCAGCATCTTTCCTCAATAATTGCTGTCAGTGGCTTCATCTGCATTTCTGCCAACAAGATGTTATTTCTTATGGTGTTTGGCCAAAATATTTTTCTAATTCTTCGTAAACATTTAGTCTGGAAAGAATTCAACTTGTTTTCTATGGTTTTGGTGATTTTCCAGCATTCACTTCCATAGAGTAGTACACTTAGAACATTACTCTTAAATATTCTGATTTTCGTATTTATGCTTAGTTTTTTAGATTATAGAATATTTTAGAATATTGCTATATTGTTGTGAAACTTGGGACAATCAACAAAAAGGTAACAGACTGAAAGCAGAAGAGATGTGATTTTGGTAAAAAAAAAAAAATGCAATAAACACCCTGGACAAACAGAAATAAAAATGAAGAGGCCCTCGAAGAAGTTTCAGAACAATAAAACTATCTAACTCTTTCCGTGCGTTTGGCCATTATAGTGACACTTCCGGTATCCCAAAGCTACCATATGGTCATTATAGTGACAATTGTTTGTTTCAATAAAACAACCGGTGTAACATTTAGATTGTACATATTTCGTCCGCGATTCCGGTGACACTTTTCAAAATGGCGAAAGAGTGCCTAGTTACGAGTAATGCTGAGCGAGAAAAAGGAAGAGAAGCATGGGACTTTTTCAATTTTTGACGATGTAGATAGGGGTATGGACATAGCCTATGGCCACCCCGCTGCTCTTGAATGTTTTCTAAGTAGATCTAGACATATTTAGATGACTGGAGAAGCAGTTAGGAGTAGGTAGGAGGTTAGTTCAGACATTCATTCAGCGAGAATGCAACACAGAATCACAATACGAGATTGACAAGTAGATCTACACATCTCAGATGGTAAGTAGTGCAGATCTAGACCTCACCGATGGTGAGCTGGCCACAATCAGTGTCTAAAAACATCACATTACTTCTTTTTTCCTAAAAAACTCTACATTTATGAAATTTTCATTCATTTAGCTATACTTTGAAACATATTAAGTATACGGAAGTACATGGAAATGCTGTTTTCCATTCCATTTTACAACTAGACCCCCTTACAGACCAAGACCCGCGTTTTTAGTCTCGTTCGTACCCATACATCCACTTTTCGTCATACGCTCGGGAAGAGCTAAAGTTATAGGAAAAAAAGACAATCAGAATTTCTTGGACATGTCATGAGAGGACAGAAGTTAGAGAACCTAGAGATGACTGGAAAATTCAAGGAAAAAAGGAAGAGAGGAAGGCCAAAAGAAAAATATCTCAGTGGACTGACCAAAAAAAGAAAAGCATTTGAATTAAAATGGAAAAACCATGGGCTGCACAAGATGGAGAAATCTTGTCACCAGTGCTATCCAGCACTGCACACAATAATGATAATAATTCTCTAAGACATCAGTATACAGACAGAATATGTCATTTTATCTACAAAAGACAGCATGCATTGTTTATGTGATATTTATGAACACTTCGTAAATCATAAAACAAAATACATCCCTAGCTTAAAATAACTTGTTTTCTTTTCTGTTGCTACAGCCACGATTCATCCCAGTCACTAGACTTGAAGATAGCCAGGCTGTTAGAACTGTTGCCTTTCACCCTAGTGGAAATTTTTATGCCATTGGTTCAAACTCAAAAATGTTGAGAGTCTGTGCATTCCCAAATATGGGCAACCTAAGGTATGAGCTTGTGATAGTAAATTTTGTTTTTTTCCACCCCTTGTCTTTCATTTAATGTAATCATAGAATCTGAATGTTTCCTGTTTTTTTTTTTGTTCTTTCATCCTTGTGTTTAGCCTCTGCTCTTTTTGTTTTAAAGGAAGAAAGTGGGGTGAAGGCCACAAAGAACGTTCTCATGCAGTGAATATTAAAGGGGGCCTTCTGACCAAGGCAGTATCCTACTTCATTTTGGTAATCTTGACAACAGGCTGTTGTGTTCCTGCAGCGTGGTCAGTGAGACTGAGATCTATTTCATCATGTGCATGACGGAACAATCTGGGAAGTCAGTTCCACAAATCTGATGCTGAAAGTTAGAGAACAACAGCGTACTGCCACTTTCAGTGTTGAGAAAACTATGACAGCATGTAACTTATGACAGGAGCATCAGAAAGAGACTGTAGAAATTTTTAGCTTTTGTTATAGACCTAAGTAGTCAATGTAATGGAATTCTGTTAATGTTGCATGCTAGGTGAATTCCATAATAGTCATTTGGTTTTTTTTTTTTCTAACCAGATTCTTAAGTTCAGTAAAAGTTCAGTTCTTCTTCTTCTTCTTCAGCTTTCCGAGCCATTAAGGCTCATTGCTGCAGACAAAGTTCACCTCCATTCCTCTCTATTTCTAATCTTCTCACTCCAGTTGGTGACACCAATTTATTTTATATCTTCTTCTATGTTGTCTTTCCATCTCTGTTTTGGTCTACTCTTTGGTCCTGTTTCCCTTATCTCTTGTGCATACATCATTTTTGTTTGTCTGTTCTCTTCCATTCTTTCTACATGTCCCAGTCAGCGTAGTCTGTTCAGTTTAAAGACATTTATAATTCATTGGGATTTAAATAAGCTGTTCAGTTCAGTGTTCTTTCTAGCTCTCCACTGTTGGTATCCTTTATCGGCCCAAAGATTCTTCTTATGATCTTGTCCTCAAAGCTTTGCAATTGTTGTTCATCTTTCTTTGTCGTACTCCACGTTTCTGATCCATACATGACGGCTGGTCTTATTATAGTTTTGTAGACTGTTATTTTGGTGTTTTGGGGCAGGATTGTGGATTTTAACAGATGCTGCAGGCCAGAGTATATTTTATTCCCTATCTGTACTCTGATTTTAAACTCATTAAAATTAGTAAAAGAGTTTAGTTAAATAATTTTGGTTGTATTCAAGAGGCATAATATAATGAAAGTCATGCTTGAGGAAAAAGTTAAAGGGAAGTGAGAGGAAAGGGAAGTGAAAGGGGACATCAGAGTAGACTGAGTGAGGGGCAATAGAGGGCTCACCTGGGCAAGAGCAGAAAAAAAGGCGAAGGACAGGCATTTGTGGAAAACCCTTGCGGAAGCCCCATGTGCCCTGGGCACTTAAGGTTCAGAGAGAGAGAGATGCAAAGAATAACAGAGATATAAAGACAGCATCAAAAGATGGCCTGATCAGCTTAGCCTGGTTCATCAAGTACAGTCAGGATGGGGAGACATTACAACCAGCTTTCTCCGTAGAGGTGGCATAAGATGGTAATGACATATTTCACACAGTTTTAGCTGATAGAAGGTGACTGTTAGAGAGGTGATGTGAGCAGTATAGAATGGCGGGCCAGCACTCTACTCTGATGTCCCCTTTCACTTACCTTTCCTCTGACTGCCCCTCACTCAGTCTACTCTGATGTCCCCTTTCACTTCCCTTTCCTCTCACTACCCCTCACTCAGTCTAATCTGATTTCCCCTTTCACTTCCCTTTCCTCTCACTACCCCTCACTCACTCTACTCTGATGTCCCCTTTCACTTACCTTTCCTCTCACTACCCCTCACTCAGTCTAATCTGATTTCCCCTTTCACTTCCCTTTCCTCTCACTACCCCTCACTCAGTCTAATCTGATTTCCCCTTTCACTTCCCTTTCCTCTCACTGCCCCTCACTCAGTCTACTCTGATGTCCCCTTTCACTTCCCTTTCCTCTCACTGCCCCTCACTCAGTCTACTCTTATGTCCCCTTTCGTTCCCCTTTCCTCTGACTGCCCCTCACTCAGTCTACTCTGATGTCCCCTTTCACTTCCCTTTCCTCTCACTGCCCCTCACTCAGTCTACTCTTATGTCCCCTTTCGTTCCCCTTTCCTCTCACTACCCCTCACTCAGTCTACTCTTATGTCCCCTTTCGTTCCCCTTTCCTCTGACTGCCCCTCACTCAGTCTACTCTGATGTACCCTTTCACTTCCCTTTCCTCTCACTACCCCTCACTCAGTCTACTCTGATGTCCCCTTTCACTTCCCTTTCCTCTCACTACCCCTCACTCAGTCTACTCTGATGTCTCCTTTCACTTCCCTTTCCTCTCACTGCCCCTCACTCAGTCTACTCTTATGTCCCCTTTCGTTCCCCTTTCCTCTGAATGCCCCTTGGATATTCCCACAACTGTGCTACTGTGTTTGTGTATGTATGTGTAGTGACTTGGGGTGTGGGGAAGAAGGGAAAGAGTGGGTGAGGTGGGTTGTGTCACTCATGTTGAAAACTGTAGTGTTATAGAATAGAATTTGTAAATCTTTCTTGAATCTATGGTTACAGGGAGGAACATGTTGCATATGAGACCAGTGTTGTGTACAAACATGGCAAACATCACAAAGGCTCTATCTACTGCTGTGCATGGAACCCAGTAGGAGACCTGCTGGCCACGGGTAGTAATGACAAAACAATAAAACTCACCAAATTCAATGAAGATACGTTAAGTGCTGAAGGTTGGTAAGATTTGAAATTGTTGTAACTGTTCTTTAATGAAAGTGCATAAGGCAGATCTGTTCTGTAGCCAGCTTCTTTTCTCATGAACTGTCAACTCAGGATTAATCTGTATGCAGAAGACTGGTTTTCATTTATTTAGAAATGCATTGTGCATTGAGAATATCATCACTCATTATGAAGACCATTACTTAAAAGGTCAGTGGTCATTTAGAAGTCTGTAACACATTTCTTCTTCTTCTTCTTATGCATTTTCTGTCTATATCTGTAGTCATGTCTCTTGGATAAATTTCACTGTTTTTTTGTAGTTCATGTATGGAACCGTAGAGCTTATCTTCTTTGGTGGTTTCACTGGGCCAGTAACTGCTTCTGAGTGTGTTATAGTTGGTGCAGTTTTGGAGGATATGTTCCACTGTTTGGGTGTCTTGGGCACATGTACAAAGAGTAGTAGTACCAACTTTAAACATTGTATATATATATGGCTTCAGAGTCGGCTGTGTCCTGTTCAGAGATTTAGCTCATTTAAAAGACTGTACCTTATTTAGATAGTCGTTATTTATTTAGGTAATTTATCATTTAGAAGGTAATTTATCACTTAGAGGACCTTTGTTCGCTGTAGCTTATTGCTCATTTTGCTGTTGAACTTTTTGCTTTGTCAACTAGGGCCAAGTATGGAGCTCAGCTTTCATGATGGCACAATCCGTGACCTAGTTTTCATGCAGGATGTAACCAACCGTGGCTCACTTCTTGTCAGTGGGGGAGCTGGTGACTGTAAAATCTATGTCACTGACTGTGTGTCAGGTGCCCCAATCCGAGCCATGGCAGGACACAGCGGTAAGTGGTTGAGTTTCAGTTTATGTTCATTTTTTAAAAAAAGGATTTAGTGAAAGAGTACTGTTATTTGTGCTGACATTGCTCAAGGATATAACTACAGCCTGGCTTAGTTTTTTTTTTTCATTGTGTGTCCTTTGCGCATATAGTTCTTAACTCTTTGGAGAAAGTTGTTGGTGCTGGACAGTATCAGAAGATGGACATGAAGCAGCTTGGCAAACTGTACTGTTCAGACTGTTGATAGTGGGAGATCTCTGCTGTATACATTCACTAGAAACATGAAACAGGATGATGATGGACGTATTATTTCATGCTGTCTGTGATTTATATGCAGAGGAAACTCATGAAAGCAGTTTGTAAATGGAAAGAAAAAAAGCATGAGAAATGTATAGGCCACAAAGAGCAGTTGTTCTTGACATTTTTGTGGTCATGGACCCCTTTTCCAATCTGAGGACAGCCATGGGCGCTCTTTCCAGCCCAAGAACGGCCACGGGCGCTCTTTCAAGCCTGAGAATGGCCACGGATGCTCTTTCCAGCCCGAGAACGGCCACAGGCACACTTTCCAGCCCGAGAACAGCCATTGACCCCCTTTTCAGCCTGAGAATAGCCATGGACCTTCTTTCCAGTCTCAGAACAGCCATGGGTGCTCTTCCAAACCTGAGAATAACCATTGACTCTCTTCCCAGCTTGAGGACAGCCATGGGTGCTCTTCCAAACCTGAGAATAACCATTGACTCTCTTCCCAGCTTGAGGACAGCCATGGGTGCTCTTCCCAACCTGAAAACAGCCATGGGTGCTCTTCCCAACCTGAAAACAGCCATGGGTGCTCTTCCCAACCTGAAAACAGCCATGGGTGCTCTTCCCAACCTGAGAACAACCATGGGTGCTCTTCCCAACCTGAGAACAACCATGGGTGCTCTTCCCAACCTGAGAACAACCATGGGTGCTCTTCCCAACCTGAAAACAGCCATGGGTGCTCTTCCCAACCTGAAAACAGCCATGGGTGCTCTTCCCAACCTGAAAACAGCCATGGGTGCTCTTCCCAACCTGAGAACAACCATGGGTGCTCTTCCCAACCTGAGAACAACCATGGGTGCTCTTCCCAACCAGAAAAAAGCCATGTACCCCCTTTCCAACATGAGAGCATCTGTGGACCCCTTATTAAAAGTAAAGCAATAAATAGAACTCAAAGGATATTAAGATTTTTTTTTTTTACTCAAGCCAATTCACTTGCTAGTCCATGGACCTCCAAAAATCCTTCCTTGGAGCCTCAAGGGGTGTAGGGACCCCCATGTTAAGAACCACTGAGGTAGAGAGTGTTGAAACTTTTGAATGGTTTCCTAAAGTAGTCCAGATTCAGCAGTGCCTGTGGCAAGAGTAATAGAACATAACAGAGGGAAAGATGCTTTAACAATTCTTTTATCATGGAATCATGACTGTAATTGTTTGAGAGAAAAATGCTTGAAAGCTTGATCTGCAGCTTTAGGGCTATGGAGCAAATTATTTATTAACATTATGGAGATATCTTATCATCTTGGATGTAGCTGAAAACCAGGATACTGTGTAGGAGATTTCCTTTAAAAAAAATGGAGTATATACCAGAAGATATGTTACACAAGAGAACACTGGCCATACAGTTGACAGTGTGTGAAGCAGAAAAGAGAGCCGTCACTCTCATGTGTATAGGAATATACCTGAGTTAATAGCTAAAAAATATGATTTTTTTTTTTAAGACATTGGCCAGACTGTGGTGGTGAAGAACTGTTATTATGTTATCTCCCTGTAACTGCATGCATGATGTTCTTTGCAGCTGATGTGATGAAAGTGCTGAGGTATGGATGTCATGTCAGATGAGGAGTGGGCTATGGCAACTGGTTTTTTCAGACCCAGAATGTAGCTAAAAAGCAGGGAGCCACAGTGCCCATTTAGCATACTCCGCCATCATGGGCACTGTCCCTGTCGTGTGCAGTCCCTATTTCACAGGCCAGGCTCATGCTGTTAGTAGAAGTACCAACAGAGAGAATGGCACAAAGGTCTTGGTCAGCTTTCAGTGCCAGCACTGAGGCAAATAGAAACACTGACTGTGTCTTCATCCATGGTAGTAAGTAACATTAACATTTTGTTTCTACTTGCAGGACACATCTATTCACTTCATACATGGGGTGGCTGCATGTTTGTGAGTGGGTCACAGGACAAGACTGCCAGGTTCTGGGACTTGAGGGCCTCTGCTCCCATCACAGTTGTACCTTCACCATCAGGTCTGCTGGTTCGTCTCAGTGATAGATGCTGTTCTTCTTATTCTTTTTCTGAACTATATGAGACCTTTGTTCTTATGTGTGCCTAAACTATATGAGAGCTTTGTTTTTATATGTGCCTAAACTATATGAGAGCTTTGTTCTTATATGTGCCTAAACTGTATGAGAGCTTTATACTTATGTGTGCCTAAACTATATGAGAGCTTTATTCTTATATGTGCCTAAACTGTATGAGAGCTTTGCTCTTATGTGTGCCTAAACTACATGAGAGCTTTGCTCTTATGTGTGGCTAAACTGTATGAGAGCTTTGCTCTTATATGTGCCTAAACTATATGAGAGCTTTGTTCTTATATGTGCCAAAACTGTATGAGAGTTTTGCTCTTATATGTGCCAAAACTGTATGAGAGTTTTGCTCTTATATGTGCCTAAACTATATGAGAGCTTTGCTCTTATATGTGCCTAAACTATATGAGAGCTTTGCTCTTATATGTGCCTAAACTATATGAGAGCTTTGCTCTTATATGTGCCTAAACTATATGAGAGCTTTGCTCTTATATGTGCCTTAAACTATATGAGAGCTTTGCTCTTATATATGCCTAAATTATATGAGAGCTTTGTTCTTATATGTGCCTAAACTATATGAGAGCTTTGCTCTTTTATGTGCCTAAACTATATGAGAACTTTGTTCTTTATGAGTTTTCCACAGTGATGTTGGAGTTGAGTCTACAGTAGCGCTGATTTTAATCATGATTGCCAGAGATGATAGTTTGAAAATGTTGACCATAATGATAATCGTTGTTCTTACACCGATTTCAAAATTATGGTGGCCAGAACTGTCAAAAGTCCAGTGATAGACAAGTAGATTTAATAGTCCACTATTCCTGTATTTCCTTTCTTATATCATTTTGTCTTTGAACATTGCAGCAGAATGATTTGTTTATGTGTGACAGAGTCTTTTATGTTGTCACAATGTATTTCTGAGGACTTTACAAAGATAACATAGGTCTAGCAATGCCGAAAATGGATGAAGTGGCACCTTGGCTTTGTTCAGAATTTTGATTAGTCATTATTTAAATTGTCTGCCTGCTGAGCAAAAGGTGATTGTCAGGTATAATAAATAAGGTAGACAGAGGTGTATGGTGCAGTTTTACAAAGTAAGGGAGGGAGTGAGTAAGGTGAGAAAAAGCATGAGAATGTATAAATGAAAAACATACAACATCCGATATTTCGGCATGAGCATTATTCGAGGATACATACACAACGAAATACAAACACGAAGAACTTATCTGAAGTGTCTTGCTCCAAGTGGGAAACAGAAATGTTTTACTGCAGTCGCCATCTCTTCTATCTGTCAGGTATAATAATCTCCTGATCTTCAGCTTAGTGAAATGAAGTGGAGGAATATCTGGCCCCGTAACAAGAAGCACCTGAGAACCTTGTAGAATTGATTGCTACAGGTGTAAGAAAAAACAAGTTTCATATCCTGGGAAATACACAGCAAGATAGAAAGAAAGTGCTCTCTCTCTCTCTCTCTCTCTCTCTCTACTCTGCCAAGTTCTTTTCTTCTTCTTCTTCTTCAGTCTCCCTGGAACTGTGATCTGGTGTTTCTGCAGGTGATGTGGTGAAGATGTTGAGTCACAGCATCATGTTGGCTTGGGGGTGGCTCATGGCAGCTGTTTGTTTTCTAGTCTGTGACTGCAGATAATAAAGCAGGGGGTGTGCAGTAGTTCTGTTAGCAGACTCCACCACCGTAAGGACTGTGCATGGTCCATGCCCCATTAGCCAGGATAGGCCTGTTACTGAGGTTACAAAGGGACAGGGAGACAATCCTCCTGGTCCTGGTCAGCTGTGGTTCGACAGCCTTGATGCCAGATATAGGTCACTGAGTGCCAAATTGGGCAGTGCCTTCACCTCTGCCAAGCTATTATGTAAGTTCTGCTATAATACTTGGTGGGGGGGGGGGGGTGTCCAGATTTTGTGAGATGACCTGGTTTAAGCAGTTCCAGTTAAAGGATGCTCTGTTCTCCAAGATTATAAATACTCAGTGTTTTGCTAAAGCATTATTGAGTTTCTTGCCTGATTAAAGATTCAGGTAATAAATGTAAGGGTGGCTCAATTGATGGTGGCATGACTTTTCAGCCTTAAAGCAGTGGGCTGTCTCCTTCCTTTTGACAAGGATTCTCACTGATGAAGTGAAGAACATTCACAGTTTCCGAGATCCTACTTTCCAGGGGAGACAGTCAGAGCATTTTTCTAGAACATAATGATTATAAATCTAGAACTTTTGAACATTTTTCTTTTTAATTCGTGTTCACAGGGAGCCCATTTGCTTCTGTGTGTGTTGATCCTTCTGGCCGCTTGATGGTATCAGGACATGAGGATGGTGTGGTCATGTTGTATGATATTCGTGGAGCCAAGGTATATGTTGTGAAAAAAATTTGTTTTGAGGGTGTAAGGATCAGTTTGAGTATCTTTTAGAGCACAGGTGTAACACAGTTGTAACAGGTTTTCTTCTTATTTAAAAGTAAAGGTTATAGAAGGAATGCCATTGTGTTCCAGTCAACCCACCTGTGCTAAGGAAACTGATTAAAAAGTTGGAGCATGTCCCTCTGCTTGACCAGTCAACTCACAGCACACAGCATATTTGATTGGTTGGATGGCTGGCTGTCTGGGTTGGCTGGATGGTTGTTTGTGTGGATGGCTGCCTGGCAGGTTAACTGACTGGCTGGTTAAGCATAAGAAGAAAAGTAACACTGCATGTAAAGATCAGTTTCATCCATACAGACCATCTTTTGTAGGTGTCTGATGAATCCTTCCAATCTTTTATTAAGTAAGCCTTCATTGTTCAGTCTCATGAATGATTCAGTTTCAGATTTCAGTGATACTGTGATATTCTGGCGACAAAGATTATTCAGAGACCTTTGTGGGGGGGGGGGGGGGGGGGGGGGGGGGGGGAAGAGAATTATTTAATAAAAATGTAATGCTCTTAAGAGCAGTGGGGGACCAATCAAATCACTTTCATCATGGCATATGATTAGTACTTGGGAGAATACAGCGTGTTCATCATGCATTACAAGCCATGTGTCTGAATGGACTGGACATTTCACATGCATTCTGGATCATTTTTTTTAAAATTGATCAAATTGTTAGAAATACTAAAAGTCTCAAAATGATAATTCTGAACTAAAATAAGGATTTTGGAGTTTTCTTAAAGAAGTCCTATTGTCGTACTCCACATAATGTAGTATATATATATATATATATATATATATATATATAAGATAAAAAGGATGGCGACTCGGACGCCGTAGATGCAACACTTGCCCATTTGTTGTCGCGGCTAGCTAGATCTCCTTCCTTAAGTCCATGTTATCAGTTCAGGAGGGTTTCACCTGCACTTCATGCAATGTTATTTATGCTATTATATGCAAACTTTGTGGTATGAAGTATATAGGTGAGACCAGTTTACACTTAGGAGATTGTTTTCACCAACATCTTAACGATATTTATAAGAGGGCCTGGACACCTGTGGCTAAACATTTTTGCCTTAGCAACCACAGGGTAAAACAGGATATTTCTGTTAGTGCGATCCACTCTTGTTCTGCTGGTGTATGATCTCGGAGGGTCCTAGAACAACACCTTATTTTCCAGGCTGGCTGTCTCCACCCAGTTGGAATTAACAATGTCTTCAGCTTCTTTTAACTTCTTTAGTTTTGCACCCCCCCTCCTTTTTTTGTGATAGGATCTTGTTCTGTTCACCAGTTTCACATTTTCTCACTGCAGGTGTTTATGTTCTTCATTATCTCTCCGCTTCTCCCCCCGACACCTCCTCTAGCAGCAGTTTCTATTCCCCTCCCCCCCACCCCCTGACACCTTCTCCTCCAGTGGCTATCATGTTTCCATTGCCCTTCCCCTCCCCCCCTTTTTCCCTCTCTCTCCGCCTCTTCCTTACGATTGGCTTATTCTTTGTGTGGCCTCACGTGGTCTCTATGCCTCGTCTAGTGGACACACATTTCTGTGGTTCCCTACTTTTGTAGGATGTCACATTAAGATAAGTTTTTTTCATTTAGTTTTTTGTCTCATTTGTGTATGTAATCCTCGAAAAAGGCTCACACCAAAATTTCGGATGTTATATTTTTTTCATTTATACATTCTCATCTCACTCTCATACTTTCTATTTGTTTTTTCTCACTTGACTCACTCCCTCTGCCACCTTGTAAAACTGCACCATACACCTCTATCTACCTTTATTTATGTAAGTATATACAAAGAAAAATAACATAACAGAGGAGCAAACTTTACTTAGAGTAACAGCGTGATATTTCAAGTCCTGCCTTTTTATAGACAACAGAAGCCAACAGGAAGAACATTTTTTAAAAAATAGAAAAGTTGCTGTGAATAAAGAATTAGAAATATAAAATATGCAAATTTAATAAATAACTAACTAAAAATTAAAATTAAAAGTAAAATTTTGAGATGTTTTATTGTAAAAATTTTTCATGGGGCATGGATGTTGTTTTGGCAGGTCAAGAGTTAACTTGATTTCTACGCCTTTTATTGTAACATACTTTTACGAAAAACTAAGCCTCATAAAGTTGTGTGTGCTAATATTATTCATTCCTTACTACACTCAGGTTGTACAGAGCTTTCAGCCTCACACTGGAGAATGCAGGTCAGCCAGATTTTCAAACAATGCATACTACTTGCTGACCGTGGCTTATGACAACAGGATTGTTATCACAGACTTGCATGGTAAGTATTGGCCTGTGTGTGGCCAAAAGCAGAGTGAAGTTGATATTCCTTGATCCTTCTTTTAAAAATTTTTTAAAAATGTTTTAAATGGCTCACACTAGCCAGAGAGTTAAGGAAAAAAAAAGTAAGGAGCAAAGATGAATGTCCTGAAATATGTGGCATGATTTTCGCATCCTGCCTCTTTGTGGCATAAACTTGTGTGCTGCTTCAGTCTGGGTAGCCAGTTAGTACTCACCCTGGTCCCCAGGGTTGTGGGGTCTGAGAAAAGCTCCCTTATTTGGGTCCACTCTGGGCCCTCAAGCAAGTAACCATAACCCGCATCCAAACTCGGTATCTGAACTGACGTCATTTTAATATTCGGAGGAGTATTATATTATAGGAGGAGTTACACTCAGCTGGCTTCAACATTTTACTGGCAGCGTCTGTGTTTCCAGTGTCAGGCTGTTTCATTTATGCTATCATTTGGTTCTCTTAGCTGCTTAGAATACTAGAGTGTGTCCTTTCTCCATTCTCTCTCTTACACTCTCCCTCTCCTTCATCTTCTCACTCTCCTTTTTCCTCTTGCTCTCTCTCTCATTCACTCACTCACCCTCTCTGCCTCTCTCTCTCTCACTTTTTCTCACTCTCTGTCTTTTGCTACCTCTCTCCCTCTCTCTCTCAGTCACAGCTTGTTCAGCTTTACCCTAAACAAGTCTTGCTTCAAGCTCGTATCAACTAATTTGTCACATATGACTGAGGAAAATTATGTGCATGATAAACTGGTTAAGATAGCTATATGTTTATATGGCATGTATGTGCACATATATATATAATATATATAATATTATATATTATATATATATATATAAAACCTTACATATGTTTATATTCTGTTTATCAGGTGACCTTTTGCGACCTCTCCCAAGTGTGGTGGTTGGAGAACACAAGGACAAGGTCATCCAAGGAAGATGGCACCCCACTCAGTTCGGGTTTGTCACCAGCAGTGCAGACAAAACGGCCATATGCTGGGGCTTACCATCTGTGTTATAACTAACAACCAAAAGAGGAAATGGAGCCCGTGAAAGACTTTTTTTAAGATAACATCAAAACTAATCATAGACAGTGACATTTTTTTTTATCTGTTGTTTCCCATTGTTGTTGTTTTTTTTTTTGTATATAAACTTTCATTTTCTGTGAATTTTTGTCTCTTTATGAGATTCTTAGTTATCCAATCATAAATAAGTTGTTATATGAGGTAAACAAATTAAACAAAAGTTCACAACAGTGGAGATACATAATTTTTAAAATACAAAAGGTAAAAACAAAAGCCCCCCCCCCCCACCTGTATGTATTTCTTCAGAAGGTGCAGCATATAGCTTCATCAGGTAATTAGAAGTTTCACAGAAGCATATATTAATTTTCAGGATAAAGAAGATTCTTTAGGCCATTTTTTTTTTTTTTTTTCAAATGAGCCATTGTGAAGTTCAGAAGTATGGTGCCCTGCCCCCCCCCCACCCCCACCCCCTTTATTTTCTTTCGTGGCCATTTTATGAAGCTGTATAGATGGCTTATGGTTGCATGCGAGTTAAAAACTTGGTATTTGGTGCATCACTAGAAGTTATTCATTTCTTTGCTATCTCTAATGGGTTTCATATAGAATTAATTATTTTTCTTAGGATAATAAGCAGCTGAAATTGTTCAGTGGCCATAATTATTATTTTTTTTTTTGTTTGTAATCTCAATGCTATTTATTTAGACTGCTGTATTTAACTTGTCATGTTTTTTTTAGGGATGCATAAATTGATGAAAGCATTGCAGTGGCGGTTTCCCTTTGGCTTCTGTTTCATCCATATGCAGTTTTCTTTGCTGGCTTCTTATGAAAAGATTATTAATCCACAAGACAGCAGTTTACTCTTGTGGTCTGCTGCTGTTTATTTACATCTTCACAACTGACCTCAATATCTTGAAGTTGTTCCACAGTCTGTCATCAAATGAATGCACAGACAAAAAAAAAGATAAATTGACAGACTTCTCTCAACAGGTAGAAAAAGGCAGACTAAATTTCTTGGACATGTCATGGGAAGATAAAAATTAGAGAACTTGGTAATGACTGGAAAATTCATTGGAAACAGGAGAGGAGGCCAAATGAAAAATATCTCAGTGAACTGGCTAAGTGGCACGAGAAAAGAAAAGCATTTGAACTGGTCAGGAACTAAAAAATTGCATAAGATGGAGAAGCTTAATCAGCAGTGCTGTCCGGCAAGGCCCATTATGAATGAATGAAGGGAAAGATATCATTAATGTCAAAATCACACCGGGGCCCAGATTCTGAATCTCCTGCAAGATAAAAAAAAATGTTGCATAAAACATTTCGAAATGAACACATCCACTTTGGTTTTCCTGGAAAAGGAAATGATGCCTGTTTTTTTCAGTTTTATGGTGTTTAAGATTACAGATTCTCAAAAGTGGGACAGCCATATTACATCTTACACCCTTCCCGTGCCACTAAACATCACATAGGGCCCGCATGGTAGTTCACCAAGATTTCCTGTCTTCGGTGAGTTTTGCACACTGAACTGTCCTCTCTTAAGAATGCTGTCTTTAGAGTTTCACGTGGTCGACCTCTTTTGAGACAGCCATGATTGGTGATTATTTTTTTTCTTCTTTTTGTGAGGTTGTAAAATGTCTGTTAGCAGGCTAAGAGAGTTAAAAACTGTACAGGAAAATAATTTTAATAGAAACACATTAGCAATAATTTGTTTTAATTAAACTCAGTATTTTTTGCCTGGACATTAGTGTTGTGATAATTGAAGATCTGCACTTTAGCGTTATAGTAACATGAAGGCTCCACTTTATGGAGGGGAGCTAACACAAGCAGTTTTAGTCCAGAGTGATCAACTCTTATTATACTTTAAGTAATTATTTCATAGTATTGACGTCTCCACAGTTTGTGTTATCACGTTGATATAGTGTGGTATTATATATTTATGTGTGTTTCATTTTCAATTGCTGTTGTGATTGCAATAATTTGTAGTATTTATTTTGAGTTACATTTCTGTGATTGACATAACTGGAGTAGTGTGACATATATTTTTGAAGTCTTAACTGATCTTTCAGTAATTTGTCGCACTACGGTGTTTATTTCTGAATGTTTTGTTTTCAAATATTTTATTGTATTACAGCATTCAGTTTGAATTTTGTTGAATTTTTTTTTATCGTTGTTGTGGTACAAGTTTAAGTTTTAGATTTCTTCTTTTTTTTTATGGTCTAAATGATCTTGGTTTTTTATTTTCAGCAAGTTTGTTCTTTTTTTTTAAATAAACCCATTTCATAAATTAACATTTTGAATTCTTTTTCTTTCCCTTACCTGCAGATAAAATACTTTACTCTGGACTGTCCTTTTGTTTCTGCTATATTTATGACTTTCTGTCATTGTTTGTTTCTGCTATATTTATGATTTTATATCATTGTTTGTTTTTGCTATATTTATGACTTTCCGTCATTGTTTCTGCTATATTTATGACTTTCCATCATTGTTTCTGCTATATTTATGATTTTCTATCATTGTTTGTTTCTGCTATATTTATGACTTTCTATCATTGTTTCTGCTATATTTATGACTTTCTCTCATTGTTTGTTTCTGCTATATTTATGACTTTCTATCGTTGTTTGTTTCTGCTATATTTATGACTTTCCATCATTGTTTGTTTCTGCTGTATTTATGATTCTCTACCTTAGTTTTGTGTGGAATTTGTTTTCTTTCAGTTAGCTTCAGTTCACTTGGTTTGTCCTAACCAGGGATATGGAAATGGAGTCAAGAATCATTGGATCTATTATTTTATTAGTGGAGCCAGACTCACTGAGTTAGTTTTGGGATGAAGTAAGGATATTGGAGCCAGTTGCTTTTGTATGGCAATACAATCTTTGAGAGTTAATTTTAGTGGAGTAGAGTCAAAGTAATGGAGTCTGTCATTCTGATAAATCCAGATTCATGGTTAATTTGGACGGAGTTAGAATAGTATTTTGTAAATTTTGGGATGTAACTAAAGTCATGTAGTCTGTTAATTTTGAATCTAGTCTGGGTCATAATGTATGGGTGGATATTTTTTTTTTTTTTTTTGTACTTTAATAAATTTTAGAGATGCTTTTGTGGAATGTTTAGAACAGTGATTCTTCTGACGTTTAAATACACCGAGTGTTAAGTTTACTTACAAGTCAACACAGTTTATTTAGAAATGAAATGATTATCAATATGATAAGTGCTAAAATTTTTAAAAATAACCAATTTCTTCATTTATTTAGGATGTTGATGTTTGCTTTGGCAGTAATGTTTCTCCATTTTGTGTGGTCCTGAGAATTTCTAAACGGATTATCTTTCTTGTCCAGTGTCGTTTATTCAGTCTTTACAGATGCTTTTCACTTGGCTATCCTTTCTTATTTTGCTTTGAGTTTTCTAGATCTTGTCAGGTTTTGTAGAATGTCTGGAATAGAGTGAAAGTTGTATGATAAAGGGCAGAATGTCAGACAGTCCTGCGTGCCCAATTCTTAACCCTTTGGAAACAAAGATCAATCAATCAGGTTCATTAATTTCTGTCTTTCCCCCAACATGACAAAGCAGTTTTTATTATTTTTTTTCTCCAGTATGGTTTTAAATAGTTTTCAGTGATCTGCAAGTTCTCTGAGGACATTTACATATACTTTACTGCGGCTGTTCACGATATATGCTACATTTTTCTAGCATAATCAAATTTCTTCCTTTCAGTTTCTGTTTTGTATGATCACATATTTTCCAAGTCCTAGAGAATAGTTATATTAGGGAAAAATGTCTGTGCACTATTAATTTCAAAGTTTTCAGAGCATATAAAATATATGAAACTTTTCATTTCTTTTCTAGTTCTTTTCTCTTTCATAATGTTTTTTTTTGCCCTTGCCTTTCATTCTTATAGCTATTTAGTTTCATTGTTCTTCTTATGAAGCATGCAGCTTCCATTTCATTTCCCAGGATGCCTTTTTTCTTACCACTTTTGTAAATTATCGAGCATAATATCAGATATTATGATATTAAGTTTTGTTCTTTTTTGTGTTTCAGAATTTTATTTTTTATTTATTTTGAGCCACATGAACTTGTGATTGTGATATTATGATGGCCTTTTAAGGATCTGTGATGATGATCTGCAGAGTAAATCAGATTTATACAAGTGTATGGACACATTGTGCAGAAATATCTGCTTGTATGTCTTGTGAGATCTGAACATACAGATGGTTCCTGACGTATTGTTCCATCATTTGTGTTAGTCAGTTTTTAACTTATGTTGGATTTGCCATCTTTCTGCAGCCTTAAAGTACTCTCTGTAACAGATACATAAACCAGAAATACGATGCTGGACTAATGAGCAGTGTTAATATGGTTTTTCCATCTCATTTATTGCACCTTGACAGTTTTTTATTATTATTATTGATTTCGTGTCTGCTTTTGCTTTTGCAGCTTCTTGTATGCGAGCAGACACCTTCACAGTAGTGTTCACAGTTCATACCTGAAAACCTAGTTCACATACGATTCTACTCCTTCATACTTCTATATAGTTCTCAATTTTGACAACCAAGTTGAGTTTCCAAGCTGGGTTTTTTTCTCTTGTTTATCATCAGTTACCATGAGTGCACGGCACATTGTCCACATTCTATCTTGAACACCTGAACTGGGGAAACTATTGTTTTCATACCTAGACAGATAATTCTAAATTTATGTATATTTCTCTTCATCCAAAGTTTCATTTTTTGGACCGTTCTGCAGTTTGTGCAGACAAAATTTCTGTCACGCAGACAAAGTCTCAGGAGACTTTATTCTCCCAGATCACTGATTTTGTAACTCGAGACAGAATTTTACCTTTCTCAGATGCTCTCACGTGATCTTGCATTGACTTGATCTTTGTGCATCTCTCTAATGTAAGCAGGCATTGTACGCAGACTTTAAGTCTGTTTGAAATTTGTTAAGAAAGCACAGATTTATGTATGTCAGGAACAGATTTATGTATGTCAGGAGCCATCTGTGTTCATAACTTGTAACTCCCGGTAATCTATTATAGGGTAGATTAGGATCATCATCATCATACTCTGGGCAAGCCCATAAGTGTTCTCATCAACTTATCAGTATATCCCTTGGCATACAGTTACTAAGAATACTTGTTCAGTTTAGTTAGTTTTATATTTTTAATCATTTTTAATTTAAGCTAGTGAGCCTTGTTCATATTTTGCTGAACATATTTGATATACTCCGTATCTGTATGCTTAACAACTTATAAATTATGGGATTTCTTAAAATGTCGATTTATATTATAGTGCACTTGTATTGAGGGGGAAAACCCATCATTTTTTTAAAAAACGATTTCATCATAGTCTGCTGCTACCATTCACAAATAAACAAATGATTTTGAATGTCGCAGATCTTCATTTGGTATAAGTGGTTGAACAAAGGTACGAACATCTTTAGAAACAGAACAGTGGTGTAACAGAACAATGGTGTTGTTTTGATACCACGTAGTTTGTTCCTATCTTGTTTTAATCACCATGCAATTTCTTCAACTTTACATAGGCAAACAATCCCCAGATAAATATTTAGAAACAAAACTATAAATATACATATGGATTATTTATGCTTTGTTTATTTAATGCTATATTTCCTTTTCCAATCCATGACCTGGTTATTTTTTTTAATCCATGTATTTATTGTGATCTCACACATGCTGTTTCTTTTCTGTATAGTGTAAATAAATTACTTTGAAAAAGAAAATCTTATTATTTTGGTTTTTGTTTTAGTTTAGAGACTGCCAGATTATTTACTGCAGTAGACAATGAGCGTCTTGCTTGGATACCCTTTTTTTTAGCTTTATTTTTTTTTCTTCCTATTTAAAGGGTTTATTTTTAAGACTTAAATTATTTTTGGCCAGTTGCCAGTTTGGCCTAATTCATTTTTGAGTTGCCTGCAACTGGCCTAAATATAAAATAAGTTGATGCTACAAATTCTCATATAAATTTGTTTTATACAGGTGGTCTGTAAAGGAAAAATATGTAAATATAAAAAGTATTAAAATTTGTCACATAAATCTGTTCATATCTTGTACGTCATATTAGATCTGAAGATAGAAATGAGCCCCCTGAGAGTCATAAAACAAACACAAAAGCTGAGAATGATCTTCTAGAAATCCAGATCATTTGAAAAGTGAAAACTGTAACACTTCACAATACTGTGACACTTCACGTACTTCAGGACTGATTTATATAGCCATAGAGATTGATGGGCACTGATTTATTCACATATTTTAAAGATCTTCATCTTTATTTATTCTTGTGTTAGGTTTCATTTTCTTTCTCTATTTTTTCTTTCCCTCACTGTCTTGGCTGTTAACAATTAATGAGATACTGGATCTTGAGGCCGGTCCTGGATAAGTGGTTGGAATGGAGAACATTGCTGTAAAGTTTTCCAGTAATGGCAAAGGAAATTTCGCAAGACAATAAAATATGATAAACTACCCTGGCAAGAGAAGCCAGGTAGTTAGTTCTGAGCAGCCAGACTTGTTTGCTGATTAGGTCTTTTATTTGTAATTGTATGCACCCAGGACACAATAGCTACATTTCTTCATGTTTTAGCACTTGATTAAATACTCTTTTCATAGATTATCCTTGCTTCACTTTTTCTCTAGTATTTGGTTGCACTGTCACTTTTCTAAGAGCTCTGGCTGCAGTCTAGTACAGAAATCTCACTTTTCTAAGAGCTCTGGCTGCAGTCTAGTACAGAAATCTCACTTTTCTAAGAGCTCTGGCTGCAGTCTAGTACAGAAATCTCACTTTTCTAAGAGCTCTGGCTGCAGTCTAGTACAGAAATCTCACTTTTAGAATTCTAAGAGCTCTGGCTGCAGTCTAGTACAGAAATCTCACTTTTCTAAGAGCTCTGGCTGCAGTCTAGTACAGAAATTTCACTTTTCTAAGAGCTTTGGCTGCAGTCTAGTACAGAAATCTCACAAAGGTGCTGTGGTTGACCATGAGTGTAGAAATTTCACTTTCTAGATACCTTATGAACAAGCTAGTACTAGGTGCTCTGGAAGTATTGTGGTACATAATATCATTTTTCAGGTGAGCTTTCTACATTCTTGTATTTTTTTATGCCACTTATTACACTCCCCCCCCCCAGACTGCACCTTAGTAAAGGAGTCCCACTTTTCCCTTAATGAAAGTATATCATTCTCGTGACCTGGATGCAGTCTGCTAGTTTATATGTCTTATTTTCAAAGTGCTTTGATAAGAACCAGTGCCCCCCCCCACCCCCAAACTTTATGCCCCTCAGATGTCGTTATTGCACTCCCTGAGGTCCTACACAGCTGTCATGTCAAGCAAATAGTAGCACTGATGTCACACCTGGGCACAGAAATCTCATTTCAGTAATGTGATAGAGACACCATTGAATGAAGACTAACTGTATTTGTCTGATACACTCTAGCATGATGACTGAACCATACAAATTTTTTTTTTATTTGTATATAGTCTAAAACTTATTTTGGTTCATTGTTGTCATAATCATTGTTTTTTCAGGTCTTTTTTGTCTCATTTTCTCTCGTGCCAATTTTGTAATATATACTGCAGTCCGTTGCTTTTTTGGTTTTTTTTTTTTAAGTGTAAAGTTGATGATCAAGTTTTTTGCTCCCAGATTATTACTAACAGAATTGATGTTTAATGTAATTGAATACAGTGTATTCTTGTTGTAACTATATCATCACTTTAACCTTCTTGCTGCCACATTTTGTGTGTGGGCATTGGCATCTCAGAGCGCTGTGATGTATTAGTTGTGTAACAAGTCACCAATAGTGTAGACTAGTTTAAAAGAAAGAACAATGAAGCATTTTGACACTCTCTTAGCTTTGCAGATACTATATGTCCATTGTGCTGGCTGTTGACAGAGAAACAGTTTAGGGAGCAGTGTTAGCGCAGTGGATTAGTCACTCACTCACTAACCAGATGACCTAGTTTTGATTTCCACTCACCACTGTGCAAATCAAACCATGGCTTGCACAAAAAACAAAAACAAAAAAAAAAACAAACAACCAGTGTTCACCCAGCCTCAAGAAATATCATAAATGGTTTGCCAGGGTTAATGCTCTGGGAAGGAAGAGGAATGGCACCATTAGCTGCAGAGTTTGTGCTGATGGCGACACTAGTCGGCAGCTTCAGATCAGCTACTGACCAGGCAGCACAGCACTGATGGTTTGACTGTGTGCAGTGACGCTGGTTCACAAATCATACCTTTACCGTTACCTTTTAGAGAAAAGAGGTGTCTGAGTGGCGAAGTGGTTAGTGCACTGGTCTCTCATGGTGAAGGTCAGGGGTTCGAATCCGGCCAGCGGCACCCCAGTCACCCAGCTGTAGAAATGGGTACCTGACTTCTTCTGGAGTTGGGGAAGGAAAAGGCAGCCAGGCGTGATACTGACCATATCACCCTCTAGTGTGCTGACAGGTCAAGGAAAATATGGGCACTAACACCATATCTCTATGTGCCTCTAAGGCATGACAGGGTTACCTTTACTTTTTTTTAGAGAAAAGGTTTAACTAGTCAGAGATATTTAAATGCTTTCATGTACAGCTGTTATGTGAGCCTAGAATGTTATTTTTGGAATGTGCAGGGCACAGTTTTGGCCTTAATTGCTATTTCCAGTCTTCTGGGTTTTTTTTCTCTCTTTAGCAGTATTTTTAAGTTTTAGTTTCATATCATCCGTTCTTAAGTTAGAAATATGTTTAGTATCTGATATGGTGAACGCTACTCATCATAGTTTATGATATTAATTCAGAACATTTTGCTGCATTAACAGATAAGACTGTGGCTGGTCAGATTGTCAGTAATGATCTGTGGTTATGAGTAGTCAGAGTAATGTCACTGATGAAATATACAGTAATTGCAGGTGATCATAGTAATATCAGTAACAAAATATGTTTGGTTATGAGCAGGTAGAATAACTTTCAGTGAAATGTGGTTGTAAGTGATAAAATCTAATGACAGCTATTTTACAGGCATGATTTTGCAACAGCCATGTTATTGTCAAATGGCAAAAATCAGTATTCATTTAAGTTTTATCATCATCATCATGTGGCTTCTCAAGTATGGAGGTTGGTGGTAATGAATCCAGTTCCCTTGCTCCCTGACCTTGATGGTGCGCTCAGCCAGGCTGTGTCCTGCCCAGTCTCGTATGTTTATTTTCCCATCTACATCTCTGTCTTCCATTCACACCTTTCATTCTTGTATGGTCTCAGTATGTTATTATGTCTTTAGGTGTGGCCAGAGTATTTTGTTGTCTTGATCCCAGTTTCCTTGAAAAGTTCACATTGCACTTGTACATGTGTTCTTTTTGTATTTCCATGATATGTGACCTACTTTCCCAGAGATCCACATTTCTGCTCCTGGCCTATGATTTTTTGTGTATAATTTAAGTAGTTTTACATTTAAGTTCATTATCACCAGTCCTGGCAACAGCAGATGGAACATCATGAGTGTGGAACGTGGATGTGGGACCAAGAAATAGGTGGCCATGAAAATGGTCAGAAGGATGTGGCATATTTCTCCAACAGAAGTTAAGACAATGGAATGCTGATTGCAGAGTGGAAACTAGGCGAAGAAAAGTTGGATGGTCATTTTTTTGACTGAGGAGGTAGCACATGATGATGATCTGGAATGTTGACTTGGATGTTGCTCATACTGAGACAGAGACCAGTTTACAAGTCAGAACCTAATATGCAGTATAAAACATGCTAATTAACATTTATGGCATGCTGATTGACATTTATGATTTAAGCATCATCTACTACAGTCATTATCAAAACATAAACCCAAAAATCTTGAAAGAGTGTTCAGGGAGAGAAAAGATGACATACAATATTGTGACAGCAGCTGTAACTAACCACTTCAGTGAATAGATATTTACCCTCACAGAGAGATAACATTGAAGACCAGAGCATTTGTGACTGTGAACTTTCCTTTTAAGTGGATCTGAGCTTTATGTGAATATCCATATTCCTTATAACACTGACAACTGTGTATACTCTGATGTTGCTTTCTTTAATTTGCTCAGCAGATTGGCCATCTTCATAGGGTGGGAAACTGATTTAACTATCCAGGAGAAGGGCATGCATCATAACAGAGAGCCTAAGACTTGTGGGGGAAAATCTCAGAACTTGATGCTGATTGCAAATCAATAATCAGTTTTATTTTGTACTATCTGTACAGTTGACCCAGCAGTGAAAACAAGTACCTGACAAACTAGTGTTGGGGAGTGCAGCCTGTGAATAAACAGAATATACACCTGCATGACAGGTCACACTGGGTTGCATTTTACACACAGCTGTCAATGAAAGAAGGAAAAATATGATATTGCAAGTTGTTCATACCTGTGAACAAAGGACTCCACCAAGTCCAAAATAGGAGAAGAAAGAAATAAATGTTCATAGAGTTACAGAAGAGTTCTTCAGATATCATGGACACAAAAAAGAACAAATATATCTATACTACAAGAGCTTAATATTGAAGAAAGCTGGCTAGTAAAGAGGATTAAAGAGAGAAAACTTAAATATTTTGGACCCGTTAAACGTCATGATAATCTAGAGAAAACCGTCTTGGAAGGGTACATAATGGGAAAAAGAAAGAGAGGAAGACCAAGGCAAAGATGGCTGCAAGACATCGTTGATGATCTGCAAATGGATGCATCAGCTGCAGGCCATCTTGCTCACAACCAAGAGGCCTACAGGAGTGCTGTTAGTGGGGGGCAAAGTTCCATATGGGATGTGCAAATGAATGAATGAGTGAATGAGAGTTACATATATCTTGTTTGCTAGCCACAGTCAGAAGTATCCATGCAGTCTTGAATATTGGAAATTCACAGATAGCGCTCATGTTACCATGACTGTGTGGTTAGTTCATGTGCCACTGGTATCAGTATTTTAATTTATGGTTACTGTACTGTTTATGCTGTGACATTTGGCAGTGGTTATATATTGGCATCACCTTGTTAAAATTAGCTTCAGTGCCATAGATAGGAAACTTAGAGAGTGAAAGAGCTATACATCTCCTCTGGATCATCAAAGGAGTAGCGCAGCTTCATCACCCAGCCCTCCGCTAAAGGGACATTAATTTCAGTATCAGGTAATTATATTGACCAATAATGCTTGTGTTCAAGAGACAGGAATTAATGCTTTAAATGTTAATAGCAATTTTGAGCGTTTAGAATGACTGTCAGCGATAACATAACAACACTTGAGAGATTACAATAATTGCAGTTGTAATGATACTATTTTGAGTGGGTTGTCAAAATTTTAAGTTATGATAAACACATAAATGCCTTTGAATGTAAATGCTACAGAAGAGTTCTCCAAATATCGTGGACACAAAAAAGAACAAATATATCTATACTACAAGAGCTTAATATTGAAGAAGGCTGGCTAGTGAAGAGGATTAAAGAGAGAAAACTGAAATATTTTGGACACATTAAACGTCATGATAATTTAGAGAAGACCGTATTGGAAGGATACATAATGGGAAAAAGAAAAAGGAAGACCAAGACGAAGATGGCTGCAAGACATCGTTGACGATCTGGAAATGGATGCAACAGCAGCAGGCCATCTTGCTCACAACCGAGAGTCCTACAGGAGTGCTGTTTGGGAGGCAAAGTTCCGCAAGGGACATGCAAATGAATGAATGAATGAATGAATGAATGATGATCCATTTCTCAGTGCTTAGAATGGTCTTGTCAATGATAATATCATTTTGAATGGTTAGAATGACCTTGTCCATGATAACATGATTGTTACTGCTTAGAATGACCTCATCCATAATAATACGATTTTAACTGGTTAAAATAACTATCAGTAATTAATTGATCTTGAGTGGTTAGAGTAACCTTGTCAATGATATTATGATTTTAGGAGTGGCTAGAATGATATCATTGATAATATATGATTTTAGGTGGTTAGAATAACTTCATCAGTAATACATGATTTTAGGTGATTAGAATGACTTCATTGATAATAGATGATTTTGTATGGTTAGAATGACTCCATCAGTAATACATGATTTTGGGTGGTTAGAATGACTTCATCAGTAATACATGATTTTAGGTGATTAGAATGACTTCATTGATAATAGATGATTTTGGATAATTAGAATGACTTCATGATTTTGGGTGGTTAGAATGACTTCATCAGTAATATATGATTTTGGATGGTTAGAATGACTTCTTCAGTAATAGATGATTTTGTATGGTTAGAATGACTCCATCAGTAATACGTGATTTTGGGTGGTTAGAATGACTTCATCAGTAATACATGATTTTGGATGATTAGAATGACTTCATCAGTAAGACTTGATTTTGGGTGGTTAGAATGACTTCATCAGTAATACATGATTTTGAGTGGTTAGAATGATTTCATCAATAATAGATGATTTTGAGTGGTTAGAATGATTATAGTAATGATATGATTTTGAATGGAAAGAATATCCTCAGTTATGACTGTAGACCTCTAAATGAGGAATCTTCATTAATAAGAATTATAATTTGGAAAATCACAAACAGATTTGTCAGAGACAACAAATTTCTGGAGGAGCTGTAAGTAGGCTGTTATTAAACTGTCAGTCATCCTGTAATTTGATACAGTTCAAAGACTTTTCTGAGCTTTGAATGTGCCACGATATTTCATTGTTGGTGTGTACGAGCAGACCACACCGTCACAGTGATTGCAGTTAGACTTGACACATGTAGTCACTGTGTAGGTAGTGTCTCAGTTCTAGCCAGCGTTAATAGATGGAGTTTTCTTTGTTTGTTTTTTTTTTTTTTTTATTATTTTGAAAGAGCTGCTGTAAATGATGGGCCACGTTCACAGATTAAACTGCTTCTTTAGTTTGTTTGTTCGTTTGCTTGAATATTTTGTGTGTGTTGTCTGAATGTGCTCGTCATTTTCTCTTTTTTTTTTTTTGTTTTGACTCCAAAATACTGTACCAACAAACTCAGTGGCAGTTGGTACTTGACTTTAAAAGTATTATACCAACAAACTCAGTGGCAGTTGGTACTTGACTTTAAAAGTATTATACCAACAAACTCAATGTCTGTTGGTACTTGACTTTGAAAAACTAGATTACTCAAGAAGAAGTGTGTACTTTGATGCACCTGTGCTAAAAGAAGGCAGTCCTTGTTGAAGCCTACAGAAAAGCTGGCTCTGGTTTGCAGCTTCCCTGACAACTGCACCAGTCTGGCAGCACAGTCATCTTTGCTTCTCAAGGGATTGCATTAGATGTGTTATGAGCTGCTGTCACTGTTTATCTATGCAGTGCTACAGTTACTTTGCTTCACTTTTCCCAGTCTTATCAGACGTGGTCCTGACCATTTTTTTTTAAAAATCAAACACGAGACACTCCAGGGGAGAGGTTGGGGGAGATGTAATATAAAGTTAAATGAAAATTTTTATCAATAGGCAAAGTTTATACGAGGATCATACCGACAGTCGTGAGCAAAATTTTTTTAAAAATCAGAATTTATAGATAGAGAAAATATAAATGTATAACCTTAACTGCATCCTTTGCACCTCATGTAGAGGTCACATGATATCACCATCATGTGTCATGTGACCATGGGGAGCATAAACAAAATGGCGGGTGCTGAAGTTTCGTTTCGTCAATGTGCTGTTATTGAGTTCCTCGATAAAGAGGAAGTCTTTGCTGTTGAAATTCACCAAAGACTTCAGCTTGCTTATGGAGATGTGTGTATGGGTGCTAGCAGTGTTAGGAGCTGGGTGAAACATTTCAAAGATGGAAACAAGAGCATCCAAGATATGCCTCGCAAAGGTCGCCCCGAACTGCCTCCACTGAATGCAACGTGGAAAGGGTTGACGACATTAAACAAGACAGACGTTCACAGTATCTGAAATCGCAGTAAATCTTGGAGTAGGACACAATGCAGTACAGGAAATGATTGAAACCCAAGGCTATAGAAAAGTCTGTGCCTGCTGGCTCCCACCTTTGTTGACTGAAGAATCACAATGCTGTGAGAAAAACATCACTCGAGATCTTCTTCAGAGATATCGAAACGAAGGCAGTGAATTTTTGATGGGTATTGTGACAGGTAAGAATACTGAAGAGCAAAACTTCTATCTTAATGCGAAGAAAATGAAAATGATGACAACTGACAAAACAAACGAGGCAGCTGAAATATGTATCAATGAGGAAAAACCGGAAGAAGTGGAGAGTTTTGAATATCTTGGATCACTACTAACTAATAATGGAGATACATTGAGGGAAATTAAAAGGAGATCATCTATCGCTTTTCAGAAAGTAAAACAACTAAAGAATCTGTGGAGAGGAACAGACAGAACTTCAAAAATAAGATTTTTAAGGGCATGCATCTTTCCCATAGCAACATATGCTTGTGAGACCTGGACACTTAACAAAATAGCTGAGAAACACATAAATGCCTTTGAATGTAAATGCTACAGAAGACTTCTTCAAATATCATGGACACAAAAAAGAACAGATATATCCATACTACAAGAACTTAATATTGAAGAAGGCTGGCTAGTAAAGAGGATTAAAGAGAGAAAACTTAAATATTTTGGAAACATTAAACTTCTCGATAATCTACAGAAAACCATCTTTGAAGGGTACATAATGGGAAAAAGAAAGAGAGGAAGACCAAGGCAAAGATGGCTGCAAGACATCGTTGATGATCTGCAGGCCATCTTGCTCACATCCGAGAGGCCTACAGGAGTGCTGTTAGGGAGGCAAAGTTCCGCAAAGGACATGCAAATGAAAGAACGATTGTGACAGGTGATGAAAGCTGGTTCCATCATTATGCACCTGAAACAAAACGGCAGGGTATGAAATGGCACCACTTCAATTCTCCAACCGACACTGATCTTCAAGAATCTTGAGAACATATGGAATTCAAAAGTTATAAACACAAAAACCAAGTTAAGACTATTCAATTCAAATGTAATATCCACCTTCATTTATGCATGCGAAAGCTGGAAAACAACTAAAGAAATAGACAATAAATTAGACTTTTTTTGAAAACAAATGCCTAAGGAAAATACTCAGCATCTAATGGAACGAATTCAAGAACAATACAGAGATAAGACAGATGACTGAACAACAACCAGTCTCATGGGTGATGGACATATGTTGGTCACGTGATGAGAAGAAACGATCAGAGAATCCCAAAACAAGCTATCAAGTGGAACACAACAGGCCAGAGTAAAAGAGGCAGACTGCGTGAAACTCTAAAGAGGACATTGTTAAAAGAGGCCAATTGATGAGCTTGAAAGACTGCCGAAGACAGAAAAAACTGGCAAACTACTTTGCAAGCCCTATATGACGTTTAACGGCACGGGAAGGATATAAGATATAAAATAAGATATATATATATATATATATATATATATATATATATATAACACATATATATTTACTATATATAGGTTTCGTATGTTGAATTCATTCATTCATTTGCATGTCCCTTGGAGAACTTTGCCTCCCTAACAGCACTCCTGTAGGCCTCTCAGTTATGAGCAAGATGGCCTGCTGCCGATGCATCCATTTGCAGATCATCAACGATGTCTTGCAGCCGTCTGCGCCTTGGTCTTCCTCTCTTTCTTTTTCCCATTATGTACCCTTCCAAGACGGTTTTCTCTAGATTATCATGACGTTTAATGTGTCCAAAATATTTGTTTTCTCTCTTTAATCTTCTTTACTAGCCAGCCTTCTTATTAAGTTCTTGTAGTATGGATATATTTGTTCTTTTTTGTGTCCATGATATTTGAAGAACCCTTCTGTAGCATTTACATTCAAAGGTATTTATGTGTTTCTCAGCTGTTTTGTTAAGTGTCCAGGTCTCACAGGCATATATTGCGATGGGAAAGACGCATGCCCTTAAAAATCTTATTTTTGTAGCTCTGTGTATTCCTCTCCACAGATTCTTTAGTTGTTTTACTTTTTGAAGAGCTATGTAGGTATGTTGAAACGGGGCTGTATTCTTGAAAAATATATTTTTAATGTACTAAAATAATAATTGCAGAATAAATGCAGTTAATTTAATAAATATTAAGAATAGCGTCGTTACTGTTAAGTTGAAGACTGCTGTAAAACTAGTAGTTGAGAGATAAATGTGTATGCTACAGTTAAGAAAAAAAAAAGAGTAAAAGTGAGAAACAATGGTAAAAGAGTCAATGAGACGAGCACGTATAAGTGTAAACCAAATACTAACAAACAAATACTTCGGCGATAAGCCCTTATCAAGGAAGACGAAATGTAGCGAAGCAACGAATAAACAGGAACATGTGCAGTAAGCGGACAGAGATCCTCTGGATTAGAACGTCAAGCAAGAGATGCGGACAGAGTCAGGTAAGAATGAGATTAATATGTGTGTGTGTGTGTGCGCGCGCGCGTGCGCGATCACGTGGGTGGTTGGGGGAGGGGGCTATTGACTGAAAAAAAATGAGAGAACAGAAATGATACCTGGCTGACCATTTTGACCTATTATGTAATGCCTTATTCTCCATATGGCATAGCTAGTGTCTAAATAGATTGGAAAAAAAGAGAGAAGACAATGCACAAGGTGGTAAGAAAGAAAACAATAATCTTCTTTTATCTTACATCCTTCCCGTGTCGTTAAACGTCACAGAGGGCCCGCAAGGTGGTTCGTCAAGTTTTCCTGTTTTCAGCGAGCTTTTCAACCTCATCAAGGGATTTTATGCCTATTAATTTGGCCTCTCTTAATAATATCCTTTTCAGAGTTTCACGTGATGGATCTCTTTTTCTTCGGCCTGTTGTGTTCCACTTATAGCTTGTTTTGGGATTATCTGACTGGTTCTTCTCATCACGTGACCGACATATGTCCATCTCCTTTTCCTGATCACCCATGAGACTGGTTGTTGTTCGCTTATCTGTCTTATCTCTGCATTGTTCTTGAATTCGTTCCACTTTGTGCGGAGTATTTTCCCGAGGGATTTGTTTCCGAAAGAGTCTAATTTATTGTCTATTTCTTTAGTTGTTTTCCAGCTTTTGCGTGCATAAATGAGGATGGATATTACATTTGAATTGAATAATCTTAACTTGGTTTTTGTGCTTATAACTTTTGAATGCCATATGTTCTCAAGATTCTTGAAGGTCGGTGCTGCTTTTGCACTTCTAACTTCTTTTATGGTGTCACCATTGTGGTCTGTATAGGTGTAGAGATACGCAAAATGGTCTGCTTCTTCAACAACTGTTCCTTCTACGTATATTTGTCCTTTGTCGTTAATGAGAGCCTTCATTATTTTTGTTTTATCCTTCTTAATTTCAAGTCCTATTTTACTAGCCATTGAAGACAGGGTATCTGTTTTTACTTGTATTGATTTCATATTGTCGCTGATAAGAGTTATGCCATCTGCAAAATCAAGATATTCCAGTTGGGTCTCACGTACCCAATCAATGCCCGTTTTACATTTGCAACATTTTTTTCATTATGAAGTCTATGGCAATTCCAAAAAATCAAGGGGGATAATATAGATCCTTGTTTCACGCCTGTTTCAAGCTAGAACCATTCACTCATTCCTTCGTCTGTATTGACTGCACATATTCATTGTAGAGGTCACTAATGATGTTGACAGTCTTAGATGGTATTCCATATATTCTTAAAATCCTCCATAACGATTCCCTGTGTATGCTATCAAATGCTTTTTTAAAATCTATGAAGTTCAGGATTAACGGTCTTTGCTTTTCAATATGTTCTTCAAGTATTATTTTTAGAGTAAAGATCTGGTCGAGATAGCTTCTCCCTTTTCGAAATCCTGCCTGTACAAAAGTACCGTATATAAAAGTGCAACTGAATAGGAAACTTGATTGGAAGTCATACATCTTTGTGCTTGCATATTCCGGGCTGACTGATGAAAGATAACAGAAAGGACTAGACTGTACTAAGTAAGAGTGAACATCAAAGTATGTCCACATATTATTTCACAGCCTCGTCGTTACATTATTTCGTAACTTTCTCTGTTCCGTGTTTTTGATAATCAAAGTACACATCAACAGTGCCATGGGAGGAAGTAACTCTCCATGCTCCCACCAAACGCAGAAGTGGCATGACAAAACCGTACCATCGTTCAACAAATAGCGAAAATGTCGTTTATCCATGATTTTGTTTAAACCAAGAGAAGAGAATTCAGGGTCATTTATGCCTTTCGAGATCCGTTTGTACTTAAATTTCCATCAACAAAACTGTCTTGAACGGCTAGTTTTATCGTAGGCAGTAACAAGATTGAGAAGCAAGTACTAGAAGACATCACACAAATCATCGAGCTTGACTCGCCTTCATTTCTTGATCAGGCTGAAATTGTTGCAGTGCCGGGAAACTTATAAAGGGAATTTAGGGACATAAACTAGGAAAGGATCGAGAAAAAAAAAAAAGCTTGCCACAGTGAAATGTCGGCGGCGTTCAAACGGGACATTTCTATAACCCTTGGCTCGTATGAGGATGCACCACGTAAACGGCAGGCACTGTTTCGGGTATGTTTTCCTTATTTTCTTATCATACCCGCCAGTATCATCATTGTCATTACCATCATCCTGTGCTACATCACAAAGGAAAGTTGACTGCAGTGGACAATCAGCTTTGCCTTCACAATGTGCTGTCCAATTTGCTTCAAATAATGCTGACCTATCCATACCATCAGAACAACAGAGAGGATGTTGAGTAATAGAGGACTCATCTGGGCAAGATTGGAAAAAAAAATGAAGGACAGGCATTTGTGGAAAATCCTTGCCGAGGCCTCAAGTGCCTTGAGCACCTACAGGTTTATAGAGAGGGAGAGGAGAGATCTGTACCATCATCTTCCTTTAACCTTCATCCCCCCCCCCCCAACATTATGATTTTCAATATGTTATCATGTCTTTACATATGATCAGAGTGTTTTAGTGTTCTTGTTCTAATCCTCACATAGCGTGCCCACCACAGAATGTCACTCTCCTCATAACCAGTTTGAAAACATCTCATTGATCTGGCCAGTATGCCTGATTCTATGAATGTGGTGTTTAGTGATATCTTGAGCTCATGTTTCCCTATGCTGGTCCATTTCTTGTTTCCTAGGAGCCATCCCTTCCATGTTTCCTAGGAGCCATCCATTTCATGTTTCCTAGGAGCCATCTTTTTCATGTTTCTTAGGAGCCATCCTTTTTATGTTTCCTAGGAGCCATCCCTTTCATGTTTCTTAGGAGCCATCCTTTTCATGTTTCCTAGGAGCCATCCTTTTCATGTTTACTAGCGGCCATCCCTTTCATGTTTCCTAGGAGCCATCCTTTCATGTTTCATAGGAGCCATCCTTTCCATTATTGTTTTCTGTGGGCCAATTTTTTTAAACTTTATTTTGGCCATGGGTCCCCTTGTTCTGGCCCAAGAACAGCTGTGGGCCCCTTATTAAGAAAATAAAGTGATAAATATAACCCAAATGGTGCTAAGATTTTTAAAAATCAATACAGTCCATTTTCTGGCACATGGACTACACAGTTTTTCTTTGGACTCTCTGGGGGTCCATAGACCCCAGTTTGAGAGTCTTTGTTGAAGGTCATCATGTTATTTTAATATGGATGCCTTTCTTTTCCTGATGGAGCTGAGGATCTAGCAGATCAAATCTTGTGAAGATCCTGTGTGACTGTACTGGACAAACTGCATTAGATAATATTATCATTGTGTAGATTACACTGTCATCAGATAGATTATATTATCACTGGATAAAATTACTTTATCATTAGGTGGATTACGTTATTATCAAATAAGTTAAAGAACTTAATATTGAAGAGGGTTGGCTAGTAAAGAAGATTAAACATAGAAAACTTAAATATTTTGGACATATTAAATATGAGAATTTAGATAAGACAATCTTGGAAGGGTACATAATGGGAAAAAGAAAAAGAGGAAGACCAAGGTAAAAAAAAAAAAGGATGGCTGCATGACATCTTTGACAGTCTGTGAATGGATGCATCAGCAGCAGGGCATCTTGCTTACATCTGAGAGGCCTACGGGAGAGCTGTAAGGGAGGCAAAGTTCCACAAGGGACATGCAAATGAATGACTGACTGAAGTTAAATTATATTCAGTAGATGATAAATTGCATACATTATCATCAGTAGATGATAAATTACTTTATCATTAGTTCCAGCAGATCATAGTTGGTGAAGAACTGTGATTGTGCTAGACAGATTACATTATCATTCATCATTGTCATTGGGAGTTTAGGCCATGGATGGAGTCCAGTCATTCATGTTCTTGGATTCATTCTTTGCTTTCCACCATGTGTATCTTTCTCTGAGAACTTTCATAATTTCCCTTCTTCAAATAGTTCTGGGCCTTCCATGTTTTCTGTTTCCCTAGTGGGTTCCATGTCACTGCCTGCCTTGTTTTTTCCTTTGTATGTGGCCAATTCATCTCCATTTTCTTGACATTTGTAGGTTCATAGGCTCTTGTTCTGCTCTTTGCCAGACCCCCTCATTCCTGTTTAGAATCCTCCTCGGGTAACTAGTTCATGAATGTGTATATCCTCCGTTGTATTGTCTTAGTCATCACCCATGTCTCTGAACTATGTAGTAGAACATCTTTACATTTCTCTTGAAAAGCCTCAGTTTGGTTCCTGTTTTGATGTTCTTTGATGCCCACATTTACATTATCATTGGGTGCATTATATTATTATCAAATAAATTACATTATCATCAGTGGATAATAAATTATATTTTCATCAGAGTCAACAGATCATAGGAGGTGAAGGAGCTGTGTGACTGTGCTAAATAGATTACATCATCATCAAGTAGATTAGGGTAATGATGAATGAACTAGTACCTTGTTTATAGGAATTTATGTGAGTAGAAATCATGCAAATGGAAAAGTGAAGGCTTATTTAATTATGGCAAGTGTGACTGCTGGAGATAATGAGGGCTAGCAAATCTGAGCTGGGAAAGACCCAGTCCCACTTTTTCTCAAGGTAGTGTAGTGGAATGGACTGATGTGCTCCTTCAGTCTGACCATTGGGTTAGTGCTGGAAGTTGTGGTCATGGAATTAGAGATTTCTTGAGAAGTTCATTTCTATTTTTATCTTCCATTTAGTTTGTCTTACACTGATAATTCAACTTCATGATTATCAAACAAGCCACAGCAACGTACCCACTGGCTTAAATAATATCTGTGCTTAAACATCACTACAGCACCTGCTGCATAGAGCACAAGTTGACTGTTCCAGGAGATTTGAAACAGTGGGGGAAAAGAAAAAAAAGACTGGTTTGGCTTAAATATTTTGCTTGCTTTCCCCAGTCATGGCGGAGGCTATCGAGCTTACAACGAATGATCATCGGGCTTCTGTTGCTGTGTACGGTGATCATTGCCTTCTTCATTCTCCCGAGCATTCTGTCCAGTGAAAATGACCAGATTAATGCGGTTCATGTTGAGCCTGTGGTTGACTTGACTCCTGTGCCAGTTGTGATCAAGGTAAGCGTTCACAGTAGCTATAGATTGTCTGATAAAAGAGGTTCAGGAGGCTATAGATTGCTGATATTTATCCTTATATGTAGCTAGCAAAATCTCAGATAGACAGACTGTATGCTATACAGATGAAACTTGTGGTGAATCTAGTTCATAAATCAATCATCTCTTGATGACACGACCTCTAGGCTTTCATCAGCAAAATGCTCCAAGCACAGCCCTATACTGCAGGACAGGCAAGATAACAGGTACCAGAGTGACAAAACATCTTAAAAGAGAAGTGGGGCTGACAAGGCAGTGCTTTGACAAAACAGGCTGCCAGCATAATCTCTCTTACAGAGAAGTTGAATCACAAAGGAGCACGTAATGAGGACGTGTTAAAAACAAGTTGTGCAGAAACATGTTATGTTCATTTTTATGGAACTTTTAGGAGAAAAAAAGCTTTAAAATGCTCAGTAGTACGGTAACAGCAGATGGAGACAGTAGCAAAGAAGTTGGCATAAGAATAATAGAAGCCCAGCAAGCTTGGGCCACACTCAGTCATATCTGGAGGTCCTGAAAGATAAGCCAGAAAACCAAATGCGGAATATTCAAAAGCAGTGTTTTAAATGTTTTACTGTATGGGACTGAATGCTGGAAAATGACACAGACAGCGACACATATGCTTGACACCTTCCAGAATAAGTGTCTGCGCAAGATAAAAGGAGTGTTCTGGGCAAATACCATAAGTAATGACCTCTTGTTAAGAGAGGCAGACATGGCACCACTGTCACCAGTGACTGAAAGGAGAAGGTAGCAGTGGGTTGGTCACGTTATGAGAGTGACAGATGAACCCTTACCATGAACAGCTTTGATGTGAACTTCATAGGGTAAAAAGAGGCATAAGGTGATCCAAAGAGATATGGAGACACACAGCAGAGAATATGCTGGTAAACAAAGGACTGACATGGGAGACAGCCAGAAAGATAGCAAAGGACCAACAGAAAGGAAATCTACCAGCAGCCCCATGTGTCTTGGGTACTGATGGGATGAGAGAGAGAGAGAGAGAGGAGAAGCATACAAGGAGACAGTTTTTCTTGAGAATCACATTCCTATAAACAGTATAACCCTATCCTGAGTTTTTCTTGAGAATCACATTCCTATAAACAGTATAACCCTATCCTGAGTTTTCCTTGAGAATCACATTCCTATAAACAGTATAACCCTATCCTGAGTTTTTCTTGAGAATCACATTCTTATAAACAGTATAACCCTATCCTGAGTTTTCCTTGAGAATCACATTCCTATTAACAGAATAACCCTATCCTGAGTTTTTCTTGAGAATCACATTCCTATAAACATTATAACCCTATCCCGAGTTTTCCTTGAGAATCTCATTCCTATTAACAGAATAACCCTATCCTGAGTTTTTCTTGAGAATCTCATTCCTATAAACATTATAACCCTATCCTGAGTTTTTCTTGAGAATCTCATTCCTATAAACATTATAACCCTATCCATAGTTTTTCTTGAGAATCTCATTCCTATTAACAGAATAACCCTATCGTGCCATAGAGATACTTAGGGGATATGGTGCTAGTGGCTATGTTTTTCTTGAAATTTTGGGCACACTAGAGGGTGATATGATCACCTTCACTGGCCACTTTTACTTCTGGCACCTGGCCATTTTTACTTTACCAACTGCAGAAGGAGCCAGATACTCATTTCTGCTGCTAGATAGCTGAGCACCTCTTGACCAAATTAAATTCAGAAGTCATATATAGATATAGTTATGTATTATGTAGTATAGCTATTAAAAAAATTGAATGTGGCTGCTTTAAAACATAATTTTATGACTACCTTTACATTTGACTTGGTTAGTGGGGTAGAGGTTAGCCTTATCAAAGGAGAGGTAAGACGCCTCCTTGTCTCCGTCAGTCTACAGGGCATCCTTGGGCAAGGTGGAGTACCCGTATAGCCCTATGATCAGGGTAACGTGAAGCCATTGGAGCAGGTAGTGGATGGAATGGGAAAGCAGCCAACAGATAATGTTGGTTATGGTCACCATTCTATGATGGTAGGCAGATGATCTCAATGTAGGGACAATGGCTGTTATCACTGACTAGTACAGTCACTGCTCAGAAGGAAAACAATGGCAAATTATCTTCTGGAAATATACCAAGAAACCCAAACAGCAACATGGAAGGTCAGATAGGAAAAAGATCTGGTGGTGAGTCCCCCAGGCCAGATAGATCTAACTAAATTGATGACAACTGACAAAACAAACAATGCAGCTGAAATATGTATCAATGAGGAAAAACTGGAAGAAGTGGAGAGTTTTGAATATCTTGGATCACTACTAACTAATAATGGAGATACAATGAGGGAAATTAAAAGGAGAACATCTATTACTCTTCAGAAAGTAAAACAACTAAAGAATCTGTGGAGAGGAACAGACAGAACTACAAAAATAAGACTTTTAAGGGCATGCATCTTTCCCATTGCAACATATGCCTATGAGACCTGGACACTTAACAAAACAGCTGAGAAGCATATAAATGCCTTTGACTGTAAATGCTACAGAAGAGTCCTTCAGATATCATGGATACAAAAAAGAACAAATATATCCCTACTACAAGAATTTAATGTTGAAGAAGTTGAAGAAGGTTGACTAGTATGGAAGATTAAAGAGAGAAAACTTAAATATTTTGGACATATTAAATGTCATGATAATTTAGAGAAGACGGTCTTGGAAGGGTACACAATAGGCAAAAGAAAGAGAGAAAGACCAAAGCGAAGATGTCTGCAAGACATTGTTGATGATCTGTGATTGGATCCATCGGCAGCAGGTCATCTTGCTAACAGCCGAGAGGCCTACAGGAGAGCGGTTAGGGAGGCAAAGTTCTGCAAGGGACATGCAAATGACTGATTGACCGCCCTGAAAAAGATCATTCTTAACAATATTCAAAGACTGAAAGAGGCATTTTATGTTGTAAAGCAGAGTCAAAAAGTAATTGCAGAATTAATAACATAAAATGCACAAATATGGTTCAACATATAGTTTACTGTAACCAGCTATGAACTGCTCTGGTTGACTGTGTAGCCAGCTATGAACTGCTCTGGTTGACTGTGTAGCCAGCTATGAACTGCTCTGGTTGACTGTGTAGCCAGCTATGAACTATCTCCTTTATCTCATCGTCCATGCTGAACTTCTTCTTAGAGCTGATTTGTTGATGTCATATTTCCACCTTGGCCAGTGTGCCTCTGCACATATGTGTCTAAAGAGAGAGGGCATAACATATTTGTGCTACAGCTGTCTGATACTTGATTTAGAATTTTTATAGCAAAAGTGCATACATTATCATCAATAGATGATAAATTTACTTTATCATTAGATACAGCAGATCATAGGTGATGAACTGTACTAGACAGATTACATTATCATTCATCATCGTCATTGGGAGCATAGGCCACGGATAGAGTTTCTCCACCAGTCATTCATGTTCTTGGATTTGTTCTTTGCTTCCCACCATGTGTATCTCTTGCATCTGAAAACCTTCATAGTTTCCCTTCTTTTATTACTTTTGTTACTTTTATTCCTTAGTATTTTGGGTTAAATGAAATTTCATTGTCTATTTGTACACAGGCAGAGAAGGTCCAAACAGAAGAAAAGAAAGAAAACATTCAGGGCAGTCAAGATAAGAACGTGGATCAGATGGTATGTCAGGTCTTGATCAGCTGGGTTTCTGTATGGTGGGTCTTCTTATGGTTTCCTAGACTGTAATGTGCCCTCATCTTGAATGTGCTCGTAGACTTTGAGATGCTTTGATGTTGATAGTGTTCCTGGATTGCCAAATGTTGCGATTTTGTTTGGGTTCTTAGACTGAGATGCCTTGATATTTGAGGGTTTGGGTTCCTAGGCTGAAATGCTTTGATATTGAGGGTTTGGGTTTCTAGACTTATATGCTTAGATATTGAGGGTTTGGGTTCATAGACTGAGGTGCCTGATTTTTTTATGGTTTGGGTTCCTAGATTGAGATTTTTTTACATTTGAGGATTTGGGTTCGAAGACTGAGATGCTTTGATACTGAAGGTTTAGGTTTCTAGACTTGGATGGTTTGATATTGAGGGTTTGGGTTTCTAGACTTAGATGGTTTGATATTGAGGGTTTAGGTTTCTAGACTTAGATGGTTTGATATTTGAGGATTTGGGTTTCTAGATTTAGATGCTTTGATGTAGAATAGACTATATAGAATCTGTTTTGTGATATGCTCTCATGTCAAATATGTTTGTTGATTGTGATATTGAATGGGATTTTGAATTGTGAGATCACCTGACATTGAATGTGATTTTGAATTGTGAGATGCCCTGATATTGAATGTGATTTTGAATTGTGAGATCACCTGACATTGAATGTGATTTTGAATTGTGAGATGCCCTGATATTGAATGTGATTTTGAATTGTGAGATGTCCTGATATTGAATGTGATTTTGAATTGTGAGATGCCCTGATATTGAATGTGATTTTAAATTGTGGGATACCTTGATATTGAATGTGATTTTAAATTGTGGGATACCCTGATATTGAATGGGATTTAAAATTGTGGGATACCTTGATATTGAATGGGATTTAAAATTGTGGGATACCCTGATATTGAATGGGATTTAAAATTGTGGGATACCTTGATATTGAATGGGATTTTAAATTGTGGGATACCCTGATATTGAATGGGATTTTAAATTGTGGGATACCTTGATATTGAATGGGATTTAAAATTGTGGGATACCCTGATATTGAATGGGATTTTAAATTGTGGGATACCCTGGTATTGAATGGGATTTAAAATTGTGGGATACCCTGATATTGAATGGGATTTAAAATTGTGGGATACCCTGATATTGAATGGGATTTAAAATTGTGGGATACCCTGATATTGAATGGGATTTAAAATTGTGGGATACCCTGATATTGAATGGGATTTAAAATTGTGGGATACCCTGATGTTGACTCCCGAGTCTCTGGCTGTGAGCAGGACAGGAGAGCTTGTAGGCAATTGCTTGATAGCTTATACTTAACATAGGACAGGACAGAGTTAATTAGATGTGTTTAATAGACCTATTCTTCTGTGAAATATTGTAACAGGTCCAGCCGGTGGATGGCCTTAAAGTGGTGTCAGACTACAACTTTTTTGATGGTAAGCTGATCTGGTTATTTTTCCTACACAACTTTCATAGTTTACCAATTCTTGTTCCTTGTTTTGTTGGGTTTTTTTTTGTTTTTGTTTACTTTGACTGAATTTTTTCTTCTTAGAATTTTTCTTGTATAAGTTTGTATTATTTCTTGTATAATTTTGTTGTTGTTGTTGTTGTTCTTGTTTTGCTATTCTGTGGTCAGTGAATTGTTCTTTGCAGTCAGTGCTATGATGTTAGTATAGACATCATGTTAGTTAGGAATGGATTACAGTGTTTTTTTTTTTTTTTTGAAGACCAGTAATGGAACCATGAAACAAACTTCTTAGCAGACTAATGGAGACCATGGCAAGTCCTACTTATTAGCCAGGCTAAAGGGACATATTAGCCTTTTACTCAAGTTTTCTAGCTTCTTTCCTCTTCAGACAATGTAGAGTATACCAAGATCTTCCGTGTTCATGTTCTGTTTAATGTAATATTTCATCTTCTTTGTCTTGTACTGTTTATCAGGTCAAGTTCAAACGGAGAAACAGAAAGAGATTGTAGCAGCTTTCAAACATGGCTGGACTGCCTACAAAAAATATGCATGGGGCCATGATGAGCTTCATCCAGTCAGCAAGACATACTCTGAATGGTTTGGAACTGGCCTCACTCTTGTTGATGCTTTGGACACAATGGTCATCATGGGTTTGAAAGAAGGTAGCCCTGGTTCAGTTTATGGTATTGTGTGCAATATGGCATTATAGGCAACTTTTGGAAATTCTGGGGTAACAGTCTGTTGGAGAGTACCATCAGTGTGCAAAACTGATTACTTCAGTGATATGAAAGTGCTTCTTCTTCTTCTTTGTCATTTGCCTTCAGAAGGCTATTGGTTGCGTTGTGTTACAGTTATGTGCTTATTGGCCCAACACTTCCGACTTTGACTAGACATGTTTTTTAGGATTGGGTTCGTCTTCCCGCTGCGATCCTTATACGCTTGGCCAGACTACTGTCTGCCTTCATGGAAAGTAGAACTAAGAGTTTTGACTGGCTGTGGGCCACTGACTGCTTGAGTAGTCTGTCTTTGCGACCCCCCCCTCCCAAGGAGAGCTAATTTCTCATATTGCAGAAACACGGTTATTGTTCATTGCATATTATGTTCAGTGTATTTTTTTTCCTTGCTTCTCAGTTAATTTGTACTAGTCTATATAAAGTCTAAGAATAATCTTTTCTTGAAAGTACATAGTCTCAGATTAGTACTTGGTTGCCTATATGACAACATCTGTGTGAAAGTTAAGAGTGACAGCAAATGCCACTTCAGAAATTGAACAGTTTGAACAGACAAAACCAGGTTTATCATTTTGAAGCAAAAAAAAAAATAAAATAAAACCCGCCACTACTTTAACTCTTTTTGTCACTATTTAGTTTTTCAAAATAAAATATGTAGGAAAAGATGTATTCATTAATGGAGCACATTAATGTAACATTTCTTCTTACACCATATTCATACAGAAACATACAGGACCCAGAAATATAAAAAGAAGAGTAAGGCTAAATTTACATGTATATTATAAATAAGTTGCCAGCATTATTTATCTTGGCAGTAGACTGGTTAATGAAGGAGGCAACATCAGACAAATGCAGAGGATTACAATGGACCCTTGACACAGTACTGAAGGACTTTGACTTTCCGGACGACATTTGTCTACTATCAAGCGGCCACAAAGATAATGCAAGATAAAAATAAACAAGCTAACTCAGAATGCAAACAACATAGGACTAAAGATCAATGTAGGAAAGTTAATGAAGCAAAATGTGAATAACAGAAATGTACTCAGAGTAGATATCAAGTTAGTGGAGGAGGTCAACGAATTTGTATATCTTGGCAGCAGAGTAGTAGAAAATAGAGACAGCACTGAGGACATCAACAGCAAACTTACTAGAGCAAACCAGGCTTTTGCAATGCTGCAGACTATATGAAAATCTAAAAAACTAAACATGAATATGAAAATCAGGATAATTAAGAATAATGTTCTAAATGTACTACTCTATGGAAGTGAATACTGGAAAATCACCAAAACCATAGAAAAGTTGAATTCTTTCCAGACTAAATGTTTATGAAGAATTAGAAAAATATTTTGGCCAAACACCATAAGAAATAACATCTTGTTGGCAGAAGTGCAGATGAAGCCACTGACAGCAATTATTGAGGAAAGATGCTGGCGATGATTGGGACATATGCTCCGAATGACTGACAACTCACTACCAAAAATAGCACTAAGATGGACACCACAGGGGAACAGAAGTAAGGGTAGACCAAAAGAGACATGGAGAGGAACAACAGAAAGGATGTTAAGCAATAGAGGGCTCACCTGGGCAAGAGCAGAAAAAAAGGCAAAGGACAGGCGTTTGTGGAAAACCCATGCAGAAGCCCCATGTGCCCTGAGCACTTAAGGTTCAGAGAGAGAGAGATTACAGATAAGAAATGAAGGAAAAAAGACTTGCTATGTATTTAGTTTTATATACCCATGCATGAAAACATTTTGTGCATCGCCACTATGGCACAGCAGACTGAAGAGTGTGTCTTTCAAACACTGCCCACATTGTGACATTGTGGAAGAAACACCAGCCGAAAGAACAGCCGCTGTTGCTTAAAAGAGGTATGGGGAAACAGAAACACCCTCCAGGGAGGTCAGCTTCTGATGGTCTCAGGAGTTGTACAGCAGGTAGCCTCCATACTTCTCAACTCAGAGCAAATGGAGAGGGTTTGAACTCTACTTAGGTGATGCACTGGTCAACCCAGCTGTACAGAAACTGTGACTGGAAACTGCCTCAGAGAAGAAAAAAAAAAGAAAAATCTAAGCTGGGTAGTGAGATACACGACAGTACAATGTACACATCAGTGTCAGTATAGCAAGGGGAAACTGTATATTCACATGAAAATAATGCCTGCTTGTAAGACACTGGTTTAGCTGATAGTGAGCCCAACATAAAGAAAAGAATTTTGGCTAGCAAAATTAAAAACTCTTAGCTTATAATTGTTTATAACATTAAAAAAAAAAATCATTTACAAATTCATTTGTTAGGTGACACTATGATAGATGGCAGTAACAGGGCTGTGAACTCAGTGTTAATAGAAATGTGCCATTTATGAGTGTGAAAGAGTTGGTGTTGGACTGTAGAAAAATAAAATCAGAGTTGGAGTCAGAAATGTAGCATTTGTTACAGAGTCGAAGTCAGGCAGTAGAAAAATAAAAGAATAAGGAGTCAAGTTTTTGGTGTACAGCCTAGGTTGGCAACCTTGCTTGTCTGTTGCATGTAGCTTGGTATATCAAGTCTGTTTGGCAGCCTGTATGTTTTTCTCATGCCACTTGACCAACTCATAAAGATGCGTTTCCCCTGCAGTCTCCCTCTGTTTCTTTTTCCCTTGAGTTTTCCAGTGATTATTGGGCAGTTTTACTAATAATTTCACCTATGCTTTATCCTTTGTCAGTTCCCATATGCCAGTCTTTTACAGTTTATTTTCATTTTCTTTTTTTTTTTTTTTTTCAGAATATGAAGAAGCAAAACAGTGGGTGGCACAGAATCTGACATTTAATGTTGATCGTTATGTAAATTTATTTGAGGTGACCATCCGTGTTCTTGGCTCTCTTCTGGCAACATACCATCTTACAGGAGATGAAGTTATGAAGTCTAAAGCTGTAAGATCTGTATTTACCTGTGAAGGTTTTAAACTATGTTTGCTGTATCACATTTCATGATTAATTCAGTGTTGTAAACTGTGCATATATTGACCTCGATGATCAATTCATCATTTTGAAACTACGTACTTGTGTTAGTAAAAGATTATCTCAGCATTTGAAAATTGTTTGAGATTAATTCAGCTTTTTAAACAGTATTCTTATGTTACTCTTTCTTGTGGTTTTTTAAAATGAACATGTTTATGTCTTCTTATTAATGCAGAATTTAGAATTTATTGTTCTGATTCATGAAAAAAAGATGTAAGTAACCTTTTGAGTGAAAAATAAAATGCATTTCTGTCTTTTCTGCATTCCATTATATTGGTTTTTTATTTATTTTAATAGAATTTGGAGGCAAAACCATCATATTACAAAGAATGTAATAATATATTTTTCTTTATGAAGACATCCATTGGTGAAAAAATGTCATATTTTATCAAACAAAGGTCTAGAAGTGACGTGTCTGAATTAACATATAAAACAGCAGCAACTAGTTGTTACAGTATCATATGTGTATTGTATATCAAGCCAACTTGCCAGTTGCCAGTCAAATTGGGATTGGGAAAAAAAAACAGGCATTCCAGATAGATAGATGTGGCAATGTATTTCATCTTTCATGTCATATGTTTTTCCACTTTGGTTTTTTTTTTTTCATTTCCAAGAGTTTTTTTTTAAAGGCTATTATTTATAATTGGTGAAGTCACACTTGATTGTCTGAACTATTTCTAAAAAGGCCAAGTAGTTAATGACTATGTTGTTTTTTTTTTTTTTCAGATTGATTTAGGAGACCGACTCCTTCCTGCTTTTAACCATGCTTCAAAGATTCCTTTCTCAGATGTGAACTTGGCCCAGGGTCAGGCCAGAGCCCCCAGGTGGGGCCCAGACAGCAGCACATCTGAGGTGACGACTATACAGCTAGAGTTCCGAGACCTATCAAAGATAACAGGAAATAAAAAATATGAGGTACAACGCGAGCGTTCATAGATTTGATAAGGGAGTAATGGTTACATTGGTGGTTTCACTTGCCTTCTGCTCAGTTTGTATATGGTTTTCTCTGCTACCCATTGTCTAAAAGAGGCTGACCCACAAGGCAGTAGGGTACTTGTTTTGGTCTGCTGCTGTTTATTCAGATACTCATAGCTGAACTCTATGTCTGGAGGCCGTTCCATCATCCTGCACCTGACGGAAGGACTCCTCCACTGGAAAATCCCAGGGGAAAAAGAAGAGAGGAGGGCCAAGAGAAGAATATCTCAGTGGACTGACCAAGGGCCATAGAAAAAGAAAAACATCTGAATTAATTGTAAACACCACTAGATAGAGAAGCATGATTGTCAACACTATCAGGTACATAATAATAGTAGCAACATAAGTGATTATTTTTTTTTTTTACATAAATATTTTCACTTGTCTTTTAACTCACCTTCTTACTCATATGCACACTGGTGATGATGTGTAGTACCCTGATTTTTGTGATGCGCCTTTTAGCTGGGTACCTCCGACTTCAGCACCTTTCCTTGCTAGGGCAGACTGTGATCTTGCTCGGACTGAAGACGGTGTAGGCTGGCCTGGTCAAAACTTTGTTTTCCAGCCTCTGGTGGCTGTACTTAAGCCCCTTCTATTCATCAGATCCAGCATGCAACGCTGGCTGGCCAGACAGCTTTGAGACATTTCCACAGAGACACTCCGACTTTGGAATGAGGAATCTGATGAGTGCCTCATTGGTATCCATTCCCTGCCACCTATAGTCTGCTGGCTCTGTTTTGTTTACATCATTCTGATAGCCATTGCTGTAAAGACCCATAGGCTTGTCATGTCCTGGATTCATTGGTTTCACACCAGATTTTCCTCATCCTCGCTGGCGATCTCCATGTTCCCATCTGTCCGCTAGCCTGACATTACATTTTACAAAAATAACAATTACAATTAGTGTTGATTGGTACAGGTTTCTGGGCTACAGAAGTAGGTCAGCATTTTTAAGCAAACAGATCTATGTTCCCTGTCTCACAAAGACTAAGTTAAGATAAGTGTATTCTTAACACAGCTTTTCCCAGGGGAGTCTTTTACCTCTAATTAACGCCTGTTTCCAAACTGCATTTACTTCAGATATAAGGGATAACCAGTTTGAATTAACTCCGTTCATTAATCTTTAGTATTAAAATCATAATTGTCCTTCTTTCACATGAAAGACTGACCACGTGATTTGTTGAGTGGATAGGGAAGGGAAACATCAGCAGCTGCAGGCTTCAGAAGGGGAGGGCACTGGATGTGAAAGTTATAATTGTACCTTCCTACTTGATTTTGTTTAGTTTGAGGGTCATGCACAGCAGTGGGTAGGTTTGTTGTTAGAGATTCTCCCCCCCCCCCCCCCACTTGACTGTGGACTTTGTGCAGCTAACAGTGTGATGATGGTGTTTTGGGGCAGTGGCAGCAAGTCATATAAGGAGTTTGATTTCAGTGAGTTACTTCTTAGAAAGCTCCACCGCCATGGAGAATGCCCAGCCCTATCAGCCATGCTGAAGTGATGCACAGCCTGATATGGGAACTCCATGGGAAGGCAGGACATAATCTCCTCTGGTTCTGGTGTTTTGCAAGACTTGAATGACTGAGCTATTCCTCAGTCCAGAAATGCAGATGAAACCACTGACAACAATTATTGAGAAAAGACGCTGGCAATGGTTGGGACATGTGCTCAGAATGACTGACAACTCACTACCAAAAATAGCACTAAGATGGACACCACAGGGGAACAGAAGTAAGGGTAGACCAAAAGAGACATGGAGAAGAACAACAGAAAGGATGTTGAGCAGTAGAGGGCTCACCTGGGCAAGAGCAGAAAAAAAGGCAAAGGACAGGCGTTTGTGGAAAACCCTTGCAGAAGCCCCATGTGCCCTGGGCACTAAAGGTTCAGAGAGAGAGAGAGAGAGATTCCTCAGTCAAGACAACTGAATAGAGAAATAGTTGGTATACTTATCTGTCGTAGCAAAGGTCAGTGGTTCAAATCCGGAGGTGCCCCAGTCAACCCAGCTGTAGAAACTGGCACCTGGCAACCAGAGCTGGAGAAGAAAAAAGCAGCCAGGCATGATGCCAACCACATTTACTCTCTAGTGCAGTGGTTCTTGACGTCATAGGGTCCACAGAAGGATTTTTGGGGGACCATGGACCAGCAAATGGATTGGGTATTGAGCATTAAAAAAAATTCTAAATAATTGCTGTATTTTTAATGAGGGATCTACAGTTGTTCACAGCCCATAAAAGGGGTACATGACCAAAAAAGTTGAGAAACGCTGCTCTAGTGTGTCAGCCGTGCTTTAGTGTTTCAGCACTACAACAATTCAGGGGAAAAAAATGGGCCCTAACCCATACTTCTTAAATGTCTCTGTAGCATGACAGGTCTCTCTGTATCTTTACCCTTTTTTTATCTTCAAACACAATCATCTTTGCATCCACAGATGGGGGGAGGGGGGGGGGTTTACTAGACTGTAGAAATTGGTTATGCTACAATTCTATGTCTACATACTCTTGAATACTTTCATTAGTCTTAATTTTTTTTTTTTTTGTTGCTTTCCAGGACACTGTCCATGAAGTGTCTATGCATGTCCATGAATTGACAAAGACAGATGGACTTGTGCCCATTTTCATAAATGCTGATACAGGGAACTTCCAGCCTGCATCTACTATAACAATGGGAGCCAGAGGAGATAGTTACTACGAGTACTTGGTGAAACAGTGGATACAGAGTGGTAAAAAGCTCACTATGTGAGTTGTGTTTTTTTTATGTCTTGTTTCAGTGTGTGATGTGAGGATGGTTGTGGAGATGGTGGGGTGTGTGTGATGTGAGGATGATTGTGGAGATGGTGGGGTGTGTGTGATGTGAGGATGGTTGTGAGATGGTGGGGTGTGTGTGATGTGAGGATGGTTGTGGAGATGGTGGGGGTGTGTGTGATGTGAGGATGGTTGTGGAGATGGTGGGGTGTGTGTGATGTGAGGATGGTTGTGGAGATGGTGGGGTGTGTGTGATGTGAGGATGGTTGTGGAGATGTGGGGTGTGTGTGTGATGTGAGGATGATTGTGGAGATGGTGGGGTGTGTGTGATGTGAGGATGGTTGTGGAGATGGTGGGTGTGTGTGATGTGAGGATGGTTGTGGAGATGGTGGGGGTGTGTGATGTGAGGATGGTTGTGGAGATGGTGGGTGTGTGTGTGATGTGAGGATGGTTGTAGAGATGGTGGGGTGTGTGTGATGTAAGGATGGTTGTGGAGATGGTGGGGTGTGTGTGTGTGTGTGAGGATGGTTGTGGAGATGGTGGGGGTGTGTGTGATGTGAGGATGGTTGTGGAGATGGTGGGGTGTGTGTGTGAGGATGGTTGTGGAGATGGTGGGGTGTGTGTGATGTGAGGATGGTTGTGGAGATGGTGGGGGTGTGTGATGTGAGGATGATTGTGGAGATGGTGGGGGTGTGTGTGATGTGAGGATGGTTGTGGAGATGGTGGGGTGTGTGTGATGTGAGGATGGTTGTGGAGATGGTGGGGGTGTGTGTGATGTGAGGATGGTTGTGGAGATGGTGGGGTGTGTGTGATGTGAGGATGGTTGTGGAGATGGTGGGGTGTGTGATGTGAGGATGATTGTGGAGATGGTGGGGGTGTGTGTGATGTGAGGATGATTGTGGAGATGGTGGGGTGTGTGTGATGTGAGGATGGTTGTGGAGATGGTGGGGGTGTGTGTGATGTGAGGATGGTTGTGGAGATGGTGGGGGTGTGTGATGTGAGGATGGTTGTGGAGATGGTGGGGTGTGTGATGTGAGGATGATTGTGGAGATGGTGGGGGTGTGTGTGATGTGAGGATGATTGTGGAGATGGTGGGGTGTGTGATGTGAGGATGGTTGTGGAGATGGTCGGGTGTGTGATGTGAGGATGATTGTGGAGATGGTGGGGTGTGTGTGATGTGAGGATGGTTGTGGAGATGGTGGGGTGTGTGTGATGTAAGGATGGTTGTGGAGATGGTGGGGTGTGTGATGTGAGGATGATTGTGGAGATGGTGGGGTGTGTGTGATGTGAGGATGGTTGTGGAGATGGTCGGTGTGTGTGATGTGAGGATGATTGTGGAGATGGTGGGGGTGTGTGTGATGTGAGGATGGTTGTGGAGATGGTGGGGTGTGTGTGATGTGAGGATGGTTGTGGAGATGGTGGAGTGTGTGTGATGTGAGGATGGTTGTGGAGATGGTGGGGTGTGTGTGATGTGAGGATGGTTGTGGAGATGGTGGGGGTGTGTGATGTGAGGATGGTTGTGGAGATGGTGGGTGTGTGTGTGATGTGAGGATAGTTGTGGAGATGGTGGGGTGTGTGTGATGTGAGTATGGTTGTGGAGATGGTGGGGGTGTGTGTGATGTGAGGATGATTGTGGAGATGGTGGGGTGTGTGTGATGTGAGGATGGTTGTGGAGATGGTGGGTGTGTGTGATATGAGGATGGTTGTGGAGATGGTGGGGTGTGTGTGATGTGAAATATAATATCCAGACAACTGAAATATTTAGGTCATATAAAAAAGTACAGCATTAAGCTAAAATCCATATTTAAAGGGAAAAAAATGGAACTGAAGGGAACAAAGGGGAATGACAATAGTACACATCAGTGAAAAGCATGAGATGACATTTACAAATGCCACTTGGCTGCAAGAAATAGAACAAGCTGGAAATCTGTTGCAGTCAGATTTTCATGAGGAGATGGCACAGGATGATGATGAGGAAGAAACAAGACAGGCACTCGGCAAAGAGTCAAGTATAAATTGAACTTTATTTTTAAAATTAGGTAATGTTTCCGCATATTATACTTTTCTCTTTTTTTTTTCTTTTTGTTGGCTGCTGAATATATAGTTCATTCATTATGTCACTAACTGGTTCATTCATTCTACCACTAACTAGTTCACTCATTTAGCCACTAACTAGTTCACTCATTCTCCTGCTAACTATTTCACTAATTTTACTGCTAACTAGTTCACTCATTCTACTACTAATTAATTCACTCATTCTGCCACTAACAAGTTCATTCTTTCTGCCACTATTTCACTCATTTTGCCACTAATAAGTTCACTCATTCTGCCACTAACTAGTTCACTCATTCTGCTGTTAACAAGCTCACTCATTCTGGTGTTAACAAGTTCACTCATTCTGCTACTGAATAGTTCACTCATTCTGTTATTAACTAGTTCACTCATTCTGTCATTAACTATTTCATTCATTCTGCCACTAACTAGTTCACTCATTCTGCCACTAACTGGTTCACTCATTCTCCTGCTAACTAGTTAACTCATTCTCCTGTTAACAAGCTCACTCATTCTGGTGTTAACAAGTTCACTCATTCTGCTACTGAATAGTTCACTCATTCTGTCATTAACTAGTTCACTCATTCTGCCACAAACTATTTCACTCACTCTGCCACTAACTAGTTCACTCATTCTCCTGCTAACTAGTTCACTCATTCTCCTGACTACTAAATGGTGTACTGATTCTGCCACTAGCAAGTTCACTCATTCTGCCACTAACAAGTTCACCCATTCCTTCACTAACCCACAGATTTAGAGATGATTTTGCTGAGAGTGTGGAAGGGGTGAAGAATAGGCTCCTGAGAAAATCAGAGCCAAGCAAGCTTCTCTTTATAGGAGAACTTCTCAATGGCAGAAGCTTCAGCCCTAAAATGGTGAGTATTCATAGAGAGCCTGTCAGATGAGTTGTTAAAGTCAGTTTATTGTCTTTGTGTATTTTGTAAAATAAGGATGCAGAAGGAAGGTGCTGTTACTACTGTCTTTCATCTTAATGCAGTTATATTTTGAGATCAGACCTCCCAGTTGCTGATTTTTCTGTGCTGGTGTGAATCAATGCCTGTACCACTATTTCAGTGAAGTCCTCAGCTGATCATTAAATTTATGTTTTTAATCCAGTCCATGTTTTTTAAACTGTGAAATAACAGACTGATCAGAAAAAAAAATTGTTACAAGAGCCATAATTTAAAGATGTGTTAACTGGCGTATGCAATTTTTGATCTGGATATTCACTAGGTGATGCTAGTTGTCACTGTAAATGTTTTAACTCTTTCCGTGCTGCAGAAAAAAAAACGTGGACGTTCCTTTTGTGCTAAATTAAAAGTGCAGGTCTTGATCTGTATAAGGGGTCATTCATTCGTTCATTTGCATGTCCCTTGTGGAACTTTGCCTCGCTAACAGCTCTCCTGTAGGCCTCTTGGTTGTGAGCAAGATGGTCTGCTGCTGGTGCATCCATTTTCAGATCATCAACGATGTCTTGCAGCCAACTTTGCCTTTGTCTTCCTCTCTTTCTTTTTCCCATTATGTACCCTTCCAAGACTGTCTTCTCTAGATTATCATGATGTTTAATGTGTCTAAAATATTTAAGTTTTCTCTCTTTAATCCTCTTTACTAGTCAGCTTTCTTCAATATTAAGTTCTTGTAGTATGGATATATTTGTTCTTTTTTGTGTCCATGATATTTGAAGAAATCTTCTGTAGCATTTACATTCAAAGGCATTTATGTGTTTCTCAGCTGTTTTTTTAAGTGTGCAGGTCTCACAGGCACATGTGATGGGAAAGATGCATGCCCTTAAAAATCTTATTTTTGTAGTTCTGTCTGTTCCTCTCCACAGATTCTTTAGTTGTTTTACTTTCTGAAGAGCGATAGATGTCCTCCTTTTAATTTCCCTCATTGTATCTCCATTATTAGTAAGTAGTGATCCAAGATATTCAAAACTCTCCACTTCTTCCAATTTTTCCTCATTGATACATATTTCAGCTGCCTTGTTTGTTTTGTCATTTGTCATCAATTTAGTTTTCTTTGCATTAAGATAGAGGTTTTGCTCTTCGCTGTTCTTACGGACTGACATAATTAGTTTTTCCATTCCTTTTTGTATTGTGGACAGTAATACTGTGTCATCAGCATATCTACTCTCTGGTATTTCATAACATTCAGTTGTTATGGCATCGTAATATTCTTTGTCTACATCTTCTCTAACATTCCTCATTATATTTTCAGTATACAAGTTAAATAAATAAGGTGACAATATGCATCTCTGATGGACCCCTTGTTTTATGTCAAACCAAGTTATTGTTTCACCGTTTATTCTTACTGCTGCTTGTTGGTCTAGATATAGCATTGATGTTAACTGTATCAAATGTGTTGGAAATCCCATTTTTTCCATTATTTCCCAAAGTTTCTGGTGTTGTACACAATCAAATGCCTTTGAGTAGTCTGTAAAAGATAAATATAGATTCACATTAAACTCTCTGCATTTCTCTATTATTAATCTTATATTGAATATGTGATCTCTTGATCCTCTTCCTTGCCTGAAACCAGCTTTAACCATATTGACTTCCCCTTTTATTTTCTTACGAAGTCTACCCATTATGATTTTTAACAGAATTTTACCCTCATGACTAATCAAGACAACAGTTCGTATAGAGGGTATAGTTGTAAAATTGAATGTAACAAAGTATTTCCACATTAAAAGTATACATATTATGCATCAGAATAGCTGTAAATGGAACAAAAGAAGTAATGTGATGGTTTTCGCTGATAATTGTGTCCTATTTACCATCAGGTAGGTCTAGAGGTGCAATATTTACCATCATTGATGTCTAGATCTACTTGTAGCTTCATCCGATCTCATCATGTGATAGTATATAGCATACTCAGTACAATAATGTCTGAAATAACCTTCTAACTACTTCTTCAGTCCATTTTATAGCATTTTATAGGTCAAAATCTGCTTGGAGCACATTCATGAACAGTGGTCTGGTTGTAGGGCTTGTCTGTATGCCTTAGAAATCACACAGAAAATATTGAAATTTCTCGATTTTCACTCGGTTGTTAGGTACGCTTTGGACTGAACTATGAAAGGTTCACTGAACGTGCAGAAATAAACCGTTTACAATTAAAAAATTACACCGTTTTTTTTTAGAAACGAAACATGTGGTAAAATTTTACACCAAGGCACTGAGTGGTTACACCAAGGCACTGAGAGGTTACGCCAAGGCACTGGAGACACAAACCGGAAGTGGAAAAACTTTTCCCGGAGGCATGGGAAGAGTTAACCATGTGCTGTGAGCCACATATGCACAGTTACGCATCAAAATGGTGCAACATCTGGAAAAGTGGTCTCCTGTTGAACTGAAAGGTGTGATAAGATTGTTATGGGCTAAGAACATTTCTTCAACTGAAATTTGCTGTCAGCTCATCAGGGTTTATGGTGAAAAGGTTATGAGTAGACAACGTGTGGCAAACTGATGTCGCCTGTTTCAATTTGGCAGGGATGGTGTGGAAGACAGATACACTAGAAACAGCGGGTGAAAAAGTTTATTGACGGCACGTGTTGATGAACTGATTCAACAGGACCGAAGGATAGCTTTGCACCTCATTATGTCCCAGCTGGGACTGAGCTATGTTCAACACCTAGTGGTGGATGTGTTGCTCTACACAGAGGTTTGTGCCAGATAGGTGCCATATGTGTTATCTGAGGATCAGAAACTGCGTGAATGGCTAAATCAGCAGAGACATGACTTTTTCAAAGCGCACTGGAAACGTCAGTCATGCAGTCAGATAAATGTCTTAAACAGCTTGGTGATTATGTTGAAAAATAGTGTCTCCATATCTTTCTAACATTCCATATGCAATTTTTACAAATGGATTGCTTCTTCTGCATATTTCCTTTTTCTTTTTTTCTGATCAGCCTTTGTAGCTTCCACCTGACATATTTTTTTGGGAAAAAAAGCATGGTTTTGCTGTTTCAGTGGTACTTTTGTAAAACAAATTTATAATGTGTATTTATTTTGTGAAATAAATAAAGCGTGAAACAAGGATGTATATTATCTCCCTTGCTTTTTGGAATTGCCATAGACTTTATAATGAAAAGATGCTGTACAGGTAAAACCGGCATTGATTGGGTACATGGGACCCAAATAGAAGATCTTGATTTTGCTGATGACATAACTCTTGTCAGTGACAAAGTGAAATCGATGCAGGAAAAAAACAGATTCTCTGTCTTCCTTGGCTAGCAAAATAGGTCTTGAAATTAACAAAGACAAAACAAAAATAATGAAACCTCTCATTAATCAAGAAGGAAAAATATTCGTAGAAGGAACAGCTGTTGATGAAGTAAACCAATTTGCATACCTTCGCAGCTACATAGACCAGGATGGTGACACCAGGAAGGAAGTTAGAATTCGAACTGTAAAAGCAGCATTGACTTTCAAGAATCTTGAGAACATATAGAATTTAAGAATGTATAAACTAGGAAAAAAGTAGGAACAGCTTTATTACCTAACGGTTACAAAGTTGTGACATTTCATCGTGAGCCTTAATCATATAAAAACATACAGGATGAAGAAATAGAGAGAGAAGATAAAGTATAGATTCCCATGAATGCTATGTTAAAAAAAAAAGGAACTAAAATGAATAGGACACTTAGCTGTAACTTGTAAGAAGATGTGGCTTGTCTGACACTTGTTCAGAAATGAGCATGGTGGAGCATAGAGAATGTTTAAATGGAGGCTTGTGATGTGTGATGGGTGAGTTGTAACTAAAGGTGGTGGGTGGGGAAACCGTGGAGGGGAGAGAGAGTGATACAGTGTTAACCTAGCCAGGAGAAGGTGAAATAGATGATTATAGTTGAGGGTAGAGTGGTTGTAATGTGATGATGTGAGAAGGTTGCGAACTATGTGTAATAAGGGAGAAGGGAGTGGAGCTTAGTGGAAAGGGGTTATGATTACTGAAGAGGAGAATGTTAGGTGTAGCTGAATAATGAGTTCAACCCATGTGGTTCCAGCATCCCATAATCCTGAATGTAGTGGTTCTCAAGCGCTAGACAGCTTGTGTCATCTGCGTGACATTGTTTGATGGCTTTTACCAGAAAGTCAGATTTGCCTCTGTGGTTAGGGCAATTGAAATGATTCGGGACTGGATTCAAAGCATGCCTGGTAATATCGTACAGATGTTTCTGCATGTGGTCCCCTAATCTGAGGCCAGTCTCATCAGTATATATTATCCTGCATCTTTTGCATACAATGACATATATCACATTACGGGACTCACGTGTGAATCCCTCATGCAGAATGAGGATAGTTTTGGGAAAGGTGATCGTTTTCGTTTCCCAGACTACAGGGCAGGTAACGCAGCGGGGGCGGTTACATTTTCTGGTGCCAGCATATGTAAGGCTCCGCTTCAAGTGGCTGTGGATGAGGATGTCCTTAAGATTTGGTTCACGCCTGTATGCTAATAGGGGTGGATCAGAGAAAATGTCGCGAGTGTCGGGGTCAAGTTAGATTAGTGGCAAATGATGATAAAGAATTTTTTTTTAACCATCTGACCATGCAGGTGAAAAGGCAGTACTAACTTAACTCTGTCAGATGGGGTAATAGGCTTTTTTTCTGAATGCTTCTTTGTGGCTCACTAGTTGGATACTGTTGAAGTCTTCACGAAGAACATTTTCTGGGTAGTGGCAACAATGGAAAAATTGTAATAAATTGTTGGACTGGTCTATAAAGTCCAAGTTATCCTGACATATACGGCAAAGACGGAGGAGTTGGGAGTATGGAATGGAGTTCTTACAGGCTTCAGGATGGGAGGAGGTGTAAAGTAAATAGATGTGGCTGTCGGTGGGGTTGTAAAATATAGAGGTGACAAGCCCGTTTGTGCCACATGATATTTTATTGTCTAAAATGTTGACAGATTTGTCAGAAATTCCATAAGTGAATTTTATGTTATTAATAAGTGAGTTGGTGAATTCAATAAATTTTTGTAGGTCTGCCAGTGTAGGTTTCCTATAATTTGACTTCCAGAAAGCCCATAAATAGACATGCATAACTAGGATCCACTTTCGTTCCAATGGCAACACCACTGATTTGCTAAAAATATTCACCATTGAATTCTAAAGAATTTAGGTTTAGTACTAGCTGTGTGTCTGTTTATGGTGTCAGTGTTAGTGGTGGGGTTAGGGTCTTTGTCGAGAAAATAGCGGAGTCCATCCTCATGGAGGATAGAGGTGTATAGGGAGCAGACATCAAGGAGAAAGATGTGATAGGTGTGGTGTTGAGAGATTGTGATATTGTTAAGAGAAGCCCAGTTTAGTGGGCATAACATCCCTTGATGATGTTGGAAAAACTCAATGAAAACAGGAAAACTTGGCAAACAACTGTGCAAGCCTTATGTGACATTTAACGGCACAGGAAGGATGTAAGATGTCAGAAGATTTATTTTGTACAGCTCTGCGTTAGGGCATAGTTGTGCTGTAAAAGTGATGTGAAGTCAGTTAATTTACAAAATCTTCTTGAAGTTCTGTTTGAAACTTCTTTATAAGTGGATTAAAAAGTTTCTAAGTTCACATGTGTAACTAGCATTGTGTGTTGCAAATCAAGGTTAATTGCACAAATTTCCTTTCTGTCATGGAGTTTATATTTTTTTTATTTATAGTATTTTGGGTTATTGTTTTATAAGAAATATATACATACAAGTAACAATGAAGAAAATGACATCATTTAAAAAAAATGTGCTGCACAGTCAATCATGAAGAAAAATGCAGTGAACGGTTGCCATCTGCTGGAGTAATTTTTTGCACTCAAAAGAGAATGGTGTTATCAATGGAAGAAAGACTTTTTTTGGTTGAACAAGTGTTCTGAAATGGTGGTCGATACACACGGATGGATGTTCAAAGATTTATAGTAAAATTTCCTGATAAACAACCTCCTCATCGCAATATGGTTAGAAATTTGTTGAATAAGTTTCGTGATATGGGAACTGTGGAAGATGCTCTGCGATTTGGTAGGCCAACTGTATCTGAAGAAAAATGTCTAGACATCCAAGACAATTATGAAAAGTCCATGCAAATCCTTAAGGAAAATGTCGCAAGAAGTGAACATATCGCTGAGCACAGTGCACAAAATTCTTAAACATCGGTTAAATTTTCATCCATACAAGATTTCTGTTGTGTCTGAACTAAAATGTGTGACAATCAATCCAGAGTCAACTAATCCATGTGGTTTCAAGAATTTTTAGCTGATGAAGATGAGTCAATTCTCAATTTAACATTCTTCTCTGATGAGGCATGGTTTCATCTATCTGGATACGTTAATAGCCAAAATAACTGTATTTGGAGCAGTGTTAATCCCAATGCATTTCATGAAGCGCCACTACATGATGTGAAAATTGGGGTATGGTGTGCCGTCAGTAGAAAACGTTTAATTGGACCAATTTTCTTCAACAACACTATAAGTGCTGATCAGTACCATACTGACATTCTGGAACCTTTTTTAGAACAGCTGAATGAACGTGAAATTGAAGAAGCGTGGTTCCAGCAAGATGGTGCAGCTGCAAACACAGCTAGAGCAACACACTGTTTTTTGGAAGAAATTTTCACAAATCGCATAATATCTCATGGAATTTGGCCTGCTTGTTCTCCAGATCTAAATCCATTAGATTATTATCTATGGGGTTTCTTGAAAGGAAATGTGTACAAAAATAATGTACAAACAATTGAGGACCTGAAAGAAGCAATCAGAATTACCATTCAAGAAATAACAACAGACACATTGCGCAGGGTATTTGACAATGTGAAGAGATATGTACAGTCATGTCTTGAAGCCCGTGGTGGACATTTCCAACACCTGTTATAATGAATATTTCAGTGGTACATTCCAGCTAACCCAAAACAACATTGTGTCATTGCAGTCACTATTGTAACTAATTAAATAACTTTTTTGAGCACATTTTGTGATGACGTCATTTCCTTTATTTTTCAGTTTTTTTTCATAGAAAGTATAGTGAGACTTTAAAAGCACCCTGTATATATATATCTATATCTGTGAAGTTGTTTTTTAATTTCACATATAGTATGTTTCTCTTGAATTATTAGGTACATGTTAAATTGTTCATGAAGCTGATGCACACACCTTTGAAAAAATATGAACAAAATTTTATCTTGACATAATGTGGGTTAAAAATGTTGGTCATAAATTTAGAGCTGAGTGTGTTCTTCTGACTTCTGGCTTCCTTACCTTATCAAAGCTTTCACCAGAAATCTTCATGCTGTTGCCTGTGGCACCATATGTTCCTTGCTTCTTGAATTCTTATTCTTCTTCTTCGTTCGCATTGTCTATCTATATCTGCAGTCCTGTCTCTTGGATAAATTTCACTGTTTTTTATAACTCATGTATGGAACCGTAGAGCTTATCTTCTTTAGTGGTTTCACTGGGCCAGTAATTATTTCTCAGTGTCTTGTAGTTGATGCAGTTCTGGAGGATATGTTCCACAGTTTGGGGCACCTGGGTACATGTACATAGATTAGTAGTACCAACCTTAAACTTTGTATACATATGACTTCGGAGTCGGCTGTGTCCTGTTCGGAGGCAGAAGATGGTGACTTGTTCCTTTCTGTTTAGCATGTGATAGTCATCATGTGGTGGTGTTTGTGGCTTCCTGCTTCTTGAATTGATTTGATTATTTTGATATTATGTGAGTTTCTGCATCAAGCATATTTTCCCCACCTAGGGTCATGTCCAGATGGATCACAGAGTGAGGTTGTTGGCCGACCCCTCATCCTGGGGGGGCAGTATGTAAGGTTTTGTCTGGTCCCCCCCCCCCCCACAGAACTGTCCAGTTTGGTTGAACCTTCCATGGACACTAGTCCTCTGTTGGCATGGCTCTTAGGATTGCAAAGACATACATTTCACCCCGCAACACCAAGACACTTATATTGGGGCAGGATATTCAACTCAGATGTAATATCTATCCTTACATATGCATGTCAAAGCTGAAATCAACCAAAGAAATAGATACAGTAGAATAAATTCAAGAGTGATGCAAAGATCAGAGAAATGAGCATGCTGAAAATTATCTTAGCAATGATCAAGGAAAAAAAATGGTGGGCATGTGCATGCCCATGTGATGAGAAGAAACAATTGGAGTCACAAAGCAGGCTATCAAATGGGAAACATCTGGAAAAAGGAAAAAGAGGTTGACCTCAAGAGACCCTAAAGAAAACACTGACCATAGAGGCTACATTAGTAGCCATCAGATCCCTTGATGAGGTTGAGAAGCTCTCAGAGAATAGAGAAACATTGCGAGCCCTATGTTATGTATGACAACATGGGAAGGATGTAGGATGATGTGGATAATAATCCACATGTGAAGGAGTTAATGAAATGAAATGGATGCAAAAGAGTTAATACAAATGGAATGGACAAGACCAGTAGGTCAGATAAAGACAAAGATAACCTTAAGAGAATTCGGAATAAACAACTGGGGAGAGAAAGCCAGGAACAGAGATGTATGTGGATAGACAGAGCTTTGAATGTTTGAAATTGCTGAAAAGAGAGAGAGAAAAAAGAGAGAGAGAGTAAGGAGACAGAGTGAAAGAGTTAATAATTTACCCAGATGTTGATTCTGATATTCTCCTAGGACCACTTGGCCTGCTTCTACCCTGGAACACTAGCACTGGCACACTATAACGGCATGAGTGAGGACTACCTGGACCTGGCCAAGGAACTGTTAAATACTTGCTGGGAGATGTACAACAGGATGCCCACAAAGCTGAGTCCGGAGATAACTTATTTCAACCTGGCAGTTGGAGTGTCTGATGATCTCATTGTCAAGGTCAGTCCCAGAAGATATTTGTAATAAATGTGAAAGTCACAGAAGATGTTTATGGTAAATATAATAATTATGGAAGTTTATAATAAATGCGAAGATTGCAGATGAAATATTTATAGTAAATGTAAGTCATAGAAAATATTTATAATAAATGTAAAAGTAAGAAGATATTTATAGTAAATATAAAAGTCACAGAAGATATTTACAATAAATGTAAAAGTCATTGAAGATGTTTATAGTAAATATAAAAGCCATAGAAGATATTTATAACAAATGTGAATATTATAGAAGATATTTAAAGTAAATATGAAAGTCATTGAAGATATTTAAAGTAAATATAAAAGTCATAAAAGATATTTAAAGAAAATATAAAAGTCACAGAAGATATTTATAATAAAAGCGAAAGTCATATAAGATATTTATAGTAAATGTAGAGGTCATGGGAGGTATTCACATCTTTTTTTTTGTATTATACAGTCATGTACTGACTTATGGCCACCCGAGTCACCATTGTTCATATTTATTGCCCTGGACCCATTGGAGTATTTAATGTTTTATTATTCATTTTGTGATTAATTTTACAAAGATTTTGCTGTTCTATGTACTCTATAAATTCACCACAAGACAAGAGAAGGAGATGATCAAGCATACTGCATTATCATTTGATGTGTAGAAAATACATGTGATTGGTGTAGACAGTATATGTGTGTTTCTGTGAGTCATTGAAAAAATTATTACAGTATGATTGTGTATTTAATGTGTTGTGATTCATATCATATAATTTATAATTTATGTTTTGTCAGTATTTTAAGGTGATGGTGAACATATCTATACATCTTAAAACAAATTATAGCAGTGATTTGTACTGTAGTCTGAGATGCGCATCCATGCATGCATGCCCATTCTCTCTCTCTCTCTCTCACACACACACACACACACACACACGACAAACATAATTCAAATCACCTTACAGCCAGTACTCCTCCCCCTGTCTTAGATGCAGTCATAAGTCAGCACATGACTGTATGAAACATTAGAATTGTAGAAGATTTTTGAAATAAATGTTCAAGTTATAGAAGATATTATATAGTAAATGTAAAAATCACACAGGATACCTATAAGAAATGTAGCTAGTTGTTTTTACTTTCCCAACCTTTCATACCTTTTTTAAAAATCAAAAACAATTTTTTTTAGCCTCCATACCTTTATGTTTTTATTTTTCCAGCCTCTCGATGCCCACAATTTGCTGAGGCCTGAAACCCTTGAGAGCATGTTTTATCTGTACCGATTCACAAAGGAGCAGAAGTACAGAGACCAGGCTTGGCAGATATTCTTGTCATTTGAAAAATACACAAAACTAACAGATGGTTATTCGTCCATCAACAACGTGAAAGATGCAAGAAATCAGAGGTACCGTGATAAGATGGAAAGCTTTTTCCTATCTGAAACGCTGAAATATCTATATCTAATATTCAGCGACGATCCTAAGTTGATATCTTTAGATAATTTTGTGTTTAACAGTGAAGGACATCCACTGCCGATTTATCAGAATGATTGATGAAGGTTGCATGCTGGGTGCTGGTGGTTTTATTTTGTTTTGTTTTGTTTGTTTTGTCATGATGTAATATGCAGAAGTCTACGTAAGTGTTTGAAATAGTGATGGATTGAAATAAGTGCAGTGTATGATAGAGTTACAGGGTGTTTGAGAGATTGAAGTTTTTTTTTTTCCCCCCCCCCAAAGAAACATGGCCAAATAGTTGAGCAAGTGACATGTTGTGTAAAAAGCACAGCATTCTTTATTGAGCAGATTTGAGGTCAGGTTTTCATAAAGGAAATGTGATATTCATTGAGGGTCATTTGTGCTGTTGCTGTCATGGATACATCTTTCTGCGGGTTTTTCCCTGTTTAGCCAGTGCTGTCTAGTGGTATCTGTGGGAGGGTGTTCTGTTTACAGAACCTGTCATGCCTTGTAAGGCACATTAAGATATGGTGTTAGTTCCCATATTTTCCTTGACCTTTCAACACACTAGAGGATGATGTGGTCAACATCACACCTGGCTGCCTTTCCTTCCCCAGCTGTAGAAGAAGTCCGATACCCATTTCTACAGTGGGTGTTTGGTTGGGGGGGGGGGGGGGGGTGGGTCAAGCTGGATTTGACCTCTCAACTTTTGCCATGAGAGACTAGTGCACTAACCGCTTAGCTACTCAAATCCCCATTTGTTTTTTATAGTTGCATATAATGTTATATATGTCAAGTTGTTGAGGAAGAAGGGTAGTTCACATACTGTCAGGGCTAAACAGTGAGACAGTGGTTTATGGGTGGTTTCATATGGGTCATCACACAGATGTGCTGTCTCACCTCAGAAAGTTGACTGTTGATCCTTCAGCTTGGCTCTGTCTATGCTTTCAGAGTGCAACCCAGCCAAACTGAATCCAGTCCATCTCTTTGAGATGTTGTCCAATAGTTTATGATATCATTGTCATCCTCTTGCTATTTTTTCCTTAATTTTCCATTGAAGCATGATTTTCATTATTATGGTATGACTCTTGATATTGCTGAAGCATTTTTTTAACTTTCTAAATATTATGTTTTTCGTTATTTCACCTAGGAGAGAAGAGCTACTGCTATATTCTATTTATGTGGTCATTCAGTGATATGTGTACAGTAGTGGTACACACATACTGTCTACACCAATCACATGCATGTATTTTTTCATTTTTTCAAATCATTGATGTTATATCCTTTGTGTTGTGGCCTACCATATGTTTAAGGAGAAAAAACATGAGTTACTTGTCAGAAGAATGTCCTCTTATATAGAATGACATTTCAATGTGCTATAGTATTTACATATTGAGTGTCTTATTTATTTTATACAGAGATGTTTTTTTCCTCCATTTAAAAAATATATCTTATTATATAGAATGTGACAGTTTTATTTGACTCTAATTTTTGAAATACAAATAGGCATGTTGTTTAGAATGTGACATTTCTGCATGACTCAGTTCAGTGAAGAAAATGTTCATATAGAATGGATGTGACATTTGTGTTTTGACACAATCACTTGTAGTGGTGCAGATCTTCAGTTACAAATGTTACCATTCCTGATTAGAGAGTTGATTTCTGTGGAGGAATATTTTGGTTAATGAATGTCTAGTCTTAGTATATGAGAACTTCTTATGCTTTCATTATGTTTGTGAATTAAAAAAAAAAGTTTTATGATTTAAAATGTATTAACATTTAAATACAATGCTATGTAGAGAACTGAAGGTTTAAGATTTGTATTTTCATAAATAGATCTATTAGTCTATATAGATATGTACTCATATCTATATATAAATGTATTTTCTTGTTTTTACATATATATATCTTTTTGCCTCTGTATAGATACATTTTCTTGTTTCTTTATAGATAAATCTTGTTTAGTTATAGATAAATCTTGTGTCTGTTTCTGTATAAACAAATCTTGTCTCTATAGATGCATTTTCCTGTCTCTATATCTTTTTTGTTTCTGTCTATAAATGCATACACAGATATTCATTGTGGAGAATTTTAGGTCTATATGGAATACCATCTACAGTTGTCAACATCATTAAGGACTTCTACAATGGCTATGTTTGTGTAGTCAGAACAGAAGAAGGGATGAGTGAATGGTTCCAGATTGAAACAGGTGTGAAACAAGGATGTATACTGTCTCCTTTACTTTTTGGGATTACAATAGACTTCATAATGAAAAAATGCTGCACAGGTAACACAGGTATTGACTGGGTACATGAGACCCAACTAGAAGATCTTGATTTTGCAGATGACATAACTCTTATCAGTAGCAATGTGAATTCCAAGCAAGAAAAAACAGATAGCCTGTCTTCACTGGCTAGCAAAATAGGACTTGAAATTAACAAGGACAAAACAAAAATAATGAAACTTACCATTAATCAAAATGGAAAAATACACATAGAAAGGACAGATATTGAAGAAGTCAATCAATTTGCACACCTTGGCAGCTACATAGACCAGGATGGTGACACCAGAAAGGAAGTTAGAATTAGAATTGCAAAGGCACCATCGATCTTCAAGAATCTTGAGAACATGTGGTTTTTTCAAAAGTTATAAGCACAAAAACCAAGTTAAGACTGTTCAATTCAAATGTAATATCCACCCTCGTTTATGCATGCGAAAGGTGGAAAACAACTAAAGAAATAGACAATAAATTAGACTCTTTTGAAAACAAATGCCTAAGGAAAATACTCAGCATCAAGTGGAACGAATTCAAGAACAGTGCAGAGATAAGACAGATGATTGAACAACAACCAGTCTCATGGGTGATCAGGAAAAGGAGATGGACATATGTTGGTCATGTGATGAGAAGAAACAGTCAGAGAATCCCAAAACAAGCTATAAAGTGGAACACAACAGGCCAAAGAAAAAGAGGCAGACTGCGTGAAACTCTAAAGAGGACATTGTTAAGAGAGGCCAAATTAATAGGCATAAAATCCTTTGATGAGGTTGAAAGACTCGCCGAAAACGGGAAAATTTGGCGAACTACCTTGCGAGCCCTATGTGACGTTTAATGGCACGGGAAGTATATAAGAAGATAAATGCATATTTTATTTCTGTATAAACAGATCTTGTCTCCATAGATACATTTTCTTGTCTCTGTCTCTTTTTGTTTCTGTATAGGTACATCTTCTTTCTCTGTACTATTAACTGGCCATAAACTTTAGTTCTGTCTCCTTACTCTGCATGAGAAAACTAAATTGATGTCAACTGACAAAACAAATAAGGCAGCTGAAATATGTATCAGTGAGTAAAAATTGGAAGAAGTGGAGAGTTTTGAATATCTTGGATCACATCTAACTAATAATGGAATGAGGGAAATTGAAAAGGAGGACATCTACTGCTCTTCAGAAAGTAAAACAACTAAAGAATCTGTGGAGAGGAACAGACAGAACTACAAAAATAAGATTTTTAAGGGCATGCATCTTTCCCATCACAACATATGCCTGTGAGACCTGGACACTTAACAAAGCAGCTGAGAAACACATATATGCCTTTGAACGTACATACTACAGAAGAGTTCTTCAGATATCATGGACACAAAAAAGAACAAATATATCCGTACTACAAGAACTTAATATTGAAGAAGACTTACTAGTAAAGAGGATTAAAGAGAGAAAACATAAATATTTTAGACACATTAAACATCATGATAATCTAGAGAAGTCCATCTTGGAAGGGTACATAATGGGAAAAAGAAAGAGAGGAAGACCAAGTCGAAGATGGCTGCAAGACATCGTTGATGATCTACAAATGGATGCATCAGCAGCAGGCCATCTTGCACACAATCAAGATTCCTACAGGAGTGCTGTTAGGGAGGCAAAGTTCCACAAGGGACATGCAAATGAATGAATGAAATACTCTGCACAATTTTATACCAGGCTGGCCAACACAGGCTAGGGTGTATTTTTTAATATTTTATATATGATTGTGCAGGCAATAATATAGACAATAAGGCGTGCATGATATAACACATTTTACCGTACAAAAGTCATTTAGAACTCAACATTAATGTTTTTCAAATATTGTTTTTAAAAGCCAGGAGAATTAATATGTGAGCTTGTGTTTACTTTAACAAATCATCGAAATGGTTTTATTTTGTTGGGAAGTGTTCTCTGTATAGTTTCAGATGTGATAGTTGTGTCACATCTGTTCAGTATTTCTTGATATTACCATCACATGGGGGCACACAGAGGTTTTTCATTTAACTCTCTAGAGCAGGCAGCCATCTGGCCAAAAAGGCATAGTCCATATTGCTGTCTAAACATCAGTCTGTTCATTTTCTTGTGCAGTGATTGATAAAGTAGTCATCGTCCAGTATTCCTTGTGGCATCTTGCAGGGCAGCAACAAATTCTCTTCACTTCGCGTGGTCTGCAGCCAGATTTTGTATGATGTCCCAGCATTATTGCATATTATTCATCTTTACATTTTTTCGGGTTTCTTTGGGTGCCTGTGTTTCTTTTTTTTTTTTTTTATTCCCCGACAAGTCACATAGGCTTGCTGTTCAGTCAGGAGGCTTTTGCTGTGGTATTTTTTTCCGGTTAAGTGATAAATATGCTGTCCTGTCATGACTAAGTGGTTGCTTGTTCTACAAGAGTGTGGGTTTGACAACTCAGGTGTCATTGCATTATACATGGAACTAAACTTTACTGAATTTTTTTTTTTTTTTTAAATTGAATATGCAGCTTGTTCTGTCTGTACAGTTAGCTTGGGTGTCCCACTCCTTGTAGACATTTTCCATTTTCTTTATCATAACAGTCATCTATTAGCTTTTACAGCTGGGTTGAGTAGAGTGCCGTGGGCCCAGATTATAATCTACCAACTTTCATTTGTTCTTTTGTAACGGTTTTTACTCTTTAATCTTTCTGCAGTGTCCTGTTACTCTGTTACTCTCATGCTTTACCCAGTGAACTTTCAGGATGCTTTGCAGCTTTGTTACTATGATGAAAAGAAGTGTATACTGCTTCTTCATTTTATAATGGTAAAATCATATTTTGATATGCTCAGCTTTGTTATTACCTCTGTTTATTGTGACGAAGCTCATCGGACTGGTAAGCAACATTTTATATCATTTTTTTCGCTTTAAGAAATAAGATCATCATTCTTTTCATATTTCTTACAGTGAGGTTCTAAGCTTTCCAGGCACCAGTCCTCACTTTTCAATCCAGACTGGCCCCCCCCCCCTTCCCCCTACCACCTCCTGTTTATTAGAAATATTTTTTTTTTTACTGTTATACATTCATTTACAGTGGTAAAAAAAATTATTCCCCAATTTCACTGTTACCTCCCCTTAGACTTGATACTCCCCCAGGAGAGTTGCCTGCCTCAGTGTTGAGAATCAGTATGTGAGCCTGATCATATCTCCTCACTGTTTATGAGGAATAGGTGATATTTACATTACCAAGCAAATATTAGTACTACAAATGTTATCTAGTGAGTCTTTTGTAACAGTGGTTCTTAACTTTTTTTTTTTTTGGCTATGAACCACTGGTGTGGGACATCAAATTCGTTGGTTTCATCGTTGAAGCACATAATCATTGTTCACAAAATCAAACTCTAGCGCTATTTTCCACACAAACTATGACCAAAAAAGTCTAACTCTACAATGCACTGTGTCAACAACTCATGAATAACTCTTATCTCCGGAATATCTATTGCCCTCCTCTTCTTTCTGTCCCCCTGTTTATTTCTGTCATCCTCAAAACTACTCTTATCTCCTGAATATCTATTGCTATACTTGTCCATCTGTTCCATCTGTCATTGCCCTCCTCTTCTTTCTGTCCCTTTGTTCATCTCTATACTCCTCAAAACTGCACACCTGGCTTATATGTTGTAAGTCAGTTGTCCAATAGGACACATCTTTAGATCTTTCTATTGGTCAGCTGGTTAGTGACCTATTGATTAGGCCCCGATTTGATTTCGGGATGAGTCAGTCCATTTCTTTTTTTTTGTCAAAACTGTGCAAATTGCATCTTAAGATTAGCAGATATGCCTCACTTGTCATGTGTGTCAAATTCATCTACTCAGTTGTCATGGGTGATGTTATCTAAGTCCACTGTCTCTTTCATGTTGTAGGTTTTAGGGATTAGTTCATTCTCTACTTTTATTGTGTCCTCGCTTTCCATTGTGTCTTGTATTTATGGTATCTACTTAGTCTGATTACTCTTTTGAGTGTCCTGTTGTAATATTACTACTAATGCCGTGGGAGTGTTCCTCTCCCACCGGTTCTCAGACTTTCCATTGTTCCTTACATACATTCTACTTATCAATAATAATCATAATATCGTACAAACAGGTAAAATCCCCATTTCCGTGCCATTAAAGCATATTGAGGAATACCATGTTGTGCTCATATTTCCAAGACCATTGGCACATGAAAGTGTGATATGGTCAGTATCATGCCTGGTCACATTTATCTTCCAAGATTTCTCTGGTACCAATTTTTAGAGGCTAGGTGGCCCCTGGGGCCTTTTTGATGTGGTGGTTCAACTCAGTTCATTTCAAATGCCATGCCACGTGGCGTAGGGGATCATTTCTCTCCACAGTTCCCTGTCTTTAGACTTCATTATGAGATCTGCCGTGTGATGGTACCAGAAAAAAATCCCCACTGCTGGGACTTGAACCCAGTACCACTGGATTAGTAGACCGAGCACCTAACCATTCATCCAGCCAAATCTACTGTGGATTTGTCAGTAAAAATAGAGGCTTTGTTACATGATGCAGTGAAAGAAAGAATGGAGTTGTGGGCTGTTATCAGACAAAGATTTCTTTCATTATTCATGAAATGAATATGTTTTAATCACATGCTTGTTATAGAAATAGTTGACTGTATGATTGCCATGATTTGTCTGCATGGCATAAGAAGTTCAGCCAAAATATATGTATATGGTGTAATATTTTCTTGTTACTTAAGTTCCTGACCAGACAATGATTACACATATCATCTCTTGCTTCTCTGTTAAATGGTCAATCACATTCAGTCTACGCTTCAGATCCTCAATATATAATGGCCATCTATACTTTATCATTCTTTCCACTGATCATGATATAGAAATGACCCATATTTTGTCTTCTGCTTCACTGATCATGATATAGAAGCCATCAGGATTTTGTCATCTGCTTCACTGATCATGATATAGAAGCCATCAGGACTTTGTCATCTGCTTCACTGATCATGATGTAGAGGCCACCCATATTTTGTCATCTGCTTTACTGATCATGATATAGAAGCCATCAGGATTTTGTCATCTGCTTCACTGATCATGATATAGAAGCCATCAGGATTTTGTCATCTGCTTCACTGATCATGATGTAGAGGCCACCCATATTTTGTCATCTGCTTCACTGATCATGATATAGAAGCCATCAGGATTTTGTCATCTGCTTCACTGATCATGATATAGAAGCCATCAGGGTTTTGTCATCTGCTTCACTGATCATGATGTAGAGGCCACCCATATTTTGTCTTCTGTTCCACTAGTCATGATGTAGAATCCATATTTAATTTGTTTTCCTGCATAGCTTACTCTATTCTTCTTCTTCAGTCACCCTGGAACAGTAAACTGATGCTATTTGCAGCTGATTTAATGGGGATGTAGAGGTATATATATATATATGTGTCTTATTGGGACTCTTATGTCAGCATTTTTTTTTTTTTTTTGTGAAAGTCCCAGAGTTGAGCTAAAAAGCAGGCTGCGTGCAGTGCTTCTTGTCCAGACTCGACTGACATGGGGGACTATGGCCATCCCTGTCCTGTTGGCCAGGCTGCTGAGGGTTTTGGTGTGGAAGGGTCTTGGTCAGCTGTGCAGATTTTTTTTTGTTTTTTCATACCTTACACAATCACAAATGTTGAAGTTCTGTGTTTAACTGTGGTTTTTTTTTTTTTTTTTAGTGTCCAGCGAGATTGTTCTTTTAATCGAGTTTTGAGCAGAAAATGAAGGCGGTAAATCTTTTAGACATGCCTCTGACACCTGCCAAAAAAACAAAAAAACAGGCCTAAATCTTGCTTTTATTATCGGTAAGAACTGTAGAAAGTAAATCAGTCCTCTCGTTACTGAAATAATAAAGATTGATAATTGTTCCTTTATTTTTGTGCCCATGTGTTTCCTTGTTTCACATAATTTTCATCTGTAAAAATGCGGATGAATATGAAATTTGTAACTGTCATTAGTTACACCCTAATGTTAAAAAACATGTGTAACTGACATTAGTTACACCCTAATGTTAAAAAACATGTGTAACTGACATTAGTTACACCCTGATGTTAAAAAAATTTGTAACTGTTATTAGTTACACCCTAACGTTAAAAAAATGTATAACTGTCATTAGTTACACCCTAACGTTAAGAAAATTTGTAACTGTCATTAGTTACACCCTAATGTTAAAAAAATTTTTTTGTACAATCAGTTTGTGAGTCAGATTTGATTTTGCTGAATGCGCATATTTTGCCATAAAATTTCTAATTCATTTTTAGTATATTTTAACAAATATTATTTTCTTTGTATGCACGTGAAAGCATGGTCAGAAGAAGTGTCTTGTTTTTCTTTTTTGAAGAGGTGTGGGTGTTTAAGTATAAAACCTACAGTAATAAATAACACTTTCCAGGAAGTGTTTTTCTTAAGTTTGAACATAATTACTTCTGTACATGGTACTCTTGATGGTCTGCATACTTGAGCCATTTTTTTCTAGTATCTGAAACACTTCTTTATCATTCAATTGGTCATCCTTGATTATTTTGTGTGATTTGTAGAAGGAGAAAGGAGACCGCCTCTCTTTATTGAAACCTTCATTTCTGAAAAAAAAAAAAACTAAAATAAAACTTATATCTGCTTCACGTCTATAGTTTTTCTTTCATTTGTCACAATCTTTGAACAAAAATATCCATTTATCCCATCCTTTATGTTTTGAAAACAAGCTTTTTATATTTGTTTGCGTGCTCCTTCAGTGTTGTCTTTTATGTTCCTCCTGAAATGTCTTTATATTTTTTTGTCTTGATACTCTTGAGCTTCTTCTCTCTGCTGTTTAATCAGTTATTTTGATACCTGTGCTATACTCCATTTCCATCACGTGACCATCAGTCAGTCAGTCAGTCGGTCATTTGCATGTCCCTTTGCGGAACGTTGCCTCCCTAACAGCTCTCCTGTAGGCCTCTTGGGTGTAACCAGATGCCCTGCTGCTGATGCATCCATTTGCATATTATTGTCACATGACCACAGACATTAAATTCTGTTGGATTTTGGCCACTTTCAAGAATATCTTTTGGCCAGGTTTTTCAAATTGTGTAATGTTGCCAAACTGAGAATACTATAAAGCTCAAATTTTATGAAAATCAAAAGTGTTTTATTTTTGTGAAACCAAACTTAGTGATTAGTTTATCAGATTCTGATATAGAGATGTGAAATACAGTGATATATGTAAGAGGTACAAATGTTTCTTCTAGAGTGGAGGGGTGGGGACAGGGTAAATATGATGTATATTCTGTGTAAATGAGTGAGCAAGCTTTATTTTGAAAGGGTGGAGAGATATTGTAAGAGAGAGGGAGAGATTATGTAAATGCAGCTGTGTAAATGAATGAGACAACTTCATTTTGAAAGGGTAAAGCAAGGCTGTCAAGAGATTTTAATAAATATAATGAACCTATTATCTGTCTGGTTAAATGGATTAATGCCAGCTGGCATATGGAATAGGATCTATTTTTAGTTAGTTTGGTGTCTGTAGGTATATGTCATTTAATGAAAACTTTAAACTAACATTTAAAAAAAAAATTTTGCAATTAAAATAATGTTTGGTGTCCAATAGGTGGTTATGACATGGCTTAAACTGCAGTTAAAAATGCTTTATTTTAGCTGTGAAATGCTATTTATAAAAAAAAAACGTCATCCAGTCTGTTTTTAAGTGTAATATGTCACTGATTGGTCATTTTGTGATTGGCATGGGAAATTCTAGAGTCAGAAAAAGTTTAGTTTAACTTCCAAAATATGTTGTTTGTTTTTTTTTCTGCTTGGAATACTATGGAAGCAACTGCTGTAATGTGGTATCTAGTGATGATGATAGTGACTGTTGTGGTGCTAATCATTTTTCTGGGGAGTACACAGAATGATGTGATGATGATGATGATGATGATGCAGTGCCAGGCTACCAGTACTACCACATCATGAAACTGATTGAGATAGTCTTCTGCCTTCAGGCTGAGAAACCATGTTACTTTTGATCCAGCCATGTCAAGTCTTAGTACTTCTATTGTATGACCCTCGTTTATGATATGAAACGTGAAAGACGAATGCAGAAACATGACAGAAATTTTAAAGGCACTGATTTCCCTAAATTCATTGAGAACAGATTGTATTGAACCTATAAATAATCATGTTTTAGTAATAGACATTAAGAATGTCAGGGATAGAATTAGAAAAAAAAAAAAAAACTGTAAAAAATACAGAAAGGCAACCAAGGAACTGAAAATAAATGAATCAGCTTGCATTTATAGAACATATTCAGAATGTAAGAAATCTGGCCAAATCCTAAACTCTAGAGGCGGCTGAGAAAGAGCAGAATGAATGTACTGCAAACTTGAGTCTGCGCTTTTAATAACTCACAAAGAACACTTCTGAGTGACATTTTTTTAGCAGTTATGAATGTGTTCTTTGTGAAATGATTTTCATTTTCCGTTCTCACGATGCTAGGTTTTCATGTGAAAACAAAGATTTCTTTTATAAAGATATATAGAAGTATAATAGAATTTTATAGCCTATGTATGATGAAAGGTCAGCCATCATGAACTGATTTTCACTTGACATTCTCATGATGCCAGGTTTTCATGTGAATGTGATGATTTCTGTTATAAAAGATATATAAAAATTATAATTTTTGTTTTACATTTTATTTTCTAAGATTTTCTAAGCATTCCTAAATGTAATGTTTGTTTTGTTTGTTTGTTTGTTTTTTTTTTTTTGGTGATGTTCTGTAGGTGATTTATTTTTTTATATTGTTCGTCTTCCTTGAAGACAGTTTTTATCTGCTGATGCTTCAATTGTTGATTGAAATTTTGATGTTATTTGAGTTATATTTTTGATTGTAATGTTGATGTCATTTGGGCTGTATTCTTGATTAAATCTGTAAATGATTAATCATGCATTTGATCGTTTTAGTAAATATTTGTCGTTACTGACAACAATGGACATTTATGATTAAACTATTCATCATCTGCCATTCTTTGGAAGTAATAATTTTTCCTGTTGTTTGTAGTTCTTGGAATTTCTGATCATCAGCATCCCACATCTTCATGGGTGTCCTAGTTACAAACTGAGGTACTCCTTTAGCCTGGGCTAACAGGTGGGGAGGGGGCCCTCTGTGATCCTTATGGTGGTTGTTCAAGTAAACCAGCCTAGTCCACAGATTTAAATACCTGGGATCAGTGGTAACAGCTGATGGGAGATGTGTCACAGAAATTAAAACCAGAATATGCCAGGCAAAAAGTAGCATTTTAGAAACTGAAAACCTTCTTGTGTAGCAAGTCAGTGTCACTGAATGTGAGAAAGAAAGTAGTACAGCTATATTGAAGCTGTTTTGTTATATGCATGTGAATCATGGACTGTTTGCAGACAAATGAGTAAATCATTGGAGGCAACAGAGATGTGGTTCCTGAGAAGAATGATGAGGATCCCATTGGACAGCCAAGATGAGCAGTGTTGAGGCAAACTAACAGAAAAATGTAGTATAATAACAGATAAGGAAAAGGCAATCATTATTCTTGGAGCATGTGATGAGAAGTTAGAAAACAACATAACAACGAGCAAAATTAAAGATAGGAGAGGCAGAGGATGACAGGGGGAACAGATGTTAGAAGGCCTGGCATTGTGACATGGAAAGAAATCGGCAACAGAATTAACTCAGAAATGTAAAAGGACCAAGATCTATGGAGGAGTAGACTGCCCAAGCCACCCGGCATGGCACATGATGATGATGATGAATCCACTCCAGATTCAGCACAATTCAGGTTGTTTCAACGTTGTTGTGGCATGATTTGGTAAAGAACAGCAGTTCAGGTGAAGATCACCTTAAGATCAGTCAGTGATCAAAAAATAGTTTACCATCAAAAGTTTTGTCATGATTTGATTGTGGAAGCCACCTCTTTTGTCACTCCTGTTACATGGCCTTTGTCTTACAGACGCTGAAATAGGAAAAGTTAAGGTCGGAAGGCAGCAGGGATGATTGTGCTGGAGTGACGGTCACAGTTATTAGAGCTGGCAAACCAGGGCGGGCCAAAGCTCTGTCCCACCTCTCTCATGATGCTCCTATTAACAAGCCCAACCTGGCTAATGGGCTAAGACTTGTCAGGTTCCCTAAGGTGGTGGAGTCTGATAAAAAGGTTGGCTTTTTTGGCTCCACTCCAAGTCTTCAAGCTGGCCACTGTAATCCACTTCCATTTTGACATTGTACCTGTGTTCCAACACTTTCAGATGCCAGCTTGGATATCTTTGAAGAATGCTGCCGTTTGTCTTAAACTGTCAGAATCACCATACAGCTTGTCATGAATTGGTGCAAGTGTTGGCCAAAACCACTGTCTCCATGCCAACATCTTCATAGCAACAGCTTCAGGGAGATATAAAACAACAGCAAACACAAGGTTAAAAGCAAAAAGAATAAATTTAGTAATAATGGTAGGTGCAATTCAAGTTCCGTGCCTGCCACAGTAGTTAGTCAGTAAAAGACATAATTTATAGTTATTTACCCTAGATTATCCTAGTTGAATGCATCAGCAGCAGGGCATCTTGCTTACAACCGAGAGGCCTACAGGAGAGCTGTTAGGGAGGCAGGCAAAATGACTGAAAACCCTAGTTCAGAACAAAGATTGTTGTGTTAGTGAGAAAACACATACATCAGAACCTGTGAATCCTGTTTGGTCAAGACTGTCCCACCTCAGAGCAGTGCCGTTGTGATTCTCAAATCTGGCAAGCAGGACGGAGATTCACGTGTTTTCTAGGGGAAATGGAGTCTTCCAAGAAGTTGTTTTTAAAGTCTACAGCAGGAATTTAAAAAAATAAAATGTTACCCCTGATTGTGTGATGTAATTCAGCAGCCATGACTGACAGGGTTATGTAATCTGTATATATAATCTGAAATATATCTGCACATCACGCTCTTTTGCATATGTTCTGGCTTCTGTTTGCTTCCTTGACTGAGAAGAACAAACAGAACACATTTAAATGTTCTTTCTGTTTAAAAATAACAAAATGAAAGAACAAGCTAAATTTTATTTATGTTTTTGAAAAAAACAAAAAAAGAGACAAAAATAAAGAGATAAGCAACTTCTTGGATGAGCTTTTGAAAACTTTATTTTCAGCTTGCAAAGGATGATTTTTCTCAGTCGCAATCATTTTTTGGTGACACGTGACATCTTAAAATGTTATATATGTATATATATTTAAAATTACAGTCTAGTTTTAAAATACATTTTCTGTATCATTTCAGTGAAACTTATATTGCTTTCCTGATTTTAGTAAGCTCAATAATTTTTTTAATATGTTCCTGTATGCATCTTTTATTTTCTAACTTAAGTTTTTGCAATGATAATTTCTGTCTTTTTTTTTTTTTTTTACTAATTTCTTCTAAAATATATTGTTTTTGTGGTGTAGCTAAATTCTAAACTAGTTTATGACAGTGGATCTTAGCTTGATTTTGAAGAATTTTCTCTTGTCAGTTTGAGATGGTCGATTCTAATTCAAGAAAAATGTTACTTTGAAAAACGAAGCTTGCTTTCCAGATACAAAGTATACTCATTATAGAAGTGCTTTCCCCCCAGTTGGCACAACAATGCGGTGTTTGTTTCTCAGACGGAAGTTTTGGCAAGCTGTGGAAACAATTCTGTGTTACTTTTGTTGCGAGGGGAAAATAAAAAGTATGCAGTCACATTTGTAGCAAAATTTCTTCTCTAAATTGTTTGATTTCTTTCTTTCTTTCTTTTCTTTTCTTTCCACCAATAAATTTTACAATTAAAAGTCTCATGGGTGATCAGGAGAAGGAGATGGACATATGTTGGTCACTTGATGAGAAGAAATGATCAGAGTATCTCAAAACAAGCTATCAAGTGGAACACGACAGGCCAAAGAAAAAGAGGCAGACCACATGAAACTCTGAAGAGGACATTGTTAAGAGAGGCCAAATTAACAGGCATAAAATCCAATGTCCTCTTCAGTTTCACGTGGTCTGCCTCTTTTTCTTTGGCCTGTTGTGTTCCACTTGATAGCTTGTTTTGAGATTCTCTGACTGTTTTTTCTCATCAGTTACCAACAAACGTCCATCTCCTTTTCCTGATCACCCATGAGACTGGTTATTGTTCAGTCATCTGTCTTATCTCTGCATTGTTCTTGAATTCGTTCCACTTAATGCCGAGTATTTTCCTTAGGCATTTGTTTTCAAAAGAGTCTGATTTCTTGTCTATTTCTTTAGTTGTTTTTTTTATCTTTCACATGCATAAATGAGGGTGGATATTACATTTGAATTGAATAGTCTTAACTTGGTTTTTGTGCTTATAACTTTTGAGTGCCGATACTTGCATAAAAATGACTTTTTAATATATGAGAAACTGGCTGGTAAGCACTGACAAAATTAGAAAGCTCCAGGAACATCAAGAGACATCAAGTAAGAGAAGATAGTTTTGTAGGATTAGACCTGGAAAAAATCATAGACAAAGCACTTTAGTGAGACGTGAGAGAAAGGAAAATCACAAGAGAATTACATGAGATTCAAACACGGACTCATGTTAGATGAGCAGCCGTCTAAACAAGAGAACAGTGTACTAACTGACTGCGCTACTAACAGCACCCAAAAAAAAAAATGTTTTGTAAACATAGTCTTTAGTAACTGTTCAGTAGACACGAGAGATCGTGACACCCAGAAAGAAACGAGGTCGTGATGCAGAAATTCCGTGGCTTAGATTCAGTCTCTCTAGCAGGTACCAGCTTTTAGACAAACATACACACAGTCTCCTGCCATGCCTGGTGCATACTTGGACAACAAGAACAAACGATTTATAAATATAAATAGATCGGAGAGGATAAAGATGGGCTCATTTGATGCTGGTGGTGGATCTTTAAGAAACTGCATTTATAGGAAACGTGTTCGAATTCTTATGATTTTTCTTTCTCTCACGTCTCACTAAAGTGCTTTGTCTATGATTCTTTCCAGGTCCAATCCTACAAAACTGTGTTCTCTTACTTTACCGTACGAAAGCCTCATTGCTTCCTATTTTATAAAAAAAAATTGATCAAGTGACATATTTTGAAGAGGCTGATAGTGTCCGGCAAAAGAGAAAGCCGCAAGTGGAGCCAGGACGCCACAGAAAGTCGCGAGATGCTGGTCAGCATGCTCAAGACCACACTGCATTCTCAGGGAGGCTGTGAGAGGGACACCACGAAGAAGATGTTATTTTCTGCGTTTAGATAGGGGGCCCTACTGTATCTGACCCGGGGGCCGGACCTGATTCTCCAAGGCCCTAGCCAGAGGGTGATGTGGCCAGTATCACTCCTGACTGCCTTCCCCTCCCCACCTCCAGAATGGGCCAAGAACTGATTTATACAAATATGTGTTATCTTAGGCCAGGATAGAACCACAAACCTTTGCCAAGAAAGGTTAGTTCACCAGCAACTTCACTACTCACTGGATAATTCCAGACCAGCGGCCACAAACATATATATATAGTATTTAGCATGGCAAGCTGGGAAACAACAAACAATAAACAAACTTACTGCTATAACCTCCAGGATCTCAATTGTGCCGTTACCTGCAACACAAGAGATTTTATGCTCATCAAACTGTAGCTACCTCATGTATTATCATACTTTTCAAACCAGTACTGGCAGTGTTGATAGATCTTACACATCTATGCGAAATAGTGCTCAGACCAATATTAGGAAAAAAGTGTAAATAAAATGAGGTGTAGCACATTTCTAACCCAAAGCCATTAAAAAAAAATATAGAGTAACATATTTCTAACCCAAAGCCATCTTTTAAATTATAGAGTAACATATTTCTAACCTAAAGCCATTTTTTAAATTATAGATTAACATATTTCTAACCCAAAGCCATCTTTTAAATTATAGAGTAACATATTTCTAACCCAAAGCCATTCTTTAAATTATAGAGTAACATATTTCTAACCCAAAGCCATTTTTTAAATTATAGAGTAACATATTTCTAACCCAAAGCCATTTTTTAAATTATAGATTAACATATTTCTAACCCAAAGCCATAATTAAAAGTATAGAATAACTTCTTTCAAGTTTCTTACTGCCAGATTTTCTCACCAAAATGTATTCTACCAGAGCATAGGAATTAATTCGAGAGTGAAAGAGTTAATGTTTTCACTTGTTTAAATAATCACTTCTTCTTCTTCTTCTTCTGCGTTTGAGGTTGTTGGTCACATCAGATCCTGATCCCTATCGACATGGCAAAGCCCGCAGTCCTCTCAAGATCCTGATAGGAGCCCATTGAAACTGTGAACTCTGGCTTTAGTTCCATGGTCACTGCACCATCCCTCTGATAGAAGCATTCTTCACTTGCATTCTGTCTGTACCAGCAGCTACATGCTGTCTATACTGTACTGCTACTTGGTTAAGTAATTTGTTGTGTGCTGTATCTGTACCAGTAGCTACATGCTGTCTATACTGTACTGCTACTTGGTTAAGTAATTTGTTGTGTGCTGTATCTGTACCAGCAGCTACATGCTGTCTATACTGTACTGCTACTTGGTTAAGTAATTTGTTGTGTGCTGTATCTGTACCAGTAGCTACAAGCTGTCTGTACCACTAATTGGTTAAGTACTCCATTGTGTATCTGCTTTAGAAGCTACATTATGTCTTCTCTGCTAACTAGTTAAGAAATCTATTATGTCTCTGTATTAATGGCTACATGCTTTCTAGCCATCTTTGATTCTATGTCCCTGAATCCCAGTCGACAAGCAGTTAGTGTCCTCGACTCTTTCAGGGCATCGAATCCACTGAACAGACAAACAAGAAATGTTGGTAAGTTACAGACGTGAACATTCGAATAGTATCTTCAGCCTCGTGAAGTGGTTATTAAACCAACAACTCACAGACCTCTGAGAGTCATGACCCGCGGCGGGGGGGGGGGGGAGCCCCCTAGGGCCAAAACGCTTACCTGAAAATGAGGGCAGAGGGTACGTCTCTCATGATCTGAGGAGTTGTGTTATTGTTTCGCTCTCCCAGCAAAGTTTCCTGCTTTGGCAACAACAGACTCCGTCCACTTCTTACCATCTGCAGCCAGTCAGGTGGGTTGTATGCTGTCCATCTGGGCTTAAGTTGTTCTTTGGTCCGAGCTGTCCGCTGTCCGTGGTCGATTTATTTATACCAGTGATTCCCAACTTTTTAAACCCGAGGACACTTTCCAGCTATACATAAATTGTGGACCACCGTCTTATATGTAACAAAGTAGTGCTATAAAACCTAAATTGAGGAGCACCGTCGTATAATGCTATAAATCTTTAATTGTTTTTTGTACAATAGAAGGCACTTATCAATTTGCTAATGCAGCAGTGGAATATCTGATAAAGCACCAGATCTTGAGGATCACTGATATATGCTAATACTAAAGTTAAATGCTATATTGTGTGTGTATATAAGTAGATACCTGCTGCTTGTACTGTGTCAAAATTAAAGTTTTGTACCACCGGTTCCCAACCTGGGTGAAGGAAGGGTTTCCGTGGACCTGAAGAGGGTTGAGAGCCACTGTTTTAAACAATTATTAACCCTAGCCTTACCGTTTGTGTCAAGAGGGACAAACTTGGCATCAACTTCGGCCGTGCTAACAATGTTGTTCTTGTCCGAGTCGAATGACGCGAGCACGCTGTCTGCGTCTTTGAGAGAGCCGAACTCATTGTCCTTCCATTGTCTCTCCAGATTTGCTTTCGTTACGGATCCGTCAGCTAGTAAGGGGGGGGGGGAAGAGACGAGAATGAAATATACGTTAGTGGGTGTGTAGTTGATATTTTATAAGTTTATCATAAATAGTTCACAGAGACCAGCCTAGTGAGGCGGGGGAGGGAGGGGGAGGAGTCTAGCCGGTGACAGCTCCAGGGCCAGGATTGTTCCCCCCGCCCGCTTTTTTAAAAAGAGGGAGATTCGAGAGCGTGTAAATAGCAAGACTTTGCAAAGGTTAATTTGTATTGATCTAGTCGGAGACAACTTATAAACATTTGTAGCAACTCATCATCATCATCATCAGGTGCCGTGCCGACTGGCGTTGGCTATTATGCTTCTCCAGAGTACACGATCCTTCATGCAGGCCATCAGCTCAGTTGGTGATCTCCTCTCACACCATCCCGTCAGACTGTCCAGTATCATTTCTCTTGGTCTTCCTCTTGATCTTCTTCCTTCTATTTTTCCTGTTGTTATAATATTTTCAATGGCCCATCTTCTCATTGCATGTCCTATGAAAGTACATTGTCTCTCTCTTATTTTTTGGTCTCTCCAGCTCTTCTTGTAGCAGCTGCTTGTAGTAAAGTCTACCACTTTTATCGCTCCTTTACCCTAAATTGTAAAACTACTCTAGCGCGAACGAAAATAATTATTTTTATACCTTTTTAAAAAGTCTGATTATAAAGAGTAAATTATTAAATCACGAAAGATAATTTCTCTAAATTTAGTTACTGAGAACTTTCAGGCATTTCTCACCTAGTTTGTTTACGCGTTCAAATAGCAAAATAAAATATCTGCATGCGAAATAAGGTAAAAAGCAACAAATGTCGCTAGAGGGATAAGATAAGAAATAATGACGTAAGTCAACGGGTAAAAACTATACCAGTGTTTCCCAGACTTGTTAGGGCTGCTGCCCCACGCCCCTTTTTTTTCTCCGAAGCAACATGTTCAACCCTCCCTTCCCTTATATACTACTCGTACAATGATCTATTAAACTAGGATATGGGTTACACAACCAAAAACTTCAATAAACAAACCAGCTTATTTAGCAACACGAAGGAGTACATTTATAACTCACCTACTGGATTATTTTCTCAGTTCTTAATGTGATAGGTGAAATTTCATGTAGAGACACAAGTTTCTCGATATCAGGTTGAAAAGTTGCTAAGAAGGAAAAGCGTTACTGCCCCGTCTGCTGCTTCGTTTTCCCGTAGAGCTTCCCTACTGCCCTCTTTTCTTCAACTGCCATTTACTGACCCTTTTTCTTTAATCTCTCCCCCCCCCCCTTTTCGTGTCCCTTCCAACGCCCACGGGGGGGGGGGGGGGCCGTTATCGCCAATTTGGACAACACTGATCTACATCATATATACAGAAACAAGTTGTTTGACCATGTAATGAGAATGACATACAGCCAACCGCGATGACCTTTAACCAAAGAACTGCAGGTCACAGTTCACGAGGAAGACCCTGGAAAAGATGGATAGGTGGAGCTATAGAAGCATTCACGAATTACGGCATGAACATCACTGAACTTACTGTGGCCCAGAAACGCCAGCTGCATCTCTCCATGACACCTGACGGTACAAGAGGAAGGATGAGGTAAGTTCAGTAGCAGACAGTGGTAATGTTTTGTGCTTAGTTTAAGTTTAAAAAGAAAAGAAAAAAGAAGACATTTTCATTCTTTCTCCAGCCATTTTTACGTGTTTACAGACGAGGCTGGCCCTTGGAATTTTACCTCGCCGTGCAGTAGCATACCTTGTCACCCCCACCCAATTATCAAGGTAAAGGTAATCCTGTCATGCCTTAGAGGCACATAGGGATATGGTGTTAGTGCCAATATTTTCCTTGACCTCTCAGCACACTAGAGGATGATATGGTCAGTATCACGCCTGACCCGCCTTTCCTTCCCCAATTCCAGAAGAAGCTGAGTACCCATTTCTACAGCTGGGTGACTGGGGTGTCTCCGGCTGGATTCGAACCCCGACCTTCGCCATGAGAGACCAGTGCACTAACCACTTCGCCACTCAGACACCACCCAATTATCAAATTAACACTTAATATTTTAAAACCGATTATATTAAGTAAACTTCATCGCGTCTGACCACTAATTTTAAACAGCACTGGCAACAATTTATAATTTAATCTTTAAAAATCACAAGATAAACTATAAATTTATCACAAGATGACAAACATTTAAAAGAAATAACTGTAGATACATTATCATCATAATGCTTATCATATGTAGAACGAAGAGCTAAGCTACAACCGGTATTATTGACAATTAAGGTGGAAGGATGAGAACAACAAGGGGTTAAAGAAGCTGGCGGTTTCACGTCTTTAACGCTTTCTTAGACTCCTGACGTTTTCCTCTTACTGTGCTCTATATCTTATATCTTATCTTCTTATGTCTTATATCTTATCTCCTTATATCTTATATCCTTCCTGTGCCGTTAAACGTCACACATGGCTCGCAAGGTAGTTCGCCAATTTTTCCTGTCTTCGGCGAGTCTTTCAACCTCATCAAGGGATTTTATGCCTGTTAATTTGGCCTCTCTTAATAATGTCCTCTTCAGAGTTTCACGCGGTTCCTCTTTTTCTTTGACCTGTTATGTTCCACTTGATAGCTTGTTTTGGGATTCTCTGATCGTTTCTTCTCATCAGGTGACCCACATATGTCCCTCCTTTTTTCGATCTAAATGAGCATGTTTATTCTTTCTCCTGGTTAGATTTTCAACACTAGTACTAAATTTTGGGCACTAACACCATATCCCTATGTGCCTCTAAGGCATGAGAGGATTACCTTTACCTTTTTTACGTAATTTTACATCACACCACAACTATCTAGAACTTTTACATTCTTTCTCTAGTTTCTGGACCAGTGAGAAAGAGTAAATCAATATACATCACAGCTCTACACGCCCACAAACAGCCATCAAAAATAGCTATAGCTGCTTACCTTCTGTTGTGAAGGATTTGAAGAGTTGAGAGAACTCTGACCTGGTCAAATGTTGGTCGTTATTATTGTCTCTCTCCACTCTCTCGAACAGGAGCACAAACGGGACCTCATGGTAAACCTGGAGGTGCGATAGAAAGGTAGGCAGGTAGGCATGTAGATAGGTACGTAAGTAGACAAGGTAGGTAGGTAGATAAGTAGACGAATGAGGGGTATGCGGAGAAAATGAAGGCCAAAACGAAAGATAAAAGATGCAAAGCACAAGTATACTATACCTTTCAACACATGTTTGTAGTTCTGTGGTGAATATATAAATTTGGGCATGGTATTTAGGTTATGAGAGGAGACATTCAGCAAAATGATGTTGTTTAGAGTAGGTTATGAGATGAGACATTCAGCAAAATGATGTTGTTTAGAGTAGGTTATGAGAGGAGACATTCAGCAAAATGATGTTGTTTAGAGTAGGTTATGAGATGAGACATTCAGCAAAATGATGTTGTTTAGAGTAGGTTATGAGAGGAGACATTCAGCAAAATGATGTTGTTTAGAGTAGGTTATGAGATGAGACATTCAGCAAAATGATGTTGTTTAGAGTAGGTTATGAGAGGAGACATTCAGCAAAATGATGTTGTTTAAAGTAGGTTATGAGATGAGACATTCAGCAAAATGATGCTAAATGAGTTTTTTAAAAAAACACTTCAGATTGTCTTCTAAGTCAAACAGAACCATTACTAGTATGGGAAGGAAAGAAGGAAGGAAAGAAGGAATAAACTTGGCTTCTAGTTTCGTATATGTTCTGAGGAAGCAAGCTTTTTGCCAGGTTCCACAACTGATCGCTGTTGCACTGGCTACCAGATTGCCCAATGGCACGTGACATTTATCATTATATGGCAGCACTGGCTACCAGACTGGCCAATGGCAGCATTGGCTATCGGAATGTAGCTTGTTTCGGGAGCAGAGGAAGGGTGATTTTGGAGAAGAAATTATAGCCTATGTGTTACTGTCTCCGCCTCTGCATTTCTTATGTGTTACTGTCTCCGTCTCTGCATTTCTTATGTGTTACTATCTCCGTCTCTGCACTTCTTGTGTGTTACTATCTCCGTCTCTGCACTTCTTGTGTGTTACTATCTCCGTCTCTGCATTTCTTATGTGTTACTATCTCCGTCTCTGCACTTCTTATGTGTTACTATCTCCGTCTCTGCACTTCTTGTGTGTTACTATCTCCGTCTCTGCACTTCTTATGTGTTACTATCTACGTCTCTGCACTTCTTATGTGTTACTATCTCCGTCTCTGCACTTCTTGTGTGTTACTGTCTCCGTCTCTGCACTTCTTATGTGTTACTATCTCCGCCTCTGCATTTCTTGTGCGTTACATCCTATAGCTAGAGACAGATTCTTGTTTGTTACTGTCTCTGTCTCTACATTTTTTGTGTGTGTTACTGTTTCTATCTCTGCTTTTCTCGTGTGTTACTATCTCCGTCTCTGCACTTCTTGTGTGTTACTATCTCTGTATCTGCATTTCTTGTGTGTTATTATCTACGTGTCTGCACTTCTTGTGTGTTACTATCTCCGTCTCTGCACTTCTTGTGTGTTACTATCTCTGTCTCTGCACTTCTTGTGTGTTACTATCTCCGTCTCTGCACTTCTTGTGTGTTACTATCTCTGTCTCTGCACTTCTTGTGGTGAAAACTGTAGTTTCATTTCTGATGAGATTCTGCTTGACCATTATTACCGAGGTTCTTTCTTTCTTTCTTTCTTTCTTTCTTTCTTTCTTTCTTTCGTTCTTTCTTCCAGATAGCCGAGTTTTCGTGGCTGCAGATGTTTCTTACCTGTGTGTACTCTGTTACGAACTCTGAAGACTGAACAACTCCGTCCTTGTTCAAATCAAACCTGCAATGTTTGCGTAATGCACAAAAATTCGATGTAATGTTGAGATAATACACAAATTTAGCGTACAAGGTTCATCTCTCTCTCTCTCTCTCTCTCTCTCTCTCTCTCTCTCTCTCTCTCTGAGCCTTAAGTGCCCAGGGCACATGGGGCTTCCACAAGGGTTTTCCACAAATGCCTGTCCTTTGCCTTTTTTCTGCTCTTGCCCAGGTGAGCCCTCTATTGCTCAACATCCTTTCTGTTGTTCTTCTCCATGTCTCTTTTGGTCTACCCTTACTTCTGTTTCCCTGTGGTGTCCATCTTAGTACTATTTTTGGTAGTGAGTTGTCAATCATTCGAAGCACATGTCCCAACCATCGGCAGCGTCTTTTCTCAATAACTGCTGTCAGTGGCTTCATCTGCATTTCTGCCAACAAGATATTATTTCTTATGGTGTTTGGCCAAAACATATTTCTAATTCTTCGTAAACATTTAGTCTGGAAAGAATTCAACTTGTTTTCTATAGTTTTGGTGATTTTCCAGCATTCACTTCCATAGAGTATTACACTTAGAACAGTACTCTTAAATATTCTGATTTTTGTATTCACGCTTAGTTTTTTTAAAAATTTCCATATAATCTGCAGCATTGCAAAAGCAAGGTTCATATAGTCCTCATCTAAATTTTCACTGTTCAGATGATACACAAATCAAATGTTCTTGCTATACTGCGGAACATTTGGTTACAGCAACTGCTCATTTGACAAGGTCAACAAAAACGCTAACGAAAATGAAAAAAAAATTCTGAAAGTGATAATGATGCCTTTTGGTGGAGCATGCAAAGATTTGTAAAGATTTTTTAAAAAGAAAATCTATTTTTTAAAAAAACTGCTTTTTTCATTATGAAAATAGACCTGTACAAAAAAATATAGTAATTGAAAAATAAATGACAGCCGCATCCTTAAAGATAGTCTAGATTTTATTTGGTCCCCCCCCCCCCCCCCCCTGGGAACAACTGTGTTAAGAGCACACTTATCTTAACACAGTGTTTGTGAGACAGGGAACATAGATCTGTTTGCTTAAAAACTCTGACCTACCTCTGTAGCCCAGAAACTTGTAGCAATCAACACTAATTGTAATTGTTATTTTTGCAAAATGTAATGTCAGGTTGGTGGACGGATGGGGACATGGAGATCTCTGGCGGGGATGAGGGAAGTCTGGTGTGAAACCAATGAATCCAGGACGTGACAAGCCTATGGGTCTTTACAACAATGGCTATCAGAATGATGTGAACAAAACAGAGCCAGTAGACTATAGGTGGCGGGGAATGGATATCGTTGAAGCACTCATCAGATTCCTCATCTCAGAGTCAGAGTGTCTTTGTGGAACTGTCTCAAACCATCTGACATGGAGAAGGGGTTTAAGTACAGCCACCAGAGGCTGGAAAACAAAGTTTTGGCCAGGCCAGCCACACTGTCTTCATGGCAGTCCGAGCAAGACCACAGTCTGCCCTAGCAAGGAAAGGTGCTGAAGTCGGAGTTACCCAGCCAAAAGGCGCATCGCAAAAATCAGGGTAACACGCATTATCGCTAATGAAATGTCTATATCTACAGTTTTCAAACATGGTGCTCGCCCTGTGAAGACTAACCAGGCAGGTGCAGTGCCGGGCCCCCTGCCTCGAAAGGGTCCACCCAATGCTACTGGAGGTCCTCTCAGTTCGTCTTGTGGAGTCAGGAGACATGAGAGTAGAGCTACTGGCCAAAAAATACAACAGAAGAAAACAGCCAAAAAGCAAGAACTTAAAATAATGCAGTGGAATGCTGAGGGTGTCAGCATTGTTAGAGATGGCTATAGCAAAAAGGTTGAACTAGAGAACACACTTTTTGCAGAGCAGGTAAGTATATGCTGCATACAGGAGACACACCTAACCAAAGATGCCGCCTTTAAAATCAGAGGCTACCAGTGCTTTAGATCAGACCGACAGGACAGAAGAAAAGGAGGAGTACTCACACTTGTTAAGAATAACATCAGCGCATGTCAGGTGGGAGTGTACATGGAAGGAGCCGAGTACCAGATGATCCATCTAAAAAGTAGTAATACAGATTTCCACCTCCTTAACTATTACTGTCCTAATGACCGCCCACTTGCTTTAGGAACAATCCCACACAAAGAGAGACTGATGGTCTGTGGTGATTTTAACAGTCATTCCCAGAGCTGGGGCTATGACCACATAGACAAGAGAGGAGAGGAAGTTGAGAGCTGGCAGGATGATAATGGACTTCTCCTGATCAACCAGCCAATGGATGCCCCAACATTTTACTCAAGGGCTTGGCATACAAAATCAACACCAGATCTGGCATTCCACTCTCCAGATCTGAAGTGGAACATTACACGTGAAGTTGGAAAACAACTTGGAGGTAGTGACCATCGACCAGTCTTCCTGACAATAGAAAATGAACTCCTTAACACCAGTAACCCTCTCCCCAGATGGAACTATAAAAAAGCAAACTGGACAATGTACAGACATCGTACAGGTATCCTGGTGGGACAGCTGTCCATAGAAGGTAAGGATATTAACAGCATAGTGAAGGAGTTCAATGCTTGTATCCTTCAGGCCGCTCGTGAAACCATTCCCAGAGGAGCTCGCAGGGACTATAAACCATACTGGTCTAGTGAGCTGGGAAAACTCCATGATGACGTGGAAGCAGCTCGAAAGCAAGCAGAAAATAGACCATGCCAAGAACACCACAATAATTACCAACATTCTAAAGCCAAATTTCAGAGAGCAAAGCTGCAAGCCAGACGGGAAAGTTGGAGAGAGAAAACAGAGTCCCTAAACTTTGAAAAGGATGGAAGGAAACTGTGGAAACTAATCAAACAGTTAAATGATGAGAGTACTGGAAGAAGTACAAAGATTACACTAATAGAGGATGGGAAAACTCTTACAGGTAAGCAGGTAGCAGATCACTTTGCTCGCATGTTTGCACAGGACTGCAACATTGATATCCATCCAGAGAAGGAGCGTACAGTGCGCATCGAGCCACAGAAAGAAGAGGAACAAGTCAGAAAAGTGGAGGTCATGGATGCACCAATCACACGCAGTGAGTTAGACCTAGCAGTTAGTAAACTGAAACCAAGGAAATCACCAGGACCAGATGGAGTGTCCAATGAAATGATCAAGAACCTGGGAGTGGCAGCAATGGGAAAGCTGTTGGATATTTTCAATATGTGCTGGAGCACAGGTAAGTTACCTCAAATCTGGAAGGAAGCAAGCATGGTACCACTGCTAAAACCAGGGAAAAACAGTGATACTGCCTCCAGCTACAGGCCAATCAGTCTCACTAGCTGCCTATGCAAAACGATGGAACGCATCATTGACCTGAGGCTAAAATGGTACCTAGAAAGTGAAAACCTTCTCGTTCCACAACAAGCAGGATTTAGGCAGTACTACAGTACGGAAGATCAAGTGACCTATCTCTCTCAAGAGATTGAGGATGCATTCCAAGAGAAAAACCTTGTACTAGCAGCGTGGATAGACCTGAAGAAAGCCTTTGATAAAGTATGGAAAAAAGGTCTGTTGTGGAAACTAAGAAACTGCAATGTGAATGGAAGACTGTACAACTGGATAAAGTCCTATTTACACAATAGAAGAGCTAGAGTAGTAATGGATGGACACAAAAGCCAGAAAGTACTTCTGCGACACGGTGTACCACAAGGAGGAGTCCTTTCGCCTACACTATTCCTTGTATTCATTAATGACCTGGTCAAGGAACTTCCCTATGGAATCAAAGCAGCACTGTATGCAGATGATCTGGTCATGTGGTGTACAGATGAATATGCGACAGTTGCTACACAGAGACTGCAAAGAGCAGCAGACATCTTGACATCATGGACAAACAAATGGTGTATAAGTATCAACACAGAAAAATCAAGTACCACTCTGTTCACCCTCTCATCTAAACAGAAAGCAGGTAAGATCTTTGTAAATGAAATACCCTTAAGGATGGACAACCAACCCACTTACTTAGGAGTGACTCTTGACTCAAAACTGACTTGGAAGCAACACATCAACAGTGCAGAAGCAAAAGCCAGAAGAAAACTAGCCATATTAAGAAAATTAAGTGGGACTACATGGGGAGCTAGTGAAAGAATCCTCAAGAACGTATATCAGCAAAGTATTCTACCACATTTAGAATATGGCTCAACATCTTGGTGCACAGCATCAAACACTACGCTGCATAATCTAGACAAGGTTCAAAATCAGTCACTACGGATTATCACAGGTGCCATGAGGTCCACACCAATAGTAGAAATGCAGAAAATAGTTGGTGTTCAACCGCTAAAGGAACGTAGAGACACAAAGGTCATGACCATGGGAGAAAAATTCCTTAGCTCTGTAAGCCATCCCCTGAAGGAGAGATTCAATAACTTGGCATTAGGACGGCTTAAAAGAAGCAGCTTCATTCATCAGGCCAAGCGTATGCGTAAGCTGATACCTGACCTTCCAACTGTAGTCACTCCATTATCATCTGTACCAGAGCATACACCATGGAAAGAAGCAGATTATACACAAATAACTATTCAGACTGAAGTGAAAGGTGTGCAGAATGGTGAGATGCAGAGCAGTCTTGTAAGATCAGTAGCCACACTTAGTGTTCTAGATGACAAATATCCATGTGACACCTGGATACGTGTGTATACAGATGGATCTGCACATAATGCCATAAAAAATGGTGGGGCAGGAGCATATATTGAATATCCAAACAACACCATTGACAAGATTTCCATACCCACTGGTAAATACTGCAACAACTTTGATGCAGAAGTTAGGCAATTATTGCTGCAGTTGAAAAACTATCAGACTCCAGAATTGATACATGTCCTGTAGTAATTCTCACAGATGCAAGATCAGTACTGGAGGCTCTTCAGTGCAACAAACTACCAGACCTTAAGGATGCCTTGTCAAAAATTGGCTTACAACATGGAGTCACTTTGCAGTGGATTCCCTCCCACTGTGGGATACCAGGCAATGAGAAAGCTGACCATCTGGCCAAAGAGGGCACTGAAATGGAGCAACCAGACATACCAGTCACCTATAATCAGAAGAAAAGCATGATAAAAACCTACAGGAAGCCACAAACACCACCACATGATGACTATCTCATGTATAGACCCTAGCTCATGTATAGACCTAGCTCATGTATAGACCGTAGCTCATGCATAGACCTAGCTCATGTATAGACCTAGCTCATATATAGACCCTAGCTCATGTATAGACCCTAGCTCATGTACAGACCCTAGCTCATGGATAGACCTAGCTCATGTATAGACCCTAGCTCATGTATAGACCCTAGCTCATATATAGATCCTAGCTCATGTATAGACCATAGCTCATGTATGGACCCTAGCTCATGTATAGATCCTAGCTCATGTATGGACCCTAGCTCATGTATAGACCCTAGCTCATGTATGGACCCTAGCTCATGTATAGACCCTAGCTCATGTATAGACTGTAGCTCATGTATAGACCCTAGCTCATATAAAGATCTAGCTCATGTATAGACCCTAGCTCATATATAGACCTAGCTCATATATAGACCCTAGCTCAGGTATAGATCCTAGCTCATGTATAGACCCTAGCTCATGTATGGACCATAGCTCATATATAGACCCTAACTCAAGTATTGACCCTAGCTCATGTATGGACCCTAGCTCATATATAGACTGTAGCTCATGTATAGACCGTAGCTCATGTATAAACTCTAGCTCATGTATAGACCCTAGGTCATATATAGACCCTAGGTCATATATAGACCCTAGGTCATATATAGACCCTAGGTCATATATAGACCCTAGCTCATATATAGACCCTATCTCATATATAGACCCTAACTCATATATAGACCCTAGCTCATATATAGACCCTAGTTCATGTATAGACCCTAGCTCATGTATAGACCTTACCACATGTATGGACTGCAGTTCATGTATGGACCTTACCACATGTATGGACCGTAGCTCATGTATGGACCCTACCACATGTATGGACCGTAGCTAATGTGTGGACCGTAGCTCATGTATGGACCCTACCACATGTATGGACCGTAGCTCATGTGTAGACCGTAGCTCATGTATGGACCCTATCACATGTATGGACCGTAGCTCATGTATGGACCGTAGCTCACGTAGGGTCCCATTATCCCATACCTGGCAAAAATGGCGGCAGAATCTTTGTCGTTCAAGACGCCGTTCCCATCCAGATCTGCCAGGAAGAAATAAGCGCTGGACATCTCCAGGTTGTAGTGGGTGATGTTCTCCCACACACTTGTAAACTCTTCCTTGGTTATCTGATTGTCATCTGAGGAACGATGGCAATAAAATCAGTTCATATTCACGTTAAGAGCTCTCAATGTCTGTTATTTATACATACATTCAAGAGTGAGAAGTACAATGATCTGGTCAAGCAACTGAGGCAGATGGCAGGAGTCAAGGCAAAGGTGATAGCTTTAGAACTGGGAGTGAGTAGATTCGTAGCAACATCAGCATACGACCTATGTAAGCGACTGGGCATAAAAGGACAAGCATATAGCAAGGGATTTGTAAAGCCTTTCAGAAACAGCAGAAAAGGCCTCATGCTGAAAGCCTCATGCTGGAGGCCTCATGCTGAGAGCCTCATGCTGGAGGCCTCATGCTGAGAGCCTCATGCTGGAGCCTCATGCTGGAGGCCTCATGCTGAGAGCCTCATGCTGGAGCCTCATGCTGGAGCCTCATGCTGGAGGCCTCATGCTGAGAGCCTCATGCTGGAGCCTCATGCTGAGAGCCTCATGCTGGAGGCCTCATGCTGGAGCCTCATGCTGGAGGCCTCATGCTGAGAGCCTCATGCTGGACCCTCATGCTGGAGGCCTCATGCTGAGGGTCTCATGCTGGCCGCGGAGCATGCGAAACAAAGTACTAAAAACTTTAAAAATGTCAATGATCACGCCTAATACCGGTCCTCCGTTTCAGAACGACTCAGATGCACTCGAAGTTGCTACTACTACTATCACCGTAAATACTACATATCTATTAGTACTCCTACTACCATTATTGTTACTGTTATCGTTATTGTTGCACAGAATATATTACTACTACTGCTTCCGCTACTAAGGCAACAACAAGTGTTGCCACTTTTCCCGCTGTCACTACAATCACTACAAACACACTACGATTACACTAATACTAATGACACTATCATAGCTGGGAGAACTAATGTTGATACTTCTATCAGTGAAGGTTTACTCATTAAGCTAAAGACACTGCGACCTCGGAGCCTGGAATTTGCTTCTTGTAGGAGATGAAGGCTGTGGTTTGAAGGGGGGGGGGGGTTACTAAGTCTAGTCTAGCTCTTTCCGTGCGGGAGGAAGAAACACGGACGTGTCGTTCCGTGCGGGAGTAAAACGCGGGTCTTGTCTGTAAGGGGGTCTAGTTGTAAAATGGGATGGAAAACAGTATTTCCATTTACTTCCGTATACGTAATATGTGTCAAAGTGTAGCTAAATGAATGAAAATTTCAGAAATGCAGATTTTTTTTAGGAAAAAAGAAGTAATGTGATGTTTTTAGACACTGATTGTGGCCAGCTCACCATCAGCTAGGTCTAGATTCGCGCTTCTTACCCCTATTTACCATCTAAGATGTGTAGATCTACTTATCGATCTCGTATTGTGACTCCGTATGGCATTTTCCCTTACTGAATGTCTGAAATAACCTCCTAACTACTCCTAACTATTTCTCTAGTCGTCTAAATATGTCTAAATCTACTTAGAAAACATTCAATAGCAGCGGGGTGGCCATAGGCTATGTCCATACCCCTATCTACATCGTCAAAAATTGAAAATTTTCCATGCTTCGCGTCCTTGTTCTCGCTCGGCATCGCTCGTAACTAGGCACGCATTCTCCATTTTGAAAGTGTCACCGGAATCGCGGACGAAATCCGTACAATATAAATGTTACACCGCTTGTTTTAATGGAACAATGATTGTCGAATTTTCGACCATACGGTAGCTTGGGACCACCGGAAGTGTCGAAAATTCGACCATACGCACGGAAAGAGCTGGGCGTTGGTGATTAATCTGCAGCTGTTACCATGGTGCCGGCGACAAAATCAAACGAACCGCAATAGAAGGAGATTTTTGTTGTTTTTTTTAAAGACACCAGATAGATAGATAGATAGATAGATAGATAGATAGATAGATAGAGAGAGAGAGAGAGAGAGAGAGAGAGAGAGAGAGGACATTTTTTCATTAAGAAATACTTGCTATTAAGGTCCATGGTCTGATAAAGTTGGGAGAACTCGGCGAAAGTGATTGTACCGTCCAAGTCCGCGTCAGCCCGGATGTAAAGAGTGTTGATCAGTCCCATCATATCCATGACGCTGACCACGTGGAGTGTAAATGTTCACATTTTGAAACAAAATAACAGTGGTTATTGATTTGTATCAGCTGCATAACCTGGGCGAGGCAGGTTATATGATCCTGACGCCAAATTTGGAGGGACTCTATTTTTTAAAACTAATTATTTGTTGTTGTTAGAAGTTGATTTAATTTACTTTCTCTTGGGCTAGTCATTTTAAAGGGTCTAGGTAAGCCTCTGGCACAGCTTATATATTATTTAGGTCAGGGAAATTAATTTAGGAAAAATAACCATTTCAGTTATCTGCCCTCTTTGGCTGGTTCGACTTAGGTCGTTAGCAATGAAAATCAGTGAATCATTAGCAAGGAGATGCCTTCCTTTTCTTCTCTCTCTCTCTCTCTCTCTCTCTCTCTCTCTCTCTCTCTCTCTCTCCCTCTCCCAAGTCTAGGTTTTGGAAGACATATGTTGTTCAAAGTGCAGCCAACGCTTGAACAACATATGTCTTCCAAAACCTAGACTTGATCTTTACAAGAAGAGCTTTAGTTAATCTGCTGCTCATCTTTGGAATACCCTCCCATCCTGTATAAAAAATATAAATTATACTCCTTTCTACAACTACAAGCTTTCCCAGTATCTATTTGATGTCGACTACATGCCTCCGTGAATAATAAAACTTAAAAGTTATCTTAGACTGCTCTTACATACACCGAATACAGTTAATTGTTTTCTGAATAGTCCCGAAAATTTTGTTTAGTAGATCATTCATTCATTTGCATGTCCCTTGCGGAACTTTGCCTCCCAAACAGTACTCCTGTAGGCCTCTCGGTTGTGAGCAAGGTGGCCTGCTGCTGTTGCATCCATTTCCAGATCGTCAACGATGTCTTGCAGCCATCTTCGTTTTGGTCTTCCTCTTTTTCTTTTTCCCATTATGTATCCTTCCAATACGGTCTTCTCTAAATTATCATGACGTTTAATGTGTCCAAAATATTTAAGTTTTCTCTCTTTAATCCTCTTTACTAGCCAGCCTTCTTCAATATTAAGCTCTTGTAGTATAGATATATTTGTTCTTTTTTGTGTCCACGATATTTGGAGAACTTTTCTGTAGCATTTACATTTTAAGGCATTTATGTGTTTCTCAGCTGTTTTGTTAAGTGTCCAGGTCTCACAGGTATATGTTGCGATAGGAAAGATGCATGCTCTTAAAAATCTTATTTTTGTGGTTCTGTCTGCTCCTCTCCACAGATTCTTTATTTGTTTTACTTTCTGAAGAGCGACAGATGCCCTCCTTTTAATTTCCCTCATTATATCTCCATTATTAGTTAGTAGTGATCCAAGATATTCAAAACTCTCCACTTCTTCCAGTTTTTCCTCATTGATACATTTTCAGTTGCCTTGTTTGTTTTGTCAGTTGTCATCACTTTAGTTTTCTTTGCATTAAGATAGACGTTCTGCTCTTCGCTGTTCTTGCGGACTGACATAATTAGTTTTTCCATTCCTTTTTGTGTTGTGGACAGCAATACTGTGTCATCAGCATATCTAATCTCTGGTATTTCATAACCTCCAGCTGTTATGGCATCGTAATATTCTTTGTCTACATCTTCTCTAACATTCCTCATTATATTTTCAGTATACAAGTTAAATACGTAAGGAGACAATATGCACCCCTGACGGACCCCTTGTTTTATGTCAAACCAAGTTGTTGTTTCACCATTTATTCTTACTGCCTGTTGCTCTAGATACAGCAGTGATGATAACTGTATCAAATGTGTGGGAAATCCCATTTTTTCCATTATTTCCCAAAGTTTCTGGTGTTGTACACAACCAAATGCCTTTGAGTAGTCTATAAAGGATAAATATAGATTCACATTAAACTCTCTGCATTTCTCTATTATTAATATTAGATTGAATATATGATCTCTTGATCCTCTTCCTTGCCTGAAACCAGCTTGGACCATATTGACTTCCTCTTCTATTTTCTTTCAAAGTCTAACCATTATTATTTTTAACAGAATTTTACTGGCATGACTAATCAGGGCAACAGTTCTGTAGTTGGGGCATAGTTTCAGGGTACCCTTTTTTGGCAGTGGTATGAATACAGTTCTTTTCCATTCTTTTGGCCGAATACCTGAATGCCATATCTTTTTACATAGTGCATGATAGATTGTTGCACACTCCTTTCCTCCTGCTTTAATAAATTCAGCTGTTATCTCATCACATCCTGGTGATTTACCATTTTTCAGATTCTTTATTGCCCATAAAACTTCTTCTATTGTCGGTTCGGGTTCTTTCTCCTCCAATAATAATTCACACTGTTGATTTCTGCTTCCACAGTCGGTTGTTTCATAAAAAAAGCTCTGCATTGATGGAATCTTCATACATTTACAGTTGTTCTGATGTACATTAAATATATACTTTTAACGTGGAAATACTTTGTTACATTCACTTTTTCAATTATACCCCTATAAACATCATTTAGTTCCGCGGAAACGAAACCTCCGCGTTTTCTTCTGCAGCAGGTAAAGAGTTTTAAGCAGAAAATCCATGCACTCATTTAACACTGAAACAATGTATGAATTATGTAATAAAATGGTACAAATCAACAGACACGTTAAAAATATAGAAGTAACAGAACATATTTAAGATCAACTGTGCGAATAATAAACACTCACTCGTTTTGTGCCAAGACATGGACCAAAAAGAGAAGAATTCCTGTGGGAAATATTGGGCCAACCTGCAAATGGAAATAAAGACAATACTCCGCTCTGTTGTTTGACTAGCTGGTTAAGTGGAGAATTTTTCAATACCGTAATCTTGGGCAGAGGTACCCGGTGTCAAGGGAAAAAAAACTCCCTGCAAATGCATATTATTATTTCACGAATTTTATATCAGGAGATGAATAATAGATGCAGGGAGCCCTAATTTTAGCTGGGGGCTTGCACGGTTGTTAATCTGTCAGTGGGTTGATTCGGTGATAATCTACTTGTTAATCTGTCAGTGGGTTGATTCGGTGATAATCTACTTGTTAATCTGTCAGTGGGTTGGTTCGGTGGTAATCTACTTGTTAATCCGTCAGTGGGTTGATTCGGTGATAATCTACTTGTTAATCTGTCAGTGGGTTGATTAGGTGATTATCTACTTGTTAATCTGAAAAAGTGTTGAGTTCCTAACGTTTAATGCTTAATCTTCACCTTCCTTCGCCCTGAAAAGAGCTATGGTTGCCTTGTGTCATTTTATAGCTAAGCTGCTATATCTGCGTATTTCGGCCCCATACATCCGTATTCAGCATGCTTTTTTAATTTTTTGAACAGGTTTACTTCTCATTCGACCACTATTCGCTCTTTCAGATTTTACTTTGTTATCTGATTGTCCAGCTGGGAAGTTATAACAGAGTCATGGTCGACTATTGTTTGTTAGTCCTGACTCAAGCAATCTGCTATAGGATGCTAACTAGAACTGTCTCAAGCAGCTTGAAATATGAGCCACGGTTTTCATAGCCAGATGAACACTGTACATGAGTTGGTGGTCTAATGTTAATATTTTCTATCTTCTAAAATGAAGTCAATGGATGCAAATAAAATAACGATATTGTGAGCTGTTGCATATATTTGTGCTGAAGTTTTTTTTTTCGATGTATATTCTTGAAGCGTGAGTTATTCTCAGCATTCGTTCTTTCTTAAAAATAATGAATAAAAGAAACGAAAGAAAAATTTTTTAAAATCTCACCATTTTGTTTGTTTCAGCTGTACTCAGCAAATCTAGCGAGAGCACAGAGGCCGGTGTGTAGACTAAACCAGTTTAACGTCTTCAGATTAGAGTGACCCACATCGTCGGTTCCTGATCTGGGCATCGAGAAAGGTCAACGTGGGTTGGGGGGGGGGGTGGTATCCCGCTAGACGAAACATTATAGTCTTCTTCTTCTTCTTCAGCTTTCCGAGCCATTAAGTCTTATTGCTGCAGATAAAGTTCACCTCCATTCCTCTTTATTCCTAATCTTCTCTCTCCAGTTGGTGACATCAATTTATTTTATATCCTCTTCTATATTGTATTTCCATCTCTGTCTTGGTCTACCCCTTGGTCTTGTTTCCCTCATTTCTTGTGCATACATAATTTTCGTTTGTCTGTTATCTTCCATTCTTTCTACATGGCCCAGCCAGCGTAGTATGTTAAATTTCAAGACCTTTATATTTCGTTGAGATTTAAATAAGCTGTTCAGTTCAGTGTTCTTTCTAGCTCTCCATTCTCCAATGTTGATATTCTTTATCGGCCCAAAGATTCTTCGTAGGATCTTGTTCTCAAAGATCTGCAATTGTTCATCTTTCTTTGTTATACTTCACGTTTCTGATCCATACATGACGGCTGGTCTTATTATAGTTTTGTAGATTGTTATTTTGGTGTTTGGGACAGGATTTTGGATTTTAACAGATGTTGCAAGGCAGATGTTTTATTCCCTATCTGGACATTTTACAAAACAGCTGAGAAACACATAAATGCCTTTGAATGTAAATGCTACTGAAGAGTTCTTCAAATATCATGGACACAAAAAAAAAAGAACAAATATATCCACAGTACAAGAACTTAATATTGAAGAAGAGTGGCTAGTAAAGAGGATTAAAGATAGAAAACTTAAATATTTTTGACACATTTTGGACATAACGATCTAGAAAATATCGTCTTGGAAGGGTACATAATGGGAAAAAGAAAGAGAGGAAGACCAAGGCGAAGATGGCTGCAAGACATCATTGATGATCTGCAAATGGATGCATCAGCAGCAGGCCATCTTGCTCATAACCCAGAGGCCTACAGGGGAGCTGTTAGGGAGGCAAAGTTCCGCAAGGGACATGCGAAAGAATGAATGAATGAATGAATGAATGAATGAATGAATGAATGAACCTGTACTCTGCTTTTAATTTCCTTGCATTATATTAAGCATTACAGTATGTCAGTAAAACCATTATGCGGCTTGAATGTCATACAATATCAAAACTAAATGTAGCCAAGCCATGATACCACCACTGCTACATTAAAGAGCAGCTGAAACATTGTTCTTTTTTTTTTTTGGTATTTTTATTTGTGCATTTTGTTTCGGGTTGGTAGTTAGTCACGTGCCAGCGATGCAGTACAAAATGTCATTCCGCCCGAAGTGTGACACATCAGTTCATGATGCAGAGACGCTACAGAGGAAAGTTCCGTGTGTTCGCTTGATTATCAAATGTGAATTTGTGAATCGCTAAAACATATGTAATAAGACTTTATGATCTTCTCTTTCATTTAGTGTTTATTTTCAATGTATAATAGTTTTCAAACCGCGCACCATGATTTTAAGGACATACTGTATTTTAAAATTCTATTAATCTTTGTACAACACAGATAGTTCAAGATGACCAAGTTCACTTCTCAGAATACAAAGGTTTTTAATCTGAGAATAAGTGGAAAGGGCCGTCAGGAATACGTCACCCGAAAGAAAGGTCTGAGAACCACTGACGTAAGTAAAACTGGTATATATGAAAATCTTATGGCCAGTCTTATCATTTTACTGAAGTAAATTCTATCATTACGCATTTTAAACACTATTCTTATCAGTGAGTCCTGGTTAAAGAGAACATTACAATCTGCGTGTAAGCTTGGAACTTACTCCTTGACTTGTCGCGAGATAATTGCTTCTGACAGTTTCCCACTGTTTGGGGCCAGTCATACAGCAAGTATATCTTATACAGAAGTGTGTCTATGCAAGAGTAGAATCTAACAAACAAGAGGTGTACAATATTTGAAGAATATGTAGGCTACATCGTCGGACTTGCTTGAAATATTGGACGTGAGGCAGAAACTGCAGGGTCGCTGCTTAAAAAAGAGCAGAAGAAAGCTTCTTCTTCTTCTTCTTACATTCTCATTAGTTAAACTTGGATCGCCTTAACGCAGAAATCCACCTAAGATTGTCAGCATCGCAGTACAGCTTGGTCTGGGTTGGTAAATGATAGCCACGTGTGGCCTCCTTACTTCTCTTATGCAGAGCATAAATATGCTGGGCTGTCATCTTTCTGCTGTCCTGGTGCACTCATCAACTGCCCCCACCCCACCCCTACATCCTCGGAAGTTATTACTGATTTTAAAACAATAAATCACCAATTAAAAAATCACCAATTTAAAACAGGAATGTGGTGCATATGAAACTGGCTCCATATGTCCAACAACTGAGGGATGCTTGCGTTCCTAGTGTCCTGCGCTTCACAAATATCTGTCCTTCAACTATCCAACAGTTCAAAGCGGATTAGCCTGGAAAATTCCAAGAATTGCGAGATCATTTCCTTCAGGTGTCTAGAAATTCAGGGCTGCTTGTGATCCACATGTCCGACAAGTCAAGGCTGCTTGTGATCCACATGTCCGACAAGTCAAGGCTGCTTGTGATCCACATGTCCGACAAGTCAAGGCTGCTTGTGATCCACATGTCCGACAAGTCAAGGCTGCTTGTGATCCACATGTCCGACAAGTCAAGGCTGCTTGTGATCCACATGTCCGACAAGTCAAGGCGGCTTGTGATCCACATGTCCGACAAGTCAAGGCTGCTTGTGATCCACATGTCCGACAAGTCAATGCTGCTTGTGATCCGCATGTCCGACAATTCAGGGCAGCGTGTGCTGGAAAAGTCTAATAATTGAAATCTGCTAGTGGTCCAAATCTTCAGTAATATAGAGCTATGTGTGGTCCAGATGTCCAGGAACTCAAGGCTGTTTGTGGTCCAGATGTCCAGGACATAAGAGTTGCTTGTCCTCCAAATGTCCAGCAGTTCACAACTGCTTATTCTCCAATGTAAGCTTTGCATCTGCTCTAAATGTCCAGTAATTAAGAGCTGATTTCCCTAGACAAATGCAAGAATTTCGAGATCGTTTGCTCCAAGTATCTAGCAATTTAAGACTGCTTGTAAAGCGTGTATGAACAGGAGCCAACATCTTGAATATCCGTACAGAGGCTAGCTCTGAACCCGGACAAGTCTCTATCAACTTTTTCCCAGCCTTACATCCTGGCAGCCAACAAACTTATACTAGTTACACTTCAGACAGACATCCTGGCAGCCAACAAACTTATACTAGTGACACTTCAGACACACATCCTGGCAGCCAACAAACTTATACTAGTTACACTTCAGACAGACATCCTGGCAGTCAACAAACTTATACTAGTTACACTCCAGACAGGCATCCTGGCAGTCAACAAACTTATACTAGTTACACTCCAGACAGACATCCTGGCAGTCAACAAACTTATACTAGTTACACTCCAGACAGACATCCTGGCAGTCAATAAACTTATACTAGTTACACTCCAGACAGACATCCTGGCAGTCAACAAACTTATACTAGTTACACTTCAGACAGACATCCTGGCAGTCAACAAACTTATACTAGTTACACTTCAGACACACATCCTGGGAGCCAACAAACTTATACTAGTTACACTTCAGACAGACATCCTGGCAGCCAACAAACTTATACTAGTTACACTTCAGACAGACATCCTGGCAGTCAACAAACTTATACTAGTTACACTCCAGACAGACATCCTGGCAGTCAACAAACTTATACTAGTTACACTTCAGACAGACATCCTGGCAGTCAACAAACTTATACTAGTTACACTTCAGACAGGCTTTTTGTACTGGATATTAATCAACATCTCGGATTACTTGAAGACGATAACAGTGGCCTGTGGCATAAGACTGACATATGAGTGCAAAAACCTTGAGATTCTTGATAAAAATCGCGTGAAATCGCGCACCATGGTTTTACTGACATACTGTAATGCTTAATATAATGCAAGGAAATTAAAAGCAGAGTGCAGGTTCATTCATTCATTCATTTGCATGTCCCTTGCAGAACTTTGCCTCCCTAACAGATCTCCTGTAGGCCTATCGGTTGAGAGCAAGATGGTTTGCTGCTGATGTATCCATTCTTAGATCATCAACGATGTCTTTCAGCTATCTTCGCCTTAGTCTTCCTCTCTTTCTTTTTCCCATTATGTACCCTTCCAAGACGGTTTTCTCTAGACTATCATGACGTTTAATGTGTCCAAAATAGTTTCATACATAAATAAAACCGTATTAGGGAGGAGATTTATGACCCTTTTACTTTGAGCAACCACTCGCGACGCACCACCTGCTTTCCCGATTTTTTTTTTTTAAAGCATGCATTGTGATGCTTACTGGTTTGCTAGTCTATGGCTCGAGTGGTTGCTCCATGTGGTTGTAGTGAAGGCTTCGGACTCGCCGAAGATGGAACGTCCATTGCGATAGACCACGAATCCTCATCCGCTCTTCTGTCCCCGCATGACAGATCCATCTGCACATATTGTAGGGTCATCTGGCTTGCAGCGCTTAATAATTCGCTCTTTGATTTCAGATTCTGTTCCTCCTGCCGCCCAATTTCGGCGTTCTTGACTGAGCCACATGTGAACTTTGATAAGGTGTGAATGTTTTCGGGCATCAATCCAGTCGACACCCATGGAAGTTTCTTTCAGGGTTGCATATCTACCCTGCGGTCTTTTCAGACACTGATATGCATGACTGACCTAGTTTTATTCCTGTACCTTTTTTTGTGTTTGAATCTCCTTTTTTTCATCCTCTTGATTCGTATGTACTCTTTTACTTAGGTGCACTTATGTTGAGTTTTCATGCTCGGTATGTTCAATAGGCGTAGCATGGCATCCAATGATGTGTCCCTGGGACATCCAAGCACTGTCCTCGTTGCTTCATTCTGAATTCTCTCCAGCAGCCTGGTTGTTTGAGTTGATATAAGTGAACATGCAGATGCCATATTCCAGTCTTGACATTACCAGCACTTTCACTGTTGAGAATATAATTTTTTTTATGATGGACTCATATTTGCTACTATTTTTTAATGCTGCTAGGCCTTTCTTTGCTTTCAATATTATTGTCTCGTCCATGTGTTGCCTGAAGGATAGGCATCTGTCGAAGGCAATCCGCGAACATTTATTTGTGTGACACTTTTCTATGTTGTTATTTTCACAGTACGCCCCTGGCATTTCGCCTTTTTGGTTTTCAGTTTTATCCAAGGAACACTATAATAGTTTGGCTTTAGTTGGGTTAATTGACCTGTTGTGATCGTTGCGCCATGTTGTGACGAGATTCACTCGTCTCTGTAATATGTTTGTTACTTCTTGGGGGTTTCGACCTTGTGCATATGTTGCTGTATCGTTCACGACGCTTAAAAGGTGATCATGACCTGTTTGATTCAGTTGAGCTAGCCTCACTGTGTGTATGTTGAATACTACTAGTGAGAGGGAAGATCCTTGGAGGTAGGCCAGGAGTGATCTTGGTTTGTTTGAATATCCAGGATCCGTATTTCATGGCCGCTGTTCTGCTTAAGAGTGCTGCAGCTGTCTATGTGACAATCCATGTGTTATACCTAGTTCCGGCATTGGTGTGAATAGGGTTGTGTAATCCACTCGGTTCTATGCATCCTCAAGGTCCATGGTCACCAGCAGCATTTCATCTTTCTTTATGAACCCTTCCTATGCTTCATGCGCCATCGTGGCTGCGTCCATGGTGGTGTTTCTTTCTGGTCGGCATCCTCCCACTGTGTTAGGCAGTGTGTCACTATTTTCAAGGGCATGTGTGATTTTTCCTGACTACAATTTTTTCCATCAGTTTTCCACATGTGTTTTGGAGTGTTATGAATCGGTGACCTGACAGCTGTCTGTGATTACTGTTTGCTTTAGGCAGAGCTATGAGGTGACCTGACAGCTCTCTGTGATTACTGTTTGCTTTAGGCAGAGCTGTGAGGTGACCTGACAGCTCTCTGTGATTACTGTTTGCTTTAGGCAGAGCTGTGAGGTGACCTGACAGCTCTCTGTGATTACTGTTTGCTTTAGACAGAGCTGTGAGGTGACCTGACAGCTCTCTGTGATTACTGTTTGCTTTAGGCAGAGCTATGAGGTGACCTGACGGCTCTCTGTGATTACTGTTTGCTTTAGGCAGAGCTGTGACGTGGCTATGGCTCTATTAATATGGGATTACTCCCGTTTTTATACTGTGATTGAGGCCTGTGATTATATTTTAAATCTCTGATTCCAGATTTTGTTTCAAGTGTTTGTATCTTACTCCGTCGGGTTTTGGGACACTGTCCTTAGAGGAACTGATGGATTGTCTCACCTCTTCTTTGAGTATGGTGTTTGTGTGCTTTCCATTGAACATTATCCTTTCTATGATCTTCAGCGATGTTTGTCGGGTTTCCTGATTTTTTTTGGTGGTCATCCTGCTGAAGATATCCTGTGCAAAAAATGCTACGGCCTTGTCTGCATCAGGGTTTAAATCTTGGCCCATTTCATCTTGCATGGGCCCATTGTAACCAGTTTCCTAGACATGCTATTGTGGAATCGCCAGAGTTTTCACTGAGATTTGTCCTTCACTATTTCGCTGGTGAATTCTTCCCAACTCTGTTTTTGTTTCGACTACTAGGTTTTTGTGAAGACTTGCGTGGCGTTTTCCATATTTCCTTCTGCCATGGCCTGGCTATTAATGGGTACATCGCGCATTTTCTGTCATTCCTTAAGTGCTTTAGTTTGTTTAGCCATGTAAAAGGTACAATTCCCGTTTCCATGTAATTAAGACCTATTGGGGAATACGGTGTTAGGCCCGTACTTTCCATGACTTTCAGTACATGAAAGTCTGATGCGGTCAGTATCACGCCTGGCAGCTTTACCTTCCCAGATTTCTCTGGTCCCCATTTTTGGAGGTTGAGTGAACCCCAGGGTCTTTTTCGGTGTGTACCAGAAAAAAAAAATCGCACTGCTGGGACTGAACCCGGTACCACCAGATTAGTAAACTGAGTTTAGCCACGAGTTTTCGGTTGTTTTCTGGCCACCATCCTGGGAGGTTCGGGTGAAGTCGTTTGGGTTGTCTTACCCATGTCTTTCTCCTTGCTCTTCCCAGGGCCTTGTCAGTGTTTATGTGAAAGCCTGGTGGTTTGTGGTGGTTTGTGGTGGTCTGTAGTGTTATTTTTTGGTGGCCCTTTCCTTATTCTTAAGGAGCATGGGAAGTGGTCACTTCCTTGATGTGTCAGAGCGTGCCATTTTATCTCATGTGCTAACATGAGAGATGCCAATGTTAAGTCAGTGTTGGAGTCTGTATCACCCTTTCGTTCTGCCAGTCGCCTGGTGTCCACGTTATCGTTAGATTTAACTGTGTTAGCACATGCTCCATGGTTTTGTCTTATGTATTTTCCGTTAGATTTCCCCAGCTGTTAATAGCGCGCACTGAAGTCCCCCATGCATGATTAGGCCATGTTTTCCCTATTGCTTCTAGTTCCTTGAGAAATGGCCGTCTTTTATCATTGTTTGCCGAGTTGTTTCCGACATACATATTGACTATATGTCATGCTGTTCCATCCAGCTCCGACTTTATTGGCGTCAGTTCAGTTCCTCCACTTTCTAGTTCCCGCACATGGAGGATAGCATGTAGGATTCGGTCACTGACTTATGTGTGTCCACGGTGTGTATTGTTCTTAGGGTTGATGTAGCTTTTGTATCCAGGGATGTATATAGTTGTTGTGTTAGTTTCTTTTAGTAAGAATATATCAGTTTCCCACAATGGGCTCTAGTTTAGAGCCTCTTTGACACTGCATAGATTGCAGAGTGTTGGGCGGATTCTGTCAACCGTTAACCTTTTGGCCCGTTCCCCTGCTCTATTGGCTCTGTTTGTTTTGGGTTTTTTGCATGTTGTTGAACAAATATATCTATACTACAAGAACTTAATATTGAAGAAGGCTGGCTAGTAAAGAGGATTAAACAGAGAAAACTTAAATATTTTGGACACATTAAACGTGATGATAATCTAGAGAAGACCGTCTTGGAAGGGTACATAATGGGAAAAAGAAAGAGAGGAAGACCAAGGCGAAGATGGCTGCAAGACATCGTTGATGATCTGCAAATGGAGTGCATCAGCAGCAGGCCATCTTGCTCACAACCGAGAGGCCTACAGGAGAGCCGTTAGGGTGGCAAAGTTCCACAAGGGACGTGCAAATGACTGAATGTTGTTGGTGCACTCCTTGGCACTGAGGTTTTAACCGATTTTGCTGCGCGTCCTTGATAGCGCATATCAGGATCTCTGTACGACTTCTCTAAATGATTCTGACGGTGTGGTTGCTGGACTTCCTCGTACTTGAACATCAACGTTCCGCTTGTCCGTCACTTTCAGCCGGAAGCCTGGGCATTATCAGTTGACAGTCATTCATCCTGTGCTGTCTCCCCTTTGAAGGCTGGCAACAATTCCCCCCCCCCCCCCCCCCACAACTCACTATATCCTTTGTTTTCACATTCATCCAAGCTGAATCCAGTCCATCTCTTTACACTGTACACCAACCTCTACTGTTGTTGCCCCTTTTTTTCCTTCAAAGTTTCCCTCTAGCACTATTTTCATTTTGAACTATGTCTCTTAAAGATGACAGAAATGTGTTAACTATCTGATTCTTATGTTCTGCAGTATTTCTCTTATCAGTTTCAATTGCTTTAATATTTTTCTGTTTGTTTTTCTCTTCTGTCCATAGAATCCACGCTTTTATTCTGTACAACCCGTAGTTCAAGGGGCTGTTTTTGTTCCCATTTTCTTATTTAAAGCCCATGTTATTATTCCAAACAGGAAGAGGGTGCAGTATATACAGACTCTGATGACACATATTCAGTTGCTGTTATTATATTTAGATATACAGTCATGATACACCAGGCTGATAAAAATCTAAAAATCTGTCATGTAGCATTTGCACGCCTTAGACGTGTGAAGTGCTAGTCCCTTCACATTTCTAGACCACTACAACATTTGAGGTAGGGGTGTGAAGTGTTAGTCCCTTCACATTTCTAGACCACTACAACATTTGAAGTAGGGATGTGAAGTGTTAGTCCCATCACATTTCTAGACCACTACAACATTTGAGGTAGGGATGTGAAGTGTTAGATCTTCACATTTCTAGACCACTACAACATTTGAGGTAGGGGTGTGAAGTGTTAGTCCCTTCACATTTCTAGACCACTACAACATTTGAAGTAGGGATGTGAAGTGTTAGTCCCGTCACATTTCTAGACCACTACAACATTTGAGGTAGGGATGTGAAGTGTTAGATCTTCACATTTCTAGACCACTACAACATTTGAGGTAGGGGTGTGAAGTGTTAGTCCCTTCACATTTCTAGACCACTACAACATTTGAAGTAGGGATGTGAAGTGTTAGTCCCGTCACATTTCTAGACCACTATAACATTTGAGGTAGGGATGTGAAGTGTTAGATCTTCACATTTCTAGACCACTACAATATTTGAGGCAGGGATGTGAAGTGTTAGTCCCTTCATATTTCTAGACTACTACAACATTTGAGGTAGGGATGTGAAGTGTTAGACCTTCACATTTCTAGAACACTACAACATTTGAGGTAGGGATGTGAAGTGTTAGACCTTCATATTTCTAGAACACTATAACATTTGAGGTAGGGATGTGAAGTGTTAGACCTTCATATTTCTAGAACACTATAACATTTGAGGTAGGGATGTGAAGTGTTAGACCTTCACATTTCTAGAACACTATAACATTTGAGGTAGGGATGTGAAGTGTTAGACCTTCATATTTCTAGAACACTATAACATTTGAGGTAGGGATGACCTGTCCTCCATGCCTTTTATTTTCCTAAGGAAAGCCCGAGTACTCATCTTTTGAGGTCTGAATGTAAAATTGAACCAGGGACCCTACGACTGGCAAGCGAGTGCATTAACCACTACACCACCGTGGCACCCTTGTGTTGATAACAAATATAAGATATGAAAGTGATGGGAGTAACGAGAAGTTTAGCAAAGACAATACTGTAGACAGTCAGCTGTCTCTCAAAATACATATATAAATGAAGTGAAAGATATAATCTCTACTATCACCACAGCTTTCCACCCAGACATGTTACCATAATCAATGGAAGAGAATTAGTAGGCCTTCTGTCCAGACATGCTCTCGTAACCAAAGGACGAGAATTAGTAAACTTTCTGTCTAGACATGTTAACAGTTTCCTTACAGGATCATCATCATCATCATCATCATTTCAGCAACCTCTGCTTTTGAAAACAATCATCATTATCATCAGGTGCTGTGCCGACTGGCTTTGGCTATTACACTTCTCCATACTACCTAATTCCTCATGTAAACCATCATTTCAGTTGGTGATCTCCCCTCACACCATCTCATCAAACTATTCAGTATCATATCTCTCGGCTCCCCTCTATTTTTCCTGTTGTTAACATATTTACAACAGCCCCCTCTTCTCACTGTATGTGCTCACCAGCTCTTCTCGTACATGTTTCATTAGTAATCTTTGTTGTCCAGGGAATTTACATTATTCTGACAAACCACATTTCTAACATAAATAAACAAGCAATATTTGGCCATAATATCTGCCACCTTACCTCCTTCACTACTGCTCTCTACTGATAAGGCCAGCAAATACACAAATTATACAAATACATGAGTAATGCATCAAACTTAAAAAACAAAAAAAAAAAAAGGTCATTTTATTTTGTAACACGAATCACAACAAAATATGTACAGCAAATAGTTTATTTTCCGCAATAATCTCCCCTTAGTTTGACATAACTAGCGACAAGTTCACATCACTGAGATGATAATCTCCCCTCCTTTGTTTCCCGCCCACAAACTGTCAGGTAACAAAATCAGCCATCACAGACTTCGCAACAGCACACAGCAGTTTAAAACTGGTCTTCCGGTGACCATCTTATAAAAAAGCTTAAAACAGGGCGTGGTAGGGGAGGTGGGGGTGGGGGGAATATGGCAAGCAATTTCTGTAAAATGTTAAACCATCAGAACTGAATGAATCTCTCTTCATGTATGTGTGTCCTGTATAAGGAATAATGTATGTAATAAAAATAAAGACTTTTTTTATGTTGGGCTTTTACTTCAGAAATACATTCAATCATTTTTTGAGTGCCATTCTAACAGACATGGCCAGTTATACTTCTCCACCATGTGTGGTCCCTGCAGTTTCTTTTCAGATCTATCACCATTCTCTTCCAGTGCAGACTGCTCTTTTGCTTTCTCTCCACCTCTCTCTCCATTTTTTCCAGAAAAAAAAAGCAAGATCTGGAAATAAGATCTAGAAACTTAACAAAACAGCTGAGAAACACATAAATGCCTTTGAATGTAAATGCTATAGAAAAGTTCTTCAAACATCATGGATGCAGAAAAGAATAAATATATCTATACTACAAGAACTTAATATTGAAGAAGGCTGGCTAGTAAAGAGGATTAAAGAGAGAAAACTTAAATATTTTGGACATATTAAACATGAGAATTTATAGAAGACCGTCTTAGAAGGGTAGATAATGGGAGAAAGAAAAAGAGGAAGACCAAGGCGAAGATGGCTGCAAGACATCGTTGATAATCTGCAAATGGATGCATCAGCAACAGGGCATCTTGCTTACAACTGAGAGGCCTACAGGAGAGCTGTTAGGTAGGCAAAGTTCTGCAAGGGACATGCAAATGACTGACTGACTGACTTTCCAGGCTCTCCAACTTCTATTTCTGGAGTTGTGGCCAAAGAGCAGCGACTGTTTTATCTTCATGATTTAAGGGAATATAAAAGTCTATCTGTGGTATGCTTAGATTAGTTGTTGGTGTCCTGTCTTTTCAACTAAGATTGTGGATTAGGTTCAGTCAAGTAACAGGACATGGGTCAGACCTCAGTAAAAATGACAGACAAAGAAACTTTTAGACATGACAGAAAGAAAATTGACAAGAGAATTTACCTTGGATTTGAACCACGGACTCCAGCAGGATGAGCAACTGTCTAGCCACACCAGAACATGGCATTAATCAACTTAGCCATCTGGTACCCTGAGACCAGAGGTCTGACCATACAACATTCTGTTACTTTACTGCATGAAACCCTTGTTATTTCTGGAGTATATTAAACACCCAACACCCTCTAGTTAACCCAGGTTTGAGAGTGACAAAAATCTACCTGCAGGGCTAAGCACACCAAACTCTGCTCAACTTCCCATTGTCAGTGAAGAAAAGCCAAATTGAAAAAAAATATCATAAATACATGAACCAAGGTCCCAACGAGTAAAATTATAAAAGAAAGCTACTTGTATGAATGTTAGTCCCATAAATATGAGTCCCAACGAGTAAAATTATAAAAGAAAGCTACTTGTATGAATGTTAGTCCCATAAATATGAGACTAAACCTGCTTTCTTATCACTCACTCATACATGATTATTAATATCTACAATGGTGGATCTTACTCACCCTCTCTCTCTCTCACACAAATACTTCTCAAAAAACACATACACACTACTTCGAATTTGACTGTTAACTCTTGCACTGCCAGATTATGTATGCATGTGATGATCTAACAGAGTACTAGAAACAGGTTGGTGAGGCTCCACAAAGAGTTAAACAACTCTGCTAGAAAAATACTGCAATATCATTTGAGGAGTAGGAGGAAGAGGAGGAGGAGGAGGAGGAGAGGGAGACAAGTGCTGAAACTAATGTCAAAGATGGGAACGTGACAAAACCAGACCCTGAAACACAGACACGTTGCTGCTCCTAGGCCGGATTATGTGAATCCAATCTTCACAGAATGCTCCTCAGTGAAATGATGCCCTGAAAGTCTTTTCAGATTAAAAATCTCACCAACAGTGTTAATGAAGACATGCACCAGGTACATGGACACTGATGTGGGGGAGAAGGAACGGGTCCACGGCCTCACTCAGGTCTTCTTGTAAGAGGTGACTCAAGAAAGATATTCCCTTGTTTACAGACGGGATACTCAAGAAAGATATTCCCTTGTTTACAGACAGGATACTCAAGAAAGATATTCCCTTGTTTACAGACAGGATACTCAAGAAAGATATTCCCTTGTTTACAGACAGGATACTCAAGAAAGATATTCCCTTGTTTACAGACAGGATACTCAAGAAAGATATTCCCTTGTTTACAGATGGGATACTCAAGAAAGATATTCCCTTGTTTACAGACGGGATACTCAGGAAAGAGTTTTGCACTGGATTGTGTTACATCAATACATTTTAAATCAAAATAAAACTGAAGTCAAAACTTGATGAATTTCAAACAAAAAAAGTAAAATAAAACTGAAATCAAAACTTGATGAATTTCAAACAATAAAACTGAAATCAAAACTGATGAATTTCAAACAATAAAACTAAAATCAAAACTTGATGAATTTCAAACAAAAAAGGTAAAATAAAACTGAAATCAAAACTTGATGAATTTCAAACCAAAAAAGTAAAATAAAAGTGAAATCAAAACTTGATGAATTTCAAACCAAAAAAAAAAAACGTAAAATAAAAGTGAAATCAAAACTTGATGAATTTCAAACCAAAAAAAGTCACAGGGCACACACAATTAAAATGCTGAAAAACCTGGTCTATATGGCAAGCTGGCACTTGTTCAATGATTTTAGTTACCAACAGGTTCTCCTTACATACAAAATAAATGTATACGTTCATCCTCCTGACATAAGCAACATACACAAAAGATCATCTACCAACATAAAATATAATATGTACATGAAAATCTCTTAAAATAATATCTATGCACTCAGTTTATCCTAGCATATACACAAATAATATAAGCATATTTATCTCTCAATAGTATAAGCAACATACACATAAGATCATCTTGCCTAACAACCATCTCTCTTAATCTCCGTAGTGTTACGTTTCTATTCACAAAAAAAAAAAAAAGCTGAATATTTGCCACGATGGCCCTGCCCACTCATTAATATTAATTGTGGAGTTCTCATAGTTATTTATTAATAGCTTGACCCCATTTCATTCATCACACAGCGGCACAATACTACCTCAAATGTCACTCAGACTTAAGGATGTACGTGGGGGGTCAAAACCAGGTTCACCTGTCTACTAACATACAGTGCTAACGATTTTAGCATGTAAAACCTGGCCTGTATAACATATAGGTTTTAACAGCAAGGAAGTTAACATAACCATAAGATCACTTCTCCTGGACATAACATGTACAACCACATTTACATTAAAGCCATCTCACCGATCACATTCATCAAATCATGATGATTATGTGCCATGTTATCAAGACACTGGCAATCATAATTTTCAATTTTGTGCAGTCTTTGGCATTTTTAATCAGATCAACCATCTATCTTCTTCACCACCACCACCACCTGGACAGCCCATTCAGATATTTCTCTGTCATCTTTTCTGTGAGCCTGCCACTGAATGTTAGGTTATCCAGCTTCTGTCTTCACATGTCATAAAAAAAAAGTATGCTAATCATGTTAATGGCAATCAAACAAATCTATCTTCAGACCTCTCTGTTGTGAGTCATTTATGATTTTTTATTCTAATATTAGAAACTAACTCACATCTTGCTGTTTCAAGGTTTCCCAAAAAACACACGTTTACATGCCTACTGTGGTTAGTGTTTGCTTTGGTTACACATGCTTGCTTGTGTGGACATTCATGAGGGAACAATTTTTAAAATGTTCATGAGAAAGAACTAAAATTTCTCAACTTCTGTTACCTCCTAAATAATTTGTGTGAAGGTCTGGGTCTTCGTTTGCTTGAAATTGTGGAGAATATGGAGAAATTAGTTATTTTCTTCACTTAGAAAGATCATGAAGTAAACACTAAACTTCATCTTTTCATTTCTGATCCCATCATTTCCTCTTAAACATTACATCTAGTACTCATAATAACAGCTACCTCCTGGAAAGTGAGTAAGAGACTATACAGTCAATGAAAGCTGGCATGACATAAAAAAGCTTTCTATTCCTGGAGGTGTTTACGCAAAATGTGAAGACATTATAAATCATTTATCTTAATTATAAATAAATGTTACAAATTGGTTTTATATGAACATAACTATTATAACAACCAATTCTTGTAAATAATACCTCCAATACAATAAAGAAAAACATACATGAATGGGTCAGTTACTTTGTAAAATATTGAGTCAAAAGACAAGGGAGTAATGAAAAGTAAAAGTATATAAGATAAAACATATATATGGACGTAACTTCAAGTAAATTATGAATGCTAGAAGCTTCAAAAACATGAAGAATTATTTTATAAGCCACTTTTATACATAAATTACACAGAAGCCAAGATGAATACGTCACAGACTGTAATATAAATTACACAGAAGCCAGGATGACTACGTCACAGGCTGTGATATAAATTATACAGAAGCCAGGATGACTACGTCACAGGCTGTGCGCTTGTCAAGACCAGCAAGTCAATGCTGATTAAAACTCTACTCCACTGCTCAAGTACTTCAACTTCAGCAGTTAGAAAAGACTGATGTGTTCCCCTCGATGGTGAAACCTCCTTTCCAGATCTATTTCATAAATTAGAAAAACCACCATAAACCAAACTCGATGAACATTTTGTTGGGTCTCATCAAGCCATCTGTGAAATGACCCAGTCTGCAGCAGAAACCAATCAACCAATCACTTGAAATTCATTATGCTTTCAGTTATCTGTGATTCAGTTATGTCCTTTCAACCCCATACTGGAAGGGGCAGAGCTAGAGACAAACAAATCCAAAAACTGTGTTCTTTAAATATCAGAGCTTATCCCATTATTACAAACTTTTAAGTAAGTGGGTAATGCTGAAAGTCGTGAGCAAAATTTTTTAAAAAAATCAGAATTTATAGACAGAGAAAATATAAACACATCACCTTAATCTGGACCATTTGCACTTCATACAGAGATCACGTGACATCACCATCATGTGTCACGTGACCACGGGAGCATGAACAAAATGGCGGGTGCTGAAGTTTCGTTTCGTCAACGTGCTGTTGAGTTCTTTGTTAAAGAGGAAATCCCCGCAGCTGAAATTCACCAAAGACTTCAACTTGCTTATGGAGATGTGTGTATGTGTTCTAGCAATGTTAGGAGGTGGGTGAAACATTTCAAAGATGGAAACATGAGCATCCAAGATATGGCTTGCAGCGGTCGCCCTTGAACTGCCTCCACTGAACGCAAAGTAGAATGGGTTGATGACATCATTAAACAAGACAGACACAGACTGAAACCCTAGGCTATAGAAAAGTTTGTACCTGCTGGGTCCCGCAGGAGAGAACGTCCAGAAAGCAGTGCATCTGTGCTGTTGGTCAGCTGGAACGGAATTCTACCGGGAGGGTATTTTCAAACTTGCAGAGCGATGGGAAAAATGCGTGCAGAGAAATGGAGATTATGTTGAAAGGTGAAGAAAAGGATGCAGATTAAGGTGATACATTTATATCTTCTCTATCTATAAATTCTGATTTAAAAAAAATTTTTGCTTACAACTTTCTGTACGACCCTCTATTTTGAGTAATTACTGAGTATCACTGTCTTATTACTCTGAAACTGTATAATCAATCTTCCTAATCACTATTATACAAAAAGCACATCTGCACCCACCACAAAGTTAGCTTGAGCCTACTGTAACCACTCTCTCAGTGTTACTTTTATTTACTGAGTTAAAATGTATCATTTTCAGTTACATGATTCAATATATTCCTTTATTTTATAGCAACAAGTCTGTAGACGACTTTAGGTGACATAACTTGGTATTTATCTCTCTCGTCCTTTCAGTGCCTAAGACACATGGGGCTGTTGGTAAGAAGAGGTCTCCACTTTTATTGGTCCTTTGCCATCTTCTTGGCTGTCTCCTATGTCAGCCCTTTGTTTACCAGCAACCTCTCTGTAGCATAACTCAATATATTCTTTTATGACTCATGCGGCCTGTCCTTTGTCCTATAATACTGCTTTCTTATTAGCCGGTCTGAAAACACTTTGTTGTCTAATCTTTCACATCGAATCAGTTGTAACAAACACATTCCTATTTATGATAAATCATTATTCATGTACAACTTGTCTATCAGCCTTTATTCATGGTGAATTAACACTCCAGTCCAAATAACTCTGCCTTCACAATCCAATCTGTAATTAAGAATGTTCCAATCATGGATGACTCACTTTTCTCATCCACTCAATCACCTGTGACTCAGTATTCACAGCCAAAACAAAGCAGTATTTGGTCAAGATAAACTCGGTAAGTCACAGTGTCAAACTACCCAACCATGGCAACTCTCAAGATTTAGTGACACTGTTACATTTCAGTACACAATCACCGTGGTATAGTCACACTTCTTTACACAATCACTGTAGTATAACATTCAGTCATATCATCACACTTCACTGCACAATCACTGTAGTATAATATTCCATCATATCATCACACTTCACTGCACAATCACTGTAGTATAATATTCCATCATATCATCACACTTCACTACACAACCACTGTAGTATAACATTCAGTCACATTGTCACACTTCACTACATAATCACTGTATCATAACATTCAGTCATATCATCACACTTCACTGCACAATCACTGTAGTATAATATTCCATCATATCATCACACTTCACTGCACAATCACTGTATCATAACATTCAGTCATATCATCACACTTCACTGCACAATCACTGTAGTATAATATTCCATCATATCATCACACTTCACTACACAACCACTGTAGTATAACATTCAGTCACATTGTCACACTTCACTACACAATCACTGTAGTATAACATTCAGTCACATTGTCACACTTCACTACACAATCACTGTATCATAACATTCAGTCACATCATCACACTTCTCTACAGCAGGAAGGAAGTTTCAGTGTTCACTGACTGTGCTGGAAGTTCATGATTCCTACCGTGTGATTCATCTTTCATTTCATTCTCCATTCTACTTAACTTCTCCACAACTGTGCTCTAGAAACCTTCAGAAAAGGACTGAGAATGAGTCAGTCAATAGGGGCTTGCCTTCTCATTTGAAAGCTTGGGGGCTTGGTACCCATTTCAGAAAGCTTGGTGCCCAAGTAGTTAAAGCCACAGCATCAGTCTCTACTGGTGAGGTCAGTGGCTCAAGCCTGGCTGCTGACATCCCAGTGGCAGAAATGGGTGGCCGGGCTGTCCTGGAGCTAGAGAAGTAAAGCCTGACCGCATAACTCTAGTGTGCTGGCAGGTCAAGGGAAAATCTGGCCACCAGTGCTGTATCTCCCCCCCGGTGCCTTTATGGTATTATAGAGTTATCTTTATCTACCAGTACCCATAATCCATCTTTGTGGAAAAAAATGGATACCTCATCCACCAGCTTTGTGGAAAAACAGCAAGAACAATTCCTGCAGGGTGAGGCAAACCAGACTACTGTCGGTGAGTGAAGAAAAAATATGGAATATCATGCAACAATCAATCTCGTGAATGAACATACTTTACCCGGGAGCAGAGCAGAGGTTCTGGAAGTGAAATATGAGAAGACATAAATCTTCTGAACATGATAACCTTCAAACAGCTGAACAACTTTCCACACAGGCTGACTAGTCACTGGAGGAACATATAAATTTCAAGAGATGACCCTCTAACGTGAGCGCCCGTGTCCAGATCGTGGGCTCTGTTTTCACAACTGTTACATTCTTCTCGCACCAATCACAAGAGGTAAGATTAATTATGCACTCACTGGCTTGACAGCAGCCGCCTTTGTAAATCTTGGAGAACCACAAAGCAACTACACATAAGAATTATGGGAATCGTGTTTTCACACTTGCAAATAAAGTAGCATTTTGGATTGAATGGGTTAAATTCAGCTGCTAGTTCTACACAGAAAACCATTTGTTAAAAATTAATTTTCAGTACATTTTTGGGCAACTTTTTTTTGTTACCTTTTACCGGTTCTGTATGTCACGTATTTCATGGATAGATCAGAGAAACTAAAATCTGTACTAGTAATGGTTAAGTTACTTCCCACAGCCTTACAGTAGCAACCGTCTACATATATGTGCTGTGCACACTTGTGAACATATATACACCATCATCCTATGCAACCTTACCACAGAAGGTTGTCTGCAGTGTACCTTCAACATGTTCTGTCCATCATTTTCACAAATGTACCCAATCAAGCTTAATCCAGTCTATCTCTCTATGCTGTCCACCAATCCATATAACTGTCATCCACTTGCTCTTTTTCCTTCAATTTTTTTTTCCCTTCTAGAATGGTTTTCATTATTGTATGACCAAAATATTTCAACTATCTGGTTCTTGTGTTTTTATTCAATATTTCTCTATTCTGTTTTAGTCCATTTAATACTTTTTTCTGTCTATGAAATCTGCCCCTATTCTTCTGTATACCAGCTATATTACATAGTTCCTATGCCATCAAGCATCACACAGGGCTCACTGTGTGTCTTGCAATGACAGTCTCAACAAGGGATTTGATACCAATCATCTTAGCCTCTCTTGTCAGTGTTCTCTTTAGCATCTCTCAAGGTTGGCCTCTTTAGTGTCTCTCCCAGTCCTAGGCCTCTTTAGTGTCTCTCAAGGTTTGTCTCTTTAGTGTCTCTCAAGGTTTGCCTCTTTAGCATCTCTCAAGGTTGGCCTCTTTAGTGTCTATCAAGGCTGGTCTCTTTAGTGTCTCTCATGGTTTGCATCTTTAATGTCTCTCAAGGTTGGCCTCTTTAGCATTTCTCAAGGTTTGCCTCTTTAGCATTTCTCAAGGTTGACCTCTTTAGCATCTCTCGAGGTTGGCCTCTTTAGCATTTCTCAAGGTTGGCCTCTTTAGCATTTCTCAAGGTTGGCCTCTTTAGCATTTCTCAAGGTTGGCCTCTTTTTAGCATCTCTCAAGGTTGGCTTCTTTAGTGTCTCTCAAGGCTGGCCTCTTTTGCATCTCTCAAGGTTGGCTTCTTATTTTTCCAGATGTTTCCCACTTGATGACTTGCTCTGTGACTCTCTGACTGTTCCTTCTCATCCCATGGCCCCCCATATGCCCACCTTCTTCTCTTGATCACTGCTGAGATTGTGCTGCTCTAAGCATGCTCATTTTTCTTTTCTCTGCTTTAATCTTGAATCTGCTCCACTGTTACACAAAGTATTTTTCTTAGTTATTTGTTTTTGAATGCGTCCAGCATGCTCTCTATTTCTTTGGTTGTTTTCCAGCTTTCACATGCATACATTAGGATGGGTATTACACCTGAGTTGAATATCCTAAGCTTTGTTCTTGTGCTTACGAGTTTTGATCTCTATTTTCTCAAGATTCTTAAAGGCCAATGCTGCCTTTGCTGTTCTGGTTCTACTTCTTTCCTCGTGTCTCCTTCCTGATATGTGTAACTTCTGAGATACACAAAATGGTCTACTTCTTCTACTGCTGTTCCAAATATAATTTGTTCTCCTGCTTGACTAGGTAAATTTTTTTTTTTTTTTTTTGGTGTGTCTTTTCTATAGCACTATAGCACTTATACTATAGCACTAACACTACAAGCACCTGCAACAAATATCTAGGCTGGGCTGCTAAGCAGAATCTCATTACAAACAAACAAACAAACAAACAAAAACCCAGAAATCTCAGTGTGTAGTGCTAATCAGCATCGTGTGCCTTAAACTGAACAGTACTGGCCTACACCACAAATATTTCAACTATTTAGTTTCACTTCTAAGCCACAGTTTCTTTAAAAAAAAAAAAAAGAAAAAATTCTTTGTATATACATATTAAAATAAAAAAAAAATCAATTCTCCATCAAATCCTGCATTCACTATCTTGGCCAAATTTTCTCGTACTGGAACTTCCACTCCTTGTCTACCAGTTCTCCATCAACAACCTCCAGAGTCTGATGTTTTATATAATGGAAATGGTTGAGAGCAAACAGGTAAAACTCATTCTCCATCCTCCAGATCAGAGACTCCTGTATCTTCCTGATGGTTTCTGGTTTGGTGGGGACTTTCTTCGCTGTCTTCCTCAGGTGAGACTTCTTGCCTGTGGAAACAGCAGAGTTAGAACTGTAATTACGTTTCTTAATACTCAATTCTCACACGAATTATTACATATAAAACCATGATCTCATTTTCATTCATTGTGTTACTAATTTCTTTCATGTGAATTTTGTAACTTACTGTTTCCATCTGTGATCTCCAGTCCATGGCACTTCATGTGAAGTTTTACACATTCCTATCTGATCTCTCGTGTGTGTTAATAATACTTCTATAAAAACGCAGCAAGTGCAACATTCTTTCACACAGGAAAGTAAATCAATTCAATGACCTCAGGACAATAACAGGTGATGGCAAGTGCACAGAAGAAAAATCATGAACCAAGTACGGCAAAGATGGCTTTTTAAGGCATGAAGACAATACTAACAATTAAGAAAATGTCCCTAAAAGTGAGGAAAAAGAGTATTACAGCGCTATATACAACCAATACTGCTATATGGTCGTGAAACTTGGGACAATGAACAAAAAGATGACAAAGAAACTGGAAGCAACAGAGATGAGGTTTTGGAAAAAGCTGCAACAAATACCCTGGACAAACTGAAAAAAAAAAAACAAACAAACAAACGAAGAGGTCCTCAAAGAAGTTTCAGAACAATCAAAAGTAGTTAAAATGATAAGAAAAAAAAAAGACAAGTCAAAAATTTCTTGGACATGGCATGAGAGGACAGAAGTTGTAGATCTTAGTAAGGACTGGAAAACTCAAGGAAAAAAGGAACAGAGGAAGACCAAGAGAAAAATATTTCAGCGGACTAAACAGTGACAAGGAAAAAAACAGAAATGCATCTGGATTAGTTGGAAATAACAAGGCCCGCACAATATGGAGAAACATGATCGCCTATGCTATCTAGCACAGCACATCATAATAATACATAGGCTGCTATACGTTATATTTGGTGCTCCTCAGCTTGCAGATAGATGTCTTGGTTATTTCCTTCTTACTTCTCTGAAGTAAACATGGTGTATGCCAGGTCAAGAACAAGTGTGTCTGGGGCTAAATTGTGAATAAATCCTGTACTTGTGCTCTGCTATTTGTGATTACTGTTATAGGAGTTTTTGTTGTGTGCAATGGAAATATGGAGTCTCTCAATATTTGTTCTAGTTCTTGTTCTATCTCCCTGCAGCTGTGTGCAAGATGTTCTCTGAACCTGTCACTATAAAAGTTTTGAGGCACAGGGCCCAACCAGATAAGGGATGAGACTCCACTACCATGGTGACAACGCAATCCCTAGCCCAACAGATAGGTTGGCCTTGTTACTGGGGACACCAACAGAGAGGTGGGACAAGGCCTTGGTTGGCCAACACTGACACAAGCAACCAGCCATAGGTCCAGTGACAACACAAGTGCAGACATGATAAAACACTGAGAACATGGTTCTGACCACAGACAATCACAGGAAAACTTGTATCTGACACTGCCACTGTCATGTTGGGGGGGGGGGGTTAGATTTAGAAAGCAGAAAGTGAGGTTGACTGCTGAAGGGAGAGAGAGACGGTGTCAGTGCAAGCAGCAGTCAAGCATATCACCAAGATGACTAATCTCATCTTCAGCATACAAGCAGACCCAACACCTCACCTTCAGCATACAAACAGACCCAACACCTCACCTTCAGCATACAAACAGACCCAACACCTCACCTTCAGTATACAAACAGACCAATATCTCACCTTCAGCATAAAGCTGTGTTGCCCCATGAAAGAACCTTGGAATGGTAGCCTCAAGTACAGCAAGGAAATCCCTCATTTCCTCTGTAATTCCCACAACCAAGTAATGATGCAGCAAATTCCTCATGGCTTCTTCCAGTGCCCACTGGTTGCCTGGCTCCCTGTTCACAATTTGAGACAAACAAAAAATAAAAACAAACTCTAACCAAACAATGGAGACACTACTGTTAGCTAAAACATGGATAAAGGCTCTGTAGTCATCCCTGTTCTTGGATTTATTCTCTGATTTCCTCCATGTACAGAACATCCCTTGTCCTTGAGCAGAGTCCTAATTTCTCTTCTCCGCATATTTCTAGATCTTCATCCATTTCTATTTCCCTGGGGATTCTATGTCAGTGCCTGTCTTGTTATGCTGGTGTAGAGGTTTCCTCAGTGTGTGGCCAATCCACCTCCATTTCCTAGACATGATATCAATATCTCCATGCTATTTGTATAAACCTGCATTCATGCATCCATCCAGGCCATTTAAATCTGACTGCCTGTGGTCCAATAAAAATTCAGTGTCTTGTACAGGACTGCAACACATTCTCAGTCTGCAGTCAGTCTTAGTATTGCGCCCCAGTTGTGCCTTATTCTGACCTTCATGGTTTTAAGAGTTCTTTGCCAGGTTGTTTTCAGCTGCCTCTCTTTTTCTTCATCAGGTTGTCCTCTGTCAGCTTCTCTTTTGCCAGGTTGTTTTCTGCTGGCCTCTCTTTATCTTCATCAGGTTGTTCTCTGTCAGCTTCTCTTTCTCTTTTGCCAGGTTGTTTTCAGCTGGCCTCTCTTTTTCTTCATCAGGTTGTCCTCTGTCGGCTTCTCTTTCTCTTTTGCCAGGCTGTTTTCAGCTGGCCTCTCTTTATCTTCATCAGGTTGTTCTCTGTCGGCTTCTCTTTCTCTTTTGCCAGGTTGTTTTCAGCTGGCCTCTCTTTTTCTTCATCAGGTTGTCCTCTGTCGGCTTCTCTTTCTCTTTTGCCAGGTTGTTTTCAGCTGGCCTCTCTTTTTCTTCATCAGGTTGTCCTCTGTCGGCTTCTCTTTCTCTTTTGCCAGGCTGTTTTCAGCTGGCCTCTCTTTTTCTTCATCAGGTTGTCCTCTGTCAACTTCTCTTTCTTTTCTGCCAAGTTGTTTTCAGCTGACATCTCTTTATCTCTCTCATGCTATTCTCAGCCTCTCTTTCTCTTCATATTTTCTTCAGTCTGCCTCTCTTTTGTTTAGCTATCATCACATGGCATCAACTTTCATGGCTACCTCAAAACATTTTTTATTAATTCCAGGATAAAATGCCTATTTAAGATCCTGCCCCCAAATTAATTTTTGTCTATTTTAAACTGCTACTTATGGGGTAATTTTGCCTCTTCACATTAGTCATTTCAACTTTTCAACTGTCTATTCATACGGCTGCCTACATGGTTGAACCTTCTATCCATACTACTGCTCTAACTTCTAGATTGTCTATTCACACCACTGTTTATGTGCTGATTCTGTCTATTCACAATGATGGCTCTAACTTCTCAACAATCTCATCCTTACAACTCACCAACAGTCTGCATGATGCCCACAGAAGTAAGGGATCTGTACCCAAAGGTTTGCTGGATCACAGTCATCACCATCTCTAGCCACACACTCATCAAATGACTGAAAGAGAGAAGCAGAGAACAATGACAAAGAAAACAGAACTAACTGTCATAGTTCCTTCATCCCTACATCATAGTTCAGTGACACATGAAAGGATTTTCAGTGCACAACAAGGGACTGTGTAAAACTGATGAAGGACTGAACCACACTAAGATCAGCTTTACATTATCTGAGGGGGAAACGAGGGCCAAATTTAAAGATACAAGATACAAGCACAAGGAAGACTGGTCCTTGCAGCACAAACTCTGTCTGCTGTTACCGAGGCCTAAAATGTAAATCGAACAACCATCAGAGAACCTATTCAGGAAAATTATGCTCAATTATGCCATTCTTATCTTATATCTTATATCCTTCCCGTGCTGTTAAACGTCACATAGGGCTCGCAAAGTAGTTCGCCAATTTTTCCTGTCTTCGGCGAGTCTTTCAACCTCATCAAAGGATTTTATGCTTGTTAATTTGGCCTCTCTTAATAATGTCCTCTTCAGAGTTTCACGCAGTCTGCCTCTTTTTCTTTGGCCTGTTGTGTTCCACTTGATAGCTTGTTTTGGGATTCTCTGATCATTTCTTCTCATAAAGTGACCAACATATGTTCATCTCCTTTTCCTGATCACCCATGAGACTGGTTGTTGTTCAGTCATCTGTCTTATCTCTGCATTGTTCTTGAATTCATTCCACTTGATGCTGAGTACTTTCCTGAGGCATTTGTCTAATTTCTTGTCTATTTCTTTAGTTGTTTTCCAGCTTTCGTATGCATAAATGAGGGTGGATATTACATCTGAATTGAATATTCTTAACTTGGTTTTTGTGCTTATAACTTTTGAATTCCATATGTTCTCAAGATTCTTGAAGATTGATGCTGTTTTTGAAATTCTGATCCTAACTTCCTTTCTAGTGTCACCATACTGGTCTATGTAGCTGCCAAGATATGCAAATTAATTGACTTCTTCAATATCTGTCCCTTCTATGTGTATTTTTCCATTTTGATTGAGAGGAATTTTCATTATTTTTGTTTTGTCCTTGTTAATTTCAAGTCCTATTTTGCTAGCCAGTGAAGACAGGCTATCTGTTTTTTCTTGCATGGAATTCACATTATTACTGATAAGAGTTATGTCATCAGCAAAATCAAGATCTTCTAGTTGGGTCCCATGTACCCAGTCAATACCTGTGTTACTTGTGCAGCATTTTTTCATTATGAAGTCTATTGTAATCCCAAAAAGTAAAGGAGACAGTATACATCCTTGTTTCACGCCTGTTTCAATCTGGAACCATTCACTCATCCCTTCTTCTGTCTTGACTGCCCAAACATATCCAATGTATAAGTCCTTAATGATGTTGACAATTTTAGATGGTATTCCATATAGACATAAAATTCTCCATAATGAATCTCTGTGTATGCTATCAAATGCCTTTTTAAAATCTATGAAGTTCATTATTAATGATTTCTGCTTTTCAATATGTTCTTCAAGTAATATTCTGAGAGTAAAGATCTGGTCGAGACAGCTTCTCCCTTTTTGAAATCCTGCTTGTTCTTCTCTCATTGCAGTATCCACTATATCTTTGGGTCTATTCAAAATGACCTTGCAAAATACTTTTGACACATCTGATACTAAGGTTACTCCTCTCCAGCTGTTACAGTCACTAAGGTTGCCCTTTTTTGGTATTTTAACAATGATTCCTTTCTTCCAATTAGAAGGGACCATTTCTTCTTTCCAAATCTTGTTAAACATTCTCTGTAGTTGTCTCATGTTGTCACTATTGATAGCTTTTAGCATTTCAGCTGTTATTTCATCTTCACCTGCAGCTTTGTTGTTAGCCATTAAATTCACTGCTGTTTCAATTTCATGCAATTTAATTTCATCTAGGTTGACATTTAGTTGTGGGACTGGTAAGTCAGTTTCAAGGTTTAAAAATTCTTTTGGGTGTGGTCGATTAAGTATTTCTTGGAAGTGTTCAGCCCATCTTTGCTTTTGGTCTTTACTTGATGTTAATAGTGTTCCAGTTTTGCTAAGGATTGGTCTTTCTTTAAATGTAATAGTACCTGTTAGCCTCTTTTGTATGTTATATAATGTTTTGCTGTCTCCTGTTTTTGCTGCTTTTTCTGCCTCTTTCGCCATATTGTCTATGTGTTCTCTTTTATCCCTTCTAGCTGAACTTTTTACTTTCTTGTCTATTTCTTTGTATTTTGCTTTTGCCAAATCTCTTTCATGATCTGTTTTTGCATTCAACATGTCTAATTTGACTGCTCGTCTTTCATGTATATACTTCCATGTTTTATCTGATATCCATGCTTTTCTATTTGGTTTTTCCAGTCCAGTGCTTAGTAAGCACTGGACTGGAAAATTATGCCATTATATGTGACATTATACCATATTACATATATACATATATTACAAGCGGCCTGGCCGTCTGAGTGGTTAGGCACTCAGTCTACTAATCTGATGGTACTGGGTTCAAGTCCCACCAATCGGGATTTTTTTTTCTGGTACCACCGCACCAAAAAGGCCCCGAGGTCCACCTAGGCTCAAAAAATGGGTACCAGAGAAATCTTGGAAGGTATATGTAATCAAGCGTGATACTGACCACATTACACTTTCACATGCCAAAGGTCATGGAAATACGGGCCTAACACCGTATCCCCAATATGCCTTAATGGCGTGGAAATAGTGATTTTACCCATTTTACATATATTACATACATATATTATGTGGAACTTCACAACCTTTTTATTCTGTTCTCAGAGATAACTTAAATATTTTGGACATATTAAATGTCATGAGAATTTAAAGAAGACTGTCTTGGAAGGGTACATAATGGGAAAAAGAAAGAGCGGAAGACCAAGGCAAAAACAGCTGCAAGACATTGTTGATGATCTGTGAATGGATGCATCAGCAGCAGGACATCTTGCTTACAACCCAGAGGCCTACAGGAGAGCTGTTAGGGAGGCAAAGTTCTTCAAGGGACATACAAATGACTGACTGAGTGACTGGCCCTTCTCCTACACCCTGCATAAAAATTCTCCCTGTGGCCCCTCTCCTGCATAAAAATTCTCCCTGTGGCCTCTCTCCTGCATAAAAATTCTCCCTGTGGCCCCTCTCCTGCATAAAAATTCTCCCTGTGGCCCCTTGTCCCCTCAAATCCTACAGAAAAAAGATTTATATCTTCTAGTTGTGGAACCAGAAATGTAGCATGGCCCCCTTGAGAAAAGCTACCAAAATGTATCAAAAACAAAAGCAAAACTTCTATCTGATACTTCAAGTGTCATGTTGGGGTTAAAAGTGAATTAGATTCAGAAGTCATAAAGTGAGGTTGACTGCTGAAGGGGTAGATTTAGAAAGACAGGAAAAAAAGAGTGTGAGAGGGAAGAGAGAGAAAGACAAGTGAGGGAAAGATAGTGATAGAAGAGGTATATTTTGAGACCACAGAGATTCAGTGAGAGTGGGGGGGGGGGGGGTTATGAGTTATGAAAGAGAGAGTGTGACAGAAAAGGTAGATTTAGAGAAAGAGAGAGAGAGAGAGAGAGTGTGACAGAAAAGGTAGATTTAGAGAAAGAGAGAGAGAGTGTGTGACAGAAAAGATAGATTTAGAGAAAGAGAGAGAGAGAGAGTGTGTGACAGAAAAGGTAGATTTAGAGAGAGAGAGAGAGAGAGAAAGGGAGAGAGACAAGTGTGTGAAAGATAGTGATAGAAGAGGTATATTTTGAGACCACAGAGACTGAGTGAGAATAGGGGGGGGGGGGGGTTATGAGTTATGAAAGAGGGAGTGTGACAGAAAAGGTAGATTTAGAGAGAGAGAGAGAGAGAGAGGAAAAGAGGCAAAGAGAGCAAGTGACAGAAAAGGTAGATTTAGAGAGAAAGAGGAAAAAAGAGAGAGAGAGTGACAGAAAAGGTAGATTTAGAGAGAGAGAGAGAGGAAAAGAGGCAAAGACAGCAAGTGACAGAAAAGGTAGATTTAGAGAGAAAGAGGAAAAAAGAGAGAGAGTGACAGAAAAGGTAGATTTATAGAGAGAGGGGGGAAGAGAGAGAAAGAGAGAGTGACAGAAGTGGTACATTTAGAGAGACAGGGAAAGAGAGAGAGGAGACAAAGAGTAAGGGAAAGAGAGGAGAAGAGAGAGACTGACTGGCAGATTGATTGAAAGAGAGAAGGAGAGGAAGAGTGAGAGAGAAGAGAGTGGGAGAAGGGGTAGAAAAAAGAGAGACAGGAAAATACGAGACTGAGAAGAATATTAAGAAAAAAGAAAAAGATGAGAGAGAGAGAGAGAGATAAAAGAGAGCATGAGATGGAAAGAAGGAACAGCAGAAGGAGTCTGTTACCGAGTTCCGACTCCCTGAATGACTTACAGGCATAAAGCTTAACAGTAAATATTCCCACAAACAGATGCTGACAAAAAACAAGGCAGCCCAGCTTGTTACAAAGACTGATGTTAGTTTCTTTAGACAAAAAGTTTCACAGATTCAACCACCCACAAACCAAAGGGAAATAATCCCATCCCTGCATTCCCTAGCAAAACTCAAGCTTTCCCAGGTCCTGTCATCCACTGAAGAAACACGATCACCAGGGCATCTAACGACTGACTGAAGCAGATGCCCACACGGAAAACATACCTCATTGTCTCCAGCCTTCCTCCTCTTCAACGAAGGCCTGAAATCATCCCCATATCTCACAAAGTAATAATAGGAGATTAGCCTGTCCAGGGGCTGTCTCACCATATTGATGTATATTGGGAGCTTTCTTATGCCAAACCTGAAACAACAGAGACATATATAAAGAACTGTATGAAAGTGTTAAAGGAATTCTTTTCCATAAGTTACACTTACAAACAGTCAGTCATTTGCATGTCCCTTGCGGAACTTTGCCTCCCTAACAGCTCTCCTGTAGGCCTCTCGGCTGTGAGCAAGATGCCCTGCTGCAGATTCGTCCATTCACAGATCATCAACGATGTCTTGTTGCCATCTTCGCCTTGGTCTTCCTCTCTTTCTTTTTCCCATTATGTACCCTTCCAAGACGGTCTTATCTAAATTATGACGCTTAATGTCCAAAATATACTGTTCAAGAAAAAAAAAAGAAAGAAAAAAGAAACGCAACAAATACGATGTTGCGATTTAAATTGAAATTTGCTGATAAGACAAGGGTAAATTGCTTGAAACGTTCATTTGGACATCAACTTCACGTGATGACCTGAACTGTACTCAGCAGATGATTCATGAGCACAGAAAGCGACACTAGTTAAAACAGCATTTCTGACAATAACTCATGACAGGTTCACGAGAATCCCATGAAACTTACTGAACACAAAACTCACTGATCATGTTATTGAATGCCTGTAAAAGATTGACGCTCCTCGAATCAATTCAACTGAAAATTCAATGCGCAAGTACGACTCGTCATCATTGGAAGTTTATAGACTGGACAGTCACAAAGTATAGTGGCCAGACAATTTAATGTGGTTAGAAGCACCATTAGTCGGTTATGGAGACGATTTAAAGAAACTGGCTCAGTTGCAGACAGGCTGCACAGTGGAAGACCCATAGTCACAACTCCTGCTGAAGACCGCTTCATACGGCTGCGTCACCTCAGGAATCTTTTTTGCATCTGCGTCCTCAACAGTCCAGTCAATGATAGCAGCTCGTCGAATTTCAGATCAAACGGTCAGGAACCAGCTGCACGACGCTGTTTTTTTTTTTTTGGCGGGGGGGGGGCTAGAAGACCCTACAGAGGTCCTGTTCTTATGGACCGGCATATGCAGAACCGACTGCAGTGGGTGAACCAGTTTCGCCAATGGACCGTTGCGAATGAATGGAGAAGGGTTTGGTTTAGTGATGAATCATTCTTTCTGCTACAGCGAAGCGACATACAGAGAAGAGTTTACCGCAGAGTCCATGAGCGCTACGCCCAGAACCGCGTGGATGAGGCTCCTCCACATGGTGGTGGAGGTGTACTGATGCGAGGGACGATCAACTTCATGGGAAGAAGTGACCTAGTGCAAATTGAAGAACGCCTGAATGCCCAACGATATGTCGCTGAAATTCTTCGTCCTCACGTATTTCCACTTCTAGCTGCACCAGGGTCGATTTTTTAGCAGGATAACGCTCGACTTCATGTGGCACAACTCACTACCCAGTTCCTCGCTGACAACAACGTCAAGACCATTCCGTGGCTATCCATGTCATCAGACATGAACCTAACAGAACACTTATGGGATGAACTCAACAGACACATCCGCCAGCGAGACGTGGCGCCAACCAATCTCTGACAGTTGTCGCTTGCACTGCGGGAAGAGTGGGCAGCCAACCCACAACAACAGATCCAACGGCTAATCGGATCCATGTCAAGGAGATGTCGTTCTCTGATACAGGCCATATACCTTACTGAAACAGAGACCTCAGTCGCAAAGAATAAAAGTCCAAACCAAATTTAATGAACAGCATTTAATTGTTCGAGCCACAGGTGAGGCCAGATCGTCATCAAGCTACTGGTGGCAAAACTAACAAGTTCAAAATAGCAACATGGAATGTTAGAACTTTATTCCAGGCTGGAAAATTAGAAAATGTAAAGATGGAAATGGAAAGGATGAAGATCAACATATTAGGAATGAGTGAAGTTAGATGGACAGGTGCAGGGAAGATAAACTCAGATAAATATACAATAATTTATTCAGGAAGTGAGAAACATGAACGAGGAGTAGGAATTATATTTGATGAACAAACGGCAAGGACAATTGTAGGATATTTGAACATCTCGGACCGAGTCCTGCTAGCCCAACTGAAAGGACAACCAATAAACATAAATATTATACAAGTGTACGCTCCAACATCTGAAAGCTTTGAAGAAGATGTACAGTTATTTTATAATGACATAGAGACAGCACTAAAACACACAAAGTCACATGAAGTTACCATAGTCATGGGAGATTTTAATGCCAAAGTTGGTAAAGGAAGAACTTCAGACATCGTTGGTGACTATGGACTGGGGGAGAGGAATGACAGAGGTTATAAATTAATTGAATGGGCAAGAATACACAGCATGGTTGTAGGAAACACCTGGTTTAAACAACATCCTCGAAGACTGGCAACGTGGTGCAGTCCAGACAAAAAGACTTTTAACCAGATAGACTACATATTAATCAACAAACGATTCCGCAATGCATTACTGACAACAAAAACCATGCCAGGAGCTGACTGCAATAGTGACCATGATCCACTCTGTGGAAAAGTTAGAATAAAACTAAAGAAAGCAGGCAGAAAAGTGAGAAGCATCAAACTGAATATAGAACTTCTTAAAAATGACCAAGAACTGCGAGAACAATACAAAGTTATTATAATAAATAGATACAATGCAATAGCAAAGATAAACAGTATAGATGAACAATGGGAAATGTTAAGAGATTCTATCCACCAAACTGTTAAGGAGATAACACCACCAAAAAAAGAAGCCCCTAAAAATAAATGGATGACAGACGACATCTTAGGACTGATGGACAAGAGGAGGAGGAGTAAAAATAACGAGAAAAAATATAACAAGATAAATAAAGAAATAAGACGCAAATGCAGAGAAGCAAAAGAAGTGTGGTTAAATGAGCAGTGCAGACAGATAGAGGACTCTCATATTAAAGACAGCAAAAACATGCACAAACGAATTAATGAACTCGCAGGCAGGAAAACAAAATATACCACAGGATGCCTGAAATCGAAAGAAGGTAAAATGTTAATGGGAAAAGAAGACATTGTGGACAGAGTATATCGGTGAGCTATATGGAGGAGAAAGACCAGAATTAACACCAGATACTGAAAACTGTGAGGGATCACCAATACTTGAAGATGAAATCATAGATGCCATCAAACACATGAAGAAAGGAAAAGTGACTGGGCCTGATAATATAACAATAGAAGAAATAGAGGCGCTAGAGGAGACAGGAATAAAAATAATAACCAAGTTACTGAATGACATTTACAACAGTGGTTATATTCCCAGTGACCTGATTAAATCCACGTTTATAGCACTATCAAAGAAACCAGGTGCAAAGGAATGTGACGACCACCGGACTATCAGCCTCTCATGTCACATAACGAAGCTACTTCTGAGAATAATTATGAGAAGAACAAGGAAAAAGATAAACATGGAAATAGCAGATGAACAGTTTGGATTTGTTGAAGGAAAGGGAACACACAATGCCATTTATGCTTTACGAACACTAACAGAAAGAGCTTTAGAAGTACAGAGAGATCTCTACTTATGCTTCATTGATTACACCAAGGCATTTGATAAGGTGAAACATAATGAAATTATTAAAATGCTTGAAGACATCAATATAGACGGCAAAGACCTGAGGATTGTAAAACATCTATACTGGCAGCAAGAAGCAGCAGTTCGAGTTGAAAATAGAATTGGAAAATATCAACCTATAAAACAAGGGGTGCGACAAGGATGTGTACTATCTCCAGACCTTTTTTCTCTGTATAGCGAGAATATTCTAAGAACAATCATCACAGAACCAGGCATAAAAATTGGAGGATACAATATTAACAACCTTCGGTATGCTGACGACACAGTACTGATAGCTGAGAACCAACAAGACCTGCAAAATCTCTTGGATAAAGTCGCCAAAGAAAGTGAACAGAAAGGCTTTACTTTGAACATAAAAAAGACAGAGACTATGGTTATATCTAAGAAACAGAATCCACCAGCATGCAGTATAAAATTAAATGGAACTATTCTAAAGCAGGTGCAGAAATTCAAATACCTTGGAGCAGTAATAACTTCAGATGGGAAATGCAGAACAGAAATTAGGAACAGAATAGGCCAAGCAAAGACTGCATTTCAGAGAATGAGAAACATATTATCCAACACATCCTTATCAATGAATGTTAGAAAACGAGTCCTAAAATGCTATATTGAACCTATCTTGTTACATGGAAGTGAATCATGGACAATAGGCAAGTCTGCACAAAAATCATTGGAAGCAGCAGAAAAGTGGTTTATTAGAAGAATGTTGCCAATCCCCTGGACAGCAAAAATAACTAATGAAGAATGTATGAGAAGAGCTGGAGAGACAAAAAACCTTGTCAAAAAGATAAGAGAAAGACAATGTACTTTCATAGGACATGCAATGAGAAGAGGGGGCATTGAAAATATTATAACAACAGGAAAAATAGAAGGAAGAAGATCAAGAGGAAGACCAAGAGAAATGATACTGGACAGTCTGACGGGATGGTGTGAGAGGAGATCACCAACTGAGCTGATGGCCTGCATGAAGGATCGTATACTCTGGAGAAGCATAATAGCCAACGCTAGTCGGCACGGCACATGATGATGATGATGATTTAATTGTTAACGTCTTAAAGTTTCTTCATGCCAAGATTGAAACATTAATTCCGTAAAATAACATTTTGATACGAGTTTGAAATTTGGTGTCCATTACGACTACAGTAGTGTTGCGTTTCTTTTTTTTTTTAACAGCATATTTAAGTTTTCTCTGTTTAATCTTCCTTACTAGCCAGCCTTCTTCGCTATTAAATTCTTGTAGTATATATATTTGTTCTTTTTTGTGTTCATGATATTTGAAGAACTCTTCTGTAGCATTTACATTCAAAGGCATTTATGTGTTTCTCTGCTGTTAAGTGTCCAGGTCTCGCAGGCATATGTTAAAATGGGAAAATTGCATGCCCTTAAAAATCGTAGTTTTGTAGTTCCGTCTGTTCCTCTCCACAGCTTCTTTTAGTTGTGTTATTCTTTGAAGAGCTATAGATGTTCTCCTTTTAATATCCCTCATTATATCTCCATTACTAGCTAGTAATGATCCAAGATATTCAAAACTCTCCACCTTTTCCGATTTTTCCTCACTGATATATATTTCAGCTGCATTATTTGTTTTGCCAGTTGCCATCAATTTATTTTTCTTTTAGTTCACGTTTTCTTTTAGTTCATCAATTTAGTTTACTTATCAACAAAAGAAGCAAAAAAGAAAAAAAAGGAACAGCTTTGCTCATTAACTCTTTCACTCTGGAATTATTTTTCATGCTGCATCATAAAGCATAAATATAGTATACATTTTCTTGAGAAATTTATGTACAAATAGACTAAAAAAAAATTCAAATTCAAATCATGAGCTGGGTTAGAAATGTGTTATTTTTCATTTTCTTTCGGCTCTCTAAACATCAGTGAGTGATGTTGTGCACTGACATACTAGAATGTCTGGTTGCAAACTACACGGTGTTGTAGAAGTGATTTTTGCAAAAGCAATAACATTAATAGTATTTCTGTAGTAGTGATAGTGTTCGTAGAAATATTAGTAGTTGTAGTAGTATTATTAGTAGTTTTAGTAGCAGTATTATTATTATTAGTAGTAGTACTTTTAGTAGTAGTAGTAGTAGTAGTAGTAGTGGTGGTGGTGGTGGTGGTGTTAGCAGAGTAGTAATATTAATAGTAGTAGTAGTATTACTAATAGTATTATTAGTAGTAGCAGTTTAGTAGTAGTAGTAGTAGTAGTAGTATTAGTTGCAGTAGTAGTATTATTAGTAGTTTTAGTGGCAGTTGTATTAGTATTACTAGTAGTAGTAGTAGTAGTAATAGTAGTAGTAGTAGTTTTATTAGTAATAGCAGTAGTAGTATTAGTAGTTTTATTAGCAGTACCAGTAGTAGTAGTAGTTTTAGTAGTAGTAGTTTTATTAGCAGTACCAGTAGTAGTAGTAGTTTTAGTAGTAGTATTAGTGGTAATAGTTTTAATAATAGATTAGTATTACTAGTGGTAGTAGTAGTAGTAGCAACTGAACAGCACTAACTGAAGTTAAAAAAAAATTGTGTATTTCAGTTATTTAAGACTTATCTCCTTCGACAACAATGTGGCTCGCCTTGTCAGTCATACAGTGTGACCACGGAAATTATATATCTTGAGAGGAGGATACTTTGGCAAGAAAGTTTGGATATATAACAACATAAATAATAAATAACCTGTGCCACTGTAATGATTTACTATAATAAGACTTTCTGGTTTGTCACGTGGCCGGCGGGGGAAACACTAGTTCAGGGGTTCTCAACTTATGGTCCTCGGGACTACAAGCAGTCATCACAGCACTGCCAGGTGGTCTTCATCTGTGTATTTGGCATTAGGCTCGACTACTGAATGAAAACTATCAAGGCTCTATGACACAGGGATGGGAGCGAAGCCGCCGTTCGTTCTGGCAAATCAGCGATCCACAGTTGACATGCTGGCGTCGGGGTTGGTGAACTAAAGAAAGTTTGGGAAACACTGTGTAGCTGGAAATGTAGTCCTTGGATGTAAAAAAAAAAAAACTGAGACGCACTGGACTAGTCTATAACTAGTTATAACCCTCTCTGCAACGTCACAGCGATGAATGAACGGCTGAACATGGAACACGAAACACGAGAAGGACGGAAAGAAAAACAAACTTAAGTACACGTACACGATTCAGCCTCTCCCAGACCGACAGAGCGCCCCAGCTGTGACGAAGCAGGGTAAAAGTGCTGGCAACATACACCACACACGACGCTTGCCGTAACGTGCTGGTCGTGTGGGGGCTGGCAACGTAATTACCCTCAGATACTTACTCCACACACACACACAGGAATACAAGCTCAACGTGCTTCTGTAAAACTGAAAACTATGGGCCGCTCAACAAAACACAGCAGAACAATCTCGTAAATGAAGTCTCTGGCTTTCAGTCGAACCTGCAAATGCAGTGGCGTTGTCCTGGTGCTGCTGCCAGCCAAGTACAGCCGTGTGTATTCTGCCACGTGTCTGTCTCATACCATCAGCTACAGTAGCCAGTAAAGATCGTATTTTGTGTTGTAAGATTCCATTCTTTCCTCTGGTCACTCTCTTCACTCCCCCCCCCCTCGTGCACCACTACAGAGTCCCTCTCCACATGACACAATCGTTCGCCAGTTCTACCCTGTCCTCTTGGGATGATGTTAAAAAAAATATCTTATGGATGTCTTGTCTTTTTCTGGGTTGTAAATTCTTTAAAACAGAAAATACCCGTCACGGGAAATCGTCCCCCCACCCTGACATAACAGATAATGAAGTCAGCAAGCAAGGAACGCAGTAAAGACGGAAAGCAGGTTCCAACAACATGGACAAACAAAGGAAAGCATCTCCACGCTTGTCTCAAGTGCTGGTGTGGACAACGCAGTAAAACGGACAAACGCCTGAATGACTGGTCAGCTGGTGGGATCTCTTGGATTAGGCAGTTAAACAGACAAACGCCTGAATGACTTGTCCAGCTACTGGGATCTCTTGGATTAGGCAGTTAAACAGACAAACGCCTGAATGACTTGTCCAGCTACTGGGATCTCTTGGATTAGGCAGTTAAATCGACAGAAGGGGAAAAAAAACTGAATTCGACTGATCAGCTACTGAAATCTCTAACTTAGCACAGAGATCTCAAGACCTCTAACTTAGCACAGAGATCTCAAGACCTCTAACTTAGCACAGAGATCTCAAGACCTCTAACTTAGCACAGAGATCTCAAGACCTCTAACTTAGCACAGAGATCTCAAGACAATCATCGTGTACAAAGAAGAATGTGCTACCTACTGGCTGTGTGCCACGCGATGTGTGTGACAGCCAGCCAGACAGCGGTTAAGCGGGAACAAATAACGAACACAAGAAGGACAATAACATGGAACAGAACAGAACTCAAGTTTGCTATATATCTATCTATCTCAGAACACACAAACATTTGCATAATATATGGCACGCCAATAAACGTTCATAACAGTGGGGGAGCCCAGATTCATGATCAATTTATATAAACTTTCGTAAATGTGTCTTCTCATCAGCTTTTTTTTTCTTTTTTTTTTTTACACCTTTGATAACTTTCCTGAAAGACGTGGATGCATCCGTCCTGTAACAGTGGGAAAGGCATCAACGCAAGTATAATATTTACATAACATTCTGCCAATGCAAATGCGCCTTTTCAAGACGGCCCGGTTCCAAGCTTACTGAGATCCCCTGCTCAAGTTTGTTCCTTTCTTTCTGCAGATCACATGGCCACCGAGGGAGGGGAGGACATGAAAGCGAACGTGGGTGAGGATGTGAATAAAGGGAGATGATGGTGTCAGTGTGAGCCCGCTTGCTGGGACATGTGCTCCTTGTCAAGATGATATTGTTTACACTTTTGAGGGCGGGCCACGAGAGAATGTCGAGATCTGATAGATGCCGGCCGCTGCGTCAACGACGGAGCGGGTCTGTGCGCGTGCGCAGATAAAGTAGTACCAGCACAATGAGAGAAAGGCTTGCTTACTTTGAACAGCCTGAATAAAGTTCCAAAAGATGATGCTCATTCCGATATACAAAACAGTTCCGGGGGAGCGAAACAGAGATAAATACAGAACGAGACAGGAGGGACAACAGAGCCGACGTGAAGGAGAGATAAACGAAGACAGTAGAATGAGGGGTACAAGGGGATAAGAAGGGAAGTAAAAATAAACGTAGACATGAGAAGAATGGGAGGTACAACGGAACACGACTACTACTGCTGATGCTGTTACTGCTGCTGCTACTACTACCACTACTACTGCTGCTGCTGCTACTACTACTACTACTACTACTACTACTGCTGCTGCTGCTACTACTACTACTACTACTGCTACTACTACTACTACTACTACTACTGCTACTACTACTACTGCTGATGCTGCTGCTACTACTACTACTACTACTGCTGCTACTATTACTACTACTGCTGCTGCTACTACTGCTGCTGCTTCTACTACTACTGCTACTACTACTACTACTACTGCTGCTGCTACTACTGCTACTACTACTACTGCTGCTGCTACTACTACTACTGCTGCTGCTACTACTACTACTACTACTGCTGCTGCTGCTGCTACTGCTACTACTACTGCTGCTGCTGCTGCTACTACTACTACTACTGCTGCTGCTACTGCTACTACTACTACTACTACTACTGCTGCTGCTGCTGCTACTGCTACTACTACTACTACTACTACTACTGCTGCTGCTACTACTACGTAGACATGAGAAGCATGAGAGGTACAACGGAATAAGGAAGACAGATAAACGTAGGGTGAAACAAATAAGATTTTTTAAAAAAGGTTAAAAAACTGAAACAGATATGCGTGTACAGAGAGAAAAAGAAACCGTTTAAGACGTGAAGGAAGCCATGAGATAAATCGACAAAATAAGCGAGACAAGACAGAACGAGAAACAGGCTGAATAAATGAAAGACTTAACAAAATGAGAGACAGTGAGTGTGAGAGAGAAAGAGAGATGATTTTTAAAAAAAGGTGAAAAATAAATCTACAGAAGGAAATAATAAAAACACAAACAACAAAGAATATGAGGCGACTGAAGGGAGAATGAACGATGGAGACACAGCAAATAAAGAAGAAAAGTCCTCATGATACAAACACATGACTTCGATCATCCGTTTATAAATATCTATATAAGGATGGGGGCGGAGCTTAGAAGCAGGGCTGGCTATGATCAGTGTTTATTATTATTAAAGTCAATGCGCCAATTACGGCCGTATCTGAAACCGGCCATCTGTCGGTAAGTCCATTCGACTTTATATCGATCGTTGTCAGACAATAAGCACAGTTCATTACTACAACTTGTTTCAAGAAAAGTAGCCATGTTTACTATTACTTTACAGTAAAATACTAACACACAGCCCCTATTTGCACAGTAAATGTGCACAAAGGTGAATCAGATTCTGAAACCAAAATCCGGCATTACTGCATTCAGGACACTCCCAAACATGCTACGCCACGCCCACCCCAACATCCACTGGCCTATTAACGGCTCCTGTCAAATGTTGGTTGTTTGTTATACGTTTCCTTCCACTTCATTCAGATTTTCTACCAGCAGATTTTTTACTAAATCCTAACATCATCAATCGCCTTATGTGGACATCTTCCACCCACTCTTTCTCTTCATTCTCAATCTGCCCGCTCAAGACGGCCTTCGCAATGTCCTCCTTGTCCATTCTCAGCTTGCCTTGTAATTTCAGCCTTTTCCAGACAGTCTACGAATCACAACACATTAAATACAGAACCATATTGTAATAACTTTTCAGTGACTCACACAAAAAAGCACCATACATGGATACACACACATCATTCTCTTGTCTTGTGGTGAATTTATTGTATATGTAGAACAACAATTTTTTTGTGTGTAAATTAATCACAAAATGAATCAAGCTACAGTCTTATGGGACCTCGATTGTTAGTACGAATGACTGTTAAGTCGGCGCATGGCCGTATCATTCCTGTTGCTACTACAACTACTACTACTATTATTATTATTACTGCTACTACTAATACTACTACTAATACTACTACTACTGCTACTACTACTACCGTTGCTGCTACTGCTGCTGCCACCACCACCACCAATAATAATCCCTGTTTCTACGCCACTAACGCATATTGGAGATAAGTATTAGAGCCCTATTTCCAAGAGCTTCGGCACAAGAAAGTTGATGTGGTCAGTATTATATGCCTGCCAGCGTTTACCTTCCTAGATTTCTCTAGCTGGGTGGATATCGGGTCTTTTTGGTTGAGTACTAGAAAAAAAAATATCCCCAATGCTGGGACTTGAACCCAGTATTATTGGATTAGCAGACTGAGTTCGATCTTTTCCTGGCAACTAAAACCTTTTTTTTTTTAAAGTGCACTCTAACAGATACAAAAAGCGTAACGCGGATGATCTGAATCAGAAACACCTTCCATTAAAAAAAAAAAAACCGTACGTAACAACACAACAAAACTGCGATCAGTGTTTCTCAACTAGGGGTTAGTGGAACTGGGCTAGAGGTACTCTTGGGGAGCCGTAAAAGAATAAATAAAACTGTGAGCAATGAACAGAAAAGTCTTAATTTAAACAAAAAAAGACAGAGACTATGGTTATATCTAAGAAACAGAATCTACCAACATGCAGTATAAAATTAAACGGAACTATTCTAAATCAGGTGCAGAAATTCAAATACCTTGGAGCAGTAATAACTTCAGATGGGAAATGCAGAACATAAATTAGGAACAGAATAGGCCAGCAAAGACTGCATTTCAGAGAATGAGAAACATATTATGCAACATATCCTTATCAATTAATGTTCGAAAATGAGCCCTACAATGCTATACTGAACCTATCTTGCTATATGGAAGTGAATCATAGACAATAGGCAGGTCTGCACAAAAATCACTGGAAGCAGCAGAAATGTGGTTTATTAGAAGAATGTTGCGAATCCCCTGGACAGCAAAAATAACTAATGAAGAATGTATGAGAAGAGCTGGAGAGACAAAAAACCTTGTCAAGACGATAAGAGAGAGACACTGTACTTTCATAGGACATGCAATGAGAAGAAAGGGCATTGAAAATTTTATAACAACAAGAAAAATAGAGGGAAGAAGATCAAGAGGAAGACCAAGAGAAATGATACTGGACAGTCTGACAAGATGGTGTGAGAGGAGATCACCAACTAAGCTAATGGCCTGCATGAAGGATCGTGTACTCTGGAGACGCATAATAGCCAACGCCAGTCGGCACGGCACCTGATGATGATGATGATGTGAGCAATGTCAAGAGGGGAAGCATTCCAAGAGCAAGACCAGGAGAATTTTAAAATAACCGAAGGCGTGGAGTAGTGCAGTTGACAGTGAAGTGAACTCTAATGTGAAGTCTGCAGGGTCTGGAGACCGGACACTGGGCAGTGGAGCAGGATATAAAAGTGAGTGTTTAAATACATTTTATGTTGATGAAAATGTCTGAGAAAACAGAACACTCGCCCGTAGCAGAGGCACGTGATGAACACAGGCTTGTCAGGACAAGAAAAGAAACGAATGTGACGTAAATTTCCTTTCTGTGAGCAGCTGTCTTTACACGCTTGTGCGTTACGTACAGTTCTGACTTGCGCTGGCCACTGTGCTCCTTCATACCGTGTGGTCCCTGCCAAATTTAATCACACTGTTTACCTTTCTGCTTCTGTGCCACTTGGCCAGCCCATTCAGATTTTGTTTTCTTGTCTTCGTCTCTTTCTTCTGCTCACTGTATTTTCCAATGATTACCAGATTCTCAAACTTCTGTTTTCTCATATGTCATGTCCAAATAATTCTGATTGTCTTTACTCTAAAATCTAGATATCTTTTAACAACAACAACAACAACAACAACAACAACAACAACAACAACAACCTTCTTCATCCTCTTCGATCATTCTCAGATGTTGACCTGTATACTTCTAAAGCAATCAGTGGTCAGTGAAGTTTGTGTACATCCCCATAACGCTTCTCTTGAACTGTCGGCCACATTGTTTTCTCTGTACCTCTTTTGTTGGGCATTCCTGCAGAACATGTTCTCCTGCCACCTTGCTGGTGCCACATTCGCCACGTGTCTGCTGGGCCAATCTTGAGCTTGATGAAAAGATGCTACCTCAGTCTGTTGTGACCGGTGTACAAGTGAAAAATGATCACCTTGCTCTTCTCTGTCAATTGGGTGGTAGTAAGCGTCATTTTTTTTTTCTGGTGCTCTTTTGTACGTTTGTTCTTTGGGCGTTGTTTTTATCACAGATTTAGCTTCCTCATATGTCGAGCTTGTGGTAATCTGCCACCTTCTTTCGCTAGAATGTCCGCTGCTTAGTTACCAGATATTAGCACAATAACAGCACGGAATCCACTGCAATACCACTCTTGTGACAAGCTTACATGTCTGATAATAACAAACAGATTCACTTATTTAAAACACACATACACACAAAACGGCGGACAGATGAGCTTCACATTACAAACAAGAAGAAGAAGAAGAAGCAGAAGGACTATCGATACTTAAAGAAAAGATAGCAATTACTCACCTGGAAAAGTCAATGAAAGCCACGTGACCGTGATAGAGCGTCGGCTTCTTCTCCTCCCAGCCCGTGATGTTCGTGATAAAGCGCATCTGCAGATGTAAACAAAGCGGCTTTTGATATGGGAGGTCCAGGTCAGGTACAGACAAGAGACAGGCATCGTCTTTCTGTGGCGCAGAACTTGATGCATCACGGCAAAGATTACAATAACTGACAGTCTATGTCACAACACACACAATTCTAACACACTCTGGACTGACACACGACTGCCATCCTACATGATTTACCTAGGTCGAGAAGCCCTAGGGCGGTGGAGGGGGGGGGGGCTGGGAGACAAGGAGAAGAGAATGACTGTCAATCAGCTCTTTCTAATGCTGAACAAATGCCGCAGAAACTGAACAGTTTCTATTTTCCTTGCTTTCGTAAAATCATGGCCATCAAGCAGCACGGCAATGTAAGAAATGTCAAACGTTCTGTAGCGTGCCAACCTTCCGTTAGTGATGAGAACAATCAGCAACAGAAAAACTAATGTGACAGAGGCACGCAGCAAACATGGACAACAGAAAAACTAATGTGACTGAGGCACGCAGCAAACATGGACAACAGAAAAACTAATGTGACAGAGGCACGAAGCAAACATGGACAACAGAAAAACTAATGTGACTGAGGCACGCAGCAAACATGGACAACAGAAAAACTAATGTGACTGAGGCACGCAGCAAACATGGACAACAGAAAAACTAATGTGACTGAGGCACGCAGCAAACATGGACAACAGAAAAACTAATGTGACTGAGGCACGCAGCAAACATGGACAACAGAAAAAACTAATGTGACTGAGGCACGCAGTGAACATGGACAACAGAAAAACTAATGTGACTGAGGCACGCAGCAAACATGGATGACGGCCGCATCCCCAAGCTGATAATCAGTTGAAGGGAGAATACGGCAAAGTACAACTTAAATATTATGGGAATTTTTTTCCTCCCCAAAGTGAAGAAGACATGGCGAAAAACGGTGTCATATTTACAGCAGTTATGTGTATACGAGCTTGGTCATGACAGCGGGGATAAAACCTAAAGAAATGAGCTGCAAGAGCATACACACTGGACCTGATCATCCACTTCCATATTACGTATTTTATCAAACTTAAAAAACACACACACACACACACACACACAAATCCCTTATCACGGAATGAAGGGACACACATGTACCAGCGACACGCCCATGTTTCTGGGAAATAACGGACAGAACATCTACCCAGCTACCTACGGCTCTGTGAGGAAAATAACGGACAGAACATCTACCCAGCTACCTACGGCTCTGTGAGGAAAATAACGGACAGAACATCTACCCAGCTACCTACGGCTCTGTGAGGAAAATAACGGACAGAACATCTACCCAGCTACCTACGGCTCTGTGAGGAAAATAACGGACAGAACATCTACCCAGCTACCTACGGCTCTGTGAGGAAAATAACGGACAGAACATCTACCCAGCTACCTACGGCTCTGTGAGGAAAATAACGGACAGAACATCTACCCAGCTACCTACGGCTCTGTGAGGAAAATAACGGACAGAACATCTACCCAGCTACCTACGGCTCTGTGATGAAAATAACGGACAGAACATCTACCCAGCTACCTACGGCTCTGTGATGAAAATAACGGACAGAACATCTACCCAGCTACCTACGGCTCTGTGAGGAAAATAACGGACAGAACATCTACCCAGCTACCTACGGCTCTGTGAGGAAAATAACGGACAGAACATCTACCCAGCTACCTACGGCTCTGTGAGGAAAATAACGGACAGAACATCTACCCAGCTACCTACGGCTCTGTGAGGAAAATAACGGACAGAACATCTACCCAGCTACCTACGGCTCTGTGAGGAAAATAACGGACAGAACATCTACCCAGCTACCTACGGCTCTGTGAGGAAAATAACGGACAGAACATCTACCCAGCTACCTACGGCTCTGTGAGGAAAATAACGGACAGAACATCTACCCAGCTACCTACGGCTCTGTGAGGAAAATAACGGACAGAACATCTACCCAGCTACCTACGGCTCTGTGAGGAAAATAACGGACAGAACATCTACCCAGCTACCTACGGCTCTGTGAGGAAAATAACGGACAGAACATCTACCCACTACCTACGGCTCTGTGAGGAAAATAACGGACAGAACATCTACCCACTACCTACGGCTCTGTGAGGAAAATAACGGACAGAACATCTACCCAGCTACCTACGGCTCTGTGAGGAAAATAACGGACAGAACATCTACCCAGCTACCTACGGCTCTGTGAGGAAATGTAAGTTTATGCAAATCTATTTTCGGGCCCTCTACAGCCTAACCAGCCATTCTGTTTTCATTCACTGCGACCCCTACTTAAAACCTTGCTGGCCCCAAAGCGATTCGCCGGCTGTACGCCCTCCTCACTGGGCCAGGGGCTAGCTACACCTACCCTAGCAGATGGGCTGATAATGGATCCAGCAGTTAGTGCAGCGTTTCCAAAACTAGATGTTGGAAAGGACCGGGAGAGGGTAGGGTGCGGTGAAAGATATATATATATATATATATATATATATAAAAGGGCAGTTGATGGGGCAGTGGAAAAAGGGGGGGGGGGGGGTGTTGAGGAAAAACGAAGCAGCAGACAGAGGGCAGTAATACCTCCCTTCTTAGCACTTTTTAAGCTGATATTGAGAAACTTTTGTCCTAACATGAAACTCATCCACCACATTAAAAGCTGAGAAAAGACTGCTGTAGGTGAGTCATAAATGTACTCTTTCATACCGATAAATAAACCAGTTTGCTAGCTGACGTTTTTAGTTATGTAATGCATATCCTAGTTTAATAGGTCCTTGTATGAGTAGTACACAGAGGGGGTTGAGGATGTGGTCTGGGAGAAAAGAGGGGCGACAGCCCGAACAAGCCTGAGAGAAAAGAGGGGCGGCAGCCCGAACAAGCCTGAGAGAAAAGAGGGGCGGCAGCCCGAACAAGCCTGAGAAAAGAGGGGCGGCAGCCCGAACAAGCCTGAGAGAAAAGAGGGGCGGCAGCCCGAACAAGCCTGAGAGAAAAGACGGGCGGCAGGCCGAACAAGCCTGAGAGAAAAGAGGGGCGGCAGCTCGAACAAGCCTGAGAGAAAAGAGGGGCGGCAGCCCGAACAAGCCTGGGAGGAAAAAAGGGGCGGCAGCCTGAACAAGCCTGGGAGAAAAGAGGGGCGGCAGCCCGAACATGGCTGGGAGAAAAGAGGGGCGGCAGCTCGAACAAGCCTGAGAGAAAAGAGGGGCGGCAGGCCGAACAAGCCTGAGAGAAAAGAGGGGCGGCAGCTCGAACAAGCCTGAGAGAAAAGAGGGGCGGCAGCCCGAACAAGCCTGGGAGGAAAAAAGGGGCGGCAGCCCGAACAAGCCTGGGAGAAAAGAGGGGCGGCAGCCCGAACATGGCTGGGAAACAATGATCCTTTACATCCACATGCAGGTTGGAAGGACAAAAGGTTTCCACACAAACTCAGACATGACATCACAGCCTGGGATGAACGAACTGCAAGCAAAACCTGCTATGTAAGCCATGGACGTTATGCCAAGATGAAACGCTCATCAACAGAGAAGTGGTGCCACCATTCGCTTCACACTGAAGGATATACTCATTCATTCATTCATTTGCATGTCCCTTGCGGAACTTTGCCTCCCTAACAGCACTCCTGTAGGCCTCTCGGTTGTCAGCAAGATGGCCTGCTGCTGCGGCATCCATCTGCAGATCGTCAACGATGTCTTGCAGCCATCTTCGTTTTGGTCTTCCTCTTTTTCTTTTTCCTATTATGTATCCTTCCAATATGGTCTTCTCTAAATTATCATGACGTTTAATGTGTCCAAAATATTTAAGTTTTCTCTGTTTAATCCTCTTTACTAGCCAGCCTTCTTCAATATTAAGCTCTTGTAGTATCGATATATTTGTTCTTTTTTGTGTCCACGATATTTGGAGAACTCTTCTGTAGCATTTACATTCAAAGGCATTTATGTGTTTCTCAGCTGTTTTGTTAAGTGTCCAGGTCTCATAGGCATATGTTGCGATGGGAAAGATCCATCCCCTTAAAAATCTTATTTTTGTGGTTCTGTCTGCTCCTCTCCACAGATTCTTTATTTGTTTTACTTTCTGAAGAGCGATAGATGTCCTCATTTTAATTTCCCTCATTGTATCTCCATTATTAGTTAGTAATGATCCAAGACAGTCAAAACCCTCCACTTCTTCCAATTTTTCCTCACTGATATATATTTCAGCTGCCATGTTTGTTTTGTCAGTTGTCATCAATTTAGTTTTCTTTAGACAGAGGTTCTGCTCTTCGCTGTTCTTACGGACTGACATTCCTCTTTGTGTTGTGGACAGTAACACTGTGTCATCTGTATATCTAATCTCTGGTATTTCATAACCTCCAATTGTTATGGCATCGTAATATTCTTTGTCTACATCTTCTCTAACATTCCTCATTATATTTTCAGTATACAAGTTAAATAAGTAGGGTGACAATATGCACCGCTGACGGACCCCTTGTTTTATGTCAAACCAAGTTGTTGTTTCACCATTTATTCTTACTGCTGCTTGTTGGTCTAGATACAGCAGTGATGTTAGCTGTGTCCAATGTGTTGGAAATCCCATTTGAAGGGGAAAAAAAGGATATACTGTATGTGGAAATAACTGTAACATCTAATAACTACTCACAATCTAGCCGGGGTAGAGGAGACGAGCAAGATTTTCAGGCTCAGCACAGGCCACAACAGACTGAGATATCAAATCTATAATAGGCTGAGATATCAAAACTATAACAGACTGAGATATCAAAACTATAACAGGCTGAGATATCAAAACTATAACAGACTGAGATATCAAAACCATAACAGGCTGAGATATCAAAACTATAACAGACTGAGATATCAAAACTATAACAGACTGAGATATCAAAACTATAACAGACTGAGATATCAAAACTATAACAGACTGAGATATCAAAACTATAACAGGCTGAGATATCAAAACTATAATAGGCTGAGATATCAAAACTATAACAGGCTGAGATATCAAAACTATAACAGGCTGAGATATCAAAACTATAACAGGCTGAGATATCAAAACTATAACAGACTGAGATATCAAAACCATAACAGGCTGAGATATCAAAACTATAATAGGCTGAGATATCAAAACTATAACAGACTGAGATATCAAAACTATAACAGACTGAGATATCAAAACTATAACAGACTGAGATATCAAAACTATAACAGACTGAGATATCAAATCTATAACAGACTGAGATATCAAAACTATAACAGACTGAGATATCAAATCTATAACAGGCTGAGATATTAAAACTATAACAGACTGAGATATCAAATCTATAACAGACTAAGATATCAAAACTATAACATACTGAGATATCAAAACTATAATAGGCTGAGATATCAAAACTATAACAGACTGAGATATCAAAACTATAACAGACTGAGATATCAAAACTATAACAGACTGAGATATCAAAACTATAACAGACTGAGATATCAAATCTATAACAGACTGAGATATCAAAACTATAACAGACTGAGATATCAAATCTATAACAGGCTGAGATATTAAAACTATAACAGACTGAGATATCAAATCTATAACAGACTAAGATATCAAAACTATAACATACTGAGATATCAAAACTATAAAAAGCTGATGATTGTAAACAACTGATGAATGCGCATGTGGCATTAGGAAAAAAAAAGACATTCTGCTACAAGAATGCCTTGCGTAAAAGGAGCAAAGAAGGCACACAGATGATGATGATGATGACGATGATGATGACAGCAATGTTTTATATATTTAAAATTACTGAACTGAGACACCGTGATTTAAAAAAAAAACCGAAAGGATAAAGGGAAATAAACAAGAGAAATAAAACTATAAATAAGCAAGAAAAATAAGAAAGAACGCATGAGAAGGAAAGATGAAGAAACAGGAGTTTGAGAAAAGAAAACCCAGCACTGAGAGACAACATAAAGAACTCGAGAGGTAGTCAAGGAGGGAAAAAAATATGGCCGGCCAAGTTCCGAGCGCAGGTCGAGGAGTAAATTAGAGGAGAAATCTGACAGAGGATATGAACAGATGTGACAAGCCTTGGAAGACAGCAATCTCATTTACACGCCAGCTTTTCTTCCCAGAGAAACTCGTCAGGGCAGCTTTTATTCTGCAACTCAAACTCAATTAGATTAGCAGCTTTTTTTTGTGTTCTGTTTGTCTGCCCCTGCTCAGTCTAAAGCCTTGCTCTTCTCGTGTTTAATGTTGTATCTCCCCGGCTTTCTTGGCTCTCTCTCTCTCTCTCTCTCTCTCTCTCTCTCTCTCTCTCTCTCATTAGATACCCTGTCAACTACTAGGAAACTGAAAAGGAAAAAAAAAGTGAAGGAGACGGAAAGAAAAACATATAAACCAGGCAAGGGCAACTATTTTTTTTAATGTTCGGCGGGCCAAAAAAAAACTTCATGCGGGCCACGAATCTCAAAGTGGCAAAATGCAAATACACAAAAGCACAGAAAGGCGGAGGGGAGGATCACAGAGATATATTATTACGTTTTCAATCCAGCCAACTGTAATTCTACAATATAAATTCAACAATGTCAACTTTTCCATCAAATTATACGTTTTTTTTTTAAAGAAACTACACAGAGTGCCTGCGGGGCAAACAAAAAATGTTGCCGTGGACCAAGAGCCATGTAATCTAAACGGATCGCCTGGTTGAAATTAGAAATGAAATCATCTCCAATTATAAATCCACTGACCATAACAAAATGGAGAAGACTGGCTGTGAAAGATAACAAGGGATGGCGACTATAGTAAAACTGGTTTAAATAATAAAGTTAGATAGAGGTGTATGATTCAGTTTTACAAGGCGGCAGAAGGAGTGAGTAAGTGAGAAAAAAACGAGTAGAAATTATGAGAGTAGGATGAGAATGTATAAATGAAAAGCATACAACATCCAATATTTCGGTGTGAGCCTTTTTCGAAGATCACATACACAAAACAAGACAAAACATATAACTAAACGAAAAACTTATATATGTGGCATCCTCCAGTGAGTAGGAACACAAGAATGCGTGTCCCTCAGACCAGACGAGGCATAGAAACCACGGGGAAGGGGGGGGGGGCACAGAGGAAAGCAGATGAAGCAAATCGGAAAGAAGAGGCGGAGAAAAACAGCTTGGGGGGGGGGGGGATGGGGAAGGACAATAGACACCTGTAACCCGCTAGAGAAACAGGTGTCAAGAGGGGGGGTGTGGTTTGGGGAGAGGCAGTGAAGCAGGGAGATAATATGAAACTGCTGAATATGGCAAGACCCGGAAGGGCAAAAACACCTATAGACCGCCAGAAAAGAAGAGGTGGTAAAGGGAGGGGGGGGGGGAACTAGGAGAAAGAAACAAGAAAGTTGAGCATAAATCGCAAAAAAAAAGTGGAAAACTAAAGAATTTAAAGGAAGCTGAAGACATTGTTAATTCCAGCTGGGTGGAGACAGCCAGCCTGGAAAATAAGGCGTTGTTCTAGGACTCTCCGAGATCGTACACCAGCAGAACAAGAGCGGATCGCACTAACAGAAATGTCCTGTTTTCCCCTGTGGTTGCTAAGGCAAAAATGTTTAGCCACAGGTGTCCAAGCCCTCTTAGAAATGTCGTTAAGATGTTGGCGAAAACGATCTCCTAAGCGTAAACCGGTCTCCCCTATATACTTCATACGCATAACGTATCGACATCTTACTCTCATATTTTCTATTAGTTTTTTCTCACTTACTCACTCCTGCCGCCTTGTAAAACTGAACCACAAACCTCTATCTACCTTTATTATCTGTGACAGTGTTTGGTCAGGGGTGGCTAACCCTTGTGATAGCTCTAAGTTAATCGCTCTTTGAAGACAGAGTGATCGTCCTTGTTTTCTAGAACATTCTAGAGCGTCTACGTCATGTCACCGGCCTTTTCTGATTGGCTGGCGGAGAGGAAAAAGCTTGGGTTATACGGATTGACGGCATTCGGAGTCTGAAAGCGAAGAAAGTAAGTTGTGTTAATGTCGCTTGTGTTAGTATTGAAGTATGTGGATAGATGAAAGTGATAGATGCTTACGGCGCTAGCTTATGTTTAGCTAGCTAGCAGCCCTGAATCTTATTCGTAATGGAGTTGTGTGAAGTCGTCACTTGATACAGTTCGTCAGTTCAAATCATCTTTACCATCATCATGTTCCGCGTAACAAACGGTTGTGAGTGTTAAGATAACGCAGCCATGATACGGCTGATTTTCTTACAGACTGTTATCTTGATCTTTTGGGACAGGATTCTGGATTTTATCAAGTGCTGCAAGGCGAAGTATATTTGATTCCCTCTGTACTCTGCTTTTTTACTTTCCTCACTTACTATGTTGCTTCTGTTGAAGGTTGTGCCTAGATATATGCATGTTTCTGCTTTCATAATGACCATATCTTCAACATTCATATAATCCGGATCATTCTGCCCCTGATCTCTTGATATCTTCATACTTTCGTATATAGCAAGGAATATTTCGATGTAAGGTCCAATTTGACTGGGGTCCAGTCGGTGCATCGCTCCAGGGCCCAGACAGCTTCCCATGGGTTGGCGGAAAATTGTGTGTGTGGGGGGGAGGGGGGGAGGGAGGGAAGAATGGAAGATTTTCCCTGTTTTAAAGGAGGCATATAGTGGGTGAACACAGAATGGCTAGCCAGCAGAGTAAGCGGTGGACGGCAGAATGAGGCGATAGAGGCGCAAGTTACAAAGAAGAGAAATTCTCTTTGCTCCACCTTACAAAACTTTTCCTGACGCTGCACGTCATTTCAAGACAATCCACCATGATGCTTATGAGGACGATATGCCTGCGTGCGCGAATGTTTGTGTAGAAAAGTGTGTGTTCACGGCTCCTCTCGTTGGGAAAACGAGAACGGGAACGAGATTTGGTAACATCCTATAGGAAAACATGTATTTCAATATTCAAGATGTATCGCGAGAATTTTATTTTTCTCTAATATTTTTTTTTAAAATGTCTTTCAATTCTAATGTTAAGAATTCCACGATAAACTGCCATAATGCATCAAAGAGGACAGAGCGGGAAAAAAACTGATGATGTGAGCGTCTGTGGTCTGTGTGCATGCTTCTGCTCTGTGTGTTAATATTTCCCGCCCTGGCTTCACATATCCCCTCCCCTCCCCCCTCCCACACCACCCGCGATACACTACCGGCCAGTTTGGCCAAAAGGCGTATCACAATACCATACAAGAAAAGGTGAAAAATAAACTGCAGCAATTAAAATAAGCTGCATATATGCAAGAAACCTGGCAGTCATTTTTTTTTTGGGGGGGGGGGATGAAAGAGGATGGATAGATAGACATTTTGAAAACTTCATGATGAAAAAAAAAATCAATTTAAAACAATCAACAATAAAATAAATTACACATTTATGACGAGAATTAAAGCTAAAATCGTGTGGAAAAACACAAAGACACATTCAGTATCTCCACACTCGAGACTGACAAACACATCTTACAGAAATGTGAAAAGATCACAGGGAACTGTTGGACTGTGTGAACTTAAGATTACGCGTATAACATTTAAATTGTGTATTTCTCTTTTAATGACTGATGGTAGAAGTGTTCTTTGGTTCTCTGATCATAACACATCAATGTTTCACAAATATTTACCACTTCACTAAATCAGAGGAAGTCCGATAAAATGTTTTCTACAGAACTCATTTAATTCTGACAAATAAGATATTCGACTTAGAATTCACAACATCACTTGTACTAAGATGCAATATGACATAATCTTAGTTATTTTAGTCGTTGAAGCACATCAGTATCAAACTATCATATTCTACATGCATCAATTCTCAATGTTCCCCTATTTCACAATATTCTACACATTTGATAAGAGGGCAATTCTAAACTCTGTACAATATTCGATCTGCAACACGTGAGCAACTAGTTTCTCGTCAAAAATCGCTGTACTCAAAGTTTCAAAAGTATCAGTTCTTCTTAATCACTTGAATCACTTGAAAACCATCTTCCGTCTAACACTACTTCTGATTTTTAATATCGTCTCGTCCTCTTTCTTCTCTTTTCTGTCTTCTGATTTCTTCTGACGGTCCTCCTCTGCTGTCTCTCAATCGCAGTGTACTAACGAGCAAAGTCTACTTGCCTCTTCTCTGGACCTCTTCTTCTCTTGTCTGGGCCGGTCTCAGTTCATTGACTGACCTTGTTCCTCCGTCTTCGGGGCTCCGTCCTCTGTCTCCTCTCCTGTACTTCCAAACTTCTTGGTTCTTCTTCCTTCTTCCTCCTGTCTCTCACCTTTTTATCTTCAAGTCCAGCTTGATGAATTAACAAATAAGTATTTTGGCTCCACCCTTCAGATGTCCAGTGGTTCCCATGAGCATTCTAACTGTCCGTTATTCAAACTGCCCCGTGACTTATATGTCGTAAATCAATTGTCCAATAGGCCACGCCTCTAAATATTTAATTTGTCAGCTGGCCTAGTTGGTCACTCCTTTATTTAAAAACCGTGTGCAATAGCGTCATAAAAGCTAATAGGTGTCAAAGCGTCAACTCCGTCTATACAACTGTCATTTACCTAAGACATTATCTTGCTCTTTCATGTCGGAGGTTTTTATTGTGTCCTCGGCTTTTCACTGTGTCTGCTTTTTCTATTCGTCTTTTCTATTTTGTTTACTCGTGTCAACGTTCAGTCACTGCTTTGTTATCACTGGACCATCTTACTTTCTGGCATACTTCCTTTGTATTATATAAATCTCAGCGTCACTGAGTCTCGTCGTTTTCTATTCACTGTTTCCACTGTTTAATTTTGTCCGTTTACTTTTACTAGTGTCATGGAAGTTCTATACCTTTCTCTTCCTTTCCTCTTCATTTTTCTCTGTCGCTATTCCGTGTTACTATTTTCTTTACAGTATATTTTCATAATCATATTCATTAATAATAATAACAAGAACAACAATAATCATTACTTACAAGACCATGCTACACGGGAAAGAAAAGGAAGATGAACAACAACAAGAGTAAGAAGACAGACAAGTCGACCCCAATGATGATGACGATGATGATGATTAAAGAAGAAAGTTTATAAAGACAAGTCGACCGCAATGATGATGACGATCATTAAAGAAAAAAGTTTATTTTCAGAGAGCGAAAACTCTGGCACGCAAGCTCTCTCTCTCTCTCTCTCTCTCTCTCTCTTTCTCATCTGGGAAAGCGGGAAGACAGCGGGAGAGAAAACGACGGATAGAGCGCAAGCGAATGAGAGAGAGAGAGAGAAAGCGAGAGAGAGAGAGAGAGAAAGCGAGATAGACAGACAGAAAGAGACAGAGATTAAGAGAGAGAGAGAGAGAGAGAGAGAGAGTTTTAACACTATGACTTTCATCTCTCAATCTTCAGGTATATGTAATTCAGCAATATTAAATTAACTATGATCATACATAACAAATATGAATACAACTAATAATAATAAACCTTGTGCCTTAAACCTCAGACACTTTTAACAATATAACAGTTCCCACATTAAATTACAATACAAATGTTTCTTAGCCTGGCACTGCTACGCCTTACTAGAATTAATGAAGCCATTTTAAAAGCATATATAGACTGCTACAGGTCGAAAGCTATAAAGTAATCAGATATCTTCAGTAGGCATATAACAGACCTCAATTTAGATTCAGTTTCAAGTTATAAGAAACTATTATTATCTGAGCACTTACTGGTACAGGAAAGCATGAATGATGATGATGCAGATTATGATGATTAACGATGATGATGATGAATGATTATTTTAATGATGATGATGATTATGATGCTGCTTATGATGACAACAACGGCGAAGAAAAAAAAACATAAAATAAATTTCAAAGATAACTAGCGGAATCTTTCCAACAAGTGGATTTTGGTGACGCGAATGAGATTCTTCAGAAAACTCAGAAGCCAGGGAAAGCAAGAGAATGCCAAGTCCGGGCCTATCTTTCCAGACAGAGCGTGACGTGGTTAGTCTTACTAAGTCCGACCGTTATTTCCTTTCCCCCCAGCTCCAACAGAGGCCAGGTAACAATTTCTGCAGCCAGGCGACATGGTGTACCTTCGGCAGGATTCAAATCTCAAATCTCCGTCAAGAGATGTCAGGGCACGAACCATTACCGTTTCCCTACGCAAGCGCCCCTTTAACACAGAGCACGGCTGTAAATCGGCGCTGGTCAAGGAGGAAACAGATCTCGCTATAATCGCGTAACAGAAAGGATGCTGAATCTGTCGAAGTTGCTTATAAAGCAGAGAGCCAATGCGGAACTTTTTTTTTTCTTTTAGCCCATCTCTCTCTCTCTGAACCTTAAGTGCCCAGGGCACATGGGGCTTCCGCAAGGGTTTTCCACAAATGCCTGTCTTTCGCCTTTTTTTCTGCTCTTGCCCTTTTTTTTTTTTTAGCCCATCTACTTCCTTGTAAATCGTTATGAGTAAATGATCTACGTGAAGAAACAGAGCATGTGCTTTTCCACCAACAACAAAAATAATAACAACAAAAAACAAAAATAAAAACAAAACAATGATAACAATAACAGTGACAGAAATAACAATAACAGAAACAACAACAATACAATAATTACAACAAGAACAAAAATGACAACAAACAACAAAAACTAAAATAAAAACAAAACAAGAATAATAATAATATCAAGCAGTCAGTAAGTCATTTGCATGTCCCTTGAGGAACTTTGCCTCCCTAAAATCTCTCCTATAGGTCTCTCGGTTGTAAGCAGGATGCTCAGCTGCTGATGCATCCACTTGCAGATCATCAACGATGTCTTGCAACCATTTTCGCCTTCGTTTACCTTTCTTCTTTTTCCCATTATGTACCCTTCCAAGATGGTTTTCTCTAGATTATCATGACGTTTAATATGTCCAAAATATTTAAGTTTTCTCTCTTTAATCCTCTTTACTAGCCAGCCTTCTTCAATATTAAGTTCTTGTAGTATGGATATATTTGTTCTTCTTTGTGTCCACGATATTTGAAGAACTCTTCTGTAGCATTTACATTCAAAGGCACTTATGTGTTTCTCAGCTGTTTTGTTAAGTGTCCAGGTCTCACAGGCATATGTTGCTATGGGAAAGATGCATCCCCTTAAAAATCTTATTTTTGTAGTTCTGTCTGTTCCTCTCCACATATTCTTTAGTTGTTTTACTTTCTGAAAAGCAACAGATGTTCTCCTTTTAATTTCCCTCATTGTATCTCCATTATTAGCTAGTACTAATCCAAGACAGTCAACACTCTCCACTTCTTCCAGCTTTTCCTCGTTGATATATATATATATATATATATATATATATATATATATATATATATATATATATATCTTATATCTTATATCCTTCCCGTGCCGTTAGACGTCACATAGGGCTCGCAAAGTAGTTCGCCAATTTTTCCTGTCTTCGGCGAGTCTTTCAACCTCATCAAAGGATTTTATGCCTGTTAACTTGGCCTCTCTTAATAATGTCCTCTTCAGAGTTTCACACGGTCTGTCCCTTTTTCTTCGGCCTGTTGTGTTCCACTTGATAGCTTGTTTTGGGATTCTCTGATCATTTCTTCTCATCAAGTGACCAACATATGTCCATCTCCTTTTCCTGATCACCCGTGAGACTGGTTGTTGTTCAGTCATCTGTCTTATCTCTGCATTGTTCTTGAATTCATTCCACTTGATGCCGAGTATTTTCCTTAGGCATTTGTTTTCAAAAGAGTCTAATTTCTTTTCTATTTCTTTAGTTGTTTTTCAGCTTTCGCATGCATAAATGAGGGTGGATATTACATTTGAATTGAATAGTCTTAACTTGGTTTTTGTGCTTATAACTTTTGAATTCCATATGTTCTCAAGATTCTTGAAGATATATATATATATATATATATATATATATATATATATATATATATGAACCTTAAGTGCCCAGGGCACATGGGGCTTCCGCAAGGGTTTTCCACAAATGCCTGTCCTTCGCCTTTTTTTCTGCTCTTGCCCAGGTGAGCCCTCTATTGCTCAACATCCTTTCTGTTGTTCTTCTCCATGTCTCTTTTAGTCTACCCTTACTTCTGTTCCCCTGTGGTGTCCATCTTAGTGCTATTTTGGTAGTGAGTTGTCAGTCATTCGGAGCACATGTCCCAACCATCGCCAGCTTCTTTCCTCAATAATTGTTGTCAGTGGTTTCATCTGCATTTCTGCTAATAAGATGTTATTTCTTATGGTGTTTGGCCAAAATATTTTTCTAATTCTTCGTAAACATTTATTCTGGAAAGAATTCAACTTATTTTCTATGGTTTTGGTGATTTTCCAGCATTCACTTCAATAGAGTAGTACACTTAGAACATTACTCTTAAATATCCTGATTTTCATATTTACGCTTATATATATATATATATATATATATATATAAAAGCTGCCTTGTTTGTTTTGTCAGTTGTCATCAATTTAGTTTTCTTCGCATTAAGATAGAAGTTTTGCTCTTCACTATTCTTACAGACTGACATAATTAGTTTTTTCCATTCCTTTTTGTGCTGTGGACAGTAATACTGTGTCATCAGCATATCTAGTCTCTGGTATTTCATAACCTCCAAGTGTTATGGCATCGTACTATTCCTTGTCTACATCTTCTCTAACATTCCTCGTTATATTTTCAATATACAAGTTAAATAAGTATGGCGACAATATGCACCCCTGACGGACCCCTTGTTGTAGAAGCTCCGACAATTAAGTAATGAGACTGATTTTACTATGGCCAAGACAAAAATCCCATCTATGAAGCAAATCAGGAATCCAAAGAGGCAACCTTCATCTATGATCTGGTAACTTTTCGTCGCTGCCCGATAAGCAACCACCAAACAAGCAGCCATTTTTTGATCTAATTAGAGGTGCATTGTCATGTAATCTGCATTGATCAAAACGCTAACATTAAACTCTGTTTAAAACTCGGAAAAAATGTCAATGAGATAGTTGAACTGATGCGACAAATTCATGGGGATAACTGTTTATCTCGTCCACAGATATTCAAGTTGTATTCACGATTCAAAAGTGGTGTGGAAACGATTACAAATGCAACCACACATGGACGCCCAATTTCTGTTCGTAATGAGGAACTCATTGGAAAAGTCAGTGAACGGATAAAAGAAGATCGTTTTTTGACTGTGAGGATGATGGTAGATGAATGTGGTGTTAACCGAGAGACCATTCGTAAAATTTTAGTGGAAGATTTGGGCAATAAAAAAGTTGCTTCCCGGTTTGTACCACGTGCATTGTCTGATGACCAAAAATATCAGCGTGTTGATTACACAAAAGATATAATCAAAGCGTGTCGCAGAAATAAACATTTCTTAAATCTGATTGTTGCAGAGAATGAAACATGGGTTTTCCACTATGATCCCACAATTAAACGCCAAAGTGCTCAGTGGAAATCATCATCATACCAAAAAGGCAAAAAATTTTTGTTTTCAAAAGTCGAAAGTGAAGACAACGTTGGGGGTGCTTCTACGACATCAAATTAGTTATTCACAAAGAATTTATTTATTGCAGAGGGGCAGACTTTCACTGCCAAAGTTTACTGAAGTATCTTGAAACGCCTATTGAAAAGAATTCTCCGAGTCCGACCCGAGTATTCAACACCTGGCAGTTTTTTTCCCTCTTCATGATAATGCACCGGCTCATCCAGCGGTAGTTGTACAGGAATTTTTGGCCCAAAAAACAAGTGTGTGTTCTCAACCATCAACCCTATTCCCCAGATTTGTCTCCCTGCGATTATTTTCTATTTCCAAAATTAAAGTTACCATTCAAAGGACGCTTCTTTGACGATACTGATGACATCCCAAGGCTGTAACATCGAGTTTAAGGGCCATACAAACAGAAGAACTGCAGAGGTCATTCCAGTGTTTGTTAGAATGTGCCACTCGCTGTATCAATGCACAAGGGGCTTACTTTGAATAAAATACACGTTATATCTTCAACTGGTGTTTATTTTATTTTTTAATGGAATTAGTCTCATTACTTAATTGTCGGACCTTGTATGTCAAACCCAGTTGTTTCACCATTTATTCTTACTGCTGCCTGTTGGTCTAGACCTTATTACATCCTTCCCGTGCCGCTAAAAGTCACATAAGGATGCGGTAGTTCGCCAAGATTTCCTGTCTTCAGCGAGTTTTTCAATCTCATCAATGGATGTTATGCGCACTGAACTGGCCTCTCTTAACAATGTCCTCTTTAGAGTTTCAAGTGGGCGATCTCTTTTTCTTCGGCCTGTTCTGTAACTTGGCAGATTGTTTTTGGGATCCTCTGTTTCTTCTCATCACATGACCGACATATGTCCATCTTCTTTTTCTGATCACCCATGAGACAGGTTGTTTGCTCACCTGTCTTATCTCTGTGTTGTTCTTGAATTCATTCCACTTTATATCGAGTATTTTCCTTAAGCATTTGCTTTCAAAAGAGTCTAATTTCTTGTCTATTTCTTTAGTTTTAATTTCCAATTTTCCCATACATAAATGAGGGTGGATATCACATTTGAAATGAATAATATTAACTTGGTTTTTGTGCTTATAACTTTTGAGTACCATATGTTCTCACGATTCTTGAAAGTCACTTTTGCAATTCAATTTCTAATTTCCTTTCTTGTTGGTCTAGATACAGCAGTGACATTAATTGTATCCCATGTGTTGGAAATCCCATTATTTCCCAAAGTTTCTTGTGTTGTACACAAACGCCTCTGAATAGTCTATGAAAGATAAATGTAGATTCATATTAAATTCTCTGCATTTCTCTATTATTAATCTTATATTGAATATATGATCTATTGTTCCTCTTCTTTGTCTAAAACTAGCTTGGACCATACTGAATTCTTCTTCTATTTTCTTACGAAGTCTACCCATTATGATTTGTAATAGAAATTTACTGGCATGACTTATCAGGGCAACAGTTCTGTAGTTTGTGCATAATTTCAAGTTATCTTTTTTTGGCAGTGGTATGAATATAGTTCTTTCTAGAATTTCCTCTCTCTCTCTCTCTCTCTCTCTCTCTCTCTCTCTCTCTCTCTCTCTCTCTCTCTCTGTCAAGGTCTTCCCCACCTCGTCACAAAATACATTTAGTTTAGGTGCGACATTTCTCGTCAATGTCTTCATTTCTTTAAACATTTCACTATCTCTTCCATACTTCGGATGTCCTTCTATTTTTTCACAACGATATATTGTTGGTTTTTTTGTCTATTCTTATGTTTCTTCTTACTTCTTTTGTTAAAGACTTATATTCTTTTTTGTTGTTATTTGTCACGTTCCATTTCGTCTCCATTTCCCTACGTTGTTTTATTAGTTCTAATGCGCCTGTTGTAATCCATTCATTCTTTTGTGTTTTCTTTACTAGAAACACATCTTTAGCTGCTGTTATTAAGATGTCTCTGGCCTATGTAGCCAATTCATCTGGTGTCATCTCCTCCTCTACAGCCATCAGTGTCTCGAAACGGCTCTTCACTTGTATACCGTATTATTCTGGTATTATTATCAATAACAACAATAATAACACCAAACACAACAACAATAACAACGGAAACAACAACAATAACAGGAACAATGACAACATAACAACAATAAAATCAATAAAAAACAAACAAAACAAGGAACAACAACAACACATGCTGTGATCAAGGTGAAACATCAACAAAGACAAAGCAACTGACCTGGTCAGAAAGTCCCAGCGTTCTCTGGTTCCTGGAGATGTTCATGTGGATCACGTGGAACCGGTTCTCCGTGCACAGATCATAGACTATGCCGGCGAATGACGTGCTGCCGGTCTTGGGCACCCGGTTATAGATGATAACTAGGTCGTTATCTCTGTCTGCATCCTTTTTTTTTTAACATGTAAAAATATTAGAGTAGGATCTGGACAAGCTTAATATAGTGTACAAACATTTCTACCAAAATAGCTCAGACCAGTTAAGATTGGTTTTGTATAGAAAAGTTATATAAATTACCTGACAGCGCTTAAAATTGGTTTTGTATAGAAAAGTTATAAAAAAAATTACCTAACAGCAGTTAAGATTCGTTTTGTACAGAAAAGTTATACAAAATTACCTGACACCAATTAAGATTGGTCTTCTGCATAAAAGTTACACAAAGTTAGATGAGAGCAGTTAATATTGCTTTTGTATACAAGTGTACAACCGGCTGTACAAAGGTATAAGAAAGAAAAGTAAGTTGTCTTTTTTTTTCAATCTTAAAAAAAAATATGTTATAATCTTCCTCCTTTCCGATACTGGCACATTTTAAAAAATCTCCCTATCAAAAGTTACAATCAGGGATGCCAATTTCATCAACATTTTCTGGTGCACTCATCAAAATTACCCCCATCACGTCATCAAGACTTCCTGCGTTACTTCACTATTATTCAGCACGAAGGACCCCAGCTTGGGTGATTCAATCTCGGCATTTGTAAGCCTGGATTACGTTGGTTAACACACCGTAATTTATTACCGCAGTGATGCAGACAAGCAGGACAGATTACTACGCAATAGTTAAAATAGAAATGAATGTATGGTAGCGAATTAAAAAAAAAACTAATCCGCACGAAGAAGTAGACCTGGAGGAAGTGACTGGTTAACTAAGACCAACCAACTGCAACTAAGTCGGTCCACAAACTAGCCAACTGTCACCATGTCAGCCGACTGGACCAAACCAAGTGGGCCGCCAAGTCAGAGCGCTGACTAACCAAATGGCCAACAGCTCAGACGATCAACCAATCACCAAGTCAACCACCGAGCCTGCCAACCTATAACCACATGACCACCACAGACAGCTCACTAATCCACAAACTACTAAAGAACCAAGAGATCATATGACTGGGCACATGAATGCTGTGAGAACAGAGGGTGGTGGCGGGGGTCCTGCTTGTCTTTTCATACCCTTCCCTGATGAAAAGAAATCAAACTCACAATAAGAGAACAATGAACCAGCACTTCGTTGTACACAACAATAAAAATATACTTCTCCTGAAATGGTACGGTTTCTCCAAGGCATTTATGTACTTCTCTCTCTTATAAGGATATAAAAAAAAAGCAAAGTTTTAAATTCGTCATCAATTTTTAGTGTTTTTTTATATGCTGTGTTGTTTTTGCATGTGATTCATTATAGCGTCACTTGCCGAAATATTAGATTGTTGTGTGTTCTTCGTTTATACGTTTTCATCTTACTTCCATACTTGTTTCGCCCATTTTCCTCACTTTTTATATCTTTTAACAAAACAGTCATACACCTCCATCTACGGTGTCTCTAACGTACCTTTAGTAAAGAAGTATGCCAGTCACACACACCCAGAATCACACACACTTAGAATCCCAATAACACACACACTCAGAATCCTTCCACAAAAAAAAAAAACATCTCAGGAAGCCCTAACCAAGTCTGAAAGGTTTAAATGACGAACAAGAATCCTTTCCATATCTTCTCCAAAAGCAAAAGGTCATCTTCAGCTAGTCCGCCATCTTGTTATCCTACCCGCCCCCCCCCCCCCACTTTTTTTTCCTTGTGGTTAACGTTTTCAAAATCCAGTTTTTATTTTATCATTCTTCTTCTTCTTCTTCTTAGCCAGTCATATGACCAGATCCATGCCCTTTCAGCAAAGGAGCAGGACCTGGATACTGAGAAAGAGCGCTACTTGGAAACTACAAACTACTTGAAACAAATACTTACATGCTGCTCGTTAGCGAACGAGAGGTGACGCCTGGATATATCGATACTGTCCAACCGTAGCTTCGTGACTGCCTTTTCTGGAGATACAAAAAATACACCAAAACAATAACATCAAGCATGCACATGAAACAGACATATTTACATAGCGCTACTGTAATAGGCGAGATCCAGCACAGAAGATCAATGATATTAATAACCATTTTTATTACTTTCTGCCATCTTCCTCACAACCGAGAGGCCTACAGGAGTGCTGTTAAGGATGAAGAGTTTCGCAAGGGACATGCAAATGAATGAATGAGTGATGTAATAACGAACATATTTAAATAAGTAATCAATCATATAAGGGCACTGCATTTACATCTTTTTTAAATCACAATGAATTATAAATGTCTTGAAAGTGAACAGACTACGCTGGTTGGGCCATGTAGAATGAATGGAAGAGAACAGACAAACGAAAATGATGTATGCACAAGGGATGAGGGGAAACAAGACCAAGGGATATACCAAGACAGAGATGAAAGGACAACGTAGAAGAGGATATAAAAGAAACTGGTGTCATCAACTGGAGAGAGAAGATTAGGAATAGAGAGAAATGGAGGCGAACTTTATCTGTCGCAATGAGCCTTAATGGCTGGGAAAGCTGAAGAGGAAGAATCAGTCACATAACCTGTTTAAACACCAACAAAACCAATGTAATGATAACCAACAAAGTGGGAAGTAAACCCAGAATTACAGTGGATCTTAAAGAGCCGGAAAATGTAAATAAATCTGAATATCTATGTTCAACCATTACCAGTAATGCTGACTGCACAGTCTCTAGGAGACCAGCAGGTGCACCACAGAAACTAGCGTAAATGAAGAATATGTAGCAAGATACCAACAAGAAAACAAAGCTGTTTACTAACAGTTTACATATTCCCAGTGCCAATGTACGGATTAAAAAAAAAACAAACCCAAACTGCATTTGAAATGATATGTTATAGAAGAGCACTCAGAATATCATGGATAAAAAAAAAAGAAAGTCAAATAAAGAGATAATGACGGGCAGAGTGTCCGGTGACTGGAGACCTCGACATAGCTGGACTCGGGACATCCTGGAAAGTCTGAATGTGTCAATGCGAGACGCTGGTCAACTGTCGCGAGACTGCGCTGTATTCAGTGAGCTACTGACAGGGACAACGTTTGCCCATTCACTCGTGGCGCTAGTTTTGTCAAGGTAAAGAGGACCTGAAAGGAATCCCGACTGGAAATAAAAAGAAGTGGAGTATTACAGAATTCTCTGTAAAACAGTACTAAGCGCTACAATTCAGAGTTTTCTTGAGATCTTTGTGCAACACTTTACGAAGCTCTCTCCTCTCCTCTCTCTCTCTCTCCGTCACGGATTAAGTTCTCGTTCTTCCCCCCTCCCCGTTATATATCTTTCAATTTCTTTCCTTCTTTGTTTTCTGCACATACTCGTATAATACGCTCCCATTTTTTATGTTTATTATCTTCACTTTAAAGGGCCTCCAGTTTTTTTTTAATTTCATATTTACGTTTCTATACCAGAGGATTGATTGACTGATTGACTGACTGAACTTTATTTGCAAAGGCTGAAGAAATGGGCTCTTTATCATACAGCTTCCTCTATATTCCAGACATTCTACATCAGAGTACATATAAACGTCGTCGTTATCGTAGTGTATTGTTGAGGATCATATTCTTTTGTAGCATAGCCTTGTAAGTAATGATTATAGTTATTATTATTATTATTATTATTGTTATTAGTGGAATGATCAGGTATATAGTTAGGAGGGTATTGGGTGGCAGGATGGTGGATCAAACGGCGACAAAGAAGGTATAGTTAGAGGAGCGAGGAACGGATACTCTGTACTTCAAAGACCTGATCAAAGGTAAAACCGTATCGATAGATCTGATAGATCGTGAGAGTGGTCCAGTTCTAGAGGTGCGACTTCGCGCGCACATGCAGTAGCCCAGGGGGAACAATTGACCAGTAGATCAAAGACTGAACAGAGAACGGACTAGGTCCCGAAGCGGATATCATGAAAGAGATGGTAGACTTGTTTAAATAAGGGTAACAATTGGACAGACGGAATGAAAGCGACTAACGCGTTGACGCTAGTTGCAACCGGTTTTGGGCTGCAAGGGATGACCCAATGACCCGATGACCCAATGACCGATGCAGCAATTGGAGGCGTGGTCTATGGAACAGAATTTACGAATATAAAAGGATGCAGATTCAGGTAGAGGGAGGTTCTGATAGAGGAGGAGGCAGAGAGAGATTTTGATAGAGGAGGACCAAAAGGTCCTAAACAAGTAGTCTAATAGAAGAACATAACAGATAGAGAAGTAGCGTTAGACTGAACCAGTGTATTAAGAGATTGTGTAGCAATTATTACATTGAAAAATCGAGCACCGAGTTTTTGTAATATAGTAAGAAGTATGATATTGTGAGACTTTGAGGTTACGTGCTACAATGATGAAAACAATGAACTGTATATAATATTGCATATTATTCCAAGTGATATTATCAGCTATACGTCTTGATCATATTGATATTATTTGTCAAATTAAAATGAATCAGAGAAATGTTTTATGAGGCCTCATCTATTGCCAGTTATGTGAAATCTCGAAGTATGATGTGATGAGGAAAGAGCAACTTCTTGAATAATAAGATAGGACCAAGAACATCAAGTTGAAAAATAAAAAAGACACCAATCTTTGTTAAACTTTCACTGTACTCTCCCAAGCTATATTGTCCTGCACTGTACAATACGTTTCAAGGGCAGACTGTCAGCTATATTTTCATCCCTTAAGAACACAGATCATCTGCTTGTTACATCGTGTTTGAGAATATACATTTGTTCACTAGCGTTCAGCTGCCTCTACCTCGTTTGTGCTGTCTCTTAAAAAAAAAAAATCTGCATCCTGCCCTTCTGCTTTTGAAAGTTTGAAATAAAATACCCGTTCCTAAATAATCAACTTAAGCTTTCCAAACTAGCTATCTCTCTCGTGAGAAAAGCTGTTCTTAATTTCTGCAGTCAATGGCTATTTTTTTCCCCTGCATTCCAAATACCGGTTGCTTTTTTTTTTAGTTAACTTGCTTCCCTGCAACCTTTTTCACAGTGTATAACAATTTCTAGCTGTTGTTCTGGCACTCCACAGAAAAAAAGCCACTCTTTTTTTTATAGTTCTAAGAGGCAAATTCCTGTAGATACGTCTGCAGATTAAGTTAATTAAGCTAGATCATTACAACGAAAGCTTGCTCAGACAGACTCCTGGGGCTTTTTTAAAAAGGATTTTTCCGTGTCTGGAGAGCTTGACGAGTGAGCCAAGATAATGTAATTAATATAAGCATAATGGAGGAACGGCGAAGAGGAGACTGTGTAGACTGGTGGCTGGTGCCATGTTTAGCGGGAGTAAGGAAGACTGTGTAGACTGACGGGCCGCGCCATGTCCAAGCAGAAGTAAGGATGATTGTAAAACCGTTTCGGCTTACCCTGAAACCGCTATCGTGAAAGTTAATCATGTCTCATTTTCATGGCCCTTCCAGAAGGGAATATCTCGACTTCATGTCAGGAATGTGGGCTCGGGGGTGGGAAGTCATTTTTCAGTAGAGTCGGCAGGAATGTACTATATCTGAAGTGGCTGTAGTCAGACAAGCAGGAAAAAAACACACAGTAGTGAAAGCACGCTGCTCTATAACTAAACTTAGTTGTGTATCAGTGTACAGAAACTCCGTTACTGATTCAGTTCTAGAACAATGTATAGCACGCTAGCAAAGATCAGACAGCCCTATTAGTGATTCAGTCCTATATCAGGCTACAGCACACCAGCAAAGCTATATAACCCCATTAATGATTCAGTTCTATATCAAAATACAGGAAACTAGCAAAATCACACGGCCTCACTAGTGATTTAGTTTTACACCAGTATACAGGAAACTAGCAAAATCACACGGCCTCATTAGTGATTTAGTTTTACATCAGTATACAGGAAACTAGCAAAATCACACGGCCCCATTAGTGATTTAGTTCTATATCAGTCTACAGCAGACTAGAAAAATAGTACAGCGCTATTAGTGATTCAGTTATAAAATAGCGTACAGCAAACGTGCAAAACCACATAGCCTATAAGTAATTCAGTTCTATATCAGACTACAGCAGGCTAGCAAAATCACATAGCCCCATTAGTGATTCAGTTCTATATCAGATTACAGCAATCTAGCAAAAAAACCACATATCCCCATTTGTGATTCAGTTCTTACACTTGTACTTGTACGAACTCCCTGTAACTGCGAGCTGTTATTCCTTGCAGCCGATGCTGTAGAGATGTTGAGGCACAGCATCGTATCGGCGTGGGAGCGGGTTATGGCGGCTACTTTTTTCAGTCCTGGAGTACAGCTAAAAAGCAGGGGAGGGGGGTGCAATGCTTCTTTAGCAGACTCCACCACCATGGCTGCAGTAAAATATGACGATCCCTGCGCCGTTAGCCAGGTTATGTCTGTTACTGGGGGTACCACGGAGAGGTGGGACAGGGTCTTGGTCAGCTATGGGTAGTTAACCCTAACGCTGGCATATCCGATATGGGTCGCTGATTACTTTATCGGGCGTCTTCACCACCACGTGATTCAGTTCTAAAACAGTGCAGAGCAACATGCAAAACCACATCGTCCAAAAACTTAACACAGTCGGCGAACAGACTCGACGCATCTTTGCATCACGCGCACAGACATCTCTGTATCTCTGGTGGCCGGGCAGATCGACCCGACTTATCTATTCATTAACTTAATATACGCGAGTGGGGCCCAACCCAGGACAACATAATGACAGAAAACAGAGCAGGAAATGTCGCTCGCCAGGCCCCGACCTCAACTTGGTTAAGTGGTGAGCTTTGCAACACGACCTGGTTATTTGGGGATGTGAAACATTGAGCTCTTCGGCCGTAAAACCAGAACAAGGCATTTCTCATCATAATTGGCTACAGCATCTTCTGAATCATTGCAAGTCTCCTGCTCGTCTTGCTTCATTCCTCATACACTTGTCATTGTAGTGGGAACATGAAGAAGACTTCGTGCTAGGGCTTGGAGTTAGCTCCGTGTAACAAGAAAGATATTAGTTATCTCATTCATCGGCTCTCGGCGTGGGCGGCCTCTTTGAGCCTGCCTGTTTACTTTATCTGTTTAATCTATTTTACTGTGTCTGCTTAAGATGTTCCACTGTGTTGTTTTTTTTTTTTTGACTGATGTATTTAATCTAAGTTACGGTGTGTTTTCTGAATTATATCTGCTCTATTTTACCGTGTGTTTATTTATATATTTTTAAAAACTATTCTATCGCCCCTTTAATTTGTTGAATATATTTTACTGTCTGTTTATTTAACTTGTTTGATCTATTTTACTGTCTGTTTGTTTAATTTGTTTAGTATATTTTACTGTCCGTTTGCTTAATTTGTTTAGTCTTTTTTTTAACTGGTTTACTATGTTTATTTTACTATGCGTTTAATGTTTTTTAATTTATTTTACTGTGCGTTTGTTTGATATGTTTAATCTGTTTACTGTGCATTTGATTTGTTTCATCTACTTCATTCCTCGCTTGTTTACTATATTTATTTTACTCTGCGCTTAACATGTTTCATGTATTTCACTGTGCATTTGTTTGATCTGTTTCATCTATTTTACTCCTCGCTTGTTTACTATAATTTTTTTACTCTGCGTTTGTTTAATATGTTCAATCTATTTTACTGCAATTCTGTTTCATCTATATTTATAGCGCGTTTGTTTGATTTGTTTAATTTATTGTCTTTTTCCTTAATCCGTTTAATCTATTTAATTGCGCATTTGTTTGATCTGACTAATCCATTTTACTGCGTTTTTGTTTTATCCATTTACTGTATTTTTTTCTTAATCCGTTTAATCTACTTTTATATGTTTTACTTAATATGTTTAATTAATCTATTTTATTGTGTTTTTGTTTAATCCACTTTACCGCGTTTTTTGCTTAATGTTTAATCCACTTTACCGCGTTTTTTGCTTAATGTTTAATCCACTTTACCGCGTTTTTTGCTTAATGTTTAATCCACTTTACCGCGTTTTTTGCTTAATGTTTAATCCACTTTACCGTGTTTGTGATTATTCTGTTTGATCTACTTTTATGTGTTTTACTTAATGTTTAATTAATCTATTTTACTGCGATTTTTGCTTAAGCTGTTTAATCTACTTTATCCTACACTTCCCAAACTCCATATAAAAACTCGACCCCCACTCACTCTTTAATGCAGTTTCTCAACCCCGGTCCCGTGGAACCCTAAAGGTTTCTCAGCGGTTCTGCGAGGGTTCCGCCAGAGATAATGACTGATAAACCTCCTCCTAGGCACTTGTCGCTGAGCCCCAGGACTTAGCTACATACTTCCAAGATAGGTAGGTTAAAAGTCGTTTTTTAGTTCTATACAAGGAGAGGAAAAAAAAACAAAAGACTCTTCTTGTATAACGATATATATACCGCAGGCCAGACCTCATTAACACTGCGTGTACTATACATTTATTATTCTTCTTCCTTTCTGGGAGCGGTTGTCTCTGCTAGATAAAGAGGAAATCAGCTTTTTTTTTACCTGCCTACACTACTGACTTTAATAGACTAGGGGGGAGGGGGGGGGGGAGAGAAGAGGGGGAGGTAAGCGGTGACTGATAACTGTGAGAAGGGGGAAGGACATATTAAGCGAAAAATGAGCGGTGGTAAATATTTGAATGCAAGGGCAGCGCGAGAATAATAAAATATTCCAACAGTTCCGCGAAGCCTGAAAAGATGGAAAAGGCTGCGTTAGATCAATAACGAGGATTTTTTTTTGTTTTGTTTTTGGTTTCCCTCGTTTCAAGAGACAGGTTTTGCAGATTTAGGACGTCCGCTGTTTCAGGAAGCTCCAAAGTATCGCTTTTCTTGGTGTGCTTTATGCATCGTCTCTGATTAATTTCTGCGCGGGGAGTGTTTTAGTCACGTTGCTTTAACCCCTTCTCCACTCTATCGATTAGTAGCACAGGAAGGCTGAGCTCCATAGTCTGGAGATTTCAGAGATAAGAGAAATGGCGAATGCGGTAAAGCTGCTTCTAGTAATTAAGAAAATGAAGGCGCAGAAAGAAAGATGAGCAAGTATAAATGAAGAACATTACAACAATCCAATATTTCAGAAAACATCTTTTTCATGGATCTCATACAAAAACAACACAAAAGATAAAATGATGAATAATTAAATATTTAGCTTTTTTTTTTTTTTGCTAACCCTTGTAAGAAAGATGGACACAAAATGAGCCCCGATAAACCTTGGAAGGCAGAGAGGGAGGAAAAATATATAAAACCTCTATCGCTCTTTTCTTTTAGGTCTAAATCAATTTTCGATCCTATGTAAATGCCATTTGTTTTTTCTACATGTCCAGGTATATGCTGGATTTACGTCAAAAAGCACATCTCAGTGCTAACAGCCAGGAGAAATGCGTCGTCTATCCCTGCAACTCGGTGCCAAAAACATCTGCCAATCTGGTATACAACAATATATACTGCTCAAAGAGAGAGAGAGAGAGAGAGAGAGAGAGAGAGAGAGAGAGAGAGAGAAAAGCAACACTACTGTAGTCGTAATGGACACCAAATTTCAAACTTGTATCAAATTTTTATTTCATGGAATTAATGTTTCAATCTTGGCACGAAGAAACTTTAAGACTTTAACAATGATGTTCATTAAATTTGGTTTGGACTTTTATTCTTTACGACTGAGGCACCCCTTTCAGTAAAGTGTATGGCCTCCTCTGGCCTGTATCAGAGAACGACATCTCTTTGACATGGATCCGATTAGCCGTTGGATCTTTTGTTGTGGGATGGCTGCCCACTCTTCCCGCGGTGCAAGAGACAACTGTTGGAGATTGATTGGCGCCACGTCTCGCTGGCGGACTTGTCTGTTGAGTTCATCCCATAAGTGTTCTAGTGGGTTCATGTCTGATGACATGGATGGCCACGGAATGGTCTGGACTTTGTTGTCAGCGAGGAACTGGGTGCTGAGTTGTGCCACATGAGGTCGAGCGTTATCCTGCTGAAAAATCTACCCTAGTGCGGCCAGAAGTGGGAGGACGTAAGGACGAAAAATTTCAGCGACGTATCGTTGGGCATTCAGGCGTTCTTCAATTTGCACCAGGTCACTTCTTCCCATGAAGCTGATCGTCCCCCACACCAGTACATCTCCACCATCATGTGGAGGAGCCTCATCCACGCAGGTCTGGGCGAAGCGCTTATGGACTCTGCGGTAAACTCTTCTCCGTCTATCGTGTCGTTGGAGCAGAAAGAATGGTTCATCGGTAAACCAAACCCTTCTCCAATCATTCGCAACGGTCCACTGACGAAGCTGGTTCGCCCACTGCAGTCGGTTCTGCCAACGCTGGTCCGTAAGAACAGGACGTCTGTAGGGTCTTCTAGCTCAAAGACCAGGGTCGTGCAGCCGGTTCCTGATTGTGATCTGAAATTCGATGAGCTGCTGTCACTGAGTGGACTGTTGAGGACGAAGAAGCAAATCGATTCCTGAGGTGATGCAGCCGTATGAAGCGGTCTTCGGCAGCAGTTGTGACTACGGGTCTTCAACTGAGCCAGTTTCTTGAAATCGTCTCCATAAGCGACTAATGGTGCTTCTAACAACATTAAATGATGATGAGTCGTTGTTCTGTAGTGAGATGAGCCACGCTTGCGCACTGAATTTTCACACACTGACGAGGAACGTCAATCTTTTATAGCCATTCAATAACATGGTCAGTGAGTTTTGTGTTCAGTAAGTTTCACTGGATTCTCGTGCATCTTTTTTGAATGTTTTAACTAGTGTGGCTTTTCTGTGCTCATGAATCGTCTGCTGAGTACAATTCGGGTCAGCAAGTGAAGTCTGATGTCCAAGTGAACGTTTCAGGCAACGTGCCCTTGTCTGATCAGCAGACTTCAGTTTAAACCGCAGCATCGTATTTCTTGCGGTTTTTTTTTTTGAACAGTACATAACATCAGGCTTTGGCACCCTTCCTATCTAAAGTATGAACATCAAAAGGAACATAACCACCGCTTCTGTGATAGGAGAAACTCACTCGGCAAACTTTATAAAGTGGCTGGATCCTGTGGGTCACCAGTGGATCACATCCATGTCTTCAGCTAATGTGATGGTAGTATGTGCAGTACTACCGTGTGTACCGTGTTTCCTCCTATGTGACTGTAACTGAGAGGTATGCCATGATACGAGGGGAAGTCACTAAGTAACTCGCAAATGCCTGGTACAAAAAAACTAAATGCCACAGTAATTTATAAACTTTTAATTTTTGAACCTACATTACTCTCCTATTTCTCGACGTAATCGCCACCAACATTGATACATTTGTCCCATCGTGTAATCAGTGATGCAATACCCATAGCGTAAAAATCGGGAGTCCGATTTCTGAACCATTTCTTTTTTTTAGTTCTGTTTCCACCTCTTCGTCACTCGAGAATCTTATCCCGCCAAGATGGTTTTTCAATGGACCAAACAGATGAAAATCACTTGGAGCTAAGTCAGGACTATAGGCTGGATGTTCAAGAACTTCCCAACCCAACTGGTTAATTTTCTCTTGGGTTAACCGAGCCGAATGTGGTCTGGCATTGTCATGAAGGAGAAGCACACCTCTAGTCAGCAGACCAGGATGTTTTCTTCGAATTGATTCCCGCAGCATCGAAAGAACTTCACAGTACGATACAGAATTCACACTGTCACCATACTTCTGGAACTTGGTTAACAACACTCCTTGATAATCCCAGAACACTGTCAGCATAACCTTCCCAGCAGAAGGCGTAATCTTGAATTTTTTTGCGCATGGCGATGACGGGTGTTTCCATTGCATTGAGGCAAGTTTCGATTCGGGTTGGTAGTGGTGCACCCAAGATTCGTCTCCAGTAATAATCCTTTGGAGCATGTCTTCACCTTCATATGCGTAATGACAGAGACGCTGCAATGACAAACCAAACCAGGTTATTTTGTATTCATCATTCTGATCTCTGGATATCCAACGTGAGCAAACTTTCCGAAAATTTAATTGCTCATGCATTATTCTGTAGGCTAAGCCATGTGAACATCCGACTGCACTTGCTACACTGTCTATCGTTACTCGTCTATCAGCTCTGATAATCTCATTCACACGTTGCACAGTCGCTTCTGTTGCAACCTGAACAGGACGGCCAAGTCAGACTTTGTCAACAATTTCTGTGCGTCCCTGAGAAAATTCTTTTACCCAGTTATAGACCGCTATACGCGATAACACTTAACAAAACAGCTGAGAAACGCATAAATGCCTTTGAATGTAAATGCTACAGAAGAGTTCTCCAAATATCGTGGACACAAAAAAGAACAAATATAGCTATATTACAAGAGCTTAATATTGAAGAAGGCTGGCCAGTAAAGAGGATTAAAGAGAGAAAACTTGAATATTTTGGACACATTAAACGTCATAATTTAGAGAAGACCGTATTGGAAGGATACATAATGGGAAAAAAGAAAGAGAGGAAAACCAAAACGAAGATGGCTGTAAGACATCGCTGACGATCTGCAAATGGATGCAGCAGCGGCAGGCAATCTTGCTCACAACCGAGAGGCCTACAAGAGTGCTGTTATGGAGGCAAAGTTCCGCAAGGGACATGCAAATGAATGAATGAATGAATGATACGCGATAAACACTTTTCAGCATAAACTGTAATCATTTCCTTGTGAATGTCCTCAACTGAATGTCCTTTAGCCACAAAAATCGCACTACACTTCTCTGTTCTTCTCTGGTACACACTAACAGTTGGGTAGCCATTTTGTTATTGTTTTGCGCATGCGCACGTAACTTCCAGCGCCCCCTACATACAACTATTATAAAGTTGGATGACGGTACTATCTAAGGATATATTTAAATACTACTTGATAACTGCCACTGATAAAATATTTCAATTTGCGAGTTACTTAGTGACTCCCCCACGTAGAATATAATTTTGTATCATTCACTCTCACAGAGTCCGCGTACAACACAGAACAGCAGAAGAAAAGATGAGATCATACCCTGAGATGAGTACCCACACTCAGAACCCAGGTAAACCCATCTACCATGACAGCCGTTGCCGTACGTGAAGCAGTAGCAAACGTTAAGTCCTTGGCTAACAAATAACGTTTAATCCGGCACTGGTTGATGGATGATTGAAGGACAATCCTACATCTTATATCTTACATCCTTCCGTGCTGTTAAACGTCACACAGGGCTCGCCGGGTAGTTCGCCATGTTTTTCCTGTTTTCGGAGAGCTTTTCAACCTCACAAAAGGATTATATCCCCACTAATTTGGCCTCTCTTAACAATATCCTCTTTAGAGTTTCACGTGGTCGACCTCTTTTTCTTAGGCCTGTTGTGTCCCACTTGGTCATACCATGCAATAATTCAAATTAATCAGGTTTTCTCACGAATTCAGCCAAAGCACAATGCAGATCACGGGAATCTACCCAGAGAAATACGATCTTCAACTTCAAGAACATGACAAACATCCCATCTTCTATTCCAGACTCCAGCATTCCCTGTTTCCTCTTGTTCTACTTTGGTCTCTACAAGACCCGGGCGTATTCTGGCTTTCCCGTTCTCACGCGCTCACGGACTACAGGGGGTCCTGGCTCGCCTGAGCTGCCTACTACAGCCAAATCTAAAGAAACATACAGGGGTGCCTACAGTAACAGCCTGTGAGTAAACACTCATCTCAGAATACTGTTACACTAATAAATGAACGTAGTAATAACAAAATATTATAAAACCAGGAATAACTGTTATCTAACCTAGGTAATATTATGTAACTATGACATGACAACTAATGTGATGTGGCCACCAGACATAATACGAATAACTATTAAAGCCGAGACGAAAGGTTCTCAACACAGGCGGAGCACAATATACGAGGGGCGTTCAGAAAGTAATGCACCACATCGTTTTTTTTTTTTCAGCTAATAGTGAAGATAGAAGCATGAAATTTTGCACACTTTAAATATGGGATGTGCCGATTGTGTAAACCAAATTGCACTATAACCGGCCAAAGAATATGGCTATTCTAACCATTGAAGTGGAGCGTGTTAGCAACTTGCGGTAAAAGCAGTGAATTGTGATAGAATTTCTCGTTGCAGTGAAGGAAACTATTGTGAACATTCACAAGCTCTATGTGATGTGTAGGGAAGTTTTGCAGTCAACAGGAGTACAGTCAGTCGCTGGGTTCAGTGAATCAAAGAATCAATAAGTGGAGATAAGGAGTTGCATGATCGGCCACGCAGTGGACGTACGGCCACAGCCACCAAGGCAGAAATGTTGAAATGCGCTGAAGGCATTATTCTTACTGATAGGCGTATCACTACTCAACAATTGACCTTAAAGCTGCCAGTCAGCAATGGTAGTGAAAATGAGTTATAAAAGCTATCGAATTTTCTAAGGTTTGCACAAGATAGGTTCCTCGAAGTCTCACAAATGACCATCGATTGCAAAGGAAAGCAATTTCTTCTGAATAGTTGGAGCGTTTCAGTGCTGAGGGTGAGAACTTTTTGGCTAAGATTTTAACAGGTGACGAAACCTGGGCACATCGATTTTGAACCTGAGACAAGAAGACAGTCAGTGGAATGGCATCATCCGCAATCATCACAAAGAGAGAAATTCAAGACAACTCCTTCAGCTGGAAAGGTCATGATCACTGTCTTATGGGACATTGAAGGTGTGATTCTTGTGGATGTTATGCCAAGAGGAGAGACAATCAATTCGCAAACTTTACATTAAGACATTGATAAAACTCAATCAACGTTTTCGCAGAGTTCGGCCGCACAAGAATCCAGCAGACCTGCTTCTCCTTCACGACAATGCGCGCCCTCACACAAGTCTGGCAACACGGGAAGCAATCACCAAATTGGGTTGGACTGTACAACCCCATCCACCCTATAGTCCAGATTTGGCACCCTCTGATTTCCATCTGTTTGGTCCACTTAAAGATGCACTCCGAGGGGCAAGATCTGAAGATGGTGAAGGAGTGATTCATGCAGTGAAGAAATAGCTGCATAATCAAGAGAAAATCTGGTACGGGGTAGGAATACATGCACTTGTTTCTCGCTGCCGTAAAGCCGTACAAGTTATGGGGATTATGTTGAATAATACCGATGTTTACATGATATATCCATGTATATTGTGTATAAATTTTATGCTTTTTGAATAAACAGCTCCTGAGAAAAACGATGTGGTACATTACTTTCTGAACGCCCTTCGTAAAAGACAGCTGTTAACGAGAGAAGCGGAGATGCCACCTCGTAAGCCGCGACTATCCAACCATTAATCAACCAAACAATCGATTATGGCGCAGCACAGACTACTGTGAAAGAGTAGCCTGCAAGAGACCGAATCTAAGTGACGGAATTCCTGTGTCATCACTGCTTTCCGGGTGTCATAAGCCAGACAAAAGCATTGAAGACTTTGCAGTCATACACTTTTTTGGAGGTGCAAGATAGCGAAGTTGATTAATGCGCGGTACTCTCGTAACTAGACGACTGCTCGTCCTACTGAAGCCTGTGGTTCAAGTTCCAGGTACTTCTCTTCTCGTATTTCTTTCTTTCGCGTCTAAAGTGCTTTGTCTACGACTTTTTAAAGTCTAACCACACAAAACTGTGCTCTGTTACTTGAATGTTGAAAGATAACGTGTAAAACCGATTAGCAGAGGGGTTCTCAAACAACAGTGACTCCTCCACCCGGAAGAATTGGGACCACAGACTGACAGACTCAAACTGCTGGAAGATTATATGCATTTTACCTGGAATGTACATTCTGAGTGAGACAATCTTGAGGAAAAAATGACGGGTTGGGTGGAAGAATAATGACATTCTGGCATATGGTGAAAAGGGTGCATGGGACAAATCAAGTTTAGAACCGCTGCAATGTATTTTATGGATGCGTGCAGTTAGCCATACCTACAGTGCAAAATATCCTGGCACAAATTCTGAATGTAAGACGTCTCTCTATTTCTCACGCACACACATATACACGACAGAGAGAGACAGAGAGAGAGAGAGAGAAGGAGAGAGAAAGCTGCTCGGAAACTACGTCACTGTCTATCATTAATGTTAAGAGAGGGAGAGAGAAAGCTGCTCGGAGACCACGTCACTGTCTATCATTAATGTTAAGAGAGGGAGAGAGAAAGCTGCTCGGAAACTACGTCACTGTCTATCATTAAAGTTAAGAGAGGGAGAGAGAAAGCTGCTCGGAGACCACGTCACTGTCTATCATTAATGTCAAAGGTCACAGATCTTCTTTACTTTTCTTTACCACTCCAACTTAACCTCTCTATTTATGTATTCTACTCCATAACTTGTTTAGCTGTGTCCTAGCTTATCCAGTTTCACTTAGGATTCTACCCAATAACATGTCTGGCTGTGGCCCATCTTATCCGGTTTAATTTATGGATTGTACCCATTAACATGTCTGGCTGTGGCCTACCTTATCCAGTTTAATTTATGGATTCTACCCAATAACATGTCTAGCTGTGGCCTACCTTATCCACTTTAATTTATGGATTCTACCCAATAACATGTCTGGCTGTGGCCTACCTTATCCAGTTTAATTTATGGATTCTATCCAATAACATGTCTAGCTGTGGCCTACCATATCCAGTTTAATTTATGGATTATACCCAAGTACATGTCTAGCTGTGGCCCATCTTATCCAGGTTTCATTTATGGATTATACCCAAGTACATGTCTAGCTGTGGCCCATCCTATCCAGTTTAATTTATGGATTCTACCCAAGTACATGTCTAGCTGTGGCCCATCTTATCCAGGTTTCATTTATGGATTCTACCCAAGTACATGTCTAGCTGTGGCCCATCCTATCCAGTTTAATTTATGGATTCCATTCACAGCTTGTCTATCTATGCCTATCAAGTCTGACTTACAGTTCACATCCCAAACTTATCTGCCTATATCATCTTGGACCCTTAGAAAAAAAAACTGGCATATTTTATCCAGCTACACAGTCTTCTACCCTTAGGTTGCTGAACAGGTAGATCAGCTGCTCTCAACCTGTGGCTCTCGAAGCATTATTATGTGTCATGTGGCTGTGTTATTGATTTGGCATTAAATGCCATCCGTTTAATTAAAAAAAACAATTAATGGTTCATGGCAATGCATGATATTACATATGATAGTGGTCCCTAACATACATGTAGCTGGAAAAGTGGTCACTGGGTGCAAAAAAGTTGGGAACCACTGGGCTAGATAACTCACTCTGGTCCACGTACTGTGCGCTTCATGGTTTCTGGACATTTAATTTCTTTTGCCATGTACCTAGAAATTCGTTAAACACTCCTAGTAGCTTGTCATTTGTCACTGCATCTCTCTGTCACATTTCAGAGCCCACACAAGAGAAATGACTTCAGACGGCCAGATGAATTATCTGCCATCACAAGTCTTGTGTAATCCCAATAGAGCATGAAGCATCAACAAAGGCTCCTAAGCTAGCCTTGAGCAAGTCAGGATATTTCAAACCATGTATTTCTCGCTTCATTTAGTTCTTCCTGTATTTTGCATCTCCACGTCCCCAATGGCCTGCCCGTCTTTCTTTTCATTTCAGGTGTCCAAGTCGAGGCGGTATAGAGGTGTAAGTTTTTTTTTTTTCCCCCATTTGTAGCACGAGGCTGGCGCTATTCCCACCTTCATCTTTTGACCTCTTTATTAATATCTCAATATCCGTTCGTTTGGTTATTTCCTCGTTTGTCACACGTTCTTCCCAGTATATTCTTACAATTTTCCTTAGCATCTCTTCCCCCCCCCCCCAAATCCTCTGAGTCTACTTTCGATCCTTTGATTAGTTCTCCATGTTTCGGCTGCATATAATAAAATGAAGCGTACACTGGATTTACAGGTTCTGAGCTTGGGATCTGCGTGGAGAATGGGAGGTTTCCGTATGTTTGCTAGTTTGTTAAAGGCCTGGGATGTCGGTCCAATTCTTGTGGATATTTCCTTCTCAATACTGTTGTCTGTTGAAACGAGGCTTCCAAGATACCTAAAGTGTTCCACTTCTTCAACTTCTCTTGTCTCAAATGAGATTCCTTTTTTTTTTTCCCCATTGATTCTCATAATCTTAGTTTTGTTTGCACGTATATTCTGGCCCACTATTTCATAAATCCTACTTGTCTTCTCCTGTATGCAGCCGAGTATGTGAGAGTAGACCAATCTCGTCTGGGAAGTCACAATCCTCTAGATAATCTGTGAGCTCCCAGGTTAAGCCTCTAGGTTTGCCTTTGGGGGCAGTCTTCATTATCAGGTCCACTTCTTCTTCCGTTTCCGAGCCATTAAGGCTCAATGCTCGCAGATAAAGTTCGCCTCCATTCCTCTCTATTCTCCAGTTGGTGACACCAATTTCTTTTATATCCTCTTCTATGTTGTCTTTCCATCTCTGTCCTGGTCTACCCCTTGGTTTCGTTCCCTTCATCTCTTGTGCATACATAATTTTCGTCTGTCTGTTTTCTTCCATTCTTTCTACATAGCCCAATCAGCGTAGTCTGTTCAGTTTCAAGACATTTATAATTCTGTGGGATTTAAGTAAGCTGTTCAGTTCAGTGTTCTTTCTAGCTCTCCATTTTCCACTGTTGGTATCCTTCAAGGGCCCAAAGATTTTTCTTAGGATCTTGTTCTCAAAGACCTGCAATTGTTGTTCATCTTTCTTTGTTGCACTCCACGTTGTTTCTGATCCATACATGACGGCTGGTATTATTATAGTTTTATAGATTGTTATTTTGATGTTTTGGATTCTAACGGCTGTTGCAAGGCGAACTAGATTTTGTTTCCTATCTGTAAGGCAATCTTGTCATGCCTTAGAGGCACACAGGGATATAGTGTCAGTGCCTATATTTTCCTTGACCTGTCAGCACACTTGAGGGTGGTATGATCAGTATCACGCCTGGTCGCCTTTCCTTCCCCAACTCCAGAAGAAGTCAGGTACCCATTTCTACAGCTGGGTGACTGGGGCGCCTCCGGCCGGATTCGAACCACCGACCTTCGCCATGAGAGACTAGTGCCCTAACCACTTTGTCTGGTTTCCTAATGATCATATCTCCAACATTTATATAATCTGGATCATTCTCCCTCTGGTCTCTTGATATCTTCATCTACTCCGTCTTATCTTGATTAATGGTCAAGACCACTTTTAGTGCCACATCTCTCAGGTGTATGCAGGTATTGATGATTTTGTGCAGCTACCCACCCCCACTAGGTCAATATCTTCAGCGTATCCTAGTATTTTAGCTTGTTCTTCTGTACTACTTTCACTTTTCTGATTACCTTTTCTAGTACTAGGCTGAATAGTAATGGAGATAAAGTATCACCTTGTTTTAAACCAGTTCTTATATAAAAGGGTTCTGACTTTCTTCATTTATATATTATTATATTTTGTGCATCCTCCATGTATAGTCTAGTCTGCTTGATTAATTTATTAGGCATCTCAAATTCTTTCATAATTTTTCACAAGCTGTTCCTATCTATGCTGTCATAGGCTTTCTTGAAGTCAATGAAGATATTATGTACTTCTTTTCCATACTCTCAGTACTATTCTGCTCTTTAACGTAGACAAAATATTTGGTCTACAGTTGATCTATTCTTCCTAAAACCTGCTTGATAGTCTCCATGTATGTTCTTGCTGTATGGTTTTAATCAATTTAAAAGTATAGCAGATAGTATTTTGTAGTTTGTTTGTAGTAAGGACATTTCTCTGTAATTGTCACATTTGCTCTTGTCACCTTTTTTTTTTTTTTTTTGAATACTGGGAATCACTAATGATTCTCTCTACTCACTAGAGAGTTTTTCTTCTCTCCATATTTGTTGTATTAGTGCACATATCTGTTCATGTAGATTTAGATCTCCTTCCTTAATCAATTCTGTAGCAATTCCATCTGAACCCACTGCTTTGTTGTTTCATAGAAGCATGATAATAGTTCCTCTATTTGAGGTTCAAAAGCCTGTATTTCTTTAATCTGGAATAATGTAGTTTGTTGCCTTATACATCCTTGTCTTACTCCTGTTTTAATCTGGAATAATGCAGTTTGTTGTCTTATACATCCTTGTCTTACTCCTGTTTTAATCTGGAATAATGTAGTTTGTTGTCTTATACATCCTTGTCTTACTCCTGTTTTAACCTGGAACAATGTAGTTTGTTGTCTTATACATCCTTGTCTTACTCCTGTTTTAACCTGGAACAATGCAGTTTGTTGTCTTATACATCCTTGTCTTACTCCTGTTTTAATCTGGAACAATGCAATTTGTTGTCTTATAAATCCTTGACTTACTCCTGTTTTAATCTGGAACCATGTAGTTTGTTGCCTTATACATCCTTGTCTTACTCCTGTTTTAATCTGGAATCATGCAGTTTTTGCCTTATACATCCTTGTCTTACTCCTGTTTTAAACTGGAATCATGTAGTTTGTTGCCCTATACATCCTTGTCTTACTCTTTTTTTAATCTGGAATCATGTAGTTTGTTGCCCTATACATCCTTGTCTTACTCCTGTTTTAATCTGGAATCATGTAGTTTGTTGCCTTATACATCCATGTCTTCATCATCAACATCATGTGCCATGCCGACTCTCTCTGAACCTTAAGTGCCCAGGGCACATGGGGCTTCCGCAAGGGTTTTCCACAAATGCCTGTCTTTCGCCTTTTTTTCTACTCTTGCCCAGGTGAGCCCTCTATTGCTCAACATCCTTTCTGTTGTTCTTCTCCATGTCTCTTTTGGTCTACCCTTACTTCTGCTCCCCTGTGGTGTCCATCTTAGTGCTATTTTTGGTAGTGAGTTGTCAGTCATTCGGAGCACATGTCCCAACCATCGCCAGCGTCTTTCCTCAATAATTGTTGTCAGTGGTTTCATCTGCATTTCTGTCAATAAGATGTTATTTCTTATGGTGTTTGGCCAAAATATTTTTTTAATTCTACGTAAACATTTAGTCTGGAAAGAATTCAACTTGTTTTCTATGGTTTTGGTGATTTTCCAGCATTCACTTCCATAGAGTAGTACACTTAGAACATTACTCTTAAATATCCTGATTTTCATATTTATGCTTAGTTTATTTGATTTCCATATATTCTGTAGCATTGCAAAAGCCTGGTTTGCTCTAGTAAGTCTGCTGTTGATGTCCTCTGTGCTGTCTCCATTTTCTACTACTCTGCTGCCAAGGTATACAAATTCGTTGACCTCCTCCACTAACTTGCTATCTACTCTGAGTACATTTCTGTTGTTCACATTTTGCTTCATTAACTTTGTCTTTCCTACGTTGATCTTTAGTCCTATGTTGTTTGCATTCTGGGTTAACTTGTTTATTTTATCTTGCATATCTTTGTGACTGCTTGATAATAGACAAATGTCGTCCGCAAAGTCAAGGTCCTCCAGCACTGTGTCAAGGGTCCATTGTAATCCTCTGCGTTTGTCTGATGTTGCCTCCTTCATTAACCAGTCTACTGCCAAGATAAATAATGTTGGTGATAGTACACATCCCTGTTTCACTCCTGTTTGTACCCTAAAGCTGCTGGAGGTATGTTCTCCACAGATAACTCTGCACTGAAAACCCTCGTATAGGGCTTTGATTACATTAACTATTTTATGGGGGAGGCCATGCCATCTTAGGATTTTCCACAGTGCATCTCTGTTGACACTGTCAAAGGCTTTCTCAAAATCTATGAATAATGCATATGTTGTGCTATGCCACTCATTTGCCTGTTCTAATATTTGTCTAAGTACAAATATATGGTCTATGCATGATCTTCCTTTCCTAAATCCTGCCTGCTCTTTCCGAAGTTTTTCCTCAAGTGTTGGTACAATTCTGTTGATGATTATTCTGCAAAATACTTTACTAGTGAGTGGCAGTAGGGTAATGCCTCTCCAGTTCCCGCAATCTCTGAGGTCACCCTTCTTTGGTAGTTTTACTATAAGACCAGTTTTCCACTCCTCTGGGGCTTTTTCTAAATCCCAAATTTATTGTAATATCCGGCAAAGTTGTTTTGGTGTTTCTGTTTCTTCTGCTTTCAACATCTCCGCAGTCACTTCATCTTCACCTGGTGCCCTGTCTGATTTTAGCATCTTTATCGCCTCTTTTACTTCATTTATTGTTATTGGTCCTGTATTGATGTTTAGTTCCGCTTTTGCTTCAGGTATATCTATTGCTTGTGCTGCTTGTGTTCTGTTTAGTAGGGTGTTAAAGTGTTCCCTCCATCTTTCAATTTTTTCTCTTTCTCCACTGACCAGTTGTCCATTTTGTGTTCTTACTGCACTTTCACATCTTGTATTGAAGTTATCTGTCATCTGCTTTGTGATTTTATATATGGTTTTCATGTCATTTGTATATGCTGCTTTCTCTGCTGTTTCTGCTAAGTTGTCATAATATTGACGTTTATCTTGACGGCATGATTCCTTCACTTCTTTGTCTTTTTGTGCATAATTACTTAAAACTCGTTCTTTAAGCCGTTGTGATTTGGTGTTCAGTAATTTTTTCTTGATTTCTTTTCTTTGCTCTATCTTTTCCCATGTGGTCTCACTTATCCATTCCTCTTTTCTCCTTTTCCGATATCCCAGCACCTCTTTTGCTGTTTCCTGTAGTGTTTTACTGAACTCTAATATGGACATTTCTGCTTCGTCTTGTAGGACACTGAAGCGGTTCTTAAGTATTATTGAGAATTCATTTCTTGTTTGCTGGTCTATCAGTTTTCTTGTATCAAAATGTATCTTTCTGTGTTCTCCGATTCTGGCTTTCCTTAATTTTAGTTTTATTTTTGCTACCAGAAGGTTGTGATCACTTCCTATATCTGCTCCTTTCCTTGCTCGCACATCTTGTAGTGACCGTTTCCACTTGTTGTTTATTAGTATGTGATCGATTTGGTTTTCTGTGGTTTTATCTGGTGACATCCAAGTCACCTTATGGATGTTTTTGTGTTGGAAAATTGTCCCTCCGATGGTCATCATGTTTTCTTCACAGAAACTGCACAGTCTTTCTCCATTTTCATTTATTTCTCCGATTCCTTCTCTTCCCATGATTCTTCTTCTATCTTCATTTCCTTCACCTACTTTTGCATTGAAGTCGCCCAAGATGAGTAGCATATCATGCTTGGGTATTGTTTCTACTGTGGCTTGGAGGCTGTTGTAAAAATCTTCTTTTAATTCCTCTTCAGCTGCTTCTGTTGGTGCATAACAAACTATAATAGACAGCCGGCTAGCGTACTGGTTAGAGCACTCGTCTAGCAACCAAATGGTCGAGGGTTCGGATCCCCAGCTGAGCGGGAATTTTTTTCCGACCAATACGGCCCTGAGGTCGACCCAGCCTCGTAAAATGGGTACCAGAGAAAATCTGGGAAGTAAAGGCAGCGAGGAAAGGAACTGGTCACCCTACCTCATACGCTGATGACCCAGCATAATGAGGTCTCTAACGCTTCATCCCCTACGGCATTTGAAATGCTATGGGACTATCTTTACTTTACTTTTCCTGGCATGGTTTTTGTTGTCAGTAATGCATTACGGAATTGTTTGTTGATTCCATGCACGGAATCCATGTTTTACTACTGTTTTAATCTGTAACACATGCAGTTTGTTGTCTTATACATCCTTGTCTTACTCCTGTTTTAATCTGGAATAATGCAGTTTGTTGTCTTATACATCCTTGTCTTACTCCTGTTTTAATCTGGAATAATGCAGTTTGTTGCCTTATACATCCTTGTCTTACTTCTGTTTTATTCTGGAACAATGCAGTTTGTTGTCTTATACATCCTTGTCTTACTTCTGTTTTAATCTGGAATAATGCAGTTTGTTGCCTTATACATCCTTGTCTTACTTCTGTTTTAATCTGTAACACATGCAGTTTGTTGTCTTATACATCCTTGTCTTACTCCTGTTTTAATCTGGAATAATGCAGTTTGTTGTCTTATACATCCTTGTCTTACTCCTGTTTTAATCTGGAATAATGCAGTTTGTTGCCTTATACATCCTTGTCTTACTCCTGTTTTAATCTGGAATAATGCAGTTTGTTGCCTTATACATCCTTGTCTTACTCCTGTTTTAATCTGGAATAATGCAGTTTGTTGCCTTATACATCCTTGTCTTACTACTGTTTTAATCTGGAATAATGCAGTTTGTTGCCTTATACATCCTTGTCTTACTCCTGTTTTAATCTGGAATAATGCAGTTTGTTGTCTTATACATCCTTGTCTTACTCCTGTTTTAATCTGGAATAATGCAGTTTGTTGCCTTATACATCCTTGTCTTACTCCTGTTTTAATCTGGAATAATGCAGTTTGTTGCCTTATACATCCTTGTCTTACTCCTGTTTTAATCTGGAATAATGTAGTTTGTTGTCTTATACATCCTTGTCTTACTCCTGTTTTAATCTGGAATAATGCAGTTTGTTGTCTTATACATCCTTGTCTTACTCCTGTTTTAACCTGGAACCATGTAGTTTATTGTCTTATACATCCTTGTCTTACTCCTGTTTTAATCTGGAATAATGCAGTTTGTTGTCTTATACATCCTTGTCTTACTCCTGTTTTAACCTGGAACCATGTAGTTTGTTGTCTTATACATCCTTGTCTTACTCCTGTTTTAACCTGGAACCATGTAGTTTGTTGCCTGCAGCTCTGGTTGAGGCTGCTGAATATCCAGAGCTTATTTCTTACCAAACACTGTGCTCTTCATTGCTGTTTAGTGCTGCATTAAACAACCATCAAGCTTTGCTTATCCCATTTCTTAAGAAACTCTGTCTGTGTACTGTATGTGGGATACAACACTTCACAAGCAGCAGAATGTCATCTTTCTCCAATGTCAGCAACTTTACCCCCACTGATTTTAACCATTCTGTTTTCATTCACTGTTGGCTGCCCGAAAAAAAAAAAGTGGGGGGGGGGAGACTATCCTAGTCCCAAATGAATGCTCTGGTTGGACTTCCACTCACCCTCACATGCACGTCCTTATTCCTGAAATGTTTCTTGTTTCTTATTTTAATGCCAGCTTTCAAATAATTTTGTGGATAAATAAACAAACACCCACATACATGGTTCATGATTTGGACAATCATTATTGCTCTCCGGACATGTCCATATGTGCTCCGATTTCTCCACTGCCCCCCCCCTCCCCCAATATATCCACCAGCGTCATACTGCTATAGTACCCGCATTCTGTGTTGGTTTACAGGACCAATCATGAGCCCCACATGCCTTTCATTCTTGGTCGTGCCAATCTGTGTTCCCAGCTTTCTCTGTCTAAGCAGTGACACAGATTCGTTTCTCTTAAAGACCTCCGTGCCTATCTCTCTAAGCATATTGATAATATCGGCTCGATCCAGTTAACAGCTGAGCCAGCCAACCTATCAGCTTTATCATTTCCCTGGACGGCTGTATGCCCAGGGACATAGAAGATGATGACTTCGTGAATCATTGATCTCTACACACACACATGCATGCACGCACGCGTGCACACACACACACACACACACAGAAGCATTATCCACCAATCTTCTATACTATTATTCACTTTCTGGACTATCAGGAACAGATTATTTCAAGATCTAAGAACATGCTATATCACAGGAATGTTGATAAAAACTCCATCAAGTATGGTATGTCCATGTTCACAATTCTTCTTCTGGCTCCAATTTTCCTGACACTCCAAAGTTTAAGATCTACGAAGTTTACTTTTAATAAGTTCAAGATTAAAAAAAAAAAAAAAAGTTTAGTTCCTTCCAACCCTCCCATGTTGATGCTAGAGCCCAGGTATCGGGTCTTGAAATGTACTGAGTAACAAGTTTCAAGTATTCAGCTAAATATGATTTTTTTCTTTTTTGGTGGCAAATTACAAACAGCAACTTCTCAAGCAAGAGAAAATGAGCAACCCATTAAAAATATGGTTAAAAAAAAAAGATGATATAATCATACTGAGAAATTTGGCACTAAATTTAAACTGAGCATTTCTTTCACATATATTCTTGCACGGTTCTAGTAGAGATACCAGATATCAATGGCAAGCTGCAATTTTCTGTTAGATCTAATCTGACTGAAATATACTGGTTCCAGCTATAGGCAATCCAGGAGTAATATTTATTGCATGCTCAAGATTTTACTATTCAAATTTTATTTTAAATGCAAATATTCAAATTCATCACTGTTCAGGTGAATCTGAACTGAATATTTTCAAAGGCAATGAGAAAGCAGACACGCTAGCGGGCACAGCAGCGATTCTGGGTACCCTCAGAATGGACAAGGAGGAGATTGCAAGAGCCACTCTGGACAGGCTGCATACTGAGGATGACACCGGCCTGAATGACAACAACCACATCAGGAGGATGATGGAACTGGAGGAGGAGAGAGGAAGTGGACCTTTTCCTGAATGGAGTGAATTAGCACACGTTACCCACAGCCCATTTGTGACCAGCTCCACCAGCAGGCACACGTGTCAATGGGTGTTGGAACGGAAGATGGAGCACACATGGGAATGCCCGGAATGCAGGGATGCCAGTCTCTGATTACAGATTACATACAGATTACAGGCAGATTACTGAACAGTGTACATTTCTAATCAGATGATAAAAGATAGCTTCCCCGAAGAGCATGAGTGGACGCAGCACATAAGCTTCTTAGCAGACTCCACTACTTCAGTCAAAAGTACCAAAACTCTGTAGACCTCTGTTAACACCTGCCTAGGGAAGATCCTTCAGATTAGATGGCTATATACCAATTGTAATGAAGAGCTATGGCAGAAAACAAACCAACTCAGGAAAAAACACTGAAGATGGACAGGACATACACTTTGAAAGCAAATACAACCAGACAAGCTGTCACTTGGAATCCTCATGGAAAGAGGAAACAAGGAAGACCTAGAAACATATGGTGAAGAAGTCCTGAAGCAGAGATAAAAAAAAAAAAGATAGACTACACCTGGAAATGCAAAGAAAAAACAGCCTAGGATAGAAATAAGGAAGATCCTTCAGGTCAGATGGCCAGAAAAGAGATACGTTTATCCCAGATGATGTAGACATCATTAGAGTAGTGAGACGACTTATATATAAGAGTACGCCAGAAATGACCACTCAACAGATTTTGTTAAAAATTTATAAATAACCAACAATAGCAAACATACAAATGAGGGAAAAGTTTATCATAGCTACAACAGATCGTATGCTAAATGATTTTACTTATTCAGAGCTATGGCCAGTTTAAGCAAAACGAGAAATGTACTGAGCAGATGAAATTTCAAAATAAGAAATATAACAAAGAAGACGCGACAGAGTAAAATGATCATTAATATTCTTTTTACTGATGTGAGGAATCAAGAGGATGTGTGCTTTCTTTTTATTTATCATAAGGGTTTATTAACTTTATATCTTATAAATGCTGCTAGGGTGACAGGAGCGAGGTTGCTACATTTTTTGTGGAAACAAAGGTTTCAAACTGATGTACATACAAGTATACATATCTTGAGGATAATGTGACTTAATTTTTTATGTTGATGAGACGAGACGAATATGGCTCGCATTGATGATGTACATTTTTTGCATTGCTACTATGGTATTGCCCTAAAACTGTGAATGTCAGTGTTTTATAACATGTGTTAACTAGGCACAATTGTGTTGTGTTGTTATTGATGATAATGCTACTGATGAGGATGATGATGATACTTATGATGATGATTTACATTTCAATTTTTTTTTAGATACTGAGACAAAAGTAAGCGTATAATAGATACATTAGAATATAATACTTGGGTTTTGCCATATTGCTTAGTGTAACCGACAAGGTTGTATTGGGAGTGACAATACGAGGGCATCCTCAGCACTAGCAAAGATTGGCATAGAGGGATACAGACCCAAGAGTTATCATGATAGAGGAGTACTTGGGGGAGAGATGTCAGTCAGTGGAACAAATTTCGTTGAGAATATGATGGGAGTATTCTGGTTTTTCAAGGAACCAATATATCACATTTCCACACTGAGTATGTGTCAGGGAATATGTATGAGATATCCTATGGTTGCCACTGATGATGAAAAATGGGAGGTTAGGGAATGAAAATTCATCATAAGGTCAATAAAGTGATTTGTTTTGAGGTTGGGCCTCAAATGTAATGACATTATTTTTGGTCATTTGAAAAAAATATATGTTTTTCTTTTTCTTGAGTGTGTATTGGAAAATACTTTGATGCGTAATATGTATCATCTACAGAGGAAGAATGAATTTATGTTTTATGGGCATTTGTAACAAGATGTAACTATTATCTTACATATTTTTCTTTAATGATTATGAAGTATTGAGAGAATATACTTACCACATACTTAGACAAAGCAGTCGATATAGCAGACGGTTAAAATTTTGATTAAAAACAAGGCGAGGTGACTGCAAAGTGAATTATTTTGAAATTGTATTCAGATGGAAACAAATTTTGGTAGCTTATTACTTACAAGGCACTTTGCTAGTTTTTTTTTGTAGTCATAATGTTAACAATACGACTAAAACAAGGGGAGGTATGTAGCATAGCCTTGTAAGTAATTATTATAGTTATTATTATTATTATTATTATTATTATTATTATTAGTGATATGATCGTGAATATAGTTAAGAAGGTATCCGAGGCAAAATAGTAAAATCAAACAGAAAAGTAGATAATTAGAAAGGCAAAACGTGACAAAGATGGAAGAGATAAACTCCTGCGACATAGTATTAGGACAGGACTCTCCGAAGAGCAGATACTTAGAAATTCAAAACCCTGATCAAAGGTAAACAGAGAAGGGCAAATGACAGACACAGCGACGCCGAGAGATCGTAAATTAGTCCAGTACTAACAATGCGACCTCACGCACACCTGAAGTAGCCGAGATGGAACAACAGAGTTGACACTTGATTGATGTAGTTAGGGCCAAAAGGTCTAGTAGTCTAGCGACAGAATAGAGATGACAGAATAGAGAACGGACTAAATTCTAAAGCATACTCCGCGAAAGAGATAGCGGGCTTAATTAAAAATAACAATTGATGGAATTGAAGCGAAATTCTAGGATGCTATTTGCGACCAGTTTTGGGAAACAGGAAGATCCAACGACCAATCCAATATTTGGAGGCGTGGTCTATTGGACAGTTAACTTACGATATATAAGTCAGGGAAGATAGGAGATTCAGAGATTAAGAGGATTCAGAGATGGAGATGTAGAGATAGAGGTAGAGATAGCGAGAGAAGGAAGACAGTAGAACATCAGGAGAACCCTAAGGAGAACATAAGCAGTCTAGAAGAAGAACAGAAAAGAACGAGAAGTAGCGTTAGACTTAAGCTGTGTATCAAGTGATTTTGCAGTAATTGTTACCTTGAAACTTCGAGCACCGAGCTTTTGTATTAACGTATGAAATATCGAACATTGTGAAATTCAGAACATTGCTTATGTAGAATATGAGAAAGTTTGAATTTGTGAACCAAGGATTATGAGCTACAACGATGAATATAACGAAAAGTATATAGTCTTACATCTTATTCCAAGAGATATTTGAGACGATACGTCTTGATCTTATTTGTCACATTAAACGACTTCAGTGAAATTTTCATCAGGCTTCATCTATTGTAATGTTGTGAAACCTCAATGTGAGATGTGTTGAATAAAGAATGTCTTATAAAATACTAGGATAGTAGCGAACACTAATGTATTCAGACAGAAAGAAATATAGGATTCGCAATATACAATAAATAAAGACACTTCATTGTTAAACTGGTAGTAAGGCACCTGATGATGATAACCCACTCCACATTTTGATAGTAAATAATCACATTTGTGTTTTGAAATGCAGTCATTATTTGTCCAACTTTCAACTAAATCTAAACTAACAGCTGCAGTTCTTTTGTCCAAATAATTTAGCTTAGTTTTAATAACTTTAAAAAGGCATTTGATAGCATACACAGAGATTCATTGTGGAGAATTTTAAGTCTATATGGAATACCATCTAAGATTGTCAACATTATTAGGGACCTCTACAATGGATATGTTCGTGCAGTCAACAAAGAAAGAAAGAGTGAATAGTTCAAGACTGAAAAAGACGTGAAACAAGGATGTATATTATCTCCCTTTGCTTTTTGGAATTGCCATATACTTCATAATGAAAAAATGCTACAAAAATGGGCACTGATTGGGTACATGAGACCCAACTGGGAGATCTTGATTTTGCTGATGACATAACTCTTATCAGTGACAACGTGAAATCAATGCAGGAAAAAACACATAGCCTCTCTTCACTGGCTAGTAAAATAGGACTTGAAATTAACAAGGAAAAAAACAAAAATATTAAAACTTCTCATTAACCACGAAGGAAAAATATACACAGAAGGAACAGCTGTTAAAGAAGTAAACCATTTTACATATCTCGGCACCTATATAGACCAGGAAGGTGACACCAGAAAGGAAGTCAGAATTAGAATTGCAAAAGCAGCACTGAGCTTCAAGAATTCTGAGAACATATAGCATTCAAAAGTTATAAGCACAAAAACCATGTTAAGATTATTCAATTCAAATGTAATATCCACCCTCATTTATGCATGTGAAAGCTGGAAAACAACTAAAGAAATAAACAACAAATTAAGACTCTTTTGAAAACAAATGCCTCAGGAAAATACTCGGTACAAAGTGGAACAAATTTAAAAACAACGCAGAGATAAGACAGATGAGCAAAAAACAACCTGTCTCAAGGGTGAACAGAAAAAGAAGATAGACATATGTCAGTCATGTGCTGAGAAGAAACAACCAGAGAATCCCAAAACAAGCTATCAAGTGGAACACACAAGGCCAAAGAAAAAGAGGTCGACCATGTGAAACTCTAAATAGGACATTGTTAAGAGAGGCCAGCTTAGTGGGAATAACATCCTTTGATGAGGCTGAAAAGCTCACCAAATTCAGGAAATCTTGGCAACCTACCATGCAAGCCCTATGTGATGTTTAATGGCATGGGAAGGATGTAAGATGTAATAAGTTCAATTAAGTTTAATTTTAATATGTTCACAATCAACAATGTTTAATTCTAATAAGTTCAAGATCTACAGAGTTTAGTTCAGGATCCACAAAGTTTAGTTCTATTAAGTCCAAGATCAACAGAGTTCAATTATAATAAAATTTCAATATCTACAAAGTTTACTTTTATTAACTGCACTTCTTCGTCTTCTTTGTATGCAATATTAATTACACAATTCACAAAGTTTACTTTTACATGACATATAAGTAAACAATGTAATAGATGGACACAACATATGAATGCCAACTTACCAAGCTTAACCCTTGCATGCCCAAGAACATTTATCTGGTTGTTCAAGTTATCCAGATACCTGTAAAGTGTTAATGACAAAATGACGGCCAAACCCACGATGACCCACGTGCGCAGTTGTAATCCAAAGAATGTTCCAGAAAGTCTTAAAATGGACATGATCTCTAATCCTTGTCAAAGAGTGCCAGCGTGTCCAGACGAAACACAACAAACATTACTCATGTCCGTGAAGAATACAACAAGTGTTGGACTCTACAAAGCTATAATCTTGTACGCCTGGGGCTTTTCCATGTTTGAAGATCATCCATATTCTGAATAGCTTTGTAGTGAAAAAAAAAAAAAATAATAATAATTGGAACAAAGCTTACATCATAACAAAAACTTGAAATTTAAATTTGTACACAAAAGTTCAATATCACTAGTTTTTCCACAGTTTAATATGATAATATATCATAACATCTTATTCACAAATCAATTATTTATCAAAGTTCTTTCACAAATCAACTATCAATCAAATTTCTTTCACAAATCAACTATTTATCAAGCTGATTCCACAAATCAACTATTTATTAAGTTCCTTCCACAAATCAACTATTTATTAAGTTCCTTTCACAAATCAACTATTTACTTAGCTTCACAAAGTGTTTTAAAAAATTTGCTCCACAAATCAACTATCTTTTAAGTTCCATTCACAAATCTTTTATTAATACAAATGTATGAAGTTTTCTCCACAAACCAACTATTTACTTAGCTTTATAAAGTGTTTTAAAAAATTTAATCCACAAATCAACCATTTATTAAATTTTGTTTCCCCACAAATCAACCATTTATTAAATTTTGTTTCCCCACAAATCAACCATTTATTAAATTTTGTTTTCCCACAAATCAACCATTTATTAAATTTGTTTCCCCACAAATCAACCTTTATTAAATTTTTTCCCACAAATCAACCATTTATTAAATTTGTTTCCCCACAAATCAACCTTTATTAAATTTTTTTCCCACAGATCAACCATTTATTAAATTTTTTCCAACAAATCAACCATTTATTAAATTTTTTCCCACAAATCAACCATTTATTAAATTTTTTCCCACAAATCAACCATTTATTAATTTGTCCCCACAAATCAACTATTTTTTTTCCTCACACCTCAATTATTTGTGAAGTTTTGCAAATGAGCTGTTTATCAAGGTTCCCCCCCCCCACAAACCTACAATCTCAAGCCACTGTTTCTAAAAATGTCATTGTTTTCTGCATTATGGTACCTTTTAAATTTTGGGTTTTATAACTATGTGGGTAACATAACAGTGTTTATTCAATTCATTAATCTTCTTTCATGCAAGTATCTTTACCATTATTTTATATCTTAAAATGTTCATACTTTCTCTCTCAAGGACATCATGTCCTTCCATAACCCTCCATCCTTTGTGCATCTCAACAGGTGCGTCACTGAGCATCTCCCATGCCAGGATGTCAAACCATCAAACATCTTTGCTTTCTCTGTCAATCTCTGCCTCTTCTGCCTGCAATCTTCCCTGTTGCCATTATGTGCTTTAGCCCATCTCTCCTCCAAACATGCTCCACAAATATGGATTGTCGTTTTCAGATCCTTGTTATAATTTTCCTTGTTTCTTGTGCCTCTTTCATGAAGAACTTCCTCATTCCATTTTCTCAATGTCCATAATATCCTCAGCATTCTTCTTAAGAAAAGTATGTCTACTGATTCCAGCCATCTTTGTATCTCTTTACTGACCATCTATGCTTCATATCCATATTTTATAATATTTTAAATTCATATTTCATGTTATAACTTGTTCATCTGAATCAACAGTGCATGAATTTTAACTTTGCATTAACACTTAACACAAGACATGTAACAAATGTAAAACTATAACCACTTTTAACACAATTCCACCTTAAGACAAAAATAGCATATTTAACAAATTTCTACCTTAAAAGTAATACAACAATTTTAACACAATTTTACTTTTCAGAATACCATAACAATTTTAACACACTTCTACCTTTCAGAATACCATAACAATTTTAACACAATTCTACCTTTCAGAATATTCTAACATTTTTGACATAATTCCACCTTTAAGATTACCCTAAGACCGTTTCTAGTCTACTCTATAGACCTTAAGACTGCTAGTACTACTATATACTATAACAAAGAGTACAATATATAATGTAGAACTCAAAATATTTTTAATTAACATTCATTCATTTCCCTTGCTGAACTTTGCCTCCCTTAACAGCTCTCTTGAAAGCCTCCCAGTTTAACTAACATAAAGTGCTAAAAATATCTTCAACTAACATTTACCTTAAGATGTTCATAACAAGTAACATTTGATTTTTTTTTCGGGGGGGGGGGGGGGGTGGGTGGGTAGGCTAACAATACTTTTAATAGAAATTGAGCTACCTACAGTAGCTATGTTATCTTCACAATCCTGATAAACATATAAATATACTTCAGCTTAACATACAAAGTTATGAGCATCAGTGAACTTTTCTTCTTGAACACTAAACTAAACAAAGCCGATACAGTGTCTATGGCATACCTAACACACATCAGCAACAGAATTAAGTTATCCTCTTATTTTCTAAAGATAATTTTCTTTGTGTTCTTTGAAAAAATATAAACTGAAAACTAGAAAAAAAGATTTTAAAGTTCAAATGAAAAATAATTATTATATCCTTATTTGGTAAAATTAAAAGGCACTTGGTCCTAACATGTGTAAAGATAGCCCTATGCCATGAAGGTATCTAGCCATATGCCATGAAGGTATCTAGTCCTATGCCATGAAGATACCTAGCCCTGTGCCATGAAGGTATCTAGTCCTATGCCATGAAGGTATCTAGCCCTGTGCCATGAAGGTATCTAGTCCTATGCCATGAAGGTATCTAGTCCTATGCCATGAAGGTATCTAGTCCTATGCCATGAAGGTATCTAGCCCTGTGCCATGAAGGTATCTAGTCCTATGCCATGAAGGTATCTAGTCCTATGCCATGAAGGTATCTAGTCCTATGCCATGAAGGTATCTAGTCCTATGCCATGAAGGTATCTAGTCCTATGCCATGAAGGTATCTAGTCCTATGAAATGAAGGTATCTAGTCCTATGCCATGAAGGTATCTAGTCCTATGAAATGAAGGTATCTAGTCCTATGCCATGAAGGTACCTAGTCCTATGCCATGAAGGTACCTAGCCCTGTGCCATGAAGGTATCTAGTCCTATGAAATGAAGGTATCTAGTCCTATGCCATGAAGGTATCTAACCCTATGCCATGAAGGTATCTAGTCCTATGCCATGAAGGTACCTAGCCCTGTGCCATGAAGGTATCTAGTCCTATGCCATGAAGGTATCTAGTCCTATGCCATGAAGGTATCTAACCCTATGCCATGAAGGTATCTAGTCCTATGCCATGAAGGTATCTAACCCTATGCCATGAAGGTATCTAACCCTATGCCATGAAGGTATCTAGTCCTATGAAATGAAGGTATCTAGTCCTATGCCATGAAGGTATCTAACCCTATGCCATGAAGGTATCTAGTCCTATGCCATGAAGGTACCTAGCCCTGTGCCATGAAGGTATCTAGTCCTATGCCATGAAGGTATCTAGTCCTATGCCATGAAGGTATCTAACCCTATGCCATGAAGGTATCTAACCCTATGCCATGAAGGTATCTAGTCCTATGCCATGAAGGTATCTAGTCCTATGCCATGAAGGTATCTAGTCCTATGCCATGAAGGTATCTAGTCCTATGCCATGAAGGTATCTAGTCCTATGCCATGAAGGTATCTAGTCCTATGAAATGAAGGTATCTAGTCCTATGCCATGAAGGTATCTAGTCCTATGAAATGAAGGTATCTAGTCCTATGCCATGAAGGTATCTAGTCCTATGCCATGAAGGTATCTAGTCTTATGCCATGAAGGTATCTAGTCCTATGAAATGAAGGTATCTAGTCCTATGCCATTAAGGTATCTAGCCATATGCCATGAAGGTATCTAACCCTATGCCATGAAGGTATCTAGTCCTATGCCATGAAGGTATCTAGTCCTATGCCATGAAGGTATCTAGTCCTATGCCATGAAGGTATCTAGTCCTAAGCCATGAAGGTATCTAGTCCTATGCCATGAAAGTATCTAGTCCTATGCCATGAAGGTATCTAGTCCTATGCCATGAAGGTATCTAGTCCTATGCCATGAAGGTATCTAACCCTATGCCATGAAGGTATCTAACCCTATGCCATGAAGGTATCTAACCCTATGCCATGAAGGTATCTAACCCTATGCCATGAAGGTATCTAGTCCTATGCCATGAAGGTATCTAGTCCTATGCCATGAAGGTATCTAGTCCTATGCCATGAAGGTATCTAACCCTATGCCATAAAGGTATCTAGTCCTATGCCATGAAGGTATCTAGTCCTATGCCATGAAGGTATCTAGTCCTATGCCATGAAGGTATCTAGTCCTATGCCATGAAGGTATCTAGTACTATGCCATGAAGGTACCTAACCCTATGCCATGAAGGTATCTAACCCTATGCCATGAAGGTATCTAGTCCTATGCCATGAAGGTACCTAGCCCTATGCCATGAAGGTATCTAACCCTATGCCATGAAGGTATCTAACCCTATGCCATGAAGGTACCTAGCCCTATGCCATGAAGGTACCTAGCCCTATGCCATGAAGGTATCTAACCCTATGCCATGAAGGTATCTAGTCCTATGCCATGAAGGTACCTAGCCCTATGCCATGAAGGTATCTAACCCTATGCCATGAAGGTATCTAACCCTATGCCATGAAGGTACCTAGCCCTATGCCATGAAGGTACCTAGCCCTATGCCATGAAGGTATCTAACCCTATGCCTAGCACTATGCCATGAAGGTACCTAACACTATGCCATGAAGGTACCTAGCCCTATGCCATGAAGGTACCTAGGTATTCATACTGTTCTCGAGCTGTCAGCACACTAGAAGGTGATGTGGTCAGCATCACGCTCGGCTACTTTAAATTCCTCTGCTTCAGAACAACAGATGCCCATTTTCAGTGATCGCATTTAACCAGCAGTTACCGGTAAATTACAGATTAAAAATGAGAAAAACCAAAACTGCTAAAGGCTACTCTAACTGGTTTATGTTATCGGAAACCTAATAAAAAAACACAACCAGTGAAATCGGTTGGACTAGGCCCATTAACTGACAATGTTCAGTTTGCACAGAGAAGAATCTGCTAGTTTTGACTGTTTCAGTATGTGAGGATTTAGTACAAATTAAATCTTACCGCTACTAAGATAAGCACACAAACAAAAAAAAAGTTTACAAGAACATTTACTTTCTGCTGACATTTGTAAAGCATGTTTAATTTTACATTAAAAAAAAAAAGTATAAAATACTGGATGTTGTACTGAGAAAACCACTATTTCAGAAATTACTTCAAGCAAGGTGAAAGTCAGGTATAACTGTACCATTTTCAAAAAAATCCGAGTGCGATCACTCCCCATTTTTATAGGTGACATTTGGGCTGTAAATTTTAAATGACAGAGGTGGTGGCTACGGAAATGATGAGTCCTAAACATTACTGACTAACTAAACATTACTGACTCTCTAAACATTACACTTACTCTACTTACAGATTTACTCTACTGACTCTCTAAACACTGCATTTACTCTACCTACAGACTTACTCTACTGACTCTCTAAACACTGCATTTACTCTACTTACAGACTTACTCTACTGAATCTCTAAACACTACACTTACTCAAGCACACATCCTGGCTCAACAATGAGGCACCTTCAGATTGGCTATCAAGATAGCAACATTCAATGAAGGACAAGCCACTCCAGTGAATGAATCTCATACTCTATATGACAGCTGTTTCATTATATTGTTTTACTGTAAACCCTTTCAACTGATACTGACAGAAAAACAAATAAAAAGGTCCTCAACAAAATTTCAGAACGATGAAACCTACTTAAAATGACAGGGAAAAAAAGATGATCAAAATTTCTTGCATATGTCATGAGAAGACAAGTTGAAGAATCTAGTAATGACTGGAAATTTCAAGGGGAAAAGGAGGAGAGAAAGGCCATGAGGAAAACAGAAAAGCAGCATGGAAAAAGAAAAGCACACAAACAAATCAGAAACACCTAGGACCGCACAAGATGGAGAAGGATGATCGTCACTGTTATCTGGCACGGCACATAATAATAATAATTTCAACTGATGATCACATGCGAACCAGATATCAACCTGGGGTTATAATCACTAATTAAACACTGACTGTACATTTACTTTTAGAATTTCGTGTTCCTTCGTCACTCTGTTTACATTAGTATAGGTTTATTTTCAAAGTTTTTAGCACAAAATGTCTGTATTTATGCTATATGAATTTGATAGATCGAAAGAGCGAGAGAAGCAGACCACAGGTTACTAAAATATATATTCCTGGCTGAATGATTTGTCGATTTAACTTGGCCTGATGTTATTTGAATATTCTAATGTCGATCTACCATTTTGTCTTTGGTGTAACTGTATTTTGGGTACAAACACTTGTCTAAATAATGGCACTCCAACAAGGAAACATTTCGTGCACTTTAAACAAACCTAAATACATGCCGGCAGATGAATCCTATCCAAATTACACCATGTTTTAAGGCGCGCAGTTTACGTGAATGAACGTTGAAACAACATTCGTCTCAAGTGCAATGCTCAACCCCCCATCCTCTTGGCCCACACAAACACACTCGCTGCGAGTTACCCAACCTTGCCGGAAGCGAGGTGATGAAGAGACGCGAATTGCGCATGCTCCAAGATCCACGTATGAAGTGCCGTACGAACTAATAAACATAAGCGATCTTGTCTATCTATAGCGTCATATCCTTGTTTGTTCATAAAACATACATTTTATGATTCATTTCTGTGACTGATGTTTTAACCACTTAACTTTGATTTTTTTTCGTAAACATGAAACAATTAAAAAAGAGAAAAATATCTAGTCAGTCTGACCCATTGTCACACAAGGAAAAAAAAAACATTTGATCGCATATGCTAAAAGTTAATTAACATTTAAAGCCCCGATCCCCACAGCACCTAATAAACAAATTAATAAATTTGTGTGTGTGAAATGAAATAAATAATCATGTTTTTGCAATACAAATCAACATTTGCAGAAGAAGATACGCGCTTTTGGAATCGACAACTGGTAAGACAAGACCAAGAACAGAGAGGAATGGAGATGTATCTTGTCTGCAGCAGTGAGCCTTAATGGCTTGGGAAGCAGCTGCTCAAAGAAGAGGGAAAAGAAGCTGCAGATATCAATAATAATAATTAATAATAATAATAATCAGGTGCCTTGGCGACTGGCGTTGACTATTAGGATTCTCCAAAGTACACTATCCTTCATGCATAGTTTTTAAGGAACAATTTTTTATAAATAGGAAACTACGAGGTTTTGGTACGGTAAAGTAAGATAACAAATATTGTGGGATTAAACCTCGAAAAAATCGTAGACAAAGCACTTTAGTGAGACGTGAGAGAAAGAAAAATCACAAGAGAATTACCTGGGATTCGAACACGGACTCCGGTAGGACGAGCAGCCGTCTAGCCACGAGAGAACAGCGTACTATCGACTTAGCCAACTAGCACCCCAAAAAAAGGTGTTTTGTTGACAAAGTCTTTAGTAACCGCTCAGCAGACATGAGAGATCGTGACACCCGGAAAGAAACGAGGTCGTGACACACAGAAATTCCGTAGCTTGTTGTTCAAGTTTGCACCAGACATGGCAGGAGACCATGTGTATGTTTGTCTAGTTGGTACCTGCTAGAGAGAATGAATCTAAGCTACGGAATTTCTGTATGTCACGACCTCGTTTCTTTCCGGGTGTCACGATCTCTCATGTCTGCTGAGCAGTTACTAAAGACTATGTCAACAAAACACCTTTTTTTGGGGTGCTAGTTGGCTAAGTCGATAGTACGCTGTTCTCTCGTGGCTAGACGGCTGCTCGTCCTACCGGAGTCCGTGTTCGAATCCCAGGTAATTCTCTTGTGATTTTTCTTTCTCTCACGTCTCACTAAAGTGCTTTGTCTACGATTTTTTCGAGGTCTAATCCTACAATATTTGTTATCTTACTTTATCCTTCATGCAGGCCATCAGTTCAGTTGGTGATCTCCTCTCACACCATCCCGTCAGACTGTCCAGTATCATTTCTCTTGGTCTTCCCCTGACTCTTCTTCCTTCTATTTTTCCTGTTGTTATAATATTTTCAAATCCCCCCTCTTCTCATTGCATGTCCTATGAAAGTACATTGTCTCTCTCTTATCTTTTTGACAAGGTTTTTTTGTCTCTCCAGCTCTTCTCATATATTCTTCAGTAATGAAGAATGTATAATAATAATAATAATAATTCAATGACAGTAACCAATGATCTTTTGAGGAAAAAAAGTATATTTTTGTGTATGAAATGTCTATAAACATGTTTGTTTCATTTTTTTTTTAAATCGCCATCTCTAGCAGAGCGCCAGATGACCTCACATGAAACCCTGGTTAAGAAAAACTGGTATAACGGAATAAAAATATGTAGCGAGAGATATTACACTTTATAGTACTGTACTAACTAGTGCTAAAATAAGACGCCTGGAGTATGTCACAGTTTTTAGAAAGTGTCGAGGTCAAAGTTTGACTGAGAGCGAGAAAACAAGCCCTTCTGATCACGCATTTCAAAAATAAACCATAGCAGAGAGGTTTTCAAACTAGGATCCACCAGTCTTTATGTGTCCAGGAGGCAGGTGTAGATTTACTGAATACAGGCAGTGCCCAGGTTACGTACGTCCGACTTACGTATAATCTTTACTTACGAACCCGTAAAGCCTATTATATAAAAAAAAAATTTTGTCATAAAAATTCTAGTTACGAGTACACGCAATGATTTTTGCGGCGCGAGTAAACACATTTATAAGGTTTCATCGGTTTCTTCATTTTTATTTTTTTAGTGCAAGAAAATAAAAATATTTACTATATATTAAAACAAAGATTTTACTAACTGACATTAGATAGAAACTGTGCCTAACTGTTTCAACTTATGTACAAATTCGACTTTCGAACAATGTCACGCAGATGACACAAGCCGCCTGGCACTTGAGAACCGCTGCATTCAAAATTATGGGACGCTGGAACCACATGGGTTAAACTCGCTGTTTAGTTACACGTAACATCATCTTCTTCAATCATTATAGTACCTCTCCACTAAATCCACCCCTTCTTACTTTTCAAACTTCCTCACAGCATCACTCTGCAACCCTGCTATTTTCTCTGCAACCCCTCTTCTCTGCAACCCCTCTTCCTCAATCACCTGTTTCAATTTCTCCTAGGTAGGCCAGTAGTGCGTCACTCTCTCTCCCCTCCCCGGTTCCCCATCCACCACCCCCAGTTACAACCCACCGACCACATGTCACAGGTCTCTATTTAAACAATTTCCACGTCCTACCAGATCCATTCCTGACACACACCGTCGGACAAGCCACACCTTATTTTCAGCTAAGTACTCCTTTAAAAATTTTTTTTAACAGTATTCATGTGAATCTATACTTTATCTCCTCTCTCTATTTCTTCGTCCTGTATGTTTTTGTATGATTAAGACTCCCGCCGAAACGTCACAACTTTGTAATCGTTAAGTAATAAAGCTGCTCCTACTTTTTTCCGATTTTATAAATTTAGGATTGGGACTTTCTCGTAACTCATGGCACTGGTAAGTGCACTGCGGTGGAGTCTGGAAGGCTACTTCTACTTTAAAATTTGGGGCGGGGGTGGAGTGGATGAAACAGAATAGTTAACAATAGAGTAAGCGAAGGATGGGTGGGGGGCTGCGGGGTGGGGGGGGGGCAGTGGATGAAACAGAATAGTTAACAATAGAGTAAGCGAAGGATTGGGGGGGGGGGCTGCGGGGTGGGGGTGCAGTGGATGAAACAGAATAATTAACAATAGAGGGTGGGGGGGGGGCTGATAGTTTTGCATCCCCTTCTCGGATCCCCTGTCTGTGTCAATGGCGATGAACAAATACACAGAGAGAAGATTGTGAAAAGAAAATCTAGTCAGCGTAAACATAGGGGGCAGGTAACCCAGCACAGTTATTCCAAACGTTCAGAGGCTAGGTAAACAATGCACTGAGAACCAGGAATCTTGGGAATGTAAACTAAAGGACAGACTCAGCCAGTTTTAAAAAAAACATAAGGGCTTAGAAAAGTCACATCTCCTACGTTGATCTGATGTGCTAGACAGAGTGTACCTGTGCCAGACGTGTCAACATTTTGAAAATGCATCTACGGACTTCAAACTCAGTACAGCTAGTGCGCAAAACTGAAACTCTACACAGCAGTGTTTCCCAAAGTAGGCGATAACGCCCCAGTGGGCGTCGGAAAGGACCAGAAGGCGGTGACAAAACAGAGGTCAGTTGAGTGGGGGGGGGGGGAGGGGAGGTGAGGTGAGGCAATGGGGTTTGGGGGGGGGGGGTTGAGGGAAAAATGAAGCAACAGACGGGGCAGTAATACCTTCCTTCTTAGCACTTTTCAACCTGATATTGAGAAACGTGTGTCCCTACATGAAACTCACCCATCATATTAAAAGTTGAGAAAATAAGTGGGTTATACAAGATATACTCTTTGTTACATAAAATGGTTTGCTGGCTGAAGTTTCTAGTTGTGTAATGCATATCCTAGTTTAATAGGTCATTGTATGAGTAGTTCATAAGAGGGGGAGGGGGCGTTGAGGATGTGACCTGTGAGAAGAGGGGGCGGCAGCCCGAACAGAGCTGGGAAACACTGCTATAGAGTAAATGCCCATGCAGAATGGGCAGTTATTTTCTAAATGAAGGGCAGATCCGAGAAATATTTTCGGTAGACAGAGACTGTTATTGACTGAAGCTCAAGAAAACTGGACTAGTATTATGTTTTTTGCGACCTAAAATAGACGACTTTAGTCATGCCTTGCTGTGATTTCTGAGGTGTGATAAAAAAGAAGCCCATTATTACGATTTTGTGAATATTTAATGAGGGCACTGACAGGGAACGTCATAACAAAATCAGTTTGACATATTTGACCTTAGTCATAGCTTTCTGATAGACAGGTGGCAGAATGAAAATGTCACGTGTATTTCGCTTTATTCATGTGAGTTTTAAACTTTGTTCTGACTCTTTTGGTATATAAAAGGTAAAAGGCAAAATTCCCGTTTCCACACCATTAAGGCATATTGGGGAATACTGTGTTAGGTCCATATTTCCCATGACCTTCGGCACATGAAAGTGTGATGTGGTCAGTATCACAGATTTCTCTCGTATCTATTTTTAGAGGCTGAGTGAAGCACCGGGCTTTTTTTTTTTTTTTGGTGTTTACCAGAAAAATTCCCACTGCTGGGACTGAACCCGGTACCACCAAGCGCCTAACCACTCAGCTAACCAGGCCGCCCTTTTGGTATATAGCCACTAATATTAACCACTCACAGCGCAGTCTCAGTGGGCTAGTGTTTGCTGACCTTGTTACAAGGCGGACGACCTCAGTTCAGTGCATGGATTTTTTTTTCTTTTATTTAAAATCTAACATCCGTTTTTCTCGGCTAATCATCATCTCTTTTTTCTTTAATTGTTCTCTGCATCAACTTATCCAGTATTATTTTTTTTGTTTGAGAAAACTAGGGGAATTTAAAGTATTTAATTTCCCTTTTTTTTAATTTGTGTACGCATGTGTGTGTGTGAGAGTGGGTGAGAGAGAGGGGGAGAGAGAGAGAGAGAAAGAGAAAGAGAGAGAGAGAGAGAACACACAAAATATGGTGACGTGTAAAAAAGGAAATAAAAAAAACATTGAATATAAGAACGGGTCAGAACCAAGAAAGGAGATACATTGTCTACACTGTTGTTCAATCTGGACTTAGAAAAAAAATTATAAGAACAACAGAAAAAGATCAAATCACCAATGACAGAATGAAAATATTAGAATATACAGACGATTTAGATATAGCAGGAGAAACTTGACAAGACACCACTAAAGTCTTCAAGTATCTGAAAGAACAAGCACAACAAAGTGGGATGAAAGATAAACCAGGAGAAAAACTGAATACATGAGAATAGCAAGATCAAAAGATTAAACATGAAGATCATATCCAAATAGAAAGTATAAAGATTAAAAGAACATACTCTTATAAATATCTAAAAACAATATTCAACAGCTCCAACATTATAATAGATGAGATTCACTCATTCATTCATTTGCATGTCCATTGTGGAACTTTGCTTCCCTAACAGCACTCCTGTAGGCCTATCGGTTGTAAGCAAGATGGCCTGCTGCTGATGCATCCATTTGCAGATCATCAACGATGTATTGCAGCCATCTTCGCCTTGGTCTTCTTCTCTTTCTTTTTCCTATTATGTACCCTTCCAAGACGGTCTTCTATGGATTATCATGACGTTTAATGTGTCTAAAATATGTAAGTTTTCTCTCTTTAATCCTCTTTACTAGCCAGCCTTCTTCAATATTAAGTTCTTATAGTATGGATATATTTGTCGCATTTACATTCAAAGGCATTTATGCATTTCTCAGCTGTTTTGTTAAGTGTCCAGGTCTCACAGGTATATGTTGCGATGGGAAAGATGCATGCCCTTAAAAATCTTATTTTTGTAGCTCTGTCTACTCCTCTGCACAGATTGTTTAGATGTTTTATTTTCTGGAGAGCGATAGATGTTATTCTTTTAATTTCCCTTATTGTATCTCTATTAATAGTTAGTAGTGATCCAAGATATTCAAAATTCTCCACTTCTTCCAGTTTTTCCTCATTGATACATATTTCAGCTGCCTTGTTGACATCAATTTAGTTTTCTTTGCATTAAGATAGAGGTTTTGCTCTTCGCTGTTCTTACGGACTAAGGCGACAATATGCACCCCTGACGGACCCTTTGTTTTATGTCAAACCAAGTTGTTGTTCACCATTTATTCTTACCGCTTTTTTGTTGGTCTAGATATATTAGTGATGTTAATTGTATCAGATGTGTTGCAAATCTCATTTTTTCCATTATTTCCCAGAGTTTCTGGTGTTGTACACAGTCAAATGCCTTTGAGTAGTCTATAAAAGATAAATATAGATTCACATTAAACTCTCTGCATTTCTCTATTATTAATCTTGTGTTGAATATATGATCTATTGTTCCTCTTCCTTGTCTAAAACCAGCTTGGGTCATACTGAATTCTTCTTCTATTTTCTTACGAAGTCTACCCATTATGATTTTTAACAGAATTTTACTGGCATGACTAATCAGGGCAACAGTTCTGTAGTTTGTGCATAATTTCATGTTACCCTTTTTTTTGGCAGTGGTATGAATACAGTTCTTTTCCATTCTTTTGGCCAAATACCTGAATCATCATCATCATCATGTGCCGTGCCGACTGGCGTTGGCTATTATGCTTCTCCAGAGTACGTGATCCTTCATGCAGGCCATCAGCTCAGTTGGTGATCTCCTCTCACACCATCCCGTCAGACTGTCCAGTATCATTTCTCTTGGTCTTCCTCTTGATCTTCTTCCTTCTATTTTTCCTGTTATAATATTTTCAATGCCCCCTCTTCTCATTGCATGTCCTATGAAAGTACATTGTCTCTCTCTTATCTTTTTGACAAGGTTTTTTGTCTCTCCAGCTCTTCTCCTACATTCTTCATTAGTTATTTTTGCTGTCCAGGGGATTCGCAACATTCTTCTAATAAACTACATTTCTGCTGAATGCCATAACTTTTTTATATAGTGCATGATAGATTGTTGCACATTCCTTTCCTCCTGCTTTAATAAATTCAACTGTTACCTCATCACATCCTGGTGAGTTACCATTTTTCAGATTCTTTATTGCCCATAAAACTTCTTCTATTTTCGGTTCGGGTTCTTTCTCCTCCAATAATAATTCACACCGTTGATTTCTGCTTTCACAGTCAGTTGTTTCATACATTCCTCTGCATTATTCCTTCCATCTTTCTAGAATTTCCTCTGTCTCTGTCAAGGTATTCCCCATCTCATCACAAATTACATTTAGCTTAGGTGTGACATTTCTTGTCAATGTCTTCATTTCTTTAAACATTTCACTATCTCTTCCACACTTCTGATGTTCTTCTATTCTTTCACAACAATCTTGTATGTATTGTTTTTTGTTTCCTCGTACATCTTTTGTTAAAGATTTATATTCATCTTTGTTGTTGTTTGTCACTTTCCTTTCGTCTTCATTTCTCTACGTTGCTTTATTGGTTCTGGTGTGCCTGCTGTAATCCATCCATTCTGTTGTGTTTTCTTTACTGGAACCATGCCTTTAGCTGTTGTTATTAAGATATCTCTGACTTGCGTAGCCAATTCATCTGATGTCATCTCCTCCTGTACAGCCTTCAGGATTTCGAAACGGTTCTTCACTTGTATACCGTATTGATCTGGTATTTTTGTAAGATCAAAGCGGAGTGGTCTTGATCCCGTAACTGTCTTTTTATCTTTATCTTCATGTCTGCTATTAATAACTCATGGTCCGTGTCACAGTCAGCACCTGGTAAAGTTTTTGCTGATGTTATACTTGATCTCCACCTTCTTTGCACTAAAATGTAGTCTTATTGATTCTTGGTTTTCCCATCAAGTGAAGTCCATGCGTAATGTCTTCCTGGATGAGATAAGAGCTGGAAACAGGACATATTTTGTCCTTAGAGAGTTGTTACAATCAAACATTCTATCTCACAACACCACGCTAAAAACATACAAGAAGTAATAACGAAATCTTCACATTGTTTAACTATCGGTTTATAACAGCCATTACAGAAAACAACAGACAGAGGTGTCGCTGGCATTTAGAGGAATGGAGGAGGATAGACAAACAAAGATGGTCTGTACAGAAGTGATGAAAGGGCGTAGACTAAGGTAGATCTAGGCAACAAAAGTAGACCTAGGCAACAAAGGAGAGATAACCTAACAGAAGATATAATTGTCCTTGGAATCGGCAGTTAGCAAGAAAAGACCAAGAACAAAGAGACACTTGTCTGCAGCAGTGAGCAGCTGCTTAAATAAAAAGAATAAAAAAAATGATTTAACAGACTTGGTATTTTGAATAACAATTTAGAGAAGACCAGATTGGAAGGGTACCTAATTGGAAAAAGAAAGAGAGAAAGACCAAGGCGAAGATGGCAAGACGTCGTTGATAATTTGAAAATGAGTCCTCCTAGCAGAGCATCTTGCTTACAACCGAGAGGCCTACAGGAGAGCTGTTAGGGTGGCAAAGTTCCACAAGGGACATGATTGAGTATTGTGAATCGAATGTGAAAACTGGTCCATGGCGTTTTAATCATAGATATTTATTCATTTTAAAACTTTCTTTACAACATTATGATGTACAATTTGTGCATTCAGTTAATGATATCTCTTAAAAGGTGCAGGTTTTATAGATGTAGAGTGCTTTAAAAGAAAACGCAATCTCTTTTGTGAAGAGAAAATCATACACAAAAGACAGAAGTACTTATACAGAGTCAGATGTGCTATATATAAATCTCATTTATTGTTATTTTAATTGCAGATCCGACGGGCTTTCTTAGAATTAGTTTTCAAATAAGGTTTTACTCCGTGAAACATTAGAAAAATGAAGTGCTTTAAAAAATACAATATCCCTTCATGTCATCTCTACATGCTGAAACACAGCTCTTGACTGTTTGATTAGGTGTGCGTTGACAAAAGACTGGATTGTTTTTGGAGCTGTCTTAGATACAGAATAGCAAATGACTAAAACAAAATCATAAATGAATGAATCAACATTGGATATATCAAGATATAGACTTAAAGGAAATGTATAAACTAGGGATAAGGTAGGAACAGCTTTATTACTTAACGAGCACACAGTTGTGACGTTTCGGTGTGAGCCTTAATCATACAAAAACACACAGGACGAAGAGAGAGAGAGAGGGGGGGGGGGGAAAGAGATAGAGAGAGAGAAAGAGAGAAAGAGAGAGAGAGAGAGAGAAATAAAGTATAAATTCACATGAATGCTATTTAAAAAATAGGAATGGAAAAAATAAAAATAAAATAAAATGAACGGAGCACTTAGCTGTTACTTGTAAGAGGCTGTGTTCGGAAGTGCGTATGGTGGAGTGTAGCGAATGTTTAAATGCGACTTGCAATGTGTGATAGGTGGGTCGTAAATGGAGAAGGGGGGAGGGGACCGTGTAGAGGTGAGAGAGTAATACAAAGGTAATCCAACCGGGAGAAGATGGAATAAGTAATTATAGTTGGAGTATATTATTATAATTGGGGTTGTAATCTGATGCTGTGAGGAGGTTCTGAACTATGTGTTACAAGTGAGAAAGGAGTGGAACTTAATGTAGAGGGAATATGATTGTGGAAGAGGGGAGTGTTAGGTGTAGCTGAATTGCAAGTTCAAACCATGTGGTTCCGGCGTTCCATATTCCCGAATATAGCTGTTCTTAAGCGCTAGGCGGCTTCTGTCATCAGCGTGACATTGTTTAGTGGCTGTTAACAGAAAATCAGAATTGTGTTTGAGGCCAGCGATTCTGATGATCTCAGATTAAGTGACCGCGTGCAGAAACATCTGTATGCTCATTAAGTAATAAAGCTGTTCCTACTTTTTTCCTAGTTTATACACTTTGTTATCACAGCCTTACTGCAGTGGCCTCGTGCGTAGTTATATACTTAGTTTTATATTCTTATACACTAATTATTCGTGTGTAGACTTAAATGGCGAACTACTTTGCGAGCCCTATGTGACGTTTAACGGCAGGGGAAGGATATAAGATATAAGACAAATGAATGCAAATGAATTATCATATATATATATATATATATATATATATATATTGCGAATTGGATTAACTTTGCTTTAAATTAGTACAGAAAGCATACATTCCATAACTTTAGTTTCCTGATTTTTTTTCCTTTCGATTTTATTGAATTTCTTGACCATAGATACATAAATTTTAGAAGCCGTTTCTTACCTCAGTAGGACAGCAGTAAGTAAATAATGCAGTATAATATGAGGATATTTGTGCATGATTAGCGAAATCGTTAGTGCATCTGTTTTCAAACGATAGAGTTCGGATATCAAATGAAAGTGAACAGCCAGGACCAATGACGCAACAACAACAACAATGTTTTACAGTAGCATCTGTTTTTACGTCACGAATTCTCAGTCCATCGAGAAATGAGTTGCTTTCGAGCAAAAAGTATCTTTTAATGCCATGAAATATAAGTGTTCATCGCATGTTGCTCTTCTACTATATTCTTTCTTTGGAATTAATTTTGTTTTCGCTTAGGTTTATAAATCAGAAGTAAAAATTGGTTCAAGTAGTGTAAGTATTTATTCATTTAATTTTTGGGGATAACATTATACTATAGACTTTATGCTTTTAATTGGTTCTTTATTACTGTGGCTTGGACAGAGCACATTTGCATTTAATTTCTTCGCTTAATATGGCGAATCGGACGCGAAAACTGGTTCATGGGCTTTGTACTGTGGATATTTTCGTTAAAAAAAATCTCTTTGTAATATTGTGGTGTAGAATTTTTTAAAGGCATGCATCTTCCCATCGCAGCATACGCCTGTGAGACCTGGACACTTAACAAAACAGCTGAGAAACGCATAATTGCCTTTGAATGTAAATGCTACAGAAGAGTTCTTCAAATATCATGGACACAAAAAAGAACAAATATATCTATACTACAATAACTTAATGTTGAAAAAGGCTGGCTAGTAAAGAGGATTAAACAGAGAAAACTTAAATATTTTGGACACATTAAACGTCGTGAGAATCTAGAGAAGACCGTCTTGGAAGGGTACATAATAGGAAAAAGAAAGAGAGGAAGACCAAGGCGAAGATGGCTGCAAGACATCGTTGATGATCTGCAAATGGATGCATCAGCAGTAGGCCATCTTGCTCACAACCGATAGGCCTACAGGAGAGCTGTTAGGGAGGCAAAGTTCCACAAGGGACATGCAAATGAATGAATGAATGAGAATTTATGCTTTTCATTTCTTCTTTATTACTGCGTTACAGATTTTATTTCTTTACATTTAACACGTTCACTTAGTATTGTCAAGCAGATGTGAACATTGGTTCATGGATTTTGAATCACAGACAATCATTCATTTACAAAAGTGTTTGTAACTCTATACGTGTTATGCTTTCGGCTAATGACATTTCTTCCGTGATAGAGTTTCTTAGCAACCTGTTTACTCTGGCAGCACCGTGGTAGTAGTTCGGCAATTTCGTGTAAAATGTAAGATTCTTTGGTATTATTACTTGGTGCTTTTCTGATGCTCTCTCAACCTTTTTAATTACTTTTTATTCACTCTTACTTCTCTATTTCTTCTTCGTTATCGTCGTAATGGAGATTTCTCTGGTGCTCATGGCTTAAGTCGCTAGCCTTAATTAACGGAGTTTAGTGCCTACTGACGTACAGTTGTGCCTGGAACACTCTCAATCACTGCACCTCTCCAGACGATCCACAACCCAGGATCTTGCCCTCTCAGTCGGTGTCTATACAAGCTCCCCTAAATGACTTTGTTGGCTGGAAAATAAGTTAGCATCACATTCATTCCCTAACTCCACAAAACAACAAATAAATACCCCAAAGGCATTAAACTGATCAATGCAAAATAATGAATTCATTTATTCATAGCACCAGACGTCACACGTGATTACACCGATAACATATAAACACACACAACAACAGTTAACAACAACATGGAAAAAATGGGCATGCTTATGAAATCAGTATGTTCAAACAAAGGCGTCACTCCACGTTACGCTACTACTAAATTCACATCTCTTACAAATCTCTAGTCTTCTTTTCAACATATAAATGCATAACCATATATATAAAGAGTTAGCCACACTCTCTTACACATATAAGAGTGCCTTGCCAACTCAAACATATAACACATATATACAGCAATCTGCCTGCGTCACCATCAATAAAATACGTGCAATAATGAATTGATCAAAGACACACTAATAGCAAATATGACTCATATTATGAAACATAGCATAGCGTTATATATCAATGGGTGAAATTTGACACTGAAAGGAACTACACATATGCGCATACACAAAACAGCTAGGTAACGTACCAGTGTCTACAATCAAAACGAAAGAATGTAAACGTATGAAGACATGGTAATGAAAAATATCATAATGATGAAAAGTTATAAATTTCTTGATGAACAAATCATTTAACACTGAACACTCCTCACGACACATACTCACACAAAACTCCAAATTCCCACACACGAAAACTTACATCAAGAAACGTACACGACACAAAGGGGCTTGGGCACACTTTGGGTTCATAGATAAACAATCCATTTATCCAACATCACCATGAAAACTGCAGTAGGTACGTCCAGATATACCAACAACCACGGCTCTCCCAAATACGCGTGCTACCCCCTCCAAAAGCCTCAGACAGACTGGTCTAACAGAAAATTACACTCTCCCTGACCAACGCATCACATGACCAGGTAGCCCCCAGAAAACCGCGAGGTATGTTGACCCTTGACCCTCCGAACGGCCGATTTTTGGAGAACCAGTTATTTTTAAATAAGTCTCATAAAGAATGTAATTTTACTACTTAGACTCGCCATGGCTGAATGAATGAACGCACAGTTTTCTCGTAGATTATACTTGTCCAATTCTCGTAACGTTCAACCAATAAACCTGTCTCTGTCTATCGAACATATTTTTCGAATCTGGCCTTTATTTAGAAAATAACTGCCCGTCTGTTGTTGCTGGTCCCATTAAAACATAGTTTTACTACCAGTCGTTCGTGAAGTTACTCTTCGTCACATGATTATTATTATTATTATCATTATTATTATTATTATTTAAATTGTCGAGATTTCTTAAAATTTCTTCGCACCATTCTTTCTTTAATTTAAATCACAATTTTTAGTTTCAAAGTTATGACGAAAGATCTCAAATATATAATACACGAGGATATAAGTAAGATCTGTTAATTATGCCGCCTTCAGTCTTCCATGGGTCTAACTTAGAAAGCCCCCCCCCCCCCTCCCCTGAATGTGTAAGTTTAAATTACTGTATTGTAATGTTTTGTGAAACCTGACAAATGTGTGCTCGTTAATAAAGTTGTCCTTACTTTTGTTTTAAATAGTCTTAACTCATTCACTTCAAAACACCACTGGCAGAGTTGGTAGATCTTGCACACCTTTGCAAATCATTGCTCAGAGTGATATTTAGGCAAAATCTAAATAAATTAAAAATAGCATATTTATAACCCAACCCACGTTTTTAAACTATACAGTAGCTGACTTTCTGTTTCTTTCTATCAAAATTTCTCATCTAAACGTATTCTGGTAGAGTATAAAAATTAAATTCAGGCGTGAGAGAGTTAACATTGTGACAGAAATAAAATGAATCGAGTCACTGGGGCATATCGCGGTTTATAGTATAAAAATGGCAATCAGTAAATGGCATAGCTTATACTACAGGATCACAACATTAAACAAAGTTCCTATGCTTATTCGTTAAAATATTGCTTTATTCAGATAAAGGGCATAAAACTGTAGTAAAACTGTAGACACGGTGTCATATAAAAAAAGTAGCCAGATTAAAAAACGACACGAAAGCGTAAAATTAGACCCAACGTCTCTGAGCTGGCCTAGATTTGGGTATATGCTGCACAAACATTTAACAATAAGTCAATTCAAGATTAACCAAAGCTAGAACGGCATTTATTTAAAGTTAACAAAATATGAGCATCAAAGAATATAAAACATGAACGAAACTCAGGCTCTTTAATACGGATATAAAGGTTGTCCTACTTTATGGTTCGGAGACTTGGGTGGATACAACAGATGATACAGACATTCATGAACTATTGCCTGAGAATGATTCTAAACATCAAATGACAGGACAAGAACCAGGAGCAGGGAGATCTAGGAAAGAGCAGAACAAGAGCCCACGAAACAAGAAAATGAAGGTGGATTAGCTACGTACTAAGGAAACCAGACACCAGCATAAAAGGGCAGGCACGGACATGGAACTCTCCAGGGAAATAGAAATCAAGGAAGGCCTAGAACTATTAAGAGAAAGGAAATGATGACAGTGCTCAGAGGCAAGGGACATACACATGGAAGGAAGTAGAGAATAAATCTAAGAACAGGAATGACTGAAGAGACATTATCCGTGACCTATATTCCCAAGGCAGTAATGGGCAGTGATGATGTTTTTTTTAATTGCTTGCAAAATGGATTTACACTGATCCAGTTTACAAGGATATTTACACATGTTAAACTTGGCAGCATTGTTTAACACTGCTCCTTTATGCCTATAAACGACCTATGTAAGCAACTGGGAATAAAGGGACAAGCAAGCGCAAGGGCATTGAAAAGCCTTTCGGGAACAGCAGAAAAGGCCTGACGCTGGCTGTGGAGTATGCGAAACAAGCATTGAGAACATAAATAATTTCTTTTGTCACAACCAATACCAGTCCTCCGTAGCTAAATCGCTAAAGACGCACTTCAAAAGTGCAGTGACAAGTGGAAGATCATGGGTTCAATGCCGAGACGAAAAAAAAAAATCTCCTCGCAAGAGACATCTGGGAGTCATGACCCAGAGGGACCCACCTCTCCCCCCCCCCCCCCCCGGAGTGTCAGGAGTTTAATAAGGCCGAAACACTTGTCTGAGAGGGGAGTGGCGGTACTTCCTCTAATGATGTGAAGGAGTTGTGTTGTTGTTCCGCTCTCTACAGTAGAGAGTTTCCTGCAAATCTTCATCTACTCTGCTTACACATAGCTTTCTGACTGGTTACCCCCCCCCCCCTTTTTTTTTTGTCAAAGTCGATATCTACACTTAAGTCTTGACAGAATCGTATGTCGGTACTAAATGTAACAAGTTGCCATTTATCAGTCTCGATGTCTCTTTATTTGTATATTCGTCTATTTTGTACCACTACATATTCTCTCGACTTTATGTCTTCTTTAGTTATGAGTATCGCTGTAGAAATAAGCAATTGGATTATGTAGCCAGTCCCGAGCCCCAAACTACTCAGACTGCTATAAGTCACATCCGGAACTCTCACCCTTTCCAACCACAACATGGGAACATCTCGTATTTAATTCTGAACTTAATGTTTTCCTTTACTTTGTTCTGTTTCCACTAACCATGCTTTAGCCTCAAACTATACTGCAAATCACGTTAAGCAATGGGCCTAATCATCACTCTTTTCTCACATCTTACTCACAACAACTTGCATGTTACTTACACATGTTTTGACTTTACTTCACTAAAGACTTCGAGAGAGGAAACACCAAAGAGCTTTCTCATTATCGATGCTGGACACCGTCCATTCAGTACACCGTTCTATCCAAGACTGAACTCTCTTACCAACCAGTCTGAAAATTAAACCTTCCACACCCAAAACGCTGGCATCTAAAAAATTTTAATTCTGAGGAAAGGTCGCTTTGTCAACCGCGTGATGTGACCAACAACATTGGCCTAGAACAACAAGTGTACTCATCACTGAATGCCTACCTGTCGAAATACCATACATGCCTATACTTCTGCGCCACGGGGGCTATAGCGATCCCTGCAACATTAGCAGGCTATGTCCTGTTACTGGGGATATCAAGAGAGAGGTGTGACAGCGGCTTGGTCAGCTATGATTCGCCCACCCTAACGCTAGCAAGCCAGCTAAAGTCGGACAACTTCTTCGCTCCACAATGAGCATATAATAATATTCAATGTCTCAACAAGAGCGAGCTATATGAAATTATTTTTCACATGATCCAGAACGTTTTCTCTTCCGACAGTCAATTCTCCTTTGTAACTTCTTTGGTAATTTTATACTGTTCGAAAAAAAGAAACGCAACACTACTGTAGTCGTAATGGACACCAAATTTCAAATTGGTATCAAACTTTTATTTTACGGAATTAATGTTTCAATCTTGACATGAAGAAACTTTAAGACTTTAACAATGAAATGATGTTCATTAAATTTGGTTTGGACTTTTATTCTTTGCGACTGAGACCTCCGTTACAGTAAGGTGTATGGCCTCTGGCCTGTGTCAGAGAACGACATCTCCTTCACATGGATCCGATTAGTCGTTGGATCTGTTGTTGTGGGATGGCTGCCCACTCTTCCTGCAGTGCAAAAGACAACTGTCGGAGATTGGTTGGCGCCACGTCTCGCTGGTAGACTTGTCTGTTGAGTTCATCCCATAAATGTTCTATTGGATTCATGTCTGATGACATAGATGGTCACGGAATGGTCTGGATGTTGTTGTCAGCGAGGAACAGGGTGGTGAGTTGCGCCACATGAGGTCGAGCGTTATCTTGCTGAAAAATCTACCCTAGTGCGGCCAGAAGTGGGAGGACGTAAGGACGAAAAATTTCAGCGACGTATCGTTGGGCATCCAGGCGTCCTTCAATTTGCACCAGGTCATTTCTTCTCATGAAACTGATCGCCCCCCACACCAGTACACCTTCACCACCGTGTGGAGGAGCCTCATCTACGCAGTTCTGGGCGTAGCGCTCATGGACTCTGCGGTAAACTCTTCTCCGTCTATCGTGTCGCTGGAGCAGAAAGAATGATTCATCAGTAAACCAAACCCTTCTCCAATCATTCGCAACGGTCCACTGATGATTCTGGTTCGCCAACTGCAGTTGGTTTTGGCGATGCCAGTCCGTAAGAACAGGACCTCTGTAGTGTCTTCTAGTCCAAAGACCAGCTTTGTGCAGCCGGTTCCTGACCGTTTGATCTGAAATTCGACGAGCTGCTGTCATTGACTGGACTGTTGAGGACGCAGATGCAAATCGATTCCTGAGGTGATGCAGCCGTATGAAGCGGTCTTCAGCAAGAGTTGTGACTATGGGTCTTCCACTGCGCGGCCGGTCTGCAACTGAACCAGTTTCTTGAATTTGTCTCCATAGGCGATTAATAGTGCTTCTAACCACATTAAATTGTCTGGCCACTACACTTTGTGACTGTCCAGTCTGTAAACGTCCAATGATGATGAGTCGTTGTTCTGTAGTGAGATGAGCCATACTTGCGCATTGAATTTTCAAAAGAATTGATTCGAGGAGCGTCAGTCTTTTACAGGCATTCAGTAACATGGTCAGTGAGTTTTGTGTTCAGTAAGTTTCACGGGATTCTCGTGAACCTGTCATGAGTTATTGTCAAAAATGCTGTTTTGACTAGTGTGGCTTTTCTGTGCTCATGAATCATCTACTGAGTACAATTCAGATTAGCACGTGAAGCTGATGTTCAAGTGAAGGTTTCAGGCAATTTGTCCTTGTGTGATCAGCAAACTTCAGTTTAAATCGCAACATCGTATTTCTTGCGTTTATTTCTTTCTTTTTGAACATTATAGAATTCTCAGGTTATCCATCAAAGTAAACTTCATTTATTGAATAATTTAGCAGAAAACAGATTTCTAGAATAACCGGTAACACTGAGTGAAGATAAACAACAAGAGCGATTGATAAGTAAGGTCTCTAACCATACAAACACATATTAAATAACATTAGGCCGTGCTTCTGAAGTTGTTTTCTTTTTCTTTCTACAAATAAAAAACATGCAGAAAATATGACGTAATACTCGTACAAGCGTATTACTGTAACAGGAAGATAATTTAGTTCATCACAAAATGTACCGTTTTTCATTTGAAAATTAAACGTTTCTTGTTTTGTTTTAGTTTTGTTCAGCTGATCCACAGTTTTTAAACACACAAACATGAAGCTCACCGCAACATTCTGCAAACTTGCGCCTGTAGTTAGTACTCATTTTCATATACAAGAAAATATTACTACTAGAGTTAATGTTCTCAAACAAAGTCTCAAATGACCACAGAGTGTAGCATAGATTGTAGTACTGTCAGCCAACATCGAACTCCACATCACAGAAGGAGGCCACGCAGGTTATCACACCTGGGGTGTAGCAAAAACAATTAAAACAATGGCCTTGAGGACAATTAAAGTCACGATTGTTCTGTCACGACTGGACAAAGATTCTGACATTTGCTGGTCAACATTCGCCGTTTTACGCCACGTGTTTTTCTGACCCAGTTTTCGTATTAAGATAACAGTGAATATGGAAACGGCAAACGAAGAAAAGACTCCAGAAATCGCATGGATAAAGTAAACTGCTGACAGAGCTGGACGATTTGTAATGACTAGTCCGAGAAGTATTTTGTTATTTGTGTGTGGGTAGAATTTCCAGGCATAGTATGGGGTGCAGTACACGAGAAAAACAAAACAGTTGATAGCGATATTAAGTAGATAGCGATTATTACAAGCCTTGTTTTTATATGAGTTATAACCAGCTTGATATGTAATGGAAACGTAATAGACATGTATCTCTTAGCTGTGATGTGGCCTGTAATAAAACTGGTAATTCTTGCAAATAGTTCACGTGGGACAGCGGTTGTTAGAAATTGCACATGGATATAAACCACAGTTAAATCTCTGTTTTCAAACAGTGGATTCTCCCAGAGAATGTACCCTTGTTATGATATTAAGGTACACAAATCAGAGATGGCCAGAGCGAAGAAACTTATGTTGATGGTTGTGTTAAGACCTTGTCTATAAAATATGATAAGAATCATGATATTAGCAACAACTCCGAGAATACCAACAAGTCCACACAAAAAGAAATTGATTATAACAGTCAGTAACTGACGTTCAGAATCGCTGACAAGTTCTTTGATGGGTTTCAGCTCATAGTCTTTCTGCGTTGCGAAGGAAAGATTATTGCTGGTGTTAAACACCTCCGTTTCCAATGCCACTAGATATTCCAGGCAGGCAGCAGTTGTAGGAAAGTTTACTGTAATGAACTGGTGCCATTTACTGATTAACGAAGAATATATGTTTTGCTCTCGTCTATAGTCTTCTCTTGTATATTCTCTCTCATCCCTCTCTCTCTTTCTCTCTCTCTCTCTCTCTTTCTCTCTCTCTCTCTCTTTCTCCCTCTCTCTCTCTCTCATTATTATGATTATTATTATTATTTTATTATAAATTTAGGAAACTCAAATTAGACATTTTTTTAAACAAGAAAGATAATTACAGTCATTATTTTGGCTAACCTTCTTCCCCCCGATAGTCGTAGAAGTCACGTGAGCATTACACTCTGGAGAAAACTAAAAAAAAAAAAAACTAATCTTACATGGAATGTCTGACACACGTCTCGCAAATATTGACGCTCCTAAATCTAGTCTTAAACTGACGACCGTTCTTTTTGCTGCACTTCAGATAGTTTTTCAACACAATTCCCAGAAACAAGCTCCAGTTTGACACTTTAATGATTTTGTAATGAAAAACATTCTTTTTTTTTCAATAAACGTGTTTATAAATGCCGGGAAAATGTCACACCATTGATGTTATCTTATGTTTCGTTTTCATGTCACATTCTGGCCCTTTTATACGATAGATGTTTTTAGTTTCGAAACTGTAGACAAGTTTTAAAGCGCGTTTCTCATCTACATATCTTAATATTTAACCCATCCGTTCGCAAAATGTATCTCCTATTGAAAATAAAAACTGATTACAGTATATGCCGGTTTTCGTAGCAATTATTGTGTTTGTGCGATAAATTTAAAGTCAGTTCATTTTATCACTTTTCTTGAATTTGTAGCGCGAGAAAATCCACTGTCGGCTTGCTAGGTCTGTCGTAGCTTCAGCAGAATTCCTTTAGCCCGCCCGTTTTCAGGTTGATCTGGGTTGGCCTTCATGGCTGCCGTAGCCAGCTCCCTGGGACTATACTATACACTATACCTCGCTCAACCCGGCAACTCCCTACTTGGCTGTTACCCTCTCCCACGATCAGGACAGGGAATTGGTCTTTGAGATAGACTACAGGACACAAATCAAAAGGAAGACCCCGATAAAGATGGATAGATGGAGTTATAGAAACCCTCGAGGATTACGCCATTAACATCGCTGAGACCACTCATATGGACCAAAACGCCAACTGCATCTCCCCTCGACACCTCACGGTACAAGAGGAAGGATAACGTAAAGTAAAGTAATGTAAAGTAAAGTAAAGTAAAGTAAAGTAAAAAACTCTTTTATTAACAACACAACATGGAAATAACGGCAGTGAGTACAGTTGTAACAGTATTTCTTAAACCCCACACATGTGAACGCAAGACACACCCCACCCCCAACCCTCCCTGAACCAATGCTCATAAATTGGCTACTATTAGGTTATGCCCTGTAAGTCAAGAAACTCAGATGTCCCATGCAAATGACTAACAGGTGAATACCGGGAAACTCTTTGTGTGTGTGTGTGTGGGGGGGGGGGGTGGGGTGTACTGATGTCGGAGACTTCAGAGACCGAAGGGGAGAGAAAGCGCGTAGCACTTGAGGCGAGGGGGGGGGGGGTGTTCAAGTTTCGTATATTCACTCCATCATGTAACCATATAACCATGTAACCATGTTATTCAGCCGTCAAGATTTGTGTGGGTCCGGTCAAGATTTGTGTGGGACCGGTCAAGATTTGTGTGGGACCGGTCAAGATTTGTGTGGGTTCCGTCAAGATTTGTGTGGGTGAACTCGTTCCGATCATTTTGATGTTCTACTTGACATTTCTATGCTTTATCAGCTCATCACCATCACGATGCACACATTAAATGTTCAGTGTTAACCACCAGAAAGTTTACTGGTTACCCCAAAATTTAATTTTCTTCGTAATGTTGTGAGTTGTCCAAGCTAAAACAGAACGGTGTACATCAGTTCAGGATTTGTTGTAGGTTTTGTCATTTTAAACCCAGTGTCTCATAATGTCCCGTATTCTCACCTGTGATCCCTGCATGATGGGAAATCTTATATATCCTTCCTGTGCCGTTAAACGTCACGTAGAACTCGCAAGGTAGTTCGCCAATTTTTCCTGTCTTCGGCGAGTCTATCAACCTCATCAAGGGATTTTATGCCTGTTAGTTTGGTCTCTCTTAACAATGTCCTCTTTAGAGTTTCACGTGGTCTGCCTCTTTTTATTCGGCCTGTTGTGTTCCACTTGATAGCTTGTTTTTGGGATTCTCTGATTGTTTCTCCTCATCACGTGACTAACATATGTCCGTCTCCTTTTTCATGATCAGTCATGAGACTGGTTGTTGTTCAGTCATCTGTCTTATCTCTGCATTGTTCTTGAATTCATTCCACTTGATGCCAAGCATTTTCCTTAGGCATTTGTTTTCAAAAGAGTCTAATTTATTGTCTATTTCTTTAGTTGTTTTCCAGCTTTCGCATGTATAAATGAGGGTGTTACATTTGAATTGAATAGTCTTAACTTAGTTTTTGTACTTATAACTTTTGAATGCCATGTGTTCCCAAGATTCTTGAAGATCGATACTGCCTTTGCAATTTTAATTCTAACTTCCTTTCTGGTGTCACCATCCTGGTCTATGTAGCTGCCAAGGTATGCAAATTGATTGACTTCTTCAACATCTGTACATTCTACGTGTATTTTTCCATTTTGATTAATGGTTCGTTTCATTATTTTTGTTTTGTCTTTGTGAATTTCAAGTCCTGTTTTGCTAGCCAGTGAAGACAGGATAGAACTCGTTATGATTGGAAATACTCGAAATTTAAAAAAAAAATTATGTATGCGGAAATGTTGCTATTTTGAAGGAAATTCACTCTACAGAGAAGTACAAAGAGGCCTGAATGGCAAATTTGTTAGTAAAGTTATAAACCTGGCCTACTGATTAAAATTTGGGGTTAAAATTTAAACGTAACTTTACCACCACCTCAAAACCCCTCTTAAAGGAGCATCCAGTATTTGAATTAGCAAAGGTAGTCAGATTAAGTGGATTAAGTGGACCATAACCAGAGGAGAAGTAGGACACAGTCTTGATCAGCTGTGTTTGGCCAACTCTTAACTCGAGCAGTCAGATGTTGGTCGCTGGCCGCTGTCATGTTGTTAAAGACAATTTTTAAAAAAAAGTAACGATAATCCTGTCATGCCTTAGAGGAACATAGGGATATGGTGTTAGTGCCAGTTAAAGACATCATCATCATCATCATCATCATCATCATCAAGTGCCGTGCCGACTGGCGCTGGCTATTATGCTTCTCCAGAGTACAGGATCCTTCATGCAGGCCATCAGTTCATTTGGTGATCTCCTCTCACACCATCCCGTCAGACTGTCCGGTATCATTTCTCTTGGTCTTCCTCTTGATCTTCTTCCTTCTATTTTTCCTGTTGTTATAATATTTTCAATGCCCCCTCTTCTCATTACATGTCCTATGAAAGTACATTGTCTCTCTCTTATTTTTTGACAAGGTTTTTTGTCTCTCCAGCTCTTCTCATACATTCTTCATTAGTTATTTTTGCTGTCCAGGGGATTCGCAACATTCTTCTAATAAACCACATTTCTGCTGCTTCCAATGATTTTTGTGCAGACCTGTCTATTGTCCATGATTCACTTCCATATAACAAGATAGGTTCAGTATAGCATTTTAGGACTCGTTTTCTAACATTCATTGATAAAGATGTCTTGCATAATATGTTTCTCATTCTCTGAAATGCAGTCTTTGCTTGGCCTATTCTGTTCCTAATTTAATTAAAGACAACAGACCTGAAAAGAAAAAAAAAAACCAAGGGAACCACAGAGAATCCATCTGGCCAGCTATTATCGATATTGCACACAATGAATAACTGAAGTGATACTCCGCCGTAATTTGTGAATTATTTGGTAGCACAAGGGCGTGTTTGGACCACAAAAAAAAACTATATAATTTGTTGTAGAATATATAAATATGCAGCTGGTTTAGTAAAGTCAAAATTAGATATTAGAATTTTAAACTCAATGTAGGCTTAAGTTGGAACCGTACACTTTCAGTGACAATAATACTCGCATCCTGTCTTGTCTTCTATTTTCCTGGAACTATGAGCTGGTGTTCTTTGTTGCCGATGCTGTGAAGATGTTGAGGCACATCAACTTGTCGGCTTGGGAGCGGGTCAGGGAAGCCATTTTTTCAATCCCTGGGTGCAGCTAAAAAGCGGAGGTTTGCAGTACTTCTTTAGCAGACTCCATCACCTTGGAGACTATGGCGACCACTGGCCCGTTAGCCAGGCTAGGTCAGTGACTGGAGGTATCAGCGAAGATGTGGGACAGGGTCTTGGTCAGCTATTGTTCGCCAGCCCTGGCTCCAGTATGTCAGCTACGAGTCGCTGATTGCAAAAAAGGGCAACGTCTTCGTCCACAGTGACAGTGACGCAGGAATTTTCTTTGTCCACGGTGACAGTGACTCAGGAATATTCTTCGTCCACAGTCACAATGACGCAGGAATATTCTTCGTCCACGGTGACAATTATGCAGGAATATTCTTCATGTACAGTGACAATTATGCAGGAATATTCTTTGTCTAAAGTGACAATGACGTAGCAATATTATTTGTCTAAAGTGACAATGACGCAGGAATATTCTTCGTCCACAGTGACAATGACTCAGGAATTTTCTTTGTCTAAAGTGACAATAACGCAGGAATATTCTTCGTCCAAAGTGACAATGACGCAGAAATATTCTTCATCCACAGTCACAATGACGCAAGAATATTCTTCGTCCACAATGACAATGACGCAGGAATATTCTTCGTCCACAGTGACAATTATGCAGGAATATTCTTCATGTACAGTGACAATGACACAGGAATATTCTTCGTCCACAGTGACAATGACGCAAGAATTTTCTTTGTCCACAGTGACAATAACGCAGGAATATTCTTCGTCCACAGTGACAATGACGCAAGAGTTTTCTTTGTCCACGGTGACAATGACACAGGAATATTCTTCGTCCACAGTGACAATGACGCAGAAATATTCTTCGTCCACGGTGACAATGACGCAGGAATATTCTTCGTCCAAAGTGACAATGACGCAGAAATATTCTTCGTCCACAGTCACAATGACGCAAGAATATTCTTCGTCCACAATGACAATTATGCAGGAATATTTTTCGTCCACAGTGACAATTATGCAGGAATATTCTTCATGTACAGTGACAATGACGCAGGAATATTCTTCGTCCACAGTAACAATGACGCAGGAATTTTCTTTGTCTAAAGTGACAATGACGCAGGAATATTCTTTGTCTAAAGTGACAATAACGCAGGAATATTCTTCGTCCAAAGTGACAATGACGCAGAAATATTCTTCGTCCACAGTCACAATGACGCAGGAATTTTCTTTGTCTAAAGTGACAATGACGCAGGAATATTCTTTGTCTAAAGTGACAATAACGCAGGAATATTCTTCGTCCAAAGTGACAATGACGCAGAAATATTCTTCGTCCACAGTCACAATGACGCAAGAATTTTCTTTGTCCACAGTGACAATGACGCAGGAATATTTTTCGTCCACAGTGACAATTATGCAGGAATATTCTTCATGTACAGTGACAATGACGCAGGAATATTCTTCGTCCACAGTAACAATGACGCAGGAATTTTCTTGGTCTAAAGTGACAATGACGCAGGAATATTCTTTGTCTAAAGTGACAATAACGCAGGAATATTCTTCGTCCAAAGTGACAATGACGCAGAAATATTCTTCGTCCACAGTCACAATGACGCAGGAATTTTCTTTGTCTAAAGTGACAATGACGCAGGAATATTCTTTGTCTAAAGTGACAATAACGCAGGAATATTCTTCGTCCAAAGTGACAATGACGCAGAAATATTCTTCGTCCACAGTCACAATGACGCAAGAATATTCTTCGTCCACAATGACAATGATGCAGGAATATTTTTCGTCCACAGTGACAATTATGCAGGAATATTCTTCATGTACAGTGACAATGACGCAGGAATATTCTTCGTCCACAGTGACAATTATGCAGGAATATTCTTCATGTACAGTGACAATGACGCAGGAATATTCTTTGTCCACAGTAACAGTGACGCAGGAATATTCTTCGTCCACAGTGACAATTATGCAGGAATATTCTTCGTCCACAGTCACAATTATGCAGGAATATTCTTCGTCCACAGTCACAATTATGCAGGAATATTCTTCATGTACAGTGACAATGACGCAGGAATATTCTTCGTCCACAGTAACAATAATGCAGGAATATTCTTCGTCCACAGTGACAATGACGCAGGAATATTCTTCGTCCACAGTGACAATTATGCAGGAATATTCTTCGTGTACAGTGACAATTATGCAGGAATATTCTTCGTGTACAGTGACATTTATGCAGGAATATTCTCAAAAGACTGTGTGATAGTGCCTAGAGTTGGTGGTTTGAAAATTGCATCGAGAGATTAGTGATGGTACTGGCTTGTGGTTTATAAAAGTAGGTAAGGGTTATATGACAAGTGAAGGTATCGAAGGAGGGAAGAAGGTTGTGTTGTACAGTTCTCTTTTTGCTTAAATTATGATCTAAATATTTTTTTTCAGTAAAGGTATCATTTGTCCAATGACCCGATTTGCTTTATTGTATCTGTTCTCATTTCTGGCAATGATTTTCCCAGAGGATAGTATTGTACTCCCTAGATGTAGTAAAACAGAATAGCACCCATTTAACAGAGTTGTTTTGATTTATAACAGAAACTAACTGTGTGTACTGTGTCGCGTGCCAGAACAAACACGGCACTAGTTAAAGTAGAATATCTACAGGCTGAGAACCACTGTGATTTAATTGTCTAGTGTCTATATAGAAAGTTTTTATTTTAGTTGTGAAGCTTACATAGCGTTCGAGCTAAACACGGAATGAACAAAACAGCCCAGGCACGCTCTAGGACAATCATAACAACTCGGACGGCACGAGCAGACTCACTATGACAAGACTGTTCATAATCAGGGCAAGTCAATAGAAGTGAGGCCGTAGTGACAGTTCTACATACACTTTATTATATAGAATATGAGGATGACTTAATGGAGATGAGAAAAATGTTGCCACACGGCAGGGAGGAACAACATAAAAAGAGAACTTCCCGGCAAGAGCTTGTTCGCCATTGGGAAGTGAAACCTAACAAGAATAGTGAACAAAAACTCAATACTTACAATAATAGAAATTCCATCAGAAAACACTATGCACGAACACAAGGCAAAAAATTATGGAAAGATGAAAACCTCTGAAAAACTCTTAGTCCTAATAAGGACAACAACTGAGAACACTCTACATCATTAACAATAACAGCATAGCTGTGTTCTGAAGAGGACACGTGGACGACAGGCGTCTACTACATTCTAACTGCAGTATCCAAACTGCCTCTACTGCAAAAACTATCACAAGGCACACAAATCTTCTACAACGTGATTCAGAATCAATCCATAACTGTGTAAAGTCTAATCTCTATCTCTTTACACACATCTTCTACATTTTTTTTTTGAGACAACGAAAACAACAGGCCGTGACCCGGTGGTACTGCACACCGGGCCCACCCGTAACGAGATGCGGACCTTGCCCCTGGCAGTCAATGTGCAGGGCGGCCTCAAACACCTCGTTGGTTCCAAAATAACAAAGTGTACATTCTACAGAGCGCAGAACTGCACTTTGATCTTAGCCAAAAGGCCGAGACGTGATTCAGATAAATAGATAGATACTTGAACATCTAGAAAAATCTTAGTTTTTTAAAGAATAAAATTTGTACCACATTCACTGTTGTTGTGACTGATTTTAACATTACTCCGAGCCAACAGTCACTTCCACACGAGAAAAATGTCCGTCTTCGAATCAAAACATGATTTAGCAAAATTCTATCATGACAATTCTTGATTTTTGGCCAGAAGCTCACTGAAAATTCACACTCGACAGGGGGAAACAATTCATAAGTTATTACGATATAGCAGAATTCTGTCCCTTAGATCAATCAATCTAGCGTTTTTTATTTCAACACTTACAGAATTCTGTCACAATAGGAAATGCTTGGCTTGTTTCAGTGGCTGATTGTCCAGGAATATCTTCGTTGGCATTTCTTCTGTGGCAATGGTCCCGATCATCTCTACAAAGTTCAAATACGGAACAACCAAGCAAGTGGTGTGTATGTATGCATGCATGTGTGTATGTGTATGTATGTGTGTATGTGGGGGGAGGGGGTGGTATAACACAATCTCAGTCTTGGCTGTCCACAAAAATACCGGAATCTCCTTTATTTCTGAACAAGCGACCATCAGACAAGAGAATACAGGACAATATGGAGCACATGTTTAAAAATAGCGGAATTTAGGCGCCCCGACGAGATAATTCCCCCCCCCCCCGGGGAAAAATCCTTAAAACACGGGACTGTCCTGTATAAAACGGGACGTTTGATTACTCTAAGTGCGAATGGATGGCACGTGTAACAGAGTGCGGGTATAAACAGTGTTTTTATCAGCTGCCGTGTCTTTATCTTCAGACAGAGTCTTCGGGGCTGAGTCAGTCTGATAAGCCATTTATTCCGCATGTATTCTTGTTTCTGTCTTTCTGTTCACTTCTTTCCCATCTGAAGTGAGTGGCTATCAGTTTATTTACATTCTTTCAGCTGTTGTAGAGGCAGTCTGAAGTAAAAAACGAAATGGCATTCTTGCTTAATGGCAGTGTGTGTGTTTTGGTAGAGATAATTTCCATTTGCTGAGCTGCTTGACAGCTACTTGTAGTGTAACGAGTTCCGGTGTTTGCGCTGCTAAGCAACCTTTGATTGTTTGAAAAGAGCGCCATATCTAATCTGTGTAGATCATCGCCAGAAGAGTCTTTTCATTGGTTTCTTTTGAACTTCATCGCTACAGGAGAATGTTAGCTTCTTGCGTCATTTAATGTAAACAACCTTTTTTTTCCCCTTCAATTCTGTCTGGAAAACACAAGGATGTTCAAAAAAATGACGCAACCCCATAGGGAGCTATTTATTTCACAGTAAGTGCTAGAAGTGGCCGCTCTTCTGTGTTTCACGCAAGCTGACGAGGTTAACCATGTTCTTGAACACCTTTTGCAGTGTTTGCCTTTGGGATTTTGAGAACACAATTCTGAATGTTCGCTTGGAATAGTGTACAGCCGCATGGTGGACGATTTGTTTAGAGCAACTGATCTGTAGTTCTCTGAGCAAGCCTCTTGTGCCCGAGCACAACTGCCGGAGTGATGTACTGTGTGACAATGAGTACCCGCTGTTGCAACGTGTACCCCGTGGCTACTCAGTGTTCTTCAGCACCTGGGTAAAAGAAAACCCAGTTAGATGCCTTCCTCTATAGGTTCGCGAAAACGCTTTTTGAACACCCTGTATGATCATGGCAGGTGATACCATCCACCTTTGTCTTACCTCAGAATTTTCTTTAAACTCTTTTAACTTGTCGTAGATAGCAGTTTTTGCTCTTGTTACACTTTCACGATTTTTGTAAACTGTATTGCTCTAGCACTGTCTAGTACACATCCATAAATGCCGCAGTCTTCTAAGATCTAACATGATACGCCTCTGTGTATCATCTTGGTAATATTTATTATACTTCCTTTTATCTCGGTATAAATATTGCACCAGCACGGCCTCAGTTCCTCTAAATTCCATAGCTTAGATTTGCTTACGTAATAGATCTTTTTGCTGCTCAGTCCTGTACTTTTCCTGTGTTTCATGATTATAGCCTCAGGCTTGTATAGTTATTGTCCAGATAAATGGTGTTATCCTTTGGAGATCGTGCTGTGGGTCCCAAAGTTTATCTTCCTATGAGATCGTGCTTTGGTCTCAAAGTTTATCTTTCTGTGAGACCGTGCTTTCGTTCCCAGAGTTTATCTTCCTGTGGGACCATGCTTTGAGTCCAAGAGTTTATCTTCCTGTGAGACCGTACTTTGGGTTCCAGAGTTTATCTTCCTATGAGACAGTGCTTTGGGTCCCAGAGTTTATCTTCCTTTGAGACCGTACTTTGGGTCCAAGAGTTTATCTTCCTATGAGACCGTGCTTTGGGTCCCAGAGTTTTTCTTCCTATGAGACCGTGCTTTGGGTCCCAGAGTTTATCTTCCTATGAGACCGTGCTTTGGGTCCCAGAGTTTATCTTCCTATGAGACCGTGCTTTGGGTCCCAGAGTTAATCTTCCTATGAGACCGTGCTTTGGGTCCCAGAGTTAATCTTCCTATGAGACCGTGCTTTGGGTCCCAGAGTTAATCTTCCTATGAGACCGTGCTTTGGGTCCCAGAGTTAATCTTCCTATGAGACCGTGCTTTGGGTCCCAGAGTTTATCTTCCTATGAGACCGTGCTTTGGGTCCCAGAGTTAATCTTCCTATGAGACCGTGCTTTGGGTCCCAGAGTTAATCTTCAAGTACCCCCCCCCCCGTGGTCAGTGCCGGAGCCTGGCTTCTGGATAGAGGAAGCAGAGCTGTAGGACGTGCTTGGAAGTCTGAAGACCTGCCTCGCATGCAGTTGCTCAATAATTTTAGCAATCTTTTAAACCTGACCTAGGTGAGATGTACATCTCTGGTTAGTAAAGTTCTGATTTGTACTCTTCAGTAACTTCTAGCCAGTCTTCTGGCCTGCTGCTTCTTTATCTGCTAAATGTTATTGAACGTATACATCAGCTGTCTGACTCCAGGTTCTCCACTGTTTCAGCTGTTATGCTGTCGATTCTGGCTGACTTGGGCTGTTTTGGGGCTGTTTTTTTTTTTTAGAAAATGGAGATGTTCTGACTTCACGCTGATAAAACCAAACACCAGCACAACAAGGCAGGCATTGAAATAGAACCCCCTAGGGAAATAAAAATCAAGAAAGGCCGATAACTACTTGGAGAAGGGAAGTCATAGAAATGCTCATAGACTAGGGATACTTATGGAAGGAAGTAGAGAACACATCTAAGAACTGGAGAGACTTTATCCGTGACCTACACTCCCAAGGCAGTGATGGGCAATGAGTTTTTTTTTTTAATCGCTTGCAAAGATTTCCCGCTTCATGATGTCTGGTTCTGTTTGATCTCCAAGCCGGGAGGAGAACGGAGCGTCTTGCAGTTCTCCAGAAGGATTTAAAACTTCTGTCAAGTATTCATGTCATCTGCCACTACTGTCTCCGTATATGGACATCTTTCGCTTGTACTTTCTGTGTGCCTGAGAGATCATCTCTCGTTGTCAGTGCTGTGAAGATCTTTTATGGAGATCTCGTGGAGATTCCCTGTAATCATTGTTTACTTTTTTCTCTTTAATTTGGCCACGAAGTTTCCGTGGCCTGTTTAATGCTCCTTTACTTATCTTCCCGTAGTTCTGATGAAAGCTTCTACTCTTCTTCTTGACAGTCGTCTATCATACGTTTCTTTCTTATATCTCATGGTCGCTTTGGTCTCTCCATTCCATGGCGTTATTCTACTATATTATGCCACTCCCTCGATTTTTCTAGTGTCCAGTGTTTTAGCAAACTACCTGGTGGTTTGTTCTGTTTCTTCAGTAACTTCATATTAATTTTCAAATTATTTGATGTGTATCAGTATCCTGTGTGTTTCTGTCAAGAATGAAGAAACTAGAGGATGAAACTTGGTGTGGCAAAACATGATAGATTAGATGAAGACACCGGAAAGATGGTCACTCAATACAGGTAAAGTGTTACTTGTCCTTGTACTCTGGTAGGTAGGTAAAACATTACTTGTTCTTGTACGCTGGTAGGTAAAGTATTACATGTCCTTGTACGATGGTAGGTAAAGTGTTACATGTTCTTGTACGCTGGTAGGTAAAGTGTTACATGTCCTTGTACGCTGGTAGGTAAAGTATTACATGTCCTTGTACGCTGGTAGGTAAAGTATTACATGTCCTTGTACGCTGGTAGGTAAAGTGTTACATGTCCTTGTACGCTGGTAGGTAAAGTATTACATGTTCTTATACGCTGGTAGGTAAAGTGTTACATGTCCTTGTACGCTGGTAGGTAAAGTGTTACATGTTCTTGTACGCTGGTAGGTAAAGTGTTACATGTCCTTGTACGCTGGTAGGTAAAGTATTACATGTCCTTGTACGCTGGTAGGTCAAGTGTTACATGTCCTTGTACGCTGGTAGGTAAAGTATTACATGTCCTTGTACGCTGGTAGGTAAAGTATTACATGTCCTTGTACGCTGGTAGGTAAAGTGTTACATGTTCTTGTACGCTGGTAGGTAAAGTATTACATGTCCTTGTACGCTGGTCGGTAAAGTATTACATGTCCTTGTACGCTGGTAGGTCAAGTGTTACATGTCCTTGTACGCTGGTAGGTAAAGTATTACATGTCCTTGTACGCTGGTAGGTAAAGTATTACATGTCCTTGTACGCTGGTAGGTAAAGTGTTACATGTTCTTGTACGCTGGTATGGGCCGGGGGTAACTCCTGCTGTAAGTCTGCAGTCAAATGGGAGCTTAGCCTGACTTGGGGAGGGGGGGACGGTAATCCTTCGAGTTAGGCACTGTTGTGACATAGAAATCAGGACAGACCTAGGAACAGTGTTATGGATGTCAAAACCGATTAAAGAAAATATCTACAATAATCTGGCTAGTCAACAATTCACAATTGTTCTAAATTTAGTTCATTGTGTGTTCAAGAACATAGAACAAAAAAACCACAAAATTCATCAGCACCACATTTATAAGACTACGTAAGTAAAAGTAGGTCATGCTTTAGAGGCATGGTGTTAGTGCCCATATTTTCTTTGACCCATCAGAACACTGGCCTGGCCGCCTTTCCTTCCTCAACTCCAGAAGAAGTCGGGTACTCATTTCTACAGCTGGGTGACTGGAGCACTTCCGGCTGGATTCTAATCCCCGAACTACGCTATGAGAGACTAGTGCACTAACCACTTCGCCACTGAGAAGTCAAGTTAACCACATGACGACTGAAAAAATAGAAAGTGGCAATATTGTTAAACATACTCTGTTATTGAGTACTAATTCTTTAAAAAAATAGCTGCATGAAAGTCGAGTTAATCACTCAACCAACCAGGCCTCAAGTCTCAATTTATATGATTCAATATGTTAAAAGAGGGACTAGATCAGCCGTGATTTACTATGTAGATATCGCATCAGACATTTTGCTGAAGAATATTTCAAACAGAACATTAACTGTAAAAGTAGAAGTGTTCATGAAATAGGAACGAACAACAAACACTCATTGAAAGTGGTTTACTTTTTTTTTTAAGAACCAATTCTGATTTGAAATAAAACAAATAATAACAGTAATTCACTTCGTTTATTTTAAAAACGAAGAAGAAGAAGAATGAACGAAGACATTATAAATTGTGCATAAGACAATAAAGAAATGAACGAAGAACCTAGACATGACAGCTAAGAATAGTGCAGAACAACCACGCTCCTTTGTTTCGCTTTGCCCTTAGCAAGTTAAAAAAAAATGAATTCATAGACAGTGTTTTCAATAACTATCAAAACTGAGACATAGATCAATAGCACACCAACAATTCGTCTTACAAATCTCCCTGAAATTACAAGTGAATGCCTGAATTCTGGTGTGACTTCGGTAATGGAGACATTTGTGGGCACGTTGATAGGCTCCTTGATAATACAGAAAGACCTTCAGCTGAAACACTTCACAAAAACTTCTCAGAGATTCTGGGCCTCAATTACTGCCTGTTATAATCAATGTCCTTTTGTGCAGGCTTGTCGGTATTCTCGGATTCGTTGCTATTATCATCAGTCTTATCATATTTTATTTGAAAAAAAAAATCTTATTTTAAATTTACATAAACCCTAAACATTTCACTTATGTGAAGCAGATCCAGTATCCCTACCAGTTCGTCTATTTGACGTTAGGACAGGGGAAAGGCTGTGGATAAAAATCTGAACTTCGTGGGAGACAACATATAATCAACAACCAACATTTAACATGAAACATTGCTAGACAAACGCTTCAATGGCTGTTGGGGTAGGCGACGAAGCATGCATGGTAATGTCCTGAATGCGATGATACCGGATTCAGTTTCTGAATTAGACGTCTATTTGTCAGCTCATAGCTGAAAGGTGAGGAAAGAGACTAGACAATGTCCACATTAGCCATCAACATTATTTTCTTCGCTGCCGCCATTTCTGATCTGTGTACCCTAATATCACAACGAGGGTACATTCTCTGGGTACATCCATTATTTGAAAACATAGATTTACCTGTGGTTTATGACGATATGCAGCTTCTACCAGCCGAACTCCGGCGTGAACTATTCGTTGAGAATTAAGTTTTCCCGCCTAGATCAGAAGTCACGTGACTTTACGCGCACGAAACAGCCTACGTCATGTGTCGTCCAATTATGAACGATCGATCGTTATTATTCTGTCTAGCAAATTCCAACATGTATGTTTATCTTATTTCATATACAGTTTCATATATTTAGAGACATCTTTTGGCCAAAGGTCTCACTGTTATAGAATCCCACATGATTCCACAAAACTAATTTATTCGTGTGAATATCTGTTTTCCATTGATATACTGACTGACTTCATCTTCCACGAGTACGTCTCTGTTTCAGATATAACTCGAATATCTGCTATATAGTGCAGGGTTTCTCACACGTTCTCTCTGCGGCTCCTTTCCCCCAACTTTTAGTCCTGTTGCTGCAGAAAAACTGTAACTGTAGATAGTTTATTCGTGCCCTCCCCCTTTCCCAGATATTTGCCTCGACCCCATCTTGAGAAGAGGAGGAGGAGAAGCCCCATCTTGAAAGAAGAAGAAGAAGAAGAAGAAGAAAGAGTAAATAGAAGAAGAAGAAGAAAGAGTAAATAGAAGAAGAAGAAGGAAGAGTAAATAGAAGAAGAAGAAGAAGAAGGATTGATTGATTGATTGATCTTTATTTCAAAAGGGTTAAGAATTGGGCACGCAGGCCCGTCTGACATTCTGCCCTTTATCATACATCTTTCACTCTATTCCAGACATTCTACAAATATGCTGTTCATATAACAAACATAACAACATTGAATCTGAGAGACATAAAATAAAATATAACATTTACGTTTCGCTCTTACACATTCACTCAGTACAGAAGTAACTACATACATTATAAATGACTATCTACTAAACAAAATTTTCGGGACTATTCAGAAAACAATTAATTGTATTCGGTGTCTGTAAGAGCAGCTTAAGATAACTTTTAAGTTTTATAATTCATGGAGGCATGTAGTCGACATCAAATAGATATTGAGAAAGCTTGTAGTTGTAGGAAGGAGTATAATTTATATTTTTTATATAGGATGGGAGGGTATTCCAAAGATGAGCAGCAGAATAACTAAAGCTTTTCTTGTAAAGATCAAGTCTAGGTTTTGGAAGACATATGTTGTTCAAGCGTTGGCTGCACTTTGGGTTAAATTTAAACAGGTTCCATAGATAAGGCGGGGCATGCCGTGAAAGAATTTGATGTACTAACTTGGCCTTGTTGAAGAGGAACCTGTTCTTAAGAGGTAGTATTTTGATACGTTTGTGATGATTAGTTGATTGTGCTTGATCTTTGTCACTAATAAGCTTTACTGCTCGCTTTTGGAGAGAGCAAAGCCTTTTTGTATTTGACACTGAGCAACCATCCCAAACTGTTGAGCAGTAGTCTAAATGTGTTTGTATATGAGCTATGTAGTATGTCTTCCTAGTGTCTTGATCTATGAAGTGCTTAATTTTAGCTAATTGGTATACTTTTTGTGCGATGAGTTTTGTTAGACATTGCACATGAGAGTTCCAGGTCAGATGTTGGTCAATAATAAGACCTAGTGTTTTGTGCTCGCTAACGTTTTCTATCTGTGATGTTTCTGTACAGAGCCGAAGTGTTGTTTTTGTTGCGTTTTGTAGTTTCTGTCTTGTTGTTATGAGCATTGATTTTGTTTTATCGGTGTTTATAATCATGCCATTATTTTTGCTCCATCCAATTAAATTGTATAACTCGACCTGAAGAGTTGATTCTAGATTAACACAATCGTAGTCACTGGTGTAGATTGTGCAATCATCGGCAAAAAGGTCACAAGAAGAGTGTTTAAGATGAAGTGGAAGATCATTGATATAGATAGCAAAGAGCAACGGGCCTAGAATAGAACCTTGCGGAACACCAGTGTCAACTTTAGCAGAATTTGATAGAGAATTGTTGAAGAATACTACCTGTTGTCTGTCTGACAGAAACGATGCAATTAATTTTATTAGGTCAGGGTGCAGTCTATAAGTCTTTATTTTTCTTACAAGAATATCGTGGTCAATCATATCAAATGCCTTTTTAAAGTCGACAAAAATGGCACCACATAGTCTGTCGTCATTTATGTTTACTAACCAGTTTTCTGTCATTTTGGTAAGAGCTGTGTGGCAGGAATGATTGGGTCTAAAGCCTGACTGACTGTCTATGAGTAAATTGTTCTCTTGCATGTGTCGTAGAGTTATTTTGTGTATGTGTTTTTCGAGTGGTTTTGATAATGACGATAATATGGATATTGGTCTATAGTTGGTAAGATTGTTAGATGAGCCAGATTTAAAGCGAGGATACACCTTAGCAGTTTTAAAAGCCTCAGGAAAATAACATTTTGCAATGCACTGGTTGTAAATATATGTTAGTGTATGTGAAATGACAGGTGCAGCATAACGTAAGATCTTATTACTAATATCATCAAGCCCAGTTGTATTGTTGTTTTTTAAGGTTAAGAGATAACTGTGAACTTCACTGACTGTTAAGAATGGAATGTGTAACTGTTTAAAATCAGTACATCTGCTGTCCAGGAATGTTTGTAGTTCATGTAAGTCGCATACAGGAGCTGATACTGATGATTTAAGAACGTTGATTTCTTCTCTGAAATGTGTACTGATATGTGCGCTAGTGTATGTACGATTGATGGCGTGAGAATCAAATTCTTTTCTTTTATTTGATAGGGTATTTATGGCTTTCCAAATTGATTTACTGTCTGATTTATTCTGTATTAGATTCCTGAAGTAATTTTTTTTCTCTTGTCTTATTAAGTATTGAACTTTGTTTCTGAGTGAGCGGTAGGTCATAAAGTCCTTGATTTTGTGCGCCCGATCACGTTCTCTCATGAATTGTAGTATTTCAGGAAGAGTAAATAGAAGAAGAAGAAGAAAGAGTAAATAGAAGAAGAAGAAGGAAGAGTAAATAGAAGAAGAAGAAGAAGAAAGAGTAAATAGAAGAAGAAGAAGAAGCAGAAAGAGTAAATAGAAGAAGAAGAAGAAGAAGGAAGAGTAAATAGAAGAAGAAGAAGAAGAAGAAAGAGTAAATAGAAGAAGAAGAAGAAGGAAGAGTAAATAGAAGAAGAAGAAGAAGAAGAAGGAAGAGTAAATAGAAGAAGAAGAAGAATAAGAAGAAGACAGTCTTCTTATGGAAGATCTTGGTCCGAAAAGAACACGTACTATTGAAAGACGAAGTCATCTGAAATGCCCAGTAGAATTTAATATGCATAATTCTTTTCTTAATAAACGGCAAAACTGCTTATATATATATATATATTATATATATATATATATATATATAATATATATATATATATATATATATATATATATATATATATATATATATATATATATATATATGCATGTAATTGTTTGTCCTCCTCTCTACAGAAGTAAGAAGTGCTGCCTGTGAGTTTATTTTTAACTGTTCAGAACTGATGTTTTGGTACCTGGGAGTGAAGTTCTAAATCTGCTGATCAAATTAGAAAACAGAAAGATATGACGGGGAGAAAATGTTTGGTCATGTGAGAAAGTACAGCAGACCCTCAGTTAACCGGCACACATAGGGATTGGTAGATGCCGGATAAATGTAGTTTCTGGTTGAAACAAATAAAGACAAAATAAACTTAACAAATAAAGACACACTTAACTTAATGTAACAGTTTTATTATAGAAACATATTTGTGAATGTAGTGTACACACACACGCACGCACGCACACACACCGACAGACAGACTGTTACTGGATAGACATTGTATCAGGATAGTAGGAGTAGAGAATTTACTGGACAGACATTGTATCAGGATAGTAGGGGTAGAGAATTTACTGGATAGACATTGTATCAGGATAGTAGGAGTAGAGAATTTACTGGATAGACATTGTATCAGGATAGTAGGGGTAGAGAGTTTACTGGACAGACATTGTATCAGGATAGTAGGAGTAGAGAATTTACTGGATAGACATTGTATCAGGATAGTAGGGGTAGAGAGTTTACTGGACAGACATTGTATCAGGATAGTAGGAGTAGAGAATTTACTGGACAGACATTGTATCAGGATAGTAGGAGTAGAGAATTTACTGGATAGACATTGTATCAGGATAGTAGGGGTAGAGAATTTACTGGATAGACATTGTATCAGGATAGTAGGAGTAGAGAATTTACTGGATAGACATTGTATCAGGATAGTAGGGGTAGAGAGTTTACTGGATAGACATTGTATCAGGATAGTAGGAGTAGAGAATTTACTGGATAGACATTGTATCAGGATAGTAGGAGTAGAGAATTTACTGGATAGACATTGTATCAGGATAGTAGGGGTAGAGAATTTACTGGATAGACATTGTATCAGGATAGTAGGGGTAGAGAATTTACTGGATAGACATTGTATCAGGATAGTAGGAGTAGAGAATTTACTGGATAGACATTGTATCAGGATAGTAGGAGTAGAGAATTTACTGGATAGACATTGTATCAGGATAGTAGGAGTAGAGAATTTACTGGATAGACATTGTATCAGGATAGTAGGAGTAGAGAATTTACTGGATAGACATTGTATCAGGATAGTAGGGGTAGAGAGTTTACTGGGTAGACATTGTATCAGGATAGTAGGGGTAGAGAGTTTACTGGGTAGACATTGTATCAGGATAGTAGGGGTAGAGAGTTTACTGGGTAGACATTGTATCAGGATAGTAGAAGTAGAGATTTTACTGGATAGACATTGTATCAGGATAGTAGAAGTAGAGAGTTTACTGGGTAGACATTGTATCAGGATAGTAGAAGTAGAGATTTTACTGGGTAGACATCGTATCAGGATAGTAGGGGTAGAGAATTTACTGGGTAGACATCGTATCAGGATAGTAGGGGTAGAGAATTTACTGGGTAGACATCGTATCAGGATAGTAGGAGTAGAGAATTTACTGGATAGACATTGTATCAGGATAGTAGGAGTAGAGAATTTACTGGATAGACATTGTATCAGGATAGTAGGAGTAGAGAATTTACTGGATAGACATTGTATCAGGATAGTAGGGGTAGAGAGTTTACTGGGTAGACATTGTATCAGGATAGTAGGGGTAGAGAGTTTACTGGGTAGACATTGTATCAGGATAGTAGGGGTAGAGAGTTTACTGGGTAGACATTGTATCAGGATAGTAGAAGTAGAGATTTTACTGGATAGACATTGTATCAGGATAGTAGAAGTAGAGAGTTTACTGGGTAGACATTGTATCAGGATAGTAGAAGTAGAGATTTTACTGGGTAGACATCGTATCAGGATAGTAGGGGTAGAGAATTTACTGGGTAGACATCGTATCAGGATAGTAGGGGTAGAGAATTTACTGGGTAGACATCGTATCAGGATAGTAGAGGTAGAGAATTTACTGGGTAGACATCGTATCAGGATAGTAGGGGTAGAGATTTTACTGGGTAGACATTGTATCAGGATAGTAGGGGTAGAGAGTTTACTGGGTAGACATTGTATCAGGATAGTAGAGGTAGAGAGTTTACTGGGTAGACATTGTATCAGGATAGTAGGGGTAGAGATTTTACTGGGTAGACATTGTATCAGGATAGTAGGGGTAGAGATTTTACTGGGTAGACATTGTATCAGGATAGTAGGGGTAGAGAGTTTACTGGGTAGACATCGCATCACAATCATCAGGATCTGATGATGGTATAGCTGGGACAGGATCAGGAGAAGTGGATGTGGATGGTTTTGAATGTACATCAGTAGATGAAGCTCAAGCCTGAAGTAAAGGTAAGAAAGTTAAAATCCCCGTTTCCTTACCATTAAGGCATATTTATACAGTGTTTGGTCCGTTTTTTTTTTCAAAACCATCGGCGCATGAAGTTGTGGTGTGGTCATTTTCACGTCTGGCTGCATTTACCTTCTCATATTTCTCTGGTATCCATTTGTAAAGACTGGGTAGACCTGAGACCTTCTTGGGGGTGGTGGTAACAGAAAAAAAAATCCCCCCTTTCCCCTGCTGGGACTTGAACCCGATACCACCTGATTAATAGACCGAGTGCTTAATCACTCAACCAACCAGGCCATAAGTCTCAATTATATGATTCAATCTGTTAAAAGAGGGACTAGGTCAGTCGTGATTTTACAGTAGCATGTACAGAGAGCTTAAGTTGTGAAAGTAAATAAAGTGAAGTAAGTAGAAGTGACACAATGTATCGTCTTCTTCATTTCGTGGTGACTCTCAGCACTTAGTCAGTGCTAAAACCTGCTACAGCATTAACTTTAGATGTATACAGTCATCGTCAATCAGACTTGTTCTTAGATTATTAGTTTCTGTTTTTTTGTTAGTTTCTGTTTTTTTGTTAGTTTCTGTTTTTTGTTAGTTTCTGTTTTTTGTTAGTTTCTGTTTTTTGTTAGTTTCTGTTTTTTGTTAGTTTCTGTTTTTTGTTAGTTTCTGTTTTTTGTTAGTTTCTGTTTTTTGTTAGTTTCTGTTTTTTGTTAGTTTCTGTTTTTTGTTAGTTTCTGTTTTTTGTTAGTTTCTGTTTTTTGTTAGTTTCTGTTTTTTGTTAGTTTCTGTTTTTTGTTAGTTTCTGTTTTTTGTTAGTTTCTGTTTTTTGTTAGTTTCTGTTTTTTGTTAGTTTCTGTTTTTTGTTAGTTTCTGTTTTTTGTTAGTTTCTGTTTTTTGTTAGTTTCTGTTTTTTGTTAGTTTCTGTTTTTTGTTAGTTTCTGTTTTTTGTTAGTTTCTGTTTTTTGTTAGTTTCTGTTTTTTGTTAGTTTCTGTTTTTTGTTAGTTTCTGTTTTTTGTTAGTTTCTGTTTTTTGTTAGTTTCTGTTTTTTGTTAGTTTCTGTTTTTTGTTAGTTTCTGTTTTTTGTTAGTTTCTGTTTTTTGTTAGTTTCTTTTGTTTGTCAAGACAGAAGCACGGGCCACCCATCTTATGCTTTGAAAATTATTCCAAAAATGCAAATATAAATTATCCGTCAACTATTTCTCTCTCTCTCTCTCTCCCTCTCTCTCTCCCTCCCTCCCTCTCTCTCTCTCTCTACCAAATAATATTTATTAATTATAGTTAATAGTGGCACAGCGTTAACGTGTCAAGGGCTAGTGATATGAATCCTCCACTTCTTTGGTTCCAGTTTACCTTGTGTTACGTTCCGTAACATCTTTTCTCTCGCCTGGCGCCGTTACGCTGTCTAAAACCAACAACATATTCGTAATGTCTAGTCGCCCACAGAGCAAAACAAAGTAGACCCCCGTAAATTCACTTTACATTTCTTATATAGAATACAAGGGAATAACGCCATTGAAGCACGCTTGTATTACCAATGCTGCTCTGTGGTAAAGTCGTCAAGTCGATTAACTGAAAAAATATCAGGTCGGAATTAGAATCCTAGCCACTCTTCTTTATGAAGTTTTTTTTTTTTATTTTCTTAAAATTCTACACCAACGTTCTTTAAACGGCTTATGGTAAGCTAAGAGTTAGATCGAACTGGTGGATTTTTAAATTAAAACGTTAAGCTGGATTAAGATAATAATTCTTAAACATCGACCAAGCCAGCAAATGCTTCAATCTCCTCATTAGTAGTTCCTTACTACAAAGAAACTAATGGCACCACACCGATATTGGTGTATCATTTTTCTGGTATGTGGATTGTTGGTGTTGTTGTTGTTTGTTTGTTTTTCCAGCACGATAATCCTTTGCGACATGGCACACAACATTTAAACAAAACGAGACAAAAAATTAATCGACTGTTCCATCCAAATTTCTTCTGAATCTTTACAAACAGTCAAGCACACCACAATATGTTAACTAACGGCCAACGTTGCATTCAAACTATTTCTGGCAAGTCTTAACGCGTGCTATAAGTCGCTACCTTCAAATTTTCTACTCCAAACTGTTGCATCTGCCGAGTCGAGTCTTGAAAATGATTTGAGTCTGAACCAATTGAGTCGAGTCTACAACTATGAGAGTATTCCTCCACGTTCTCTTCCTAAAAAGAAAAGCACAGTCAAGCAGCCAGCGAGAACTTACTCTTATTATTTCTATATATTGGCTACGTACCAGGTGGTAACGGAAAGCTCCCAGTCACATCCTAATAATAAAAAAGTACAGGGTTACCATAAATAAATTTGGTCGCCATCGACTTCGAAATACTTCCCTTTGGAACGTTCACGGTGGTCTCAGCTCTTCTTCCATGTATTAAAAGCGTTACGGAATTCCTTTTCCTGAAGACCGTCCAATACTATTTGATATTCCTTTTGGATTTCATCTACAGTTTCGTAGCGGCGCCCTGTGGAGGATACACGCTTAGATCGAGGGGTGTACGACCTTGACCGAAGAGTCGTCGTCCTCGTGATTTGGTAGTTGGTTTCGGGAGGGGATATACATACATACATACATATATATATGTTTATATATATATATATAAACATTGGCTTGCATCAGATTAGACAGAGGCAATGGCTGGATGATGTCTTGTTTCGTTGTGATTATGAATGTGCTGTAAGTTCCTGTGTATTATGGTGGTCGTTAGTTATATTCCGCCCGTGTCCACCTCATGTGGTGTAGATTATGTAGTTGTGCAGTAAGCTGTGATGTATGGCTGTGTCATTCGTGTAATAAGATCATTTGTATCTGATTTCATTGTGACTCTGTTAATTGGATTGGTAACATGTATGCTTTTGCATTATGCTTTTTCGTGTAGACCATGTGTTTGCATCAATACAGCTGCTGTTTATGTAGGAAATTGCAGCAATGGGTGCGGAGTTAAAAGTGCAATGGCACATATAGTCGTGATGGATGCCACAGGCAGGGCCCAGTGAGCTAAGGGCCCCAGATACATAGAGTAACAATGTAAATATTGCAGAGCTGAGAAGTTTCATTATTAACTGGTATCATGCTTGACTTAATTTGCATTTTCATTGATTTGTTCCTCACATTGTTTTGCCTTTATTGATGAATAATGTCTTAATATCGTGGTGATTGTCTGTGCCAGTTGTTTGTGGTTGTTGGGTTCATTGTGAGATTAAAAATCTTTGTATTATTGAATTCAGACTTGGTGATTTGTACTGCATGTCACTGTATTGTTGTGTTGATTGAAAGCTAGAGTATTGGGCAAAATTAGCAGACAATATACCAAGGAGGGAAGAACTTGGGTTGGCGGTCTTGAGGGAGGAGCTAGACTTGCCTGGAGTACGGTAGTACATTGCCAAGGGAAATATTGGTCTGTAACCATCTTGAGAAAATATTCCTCCCATTAGTTAAAAAAAAACCCAAACTTGCACCAACAAGTTTTACAACCCCTCCAGCTTGATTATGTAAACTTGCACCAACAAGTCTTACAGCCCCTCCAGCTTAAGTTTGTAGACTTGTACCAACAAGTCTTACAGCCCCTCCAGCTTAAGTATGTAGACTTGTACCAACAAGTCTTACAACCCCTCCAGCTTAAGTATGTAGACTTGTACCAACAAATTTTACAACCCCTCCAGCTTAAGTATGTAGACTTGTACCAACAAGTTTTACAGCCCCTCCAGTTTAAGTTTGTAGACTTGTACCAACAAGTCTTACAGTCACTCCAGCTTAAATATGTAAACTTTCTTCAACAAGTTTTACAGCTCCTCCAGCTTAAGTATGTAGACTTGTACAAACAAGTTTTACAGCCCCTCCAGTTTAAGTATGTAGACTTGTACCAACAAGTCTTACAGCCCCTCCAGCTTAAGTATGTAGACTTGCACCAACAAGTTTTACAGCCCCTCCAGCTTTAGTATGTAGACTTGCACCAACAAGTCTTACAGTCCCTCCAGCTTTAGTATGTAGACTTGCACCAACAAGTTTTACAGCCCCTCCAGCTTTAGTATGTAGACTTGCATCAACAAGTCTTACAGTCCCTCCAGCTTTAGTATGTAGACTTGTACCAACAAGTCTTACAGTCACTCCAGCTTTAGTATGTAGACTTGCACCAACAAGTCTTACAGTCCCTCCAGCTTTAGTATGTAGACTTGTACCAACAAATTTTACAGCCCCTCCAGCTTAAATATGTAGACTTGCACCAAAAGTCTTACAACCCCTCCAGCTTAAATATGTAGACTTGTACCAACAAGTTTTACAACCCCTCCAGCTTAAGTATGTAGACTTGTACCAACAAATTTTACAGTCCCTCCAGCTTAAATATGTAGACTTGTACCAACAAGTTTTACAGCCCCTCCAGGTTAAGTATGTGGACTTACACCAACAAATTTTACAGCTCCTCCAGCTTAAGTATGTAGACTTGTACAAACAAGTTTTACAGCCCCTCCAGTTTAAGTATGTAGACTTGTACCAACAAGTCTTACAGCCCCTCCAGCTTAAGTATGTAGACTTGCACCAACAAGTTTTACAGCCCCTCCAGCTTTAGTATGTAGACTTGCACCAACAAGTCTTACAGTCCCTCCAGCTTTAGTATGTAGACTTGCACCAACAAGTTTTACAGCCCCTCCAGCTTTAGTATGTAGACTTGCATCAACAAGTCTTACAGTCCCTCCAGCTTTAGTATGTAGACTTGTACCAACAAGTCTTACAGTCACTCCAGCTTTAGTATGTAGACTTGCACCAACAAGTCTTACAGTCCCTCCAGCTTTAGTATGTAGACTTGTACCAACAAATTTTACAGCCCCTCCAGCTTAAATATGTAGACTTGCACCAAAAGTCTTACAACCCCTCCAGCTTAAATATGTAGACTTGTACCAACAAGTTTTACAACCCCTCCAGCTTAAGTATGTAGACTTGTACCAACAAATTTTACAGTCCCTCCAGCTTAAATATGTAGACTTGTACCAACAAGTTTTACAGCCCCTCCAGGTTAAGTATGTGGACTTACACCAACAAATTTTACAGTCCCTCCAGCTTTAGTATGTAGACTTGTACAAACAAATTTTACAGTCCCTCCAGCTTAAGTATGTAGACTTGTACAAACAAGTCTTACAACCCCTCCAGCTTAAATATGTAGACTTGTACCAACAAGTCTTACAGCCCCTCCAGCTTAAGTATGTAGACTTGCACCAACAAGTCTTACAGCTCCTCCAGCTTAAGTATGTAGACTTGTACCAACAAGTTTTACAACCCCTCCAGCTTAAGTATATAGACTTGTACCAACAAGTTTTACAACCCCTCCAGGTTCTGGGAGCAAGACAAAGTGACGGGTAGCTAGTTCAGGCCCTAATTTCCTCGCTCGTGATTATCCTAGAGATAAAAGTTGGGTCGTGGTAAAGTTGGGTCGTGGTAAAGTTGAGTCGTGGTTAGCCACCTCACGAAAACTCAAGGCACACGTCAAGACGCCAGGGGCTGCTTCAGATCGAGTGTTAAGAGCCGCGGGACAGACGTCACGTCTTTGCGCGATGCATGCAAGGGTTTCTCCTGGCAGCCTCAATAACTGATTGACTGTTCGGTGACGGTCCTCACTGATGAGTTCATGAAATTTCCCCCACATTTTCTGGCGTTCTGCTGGTGACTGATCTCTCTGAACATTCGTCATCTTGAACAGACATGCACCAGGCCTTGAAATCTCATGTCACTCAAAAACCTGTTGAACCTAAAGAATGTTCGACAAAAGCCTGAAGAAGCATTTCGAGGTTCTCAGTAGCAGATTTGGCGAACTTAACGCAGGATTTGATGAAAGCAAGTGACTAGGATGTGCCAGCCATCGTAAGGATCTCAGAGCGGTCATAACACAAGGTCACAAAACCACGTGGACAAATTGTAAACGTGTAGACAGTGCTTTGCCAACTGGTACGCTGGGTCAGTAGGCTTGGGTGCAATGACCAGCAGTGTCCCGTGGTACAATCATGAAAGTACGGTACGGGAACTTTCCGAAACCACCTCGTGTTAAGTGCAGCAAATGGTCCATGAAAAAAAAATTATTGTATATAATTATATGACCTCCGGAAAAGCTCTGTAAATGTGCGCCTGTATCTGGTACTCATTTTCAGATAGAAGAAAATATTGACGCTTGAGTTGATGTTCTCCAGCAAACCTGCGAATAACCACATAGTATAGTAGAGATTATAGTACCTACCACCAACACCAAACTCTGGTTCCAGGAAGGTGACTAGGCAAAGGACCATAGCGGGAGTGTAGCAAATGATTAAAACAGTGGCAATGAGGATAATCATATTCATGGCTGATTTGTCCCGGCTAGAAAACGATTCTGGCTTGCCATTGTGGGAAACTGTCTTCTCACGCCAAGTTCTTTTCTCGTCCAGTTTTCGTATTAAGATCGAAGTGAGCGCTACAACAGCGAGAAAGGATGAAACTCCAGAAATCGCATGAATAAAATAACCTACTATTTCAACTGTACAATTTACGATGACTAGTGTGAGAAGTGTCCTATTTCTTTCTGGGCTGAATTTCCAGTCGCAGTACGACATGCAGTACGTCGGGAGTCCAGATAACAGGGAAACTAAGTAGATAGCAGTGATTATGGCTTTTGTTTTTCTGGGCGTTATCACCTGTTTGATGTGTAATGGAAATGTGATACACAAGCATCTCTCCGCGGTGATGTAGACGGTAATAAGACAGGTAATTCTAGCGAACAATTCGCGAGGTATCGCCGCTGTTAGATACTGCACATCAGTATAAACTACTGGTAGATGCACGTTTATAACCAGAGGATTAACCCAAAATATATAGGCCTGCTGCAGTATTAATGTACACAGATCAGAGATGGCCAGAGCGAAGAAACTAATGTTGATGGTTGTGTTAAGACCTTGTCTATAAAATTATAATCAAATCCTGATCATTTGACCGAACTTAATCAAGAGAAAATGATGCTTGCATCCGTATCTTCCATTATTTCTTATTTCACGTTGAACAATTTACAGACTATTTCAGATTATTGTTACCCAGTTCATATTCTGCGTGTACGTTTTATTATAGTACTGGGTCCAGTTCTCAGTCTCTCTCTCTCTCTCTCTCTCTCTCTCTCTCTCTCTCTCTCTCTCTCTCGCCCTTTTCCTTGCTCAAAAATCCATGTGCTTTCTGTGTGTTCTTCTCTGTCCCTTTTCTTTCACATTAAATTCGTTGAGGTTATTTATTTGAAGACTGATGCTAATACTGCTACAACCTTTTCTTGGCCAGAACTACTTCCTTGAAGTAGCTGTTATGAATTCCTTGAAGTAGCTGTTATGAATTCCTTGAAGTAGCTGTTATGAACTCCTTGAAGTAGCTGTTATGAATTCCTTGAGGTAGCTGTTATGAAGGTCCCGTATCTCACGAGAACTATCTAAAACCGTGATGTTCTTTCTGTTATCTTTAAGTGATGATTTCCGAATGAGCATCGGCTAAGTGCTGACACAATAATTGTATCTCTTCGTCTTATAAGTCTGATTTTTTTTAAAAACTCTCACGTCAGGATTCATTCTTATTCTGCATTTTGTGAAACAAACAGCGAATATTTCTGGCAGATTCTTCAAAGTTACTGAAATCGTTTCGGTGGTTGTTTGTCTGTATATTTCAGTAGATTTATTATCTTGGTTTGTTTCTTTTATTTTCCATTGTTATGTGAACTCGGAAGTGGCTCGTTTTTTTTTCTAAATGGTGATAGGCTTCATGAGTTGATGTTAAAGTACCATTATTGTACTTGGGGAAAAAAAGACAATTGCAGTGAATATGGCAAGCGATTTTGTCATTTAGTAATTTTTGTAAATGGTCGATGAGTGTTTTTAAAAAAAATGTTATTTGAGGAGTTTCTGAATTTGGTGGAAACGTATGCTTGTAGTGTGTTATATTCTGAACTATGAAAGAAAAATATTGATAATGATGGTGTAATGATTATTGTGATAAATTAACTTTAATGTCTCGGACGAGAAGCTTTTAATCGTTATCTATAATCACAACATACTTTATGATCGCATATTTCTTTGTATTAAGAACAAGCATGTACAACTCCCACAAAAGTTTTATAACTAGGAGGCAAATGAGTTATACAATTTTGTCAAGAGGCGGAGCTTTGCTGAAGATTCGAATCAGCCAATCAGAGATGATCGAGAGTCCATTGCAACCAATTAAAACCAGCAGAAGATTTCCATTGCAGAGGATCTTTACTTTAAGAAACTGCTCAGAACTTTGACGTATGGGACATATTTCTCCCAATCAGCGACGTGAAACTGAAAGTTTAGTCGAGTCCAAGCCCGGCTTTCTAACGTCCGGCTTACGATCCACCTCGACTGACAGGGGGAGGCTACAGCTGTATAGAGCGTCTATATTTTCAAACACTGTTACAGACTATTTTAGGTACAAACACGTATTACGGAATAAATAATATGGACGTGTGGGTATTTAATTTATGGCATTGTAACTGAAACAATTGCCAGAATTAATCAAATGAGTAAACCCAAGACTCGATCCGCTAGGACTGCGGTTGGACTCGCTGATAACAATTCTACTCGACAGACGAAAATTAATCAATTCGACTCGCGATTTCTGTTTTAAATAAGCCAGTCAGTTCTACGGCTCTACAACAATACATATTAGTAAAATATTTATAACAGCGCGTGTTTCAATGGTGTCATTTGTTTGTGAATTGTCTAACACTACACTTTAACTGCCAGAGTGGCAGTTAAGATTCGAATATTTGGATCCAGCTGTATCCCAGACAGAACCTCATAATGAATTTCGAGAGACTTGAAGTAAAATGGCCTGTTTCAGAGTAACAACATATTTTAGCGCTAGATTTTGCGAGTATAGAAACTAGTGGATCGTGAAAACACTCATCGACGATAATTTGGATCTCAGTAAGAAAACAAAAACCTAAACAGCGCTGATCTAACACACCTTAAGGCTCTCCTGACCCGAACAAAGAAAAGCTACCAGACAAACTTGATGAAATCAATAGGCCCAGTCTGAAATATTCGTTAGAGGATTATCCTAGCAAAGAAAGACGCATTTTAATCTTTTCTAGACGCTACAGTTTCAGTACAAACTGACATTGACCAACAACTGCGACACCAGTTTTACTAGTGGCTGTGTCATTTTCTGAAAAAGAAAAACAGGGTAAACGAATGTTCAAAGAAATTAAGAAATAATAATTAAGGAAGGAGTAACTGGATAATTATTTCTTATTTATATACAGATATGTCTCGTTTTATTGCGTTTTTTTCCAAGTCTCAGTAGTAGGATTTTTTTTTCCTGTTAACACTCGCGTCAAAAAGAACCCGGGCTCCACTATGACAGAATAAGTCCTAGTGGAAGGGTCATAACCGAGAAAAGTACTAATACTTGCAGTACTGTCCCCCTGTGTGTCTGTTTACAGTTCACATGAATTTCAATTCAATTCAAGTGCCGTGCCGCGTGGCGTAGGCGATCATTTCTCTCCACAATTACCAGTCTTTAGACTTGATTATGAGATCCACCAGTGACTTTCTTCCTAGCCACACTTACAGCCCATCCAGCAACTTCTCTGTGTCTTCCTCTGTCTCTTCTTCCCTCAATTTTTTCCAGTTACCACAGTGTGTTCCACTTTTTCTCGCTTGTCTGCCTCTGATCTTTGCTGTAATTTGCTTTTAAACTCCAGCCTCTCTTAAGACTTCGTTGGTTTTCTTGGCTGTCCAACATCCTTCTTATAAACCACATTTCCATGGCCTCCATTTCTCGCTGTACTCTCTTAGTCCTAGACCATGCTTCACATCCATAAAACAAAATTGGCTCGATGTAACATTTAAGTACTCAGAACCTTGTTTCCATTGATATGGATCTGTTGCACAAGATGTTTCTCATTTTCTGAAATGCTGACTTGGCCTGATCACGTCTGCTTTTATTTCGTTGTGACATTTCCCATCAGCTGTTATAATCGTGAATTTAGCGCGCGCGCACACGCACGCACACACACACACACACACACACACACACACACACACACACAAATCTCGGGAGAAATGGTTTAGAAGTTTCCATGACTCAAGGTTAAGGTAATTCAGTAGACGAGAGAAAACGTTAGTATCGCACGAGAATCTGTAGTGGAAAATAGAGTAAGGTTAGAACGAGTAGTAGAATTCATGCGATTGTTTATAGCGTGAAAAAGTAGGAAACATGGGATTGTTGGGCTGTAGCAGAGATTATAGAACAGATTTTAGAGAGGACAAGAGAGGGTCAGAGATATGGGCATGACGATAGAGAGAGCTTGGCGTATAGTCAGTGAAAGTTAAATTCAGTTTTGGACTCGAGTCGAGATGTAGTCAGGTTAGAGCATATTCAGTAGATTCATTTTTCGTGGAAGTTGTCGGTATGTAGAATTTTGGGTTTTGTCCTTATTAGGACAGACAATCAAGTTTCTGTTGAGAAAATTCGAGCTAAAATGTAGTAACAGTTTTTAGAGGGATGTTTTCCATTGGAGGAATTCGTTATGTTGCTTTTTGGAGAGTGAAGTGTTGGATTCAGTGTGTAATTCTTGAATTGTAAGTACAAGTATGTGAGCTTTGTATTTTCCTTTCATAACATTACTCTGTCCCTATATGGCGAAGTTGCTCTTTCTGGGAAGTTTTGTAGTTGTATTCTTCTTCTTCTTCTTCGTTCGCTTCTACCACCAAGACCGCCCTGTGATCCTCCTGAATTTACTCCTGTGGTCCTCGAAAGAACCATACGAGAGGACCACAAGAGGTTCAGAATATCGCAAGACTTGAGCCTGTATTCTTGGTGGATCTCAGAAGCGTGATTGCGTGACACCGTGGTTTTCGTTGCACTAGTTTAATGTAGAGTTGGACTTTCTCACCGGAAAACCTCGACATGTTTTGAATATCAGCATATCCCCGCTGGGTGAGAAGTGGTTGCCCATCCAGTCGAGAATTGGACTTTCTCACAGGAAAACCTCGACGTGTTTTGGGATACCCGTGTATCCCCGCCGGGTGAGAGGTTGATGCCCTTCCAGTCCGGCGTTGGACTTTCTCACCGGAAAACCTCAGCGTGATTAGGATACGCATATATCCCCGTTGGGTGAGAGGTGGTTGCCTATCTAGACTTCCCTGGTCCAGTGTCTCCGACTTCAGCAGTTTGTGGTTGTGGCCGCTACCCTTCCTAGTTGTGACCAGGACGGAGCTTTTGTCCAGGAGGACGAATCCTCGCCACTAGTAATTTTCACCCCTGGGTTGAGCCGGTTTAGGCATATTATCCCATTATGAGCGTGTTTAGGACGTGACCGACCTATAGAGCGGAGGTACCATGACATGAGTAGCCATCAAGTTTCACCCTTGGGTTTAGCCGGTTTAGGCATATTTCACCAGCATGGGTGTATTTCATACGTGGCCGGCCTCTAGAGCAGAGGCGCCGTGGTATGAGTAGCTATCGACGCGAGACCACTAGACATACCGACTAAGCTTCACTTTATCCTTTCCATCACCTTTTTTTTTTACATCGGTGCCAAACGGCAACCCTAATTTCATTTTCGTATTTTATTCATTGGCGGTGAGTAGTTTCACTCCACGCGCGGCATCCGAAGAATATCGCCAGCAGTGTCTTAACCTCTGGGTTAAGCCGGGTCAGGCATTTCGCCGGATACGAGTGAACGTAGGACGTGGCCGACCTCCAGATCAGAGGTGCCGTGATTTGAGCAGTCCTGATCTCTTTCTTTTACCCTTTCCACAGTGGCGCCCGACGGCAACCCCATTTGCATCTTTCTTCACTGACCGGGAGGAGCCCCACTCCACGCACGGTAGCTGAACAATCTCGCAAGAAGCGGTAGATGAGCTACAAAACATGACTCTCATCTACCCGAAACGTCTGGTTTTCAGGCGCCAGATATTCGCCTTCGCCCTTTTCTAACCATCAACAAACTTGTGTTGTCTGTTGTAAGTCTACACCATTGACTTTGTTGGACTTTTCACTTGTTCGACAAGCTTATTGTTGCCGGTTATAACCAAGTTGCCTTTGAATGAATGAATGATCTTTATTTTAAAAGAGTGAAGAATTGGGCGCGCAGGCCCGTATAACATTCTGCCCTTTATCACTCTGTCTTTCATTCTTCTCACACAATTGATTTATTAAAATAAGGTATACACAGTTACATGAATATTACACACACATAACACAACACACACACACATATATGAACGCAAGATGAAACTATATGAAATATAAGTATACAGATTACGTGAAAAAAAATATCTAAGAATGCGAGATGAAAATATTACATTCACAAATATAGGATAATGAACTAAATAAGAGTTAACTGATCTAACAAGATAGCGATAAATAAAAGAGATAACGATTGCAGTAAAACGGGTTCTAGTAATACAGGTAGATAGAGGTGTATGGTTCTAGTAATACAGGTAGATAGAGGAGTATGGTTTTATTAATACAGGTAGATAGAGGTGTATGGTTCTAGTAATACAGGTAGATAGAGGTGTATGGTTTTAGTAATACAGGTAGATAGAGGTGTATGGTTCTAGTAATACAGGTAGATAGAGGTGTATGGTTCTAGTAATACAGGTAGATAGAGGTGTATGGTTCTAGTAATACAGGTAGATAGAGGTGTATGGTTCTAGTAATACAGGTAGATAGAGGTCCCTTCTAATTGGAAGAAGGGAATCATTGTGAAAATACCAAAAAAGGGCAACCTTAGTGACTGTAACAACTGGAGAGGAGTAACCTTAATATCAGTTGTGTCAAAAGTATTTTGCAAGGTCATTTTGAATAGACTCAAAGATATAGTGGATACTGCAATGAGAGAAGAACAAGCAGGATTTCGAAAAGGGAGAAGCTGTCTCGACCAGATCTTTACTCTCAGAATAATACTTGAAGAACATATTGAAAAGCAGAAACCATTAATACTGAATTTCATAGATTTTAAGAAGGCATTTGATAGCATACACAGAGATTCATTATGGAGAATTTTATGTCTATATGGAATACCATCTAAAATTGTCAACATCATTAAGGACTTATACAATGGATATGGTTGTGCAGTCAAGACAGAAGAAGGGATGAGTGAATGGTTCCAGATTGAAACAGGCGTGAAACAAGGATGTATACTGTCTCCTTTACTTTTTGGGATTACAATAGACTTCATAATGACAAAATGCTGCACAGGTAACACAGGTATTGACTGGGTACATGGGACCCAACTAGAAGATCTTGATTTTGCTGATGACATAACTCTTATCAGTAATAATGTGAATTCCATGCAAGAAAAAACAGATAGCCTATCTTCACTGGCTAGCAAAATAGGACTTGAAATTAACAAGGACAAAACAAAAATAATGAAAATTCCCATCAATCAAAATGGAAAAATACACATAGAAGGGACAGATATTGAAGAAGTCAATCAATTTGCATACCTTGGCAGCTACATAGACCAGGATGGTGACACTAGAAAGGAAGTTAGGATCAGAATTGCAAAAGCAGCATCAATCTTCAAGAATCTTGAGAACATATGGAATTCAAAAGTTATAAGCACAAAAACCAAGTTAAGACTATTCAATTCAAATGTAATATCCACCCTCATTTATGCATGCGAAAGCTGGAAAACAACTAAAGAAATAGAAAAGAAATTAGACTCTTTTGAAAATAAATGCCTAAGGAAAATACTCGGCATCAAGTGGAATGAATTCAAGAACAATGCAGAGATAAGACAGATGACTGAACAACAACCAGTCTCACGGGTGATCAGGAAAAGGAGATGGACATATGTTGGCCACTTGATGAGAAGAAATGAGCAGAGAATCCCAAAACAAGCTATCAAGTGGAACACAACAGGCCGAAGAAAAAGGGGCAGACCGCGTGAAACTCTGAAGAGAACATTATTAAGAGAGGCCAAGTTAACAGGCATAAAATCCTTTGATGAGGTTGAAAGACTCGCCGAAGACAGGAAAAATTGGCGAACTACTTTGCGAGCCCTATGTGACGTCTAACGGCACGGGAAGGATATAAGATATATAAGAGGTGTATGGTTCTAGTAATACAGGTAGATAGAGGTGTATGGTTCTAGTAATACAGATAGATAGAGGTGTATGGTTCTAGTAATACAGGTAGACAGAGGTGTATGGTTCAGTTTTACAAAGCGATAGAGCTAGTGAGAAAAGGGAGAAAAAAACACAAATAATGCAAAACATACAACATCCAGTATTTCGCAGTGAGCCTTTTTCAAGAATTACATTCATAAACAAACACAACATATAATAAAACAAGAAAAATGAAAATGAAAAACTTAGCTTTGTGACACCCCTCCTTGTACACAATACAACAGAATGTGCCCTAAAGACAAGGGTGGGAGATCACAAAGGAAAACAAATTGAAGCAATCGGATGTTAGTTTCCGTTCGTTCCCAGCTTCCCTTCATCCACCCCCTTCCCCCCCCCCCCCCCAAAATCATCTTCTTTTCTAGCGGCTTAGAGGTATTTATTGCCTCCTGATTTCTTTCCTGCCGCCCCCCCCCCCCCCCCCCCCCGTATCGTTCTCTCCTTTTCACCGAGGCTAACATCCGATTGGTTCAATTTGTTTCCTTTGTGGTCTCCCAGCCTTGTCTTTAGGGCGCATTCTGTTCTATTTTATACAAGGGGAATGCCACAAAGCTAAGTTTATCATTTTCATTTTTATTCTTTTATAATATATTGTGTTTGTTTATGTATGTAATCATTGAAAAGGGCTCACACCGAAATAGTGGATGTTGTATGTTTTTCATTATTTATGTTTTTTTTATATCCCTCTATCCCTTTGTAAAATTTTACCATACACCTCTATCTACCCGTAACAAGATAGCACATGCACATATCTACATACACACACAAACACATTTTCAATGGGGTTCTTCTGACATTCCACTCTCGCCTATTTACTAAGATCATTTCTAACACGATCTAACAAATTATGTTTATAACTATGTTCTTTTAGAACAGCACTCGGTGGCCGGCAAGTCAGGGTATGAAAGGCTGTTAGATATTCTATGGAGGCATATAGTTGCAAGCCTGCAAATTCTGAAAAAAAAGCATGAGTTAAAGGATGAAATATTACTAATGAATTTTAGATGGTAGGGGATGGAGTTCCAGAGTTGTACCGCAGAATATGCAAGACTTTTCTTGTACAGATCTAGTCTTGGTTTAGGAAGAAGACAGTCTGGACGTAAACAATAGTCACAAGTAAGGCGGAGCATTGTGCGACAAAATTCTATGAACAAATATGAGTTCGTTAAAAATAATTCTGTATTTGAGGGGTAGAATTTCTACTTCTTTGTGCTGATCTACAGTCTGTACTGGGTGTTTGCAACAAATCAGATTTAATGCTCGTTTGTGAAGTGAGTGGAGCCTTTTTGTGTTTGAGACTGAACATCCATCCCAGATTGTGGAGCAGCAATCTCAGTGTGTTTGTATATGTGATATGTAGTATGTCTTTCATGTGTCTTGGTCGATAAAGTGTTTAATTTTGGCTAGTTAGTAAACTTTCTGTGATATCAAATTTGTTAGATTATGTATGTGAGAATTCCAGGTTGATCAATGGTGAGGCCGAGAGTTTTATGTTCATGAACATTTTCTATTTCTGTAGTTCCAGCACAAAGCTGTACTGTAGTTTTTGTTGCATTCTGCAGTTTCTGTCTTATAGTGATGAGCATAGATTTTGTTTTGTTGGTGTTTATCAACATACAATTATTATTACTCCATTTAATCAAACTGTTTATGTCGTTTTGCAGCGTTTCCTGTAGGTTATGTATGTCATAGTCTCTACTGTAAATGGTGCAGTCATCAACAAAAAAAGGTCACATGAAAAGTGTTTTAAATGTAGTGGTAGATCGTTAATACAGACAACAAAGAGAAAAGGACCACGAATGGAACCTTGAGGAGTACCAGTATCAACTATAGATGATTTTATTTTGAAGCAAACTACTTATTTTCTACCTGAGATAAAAAATGTAATAAGTTTTGTCAGGTGAGTGTGTAATCTATAACCTTCCAGCTTTTTTTTTTTTGTTGCAAGAATTCCATGATCAATCATATCGAAGGCTTTCTTGAAATCAACAAAGACAGCACCACACAATTTGTCATCATTTGTATTAGACAGGCAGCTTTCTGTCATTTTAGTTAATGCTGTGTGGCAGGAGTGATTTGGTCTAAAACCTGACTGACTGTCTATTAGTAGATTGTTTTCTTGCTTGTGGAGCAGTGTTAACTTTTGTACACGTTTTTCAAGAGGTTTAGATAATGATGACAAAATGCAACTATAGACCTATATCACTGTTATCTAAACCTCTTGAAAATTATCAGAGAAGAAAGAGTAATGATTGTCACAGAGTGGCTAATGATTGTCACAGAGTGGTTAATGAAGATACAGAGTCTATTTTATCATTTTGAAAGAGCTCATAGCTATCATGGCCTCCTGAAGCAGTATGTCTGGCGTGAGGTAGCGATAGAAGTGGAAATTGTTGCTACAAACAGACTCCGCGTCTTGGGCACTGAAAGAGCAAAAGAAGGGTTTCCATGCTAGATTGTTCGCAACGTACATAGAATAACCAAGTAAGGCGAAAAAAACATTTCAAAATAAGAAAATTTAAAGGCATGTTTTAACAAAATGATATTTATTAGAATAACTATATACTACGCGCAGTTCAAGATAGAAACTGCCAGGAACAGGTGCAAAATTTTACTCGTGGTCACAGATATGCCACAGGTGCTTAGTGCCAAACCTGCAACTTCTCTCAGGAAATAAATTTCCACATTCAGGACGAAGAATCAAACAGTAACGGCAACATACACTTTAATACAGGTAAGGCAAGTGAGCATAACGGTTATATCACTTCTCCATTTAGTTCCCCTGCACTTCTTGTATCGTTCCAGTAACTTCTTCATTTCTTTGGAGAAAATTATCTGTTGCTCCTCAATACAGGTCTACAGGGCTTCTTTGACCTCTTATCTAGATCGTGAGCAGTGTTCCGTGTCCGCCATTTTCCGAGTCGCTGCGCAAACTTTGCTCAGATGATGAAAAATATCAGACCGACAGCAGAAAGAGCGAGGATCCATGAAAAATGTGACAGAAAGAAAGAGCGAGGATCCATGAAAAATGCAACAGCAGAAAGAGCGAGGATCCATGAAAAATGTGACAGAAAGAAAGAGCGAGGATCCATGAAAAATGCAACAGCAGAAAGAGCGAGGATAAAAGTTTATTTTGCCCTCGGGGAAAAAAACCCATTATTTGCTGAATGTCTTAACCAAAAGAATCTCTGCCGGCTCAGTGCATCACTGTGTTTATTTGTTGTTCCATCTAGAGCAAGAAGAAGGAGGAGGAGGAGGAGAAAGAAGAAGGAGGAGGAGGAAGAGGAAGAAATAGGAGAAAGAGGAAGAAGAAGGAGGAGGAGGAGGAGAAGAGAAAGAAGAAGAAGGAAGAGGAGGAGGAAGAAGGAGGAGGAGGAGAAAGAGGAAGAAGAAGAAGGAGGAGGAGGAGGAAGAGGAAGAAGAAGAAGGAGGAGGAGGAGGAGAAAGAAGGAGGAGAAAGAGGAAGAAGAAGAAGAAGAATAAGAAGAAGGGGGAGGAGGAGGAAGAAGAAGGAGGAGGAGGAAGAAGAAGGAGAACAAAGAGGAAGAAGAAGAAGAAGAAGGAAGAAGAAGAAGGAGGAGGAAGAAGAAGAAGAAGGAGGAGGAAGAAGAAGAAGAAGGAGGGGGAGGAGAAGGAAGAAGAAGAAGAAGAAGGGGGAGGAGAAGGAAGAAGAAGAAGAAGGGGGAGGAGAAGGAAGAAGAAGAAGAAGGGGGAGGAGAAGGAAGCAGAAGAAGAAGAAGGGGGAGGAGAAGGAAGAAGAAGGAGGAGGGGGAGGAGAAGGAAGAAGAAGGAGGAGGAGGAGGAAGAAGAAGGAGGGGGAGGAGAAGGAAGAAGAAGAAGGAGGGGGAGGAGAAGGAAGAAGAAGAAGGAGGGGGAGGAGAAGGAAGAAGAAGAAGAAGGAGGAGGAGGAGAAGGAAGAAGAAGAAGGAGGGGGAGGAGAAGGAAGAAGAAGGAGGAGGAGGAGAAGGAAGAAGAAGAAGGAGGGGGAGGAGAAGGAAGAAGAAGAAGGAGGGAAAGGAGAAGGAAGAAGAAGGAGGGGGAGGAGAAGGAAGAAGAAGAAGAAGTTGTTCCATTATTTTCATTGTCCTTGATCTGGTTAAAGTATTAGTTTGTTACTGCTTGTCTTACACTCCTATGAACACATCCCCTCCTTCTTTTCTCATCTTCTTCTTCATCTGCATTCAGTTTTGCATAGTTCCTTGGCTGTTACTTTTTTTCTACACATCTTCTAAAAATACCAACAATTCTCATATTTTCTGGGCTAAACAAAATGTAATGTTGGACACCAGCATCACTGTATTCTGGACAAGCCAACGAGCAGCTTAATCTCTTCCATGAATTGAGTGTGCATATTCCGTAGCACTATACTGAACTCATTAACTTCTGTTTGAAATGACAGCCTATCTAAGGAACTCATCATCTTGTTCATTAAATAGTAGTTGGTGTGTATAACTACTATATTAGTATTCTGTGAGAAATAATTTATATGTAAATAATTCATGGCTTTCCATGTGAAATAACGAATTATCTGTAAAAACTCACACCTTTCTATATGAAATAGCAAAAATCTAAAAACTCAGACTTGTATGTAGAATAACAACTTATTTGTAAAAACTAACGGCCTTCTATAATAAATAATAATTTATCTGTAAAAATCACAGCCATGAGAAATAACAGCTTTTCTGTAGGACAGTGGGCACTGGATTGCCATTAACAATGGATACATGATCCAAATCTGCTATTTTGTGAAAGAATAACAAAAGGCTGCAGACAAGTTTTTTTTTTTCAATATCAATGTTTATTTACTGAAATGTAAGCCATTAAATAAGTAAACATCTTAATATAATATCAAATAATCTCTTATCTCACTCAACAGTACAGGTTATTTAAGTAAATCTAATGTTGGGCACACTTTACTACCTTCTTTCATTTTGAGAACAGACCTTTTAGATTGCTGCTTTCATGCACTATTGTTCTCCTTTTTCTTTGGACAATATAAAGTCTAGCTCTACTTTTTCTTAGGACAAGATTTTTGCTCTTCTTTTTCTTAAGACAAGATAAAGTCTAGCTCTCCTTTTTCTTAGGACAAGATTCTAGTTCTCCTTTATCTTAAGACAAGATAAAGTCTAGCTCTCCTTTTTCTTAGGACAAGATAAAGTCTAGCTCTCCTTTATCTTAAGACAAGATAAAGTCTAGCTCTCCTTTTTCTTAGGACAAGATAAAGTCTAGCTCTCCTTTTTCTTAGGACAAGATAAAGTCTAGCTCTCCTTTTTCTTAGGACAAGATAAAGTCTAGCTCTCCTTTTTCTTAGGACAAGATAAAGTCTAGCTCTCCTTTTTCTTAGGACAAGATTCTAGCTCTCCTTTTTCTTAGGACAAGATAAAGTCTAGCTTTCCTTTTTCTTAGGACAAGATAAAGTCTAGTTCTGCTTTTTCTTAAGACAAGATAAAGTCTAGCTCTCCTTTTTCTTAGGACAAGATAAAGTCTAGCTCTCCTTTTTCTTAGGACAAGATTCTAGCTCTCCTTTTTCTTAGGACAAGATAAAGTCTAGTTCTGCTTTTTCTTAAGACAAGATAAAGTCTAGCTCTCCTTTTTCTTAAGACAAGATAAAGTCTAGCTCTCCTTTTTCTTAGGACAAGATAAAGTCTAGCTCTCCTTTTTCTTAGGACAAGATAAAGTCTAGCTCTCCTTTTTCTTAAGACAAGATAAAGTCTAGCTTTCCTTTTTCTTAGGACAAGATAAAGTCTAGCTCTCCTTTTTCTTAAGACAAGATAAAGTCTAGCTCTCCTTTTTCTTAGGACAAGATAAAGTCTAGCTCTCCTTTTTCTTAGGACAAGATAAAGTCTAGCTCTCCTTTTTCTTAAGACAAGATAAAGTCTAGTTCTGCTTTTTCTTAGGACAAGATAAAGTCTAACTCTCCTTTTTCTTAAGACAAGATTCTAGCTCTCCTTTTTCTTAGGACAAGATAAAGTCTAACTCTCCTTTTTCTTAGGACAAGATAAAGTCTAGCTCTCCTTTTTCTTAAGACAAGATAAAGTCTAGTTCTGCTTTTTCTTAGGACAAGATAAAGTCTAACTCTCCTTTTTCTTAAGACAAGATTCTAGCTCTCCTTTTTCTTAGGACAAGATAAAGTCTAACTCTCCTTTTTCTTAAGACAAGATAAAGTCTAGCTCTCCTTTTTCTTAAGACAAGATAAAGTCTAGCTCTCCTTTTTCTTAGGACAAGATAAAGTCTAGCTCTCCTTTTTCTTAGGACAAGATAAAGTCTAGCTCTCCTTTTTCTTAAGACAAGATAAAGTCTAGCTTTCCTTTTTCTTAGGACAAGATAAAGTCTAGCTCTCCTTTTTCTTAAGACAAGATAAAGTCTAGCTCTCCTTTTTCTTAGGACAAGATAAAGTCTAGCTCTCCTTTTTCTTAGGACAAGATAAAGTCTAGCTCTCCTTTTTCTTAAGACAAGATAAAGTCTAGTTCTGCTTTTTCTTAGGACAAGATAAAGTCTAACTCTCCTTTTTCTTAAGACAAGATTCTAGCTCTCCTTTTTCTTAGGACAAGATAAAGTCTAACTCTCCTTTTTCTTAGGACAAGATAAAGTCTAGCTCTCCTTTTTCTTAAGACAAGATAAAGTCTAGTTCTGCTTTTTCTTAGGACAAGATAAAGTCTAACTCTCCTTTTTCTTAAGACAAGATTCTAGCTCTCCTTTTTCTTAGGACAAGATAAAGTCTAACTCTCCTTTTTCTTAAGACAAGATTCTAGCTCTCCTTTTTCTTAGGACAAGATAAGATCTAGCTCTCCTTTTTCTTAGGACAAGATAAGATCTAGCTCTCCTTTTTCTTAGGACAAGATAAAGTCTAGCTCTCTTTTTTCTAAGGACAAGATAAAGTCTAGCTCTCCTTTTTCTTAGGACAAGATAAAAGTCTACCTCTCCTTTTTCTCAGGACAAGATAAAAGTCCAGATACAAAATGGATCTCTTAGAGAAAGACAGCCTGTGGGAAAATCACTCAAAGTGAACACTCTATTAAGAAAGTCAAGTTTACAGCATGTGATATACATCTTGTCAGAATAATAATTTCCAGCCATTTTGTCCATGTATTATCACTGCCAAACGCAAGAAGCTACTATCAGCTGATTCTGAATGTCAAATGAAACAGACATGAATGTTTAAAGTAAAGAATATACTCAGTTTCATCTATCGGACACTGGCCAAGGAGATGACGCTGCAACATAGATGTAACACTGATTTTTTTTTTTTTTGTGCGCAGAAAAGCGTGGAAACTGGCCCACAGAATATAAATGTACACGAAATAAAGCAAACATCAATCGCTGGAGGAAACATGTCCCCCTTTGCTTTCTTTTTGCAAAGTCCACAAATTTAACAGAAACTAACAAGGGAAATAACCAAATCTAATACACAAATATAAGAAAATTTGACATGAACTGACAAAGGAATAATAAGCAAGAATATGATAAGAACTAGTTCAAATGAATATAAGAAAGCATGTGACAAGTACTAACAAAAGAATATGAGAAAGAATTTGATAAGAACTGACAAAAGAATAAAAAGTTCTGACAAGAACTAACAAAGGAATATAAACAAGAATTTGACTGGAACTAACAAAGGAAAATAAGCAGTAATTGACAGGAACTAACAAAGGAATATATAAGTTTGACAAAAACTAACACAGGAACACAGCCACATGATGAAGAATCTTCCTGTTTTGTTACTGTAACAATGTAGGAAAAAAGTTACAAGTTCACTACAAGTGAATGCTACACTAGTCTTTGTCTTTTAAGAAAAAAAAAACAAACTCAGACTGAACTATGACCTTCGTTTTCTACTGAGTAGGCATGGCAAGATTATTTCTCTCTATAAAGCACCCAAGCACCCATAAAATGACTTCCCGTCCTGCCATCGCGTCAGACCATTCATTATGTTGTCTTTTGGCCTTCCTCTGCCTTTGTTTCCCTTTGCTACGATGTTTTCAAACTCTTTCATTCTTCACACAAATGAAATACATGTTGATTGTCTGTTTCTCACAATTTTAAACTGAGGATGGCTATGACAAAATGAAACATCTGACTACAGGATATTATTAACTAAAGTATATCATTAACTACAGTGTAATATTAACTACAATGTATCATTAACTACAGTATATCATTAACTACGGTGTATTATTAACTACAATGCATCATTAACTACAGTGTATTAGTACAAAGACTCTGGAAGAAAAATACCCTTCGAATGAAAAAAGCATTTATTATGGCCTCATTTCGCTACTTCTGCAGGCAAAAAACATTAAAACACACAGCATATCTCCCATGATGACTTAGGCAGAGAAATGAGACAGTCACTGCACCATTCACCATGAGTACCTTGAAAAACTGTCACAGGAGAGGGAAGCATGCTCTGTGATCAAGCTACGACTCCTTGACACTTGATCTGTCAAAAGCTCCGGGTGGATGGGTCGACCAACAAAGAACGGTTGTAAATCAGTCACTGTATGCTGAAGGAGACTGGAATACACCGATCAGTGTGTTCAGAGTTCATGGATGATTCCTCAGTCTTAAATGTCTCATCAAAGATCTTCGTATTTTCAAATGGGTTACCAATCCTGACGCAGCTTTTGCAAACTAAGGTTAAATCTCAGTTTGGAGACAGGACAAATTTGTTACATCCTGCTTTTGGAAGGAGAAAATTAGATTCTAAGAGTTAGAGAGAGGAAAAAAAAAAAAAAGATCATATAGCAATCCAGTTTCAAAGGGTTAAAACAGATAACAATGAATAAAATTCAAAACTTGAGTGAGATAACTAGATGAACTGAAACTTGCCAATCAACAAATAAATGCATAACAAATCTCCATGCACAGACATGTGACCACAGCCAAATATACATACAATATTTGTTCAAAAAAAAAAAAAGAAATTTTTACAGCAATGACCAAACTACAAAACAAATGTTTATATATATATACATACTGTACACTGATGCAGCCACAGTTTAAGAGATACCCTAACATTACTGGATTTAATTTGTGGCACAGTACCAAGTGGTCATCAAGTGTTACCGTATGAATCATGTTCAAAGCTGACGTGTCAAAGAGTTGGTGTTATACTATCGTAGTCTTTGACCCCTAAGAAGGTGGCCTCAACCCATGCGAATGATCAGATCAGGAGAAAGTGGACGTTTTGAATCATGAGCGCGGGAGAAGGTCTGCCCCTCTACCCCCCTCTTAGGAGAACTAACAGAAACTCTTTTGCTCAGTTATCTTATACGTGTATTAAATAAACAAAGATGAATTCAGGAAAGGTTTTATGTCATGTATAGGTTGATCCATTTGTTAAGTTTTATTTGAAGAACAACTAAGCCATTAAACTTCATCCCTGCTGCTATAATCAACTGAATACTGACTTCTTAATGTGCCTGACTGTTAATGAAAGATGGGATGAGATCATCCAGATCTCATACAACCCCTCCCCCCAGAAAAAGAACAATCCCACTACACAATACAGTTCAGACATCTATTATGACTGAGCTCTACAAAACAGAGGTAGATAGCACAGTTTAAGAAAATACAAAGACAACTAGAAAAAAAAAAAAAAAAAAGAAACAAAAAAACTCATAAAATTGGTATTTTGTTGAAATGCTCACTGTGTTTGTACTAAAAAAGCAACAAGAGCTGCTGGTGAATGGGGTGGCAGACTAACAGTGACCCAGCATCTCAGAACGAATCAATGAGCTCCATTCCCACTGCTGCTGTCCTCCAGGCTTGTGTCACAGAGGACATGCATCATCTCTGCTAACATCTGCTATCTCAAGATGAGACTGGAGCATCTACTTATCTATTCAAGGTTTGATGATGATGATGATGATGATACACAAAAGACATTTTTTACCATTCTTCTATGCTCTTTAGATTTAATAATTTTGTTTTTTGCATCCCCTTCTCTTTTCTCCAGTACTGTAAAACTGTATGACATATATGCATGTACATTTATATAAGAGTTTGTTATGCTGGGCTCAGCAAGCACATTCTCCTTCCAGCAAGATAAGTCATAACATCACAAAGGCTGTACAGTGATTCTCAAGTTACAATCTTCCGCCTGAGAACAGGACACTGCAGGCTGATTCACCATCATCATTCCACACAAAATGAAAACTACGTGCCTGCAGAGCCACTGCTTACATCCTTCCCGTGCCGTTAAATGTCACATACATCCATGTGACTTGACACATTACCAAACATATAAAGAGGATCCAGGCAAAGATATGCTGCAGCTGCTTCTTCTTCTTCTTCGTTTTCCATTTTCATGGAACTGCTGCTGGTAGTTTGCCAAGTTTTTCTTTCCAACTTCATCTAGGGATTTTATGCCTATTAATCTGGCCTCTCTTAACAATGTCCTCTTTAGAGTTTCACGTGGTTGACCTCTTTTTCTTTGGTCTGTTGCATTCCACTTGATAGCTTGTTTTGGGATTCTCTGACTGTTTCTTCTCATCACGTGACCGACATATTTTTTTCTAACCACCCATGAGACAAATTGTTGTTCACTCATATCACTTATCTCTGCGCTGTCCTTGAATTCATTTCACTTTATACCAAGTTTTTTCCATTAGGCATATGTTTTCAAAAGAGTCTAATTCGTTGTCTATTTCTTTAGCAGTTTTCCAGCTTTTGCACACATAAATGAGGGTGGATATTACATCTAAATTGAATAATCTTAGCTTGGTTTTTATGCTTATAACTTTTGAGTGCCATCTGTTCTCAAGATTTTTGAAGGTCAATTCTGCTTTTGCAATTCTAATACTAACTTCCTTTTTGGTGTCACCATCCCAGTCTATGTAGCTGCCAAGGTACGACCACTGACAGAACATTCTTCAGATTTTTCAAATGAGACACAAAGAAGCTTTCACGAAGTAAAGTGATTTAGCACAGTGCATGGTTTGCACTGAAAAGAAAGCTGGCATAAGAGCAAGTGCTTTGTCTTCTATCTTTGGAATGCCAGCCGTAGAAGACCATGTTAAATTACTTGATTTATTCTTCACAGATACCAGCTACACTCAGGGCTGAATTAGCCAGAATCCTAGCCCGCAACAGGGGAATCTCTATGACAATGTGGAAAATAAGAGACAAATTGCCACAACAGAGACTGGCATCAATGCCCGAGCAAACAATAAAGAACGGTGATTCTGAAAATAACCTATGATACATGTATATAATTACAGAATCTGAACATGATGTGTACTAAATGTTACAAAACCTAACAATGATATATAAACAAAATTACAGAAAATAAACCATGATACACAGATGTGTGTGGTTAAAAAAAAAAACATTGTGCATAAGAATGAAATTATATATATATATATACAGTAATGAAATATGAGCTGTTAAATGCATAAAAGAAATATAAACAATGCACATTATAATGAGTATATAACATACAATATACAATCTGCAGTAATTAGTCGCAAACATGAAAAAAGGGAGCACAAATTGTAAGCCATGATTTTGGCACAGTGTAATTAAAAACATAATTTATGATAAACAAGCACATATGTAATAATGAGTAATGAGATGTACGACACAATGCTTATACAGCATAATAAAATGTGATTTATACACCCACATATACAGTTAAATGCAAGCCTTATACTCTTACAATATAATGAAACTTTCATCGAAAAACAGTGTTAACTTTAGTGAAACAGAAAGACAACAAGTCCGCAGTCCACTGCCATTCAACAAACCGAACCGAATTTCTAGCAAGCAAAACATCGCAATGAATCTACCAAAAGTGAGATAACTGACAACAAAAGCAGTGTTATTCCTTTTTTATATGATGATAAAATGTATCTCTTTTTCAGTATGCATAAAATACATTTAAGCAGGTGCTAAACAAATTTTTACCTTCCAGTTTTGATAAATTTTGAGGTAGACATTTAAGCCATTTGTAAATGATCAATGTTCTTGACATAACTTGCACTATTTTGTTGCTTTAAAAAAAAAAAGGAGGATACCACCCACATGATAGAGCTTTTAAACCATAACCAGCCAAGACCGAGCATCATTTCCTCAAAGTGTTCAATGAAAATAAGCAGTACAGCAAACTCTTGCAAACAAAATGATTATAATGAATATTACTGCTACCATGGTGCAGTTGACACAGAAGACCAGCTACAAGAAAAGGAAACGGTCAATATTCTTATATATGTCTAAGAATTTTTTTTTAAACAGAAACAAGAAAATAAACACATGGAAAAAGACCGAGAAAAAAATATCACCATCACTGAAGGGCAGAGAACTCTCATCAAATTCAGAACAGCCTAATATCATCATCATCATCATCATTAAAGGACAGAGAACTCCCAATGAATTCAGAACAGCTTAATATCATCATCATTAAAGGACACAGAACTCCCATTAAATTCAGAACAGCCTAATATCATCATCATCATCATTAAAGGACAGAGAACTCCCAATGAATTCAGGACAGCCTAATATCATCATCATTAAAGGATAGAGAACTCTCAGTGAATTGAGAACAGCCTAATATCATCATTATAGGACAGAGAACTCCCAGTGAATTGAGAACAGCGTAATATCATCATCAGTATAGGACAGAGAACTCTCAGTGAATTCAGAAGAGCCTAATATCATCATCATTATAGGACAGAGAACTCCCAGTGAATTCAGAACAGCGTAATATCATCATCAGTATAGGACAGAGAACTCCCAGTGTATTCAGAACAGCGTAATATCATCATCATTATAGGACAGAGAACTCTCAGTGAATTCAGAACAGCTTAATATCATCATCATTATAGGACAGAGAACTCTCAGTGAATTCAGAACAGCTTAATATCATCATCATTAATTAAGGGGCAGAGAATTCCCAAAGAATTCAGAACAGGACCAAGAAAGCTTCAGAAACACTCAACTGATCAGTTCTCTTCAATTACAAACTTGAAGTAAACTAAACAAAACCAAATCTTTCTACGCTGCATTCAAAGATAGACCAGATGGAAATAAATCTTTTTTTTTTTAAACTGAGACCAAATTACATTTATCAAAGAAGGTAGGTTGACATTTATTTTCTTCAAGATCAACCAGATTACCCTACACTCTGACTACAATCTCTTACTCTTACACTACAATGATAAAACATATATTCCCATAAATTTATTACTATGATCACTGCACATATATTGAACAAAATCAGCTATGACATATATCAGTTATGATCACTGCACATATAATGAACAAAATCAGCTATGACATATATCAGTGATGAACACATTATATTCTTAAGTGAACACACAACAATACTGACAAGTCTTTTTATGATCAAATTTTTCTTTCGTTACAAGCATTCCAAAGAAGATGTTAACAGATAAGAGAAATGTTATTAACAGTGATGAGAAAAAACAAAACAATCTTGCACTGCTTTGTATAATCAGATTTAAACATTGCTTGTAAAATTTGGACAATAAAGACAGGGACAAACTCTATAACACTAATATTTGGACAATAAACACAGGGACAAACTCTATAATAGTAATATTTGGGCAATAAACACAGGGACAAAGTATAATAGTAATATCTGGACAATAAACACAGGGACAAACTCTATAATAGTAATATTTGGGCAATAAACACAGGGACAAAGTATAATAGTAATATCTGGACAATAAACACAGGGACAAACTCTATAATAGTAATATTTGGACAATAAACACCAAGTTAAACTCTATGCTTGTAAAACTTTGACAATGAACATAGGGATAAACTCTATGCTGGTAACATCTGGACAATAAACAGATGAATCTATGTTGGTAATATCTGGACAATAAACAGTTAAAACTCCATGCTGGTGATATTTTGACAATAAACACAGGGATAAAATCTATGCTTGAAAAATTTAGACACAGGGATAAACTCTAGGTTTGTAAAGTTGGTCAATAAACACAGGGATAAACTCTATGCTTGTAAAATTTTGACAATAAACACAGGGATCTTCTTCTTCTTCTTCATTCGCAAAACACAGGGATAAATTTTATGTTTATAAAATGAGCTTATAAACATATTAGCTCTATGCTGGGAAAATTTTTACAATAAACAGATGAACATTATACTTGTAAACAATAGACAAATGAACAAATTAATTCTATGTAAAATTTGGACAGTAAAGAGATGAACTCTTATGTAAAATTGGGCAATAAATAGATGAACTCTATGTAAAATCTGGACAGTAAATATACAAACACCATGCTTGTAAAATACAGACAATATACAGATTAACTCTACATAAAATCTGGACAATAAACAGATGACACTATGCTTGTAAAATCTGGACAACGAACAGATGGATTCTAATGTATCTAGACAATAAACAGATGACATAAAGTTGTAAAATTTGGACAATAAACAGATGACACTATGCTTGTAAAATCTGGACAATAAACAGATGGACTCTAATGTAAAATCTGGACAATAAACTAACAGATAAAACATAAAACCAGAAACAAGTGAGATGCAGTTTCAGAGAAAGATGCAACATACAGTTTGAACAGTCAGAAGCATGAACGATGAAGTTCTCTGAGGAAATGTAAAACACTGACAAAAAAATAAAAATCTTACAGAAAAGACAATTTAATACATGTCATGAAAAGACAGAAGTCACAGAATCTGACAAAGGAGAATGATAAATTTATAAGTGGGCTGACCAAGTGGCACAGGGCAGGAAAGGCAGCCCAGCTGATATGAAAAATTTAAAGACTCCAAGAAACAAATGTATTCACACATGGCCATCAACTTGGAAAACATAGTGAATGAACAGAGAAAACGCAACGAAAGCACAATTTTTGCATTGTTTAACACTCTTACCCCACATATTAAAAAGTGAACACATACGAAGAACCCAGTTCATTTATAGCTTCATATGCCTAATCTGTTTTCATTTAATTGTTATTGTTGCACCTTTCTCTCATACTTTGATTGCTGTGTGAAATTCTGCAAAGATAATTTAATGCATAAACTGATAACTCACATTAACAAATTACTTTCCTGTATTTTAATAATATTCATATTTTCTTGTTCAAATGTGCTGTTGTTGATAGAAACTGTTTAATGTGGGACTGGAATGGTAAAACTGGCTGATCTTGGATGAGTGGTTACTTTAACAAAGGAAACAAACACGGTTAAACATCAGATTTCTCAGCTGAAGCTAAACCCTTAATGCTTTCTCTAGTAAACAAACAAACAACAACAAAAAAATCTCAAAGGCCACACATACAATTTATAATACACATTGCCACCATGTTGTTTCCCAAGTTTATGTGATAATTTAAAATTTGAACCTCAAAAGCGAAGAAAAAAAAAAGAACTAGGTGGGCACTCTGAATTTTCCGTCATTTTTCTGTTTGGAAGGCTGTTTTTTAATGGCTTGTAGTAAGAATACAGCCAACATAGCGTACAGGACAATGACCACCATTTGATCACAAGTCCTACACGCATGCAGACAATCATGAGATGGGTCATCATTTTCCGCTTCTAAGGATACTGTTTACGAAGCCATTTTTCCCAAAAGATCCTCACTCAGACCGAAGGATTATAAAAATAATTTGAGCAAACCTACAAATGCAACCACTTGGTACTGGCCTCAAGGCCTGTAAAATCTCTAATTGCAATATGAACTAGCATTTAAACAATATTACAGTAGTAACAAAATATAAACCAGCACAGCAATTATGTACATTACAATAGAAGTGAAATATAAACCAGCAACTGCAACTATCTTACAAAAGCAATAAAATATAAACCAGCACAGTAACTATTTACATTACAATAGCTAAGAAATACAAAATGAGCATAGTTACTTTATATTACAAAGTCCTTAGAAAGAGGGCATGCATGATATCAATCAGTAAATGATACAACTTGCATTATGTGTGCATCTGTTATTAGTACAACACCTTGCTCAGAAAAATTAGTATTGCTTACATTCAGTATTTTAAAGCAAGCTGAAGATGAAACAATCAAATGATAGCCTTTCTTGAACAAAACTGTGGCTTAGTTTGCTGATATAACTAGCAGACAGACAGTTAAAAATGTTGATGGTTTTTATTTAACTCTTCCCGTGCCACTGTTGCTATAGTGAGAACTTCCGGTTACTGAGTTGCGTGCAATAGTCGTTATAGCAACAATTCATTTGTTTCAATAAAACAACCGGTGTAATATTTAGATTGTACATATTTCGTCCGTGTTTCTGGTGACACTTTTCAAAATGGCGAAAAAGTGCTTAGTTACGAGTGATGCTGAGCGAGAAAAAGGAAGAGAAACATGGAAAATTTTCAATTTTTGATGATGTAGATAGGGGTATGGACATGGCCTGTGACCACCCCACTGCTCTTGAATGTATCCCAAGTAGATCTAGACATATTAGACGACTGGAGAAGTAGTTATGAGGTTATTTCAGACATTAATTTAGCGAGAATGCAACACAGAATCATAATATGAGATTGACAAGTAGATCTAGACATCTCAGATGGTAAGTAGTGTAGATCTAGACCTAGCCGATGGTGAGCTGGGCATTGTCTAAAAACATCACATTACTTCTTTTTTCCTAAAAAACTCTGCATTTATGAAATTTTCATACATTTAGTTATATTTTGAAACATAATAGTACACGGAAGTACATGGAAATATTGTTTTCCATTCCATTTTACAACTACACCCCCTATACAGATCAAGACCCGCGCTTTTGTTCCGGCACCCATCTGAATGTCCGCGTTTCTTCCTCTGGCATGGGAAGAGTTAATCACTACAGTGTCTTTCTTTCTTTCTCTGGATCACTACAGTGTCTTTTTTTCTTTCTCTGGATCACTACAGTGAATTCCAATTACTTTTTCAGGACATATCAGATATCTTTACCTAATCTTATCAGTCTTGTGTTCAGTTTCTTCATCTACTCTTATCAGTCTCGTGTTCGATTTCTTTATCTAACCTTTTCAGTTTTTTGTTCAACTTCTTTGTCTACTCTTATCAGTCTTGTTCTTGTGTCCAATTTTATTTTTGTATCTAATCTTCTCAGTCTTGTGTATAATTTCTTTATCCAGCCTTATCTGTCTCGTGCCCAATTTCTTTATCTAATTTTATTGGTTTTGTGTCCAATTTCTTTATCTAATCTTATCAGTCTTGTGTACAACTTCTTTGCTTAATCTTCTCAGTCTTGTATCCAATTTCTTTATCTAATCTTATCAGTCTTGTGTACAACTTCTTTGCTTAATCTTCTCAGTCTTGTATCCAATTTCTTTATCTAATCTTATCAGATTTTTCCCCCAATTTCTTTGTTTTCCTCTAATTCTATTCCTTTTTTTCCTCTCCTTGAAAATATGTCTAACCTGCTCTTGCCTGATTTGATCAACGAAAAATCTGTCACTTTTGTCTTTATCTCTGTTCTATTCAAACCAACTGTTGGACTGCACTTTCCAGACAGCAGCCACTCAAAGTCTGTGAGCTCAGCATTCCTTCCTTGTGATTAGCCAACCACTTTCAAGCCTTTGATTAACTATCTTTTTTTGTTGTTGTACCCTCAGCTTACCGTGTAATCTCTGTACACTCCATGCCATGGAAATTTCACTTACTGAACCAACAGCCGCAATTTAACTTCCAAAGAAACAGCACATACGTTAAAGTGAAGGATGTACAAAACCAGTCACAAATGTAGCACTTTATGTAAACTCTGTGGCCGTGAGGTACACATGAAACTGCATATAAACAAAAGAACATAATGTTTTTTTTCTTCCTCAGGAAAAAGATACTACAGTTTGTATTTACTGAAAGGTGCCGGGAGGCGAGGTTTAAGTGGGTCAGCAGCTAAGCTATCTGTGCTATATTAGTAATGGTCCTGGGTTTACACTCAGCGCAAGCCAAGGGGCTGGGCTTGGGATTTGTACACCTGGTTCCCCTGTTGTTTTTCTCCTCATTTTTTTTAAAATTAGAGATAAAATTCAGTGTTGGTGGGAGGGGTGTGGGTGGGGTGTTTCCTCCATGACTTTTGTTAAATATGGATGTTTACTCACAAGACCCCCTGGTAGGGCTATGCTCACTGATCTTTTGGGTAGCGAGACCAAACTTACAAGTGTTCTTGGCTTATGATTACGGAAACAATGTGAAGGTCCAAAGCTAACCACAACAGTCATCCTATGGTAAATCACATGACAATGGACCTACCAAGATTCATTCAAACCTGTATGCAATATATACATACATCTCTGTGAGGTTAATTAATACACAAACACTTCTGGAAAAGCATACACCTATGTATGGTGGGGGTGGGGGGGGGGGAACACTAGAATCTTCTATGCACTCAGTGTTGGATTATCCATTAAGCTTAAGACTAGAGGCCCTATGTGAAGGGGAGGAAGGGGGACAAATAAAGATTACTATTTTATGAATCTTTTAACAGGATGTGAGCAATGTAGGTCAGAGAAGGCCTAGGGCCTCTGCTAAGTTTAGACTAGATGCCCTGTGTCAATGAAATATAAGAACTGCAAATACAGGTAACTGTTTTATGAAACCTATATCAGGAGATGAACAATATAGGTCTGAGGAAGCGAGGGGCCTGGATGACAGTTAATCCATCACTGCATATACCTGTCACCGGTTATTTTTAACATTTTGTTATCAACTGCCTGGATGATGGTTAATCTGTCACTGCACATACCTGTCACTGGTTACTATAAAATTTTGTTATCAACTGCCTGGATGATGGCTAATCCGTCACTGCATATACCTGTCACCGGTTACTATAAAATTTTGTTATCAACTGCCTGGGTGATGGCTAATCCGTCACTGCACCTGTCACTGGTTACTATAAAATTTTGTTACCAACTGCCTGGATGATGGCTAATCCGTCACTGCACATACCTGTCACTGGTTACTATAAAATTTTGTTATCAACTGCCTGGATGACGGTTAATCTGTCACTGCATATACCTGTCACTGGTTACTATAAAATTTTGTTATCAACTTCCTGGATGATGGCTAATCCATCACTGCACATACCTGTCACTGGTTACTATAAAATTTTTTTATCAACTGCCTGGATGATGGTTAATCCGTCACTGCATATACCTGTCACTGGTTACTATAAAATTTTGTTATCAACTGCCTGGATGATGGCTAATCCGTCACTGCACATACCTGTCACTGGTTACTATAAAATGTTGTTATCAACTGCCTGGATGATGGCTAATCCGTCACTGCACATACCTGTCACTGGTTACTATAAAATTTTGTTATCAACTGCCTGGATGATGGCTAATCCGTCACTGCACATACCTGTCACTGGTTACTATAAAATGTTGTTATCAACCATGTATTTACTGCTGACACTGCCGCTCTTGCGGGATCAACACCTTCACCTCCTAAACCACACAATGTTACCCACTGTTACACGAAACCACGCAGAGGGGGAGAATCCATGTCACTGGACAACAAGTAAATGATTAGCCTCATACCATGCAGAACCTGAGCCAAATAAAACATTACTGCTAGCGTGCTGTTCAATGGGGCCTATATCAAATTATACAATGTAGGCCCTCCTTCCTAATCACAGAACAAAAGACCTATAAAGCGTAATGTCATCAAATGAAGTACACATACCCCAAAGACGTATATAAGATAACCTATGAACTTACATATACAAAATCTGATATCCAGATCCACTTATATATATCTTACAAGCTGTACATGTACTGGTTGTTTTGCCAAGATACATATATACCTGTCTGTCACACACACAAAAAAAAACAAAACATAAATGCCCTTTCATTACACTATAAACACACAGGCCTTTCAACAAAATCAAGGAAATAAAAAAAAAAAAATACAAAAGTGTGAATGCCCAAAGAATTATGATTATGTTATTGCCTTCCATAAAGCAGTTACACACATATCTTACCCTTACCACATATAATTGATAATTGTGCTGTTATGTTGTGGGAAGTGTTTTTAAAAGAAACACAGATACATTCAAGATAAATCATTCAACTACAAAGTGGAACTCAATCAAATCAAGAGCAGCATTTTGCATCATAATCATGACCATGAATGCCAAACTGGCACACCAGGGGAACAATGAACTTTCCATCTCACCCAACCCTGAGCTCATTTTTTGTTGTTGTCTTTCTTGAACTCTGGAGTTCTATCTTAAAGATTTATCTCATACAGTTTTGAATCATGTTTCTCTCTGTGGAGTCCAGTCCACTGTTAAATGCTTACAACAGCAGTATAAAAAAACTGAAAAGATTTAAATTTCATACTCTGCAACAAACTTGCTCTGGTTACTATCTCCTTACAGCAGTTCTCAAACTTGTTCAGGTTACCACCCCCTTACAGTAGTCCTCAAACTTGTTCCAGGTTATCACCCCCTTACAGTAGTCCCCAAACTTGTTCAGGTTACCACCTCCTCGCTTCTGGGCCATACCTCATGCACCCCCCTCCCTCAACATTTTCTTTCATCCATATGAATAAAGATCCCACTGGATTTTTCCAATGCCCTTCAAGCTGGGGGAGGGGGGGGGGGGTAGCCAGGCAGTTCCACACCCAGTCTAAGATCAACTGCTCTACATCCTTCACAAGCTGATGGCTCACATGGAAACAGTCTATCAACCGCAAAAAAAAAAAAAAGATAAAACGCTAACAGCTCTGTCGGACATTAATTAATAAATGCCCATCATATAAATATAATCCAGATATCCACTTTAAAAAAGGAAGATAAAGAGACAAATTTATGACATAATGTTCATAAAATGAAACTACAATCAACAAGAAGTGGCGCTGATCCTTCTCCGTAAATTTGTCGACTTCTGGCTCAAGGCTGGAGCTGTTATTCTAGTAGTGAGAGATGAACCCAGGCATAAATGTGACGGAGCAGTGGGCCCACCTGGCAACTGGAATAAAACTGTGCCCACAGCTGCTAGACCATCCTCCGTAGGTTCTAATGCAATGGGTACAACCCCCAGTTCTCTTGGTAGTGGAAAGCTCGAAACAATATTTACTTCATTGTTGTAATACTGATTTCGGCTGTGGTAGCGAGGAAGATTTGATCTCAACCTGATGAAACCTGATGACGGAGAAGAATAAACAGGCTCTTCTGCCTCTAGGAGAACCAGAACTCTAGCAAAGGGTCGTGACGCCATACATTCCATTTCCCTTTCCCGCATCTGGCGAGATCGGCGAGCATCAAATGTTTGCTTCATTTTCCACAGCATGACACAAATGGCCAAGAAGAGGAAGAAGCATGAGAAGAAGACGGAAAAGAACACAAACAGATCAATGTGAGGCTGGTCCTGTCTGAAGTAAAGATTCCCACTGGTTGTGTTGTCAGGGATTCCACCGCGGGAACGCACTATTATGTAAAATCGAGATGAACGCAAATCATGCTGATCTCTTGGTAAAGTTATTACAAGACGGAACCTCACATCTCGGACAACCAAAACGCTGTTTTGCTGACCTACTGTTATGTATGTGTTTAGCTCTCCTGCATCTATTTCACCCATTTTAAACCCGCTTGCTGCCCCGTTGATCTTGCCTTCCTTCTTTCCATCAGTAACAGTTATGCTACGGCGGAGACGCTTCTTCAAACTGGTCAGATTTCTGTGCCTGTCAAAATAAGCTTGAAGCACACTTTCGCTAACATTGCCAGTACTTGCGTCAAGTTTGTCTAAAAACTCCACAAGACTTTCAACCAGAAGAAGATGAGTATCGGATTTAGATTTATCCATCTTGTGAGGTAGCTTGTAATTTTTCTTTGGATAAAGCTCATCAGAATCTCTGATGATATATTTCTTCTGGATTTCATAGCTATAATCCTCCTCATCTGCAGTGTCATCATGAATATAGCTGTTCTCAATGTCGTCTGACTGAATATCAATATCATCTGTCTCATTATCCTTCTGCTTCATTTGCCCACCTTTGCCATCATGTTTCACTGGTGCATTTTCCATGTTCTCAAACTGCGATAACTTGTAAAACTCTGTGTCACCTTCTTTCAGTTTTAAATAATCGGGAACTCTATCAGTGATGAGGACTGACCCGCTCTCATGAAGTTGAAGCCTCTTGCGAATCGCCTCATCATCCAAATTTCCATTGTTTCCATGTTCCATGATACTACGCCGAGCCAGTCCAGCTCTTCCAGAGGCGTATATTTTGTCTAGATAAATGTTGTGCAGCCAGTTCGACCTGTCCACAAACACTTGAAAGGTGTCTTTCTTGTTTGATATGAACACATCAGCACCTGAAATTTTTTTTTTAATTTAAAATTTAAATATTTTTTAAATGAACATTAACTGTTGTTAATAAAGAATACCAAGATTCTAAAAAATGTTTTTTTTTTAGATTGTTGATGTGTAACGAAATTACATTTTTTTGCCGTTTTAAAGTGCATTATAGTTACAATCTTGAAATGTTTTTAATAATGCTGACTTAAATGAAATTAAGTAATATTTTGTTTTCACTGTTTTTTTTTTTTAGTTTTATAAAGAAAACAGTAAATGTTGAGAAAGGACAAGCGAACAATAGGACAAAACCAATGGGATAAATGAGATAAAACTGCTGGAAAATGAGACAGCCAGTGAACAGAATTGAATTAATGAGCAACAGGACAAAAGCAGTAGAAAACTGGACAATAGGATGAAATCGGTGAACAGTGGATATATTTGATGAACAATGGGGCAAAAGAAGTAGACAATGACATAAAGCCGATGAAAAATTGGAAAGATCTAGTGAATAAAAGGCAAAAGTTAGATAAAATCCCTGCTTCCATGCCATTAAGGCATACTGGGGATAAGGTGTTAGGCCTGTATTTCCAAGACCTTCGACACATAAAAGTGTGATGTGGTCAGTATCATGCCTGGTTGCATTTACCTTCCCAGACTTCTCTGGCACCCGTTTTCAGAGGCCGGGTGGGCTCAGGGGTCTTTCTGGTGTGGTGGTACCAGAAAAAGTCCAACTGCTGGGACTTGAGCCCTGTACAACTGGATTAGTAGACTGAGCATCTACCCAGCCAACCTGGCCACCAGATCCCGTGAGGGAAAAAAATGGTGAACAGTGGGACAAAATTAGTGGACAATGATATACAATTACTGAACAATGGGATAAATTCAGTGAACAATGGGACAGAATTAGCAAATAGTGGGACAAAACTTAACAAACTTTTGTAAACAGAACAAAAATAGTGAACAAAATGGCAGAACTAGTGAACAATAACACTTGATAAAGGGATAAACCTTGGGGAAAGAACAATGGAACAGAACTAGGGAACAGTAGTTGTATACAGTACTAGCATATGGCTGAACAAAACTAGAAAGCAAAGCAGTTCTTCTGGAGATAACAGACTTGACAAATGAAGACGTCTTGTCTTGTCTTGTAACAGCCAGCTGGTGTTCTTTGCAGCCGATGCTGTGAAGATGTTGGGGCACAGCATCGTGTCAGCATGGGAGCGGGTTATGGTGGCTATCTTTTTGGTCCCGGGGTACAGATAAAAAGCAGAGGGTGTGCAATACTTCTTTAGCAGACTCCACCACCATGAGGACTATGGCGATCCCTGCCCTGTTAGCCAGGCTAGGTCTGTTACTGGGTGTACCACAAAGAGTGTGACAGGGTCTTGTTCAGCTATGGTTCACTAACCCTGACGCTGCAAAATCACCTTCTTCCAACAATAAACATATAAAACTACAATGTACATATACTCACTTCCAGCAGTGACATCTATGGTAATCCTAATGTCCACGTTCAGATACTTTGGCTGCACAGCAAAAAACACTGTTCTACCCATGTTCAGGGCCTTGGGGTACTGGTTACAGTTATTCTGTGTCTCTGGGTCAAAGCAGTAGTCCCTGTCAACATTCATCTGACGGTAGCATTGGTGACCATTGGTAGGTGTCCCCAGAAAGTACTCTTTGCATTGGGCACACTGCACGAGTTTAAATAATACCAACATAAAAATGTCTGACTAATTTATTCTGGGGTGAAGTGCCATTTTACATAATTAAAAATCAGCCCCAAGGACTAGAATGAACCAGCAAAAAGACTGGGCTACATATGGAAAAACTGAGCAAGGCTGCAACATCATTTGTAACAAAAAAAAAGAACAAAGCCCAAAACTGAAGACAAAGATGTAAAGGCAAAGAGACTAGACTTTGCAAAAGAAAACATCTGGTATTACTGCAGTCAATCAAACACTGCTAGAATCAGTCAATACAAAAAGCTAAATGTCTGACAAGTTTCACAGCAGCAAACATTTACCTTTTTCCAAAATTGTCCTCTAAGATGAAAAGAGAAATGATGACTGCAGTAAAACTGTTTCCAGTAATAAAGATAGACAGAAGTGTGTGGTTCAGTTTTACAGAAAGAAGGAGTGAGGAAAGTGGGCAGGAGTAAGAGAGGCAGAAAATAAGATGAGCACACGTAAATGAAGAACATACAACAATTCAATGTTTCAGCAAAAGCCTTTTTCAAGGATCACAATAAAATAAAACAACACAACATATACAGGGTCTGGCACAAAGCATAGATGGATTTAACTGACAAAATGTGCTGAAACTGAACACGTGTGAAAAATACCACGAGGTCAGAGATGCAGCAGACAAACTGTAATTTGTAACAATGGCTTCTTGGCAAACCTAACATCATACATTCACCGTTGAAACTTATTTTAAAAGTGGAGACTCGTCTATTACTGTACAACGAAAGTTTCGTCGCCATTTTGAGTTGCATCCCCGTGATAATGTTCCCGATCGAAGAACAATTTTGAGGGGGGTCAAAAAATTTAAGGAAACCACTAATTGATTTAATAACTAGTCTACTGGTCATCCAAGAACTCAACAGACACCTGAACGAATTCAAGAAGTCTTATTCAAGAAGTCTGTAAGGCACTGTTTTGTTGCATTTGGCAATCAGCTGTTAGGCACGCTTTGGCACTTGGTATGTCGGATCGCTCGCTACGTCACATTATTCATAATCATCTGCATTTCCACCCTAACAAGTTGTGCCGCAACTGAATGATCTGGATAAAATTAACAGACTTGACTTTCCTACCGATTTTCCAGCATGCACTGAAGAAAAATCCAAATTTGCTCAATAACCTCATACTGTCTGATGAAGCACATCTGAAATGTCAGGAAGTGTGAACAAGCAGAATTTCAGATACTGGTCAGCTAAAAATCCACAATTATTGCATGAGAAACCGATCCTTAGTGAATGAGTACCAGCGTGGGGTGGCGTTGCATCATTCGGTGTCGTTGGCCCTATTTTTTGAAGACGAAGACTGCTAATGCCTACTGCTAATACACTCTTACCATTAATAGTGATCAATATGTGCAGATGCTAACTGAATACTTCATTCCAGATTTGGCCAATAGAAATAAGAGACTAGTATGGTTTCACCAAGATTGAGCAACTGCCCACACAGCCCGTCAGTCCATGGCCATGCTGCGACAGGCATTTCCCAATTGTCTTATTTCCAGATTTGGGGATATTCATGGGTGGCAAGGTCACCGGATTTATCTGCTGCAGACTTCTTTTTGTGGGGGTACCTCAAGAACACGGTGTATGCTAGTCGACCACAGTCAATTGCAGACCTAAAGGATCAAATCTGACACTGCATTCAAAATATCCCTCTGAACATGTTAAATGGTATTATGCAGGAATTTTCCAGACACATGGCTGAATGTATCAAATGCAATGGCGGACATCTAACTGGCGTAATTTTCAAAACCTAAATATGATTGTCAGTAATAATAAAATTACTCACTTTCTGAGTTTAATTTTCACTTTTTTAAATAAAAAAAAAGTAAGCCGCTTAATTTATTTTCTATTTTTAAAATCAAGCTATGCTTTATGTTGGACTCTGTATAAACACAAAAAATATGAAAAATTATTGTCCATGCTTTTATCTTCTGTTGTTTTTGTATGTAATACTGAACTGCTGTATGTTCTTCATTCATAAGCACACATCTTACTTTCTGCCATTCTTTTTTTTTTTTTTTTGCAAAATGGAACCATACACTTCTGTCTACCTCTAAGATGAAAACAGCTATTATTTATTATCAGACCAAAATACAGAGTTGTGGGCAGGGCCTCTGAAATGAATTTTGTAAGACTGTGCAAAACTATTTTCAACCCAACACTGCCCACCCACACACACCCACCTACACACCCACCCCATTTACCCTACTGATTAGCAGTTCTGTTTTTTTGTCCACTACGTGGCTGGCCTCCCTTAAAATCTCATAAAAAAAAGAGGATGCCTTATATGCCGCGGAGTAATGCACTCGCTGGAACTCTTTTTTTCCCCTGGGGCCAGATGTGGGATCCAACATGGCAGACACTCCAACTGATTACAAAAAAAAAAGGAGGTGAACATGCCACACAGTAATGAAGAAACTAAATTGCTAACAAACAAGAGAACATTATTTTCTAATAGTGAAGAACTGGGCATGCAGTTCCCTGTTACATCTGATGTTTATTTCTCTCCATTTTCATAGGATTATTTCAGGATTACTAAAATATAATCATCATCACATGCTATGCCAATAAGTACTGACAATAATAATAAAACCTAATATAATTCCTTAGAGGCCTTGTGAGGGCGCAGAAATGAGAGAACCCGTCAAGAGCTAGAAAACTCAGAGGAAGACAACAACAAAACAAGACGGAGACTGCTAGGAAAACATCTTTGGAAGCATATCACATGACAGGAAAAAAAAAAAAGAAAGACCACAATCAATCTGCTCAGCAACATTAAGGACAACATAAAATGGAGAAGCACAATCACCAACAGCTCTTGCGGCATGTAATGAATGAATGAACGGCGATACCTGATATTCCCAACAGTCAGCTTCATCCTTTGATTCGCAGTTTGTCTCTGTGTTGTTCCTGCACTGACAACTTTCCCCTGTGTCTACATTGCACACGTTACTGTGACCATTACAATGACATCTGGAGACGAATGAATATTATCCTACTAATAAAACCAATAATGGAATTGTGAGAAACTCAAAAAGGAAGGATCCATTCAGGTGTTCAGCTTAAATTTTTTTAAAATGAAACAGATTACTGTAATCTTGAAAAACATTTCTTGAAATATTTGAAATTTTGCTATTAAAATGTTATTTAGAATTTCATCACTTAACACAAATGTAGATATTTGTTACATTGCCAGTATTACTAGATCTTCTGCTGAGAGGAACTCAAGTTTAAGAGTCACAGATGGAACAAGAAATAGAACACAATATTGTACACTTCGAGGTCTTTGATGTCTAATGAAAGTAATATCTTCTATTACTTTACCGTGCAAAAGCCTCATTGTTCATGTTTGTAGAAATTTGTATCCAGAACCTCCAAGAATAATAATTCACACTCTTTTAGTTGTCAATACCTCCTCAAAAAGTAAGGAGATCTGAACAGTTTTTCTTTTCTCTGCTAAATTTCCTTTTCTTATCTTACTTTTTTTTTTTCCTGGACTTATTTTGTAACAAAATTCTGTGGCATTACATAAGTTTCCTTAATGTGCATAAGTCATGAAAAAAAAAAATGCACAATGGCAAAACACCATTCCTGCGGAAGATGACTGGCCAGACATGCCAAATTAACTCAATCTTTTAAGTTTTTAGTAGTGATATCTGACAGACCACAGTGCTGAGCAGTTGAGGAGTCATGCTAGCTCACACAAACTGTGTCTACAAAAGTGTACTAAACCTCAGCAACATCACTCATTTTACCTTTCATTTCACTCCTAAGGGTCCAAAAACCTTTCAACATTTGTCTGCTCTCTATGTCTAAATATCTCCAAAGTAGAGCTTTTTTTCTTCCCACAGGCCCAAAAACCTCTTAGATATCACTTTGGTTAATGTTAACCTTCCCTGTTTATGCCTCCCCCCCCCCCCAAAAAAAATCTCAGAATTTTCAGTCTAATTAAACATCTCCATTCTAGAATTTTATCGGCATAAACAGCTACTCACTCTCTACATGGCTTAGTCTTATGTTCCTGCTGTTTGCGGAAGTGTCCGCTTGTGCACGTGTCACACTGTCTTCCTGTTGTATTGTGCTTGCACATGATGCAGACAGCTTCGTCTTCTTTAGGGCCTTGTCGCAGCAATGAGAAGTGCTGTAGAGTATGGACATTGTAAAACATCTGAGATTACTGTTGAATGTGGATTTTAATCCACTCAGTATTGTAATTTTAAAATGCACAAAAAAATTAAACTGATATTTGAGAGACATAACATGGTGGCCTGCTATCTGGTTCTTGTTCTGGCCTGCTGTCTGGTTCTTGTTCTGGCCTGCTATCTGGTTCTTGTTCTGGCCTGCTATCTGGTTCTTGTTCTGGCCCGTTCTCTGGTTCTTGTTCTGGCCTGCTACCTGGTTCTTGTTCCAGCCTGCTACCTGGTTCTTGTTCTGGCCTGCTATCTGGTTCTTATTATGGCCTGCTACCTGGTTCTTGTTCTGGCCTGCTACCTGGTTCTTGCTCTGGCCTGCTATCTGGTTCTTGTTCTATCAACCTGGAGCTGTGAGCTGGATGCTGTAAAAGTTCTGAAGCACAAGCATCATAACTGAGTGAGGAGTGAGTTATGGCAGCTACTTCTTCAGACCTGAATGGATCTAAAAAGTAGGAATGGGTGCAATGCTTCTTTAGCAGGTCCACCTTGGAGACTATAAGTATTCTAAGGCCTGTTTGCCTGGGTGAGTCTGTTACTTGTATCTCCCTGGAACTGTGAGCTGGTGTTCTTTGCAGCTGATGCTGTGAAGGTACTGAGGTATAGCATCATGTTGGCGTGGGAGTAGGTTATGGCAGCTATTTTTTTTCAGTCCCTGAGTACAGCTAAAATACTTCTTTAGCAGACTCCACCACCATAGGGACTATGGCAACCCCTGCCCCGTTAGCCAGGCTAGGCCTGATGTTGAGGGTACTAATGTGGGACAAGGTCTTGGTCAGCTATGGTTTGCCAACCCTGACCCAACATGCTGGCTGTGGGTCACTGATTGATAAAACAGGCAGTGCTCTTTGCTCCCATGGGGGGTGGGGGCACCATCAAAGAAGAAGTCAAACAGGGTCTTGGTTGGCCATGATTCATCAATCCCAATTTCAGCAGTCTGCTACTAGCTGCATGCTATATCCTGGTTCTGTCCAGCCTGCAGCAATAATCTTCTCGACCACCATAACCACTACACGGCATATTAACAAAATGTTCACTCCTAAAGTATTCTGAAATAAAAAAAAAATACAAGACCTGCTTTCTATACTCCTCCTTTCTCTCTAGTGCTTACATTATTCTGATGGCTGTTAAACCTGAAATCCATGCTTAACTCCAGTGCCAGATCATATTCTGCCTGCGTCATACAGATCTCAGTGTGGTTGTTGCAGAATTCAAGGCAGGGGATGCAGCGCCCACCATTCACTGGGTTGCCCACAAACATCGTCTGACAGAACTGACATTTACTTCCCTGTTGTGAAGTCAAACAGAAACAGAATTATAGTTTGTAAACAACTGCAGAGAAACAGCAGTGTATTCTATTTCAATTAGGCTTGAGGGAAAAAAAAAAGGGCAAACAAAGTACTTTAGACATGAGAGAATGAAAAGAGTAAGAGAAAGACCATGATGTGAACCACCACTTATATGTCCATCACTCACCACTGTACCACTTATCTTTTATTACCATTCTACCACTCACCTTTCCATCGCGTATCACTCTATCATTATTCTATCACTATATCATCACTCCACTGTTCACTATTCTACTTTTACCACGCAACTACTCATCACTACAAGCATATCACTCACTCTTCTATTACCTATCACAATCACTCATCACTCTATTCAGTGATTGTATTAGCTGGCAATTACCAGTAGATCACTGATAAAAAAAAGAGAAAAACTTAAACTTTTGGAAGTCGATGGTTACCATAACCGGTTTATACTATCAAAAGCCTAGTAAAAAGTAACCGCTGAAAGCGGCTGGAGGATAACCAGGTCAGTGGTTTGATGACGCTCAATTTTTATGGAGAAGAACTGGTTAGTTTAGACCCTAGTTCAGCACAGAAGTATTCTGTACTAAATCTTGCTGTAAGAAAAAAATTTCACATGAAATTTCATTTTCGCTGATATTTGTGAGGTGTTTTTAATTTTACATTAAAAAAAAAAACCATAAAGTACTGAATACTGCACTGACAAAAAACTAGTACTTCCAAAACTTCTTCATGCAAGGTGGAAGGCAGGTACAGCTGTAATGGGTTTCACAATATCCTAGCAAGATCCCTGTCGACTGCTCACCATCCTATCACTTACTATAAAAGAACTCATCATCTATCATTCACCATCCTATCACTTATAATAAAAGAAATCATCATCTGTCATTCACTATCCTATCACTTACAATAAACGAACTCATCATCTATCATTCACTATCCTATCACTTACAATAAAAGAACTCATCATCTATCATTCACCATCCTATCACTTACAATAAAACCACTCATCATCTATTGTTCACACTTCCCTACCTGCCATAAAATTACTCATCACTCTATTGCTCACCATTCTAACATTTACCATACCACCCATCTTACATCCTTCTCCCTGCTGCTAAACGTTACATAGGGCCCCTGCACGGTAGTTCACCAAGATTTCCTGTCTTCAGTGAGTTTTTCAATCTCATCAAGGGATGTTATTCCCCCATTGAACTGGCCTCTCTTAACAATGCACTACCCATCACTAGACCATAATTCTACTACTTACCATATTACTTATCACATATTCACCTCTCTACCACTCACAGCACTACCACTTACTATAGTATTGTTCTCACACTTGAGGCACTTGTTGTTCTCTAGAACACTCTTGCACTTGCTGTGCTTGTTGCAGTGGCACTCAACGGAGCAGTTGCTCCCCACCCAACCAAAGTCACACTGACACTTGTCAGGTTTGACGCACATGCCATGGACGCAGCCCTGATGGCAGACTGGCTCACACTTGTTGGACCTGCAGAAGCCAGCTTTATGTTTAACAAAATATCACTGGAACACTTAAGACATAAACAGAAGACCAAAACAGAAAAGCTTGGACAAACCGGCCAATGGATGTGCTAACAAATGAAACGAACTGGAGAAGACAAGCATCACATGATATGATGAAACACTTCCTGGGATGGTAATGATGCATGGTAATATTAAATGATATAATGCAATAAGAGTTGGCTGATGTTGAAAAGAAACACTGTATAGACAACAGGGGTCCTTTCTAAAATTTTCTCCTGTTAGTTAATGGCTTTTGAACATAAACACATTTTTTTTTTAAAGAGAGAGATATGCAGTTCCTCAGTCTAAAAAAACTGGTTTTGATAAAAAAATTTTTTAAAATGATAAAATTATGAGAAAAATATCAATTACCAACTACTTTTATGTGCAATGATATCACAAATACCTCAGAACTTTCTCCTCCATATGATGGACCATCTTCAGATTCTAACTGCTGTTCTTCTATTGTAGCTATGACTAATCTTGTCTTTCCTCTTCTATGTTTCTGTCTGCCACTGGAATACCTGATACGCTACTTTTCTCACATCATGTTCAAGCAATTGAAGTTACTTCCTGGGTTAAGGCCATAAAATTGAAACATTTCAGCAGCTGCTTTAGGATAATTAAACATTTTTATTGCTGTTCGTGCTGCAAACCTAACCCTCCTGGCTGATGCAAAGCACTCTTTTGAACGACGCAGCCAGATAAATGAATGGAGGGATTTATTACTGTTCCGGTTGCTAGCTGGTAAACACACAGCCAACGACATTTCCAAATTTCAGCGTCTGACCATGAGCTAACCATGAACCATCATAGCTCACATGTGTCAGTAACATTATCGTCTTCATCATCTGAAACTCCATGATGCTCTCTGACTTGCTTCACTGCTAGACGGAATACAAAAACTTCAAATTCTGAAAACCAAGAATAAAATTCTGCACATTTTTGTTGAAATGTTTTTTTTTTCCTTTTGTTCATCCCAGGCAGCCCATGTTTTCACAGAATCAATTAAATTTGTAATCACTGAAGCCACAGAACAAACATACGTGTACAAGAACTGATCTTTTATTTACCAAGCATACACTTTCTTCAGCGTTTGACATAGTCCTACGACACTGTTTCTTGGCAGGCTGGGCAGCACCATACCTTTCCTCCTGCTGTTATCTGCTGTAACTTTCTACAGAACCATCATTGCACAATGGATACAAGGCTTTTACTAGATTTGACAGTGCCTCCACACTGATTAATACAATGACTAAATTTATAAGATTGCTAGTGGAACTGGCTGAAGGCAATGATAAAGTGATATTTTACAAAGAGTCCTTGTTTTGTGACCATGGTGTGAGATACTAATATGTCTAATATGATGTACTAGAAGAAGCAGAAGTACCTGTCATAAAAGTGATATGAGAAAAAAACTTCAGGCTACAAGAGAAAATCAATGTCTTACCTAACTTTCAGCAGATTTCAAAAGTTACAGCTTTTTTCTTCCGAGCAGCAACTACGAGTTGTAGTTCTTTTCTAGAAGAATTCTTACCTTTCCCTGCCAGGTGTTTTTGTTTTATTCTTTTACTGGGGGCATGAAAACTAAAACAAACTCTTAGGAATGTTCGCTTGATGCATGTGTTCACAACATGGCATTTTCCCAGACAGCCCGAAGTTTATTTTATTGCTTTATGAGAAAACAATCAAATTATGGGATATAATATCATGTGGCCTCCGATATCATCACTTTTTGTGTATGTGCACAGGAAAATTGGAATTCACAGATTTCATGTTTACAAATTTGGAATAAGTATGTATTTTAAAAATTATATACTAAATTGAGAACTTTTACTGGCTGGCTTAAATGAATGTTAATAAGGAATGTCCAATTTACAATGACACCAGTTTTTTTTTTTTTTTGGGGGGGGGGGGGCACGGAAGGTAAAACTAATGCCAATTTCAGAGCTACAACTGGGAGCAATATTCTGATTTTAGGGCAAAAGTCATCAAAGATGCATTTTTGAAGTGCACTTTTCTTTTCTGTTGAAAATCATGAGGTTCACACAAAATAACTGCACCATCTGATGTACAACAAAATGTTAAAAACACCAGTTAACCCATTTTTGGTATTTTGACCCCAAAATCAACCCATCCATCATATTAGTGGAAGTCTGTGCCTGGCTCTACTTGCAACCCTACAACACGGCAAAAAAAAATCAAAATCTTGAAACCTTACACCAAATTACAGAAAGTTACCATTTTTAAAAAAAAACAAAAAACTCACCCCACATTCAAAACATATCCTCTTTTGCACTCGCAACGAAATCGCTCAAGCGTGTCAATACACTCCTGTGTATCAGGGTTGCATGTATGATGCTGGTTCTGGCATTCATTTTCTGGCTGGCATGCATCAAATGACCAGATGGGACTGCTTGTATGAGACGGCTGAACTTCAGGTTTTCCTTTCACCTCCGCTTTAAAAAAAAAAAAAATCAATCTATATATTATAAAGTTATAAATCACCATGACCAAAATTATTTTACTAAACAAGTAATATCATGGACTGGGTGTTGACAATAACTGGGAATAAAACATGGAATTTTCCGCTTATAGATCTAGCAGATCATTCTGCATTTGTCTTTTGTAAATAACAATATTTCATCTAGTACACTGATCCCCAAACTTTTTTTCAGCTTACTGGAGGGGGGGGGGGCCCTCGTCTCCCAAGCAACATCCTTACAGCCCCAAAAAATGTCTGTTAGTTATTATACCTCCTGCCCGTCCTTCCTCAGTGTATGACAGCTGATCAACACTTTGGCTTACATCTCAGATGAGCTTCTAGTAGAGGGCTCAGTCTAGTTAATGGGTCACGGCTCATCATGGTCCCCTTTGGTAGTGGAACCTGTTAAAAAGCTTGCATTTTGTGTCCACTCTGGGTCCAGGCTGCAGCCACTCCCAGGTCAACGTGATGATTTGTGTTTCAACCGCTCCCAGGTCAATTTGATGATTTGTGTTTCAACCACTCCCAGGTCAACGTGATGATTTGTGTTTCAACCACTCCCAGGTCAATGTGATGATTTGATGATTTGTGTTTCAATCACTCCCAGGTCAACTTGATGATTTGTGTTTCAACCACTCCAAGGTTAATGTGATGATTTGTGATTCAACCACTCCCAGGTCAATGTGATGATTTGATGATTTGTGTTTCAATCACTCCCAGGTCAACTTGATGATTTGTGTTTCAACCACTCCAAGGTTAATGTGATGATTTGTGTTTCAACCACTCCCAGGTCAACATGATGATTTGTGTTTCAACCGCTCCCAGGTCAATTTGATGATTTGTGTTTCAACCGCTCCCAGTTCAACGTGATCATTTGTGTTTCAACCGCTCCCAGGTCAACGTGATGATTTGTGTTTCATCCGCTCCCAGGTCAATGTGATGATTTGTGTTTCAACCACTCCCAGGTCAATGTGATGATTTGTGTTTCAACCGCTCCCAGGTCAATTTGATGATTTGTGTTTCAACCACTACCAGGTCAACGTGATGATTTGTTTCAACCACTCCCAGGTCAATGTGATGATTTGTGTTTCAACCACTCCCAGGTCAATGTGATGATTTGTGTTTCAACCACTCCCAGGTCAATGTGATGATTTGTGTTTCAACCACTCCCAGGTCAATGTGATGATTTGTGTTTCAACCACTCCCAGGTCAACGTGATGATTTGTGTTTCAACCACTCCCAGGTCAACGTGATGATTTGATGATTTGTGTTTCAATCACTCCCAGGTCAACGTGATGATTTGTGTTTCAACCACTCCAAGGTTAATGTGATGATTTGTGTTTCAACCACTCCCAGGTCAACGTGATGATTTGTGTTTCAACCGCTCCCAGGTCAACGTGATGATTTGTGTTTCAACTGCTCCCAGGTCAATTTGATGATTTGTGTTTAAACTGCTCCCAGTTCAACGTGATGATTTGTGTTTTAACCGCTCCCAGGTCAACGTGATGATTTGTGTTTCAACCACTCCCAGGTCAACGTGATGATTTGTGTTTCAACCGCTCCCAGGTCAATGTGATGATTTGTGTTTCAACCACTCCCAGGTCAACGTGATGATTTGATGATTTGTGTTTCAATCACTCCCAGGTCAACATGATGATTTGTGTTTCAACCACTCCAAGGTTAATGTGATGATTTGTGTTTCAACCACTCCCAGGTCAACGTGATGATTTGTGTTTCAACCGCTCCCAGGTCAACGTGATGATTTGTGTTTCAACTGCTCCCAGGTCAATTTGATGATTTGTGTTTAAACTGCTCCCAGTTCAACGTGATGATTTGTGTTTTAACCGCTCCCAGGTCAACGTGATGATTTGTGTTTCAACCACTCCCAGGTCAACGTGATGATTTGTGTTTCAACCACTCCCAGGTCAATGTGATGATTTGTGTTTCAACCACTCCCAGGTCAATGTGATGATTTGTGTTTCAACCACTCCCAGGTCAATGTGATGATTTGTGTTTCAACCGCTCCCAGGTCAACGTGATGATTTGTGTTTCAACCAATCCCAGGTCAATGTGATGATTTGTGTTTCAACCACTCCCATGTTCCATAAATACATCATTTAAGCTCATTAATATACTAACAAGCATAGCTAATCACCTTTTATGTTACTCACTAATATATTAACATATCTAGATTATCACATTAAACGTCATGATAATCTAGAGAAAACCATCTTGGAAGGGTACATAATGGGGAAAAAGAAAGAGAGGAAGATCAAGGCAAAGATGGCTGCAAGACATTGTTAATGATCTGCAAATGGATGCATCAGCAGCAAGTCATCTTGCTCACAATCGAGAGGCCTACAGGAGTGCTGCTAGGGAGGCAAAGTTCCACATGGGACATGCAAATGAATGAATGAATATATTAACAAGGCTAACTTATCATCCTTTATGTTACTAATATATTAACAAGGATAACTTATCACCTTTTATATTATTCACTAATATATTAACAAGGGTAACTTATCATTCTTTATGTTACTAATATATTAACAAGGATAACTTATCACCTTTTATATTATTCACTAATATATTAACAGGCAGCGAGGAAAGGAACTGGTCACCCTACCTCATACGCTGATGACCCAGCATAATGAGGTCTCTAACGCTTCACCCCCTACAGCATTTGCTATGGGACTATCTTTACTTTTTTTAATATATTAACAAGGGTAACTTATCACCCGGTATGTTACTAATATATTAACAAGGCTAACTTATCATCCTTTATGTTACTAATATATTAACAAGGATAACTTATCACCTTTTATATTATTCACTAATATATTAACAAGGGTAACTTATCATTCTTTATGTTACTAATATATTAACAAGGATAACTTATCACCTTTTATATTATTCACTAATATATTAACAGGCAGCGAGGAAAGGAACTGGTCACCCTACCTCATACGCTGATGACCCAGCATAATGAGGTCTCTAACGCTTCACCCCCTACAGCATTTGCTATGGGACTATCTTTACTTTTTTTAATATATTAACAAGGGTAACTTATCACCCGGTATGTTACTAATATATTAACAAGGATAACTTATCACTTTTTTCTATTATATATTAACAAGGGTAACTTATCACCCTTTACATAATTCACTAATATATTAATAAGGGTAATTTATCACCTTTTATGCTACTCACTAATATATTAACAAGGGTAAATTTATCACCCTTTACCTTACTAATAACAAGGACAACACTGCTCTTTATGTTACTTACCAATAACATCAAAAAATGGAATGCGGACACTGAAATTGCCTTCTGAGCAAACTCCCTGAGTTGGACCTCCTATAGTACCAGCCATACATACTCCCTTGCCATTCATTCCTCCAAAGGCGCACCAACCACATTCAGGGGAGGTGATACAGGCTGCGCATGTTCTATGACGATCACAGCGTTCAGGACAGTTGGATTTATTGTCAACACGCATGTAGTGACACTCTCCAAAGGTACATCGTAATGGTAGATAAGCTGGTGGCATACACTGTAGATACAAGTACAGTTACCAGATAAGCTGGTGGCATACATTGTAGAAGTACAGTTACCAGATAATCTGGTGGCATACACTGTAGATACAAGTAAAGTTACCAGATAAGCTGGTGGCATACATTGTAGATACAAGTACAGTTACCAAATAAGCTGGTGGCATACACTGTAGATACAAGTAAAGTTACCAGATAAGCTGGTGGCATACACTGTAGATACAAGTACAGTTACCAGATAAGCTGGTGGCATACACTGTAAACACAAGTAAAGCTACCAGATAAGCTGGTGGCATACAGCTTGTATGCTCTCCGGATTTAAAAAAAAAATGTTCTCGTCTTCAAAGAGAAAACAAAATCTCTCTCTCTGAACCTTAAGTGCCCAATGCACATGGGGCTTCCGCAAGGATTTTCCACAAATGCCTGTCCCTTATCTTTTTTTCTGCTCTTGCCCAGGTGAGCCCTCTATTGCTCAACATCCTTTCTGTTATTCTTCTCCATGTCTCTTTTGGTCTACCCTTACTTCTGTTCCCCTGTGGTGCCCATCTTAATGCTATTTTTGGTAGTGAGTTGTCAGTCATTCGAAGCACATGTCCCAACCATCGCCAGCGTCTTTCCTCAATAATTGCTGTCAGTGACTTCATCTGCATTTCTACCAACAAGATGTTATTTCTTATGGTGTTTGGCCAAAATATTTTTCTAATAGAAAACAAAATATTCCCAAAGAAATGTGAATATTGATGGCATTTACAGAAGTGAGGTCTCTGTGCCCCCAGCCTCACTGCTTTATTCCTTAACACCAAAAAATCAGGTACATATTTTTCCAGCTTCAGTGCGGTACTGCGGTGCAAGCCTACAACTACTTTTCTCAACAAGAAAACCAGGCCTCATAATCATCTTCTTCTTCTTCGTACGCACACTGGCGATGATGCGTGGTACCCTGATTTTTGCGATGCGCCTTTTGGCAAGGTACCTCTGACTTCAGCACCTTTCCTTGCTAGGGCAGACTGTGGTCTTGCTTGGACTTCAGCACCTTTCCTTGCTAGGGCAGACTGTGGTCTTGCTTGGACTTCAGCACTTTTCCTTGCTAGGTCAGACTGTGGTCTTGCTTGGACTTCAGCACCTTTCCTTGCTAGGGCAGACTGTGGTCTTGCTCTGACTTCAGCACCTTTCCTTGCTAGGGCAGACTGTGGTCTTGCTCTGACTTCAGCACCTTTCCTTGCTAGCTCAGAAGACTGTGGTCTTGCTCTGACTTCAGCACCTTTCCTTGCTAGGGCAGACTGTGGTCTTGCTCTGACTTCAGCACCTTTCCTTGCTAGGTCAGACTGTGGTCTTGCTCTGACTTCAGCACCTTTCCTTGCTAGGTCAGACTGTGGTCTTGCTCTGACTTCAGCACCTTTCCTTGCTAGCTCAGACTGTGGTCTTGCTCTGACTTCAGCACCTTTCCTTGCTAGGTCAGACTGTGGTCTTGCTCTGACTTCAGCACCTTTCCTTGCTAGGGCAGACTGTGGTCTTGCTCTGACTTCAGCACCTTTCCTTGCTAGGTCAGACTGTGGTCTTGCTCTGACTTCAGCACCTTTCCTTGCTAGGGCAGACTGTGGTCTTGCTCTGACTTCAGCACCTTTCCTTGCTAGGGCAGACTGTGGTCTTGCTTGGACTTCAGCACCTTTCCTTGCTAGGGCAGACTGTGGTCTTGCTTGGACTTCAGCACTTTTCCTTGCTAGGGCAGACTGTGGTCTTGCTTGGACTTCAGCACTTTTCCTTGCTAGGGCAGACTGTGGTCTTGCTTGGACTTCAGCACCTTTCCTTGCTAGGGCAGACTGTGGTCTTGTTCGGACTTCAGCACCTTTCCTTGCTAGGGCAGACTATGGTCTTGTTTGGACTGCCATGAAGACAGTGGTGTAGACTGGCCTTGCCAAAACTTTGTTTTTTTTCCAGCCTCTGGTGGGTGTACTTAACTCATTCTGTGCCTGTCGATAAAACTTTACCACTTTCAGTTTGTCTGTTGAGTGCCGTTTAGTAAAATTTTACCACTTGTTTCGTTTATAAATAAATGGCGTAATTTTTTGATTGTACACATTTTATTTGTGCATGTCTGGTGAACTTTCATAATTCAGTCCAAAGTGTGGCTAACAACCGTGTGAAAATAGGTGGTTTTTTTTTTTTTTTGTTAAGAAATTTCAATATTTTGTGTGATTTCTGAGGCATGTGAACAAGCTCTACGACCAGACCACTGTTCTTGAATGTGCCCCAAGTAGATTTTGACCTATAAAACAGACTGAAGAAGTAGTTAGAAGGTTATTTCAGATATCATTTTAGCAAGACTAGTACAAGATGACATCAACAAGTTGATCTAGAAATCTCAGATGGTAAGTAGTGTGGATCTAGATCTAGCTGATGGTAAGTAGTGTGGATCTAGATCTAGCCGATGGTAAGTAGGACACAATTATTGTCTAAAAACATCACATTACTTCTTTTTTCCTAAAAGATTCTGCATTTATGAAATCTTCATAGATTCACAGCTTTTTCTATATATAAAACATATACTTCTAATGTGGAATACTTTGTTACATTCACTTTTACAACTATACCCCCTATACAGATCAAGACCCATGCTTTTAATTTGGCACGAAATGGAACGTCTGTGTTTTTTTCTGTGACACGTGATGAGTTAAGCCCCTTCTCCATATCAGATCCAGCATGCAACACTGGCTGGCCAGACAGCTTTGAGACAGTTCCACAGAGACACTCCAACTTTGGAATGAGGAATCTGATGAGTGCCTCAACGATATCCATTCCCCGCCACCTATAGTCTGCTGGCTCTGTTTTGTTTACATCATTCTGACAGCCATTGTTGTAAAGACCCATAGGCTTGTCACGTCCTGGATTCATTGGTTTCACACCAGATTTTCCCTCATCCCTGCCAGTGATCTCCATGTCCCCATCTGTCCACCAACCTGACATTACATTTAATAAAAATAACAATTACAATTAGTATTGACTGCTACAGGTTTCTGGGCTACGGAAGTAGGTCAGAGTTTTTTAAGCAAGCAGATCTATGTTCCCTGTCTCACAAAGACTATGTTAAGATAAGTGTGCTCTTAATACAGTTCTTCCCAGGGGGAGGTCTCATAATGAATCAGATTTTATTTTGTGAAGCAAATGAAAAAAAAAAAAACTACAACAAATACCAGTCTCATTTATGAATGTGTAGTAATGACTGTGCTGCAATATATTTCTAAGACAAAATTATAGGCAGCTGGTTTTGGAAATACAACAAGTACACAAACAAAAAAGCTCCATGCACATATAATAGAGTAAAAAGAGGGACTGGCTGACTGGTGTTTGTATTAATAAAGATGGAGAAATGCAGAAGAGGATAAACTGCATAAACAAATTATACTGGTCTAAACAAAGGTTGAGAAACACTGATCTAAAAAAAAAAAAGACATTTTATAAACAAATAGTGTTACACAAACAAGAGCTGAGAAATGAAGAATAAAATAAACTTACAAATATTTCAGACGGAAGCAAACCCCCCCCCCCCCACACATACACACACACACACACGCACACATGCATGCGCGCGCGCACACACACACACACACAATGGTGGAAATATGAATGTACTAGTAACTGCCAGTTTTCAAGATCAGGGGTACACAGATGTTACCTCTTTTAACAACTCACTCCACAAGCACGTCTTGGACCCTCCTTCACTTCCAGGTGAGCTCAAACAGCTCTCACAGCTTCTGAAGGTGTAGCACCTTGCAGGACAAACCTCAGGTGGCATGGACTGGAACTTGCTGTTAGTGGACAGCTTCATGCTGTTTGTGATGCAGTTCCAGTCATAAATGGCTCTCTGGTTGAAGTACCTACCAATTTCACCTGGAGATACATAGGTCTTCCATAATTAAAACCTGTTTCACTTCATCAATGCTCATCTTGTTCAAAATGTCCTTTAGGATCTGAGTAATCACATTTTTTTACTAGCAATACTGTTCTGGAATTGGTAACAGTGATACTAGATCAGTTGTATCTTTCTTCATATCCTGGGATATACATAAAATATACAGATGTACTGATGCTCTCTCACTGCTACTCTATACTCCCTATACAGATCAAGACCCATGCTTTTAATTTGGCACGAAATGGAACGTCTGTGTTTTTTTCTGTGACACGTGATGAGTTAAGCCCCTTCTCCATATCAGATCCAGCATGCAACACTGGCTGGCCAGACAGCTTTGAGACAGTTCCACAGAGACACTCCAACTTTGGAATGAGGAATCTGATGAGTGCCTCAACGATATCCATTCCCCGCCACCTATAGTCTGCTGGCTCTGTTTTGTTTACATCATTCTGACAGCCATTGTTGTAAAGACCCATAGGCTTGTCACGTCCTGGATTCATTGGTTTCACACCAGATTTTCCCTCATCCCTGCCAGTGATCTCCATGTCCCCATCTGTCCACCAACCTGACATTACATTTAATAAAAATAACAATTACAATTAGTATTGACTGCTACAGGTTTCTGGGCTACGGAAGTAGGTCAGAGTTTTTTAAGCAAGCAGATCTATGTTCCCTGTCTCACAAAGACTATGTTAAGATAAGTGTGCTCTTAATACAGTTCTTCCCAGGGGGAGGTCTCATAATGAATCAGATTTTATTTTGTGAAGCAAATGAAAAAAAAAAAAACTACAACAAATACCAGTCTCATTTATGAATGTGTAGTAATGACTGTGCTGCAATATATTTCTAAGACAAAATTATAGGCAGCTGGTTTTGGAAATACAACAAGTACACAAACAAAAAAGCTCCATGCACATATAATAGAGTAAAAAGAGGGACTGGCTGACTGGTGTTTGTATTAATAAAGATGGAGAAATGCAGAAGAGGATAAACTGCATAAACAAATTATACTGGTCTAAACAAAGGTTGAGAAACACTGATCTAAAAAAAAAAAAGACATTTTATAAACAAATAGTGTTACACAAACAAGAGCTGAGAAATGAAGAATAAAATAAACTTACAAATATTTCAGACGGAAGCAAACCCCCCCCCCCCCACACATACACACACACACACACGCACACATGCATGCGCGCGCGCACACACACACACACACAATGGTGGAAATATGAATGTACTAGTAACTGCCAGTTTTCAAGATCAGGGGTACACAGATGTTACCTCTTTTAACAACTCACTCCACAAGCACGTCTTGGACCCTCCTTCACTTCCAGGTGAGCTCAAACAGCTCTCACAGCTTCTGAAGGTGTAGCACCTTGCAGGACAAACCTCAGGTGGCATGGACTGGAACTTGCTGTTAGTGGACAGCTTCATGCTGTTTGTGATGCAGTTCCAGTCATAAATGGCTCTCTGGTTGAAGTACCTACCAATTTCACCTGGAGATACATAGGTCTTCCATAATTAAAACCTGTTTCACTTCATCAATGCTCATCTTGTTCAAAATGTCCTTTAGGATCTGAGTAATCACATTTTTTTACTAGCAATACTGTTCTGGAATTGGTAACAGTGATACTAGATCAGTTGTATCTTTCTTCATATCCTGGGATATACATAAAATATACAGATGTACTGATGCTCTCTCACTGCTACTCTATACTCCATGTCAAACATGGACACTAACAAACAGCCAAACACAAAAATGAAAATCACAACAAAATGAGATATTTAAGGAGAATACTGAATATGACAAGAAGAGACCAAATAAGAAAAAATGACACCATCAGAGCAAGGACTGGAATAATATCAGTATTACACTACATCTGGAAACAGCTAGTAAAATGGTTTGGCCATATTACATGACTACCACCAGACAGTATGTCACAAAAAACATTCACACTAAGATCTGTAGGTAACAGAAGAAGAGGCTACCCATGCAAGAGATGGAGAGAGGAAATTACAGAAACCTTAAACATCACCATTATATGAAGCAAATTGCCAGGCCCTATCAAGATGTCTATTTGTTACCCCAAGAATGAAAGGTATATGAGGAAAGAGACAAGACAAGACAAACTCTCTCACTAAGCTGTAATGTCATGCCTCCAAACAGGCTCCAACAAGACTGGAACCACATCAATCTCTTGTGTCACTCACTAGCCTTTTTCCAAAGAGCAGTGTGGAGAAATTGGTCTTGACCAATTAAAAGTTCACTAGCTTTGGGGAGTGAATGGTCAACTTTCCTGTCCCTTTTGCTTTTTTTCTAAATTTCACACTGGGGCAATCATACTAGCAAAACAAATTACAGTATGACATTCTGTACTGCACTTTCACAACAGGACCTTCTGTCATAAACTTCAGGTTTTCATATTCTGTAATATTCAAAATGTCTTAAAACTTCACAAAACAACTTGTACCAAATTTTCATCATTTCTTAAATGTGCTCTTCCCTCAGCATCATTGCAATGGATTAAAAAAACAAAAACTTTTCAAGAACAAAATTTAAAGACAAGAAAAGAAAAAAAAAAAGAAGCACATACTCGATCTGTGAAAATGTCTGGTCCAAAGACAGTTGCCAAGCTTGCCACATTTCTCACAGTCCGAAGCGGGACACATGTATTCAAAACACTGCTGCACATAAGATATTGTGTCCTGGTTCAGAGGGCACGGCTTCTGAATGGGACATGACTCTCCATTGGGCACACACATCCCCACTGGACAATTGGCACACCACACACATCTCTGGAAAAGGATGGTAATAATGCTACATTACATAAAATGTTTTGAAAAAGGAAGTATGTTTTTTTTTCTGTTCCAACCTGTGTTTTATTATAATTTAGGTATAAGTGACATTTGTGTGCCAGTGAATATCTTTTTACCCCTTAGTCTCCACACATTATATGGGCCAGGTTTTTCATGCTAAAATCATCAGTCCCATATTAACATATGGGCTAACCAGGTTTTGATCCTATGCACATCGTTAATCCTGAATAATATTCAGGGTAGTACTATGCTGCCATGTAGTGAATGAAATGAGGCCAAGCTTTTAACAGTAGTTACGGGAACTCTCTGATTAATATTAATGACTGGGTTGGGCCATTATGGCATCTAAGCAATGTTTTCAGTATACTTTTTTTCCACTGGAAATGTAACCCTAAGGCAGTTAATGCACAAATAATTTTCTGCATGTGTTTCTCTTATGTGCCTTATCTTGTTGGCAGACATTCTCGAATTTCAGATGCGGTTTCCTTAACATATATGTATCAGGTACCCATTTTGTTTTACATCTGGGTTTACTGAAGCCTGACAGTAATTGGCTTCTAACCTATTGCTTCAACTAAGAAGACAGTTCTAACCATACTGCTCCCACAATCATGAAGAGTCTTAACACACATTAAAACAATATGAAAATCAACAGTTAAAGATATACAAGAAAACTACAAGGAAGGAACTGGTACCTGGTATCATTACAGAAAGGTAAATGTGTATGATGCAGTTTTACATGAGCAAAGATGACTAATACACTCATTCAGCCTAACAGGATGTAGTCTCCAAAGTTCAAAGGAGATCAAATCAAAAAAAAAAAGGAAAAGGATGACTGCAAATGTTGACAGTTTATTATACAGTGATCTATCAGTTGGTTGACTGATGTTGTAAGATGTACACCAGGAGACATGTGGATTTCACCAGCAAGATGTTATTACAGATATAGATAATTTCAGTCATAAGTGATAAGCTCCTTGTGGTCTCAGACTGACAGCTGCTCTGGTAAATTACAGCAGCCTGGGTCTGTCTTGTCATATGCATACATAAGAGTCCAAACTCCCAAAGAAGATATTAAAAAAAAAAAACAAAAATAAAAATGGATGTCCCACAGCATTTGCATGATGCGGGAGTGTGCAGTGTTAGTGCCTTCACATTTCTAGGTCACTGAAGCATTTAAGGTAGGGATGCCAGCACTTGTCCTAAATGCCTTTGTTTCCTAGGTAAGCCCCCCCAGGTACCCATTTTTTTAAGGCTGGGTAAACCCAAATTATGTTGGCCACGTGATGAGAAGAAACAATCGGATAATCCCAAAACAAGCTATCAAGTGGAACAATAACAGGCCGAAGAAAAAGAGGCAGACCACGTGAAACTCTAAGGAGGATACTGTTAAGAGAGGCCAAATTAATAGGCATAAAATCCCCTGATGAGGTTGAAAAGCTCGCTGAAAACAGGAAAAATTGGTGACATATCTTGCGAACCCTATGTGACGTTTAAAGGCATGGGAAGGATATAAGATAAGAACCCCAGTGTTGTCAGTCTGAAGAAACTCAGTGCAGAACTGAACCAGGTACCTCCTGACTGTCAAGCATGTGCACTAACCACTACATCACTGCAGCAGCTAAAGAAGATAATACAAGAAGAGTATTACATGAGAAAATGGTCTTGTTTCAAGGATGAATCATTCCTAAATTACAATCATTCTTGTTACTCTTTTTTTTTTTCAAGGATGAATCACACATATTACCAACTATACTCAAACAGCTACTTGATGGATTATATTTCTGAATGAAAAAAACAGGAATAAATAAAATTTCTTACCGGCTCCGCTTCCCTGACATGTTCTTTAAACTGCGGGTGGACTGCCAAACACTGGCTGCAGGTGGTGAAGTGGTGACATTTTCGGCGCATATAATTTTGCAGGTTGCATCGTTTTTCATCTGGTGGTGCACCAACACACCTGAAACAAATAAACAAAGAGCGTCTTTGATGCACTAAAACACGTGAAACAAAGGATTTTTTAGAGACAGTGCACCAATATGCTTGAAACAAACAAATGGATTTTTTTGACGAACCACTGGACCTGAAACAATTTTTTTCCCTTTTTTATTAAAAAATAATATAATAAAAAAGTTAGATATAATAAACATTCTGAGCTCAAATATTAACTCATTTATTTTAAAAATTGACCTGGTGTGAGAGGAAATGAGAATCTGAATGAGCTAATAAAATCTTTCAATTTTATGTTCTGATTTATGTTTAATCTAATCTCTAAGTGCCGTGCCGTGTGGCATATGCAATCATTTCTCTCCACAATTCCGTCTTTTGCGTTGATTATGAGATCCACTGGTGACTTTCTGGGTTACCTTTAGCTTTACCTTATATCACCATGAAACACAAACTTGAAGAACCTCTTCTTCTTCTTCTTCGTTCGCACTGTCTGTCTATATCTGCAGTCCTGTCTCTTGGATAAATTTCACTGTTTTTTGTAACTCATGTATGGAACCGTAGAGCTTATCTTCTTTAGTGGTTTCACTGGGCCAGTAATTATTTCTCAGTGTCTCGTAGTTGATGCAGTTCTGGAGGATATGTTCCACGGTTTGGGGCACCTGGGCACATGTACATAGATTAGTAGTACCAACCTTAAACTTTGTATACATATGACTTCGGAGTCGGCTGTGTCCTGTTCGGAGACGGAAGATGGTGACTTGTTCCTTTCTGTTTAGCATGTGATAGTCATCATGTGGTGGTGTTTGTGGCTTCCTGTAGGTTTTTATCATGCTTTTCTTCTGATTATAGGTGACTGGTATGTCTGGTTGCTCCATTTCAGTGCCCTCTTTGGCCAGATGGTCAGCTTTCTCATTGCCTGGTATCCCACAGTGGGAGGGAATCCATTGCAAAGTGACTCCATGTTGTAAGCCAATTTTTGACAAGGCATCCTTAAGGTCTGGTAGTTTGTTGCACTGAAGAGCCTCCAGTACTGATCTTGCATCTGTGAGAATTACTACAGGACATGTATCAATTCTGGAGTCTGATAGTTTTTCAACTGCAGCAATAATTGCCCTAACTTCTGCATCAAAGTTGTTGCAGTATTTACCAGTGGGTATGGAAATCTTGTCAATGGTGTTGTTTGGATATTCAATATATGCTCCTGCACCACCATTCTTTATGGCATTATGTGCAGATCCATCTGTATACACACGTATCCAGGTGTCACATGGATATTTGTCATCTAGAACACTAAGTGTGGCTATTGATCTTACAAGACTGCTCTGCATCTCACTATTCTGCACACCTTTCACTTCAGTCTGAATAGTTATTTGTGTATAATCTGCTTCTTTCCATGGTGTATGCTCTGGTACAGATGATAATGGAGTGACTACAGTTGGAAGGTCAGGTATCAGCCTACGCATACGCTTGGCCTGATGAATGAAGCTGCTTCTTTTAAGCCGTCCTAATGCCAAGTTATTGAATCTCTCCTTCAGGGGATGGCTTACAGAGCTAAGGAATTTTTCTCCCATGGTCATGACCTTTGTCTCTCTACGTTCCTTTAGCGGTTGAACACCAACTATTTTCTGCATTTCTACTATTGGTGTGGACCTCATGGCACCTGTGATAATCCGTAGTGACTGATTTTGAACCTTGTCTAGATTATGCAGCGTAGTGTTTGATGCTGTGCACCAAGATGTTGAGCCATATTCTAAATGTGGTAGAATACTTTGCTGATATACGTTCTTGAGGATTCTTTCACTAGCTCCCCATGTAGTCCCACTCAATTTTCTTAATATGGCTAGTTTTCTTCTGGCTTTAGCTTCTGCACTGTTGATGTGAAATTTGGCCTTAGAATGTTGGTAATTATTGTGGTGTTCTTGGCATGGTCTATTTTCTGCTTGCTTTCGAGCTGCTTCCACGTCATCATGGAGTTTTCCCAGTTCACTAGACCAGTATGGTTTATAGTCCCTACGAGCTCCTCTGGGAATGGTTTCACGAGCGGCCTGAAGGATACAAGCATTGAATTCCTTCACTATGCTGTTAATATCCTTACCTTCTATGGACAGCTGTCCCACCAGGATACCTGTACGATGTCTGTACATTGTCCAGTTTGCTTTTTTATAGTTCCATCTGGGGAGAGGGTTACTGGTGTTAAGGAGTTCATTTTCTATTGTCAGGAAGACTGGTCGATGGTCGCTACCTCCAAGTTGTTTTCCAACTTCACGTGTAATGTTCCACTTCAGATCTGGAGAGTGGAATGCCAGATCTGGTGTTGATTTTGTATGCCAAGCCCTTGAGTAAAATGTTGGGGCATCCACTGGCTGGTTGATCAGGAGAAGTCCATTATCATCCTGCCAGTTCTCAACTTCTTCTCCTCTCTTGTCTATGTGGTCATAGCCCCAGCTCTGGGAATGACTGTTAAAATCACCACAGACCATCAGTCTCTCTTTGTGTGGGATTGTTCCTAAAGCAAGTGGGCGGTCATTAGGACAGTAATAGTTAAGGAGGTGGAAATCTGTATTACTACTCTTTAGATGGATCATCTGGTATTCGGCTCCTTCCATGTACACTCCCACCTGACATGCGCTGATGTTATTCTTAACAAGTGTGAGTACTCCTCCTTTTCTTCTGTCCTGTCGGTCTGATCTAAAACACTGGTAGCCTCTGATTTTAAAGGCGGCATCTTTGGTTAGGTGTGTCTCCTGTATGCAGCATATACTTACCTGCTCTGCAAAAAGTATGTTCTCTAGTTCAACCTTTTTGCTATAGCCATCTCTAACACTGCTGACACCCTCAGCATTCCACTGCATTATTTTAAGTTCTTGCTTTTTGGCTGTTTTCTTCTGTTGTATTTTTTGGCCAGTAGCTCTACTCTCATGTCTCCTGACTCCACAAGACGAACTGAGAGGACCTCCAGTAGCATTGGGTGGACCCTTTCGAGGCAGGGGGCCCGGCACTGCACCTGCCTGGTTAGTCTTCACAGGGCGAGCACCATGTTTGAAAACTGTAGATATAGACATTTCATTAGCGATAATGCGTGTTACCCTGATTTTTGCGATGCGCCTTTTGGCTGGGTAACTCCGACTTCAGCACCTTTCCTTGCTAGGGCAGACTGTGGTCTTGCTCGGACTGCCATGAAGACAGTGTGGCTGGCCTGGCCAAAACTGTGTTTTCCAGCCTCTGGTGGCTGTACTTAAGCCCCTTCTCCATGTCAGATGGTTTGAGACAGTTCCACAAAGACACTCTGACTCTGAGATGAGGAATCTGATAAGTGCTTCAACGATATCCATTCCCCGCCACCTATAGTCTACTGGCTCTGTTTTGTTTACATCATTCTGATAGCCATTGTTGTAAAGACCCATAGGCTTGTCACGTCCTGGATTCATTGGTTTCACACCAGACTTCCCTCATCCCCGCCAGAGATCTCCATGTCCTCATCCGTCCACCAACCTGACATTACATTTTGCAAAAATAACAATTACAATTACAATTAGTGTTGATTGCTACAAGTTTCTGGGCTACAGAGGTAGGTCAGAGTTTTTAAGCAAACAGATCTATGTTCCCTGTCTCACAAACACTATGTTAAGATAAGTGTGCTCTTAACACAGTTGTTCCCATGGGAAACTTGAAGAACCAAAGACCAGCTATACATCTCAATCACTATTTCAACCAATGAGGTAAAGATTTTTTTGTAAATTCAGGAGTAATGTTATTCTATTTTTAATTTATATTTTAGCCTACATACTAGAACCAAATGCTACAGCCAAGGAAGGAAATGTGCATCCAAATGAAGCTCAGTAAAACCTGCAACATCTGACATCTGCCTGCTTCAAAACCAACTTCTAAGATTAAAAGTGCCATTACCACTATCAGATTTTCGACATTATTTTGCTTGCAGACTTCTCACTCCACTTACCCTTGTGGTCTGGTGACGTTTGCTCTATGGCTATCATAACACACAGTTACATTCTCCCCATTTTCCAAGGTCTGGACACAGCTCTGGCACCCAGGAGTAGCGGCGCACTTCACAGAGTCTGTTATATGAGCGCAGATGTCGAACGGCAGCACCAGCTGGGACAGCGTGCCTGTCATCACCCCCGAAAAGCCGCCAAACATGTAAACTGCATTACCGAGGCTGACGGCATCAAGGCCCACGACTGCTGTGTTTGTCTGCTCTTGTTCAAAGTCTTTGAAAAACAAAAACAACGAAATAAAATCTATATATATGAAGGAACTAAGGACAGTCATGACAGCACATGCTGAATCATGTTAAATGAATAAAAATGAAAATAATGCAATTAGCTTTTTTGTTTTGTGTGTGTGTGCAAAAGGCACTTTTGCTTGTTCTATTTTCTGAGAATGATGCGCTGATGTTCTTAAAAGGGATGGCGATTGCAGTAAAACTGGTTTAAATAAATAAGGCAGACAGAGGTGTATGGTGCAGTTTTACAAAGTGAGGGAGGGAGTGAGTAAGGTGAGAAAAAAATGAATAGAAAGTATGAGAATGTATAAATGAAAAACATACAACATCCGATATTTCGGCATGAGCCTTATTCGAAGATACATACACAACGAAACACAAACACGAAGAACTTATCTGAAGTGTCTTCCTCCAAGAGGGAAACAGAAATGTGTGTGGTAGAAGGGAGAAGGAAAGACCCCGCTGCCTCCAAACAAAAGATGCCCGATAGAGCCAATCGTAAAGAAGAGGTGGAGAGAGAGGAGGAGAACAAGTGGGAGAAAGGGGTGGGGGGAAGGCAATAGAAACATGATAGCCACTAGATGTGTCGGGGGGGAGGGGGAGAGGGGAGGGAAAAGGGGACGCGGAAAGATAATGAATGAAGAACATAAACACCTGCAGGGAGAAAATGTGAAACTGGTGAATAGGACAAGACCAATATGTTGGTAGAGAAGAAAATAGGGTGGTGGTAGGGAGGGGTAGCATAGAGAAAGAAAGTAGAGTTTAAAAAAGGCCAGTGGAAAAATAAAGAAGTTACAGAAAGCTGACGACATTGTTAATTCCAGCTGGGTGGAGACAGCCAGTCTGGAAAATAAGGTGCTGTTCTAGGACCCTCCGAGATAATACATCAGCAGAACAAGAGCGGATTGCACTAACAGAAATGTCCTGTTTTCCCCTGTGGTTGCTAAGGCAAAAATGTTTAGCCACAGGTGTCCAGGCCCTCTTGGAAATATCATTGAAATGCTGACAAAATCAATCTCTTAAGCGTAAGCCAGTCTCCCCTGTGTACTTCAAACCGCAACGTTTGCACATAATAGCATAAATAACATTGCGTGAAGTACAGGTCAAACCCTCCTGAACTGATAACTTGGACTTAGGGAAGGAGATCTGGCTAGCCTCCGCAACAAACTGACAAGTGTTGCATCTACGGCGTCCGCAACATCTGGTACCATAAAAAGTGTCATCTGTCTTAAGATGACTACAAATTAAAAGGTCCCTGAGGTTGTTTCCCATCTGTAGGCTACCAATGGGGGTTCCTCAAAAAGTTCACGTGTATCAGGCTCGGTCTGGATGAGATAGAAATGGCGAAACAGTATGTTTTTAACTGCCAAGCTATGAGGGTGGTACGTGAGTACCAGTTTAACTCTGTCCGAGCTACAGTGCGGTTTAGGGTGAGGGCTTGTTGCCGAGATATATGGCTAATGCGGTTCCAAGATGACGAGAGAACATGTTCTGGATAGCCATGCTGACGGAAGAAATCTAGCATTTTATGGCCTTGATCCTGGAAATCCAAATCCTCATTACACAAACGTCGCAACCTAAGAAGCTGGGAAAAGGAATAGAGTCCTTACACGATCTGGGATAGGAGGAAGAGTACAGGAAGTAGCTGTGAGAGTCTGTAGGTTTATAGTGGATAGAAGTAGGAAGCCCGGAAGGGCCGATAGTAACGGCAATGTCAAGAAAATTAGCGGAAGTAGCAGAGATATGGGAGGTGAAAGAAATGACAGGACTGTACTCCTTAACAAAACTGATAAAGTTGAGATCTTCCTCTGGCATTGATGTGACCCCAATGCCGTCATCCATGTAGCGTCTATAGAAGGCTGTAAAAGGGCCTCTAAAGGCTCTCAGAACCTTGTATTCGAAGTGGCCCATAAACATACACGCGTAGCTGGGGTCCATCTTGGTACCCATGGCTACACCACCAATCTGGTCGAAGTAAAGGCCACTGAATTCAAAAGAATTGAGTTGGAGGATAAGTCGTGTAAGGCGCAGAATAGTAGACGTAGGAATAGAGGGATTGTGTATTTTGTTCAGAAAGAACTTGATGGCCTGAAGTCCCTGATCATGTGGGATGGATGTGTATAAGGACACTACATCAAGGGTGAAGATACGGTAGGTGTGACCAGGCAGAAGTGTAAGGGTCTCAAAAGCAATGAGAGCATGATTCGTGTCCTTAAGATAAGTGGGCAGACTAGTGACCAGAGGTTGAAAGATGCTGTCAAGAAAGTCAGAGATTTGTTTCGTAGGGCAAGAACAAGCAGACACTATGGGCCTTCCTGGGTTGTCTGGTTTGTGAATCTTAGGGAGTAGATAAAAGGATGGTTTCCCTAACAGCTGTCGCAGATGAAGATGTGTAGCCGAGGGAGAAAGACCAGTCTTGGTCTTGTGGATGAATTCGTTGATTGTGTCACGAACACGGTGGTTGTTGGTCAGAGTCGGATCTTGAGGTTCTTAGCAGATGACGTCATGTGGACACAAAGGGTGCAAAAGATGTCATCCATTTTGGCAATCAGCAACCCACAGCTGACATGTGAGCATCACGGTTGGCGAACCATAGCTGACCAAGACCCTATTCCCCCCCCCCCCCCCCCCCGTTGGTATCCCCAGTAAAAGGCCTAGCCTGGCTGATGAGGCAGGGACCACAACAGTCCCCATGGTGGCAGAGTGTGCTAAAGGAGTACTGCACATCCCTTGTCAGCTACACTTCAGGACTGGGAAAACAGCTGCCATAACCCTCTCCCAAGCCAACATGATGATATGGCTATATATATATATATATCTGCACTGCATCAGCTGCAAAGACCACCATCTTGCAGTTTCTGAGAGACTTCTTAACACATGCTCCACTACTACGGTGACCTGGCAGTGCCCTGCCCCAACATCCAATCTCACCCTGCCACTAGTCACATCGAAGGAGACATAAATTAGAGGATCAGCCAGCTCATGTTTGCCAGCCCTGAATATATTCTTCAAAGTATATTTTTTTTTTTTTAAATAAAAAATCCTGGAGATATCTTACCTGTTTTCATTTTCTGATAGTTCGAGTTAGAATAACAAGAACTTAATATTGAAGAAGGCTGGCTAGTAAAGAGTATTAAACAGAGAAAACTTAAATATTTTAGACACACTAAACATCATGATAATTTAGAGAAGACCGTCTTGGAAGGGTACATAATGGGATAAAGAAAGAGAGGAAGACCAAGGTGAAGATGGCTGAAGACATCGTTGATAATCTGCGAATGGTTGCATCAGTCGCAGGGCATCTTGTTTACAAACGAGAGGCCTACAGGAGTGCTGTTAGGGAGGCAAAGTTCTGCAAGGGACATGCAAACGAATGACTGACTGTGTTAGCATATGGGCTTTATTTGAACTAAACAGTGGCAAAGTAGAAGCAAAAGTAATATTAAAAGGAGTAAACATAGCAAATTCCACTATCCATGCAAGTGAAAAGGCACTGTCATAGATATATAAACTAATTTACTACAGAACAACAATAAGTTAAAAAAAAAAAAAGTAAAGATAGTCCCATAGCATTTCAAATGCCGTAGGGGGTGAAGCGTTAGAGACCTCATTATGCTGGGTCATCAGCGTGTGAGGTAGGGTGACCAGTTCCTTTCCTCGCTGCCTTTACTTCCCAGATTTTCTCTGGTACCCATTTTACGAGGCTGGGTCGACCTCAGGGCCGTATTGGTCGGGAAAAAAATCCCGCTCAGCTGGGGATTCGAACCCTCGACCATTTGGTTGCTAGACGAGTGCTCTAACCACTACGCTAGCCGGCCCAATAAGTGCAGATCATAAAATCACAGATGAAACTGCAAATCAGGAATAGCAGTGGTAAATGCAGTTTTTTTTGTTTTTTTTTTTTTGTAAATGAAATGAGGAAGATACTAATTGTTTTTAAAAAATGAAAATGTTCTTAAGAGAGAAGGAAAAAAAGTACTTCATAAAGAGAAAAAAATGTCTTTAACAGAGAGAAAATTATCTTTAACAGAGAGAAAACTATCCTTAACAGAGAGAAAATTATCTTTAACAGAGAGAAAACTATCTTTAACAGAGAGAAAATTATCTTTAACAGAGAGAAAACTATCTTTAACAGAGAGAAAATTATCTTTAACAGAGAGAAAACTATCTTTAACAGAGAGAAAATTATCTTTAACAGAGAGAAAATTATCTTTAACAGAGAGAAAATATGCCCTTAACAGAAAAGAAAAAAAAGAATATTACAATGCTATAACAGTAGTCAATACTTATCTATACTTTTTAGACCTGGGCAAAAAGACAAACATGTCAAGCAGAAACTGGAAACAAAAGAGAGATAGTCTGAATCAAGGTGCAACAAATGTCCTGGATAACAAATAAATTAATCCTCGTAGAACCTGCTGAACATAGATAATGAGGGCTGCTCACAAAGTTTTAGGACTGAACCTTTTTTTTTTTACTAAATGAGTAGACATACCGGCTTCTCAGTCTAGTCTCCTTCTAAGTAATCTCCTTATGATTATATACACTTATTCCAGCAGTCCTGTAATTTTAGAAGCACTTCTACAAGTCACTTTCAGAGATAACCCTCATTTGTCTCATCATATTTGTTTAAATCTCTTCAACTTCATCGAAACGGCGACCCTCCAATGTTTTCTTCAAGTGTGGGAACAAGAAGAAGTCACAGGGAGCAAGGTCAGGTGAGTATGGAGGTGTGGAAGCAACAGAATGTAGTGTTCTATCAAAAACATATTTGTTTTGACAGACATGTGTGCAGGGGCATTGTTAGGGTAAAGGATCCAAATGCAAGTACGCCACTTCTCAGGATGATGTACGCACACAGTGTCGCGGAGGCACTGTAGGTGTGTAAGGCTGCTGTGTAGAATTTTGTATTTACTGTCTGCATTCTAGCGTCATATTCGTGACAAATCAGTCCATCAATGTCAAAGAATGAAATCAACATAGTCTTGACACGACTTCATCTACCATACCTTCTTCAATCGATGAGATGACATTCTCTATTGGGACAACATTACTTTTTTTCCATCCATACATCCAGCTTCCATCAACAGTGATTATCAATGATGTGAAGTTGCGATCATTTTGGGCTTGCTCACGGAGATCAGTGCAAACTGACATGCAATCTTCCTTTTGCTCTGCAGTTAGGAGATGGGGCACAAGTTTCCCTGACACACATCTCACCCAAATCTTCACTTAGAATTTTATGGAAAGTAAAACTGTTAGTCCCACATCCTCTGCTATCTCTCCGACTGTTAAATGTCAATTAGTATGAATGATTTCTCACACAGGTGCCACAGTCTCATCAGTGTGGGAGGTAGATGGTTTGCCAGGTCGATGATCATCTTCAAAGCAGGAAAACCACTCAAATGTCTCTGAACAACTCGGGCAGGACTCACCACAAGCTGACTGTAGCATTTCATAAGTTTCAGTACCAGTCCTCCTGAGGCGAAGGCAGAAATCAGAGCACACATGCAGTTGAATTTTCTTACCCATGTTGAAATGTGGCGGAACAGGCAGGTATGTGTTCACTCTGAGGTTTGTGCAATGCGAATAACTGAAAATAATGAGTTTACATTTTGCATGTACATTCAGGAACGGTTACTACAACTCATGCCTTGGTGCCACTTTACCACATATTATAGTTTCCCAGAAAAAAGCATTCAGTCCCAGAACTTTGTGAACAGCCCTCATATATATGCTCTGTATTTTCAATTAACAAATAAATAAAATGTATGTAAGACTACATATATCATAACACATAAATACACAGAAAGCCTCAGAAATCTCAAACTAATTTAACAGATTACCATTAAGCTGCAGCCTGTGCCATGTGTTGCAGGCATACACGTAAACAAGTACATCCTTCACATAGCTACCACCGGCTGTGAGACCACCAATTACAACCATTGCATCTCCGATATGTACTGCTGTGTGGAAAACACGACCTTCCAGCTGAAAATGTATTTTAAAGAAAAATATTAAGATTTCAGGTTCTTCTGAAAGTGTGAACTTCATAAAAGCACTTATCATCATCATCATCATCATCAAAAGATGCCATATCGGAGACAGGCAATTACACTTCAACATCATGTGTGATCTTAGTATTTTTAATTACATTCCTTGACTCGCTTTCCTTATGCCACTTTGACAGACTGTCCAGATATTTCTATCTCAGTTAACATCATTCTAATTTTTTCTTCAGATTTTTTAATGACAATTGTCTTTTCTTAATACTGAAGAAGGCTGGCTAGTAAAGAAGGTTAGACAAAGAAAACTTACATATTCTGGACACATTAAACGTCATGATAATCTAGAGATGACCGTCTTGGAAGGGTACATAATGGGAAAAAGAAAGAGAGGAAGACCAAGTGAAGATGGCTACAAAACATCGTTGATAATCTGAAAATGGATGTATCAGTAGCAGGGCATCTTGCTTACAACAGAGAGGCCTACAGGAGAGCTGTTAGGGAGGCAAAGTTCCGCAATGGCCATGCAAATGACTGGCTGACTGATTGTCTTTTCTTACGGCCAGCTTCCCATGATGTGTGCAAGGACAAAAGCTATGTTAAATTATGTTTTACATAAAAACCTCACCAATTTGTGTGATTATTTCTGACTGTGGAGCAGGTGAGTGAGCAGATTGTACATAAATCATTCACGGTACTGTCTGGTTTTTTTTCTTATTCTGGCCAGTGCAGTCTCAGTCAACCCCACTCTAAAAATGAATACCTGACTCCTCCTGGAGCTAGAGAAGGAAAGGCAACACCTGACACTTTACACATCATATATATATATATATATATATATATATATATATATTAATAACCCATCTCCTGTTCATTCTTTAATTTTCTCTTGGATTATGTGTACAATTCTTCCGTCTTTTTTTTTTCTCAATTTCTGTTAAACTTTTTTTTTCTGTTTCTGAGCCTCCATATAATTTTATATACGCTAACTTGAGAACTTAGTTTTGTGATTTTTTTTTTTTTTTAATATAACCAACTATTTCAGGAACAAAGACTGTCTTTTTCTTGGATCTTTGAGTACTGAATGCCGATGCAGTAAACATATTTGATGGTTTTTGCATCCTGGCACGGGAAATGCTCAGTAACAAGCCTGTCGAAATGCACAAGGGATCGAGGGTTGTGGAAGAACATGATATCCTACAAGTGTTGGCAAGGACCTTGAGAGAGAGAGATATCTGTGACATATCTGGATCTTTGACCATAGTTGCTGATGTCGCAAACATCAGTAAGTTCTTTTTGGTTTTTTTTTTTTTGTTTTCTTTAAAGTTTCCTGTCTATGACATATAATCTTTGTAATCTAGTGGGGTGAGTCTGTATTTTATTATTTCCTATCATGCTTTCTGTTCCAATGATTTTTTCTCTCTTCTCTTTTTCTCATCTTTTAGTAACATAAAATCTACTGGGACAAACCACTCCAGCTAATCCCCAATTTAACTTCAGATTCCATAATGGCTAAGCCATCTATGCTTTAATTTCTCTACTCACTCCACAAAACAAAGCCAGAGAGTCATAAATTAAAGCTTTGAAATATTTTTTCAGTATGCGCCATTGGTTACCACTCCTCCTGCGCATTATCTGTCCAAAGTGCCACTTCTTCTTCTTCTTTTTCTTCTTCTTCTGTGTTCAAGGTTGTTGGTCACATCAGATCCTGATCCCTTTTGACATGGCAAAGCCTGCAGTCCTCTCCAGATCCTGATAGGAGCCCCAAAGCTTTTGCCCCAAGCTTGTGTCTTCTGGCCATGTCTCACGCCTCAGGTCTGCATGGTTTGGGCACTCTTGAAGGATATGTTCTGGAGTCTGGACTCCACTGCCACATGGACACTTGTCTGTGTGAGACATTTTAAGTCGATGTAGGTGGCTTAGTAGCCTGCAGTGGCCTGTTTTAAGACAGAAGAGGATGGTTTGCTGATGTCTTTGTAGTTGGTGTAATGGACCTGGTTCATTGTTGCATTTCAGTTGCTTTTTTCTATTCAGATCTGCGAAGTGCCACTAATTTTACACAATTAATGTTATTATAGCAACATGAAACTTGATGATGATGACAAAATAGATCAGTGTCACAAAAACACTTACATCGCTATCTTGGTACAGCATGTTCCACCTTCGAACTCTTGCATCCAATGCAAAGAGCTCCTGAGAGACATACCATTTATCATTACGGAAGAGGTATCCTCCAAAGATGTATATGGTTTGTGTGGAATGGTCATACACAGCACTATGACCATACAGGCCTGACAGACAAAAGTATAAGACTGTATCTTATGGAAATGCATATACAGTATAAATACATATGAAAGCCCACCATCAACATAACGCAGACAAGCTCTCACCTGGAATCCTCAGGGAAAGAGGAAACAAGGGAGACACAGAAACATCTGGCAAAAGAATCTTAAAGCAGAAATAAAAAAAAGATTGACTGCACCTGGAGACGGATAGAAGAAACAGCCCAGGGTAGAAATAAATGGAGAGCCCTTGTTGATGGCCTATGCCCCAGGAAAGAAGGATATGAGGCACAAAATATGTTCATTAAACATTACATGTATACACTGCATATATACAATCTGTGCATGCAAAAAAAAAAAAACTCTATGCTTTAGTAACACTGTAGTTTTTAGAGAATACAAACCAAAACTTGCCAAGACCTTACATATACTTTTTTCCCTTACTTCTAGAAACTTGGCTGAGCCTGGTTAATGGATGCAGGGCTCTTTATGGTTATGGAGTATGCAAAGAAACTCGCTTTTTTTTTTTAAGGTCCCTTCCGGGCCTTCAAGCAAGCCACTGTAATCCACTCCCACTATGATACAACAGCCTATGTCCCAACATCTTCACACCACCACCTGCTAAGAATATCTTGCTCACAGTACCAGGAAGACAATGGTGTGCCAAGAAACCCAGTTCTCAAGTCCATTCAGCGAATAAATGTTCTACGCTTCTTCTGACTTAATATCTGTATGTGTAGATCTTCATCACATTTTTAGGTGAAAGGAACTCAAGCAATGAATTATAGGAAAAGTAACAACCACTAATAGCAACAAAAACTATCTATAATGTTCAAAAAAATAAATGCAATAAATATGATGCTGCAATTTAGACTGAAGTTTGTTGATCAGACAAGGGCAAATTGCCTGGAACGTTCACTTGGACATCAACTTCACGTGCTGACCTGAATTGTACTCAGTAGATGATTCATGAGCACAGAAAAGTGACATTAGTCAAAACAGGATTTTTGACAATAATTCATGACAGTTTCACGAGAATCCTGTGAAACTTACTGAACACAAAACTCACTGACCACGTTATTGAATGCCTATAAAAGACTGATGCTCATCAAATCAATTCATCTGAAAATTCAATGCGCAAGTATAGCTCATCTCACCACAGAACGACTCATCATCATTGGACGTTTATAGACTGGACAGTCACGAAGTGTAGTGGCCAGGCAATTTAATGTGGTTAGAAGCACCATTAGTCACCTTTGGAGATGATTTCAAGAAACTAGCTCAGTTGCAGACCAGCCGTGCAGTGGAAAACCCATTGTAACAATTCCTGCGAAGACCACTTCATATGGCTGCATCACCTCAGGAATCAATTTGCATCTGTGTCCTCAACAGTCCAGTCAATGACAGCAGCTCGTCGAATTTCAGATCAAACACTCAGGAACCCACTGCACAATGCTGGTCTTTGGGTTAGAAGACCCTACAGAAGTAGGACCGGCATCACCAGAACCGATGCAGTGGGCGAACCAGCATCATCAACGGACCACTGCGAATGATCGGAAAAGGGTTTGGTTTAGTGATGAATCTGCTCCAGCGACACGATAGACGGAGAAGAGTTTACTGCTGAGTTCATGAGCGCTACGCCAAGACCTGCATGGATGAGGCTCCTCCGCATGGTGGTGGAGGTGTACTGGTGTGGGGGACAATCAACTTCATGGGAAGAAGTGGCCTGGTGCTAAATGAAGGATGCTTGAATGGCCAACGATACGTCACTGAAATTCTTCGTCTTCATGTCCTTCCACTTCTGGCTGCACCAGGGTCGATTTTTCAGCAGGATAATGCTCTATCTCATGTGGCACAACTCACTACCCAATTCCTTGCTCACAACAACGTCCATCCACGTCATCAGACATGAACCCAACAGAACACTTATGGGATGAACTCAACAGACAAGTCCGCCAGGGAGACCAATCTCCGACAGTTGTCTCTTGCACTGAGGGAAGAGTGGGTAGCCATCCCACAACAACAGATCCAATGGCTAACTGGATCCATGTCAAGGAGATGTCGTTCTCTGACACAGGCCAGAGGGGAGGGGGGGCCACACACCTTACTGAAATGGAGGCCTCAGTCAGAAAGAATAAAAGTCCAAACCAAATTTATTGAACATCATTTCATTGTTAAAGTCTTAAATTTTCTTCATGCCAAGATTGAAACAATTCCGTAAAAAAAAAAAAATTTTTGATACAAGTTTGAAATTTGGTGTCCATTACGACTACAGTAGTGTTGCATTTCTTTTTTTGAACAGTATATTTATAAAACATCCAAAAAAAAAAAAAAACAGGCAAAATATATAAATTCCATAGGAAAGACAAAGTTAATGAAACAAAATGAGAACAACAGAAATGTACTTGGAGTAGACAACAAGTTAGTGGAGGAGGTCAATGAATTTGTATATCTTGGCAACAGAGTTGTAGAAACAGCACAGAGGACATCAACAGCAGACTTACTAGAGCAAACCAGGCTTCTGCAATGCTGCAGACAATATGGAAATCTAAAAATACTAAGCATGAAGACAAAAATCAGGTTATTTAAGAGTAATGTTCTAAGTGTACTACTCTATGGAAGTGAATGCTGGAAAATCACCAAAACTATAGAAAACAAGTTGAATTCTTTCCAGATTAAATGTTTATGAAGAATTAGAAAAATACTTTGGCCAAACACCATAAGAAATAACATCTTGTTGGTAGAAATGCAGATGAAGCCACTGACAGCAATTATTGAGGAAAGATGCTGGCGATGGTTGGGAATTTGTTCAGGATGACTGACGACTCACTACCAAAAAACAGCACTAAGATGGACACCACAGGGGAACAGAAGTAAAGGTAGACCAAAAGAGACATGGAGAAGAACAACAGATAGGATGTTGAGCAACAGAAGGCTCAGTTGGGCAAGAGTGGAAAAAATGCAAATGACAAGCATCTGTGGAAAACCCTTGTGGAAGCCCCATGTGTGTTGGGCACTTAAGGTTCTGTGAGAGAGAGATATAAACTCCAAGTATGGAACAGGAAAAACAATTTTTCTATAGGAATTCCCTTTATAAAACAAATAAAAAAAACCACCTTACATACTGGGATTCTATATATAAATGTATAAACCAAAATAAGTAAACTTATCTGCAGGAATTACACTTACACAACAAAGCAAACCGAATTTACCTATAGGAATAGCTCCACTCATATCTGCACGACTATGTTCTTTCCAAGCCACCAGCCCATTAGATACATTGTACTCAAATACTTTATCACTGAAATAGTTCTTTGATGAGAAGCCTCCAACAAGCATCAGATTGGTGGAGCCTACATGTGTCAATGTGTGGCCAGCAAGGGCAGGAAGCCATGAAGGAGACTGAAACTGAAATATGCACAAGTTACATTTCACATCAAATAATTAAATGACATGTCTTGTCCTGTCTTGCCTTGTCTTGTACTGTCTTGTCTTCTTATCTTGTGTTATCTCCCTGTAACTGCAAGCTGGTGTTCTTTGCAGCCGATGTTATGGAGGTGTTGAGGCACAGTATCGTGCTGGCAAGGGAGTGGGTAACGGCAGTTATTTTTTTCAGTCCGAGTACAGCTAAAAAGCGGGGCCATGCAATATTTTTTACCAGACTCCACCACCATAGGGACTAAGGTGACCCTTGCCCCATCAGCAATGACAGGCCTGTTACTGGGGGTACCAACGGAGAGGTGGGACAGGGTCTTGGTCAGCTATGATTCACTAACCCTGCTATCATATAAGCTATGGATTGTTGATTGCCTAGTCTTTGCCCTCTGATGATTAAATGAAGTGATTTGAAGAATTACAGCATGAATTAATTATATCATTTGCCAAGTAAGATATGTATGTGTTTATTTATCATCTATTCAACTGCCCTGAAAAAAAGATACTGTACCAAAAATTCTGAAGCCTCTCCCCCCTCCCCATCCCCCAAGGCTTCACTCTGTTATATCCATCAATAACTTATTTCTGGCAAGGCTATTTCAGTCTCATATCAACCACCGCCCCTCATAGTTTCACTCTAAACCACCATATCATCTCCCCATAACTTCACCTACTACAATCATATCATCTCCCCATAACTTCAACTACTACAATCATATCATCTCCCCATAACTTCACCTACTACAATCATATCATCTCCCCATAACTTCACCTAATACAATCACCTCTCCATAACTTTATCTAACACAATCATATCATCTCTTAATAACTTCACATTAATATAGTCATATCATCTCTCCATAACTTCATGCTAACATAGTCATATCATCTCTCCATGACGTCATATTAATATAGTCATATCATCTCTGCATAACTTCATGCTAATAGTCATATCATCTCCCCATAACTTCACCTAATACAATCATATCATCTCCCCATAACTTCACATTAATATAGTCATATCTTTTCCCCATAACTTCACCTAATAAAATCATATCATCTCCCCATAACTTCACCTAATACAATCATATCATCTCCCCATAACTTCATCTAATACAATCATATCATCTCCCCATAACTTCACCTAATACAATCATATCATCTCTTCATAACTTCACCTAATACAATCACATCATCTCCCCATAACTTCACCTAATACAATCATATAATCTCCCCATAACTTCACCTAATACAATCATATCATCTCTCCATAACTTCACATTAATATAGTCATATAATCTCCCCATAACTTCACCTAATACAATCATATCATCTCCCCATAACTTCACCTAATACAATCATATCATCTCCCCATAACTTCACCTAATACAATCATATCAACTCTCCATAACTTCACCTAATACAATCACATCATCTCCCCATAACTTCACCTAATACAATCATATCATCTCTCCATAACTTCACCTAATACAATCATATCATCTCTCCATAACTTTACCTAAGACAATCACATCATCTCTCCATAACTTCACATTAATATAGTCATATAATCTCCCCATAACTTCACCTAATACAATCATATCATCTCCCCATAACTTCACCTAATACAATCATATCATCTCCCCATAACTTCACCTAATACATCATATCATCTCTTCATAACTTCACCTAATACAATCACATCATCTCCCCATAACTTCACCTAATACAATCATATAATCTCCCCATAACTTCACCTAATACAATCATATCATCTCTCCATAACTTCACATTAATATAGTCATATAATCTCCCCATAACTTCACCTAATACAATCATATCATCTCCCCATAACTTCACCTAATACAATCATATCATCTCCCCATAACTTCACCTAATACAATCATATCAACTCTCCATAACTTCACCTAATACAATCACATCATCTCCCCATAACTTCACCTAATACAATCATCATCTCCCCATAACTTCACCTAATACAATCATATCATCTCTCCATAACTTTACCTAAGACAATCACATCATCTCTCCATAACTTCACATTAATATAGTCATATAATCTCCCCATAACTTCACCTAATACAATCATATCATCTCCCCATAACTTCACCTAATACAATCATATCATCTCCCCATAACTTCACCTAATACAATCATATCAACTCTCCATAACTTCACCTAATACAATCACATCATCTCCCCATAACTTCACCTAATACAATCATATCATCTCTCCATAACTTCACCTAATACAATCATATCATCTCTCCATAACTTTACCTAAGACAATCATATCATCTCTCCATAACTTCACATTAATATAGTCATATCATCTCCCCATAACTTCACCTAATACAATCATACCATCTCTCCATAACTTCACCTAATACAACCATATCATCTCCCCATAACTTCACCTAATACAATCATATCATCTCTTAATAACTTCATCTAATACAATCATATCATCTCCCCATAACTTCACCTAAGACAATCACATCATCTCTTCATAACTTCACCTAATACAATCATATCATCTCTCCATAACTTCACATTAATATAGTCATATAATCTCCCCATAACTTCACCTAATACAATCATCATCTCCCCATAACTTCACCTAATACAATCATATCATCTCCCCATAACTTCACCTAATACAATCATATCAACTCTCCATAACTTCACCTAATACAATCACATCATCTCCCCATAACTTCACCTAATACAATCATATCATCTCTCCATAACTTCACCTAATACAATCATATCATCTCTCCATAACTTTACCTAAGACAATCACATCATCTCTCCATAACTTCACATTAATATAGTCATATAATCTCCCCATAACTTCACCTAATACAATCATATCATCTCCCCATAACTTCACCTAATACAATCATATCATCTCCCCATAACTTCACCTAATACAATCATATCAACTCTCCATAACTTCACCTAATACAATCACATCATCTCCCCATAACTTCACCTAATACAATCATATCATCTCTCCATAACTTCACCTAATACAATCATATCATCTCTCCATAACTTTACCTAAGACAATCATATCATCTCTCCATAACTTCACATTAATATAGTCATATCATCTCCCCATAACTTCACCTAATACAATCATACCATCTCTCCATAACTTCACCTAATACAACCATATCATCTCCCCATAACTTCACCTAATACAATCATATCATCTCTTAATAACTTCATCTAATACAATCATATCATCTCCCCATAACTTCACCTAAGACAATCACATCATCTCTTCATAACTTCACGCTAATATAGTCATATCATCTCCCCATAACTTCACCTAATACAATCATATCATCTCCCCATAACTTCACCTAATACAATCATATCATCTCCCCATAACTTCACCTAATACAATCATATCATCTCCCCATAACTTCACCTAAGACAATCACATCATCTCTTCATAACTTCACGCTAATATAGTCATATCATCTCCCCATAACTTCACCTAATACAATCATATCATCTCCCCATAACTTCACATTAATATAGTCATATAATCTCCCCATAACTTCATCTAATACAATCATATCATCTCCCCATAACTTCACCTAAGACAATCACATCATCTCTTCATAACTTCACGCTAATATAGTCATATCATCTCCCCATAACTTCACCTAATACAATCATATCATCTCCCCATAACTTCACCTAATACAATCATATCATCTCCCCATAACTTCACCTAATACAATCATATCATCTCCCCATAACTTCACCTAATACAATCATATCATCTCCCCATAACTTCACCTAATACAATCATATCATCTCCCCATAACTTCACACATCAGACACTCATTCTATAATACTCAGCACTCACCTGATCCCTGGTCCAGGCATATGACTCAATATTAAACTTCCACAAGGTGTTAGTGGGCTGTATAGATTGTGTCATAGACAAAGCATCATACATGGGCTCCTCAAATCCACCAAACACAAAGATTGTCTTCAGCAGAGGGATGCAAGCTGCGGCATGGTGATACCTGAGGCATATTTTTTTAACATTAACACATTTTTAAAAAAAAACTATCATTTCACTTCTGACCTGGGCTGTCCTATTTTCTCTTTATTCACTGACAGACATGTATGTGAGGTGAGTGTGCTTAACCTTCCTGGTGGATATTCTTCACCTCCATAAGCTGTTCTCCCAAGCACTTGTGCATCAGGTGTCCATTTCTACAACTGAGCTGACTCATGGACCTGATTTCACAGCCTTTAGGAGGTTGATTACTGTGCTGCTACTGTGCTCACAGTAAACGATGAAACTAATTCCACAAGTTATATCAGACATAAAACTTGTACTAATGCCACAAGTTATATCAGACATAAAACATGTACTAATTCCACAAGTTATATCAGACATAAAGTACTAATTCCACAAGTTATATCAGACATAAAACGTGTACTAATGCCACAAGTTATGTAAGACATACAACTTGTACTAATTCCACAAGTTATATCAGACATAAAACGTGTACTAATGCCACAAGTTATATCAGACATAAAACTTGTACTAACTCCACAAGTTATATCAGACATAAAACTTGTACTAATGCCACAAGTTATATCAGACATAAAACTTGTATTAATTCCACAAGTTATATCAGACATAAAACGTGTACTAATGCCACAAGTTATATAAGACATACAACTTGTACTAATGCCACAAGTTATATCAGACATAAAACTTGTATTAATTCCACAAGTTATATCAGACATAAAACTTGTATTAATTCCACAAGTTAGACCAGACATTAAAGACATAGCACAAAGTCTTGGTATTTGTCATTCTTCTTCTTCTATCTTCCTGGAACCACAAGCTGGTGTTCCCTCTGCAGCTGATGCAGTGAAGATGTTGGGGCACAACATCATGTCAGCTTGGGAGTGGCTTGTGGTAGCAATTTTTTTTTTTTCAGTGCAATGCTTCTTTAACAGACTTCACTGCCTTGTGGGCTATGGCTTGGCAACCCTGACACTAGCATGTCACCTATGAGTTGCTTGACTACCAAATCAGACAGCATCTACACATCCCCTTCTGAAGCAATTAACATACCCTTAAAAGACACAATCAAAACCTACCTTCCTCTAGGGCTCTCATCAGTGGCTGATAATAACTCCGTCCAGGTCATGTCACTGGTGTTGAGCATCCACATGTCATGGAGGATCCCACGCTCAAGTGAGTATCCTCCAAATAAAAACATCAGGCCCTCCCCACAGGAAGTAAGTGTATGCCCTGCTCTTGGACAGGGGCCAAAAGCTTCTGATGATGGGATGAACTCTGGATAAGCTCCATATTTCCAAAAAGTTGGGCCCCCTATTGGTGAGTTGCTTAGCTTAGAATCTGTAATGAGCTGGATGTGAATGTCCTCTGAGCTAGATTTGTCACTGCAGCTTGTTCCGCTGAATCCATGCTTGCATATACAGATGCCATTCAACTGGAGAAGGAAAGATGTAAACACTTTTACATAATGACGTTGATCTGTTTAAAGAAAGATATAAGATAAATTATAAACCTATATTGATTTGTTGTGCTGAAAACAAAGATGTTATTGACAGCTGATGTTACTGGAATGAAATGATCTTGAAATGTGGTGTGGGGATGAAGACAGTATCAGATTTGGCAGACATGCTAGGGGGTTGGTTGGCAAATCACAGCTGACCAAGACCCCGTCCCACCTGTCTGCTGGTTCCCCCAGTAACAGGCCTAAAGGAGCAGGAATCACCAGTCCACATGGTGGTGGAGTCTGTTAAAGAAACACAGGACACCCCTGCTATATAGCCCCACTCAGGGAGTAAATAAACAGCCATCATAACCTGCTCCCAAGCCAATGTGATGCCATGCATTAATATTCTCAATGCATCAACTGCGTAAAACATCAGCTCACAGTTCCAGGGAGGAAAAACAAAAAAGGCACTTCACAGATCAGCCAGCGAACTCCCAATAGTTTTTCTAACCACCTGTGAAGAAATTAAGCATGCAGCACTGTAATGGGGGAAAAATACCCGTTTCAAAAGCCAAATGCAGTATCAAAATGGCCAGTTAATGGAAGTAGCGTACAGAGAAAAGACTGACCATGGCCAGAATCAAACCCCACCCTTTCCCTGGGACTCTCGTCAGCAGCTGATAATAACTCTGTCCGTGTCATGTCGCCGGTGTTAAACATCCACATGTCATGGAGGATTCCAAGTTCAAGTGAGTATCACCCCAAAAAAACATCAGGCTTTCCCCACAAATCAGCCATTCTCAACCTCTTTTTTTTTTTTTTGCAGTTCTGGCCCGTTCGGAGCTTTTCTCACCTCCTTCACTGGCCATTTTGTTGTGGCTTCTATGAACACACTGAGCTGGTGTATATATCCTTATATAAAACGCACTGAGCTGGTGTATATATCCTTCTATAAACACACTGAGCTGGTGTATATATCCTTCTGTAAACACACTGAGCTGGTGTATATCCTTCTATAAACACACTGAGCTGGTGTATATCCTTCTATAAACACACTGAGCTAGTGTATATCCCTCTAAAATATCTCTTTCATTAATACTTTTTTTAACTGCAAATTTATTTTTCAGTTTCTTGAAGTGATTTTCAAGTGAAGCTGTAAAAGGAAAAATCAAACCAAGTACAGACTCTCCTGTCATTAGCTTAGAACGACAAAATTACCAAGTGACCGTGGAATCGAATTTTTTAAATTTTGAAAAAAATGTAGAGCAATTAAAAATTCAAGATTAAAGAGATGAGGAGGGTAATAAAGTATAAGCACATAAAAAATATTAAACCAATCAAACAACAAAGAAAGCACACATTAGCCATGCAGTGGTTTAGGGAGCACTTTACAAAAATTTTTTTTCAGGATTTCTATTGTCAGTCTTGAACATGATGCTCCTGCACAAGTTTTCTTATATCCGCTTTCACACTGGACATTCATTCATTCATTTGCATGTCCTTGTGGAACTTTGCCTCCCTAACAGCACTCTTGTAGGCCTCTCGGTTGTGAGCAAGATGGCCTGCTGCTGATGCAACCATTTGCAGATCATCAACGATGTCTTGCAGCCATCTTCACCTTTCTTTTTCCCATTATGTGCCCTTCCAAGACGGTCTTCTCTACATTATCATGACGTTTAATGTATCACATTGGACAGTGACAATCAGAGATCCCCTCAAGATGCAACACCCTGAAAGTTTCCAGTTTTTGTTAGTGAAAATACTCCGCTGAATCCACATTCAATAAAATATGTGGATGAATAAAGCAATGACCTTCAGGAAAAGGCCATAAACTGAAAAAACTCTGATGTATGCATGAGATATGTAACACTAAAAAATACAGCATAAAAAATTCCACTTACACAATAACCTTGATCTAGTATCTCTGAACAGTTGTAAGGACATATGGCCAGTTGACAGTTCTCGCCCCAAAACCCCTCTTTGCACACACAGCTCCCCTCAACACATACTTTGTTGCCCTGGCACCTCTCTGGACACGCATGAATTCTAAATGTGGCATTAAAGCCTCTACGTATAGGCCCTGAACCATAAGTAGCTTCTGTAACATAAGAAGAGACACCACATCAAATAAAAGTGACTATTAAATCATTGATTACATGCTGTGCCAATATGCATTGGCGATCATTTTTCTCCAGTCACTGTAGCTGCCCTTTCTGCCTCCAGCCTCTTAGAAAGTTCATTAAGATATTCTAATCTTGACACCTGCCCCCCCCCCTCCAACCCCCCACCCAAACAATGTTTATCATGACACATCCAAAGACTTTTGATTCCTAGTTCCCTGCTCACTCTAGTCAACCTAGATGTAAAAAAAAAATGAGAACTTGACTCTTGTTCATTCATTCATTTGCATGTCCCTTGCGGAACTTTGCCTCCCAAACAGCACTCCTGTAGGCCTCTCAGTTGTGATCAAGATGGCCTGCTGCTGATGCATCCTGACTCGTATATTGTGGAATAATAGCACCAAAAATGGAATTAGCACATTCCTTCAATTAAAAAAAAACAAAAAACCTGTCATTTTCCTACATAAAAAAACTATGCCATAGTCATTAATTTTAACTCTTTATATATGAGGAGTGATTGACAAGTTCTCGGCTTAAGGTACAACGGATTATTTGTGGACAACTTTTTTGGGTTATTTCTCAACATAGTCCCCTTGCAAGTTTATGCATTAGTCCAGCGATACTGGAGCATATGGATCCCTTCTTTGTAAAAGTCAGCACCTTGTGCCAGTAGAAAGTGGTCTACAGCATGAATGACATCATCATTTGAAGCAAATTTGCAACCACTGAGCTTCTTTTTGAGTTTGGTAAATAGGTAATACTCCGAAGGGGCCAAATCTGGGGAATAAGAAGGATGTTCATGAAGCTGGAAGCCGCATTCATGAATGGCAGCCATTGCCACTGCCGACTTATGAACTGGAGCATTGTCTTGCTGAAAGATGACTCCTCTAGTCAATTTCTCTCAATGCTTTTCCTTCAATTTAACCCGCAGTTGCTTCACAAGATTAGCGTAATAGGTCCAGTGACCGTTCTGCCCTTATGAAGATAGTCTACCAATAGCACACATTTTGAATCCCAAAAGATGGAAGCCATCAATTTGCCTGCTGACAGAACCACCCTTGCTTTCTCTGGAGATGGGGATCCATGATGTTTCCACTGCTTTGACTGTTCTTTGGTTTCTGGTTGAAAATAATGAATTCAGGTCTCATCCTTAGTCACAAATTGCTGAAGAAACTTTTCAAGATCTGCAGAAAAATGGCCAAGATTGTCTCTTGACATGTTCAGATGCTGTTGTTTGTGATTAGCTCCAAGAAGTTTCGGGACCCATCGAGCAGAGACCTTTGTCATTTGAAGATCATTGTGAATAATGGCATGAACACATTCCTGGGAGATGCCCAAATCAGCAGCAATGTACTGATGAGTTAGTCACTGATCCTCCATTATCATGTCATGGATTCTGCGGTGGTTTCATCGGTGGTTACCAACAATGGTCTTCCTAGACGTGGATCATCTTCCAGACTCTTCCTTTCAGTGTTTGAATTGAGGTGCCCATTTCTTCACTGTGCTGTAAGAAGGGGCACTCTCCCCTAGAGTTTCTACCATATTCTCATGGATCTCCTTCAATGATAAGCCCTTGATGCAGAGGTTTTTATCAGGTTAAAAAAAAAAAAATTGGTTGCAGTTAATTTCTTGAAACTTGGTGTTTAATCTTACATTAACCTGATCTACAAATGCATGCACCTAATATCAGCTGTGTGTTTCAAGTATTTGTACCTTATGCTGAGAACTTATCAATCACCCCTTGTGTATATATATATATAATTTTTTTTTAACCTTCAAGAAAAAGTGAGGGTCCAGCTCTACTATTCACTGGTCAGGACACATCTAAAGTTCTTTGACAGACTTAGAGTATGAATTGGGTAGTGTCAGACTCATTTGCTGCAGTTTAATATTATGGTTAATGACATGAGTTTCAATTGACTGAACGGAATCTATTTCAGGCCTCACACACAGTCGAGACTGAGCAAGTCTGTGGTTGCAATAATCAACAAAGATTTGCTGGACAAAAAAATCTAAATAAAAAATTTAATAGTGCAGTAAATATTGCTCAGTTTTAATAAAAATCATATTTTCATTTCATCTCCCAATCATTTACAGTGGTTACAGCAAGCTTCCATAATAATTTGAGCGGTTAGAGAAGACATAATGTTACAAACTCTTAGTCTCAGTGACACAGAACAGGATTACAAATGTTAGGAAGTCAATGAAAGAGCTTACTCGGAAAAAATGATTCAAATAAAACAGTGATAGTCCCTGTTGTGCCATAGACAGTCATTTCTCTGCCTGGATTCATGCCGCAGAATTCAGCAAGGGGCTCGTTTGATCTACTGCTGGGCCCACTAATAAACTCTGGGATGCCATTATAAACGTGGACAGCATCCTGCAAAAGATGAATTCATCTTTGAAGCTAACAATGAACAATCTGCATATAGTGGAAAAAAAAAAACAAACAAACCACAATACAGTAGGTAATGAGACTGGTTCCATAAAATTCGATTTGTTCAAGATATACTTACATATACTTAAAATTCCTCGAAATAACATCCTTGAGCATCAATACACCATTGCCAGCGGTTCTGCCACCTGTCGCAGCTTGCCTGGAGGTCTTGAACAGGGATCTCCTTCAAAGTACTCGTCATGGCAGCTTGCACATCATTAACAATCCCAAAATGGTGGCCTTTCAAGCTTGATTTGAGCCGAGGAAAAAAAAAAGAAGTCAGCTGGGGCTGTAGGGAGGTTGGCACAGCGTTGCCACGGTTTGTTTTGGCAGAAACTCTCTCATCAGCAGCGATGCACGGCTTGGCACATTGTTTTGGTGAAGAACCCAGGTGTTGGAGATCTCCGGGCAGACGCGCAAGTCTGTTCTTCAGCTGTTTAAGCACTTCCACGTAAAATGCTGCATTCACCATTTGTCTGGGTGGTACAAACTCCTTACGGACAACACCTTTAGAGTAAAAAAAGACAATGAGCATCAATTTCATCTTCAATTTGCACATTTAATGGATGCCCTGTGCGTTGTTCATCCTAGACACTCTCTCTTCCTTCGCTGAATGTCTTGTGTCACCGATACAATTGTGCTTTCGATAAAGCATCCTTCCTGCAGGCTTTCTGTATCATTGCAAGCATCTCGGTCGTGGACTTTTCAAGTTTAACACAAAACTTTATTGCTGCTCGACACTCCTCTGCATTTTTACCATTACACGACGCTTAAATAGCTGTCCACTTCACAAGCAATCCGCATTCTGTAAAACCTCAGAGACATATGACGAGATATTGACAAATTGCCAAACATCCCCCGCTAACCTTCAGGGCCGGAGAATCCTCCCCCTGGACCTGCTGACTGGCTGAAAAAAATGAGTCTCATTACTTACCTGACACACCTTGTGTCCCTAGAAAAAGTGGTACTGAGATGCATTAAGTCTTCTCAAAGTGCCAACACCTGTATTGGTCTAGAACCATTTATATTCATAGCTAATCTCAACTGTGAGATGTTACCCGCCAGATTATCACATCTAGAAGCAGGACAGTTTCTCCCAAAACATGGCCACAATATCATCATCATGTGCCATGCTGCACAGGTGGTCATCTCTCTCTCTGAACCTTAAGTGCCCAGGGCACATGGAGCTTCCGCAAGGGTTTTCCACAAATGCCGCACAGGTGGTCATACTCCTCCACAAATCTCGGTCCTCTACATTTCTCTGTTGTTGATTTCTTTCCATGTCACAATGTCAGGCCTTCCAACATCTGTTCCCACTGTTGTCCTTTGCCTCTCCTATCTTCAATTTTGCCCACTGCTGTTTTCTAATCTCTCTCTTCTCATCACATGCCCCAAGAATGATGACTGCCTTTTCCTTATCTTTGTCATTATACTATGTTTTTTTTGTGTGTGCAGAAAATGCACAACTCCTGTGTATATGCATGTAACACACTTCTAATATTAAAACAGTTGCTGTTAAATGACTCTGGAATGCTGGGATGTAGCTCTGGTTCCAATTTCACGCCAGCTGGTGCTGCAACATACTGCCAGAAAATTATCAATGAATTTTCAAATGTTTCGAGTCTGTACGGATTTGTGACTGACTTGTCTTCACAGCAGCTTAAGATGACAAACTCCCAATTGTGGGGAAAAAAAAACATGAATGTAGATGTGAATTTTTTTTTTTAGTCTGGTTAGACAACTCAGAATTGATCCAGAAAACTAATGTATTGATGTACTTGCTTTATTGGTTATACATGGCCACAGTCAATCTCAGATTGTTTCAATGATCATTCCTGGCTAAACTCAGTCTCTTACACTGTATGAATTGCTACACCGATCATTCCTGGCTACACTCAGTCTCTCATACTGCATGAACTGCTTCACCGATCATACTTGGCTAAATTCAATCTCTCATACTGCATGAATTGCTTCACCGATCATTCCTGACTACACTCAGTCTCTCATACTGTATGAACTGCTTCACCGATCATACCTGGCCACATTTAATCTCCATGTCCTCCTCCATTGTCAGTGACAAAGTTGGGACAGCTTCACTTTCAGATGGGACATGCCGAATGTCTGCAAACACAGTGAGAACCCACAAGCAATACACATGTTCACGAGTCTCGACACCGCTGCCCCTGTATGACCCCAGGGCTCCCTTTGTCACATTTCTCACAAAAACTCGGTGATCACATCTCAAGTAGCACTTCCCATTGTCCCTGCAACAGAAACATATAGAAATGTATAGCTCGGCACATTCTTTTTCTGGGTTTTATACAATCAATTCAAGGGAAACAGAAAAAAAGAGAATGGTGAAAAAAGTTTAATGGGCTGGCAAAGTGGCACTAGCAAATAAGAAGCAACTGAATCTGATTAGAAATATCCAGGATCACACAAAATGGAGAAAAATCAGTGTCAAAGAACCTTTAAGAAGTCAAAAGTAAAAAAAAAATGTTACCACTTATACCCAGAAAAAGTCCACGAAAGAGATGTATGGACATCATACCTTGGGTTTCCATAGTAACCCTGCTGACAGTGTTCACAAGAGATGCCTTGTGTGTTGTCTGTGCAGAAGCATTCCCCAGTCTGATCGTCACACTCCCCCTGGCTGATGTCACCATGACCATTACAATTGCAGGGGAGACAACCTGAGAAAGAAATTAGAATTCCTGGTCTTAGTTATCAAAAAAAGAACAAATATATCCATACTACAAGAACTTAATATTGAAGAAGGTTGGCTAGTAAAGAGGATTAAACAGAAAAAAACTTAAATATTTTGGACACATTAAACGTCATGATAATCTAGAGAAAACGGGCTTGGAAGGGTACATAATGGAAAAAGAAAGAGAGGAAGACCAAGACGAAGATGGCTGCAAGACATCGTTAATGATCTGCAAATGGATGCATCAGCAGCAGGCCATCTTGCTCACAACTGAGAGGCCTACAGAAGTGCTGTTAGGGAGGCAAAGTTCCGCAAAGGACATGCAAATGAATGAATGAATGAATGAATGGTCTTAGTTATGCAGGCTAGATCAGCGTTTCCCACAGTGGGCAATAATGCCCCTCTGTAGACAATGGAAAGGACTCTCTCTCTCTCTGTGAATGCATGCATGTGTGTGAGAGAGAGAAAGAAAAAGGGTCAGGGAACAATGGAAAAAAAAGCAGATGGTGGGGGGGGGGAGAGAAGGGAGAATGAGAGAAAACAAAAATAATGCAGTAGGTGAGTTCTAAATGTACTCTTTCATATTGTTAAATAAACCAGTTTGCTAGCTGAAGTTTTTAGTTGTGTAATGTATATCCTAGTTTAATAGGTCATTGTATGAGCAGCACATGAGGAGAGGGTGGGGGTGGGGTGAGTAAACTGAGGATGTGGCCTCGGAGAAATGGGAGTGGCAGGCCGAACAAGTCTGGGAAACACTGGGCTAGATGTTATTGTTCATAAGAACTGTTCCCAGAAATTGCACTGATATCATTTCAGCAACTATCCCTACCATAATATACACAAACAATCTGTTATCTTTTAACACAGAAAAGCCTTGTTACACTGCATTCTATTGTACCTCATCTTGTAAACAAATATTCTTTGCATTAAAACACCATTCATTTAATACAGAAATGTCATGCACCCATACTTACAACCAGACTGACTAAGAATATGATAGAATACAGCCCACTGCCTTTTCTAGGAAATAAAGCTTGGACTATACTACACTTCTTTTGTTCCACAGGAATGTGGTTTGTTTTTCCATCATTTGCCTTGATGCTATGGTGGAACCTAACAAAGAAACCTGGCACTGGGTCCTTAGATAGGCAAGTCTTTACTGCAGCTGAAATCAATCATGACACCAGGTAGAGAAACGAGGTCATGACACAGAAATTCCATCGCTTAAAAGCAATCTCTCGTAGGTACCCAATCTGAGACAAAGATATACACAAGTGGTCTCTTGCAAATGTCACTGTTACCTTACATTTATTTTTACATCCTTCCTGTGCTGTTAAACGTCATATAGGGCTCGCATCGTAGTTCGCCAAGTTTTCCTGTTTTCAGCGAGCTTTTCCATCTCATCAAAGGATGTTATGCCCACTAAAATGGCCTCCCTTAACAATATCCTCTTTAGATTTTCATGTGGTCATCCTCTTTTTCTTTGGCCTGTTGTGTTCCACTTGATAGCTTGTTTTGGGATTCTCTGGTTGTTTCTTCTCACCACATGACCAACATATGTCCATATTCTTTTTTTGATCACCAATGAGACAATTTGTTGTTTGCTCATCTGTCTTATCTCTGCATTGTTCTTGAATTCGTTCCACTTGATGCCAAGTATTTTCCTTAGGCATTTGTTTTTGAAAGAGTCTAATTTCATGTCTATTTCTTTAGTTGTTTTCCAGCTTTCGTATGTATAAATTAAGATGGATATTACATTTGAATTGAATAATCTTAACTTGGTTTTTTATCTTATAACTTTTGAATGTTATATGTTCTATAGATTCTTGAAGGTCAGTGCTGCTTTTGCAATTCTAATTCTAACTTCCTTTCTGGTGTCACTATCCTGGTCTATGTTGCTGCCAAGGTATGCAAATTGGTTTACTTCTTCAACAGCTGTTCCTTCTATGTATATTTTTCCTATGTGATTAATGAGAAGTTTCATTATTTTTGTTTTTTTCTTTGTTAATTTCAAGTCCTATTTTACTAGCCATTGAAGACAGGGTATCTGTTTTTTCTTGCACTGATTTCACATTGTCACTGATAAGTTATGTCATCAGCAAAATCAAAATCTTCCAGTTGGGTCTCATGTACCCAGTCAATGCGTGTTTTACCTATCCAGCATTTTTTCATTATGAAGTCTATGGTAATTTTTAAAAAAGCAAGAGAGATAGTATACATCCTTGTTTCACGCCTGTTTCAATCTGGAACCATTCACTCTTCTGTGTTGACTACACAAACATATCTGTTGTAAAGTAAAAGGTAAAGGTAATCTTGTCACGTCTTAGAGGCACGTAGAGATATGGTGTTAGTGTCCACATTTCCCTGACCTGTCAGCACACTAGAGGGTGATGTGGTTAGCATCGTGCCTGGCCACCTCTCCTTCCCCAACTCCAGAGGAAGTCAGGTACCTATTTCTACAGTGGGGTGACTGGGGCAGATCTGGCTGGATTCAAACCCCTGACCTTTGCCATGGTGCACCAACCAATTCACCACTCAGACACCCACAGACAAATGTGACCGAGTATAAAGGCTAGCACTAACAAGAAGAAGAACTCACCTTGAGCATCCAATGGATTCCCATAGGACCCAGGCATGCATTCTTCACAGTTAGCACCTGTAGTCCTGTGCTGGCAAGCATCGCATACGCCAATGCTTGTGCTGCAGGTGCTGTGGTTGTTGCAGCCACAGTCCACCTCACAGCTGTGGCCAGTCCAGCCAAGGTCACACTCACATCTGAAATCTGGTGGTCCTGAGCATTTGCCATTTTCACAGGGATGATAACATCTTTGACACAAGCAAAAACCATAAATCTGTTAAACATTTGTTCACTACAACATTATACAATAACAATAATAATCATTATAATAATGATAATAATTATTATTCTCTTTCAAAAACAAATGCTTAAGGAAAATACTCGGTATAAAGTGGAACGAATTCAAGAACAACACAGAGATAAGACAGATGAGCAAACAACAACCTGTCTCATGGGTGATCAGAAAAAAGAATATATGGACACGTGTCAGTCACGTGATGAGAAGAAACAATCAGAGGATCCCAAAACAAGCTATCAAGTGGAACACAACAGGCCAAAGAAAAAGAGTTCGATCACGTGAAAACTCTAAAGATTGCTAAGAGAGACCAGTTCAGTGGGCATAACATCCTTTGATGAGATTGAAAAACTCGCTGAAGACAGGAAATCTTGGCGAACTACCATGTGGACCCTATGTGATGGTTAGAGGCATGGGCAGGATGAATGAAATAATTATTACAGAAACAAAATAACATCAGTTAAATAGAAAAAAAAAAAAACAAAACATGAAGTTCATCAATGATGTTACTCAATCCCATTTTCTGTTGAACTGGAAACTGCTAATATATTTCTCATTTTCTAGTTTGCTAATCAGTTTCTCACAAATGAAAAATAAAATAACTAGTGCTGCCAATTATAACAGGCAAACTTGACTAAGACAGCACCACTATACACTGGAATGAATAGTGTTCATCATCATCATGTGCCGTGCCGACTGGCGTTGGCTATTATGCTTCTCCAGAGTACCCGATCCTTCATGCAGGCCATCAGTTCAGTTGGTGATCTCCTCTCAAACCATCCCGTCAGACTGTCCAGTATCATTTCTCTTGGTCTTCCTCTTGATCTTCTTCCTTCTATTTTTCCTGTTGTTATAATATTTTCAATGCCCCCTCTTCTCATTGCATGTCCTATGAAAGTACATTGTCTCTCTCTTATCTTTTTGACAAGGTTTTTTGAATAGTGTTGCCATTTGTAAAAGGAAAACTTAACTAAGAAAGCACCGCTAAACACTGCAGAATGAAAAGTGCTGCCAACTACAATGGGAAAGTAATCTAATCTAATCTATAATCTAATCTAAGTGCCGTGCTGTGTGTCGTAGGCAATCATTTCTCTCCACAATTCCCTGTCTTTAGACTTGATTATGAGATCCGCCAGTGACTTTCTTCCTAGCCCATCCAGTAACTTCTCTCTCTGTCTTCCTCGTCTCTTCCTCCTTCAATTTTTCCAGTTGCCACAGTGTGTTCCAATTTTTCTCTTGTCAGGAAATGTCCTATAAATCTCGCTTGTCTGCCTCTGATCTTTGCTATAATTTGCTTTTTTAACTCCAGCATCTCTTAAGACTTCTTCATTAGTTTTCTTGGCTGTCCCTGGTACCTTCAACACCCTTCTTATAAACCACATTTCCATGACCTCCATTTCTCGCTGTACTCTCTTATTCATAGACCATGCTTCACATCCATAAAACAAAATTGGCTCAATGTAACATTTAAGTACTCGGAATCTTGTTTCCATTGATACGGATCTGTTGCGCAAGATGTGTCTCACTGTCTGGGATGCTGACTATCATGAAAAAAGTGACTTTAATGAAAAAACAAAAATCAATTTAGAATGAAATTACCAGTGCTGCCAATTATAATAGCTTAAACCAAGAATATATCACTTTCAAATGAAATCACTAGTGCTATTATTGATGACAAGAAAGATATAAGAAATCAAGAAACACAGCTTGGAAAAATTAGTTCAGTGACAGTAATTCCATGGTTTATTTACCATCTACTTTGGCTGGATTAGGAAAATTTGCTGAAGCAACGTCCTTCAATAACTCTTACATGGGTTTCACTCACTGTGTTTGTCTTTCTTGCATCCTCTAAAAGAATTAAAACCCATTACGCTCTTAGTATCTGGGTTTAGTACAAATGACCAAGTTCAAATTACAGTCCCAGTCAATAACAAAACAAGACCAAAAACAAAAAGAAATTAGAAATACTTCTTCGGACTTACGTTTCATCGCATCTCATTTTACCATCGCCCTCAAATCCGCGGGTGCATTCACATCGATATGATGCGTATGGAAGATTTATACAAGTGGCATTTGCGTGACAGTCATGCAATCCCAAACTGCACTCCTCTACATCAGGGCACTGATCATATGACCACGATGATGGTTCTGTGCTGGACAGGTTGTAAATTTTACTCAGCAGCACGGAGCACGTCTGGTTACCATACATACCTGAGAGGAAGATAATGAAAAATGAACATGAAGTTTAACATAAAGTTGAATGTCACATAGAAAAATTCACTCTAAATGTTACAAAGAAATGAGACATCTGAGTGGCACAGTGGTTAGTGCACTAACCTCACATGGTGGAGTCAGTGGTTTGAATCCAGCTGGAGGCATCCCAGTCACTCAGCTGTAGAAATGGATACCTGGGTTCTTCTGGTGCTTGGGAAGACAGTCAGGCGTAATGCTGACCACATCACCTTCTAGTATGCTGACAGGTCAAGGAAAATATGGCTTTAACATCATATCTTCTTGACGTCCCATTGGTATAACAGGGTTACTTTACCTTCTTCTTCAGCTCTCCCAGCCATTAAGGCTCATTGCTGCAGATAAAGTTCGCCTACATTCCTCTCTATTCCTAATCTTCTCTCTCCAGTTGGTGACACTGATTTATTTTATATCCTCTTGTCTTTCCAACTCTGTCTTGGTCTACTCCTTGGTCTTGTTTCCCCTCATCTCTTGTGCATACATCATTTTCATTTGTCTGTTCTCTTCCATTCTTTCTACATGGCCCAGCCATGTTCAGTTTCAAAACATTTATAATTCTCTGAGATTTAAATAAGCTGTTGAGTTCAGTGTTCTTTCTAGGTCTTCATTCTCCACTGTTGGTATCCTTTATCACCCCAAAGATTCTTCTTAGGATCTTGTTCTCAAAGATCTGCAATTGTTGTTCATCTTTCTTTGTTGTACTCCATGTTTCTGTGTTAGGATTGTACAGAGTCTAGACAAGCAATGATCTGCTAGGAAGATGCTGGAATAGAAAACTCAACAAAAGGCTCAAGCTAAATCTCTCTCTCTCTCTGAACCTTAAGTCCCCAGGGCACATGGGGCTTCCCCAAGGGTTTTCCATAAACCCCTGTCCTTTGCCTTTTTTCCACTCTTGCCCAGGTGAGCCCTCTATTGCTCAACATCCTCTCTGTTGCTCTTCTCCATGTCTCTTTTGGTCTACAATTACTTCTTTTCCCCTGTGGTGTCCATCTTAGTGCTATTTGTTGGTAGTGAGTTGTCAGTCATTCGGAGCACATGTCCCAACCATCGCCAGCGTCTTTCCTCAATAACTGCTGTCAGTGGCTTCATCTGCATTTCTGCCAACAAGATGTTATTTCTTATGGTGTTTCGCAAAAATATTTTTATAATTCTTCGTAAACATTTAGTTTGGAAAAAATTCATCTTGTTTTCTATGGTTCTGGTGATTTTCTAGCATTCACTTCCACAGAGTAGTACACTTAGAACATTATTCAAGCTAAATAAGACCATGTTATTGTGTTACAGTACACACTTTGAGAAAAATGGCTGGCTGTAGTAAACACGTTCGTTTCAGAGATGATGAGGATTTGTTGCACGATGGTACCAATACTTCTATGGACAGCAGGCAATTTGGATCTTTTGAGTGTTTATGATAATGATGAAAACAATGAAACTGTTGAAACTGAACTTGAATTTGTGTGGTCTGAGAATGATTGACTGCATCATTCCAGGTCAGACTTTAGATTTGCTGGGAAACACGATGTTTCTACAAGAAGTGTAAAGTGACATTGTGTTGCACAAGGAAAAACTATTCATTTGGACATCAGCATCATCATACCATCATTGTCGCTACCATCTTCATCATCATCATGAGCTCATGTCAAGGAACTATAACAGTCACTACCATGAGCATAATCATTATCATTTGGGACCACTTTTAATTCTCATCATCATAATACCACCATAACCACCATCATCATTATCACCACTTTCGCCATCAATCAAACAGTTAAATGATAAGAGTACTGGAAGAAGTACAAAGATTATACTAACAGAGGATGGGAAAACTCTTACAGGTAAGCAGGTAGCAGATCACTTTGCTCGCATGTTTGCACAGGACTACAACACTGATATCCATCCAGAGAAAGAGTGTGCAGTGCGCATTGACCCACAGAAAGAAGAGGAACAAGTCAGAAAACTGGAGGTCATGGATGCACCAATCACACGCAACGAGTTAGACCTAGCAGTCAGTAAACTGAAACCAAGGAAATCACCAGGACCAGATGGAGTGTCCAATGAAATGATCAAGAACCTGGGAATGGCAGCAATGGGAAAGCTGTTGGATATTTTCAATATGTGCTGGAGCACAGGTAAGTTACCTCAAATCTGGAAGGAAGCAAGCATGGTACCACTGCTAAAGCCAGGGAAAAACAGTGATACTGCCTCCAGCTACAGGCCAATCAGTCTCACTAGCTGCCTATGCAAAACAATGGAACGCATCATTGACCTGAGACTAAAATGGTACCTAGAAAGTGAAAATCTTCTCGTTCCACAACAAGCAGGATTTAGGCAGTGCTACAGTACGGAAGATCAAGTGACCTATCTCTCTCAAGAGACTGAGGATGCATTCCAAGAGAAAAACCTTGTACTAGCAGCGTGGATAGACCTGAAGAAAGCCTTTGATAAAGTATGGAAAAAAGGTCTGCTGTGGAAACTAAGAAACTGCAATGTGAATGGAAGACTGTACAACTGGATAAAGTCATATTTACACAATAGAAGAGTTAGAGTAGTAATGGATGGTCACAAAAGCCAGAAAGTAGTTCTGCGACACGGTATACCACAAGGAAGAGTCCTTTTGCCTACATCATTCCTGGTATTCATTAATGACCTGGTCAAGGAACTTCCCTATGGAATCAAAGTGGCACTGTATGCAGATGATCTGGTCATGTGGTGTACAGATGAATATGCGACAGTTGCTACACAGAGACTCCAAAGAGCAGCAGACATCTTGACATCATGGACAAACAAATGGTGTGTAAGTATCAACACAGAGTAATCAAGTACCACTCTGTTCACCCTCTCATCTAAACAGAAAGCAGGTAAGATCTTTGTAAATGAAATACCCTTAAGGATGGACAACCAACCCACTTACTTAGGAGTGACTCTTGACTCAAAACTGACCTGGAAGCAACACATCAACAGTGCCGAAGCAAAAGCCAGAAGAAAACTAGCCATATTAAGAAAATTGAGTGGAACCACATGGGGAGCTAGTGAAAGAATCCTCAAGAATGTATATCAGCAAAGTATTCTACCACATTTAGAATATGGCTCAACATCTTGGTGCACAGCATCAAACACTACGCTGCATAATCTAGACAAGGTTCAAAATCAGTCACTACGGATTATCACAGGTGCCATGAGGTCCACACCAATAGTAGAAATGCAGAAAATAGTTGGTGTTCAACCGCTAAAGGAACGTAGAGACACAAAGGTCATGATCATGGGAGAAAAATTCCTTAGCTCTGTAAGCCATCCCCTGAAGGAGAGATTCAATAACTTGGCAATAAGACGGCTTAAAAGAAGCAGCTTCATTCACCAGGCCAAGTTTATGCGTAAGCTGATACCTGACCTTCCAACTGTAGTCGGTCCATTATCATCTGTACCAGAGCATACACCATGGAAAGAAGCAGATTATACACAAATAACTATTCAGGTGAAAGGTGTGCAGAATGGTGAGATGCAAATCAGCCTTGTAAGATCAACAGCCACACTTAGTGTGCTAGATGACAAATATCCATGTGACACCTGGATACGTGTGCATACAGACGGATCTGCACACAATGCCATAAAGAATGGAGGGGCAGGAGCACATAATGAATATCCAAACACCACTGACAAGATTTCCATACCCACTGGAAAATACTGCAACAACTTTGATGCAGAAGTTAGGGCAATTATTGCTGCAGTTGAAAAACTATCAGACTCCAGAACTGATACATGTTCTGTAGTAATTCTCACAGATGCAAGATCAGTACTGGAAGCTCTTCAGTGCAACAAACTACCAGACCTTAAGGATGCCTTGTCAAAAATTGGCTTACAACATGGAGTCACTTTGCAATGGATTCCCTCCCACTGTGGGATACCAGGCAATGAGAAAGCTGACCATCTGGCCAAAGAGGGCACTGAAATGGAGCAACCAGACATAATCAGAAGAAAAGCATGATAAAAATCTACAGGAAGCCACAAACACCACCACATGATGACTATCACATGCTAAACAGAAAGGAACAAGTCACCATCTTCCGTCTCCGAACAGGACACACCCGACTCCGAAGTCATATGTATACAAAGTTTAAGGTTGGTACTACTAATCTATGTACATGTGCCCAGGTGCCCCAAACTGTGGAACATATCCTCCAGAACTGCATCAACTATGAAACACTGAGAAATAATTACTGGCCCAGTGAAACCACTAAAGAAGATAAGCTCTACGGTTCCATACATGAATTACAAAAAACAGTGAAATTTATCCAAGAGACAGGATTGCAGGTATAGACAGACAATGCGAACGAAGAAGAAGAAGGAGACTTTCGTCATCATCATCAGCCTATGTCAAAAGTGTCATTTTTTATTTCTTCTTCTTCTTCTTCTTCTTCTTCTTCGTTCGCACATTTTTTATTTCTAACATAGATCTTAATTTTGCAGATGACATAGCTCTTATCAGTAACAATGTACATTTGACGCAAGAAAAAACAGATACCCTGTCTTCACTGGCTAGCAAAACTTAGAATTAACATGGAGAAAAAAAAACAGAAATAATGAAACTTCCCAGTAACCAAAACAGAAAAATATATATAGAAAGAACAGATGTTGAAAAAGTAAACCAATCTGCATACCTCGGCAGCTACATAGACCAAGATGGTGACACCAGAGAGGAAGTTAGAATTGCAAAAGCAGCATTGACGTTCAAGAATCTTGAGAACATATGGCACTCAAAAGTTATAAGCACAAAAACCAAGTTAAGACTACTCAATTCAACTGTAATATCCACCCTCATTTTGCACGTGAGAGCTGGAACACAACTAAAGAAATAGACAAGAAATTAGACTCTTCTGAAAACAAATGCCTAAAAAAAATACTCGGTATAAAATGGAACAACGAAGAGGTAAGGCAGATGAGTGAACAATCTGTCTCATGGGTGATCAGAAAAAGGAGATGGACATATATCAGTCACGTAATGAGAAGAAACAATCAGAGAATCCCAATACAAGCTATCAAGTAGAACACAAAAGAGGTCAGCCACATGAAACTCTAAAGAGGACACTGTTAAGACAGGCCAAATCAGTGGACATAAAATCCCTTGATGAGGTTGAAAAGCTCATCGAAAACAGGAAAACTTGGTGAACTACCTTGCGATCCTTTGTGACGTTTAACAGCACAAGAGGGATGTCAGATGTAAGAAGATAATAAATATTTTCTTCATCTTTGTAACTGTTGTACATTCTACTCAGTTTCTTTTTCCTTTTCTGTGAAAATAACTCACCACAGGTAGATCAATCCCATTTTTTTTTTTTTTAATGTAACACTAAATAGATTAGGAAGCTAATAAAAGGAGCCTTATAATCAACCCAACAGGAACAGCAACATAACATACCATTAAAATCACCATCCATACAAAGCCCAAGTGTTGGGTTATGGTCATTGCCGCACCAGCCACATCCAAATTCCGCCAAACATGTGTCACAGGTAGTGTTTCTTGTACAAGAGTGGCAGCCATGATCAAGCCCTACGCTGTCCACCCAGGCTGTGCACTGACCGTATATATAACGGGTGACATAGTCGGAAAATGGAAGGCAGGTCCGAGTGTTCTCACACCAGGCACACTCTCCTTTTTCTGTGATGCAGTCACTACAATTTGCCCGCCTGTTCAAACAAAAAAGAAAGGAAAAAAAGCAATACAGCAAATGAAAGCATTCGGCATACTACAAGATCACAGGAGCAGAACAATCAGCATGAAATGACTTCTCAAGATGAAAGTTGTTTATTCGGGAATCATTCACTACTCATCAAGTGAAACATGGATACCTGGCACATGTGCCATGAAAAATAACTTCAATTTCAAAACGTCCATCTGCAAACACCAGAATAAACCATATAACATCAATGGTTCTCAACCTCTTTCTGTTCCTTGCACCCTTTAAACTATGTTTCAGAATGTCATTCCCCCCCCCCCCCTTCCAAGACTGTCTGACTCAAACATGACTCCAAAGTTTATGGACTATTCGAGATTTTAAAATATGTCAAGAACTAAAATTTCTATCTGTATATAAAATTATATTGCAACAAACATTGTTAATTATTACTTGTTGTAAGTTCCATTTACACACATGAATAAGGTGGACCCAACATTTTATGTGTTTGGCATCTTATATGGTTACAGTAATTAAAGAAAGAATTCAGCATTAACCAACAAATACTTATGGTTAAGTAACATTATTTTTTACTTTGGAACACAGCACCTAAACTGATTCATGTATTATTTTACACATCACTTCCTAAATCTAACTTTAGAAACCTTAATGAACACACTATGGGAGAGGCAGTCTTGGTTCATCATCATCATCATCATCACCATTAGTCCTCTGTACTTCCAATGGAGCTAAAGGCATCAACAAAGGTTCTCCTGCCAATCTTGTCTTGAGCAAGTTGGGATACCTCAAACCATGTCTTTATTGCTTCCTTTAGCTCTTCCTATATTGTGTGTTCCAATGTCCGCAATGGTTCACTGGCCATATAATGAGAAGAGGAGGAATTGAAAATATTGATACAACAGGGAAAATGGGAGGCAGGAAAGGAAGAGGTAGACCAAGAGAGAAAATCTTCGATGGCTTGACAAAATGGCACGAGAGAAGCACACCAAAACTGATCGAAAAACATGAAACATTAGAAACCATGGATTGATATTGGTCACTGACACCTTCTGGCATGGCACATGATGATGATGAACCCTAGAAAATATGGGTTAGGTGTCACATATTAGGAGACATATTTATTCTATCAAAGATAACACCAGTACAGTATATATTTTGTGAAAAATAACATTTTAAAAAGAAAACAAAATTTGTATTGCGTACTCTTCAAAGTGTTCACATTATTGGTTGTTTTTTTTATTTAACAAAACAAAACAAAAACGAGACAGGAAAAGGACAGAGAAAACAAATCACTCACAGGTGACAAGGCGGCCTACACTTTGCACTGTCTGTAACAGCTCCAAGATAATTGCGCAGCCTTCTAGTGCAATGGCCATTCTCAGCTACCCACTCACACAGGGGATCCTGCAGGATAAAATTACGGAGATTTATTTAAAATCCGAGATAATGTGCATTCTTATTTTTTTGTTTCTCATTCCTATGCTGATAGGGCCGAGTTTCTTGTACTTATTCCAGGGTCTGATGGGATGTGTCCAAGAAACATGAAAATGACTTGTTTTTCTTATCCCCAGATTTATAAAGATTACAATCTACCGCAGCAGTTTTCAACGACCCCCCTGCCCTCCCCAGGAATATTAGGCTCAGGGTTTGGGACCACAGACTGACAGACTCAGCTCAAACCATGTAGATCAATATTCCAAATGTTTCAAATAGTCAATCTGTGATGCCTAATTGCCCTACACCCCTCGAGCCCTAAAATGCCACATTGATCTACCTGGTGTACTGTCACAGGCTTATTAAATGGCTCCATCATGACTGGGACTAGAAATATTCATATACAAATATAGGTAAAGACAGCCTTATATCATGCCACTGGGACATTTAGCAGGTTTTGTTGTCAGTGCCCATACTTTCTCTTGACATGTCAGCACTTCAGCGGGTCCGGTTGGCTGAGTGGTTAGGCACTTGGTCTACTAATCTGGTGGTAACAGTTCCAGCAGTGAGGATTTTTTTTTTCTGGTAAAACCACACCAAAAAAATGGCTCTGAGGTCCACCCAGTGTCTAAAAAATGGGTAACAGATAAATCTGGGAAGGTAGATGTGCCCCAGGCATGATACTGATCATATCACACTTTCATGTACTGAAAGTCTTAGAAATATAGGACTGCCACAATACCCCCAATATGTCTTAATTGCATGGAAAAGGGGATTTTTACCTTTTACCTGGCTCATTAGAGAGTGACGTGGTCAGTATTACACTAGGCCTCCACGCAAATATGGCATAATGCGTACAGAACTGTTCGAACCAGCAGACTGTACTTCTGCCAGTCTATAACTATTGAGCATCTTACAAAGTGGATGGAGGACTGTATAACTAGTCAGACCCTGTGAGAATAGGGAGGGGGTCCAGCCAGCACATTGCTTTGTGGCCTGGAGGTCTGGAAGTTTTCCCTGTTTTAAGAGTGGGCCAAGAGGGTTTGGGGGGGGGGGGGGGGGCAGTAGAAGATGAAAACAGATGAGTGAGTGAGTTTTGTGACTGGCATACAAAATTTCTCTCAGAAGATTCCTTTGGCCAGCACTCTGAAATTATAGTGAACCTAAGATTCTGAATTCATGTTCAACATCATTTTATTTTAAACACGATAAACGTTTATTGATAAATCTTTGTAATAAGTGTAAAGTGTCCTGTATGTATGGAATTCTAGTTTCAGAAGAGTTAGCAATTTTCATGGTAATTAAACACTGGAATAGCATGTAAAGTTACCGTTTTTTGTTACTCAAGGATCTCCCTGCTCCAGAGCTTTTATATAGTCTCTGCTGTAGATGCAGACCCCTCAACCAAGCTCATTATCTTCATCTCTTATATCCTTCCTGTGCCATTAAACGTCACATATGGCTCGCAAGGAAGTTCGCCAAGTTTTCCTGTTTTCAGTGAGCTTTTAAACCTCATCAAAGGATTTTATGTCCACTAATTTGGCCTGTCTTAACAATGTCTTCTTTAGAGTTTCACATGACTGACCTCTTTTCTTTGGCCTGTTGTGTTCTACTTGATAGCTTGTATTGGGATTCTCTGACTGTTTCTTCTCATCACATGCCCGATATATGTTCATTTCTTCTTCCTGATCACCCATGGGACTGGCTGTTGTTTGCTCATCTGCCTTATCTCTGCGTTGGTACTGAATTCATTCCACTTTATACCGAGTATTTTCCTTGGGCATTAGTTTTTTAAAAAAGTCTAATTTTTTTGTCTATTTCTTTAGTTGTTTTCCAGCTTTTTCATGCATAAATGAGGGTGAATAAAGCTCACTATGCCCACATATTTATGACATTCCTTGAGTCTATACTCCAGTGCCATCAGAGATTCAGTTTGTACGACACCTTTCAGTAATCAGTTCCTAAATAGAACAAGATGATTTGGCTATGTCTCTGCAGCTGGTACCTGCCAAGCAGACACTGCCAGTAATACTGAGAGAACTGTCAACTTCATCTTGACAAAAAGGCACACTGAACAAGAGCACTGGGTCTCAACCTGGGTCTGCCAGTGTCATGTGGGGGGTGGGTATGTGTGGGGAGGGGTGAAGGGTGGGAGGAGACAGAGTTAGAAAGAGAGAGAAACAGAGAGAGACAGACACAAAGGGAGAGACAGAGAAACAGTCACAAAGGGAGAGACAGAGAAACAGACACAAAGGGAGAGATAGAGAAACAGACACAAAGGGAGAGATAGAGAGAAAGACACAAAGGGAGAGATAGACACAAAGGGAGAGAAAGACACAAAGGGAGAGACAGACAAAAAGGGAGAGACAGACACAAAGGGAGAGATAGACACAAAGGGAGAGACAGGGAGACAGACACAAAGGGAGAGACAGAGAGAAAGACACAAAGGGAGAGATAGACACAAAGGGAGAGAAAGACACAAAGGGAGAGATAGACACAAAGGGAGAGACAGACACAAAGGGAGAGACAGGGAGACAGACACAAAGGGAGAGACAGAGAGACAGACACAAAGGGCGAGACATAAAGGGAGAGACAGACACAAAGAGAGAGATTGATTGATTGATTGATTGATTGATCTTTATTTCAAAAGGGTTAAGAATTGGGCACGCAGGCCCGTCTGACACTCTCCCAGAAAGGGAGAGACAGATACAAAGGGAGGGAGAGACAGACACAAAGGGAGAGTCAGGGAGACAGACACAAAGGGAGAGAGAGACAGACATAAAGGGAAAGACAGAGAGACAGACATAAAGGGAAAGACAGAGAGACAGACACAAAGGGAGAGACAGAGAGACAGACACAAAGGGAGAGACAGAGAGACAGACACAAAGGGAGAGATAGACACAAAGGGAGAGACAGACACGAAGGGAGAGATAGACAGACACAGAGGGAGAAACAGAAAGACAGACACAAAGGGAGAGACAGACACAAAGGAAAAGACAGAGAGACAGACACAAAGAGAGAGACACAAAGGGAGAGACAGAGAGACAGACACAAAGGGAGAGACAGACACAAAGGGAGAGATAGACACAAAGGGAGAGACAGACACAAAGGGAGAGATAGAGAGACAGACACAAAAGGAGAGATAGACACAAAGGGAGAGACAGGGAGACAGACACAAAGGGAGAGACAGAGAGACAGACACAAAGGGAGAGACAGACACAAAGGGAGAGACAGACACAATGGGAGAGATAGACACAAAGGGAGAGACAGACACAAAGGGAGAGACAGACACAAAGGGAGAGATAAATACAAAGGGAGAGACAGACACAAAGGGAGAGACAGACACAAAGGGAGAGACAGACACAAAGGGAGAGACAGGGAGACAGACACAAAGGGAGAGACAGAGAGACAGACACAAAGGGAGAGACAGACACAAAGGGAGAGACAGGGAGACAGACACAAAGGGAGAGACGGAGAGAAAGACACAAAGGGTAGACAGACATAAAGAGAGAGACACAAATGGAGAGACAGACACAAAGAGAGAGACAGACACAAAGGGAGAGACAGGGAGACAGACACAAAGGGAGAGACAGAGAGAAAGACACAAAGAGAGAGACACAAAGGGAGAGACAGACACAAAGAGAGAGACAGATACAAAGGGAGAGATAGACACAAAGGGAGAGACAGACACGAAGGGAGAGATAGACAGACACAGAGGGAGAAACAGAAAGACAGACACAAAGGGAGAGACAGACACAGAGTGAGAGACAGAAAGACAGACACAAAGGGAGAGACAGACACAAAGGAGAGACAGATAAAAAGGGAGAGATAGACAAAAAGGGAGAGATAGACACAAAGGGAGAGAAGGACACAAAGGGAGAGACAGGGAGACAGACACAAAGGGAGAGACAGACACAAAGGGAGAGACAGGGAGACAGACACAAAGGGAGAGACAGACATAAAGGGAGAGACAGAGAAACAGACACAAAGGGAGAGACAGAGAAACAGACACAAAGGGAGAGACAGAGAAACAGACATGAGAGACAAGGAGACAGACACAAAGGGAGAGACAGACACAAAGGGAGAGATAGACACAAAGGGAGAGACAGAGAAACAGACACAAAGGGAGAGACAGAGAAACAGACACAAAGGGAGAGACAGAGAGACAGACACAAAGGGAGAGACAGAGAAACAGACATGAGAGACAAGGAGACAGACACAAAGGGAGAGACAGGGAGACAGACACAGAAGGACAGACAGACAGAGAGAGAGAGAGAGAGAGACAGACTGACAGGAAGGATAGCAGGCAAACAGACAGAGAAAGAGAGAAAACACCATGGAGAGTGGCTGTGATAGGGACATTGTGAATTATCACTGGTTTCTGGGGCTCAGAAATGAAAAGAGTTCGGAACACTAATCCAGAACTTGAACACTCAAAAAAAACTAAGTAAAATATTCTAATGCCATTAATGCTTACAGCTGCACAAGTGGAGCACTGGACATAGTTCTCACAGCTGGGACACTCTGCTGGTGAGGTGATGAGATACTGCTGCTGGTGATCATCCTGGCACCAGTCTCCACTGATATTCCGTGGCACACAGGCATGCTGAAGCTCACACCATCCACACAAAATGTCTGACAAACATCCCAGGCAGTTATAGCTCATGCTGCAGTTGCCATTGCTAGAAGAATCATGGGTATAATGTGTTCTATGAACATATACAGCTGACACAAGAAAATTACTAATACAAAAAAAAAAAAAAGAAACTGCCCTGTCTCCTCTCGGCATCAATCTTCACCACACAATAAAACTTGCACTTGTACGAACTCCCTGTAACTGCGAGCTGTTGTTCTTTGCAGAACCTCTGTAGAGGTTTGAGGAACTGCATCATATTGGCAGGGGAGCGGGTTATGGCAGCTACTTTTTCAGTCCCGAAGTACAGCTAAAAAGCAGGGTGTGTGCAATGCTTTTTAGCAGACTCCACCACCATAGGGACTATGGTGATCCCTGTCCTGTTAGCCAGGCTAGGCCTGTTACTGGGGGTACCATGGAGAGGTGGGACAAGGCCTTAGTCAGCTATGGTTTGCTAACCCTGATGCTAATATATCAGCTATGGGTTGCTGATTGCCTCATCGGACAGCATCTTCAACCCCCCCCCACACACACACACACAATAAAACAAAAATAAGTTTATTTGTTTCTTTTATGTGACCAGTGCTTTTTTTAATTTCTGAGAAAAGTTCCATCATACAGAATGTTTTTAAAATATGCATACATATTTTCTTAACTCTTTTACTACAAAATAAAACTTTCAAATATTCTTAGTAAACAAAGCCATTGTATTTTTTTTTATTTTAGATTAAAACATGAATCCCAAAAAGCTGAGAGCAAAATCAGATATAAGCAGTTATTTTTTTTTGGGTTTGCTTTTTTTTTCCAAAGCCATTTAAATAACACATAGTATGAAAAGAGTCACACAGAATTCAAAAGGTTTCACATTTCAGGCTAGTGATTTCTGGCTTTTTAACACAGCTAAATGGCTTTTTAACACAGCTAATTTATGTGAAATAATGTCTCAGTTGTGCCAAAACAAAATGTTAACGTCCCTCTTTTTTTTTTTTCACTGGCTTATTAACCTTCTTGGCATTAACCCCATACGTTATATGGGCCAGGTTTTCCATGCTAAAATTGTTAGCCCTGTATGTTATCAGGGCTAATCTGGTTCTGATCCCTTACACGCAACATTAAGCCCAAATAAAGTTCAGGACGACAGAACTGTGCTTCCACGTAGTGAATGAAATGAGATAAGCTTCTAAAAATAATTATGGTAACTTCTTAATTAAAATTAATGACAAGTCAGTGGTGACATCATGGCATCTAAGCAACATTTTCTGCATGCTTTTTTTTTCCACCAGAAACATGCTAAGGGGGTTTAAAATCCTGGAAATGGAATGATCATAAACACCAAAAGGAGCCATGCAGTGGACGCCTGATGGGATGAGAAAGAGAGGGCTAACAAAGACAAACTAGAGAAGAACTGGTGAACCAAAGGTGAAGAGTGTGCAGCACAGCCTGGGGTATGATGCAAAGACTGGCAGGAGACCCTGAGAATTTATTGCTGATCTGCTGGAAGGCATAATGAAAACCAATTGCTTAGACAATTACCAGCCAAGAGAATGGATGAATGGATCAAAGATTCACCCTTTCACTCACATCATCAGGCCCCCCCCCCCACACACCAAAAGGCACTTATGAGCCAGCCTTCTCCATTTTATAAAGCCCAAATTACTTCTAAACAGCCTGTTTAGATATTCTCTTTAAGTCTCCCTCTCTTTTAGTCTCCCTTTCAGCTAAGATTCATCTCCTTCCCTCAAAAACAGGGAAAAAAAGCATTTTTGAGCTGGCTATTTATGTATCTGTATAGCAGGCTATTACCATAAGAAACAACATCTTGTTGGCAGAGATGCAGATGAAGCCACTGACAGCAATTATTGAGGAAAGACGCTGGCGATTGTTGGGACATGTGCTCCGAATGACTGATAACTCACTACCAAAAATAGCACTAAGATGGACACCACAGGGGAACAGAAGTAAGGGTAGACCAAAAGAGACATGGAGAAGAACAACAGAGAGGATGTTGAGCAATAGAGGGCTCACCTGGGCAAGAGCAGAAAAAAAGGCAAAGGACAGGCATTTGTGGAAAACCCTTGCGGAAGCCCCATGTGCCCTGGGCACTTAAGGTTCAGAGAGAGAGAGAGAGATAGCAGGCTATTTGTGTACCTGTATAGCATTGGCTATTTGTGTACCTGTAAGAGCTGGCTATTTATGTACATGTATAGCTGGCTATTTATGTACCTGTAAATGTCTTATCAGTGACAATGTGAAATCAATGCAAGTAAAAACAGATACCCTGTCTTCAATGGGTAGTAAAATAATTTCAACAAGGAAAAAATAAAAACAATGAAACTTCTCACTAACCATGAAGGACAAATATACATAGAAGGAACAGCTATTGAAGAAGTAAACCAGTTTGCAATATCTCAGCAGACCAGGATGGTGATACCAGAAAGGAAGTTAGAATTAGAACTGCAAAAGCTGCATTAACTTTCAAGAATCTTGAGAACATATGCCATTCAAAAACCAAGTTAAGATTATTCAATTCAAATGTAATATCCACCCTCATTTATGCACGTGAAAGCTGGAAAACAACTAAAGAAATAGACAACAAATTAGACTCTTTCGAAAACAAATACCTAAGGAAAATACTCGGTATAAAGTGAAATGAATTCAAGAACAACGCAGAGATAAGACAGATGAGCAAACAACCTGTCTTATGGGTGATCAGAATGGACATAGTCATGTGATGAGAAGAAACAATCAGAGGTTCCCAAACAAGCTATCAAGTGAAAAACAACAGGCCAAAGAAAAAGAGGTCAACCATGTGAAACTCTAAAGAGGACATTGTTAAGAGAGGCCAGTTCAGTGGGCATAACATCCCTTGATGAGATTGAAAAACTCACCAAAGACAGGAAATCTTGGCGGATTACCATGCGGGTCCTATGTGATGTTTAATGGCACGGGAACGATGTAAGAAGACCAGACTATTTACGTGCCTGTAAAGCAGACTACTTACACAGCTGTACCTGTACAGTGGGCTATTTATGTGCCTGTAAAGCAGACTACTTACACAACTGTACCTGTACAGTGGGCTATTTATGTGCCTGTAAAACAGACTACTTACACAGCTGTACCTGTACAGTGGGCTATTTATGTGCCTGTAAAGCAGACTACTTACATGCCTGTACCTGTACAGTGGGCTATTTATGTGCCTGTAAAGCATGCTATTTACATACCTGTACAGCAGGCTATTTACATACCTGTATGGCTCTAAAAACTCTGAGGTAATGCTACACTGCTTTGATGACTGGTGCCCACCAATGTTCCAGTACAGAACAACACGGGTCTGTTCTGGTTGAACTGTGTGAGAGTTTGAGATGCTCCGAGTCTGTTCTGCCATCTGGACAAGGCAAAAAAAACCAAAACATAAAAACAACTGTCCAAATTTTAAAATGGAAATGTTTTTTTATAAAACATGTGATGTTGGAATTAAGTGAAATCCCTGAATCACGCAACTGACCATCATGTTTATTCCCCCCCCCCCCAGCATTAGCGTGTTCTTACAGCTAAAGTAGCTTGATGGATGCCAGCTGTGGGTGTCATGAAAATAGTGGGAGGAGGCAACAACTGATTCCCCCCCTCCCACCGTAGTTGTACTACTAGAAGAACTGAGTTCTAGGTTTGGGTTACTTATCCTGGGTTCTAGGTTTGAGTTCCTTCTCCTGAGTTCTAGGTTTGGGTTCCTTCTCCTGGGTTCTAGGTTTGGGTTCCTTCTCCTGGGGACTAGGTTTGGGTTCCTTATCCTGGGTTCTAAGTTTGGGTTCCTTCTCCTGGAGAAAAGGTGTGGGTTCCTTCTCCTGGGTTAAAGGTTTGGGTTTCTTCTCCTGAGTTCTAGGTTTGGGTTCCTTCTCCTGAGTTCTAGGTTTGGGTTCCTTCTCCTGGGGACTAGGTTTGGGTTCCTTATCCTGGGTTCTAAGTTTGGGTTCCTTCTCCTGGAGAAAAGGTGTGGGTTCCTTCTCCTGGGTTAAATGTTTGGGTTTCTTCTCCTGGGTTCTAGGTTTGGGTTCCTTCTCCTGGGTTCTAGGTTTGGGTTCCTTCTCCTGGGGACTAGGTTTGGGTTCCTTATCCTGGGTTCTAAGTTTGGGTTCCTTCTCCTGGAGAAAAGGTGTGGGTTCCTTCTCCTGGGTTAAATGTTTGGGTTTCTTCTCCTGGGTTCTAGGTTTGGGTTCCTTCTCCTGGGTTCTAGGTTTGGGTTCCTTCTCCTGAGTTCTAGGTTTGGGTTCCTTCTCCTGGGTTTGGGTTTCTTCTCCTGGGTTCTGGATTTGGGTTCCTTCTCCTGGGTTTGGGTTTCTTCTCCTGGGTTCTGGATTTGGGTTCCTTCTCCTGGGTTCTAGGTTTGAGTTCCTTCTCCTGGGTTCTAAGTTTGGGTTCCTTCTCCTGAAAACTAGGTTTGGGCTCCTCCTCTTGGGGACTAGACACTCTTGGTAGGCCAAAGGCACAGGTGTCTCAACTGGCTCCATCATTTGCTGGTTCACATGTCAGCTCCTGCCACAACAAACAGGTCTTGGTGTCATTGCAGACTGCTGCTGGTGCTGCTCCGAGATAACACAACAAGACCAACTGCTTTGCTCTTCAACCAAATGATGGTTTTGGTCCACTCCTGGAAATGCGATGATACTCACAAGTGGGTATGGTTTTTTTGATCATCTGGTTTAACAGAGTACAAATTCTTCTCGCTGTCTTGCTGTAATTATGGATCTAAAAATCCCTGAAGCTGCAAACTAGCTAAATGGTCATAATATCTGACTGAAGTAAGCTAAAATGCGGGAGACCATGAAGTTTCACTACCATGCACAAATGCTACCAGAAGCTGATATCTACTTGATAACAAAAGCAAGTGATAATATGTAAATAATAACTGTGCATTGTGTGCAGGCAGTATTAAAGCCAGCTGCCAAAAGACTATTTGGAGTCATATAGCTCAGAAAGTCTGTATTCTCTCCAAGGAATGGCAAAAGTTTAAAAGATAAAGCATTAATCTACTTCTGCATTCCGTTTCATAAGCTAAGGCATCTAGGCCAACAGAAGGGTTGCCTCCATGAATTCCACCACTAGCATGAGTACTTCATGCATGTTCTATGGTTTTCCTCTACACTCTGTTCTAGATAAGGACTAGGTTTGGGCTCCTTCTCCTGGGGACTAGGTTTGGATTCCCCCTTCCGAGGAATAGGTTTGGGTTCCTTCTCCTGAGGAATAGGTTTGGAGTACTCCTTCTGAGGAGTAGGTTTGGGCTCCACCTCCTGGGGACTAGGTTTGGATTCCTCCTTCTGAAGAAGAGGTTTGGACTCCTCCTGAGGATTAGGTTTGAGTTCTTCTCCTGGGTTTTAAGTTTGGGTTCCTTCTCCTGAGGACTAGGTTTGAGTTTCTCCTCCTAGGTTCTAAATTTGGGTTCTTTCTCCTAGTTTCTAGGTTTGGGTTCCCTCTTCTGTCTTCTAGGTTTGGGTTCTTTCTCCTGGGTTCTAGGTTTGGGTTTCTTCTCTTGGGTTCTAAGTTTGGGTTCCTTCTCCTGAGTTCTAGGTTTGGGTTCCTTCTCTTGGGTTCTAGGTTTGAGTTCCTTCTCCTGAGTTCTAGGTCTGGGTTCCTTCTCCTGGATTCTAGGTTTGGGTTTCTTCTCCTGGATTCTAGGTTTGGGTTCCTTCTCCTGGGTTCTAGGTTTGGGTTCCTTCTCCTGGGGACTAGGTTTGGGTTCCTTATCCTGGGTTTTAAGTTTTGGGTTACTTCTCCTGGAGGTGTGGGTTCCTTCTCCTGGGTTAAAGGTTTGGGTTTCTTCTCCTGGTTCCAGGTTTTGACTTTCCTCTCCTGAGTTCTAGGTTTGGGTTCCTTCTCCTGGGTTCTAGGTTTGCGTTACTTCTCCTGAGTTCTAGGTTTGGGTTCCTTCTCCTGAGTTCTAGGTTTGGGTTACTTCTCCTGAGTTCTAGGTTTGGGTTACTTCTCCTGAGTTCTAGGTTTGGGTTCCTTCTCCTGAGTTCTAGATTTGGGTTCCTTCTCCTGGGTTCTAGGTCTAAGTTCATTCTCCTGGGTTTTAAGTTTGGGTTCCTTCTCCTGGGTAATAGGTTTGGGTTCCTTCTCCTGGTTCCAGGTTTTGAATTTCTTCTCCTGAGTTCTAAGTTTGGGTTCCTTCTCCTGGGTTCTAGGTTTGGGTTCCTTCTCCTGAGTTCTAGGTTTGGGTTCCTTCTCCTGGGTTCTAGGTTTAGGTTTCTTCTCCTGAGTTCTAGGTTTGGGTTCCTTCTCCAGAGTTCTAGGTTTAGGTTCCTTCTCCTGAGTTCTAGGTTTAGGTTCCTTCTCCTAGGTTCTAGGTTTGGGTTTCTTCTTATGGGTTCTAAATTTGGGTTCCTTCTCCTGGATTCTAGGTCTAAGTTCATTCTCCTGGGTTTTAAGTTTGGGTTCCTTCTCCTGAATTCTAGGTTTGGGTTCCTTCTCCTGGGTTCTAACTTTGAGTTCCTACTCCTGGGTTCTGGATTTGGGTTCCACGTTTGAGTTCCTTCTCCTGGGTTCTAAGTTTGGGTTCCTTCTCCTGGGTTCTAGGTTTGGGTTCCTTCTCCTGGGTTCTAGGTTTGGGTTTCTTCTCCTGGGTTCTGGATTTGGGTTCCTTCTCCTGGGTTCTAGGTTTGAGTTCCTTCTCCTGGATTCTAAGTTTGGGTTCTTTCTCCTGAAAACTAGGTTTGGGCTCCTCCTCTTGGGGACTAGGTTTGGGCACTTAAAAGTGTGTAGACTAAGCAAATATGTGAAATGAGTTCTAATCATCTTGGCATATGCAGATAAACATTAACCTATAGAGTTACATGGTTGCTCCACACTCTGCATCATACAGTATCATGGCTACACCAAAGAACCAAGACTGGAAATCATATAATGAAGGAATATACACACAGCAGTAACTCACCTGTTCTATGAAATACTTATGGCCTCTGGCAACTGAAGGAAAAATGGGTTGGCCACTCCGTCTGTTGGCCGGAAATGTGGTGTATACTCGAGTCTCTCCCATTGTAATAACTTTCTCCTGAAATGATCAAAATTTTCATTAGAAGTGCTTTATGAAATAATATTTATGAAATGTGCATGCAAGAGAAGGAGTCATGAAAAAATTTAATTCAGTAATCAATTAGTTACTTGTGAAAGAAGTACAAAATGAAACCAGTTAAACCTGATAATAAGTATTAATGAACAAAATAAATTATATATATGAGCATCCCTGTTTACTCTCTCTCTCTCTCTCTCAACCTTAAGTGCCCAAGATACATGGGACTTCCTCAAGAATTTTCCACAACTCTTCTTCTTCTTCTTCTTCGCTCGCTTCTACCACCAAAACCGCACTGTGATCCTACTGAATTTATGCCTGTGGTCTCCTGTGTGGTCCCCGAAAGGACCACACGAGATCCACGAGAGGACCACAAGGGGTTCAGAGTATTGCAGGGCTTTGGCCTGTACTCTTGGTGGGTCTCTGAAGCGGGATTGCGTGACACCGTGGTTTTCGTTGCACCAGTTTAGTCTAGAGTTGGACTTTCTCACTGGAAGACCTCGATGTGTTTAGGATATCAGTGCATCCCCGCTGGGTGAGAGGGGTAGCCCACCCAGGCCAGAGTTGGACTTTCTCACCGGAAAACCTCAGCATGATTAGGATATGCAAACATCCCCGCCAGGTGAGAGGTGGTTGCCTATCTAGACTGCCTTGGTCCAGTGTCTCCAACTTCAGCATTTTGCGGTCGTGGCCGCTACCCTTCCTAGTTGTGACTGGGATGGAGCTTTTGTCCAGGAGGACGAATCCTCGCCACTAGTGACTTCCACCCCTGGGTTGAGCTGGTTTAGGCACATTATCCCAGCATGGGCGTGTTTGGGACGTGACCGACCTCTAGAGCAGAGGTACTGTGACATACATAGCCTTCAAGATTCAACCCTGGTGTGAGCTGGTTTAGGCAAAATTCACCAGTATGGGTGTATATCAAGCGTGACCAACCTCTAGAGCGGAGGTGGCATGACATATCTAGCCATCAAGTTCCGCCCCTGGTGTGTGCCGGTTTAGGCATATTTCACCAGTGTAGGTGTATTTCGGACATGGCCGACCTCTAGAGCAGAGGTGTCGTGGTATGTATAGCTCTCGCAGCGATACTACTGGACATATCGATTAAACTTCACTTTATCCTTTCCACCACCTTTTCACATCGGCACCGCACAGCAACCTTTATTTCTTTTCCGCATTTTCTTCCTTGACCGGGAGGAGCTTCACTCCATGCGTGGCATTCGAAGAGTCTCGCCAGCAGTGTCTTAACCTCTGGGTTCATGCATTTCACCCAATATGACTGCACTCAGGACGTGGCCGACCTCCAGACCAGAGGTGCCGTGATTTGACTGTTTGCTTCGCTTTATCTTTTCTACCACTTTTTCCGCAGTGATGCTGCGCAGCAACCCCATTTGCACCTTTCTTCAATGGCTGGGAGGAGCACCGCTCCACGCACGGCATCTGAAGAATCTCGCCAGCAGCGGCAGATGAGCTACCAAATGTGCCACTCATCTACCCTAAGTATCTGGTTTTCAGGCGCCAGATATTCACCTTCGCCCCTTCTCCTGTCAGTTTAAACAGTTCTGCCACAGGAAGGCCAGAAGTTGGACTTGACTGCCAGAAGCTGTTTGAGACGCACGCCGTTGGAGTGGAGATCGAATTCTTCACCCCACCTCCGGCAATAACAGTCCTTAGAACCTTCCACAACTCCTGTCCTTCCTTTGCCCTTCTTTCCATTCTTGCCCAGGTGAGACTTCTCTTTTCAACATCCTCTCTGTTGTTCTTCTCCATGTCTCCTTTGGTCTACCCTCACTCCTGTTCCAAACAAAACAAAAAAAATTATGAATTTCATTGTTAATTGAATTTAACACATAATTAAGACAGCTTGCTTCTAATAGCATAAATACTAACAGCCAACAGAACTTGGACACTAAGTCTGGAGTGTGCATGTGTGTCTATGTGTGTTGGTAGTGTGGCAGCCCAATCTCTAGCCTCCCTGTCAGAATGCTAATAAAGATTAATAAGCTGAAATATTCTCCATAAAAATATAATGTTTATTTTCATCCTTGAAGACAATGCTGAAGCCAGTACATGTCCAATTTTCTACTGTCAAGCATCTTTATGCTGGGAAGCTTATCTCATGACAGACTCCCACTTTTCTACTATCAAGCATCTTTATGCTGGGAAGCTTATCTCATGACAGACTCCCACTTTTCTACTATCAAGCATCTTCATGCTGGGCAGTTTATCTCATGACAGACTCCCACTTTTCTACTATCAAGCATCTTTATGCTGGGAAGCTTATCTCATGACAGACTCCCACTTTTCTACTATCAAGCATCTTTATGCTGGGAAGCTTATCTCATGACAGACTCCCACTTTTCTACTATCAAGCATCTTTATGCTGGGAAGTTTATCTCATGACAGACTCCCACTTTTCTACTATCAAGCATCTTTATGCTGGGAAGCTTATCTCATGACAGACTCCCACTTTTCTATTATCAAGCATCTTTATGCTGGGAAGCTTATCTCATGACAGACTCCCACTTTTCTACTATCAAGCATCTTTATGCTGGGCAGTTTATCTCATGACAGACTTCCACTTTTCTACTGTCAAGCATCTTTATGCTGGGAAGCTTATCTCATGACAGACTCCCACTTTTCTACTATCAAGCATCTTTATGCTGGGCAGTTTATCTCATGACAGACTCCCACTTTTCTACTATCAAGCATCTTTATGCTGGGAAGCTTATCTCATGACAGACTCCCACTTTTCTATTATCAAGCATCTTTATGCTGGGAAGCTTATCTCATGACAGACTCCCACTTTTCTACTATCAAGCATCTTTATGCTGGGCAGTTTATCATGAAAGACTCCCACTTTTCTACTATCAAGCATCTTTATGCTGGGAAGCTTATCTCATGACAGACTCCCACTTTTCTACTGTCAAGCATCTTTATGCTGGGAAGCTTATCTCATGACAGACTCTCACTTTTCTACTATCAAGCATCTTTATGCTGGGAAGCTTATCTCATGACAGACTCCCACTTTTCTACTGTCAAGCATCTCCATGCTGGGCAGTTTATCTCATGACAGACTCCCACTTTTCTACTGTCAAGCATCTTCATGCTGGGCAGTTTATCTCATGACAGACTCCCACTTTTCTACTGTCAAGCATCTTTATGCTGGGAAGCTTATCTCATGACAGACTCCCACTTTTCTACTATCAAGCATCTTTATGCTGGGCAGCTTATCTCATGACAGACTCCCACTTTTCTACTGTCAAGCATCTTTATGCTGGGAAGCTTATCTCATGACAGACTCCCACTTTTCTACTGTCAAGCATCTTTTTGCTGGGAAGCTTATCTCATGACAGACTCCTACTTTTCTACTATCAAGCATCTTTATGCTGGGAAGCTTATCTCATGACAGACTCCCACTTTTCTACTGTCAAGCATCTTTATGCTGGGAAGCTTATCTCATGACAGACTCCCACTTTTCTACTATCAAGCATCTTTATGCTGGGAAGCTTATCTCATGACAGACTCCCACTTTTCTACTATCAAGCATCTTTATGCTGGGAAGCTTATCTCATGACAGACTCCCACTTTTCTACTATCAAGCATCTTCATGCTGGGCAGTTTATCTCATGACAGACTCCCACTTTTCTACTATCAAGCATCTTTATGCTGGGAAGCTTATCTCATGACAGACTCCCACTTTTCTACTATCAAGCATCTTTATGCTGGGAAGCTTATCTCATGACAGACTCCCACTTTTCTACTATCAAGCATCTTTATGCTGGGAAGTTTATCTCATGACAGACTCCCACTTTTCTACTATCAAGCATCTTTATGCTGGGAAGCTTATCTCATGACAGACTCCCACTTTTCTATTATCAAGCATCTTTATGCTGGGAAGCTTATCTCATGACAGACTCCCACTTTTCTACTATCAAGCATCTTTATGCTGGGCAGTTTATCTCATGACAGACTTCCACTTTTCTACTGTCAAGCATCTTTATGCTGGGAAGCTTATCTCATGACAGACTCCCACTTTTCTACTATCAAGCATCTTTATGCTGGGCAGTTTATCTCATGACAGACTCCCACTTTTCTACTATCAAGCATCTTTATGCTGGGAAGCTTATCTCATGACAGACTCCCACTTTTCTATTATCAAGCATCTTTATGCTGGGAAGCTTATCTCATGACAGACTCCCACTTTTCTACTATCAAGCATCTTTATGCTGGGAAGCTTATCTCATGACAGACTCCCACTTTTCTACTATCAAGCATCTTTATGCTGGGCAGCTTATCTCATGACAGACTCCCACTTTTCTACTGTCATGCATCTTCCTGCTTGCAGTTTATCTCATGACAGACTCCACTAATAACTGACTGGCGTAACTAACCATGGTGGCAGTAAGCCTTGTGCTGTGGCATTTTTCTGAGTGTTTTAAAAAAAAGGTACAGTAAAGATTACCCCATGTAGGCATCATTGGGTTATGGTGCCGCTGCCCATATTTTCCTTGACCTGTTGACACTCTTAGAGGGGGGGGGGTGGTGGTGTAATCAGCATCATGCCTGACCACTTTTCCTTCCCCAGCTACAGAAGAAACCAGGTATCTATTTTTGCTGTTGGTAACCGGGGTGACTCCAGCTGGATTAAAACCACGGATTTTTGCACTGAGAGACAAAAGCACTAACCACTTTGACACTCAGATGCCCTTTTTTAGAAGGTTAACCAAATTTTAACTTCTGACATCTGTTACGCAAAATATTCATCTCTTTGTACACACCACAGTGCAAATCATTATACCATGATTAACTTCGGTTAACCTAATGTAGCCACTTCAAAATGTCTTAAAACATACAAATGATGCTGTTTTCTAGAACTGTGTGTGCAAGGGATTCTTGAAACCAAGCACTGTGTAGGTGCTGGAGCACAAACATCACACCAGAATGGCAGTAGGTTATACTGACCAGTCTGAAGACCCGAAGTTGACCTCGAATTAAAAAACAAAAGTGTCTCAGCAGATGTCATTACCGTGGCAAGCTCGATAAGCTCTGTCCCATAAACCAGGCTATGCTTGTTACTAAAAGCACTAACAGGGAAGTGGGATAGGATCTAGGCAAGCTCTAGTTTCCACTGGTCCCAAACACTCTAGTAAAGGTATCTTAACTTCCCTCAAACATTAAATTGATTTCCATTTCCATCTTTGTTGGTTTTGCCCATCATTCACTCATGTGACCTGGGAAAAACTGTTCTCTTGATAGCCAGTCTTACTATATCAAGGCAAGATGAGTGTGGTGTTTAGTACCTCAGTGATATCTTGGGCCTATTGTCTCCATGGTGTCCCTTCTTCATTTCTCAAGAACCTCAACTTCTGTTATTGTTCCCTCTAGATCACCAACTGTAACTGTGTTTTTAATTTGTTTCACTCTGAACACTGACAAAAATCTCCAAACAAGTGATTTTTTGAGGATGAGATTTTTGTTATTTAAAAACCAGTTAAAACTATTTCTTTTTAACCTTCCAATAAATGTTCACATCATACCTTCAGGCCTACACAGTACATCAGCTGGTGATCACTGCTCTAGGTCATCATCTGTGACAAATGTGAAAAATTCTCTACCTATTCCTAAAATTACATTAACTCTTCCCATGCCACAGGAAAAAATGTGGATGTTCAGTTCCGGCCACAATAAAAGCGCGGGTCTTGATCTGTATAGGGGGCATAGTTATAAAATGGAATGGAAAACAGTATTTCCGTGTACTTTTGTGTACTTATTATGTTTCAAAGTATAACTAAATGTATGAAAATTTCATAAATGCAGAGTTTTTTAGGAAAAAAGAAGTAATGTGATGTTTTTAGATAATGATTGTGCCCAGTTCACCATCGGCTAGGTCTAGATCTACACTACTTACCATCTGAGATGTCTAGATCTACTTGTCGATCTTGTATTATGATTCTATGTTGCATTCTCGCTAAAGTAATGTCCGAAATAACCTACTAACTACTTCTCCAGTCGTCTAAATATGTCTAGATCTACCTTGGATACATTCAAGAGCAGTGGGGTGGTCACAGGCCGTGTCCATACCCCTATCTACATCATTAAAAATTGAAAAATTTCCATGTTTCTCTTCCTTTTTCTCACTCGGCATCGCTCATAACTAAGCACTCTTTTGCCATTTTGAAAAGTGTCACCAGAAACGCGAACAAAATATGCATAATCTAAATGTTACACGGTTTGTTTTATTGAAACAAATCAAGAGTCACTACTGCGACAATGGCACCAATTAGGAAAACTGGAAGTTCTCACTATCGCGACAATGGCATGGGAAGAGTTAAGAAAAAAAAAGACAATCTTCGGCTGACCTTTCGACCTTCGGTTTCATCCAGAGAAAGGTACAGCCTTGCTTTAGCATTACTGAGTCCTAGAATGATGGTCAAGTTCTCTCCGCTATGGTGTGATGCATTCAGTGGATGAATGAATCCAATGAACTTTGATGTATAAATGAAAGCACTTTCAATCAATTTGGTTGGAATGTATCCCATTATGCCTTCGGTTTTACGAACAATGCTCACCTGAAAAGAAAAAAGAAAGGTTGGTGTTAAATAAATGTGTATGGCTATTGAGTGATTTCCCCCTGGGAAAAAGAAATCAAGGAAGGTCCAGAACTGCTTGGAGAAAAGAAATTATGAAAGCGCTCAGAGACAAAGGGAGGCAAGAAGAGAACAAATCCGAGAAACAGGGATGACTGGAAAAATTATCCATGGCCTATACCCCAAAGGAACTGATGGGCAATGATGATACTGATGATGCTGAGCGACTACAGGATCACGCACATCACCCTTTCAACTTGGAAGGAATCACTGTTGCTGTTGTTGTTCCCTCTAGATCACCAACTGTAACTGTGTTTTTAATTTGTTTCACTCTGAACACTGACAAAAATCTCCAAACAAGTGATTTTTTGAGGATGAGATTTTTGTTATTTAAAAACCAGTTAAAACTATTTCTTTTTAACCTTCCAATAAATGTTCACATCATACCTTCAGGCCTACACAGTACATCAGCTGGTGATCACTGCTCTAGGTCATCATCTGTGACAAATGTGAAAAATTCTCTACCTATTCCTAAAATTACATTAACTCTTCCCATGCCACAGGAAAAAATGTGGATGTTCAGTTCCGGCCACAATAAAAGCGCGGGTCTTGATCTGTATAGGGGGCATAGTTATAAAATGGAATGGAAAACAGTATTTCCGTGTACTTTTGTGTACTTATTATGTTTCAAAGTATAACTAAATGTATGAAAATTTCATAAATGCAGAGTTTTTTAGGAAAAAAGAAGTAATGTGATGTTTTTAGATAATGATTGTGCCCAGTTCACCATCGGCTAGGTCTAGATCTACACTACTTACCATCTGAGATGTCTAGATCTACTTGTCGATCTTGTATTATGATTCTATGTTGCATTCTCGCTAAAGTAATGTCCGAAATAACCTACTAACTACTTCTCCAGTCGTCTAAATATGTCTAGATCTACCTTGGATACATTCAAGAGCAGTGGGGTGGTCACAGGCCGTGTCCATACCCCTATCTACATCATTAAAAATTGAAAAATTTCCATGTTTCTCTTCCTTTTTCTCACTCGGCATCGCTCATAACTAAGCACTCTTTTGCCATTTTGAAAAGTGTCACCAGAAACGCGAACAAAATATGCATAATCTAAATGTTACACGGTTTGTTTTATTGAAACAAATCAAGAGTCACTACTGCGACAATGGCACCAATTAGGAAAACTGGAAGTTCTCACTATCGCGACAATGGCATGGGAAGAGTTAAGAAAAAAAAAGACAATCTTCGGCTGACCTTTCGACCTTCGGTTTCATCCAGAGAAAGGTACAGCCTTGCTTTAGCATTACTGAGTCCTAGAATGATGGTCAAGTTCTCTCCGCTATGGTGTGATGCATTCAGTGGATGAATGAATCCAATGAACTTTGATGTATAAATGAAAGCACTTTCAATCAATTTGGTTGGAATGTATCCCATTATGCCTTCGGTTTTACGAACAATGCTCACCTGAAAAGAAAAAAGAAAGGTTGGTGTTAAATAAATGTGTATGGCTATTGAGTGATTTCCCCCTGGGAAAAAGAAATCAAGGAAGGTCCAGAACTGCTTGGAGAAAAGAAATTATGAAAGCGCTCAGAGACAAAGGGAGGCAAGAAGAGAACAAATCCGAGAAACAGGGATGACTGGAAAAATTATCCATGGCCTATACCCCAAAGGAACTGATGGGCAATGATGATACTGATGATGCTGAGCGACTACAGGATCACGCACATCACCCTTTCAACTTGGAAGGAATCACTGTTGCTGTTGTTTTACCTCCCTAGAAATGTTCTTAGCAAACTAAAGATGTGGAAAAACAGGCATCACACTGGATTACAAATGAATTACAGTGGCATGCTCAAATACCTGAAAGCGGATTCAATAAAGCAAGCTTCACTACCATGACAACCACAGTGAAGCTAAGACTGTCACTAGGAGGACCAATGGAGCAGTAGGCTAGTATATTTGCTACCTTCGGCTTGCTTTTCTCGATAACCATACTGTTACATTAGCACAGTGGCTCCCAACCTCAGGTCATGAACTAAATTAGGATTGCAGGGGTTCTAAGGTAGGGTCACAAGAGGATAATATGTCTAGTAAATTTTTTTTTTCAATTTCAATAGTTTTATCTCTTTTATAATGGGTCATGGGTCACACACTGTTGCTGGCTTATGGCTACGGGTCACACACTAGTGGTCATGTACACTTGTTGGTTTAAGGTTGCACTAAAAAACAGTTTGGAACCACTCCTCTAGCACAGTGATCTTTATTGCTAGGGGTTAGAAGCAAAGGAGAGAGAAACTGAGTGCATGTGTGTGTGTGTGAGTGTGTTCCAAGAATTCATGAGATTTAAAGAAAACAGTTTCTTACAAATTAAAGTAATGACTTCAATGCATCCCCAGTATTAAGCTTTTACATGAAAGCTTCACTGGACAATAAAACAAGCCAGGCCATGGTATCTAAGGTCCACCAACGTTTGCCCAGATGAAAGTTCTGATATGTGGAAGGCTGGACTGAAAACACATAACATTACGCGTAACTTGACAGAAATGGTGACTTCCTGCAGCCAAGCAGCCTGATAAAGACTGGACAAGCAGAAAAAAACATATGATTGATGGAGCGAATGAATGCACATGTGAACAAACAGATGCATATGTAATTATATTATCCTGAGCGACTACAGGATCACGCACATCACCCTTTCAACTTGGAAGGAATCACTGTTGCTGTTGTTTTACCTCCCTAGAAATGTTCTTAGCAAACTAAAGATGTGGAAAAACAGGCATCACACTGGATTACAAATGAATTACAGTGGCATGCTCAAATACCTGAAAGCGGATTCAATAAAGCAAGCTTCACTACCATGACAACCACAGTGAAGCTAAGACTGTCACTAGGAGGACCAATGGAGCAGTAGGCTAGTATATTTGCTACCTTCGGCTTGCTTTTCTCGATAACCATACTGTTACATTAGCACAGTGGCTCCCAACCTCAGGTCATGAACTAAATTAGGATTGCAGGGGTTCTAAGGTAGGGTCACAAGAGGATAATATGTCTAGTAAATTTTTTTTTTCAATTTCAATAGTTTTATCTCTTTTATAATGGGTCATGGGTCACACACTGTTGCTGGCTTATGGCTACGGGTCACACACTAGTGGTCATGTACACTTGTTGGTTTAAGGTTGCACTAAAAAACAGTTTGGAACCACTCCTCTAGCACAGTGATCTTTATTGCTAGGGGTTAGAAGCAAAGGAGAGAGAAACTGAGTGCATGTGTGTGTGTGTGAGTGTGTTCCAAGAATTCATGAGATTTAAAGAAAACAGTTTCTTACAAATTAAAGTAATGACTTCAATGCATCCCCAGTATTAAGCTTTTACATGAAAGCTTCACTGGACAATAAAACAAGCCAGGCCATGGTATCTAAGGTCCACCAACGTTTGCCCAGATGAAAGTTCTGATATGTGGAAGGCTGGACTGAAAACACATAACATTACGCGTAACTTGACAGAAATGGTGACTTCCTGCAGCCAAGCAGCCTGATAAAGACTGGACAAGCAGAAAAAAACATATGATTGATGGAGCGAATGAATGCACATGTGAACAAACAGATGCATATGTAATTATATTATCCTGAGCGGGGAAAAATAAAACTCCTGAGCACAAGATGAACAAGAGAGACAAATTTTATCATATGAAGGATGAAGGAAATTGTATCTGAATAATGATCAACAAATATCATACAAACCTCATCAGGGAAGGAATGATTCATTGGATGGCGATACTTGATCCAGTGCAGTCCTGCAGGAAAGTCATCAACCTGGCACTGCAGGAGACTTGTCAGGTTTGCACTGATTCCACCCCACCATCCCTGAATACCAGACTCTGTCTGTGCGGCAGCTTGGCATGTGCCCGATGGGGCTGGGAAAACAAGTTAATACAGTATACATCAAGCACAAGAAGTTGCCTAGCAGCATGAAACTGAAAAGCCAGATGTTCAATTCTATTTCCTCCATAGTAAAAACTGGATACTGACTTTAAAACTGCAGAATATCCAACTGCAATGCAAGGCACATTTAGAATACACTGTTCACACAGCTGTCTGTCTGTGACACGCATGTTAAAAAAGAATTTAAAAATCCCACATTTATGAACCTTACCCATGTTGAAAACATAGTCACTCACTGTTGAAATATTCTAGTTAAAAAAAAACCATAGTCCAGCTTCCCATTTTCCAGCACTGAATAGTGTCTTATCTCCTTGGAACTGCGAGCAGGAAGCTCTTAATGGTGGATGTAATGAAGATGCTGGAACACAGGCATTACATTAGACTGGGATTATATCATGCTGGAAGACCTCTGTGTGGATCTAAAAAAAAAAAAAGTGAGCTTCTCACAGCAAACTTCATTCCACAGGAACCACAATGACCCGACTGATCAGATACTAGGAGTACAGGAACAACGATGAACCCAACTGATCAGGTACTAAGAGTACAGGAACCATGATGAATCCAACTGATCAGGTACTAAGAGTACAGGAACAACGATGAACCCAACTGATCAGGTACTTGGAGTACAGGAACCACAATGAACCCAAGTGATCAGGTACTAGGAGTACAGGAACCACGATGAACCCAAGTGATCAGGTACTAAGAGTACAGGAACCACGATGAACCCAAGTGATCAGGTACTAAGAGTACAGGAACCACGATGAACCCAAGTGATCAGGTACTAGGAGTACAGGAACCACGATGAACCCAAGTGATCAGGTACTAGGAGTACAGGAACAACGATGAACCCAACTGATCAGGTACTAAGAGTACAGGAACCACGATGAACCCAACTGATCAGGTACTAGGAGTACAGGAACAACGATGAACCCAACTGATCAGGTACTAAGAGTACAGGAACAACGATGAACCCAACTGATCAGGTACTAAGAGTACAGGAACAACGATGAACCCAACTGATCAGGTACTAGGAGTACAGGAACCACGATGAACCCAACTGATCAGGTACTAGGAGTACAGGAACCACGATGAACCCAACTGATCAGGTACTAGGAGTACAGGAACCATGATGAACCCAACTGATCAGGTACTAGGAGTACAGGAACAACGATGAACCCAACTGATCAGGTACTAGGAGTACAGGAACCATGATGAACCCAACTGATCAGGTATTAGGAGTACAGGAACAACGATGAACCCAAGTGATCAGGTACTAGGAGTACAGGAACCATGATGAACCCAACTGATCAGGTACTAGGAGTACAGGAACCACGATGAACCCAACTGATCAGGTATTAGGAGTACAGGAACTACGATGAACCCAACTGATCAGGTACTAGGAGCACCAATGGAGGAGTGGTATGCCGACCGTGAAAACCACACTCGTACTCCAGCACAGTCAACTGCTCTCCCTCCAGTGCTGAGCGCATCAAACTCCCTCAGTCCCTGCCTCTTCTGAGAAACAGAGTAAATCTGTCTTGAAAGCCTCTATGGTAGCTTCAGGAGATTCTTGACTAAACAGGCTTCCATAGTAATGGCACTAAGCAAAGATGGTATAAAAATGGTCATGTCATTGAGGTCAAGGAACAAAAAGCACTCAAGATCCTGTCCTGCCTTTGAACACATGAGTAGCAAACGGTTACCTCTTATGACAGTGGTTGGTGTTTAATCCTGGCAAAAGACACCTTAGCCAACACAACAACAAAAATGAGCACACGGAGACTGCAACATGCAGCCATAACAGGAAAAAATAGATTTCATTATCCCATCATCATCTTGGAAAACTGATAAAACTGCTTATCTACTAATGTATATACATTTGTTTTAGGTCAAATTACCTGCAGATCTTGCTCATCAAGTTCTTTCTGTGGTTAAAAGAAGAAAGATCACTCCCTTTCCACTTTGAAACTGTCTGTAATTGTAATTTTCCTGGTCACACTATCCATAAACTTATGTGAATTGCTTTATGGTATAAGGAAATAACTGTAAAATGATTGCAGTCCAATTCAGTCCAATTGCACCGAGTGTCTAACAGCAAGTACCATATTTTCTGATTACTGGCTCACACGATATTTTCTTTCACTCAGCATTCATTAATTAATTTAGGATTTATTCTTATAATTTCTGTTTAAACTTCTGTCTAAAGATCCAGGTGCAGTGTCAAGTCTGTGGACAGCAAGCAAAATGACTGCAAGTCCAATCTCTCACAGAATTTTTTTTTTTTTTTTGCTACACAGAACTTGCATAGATTTTAGTAATCATATTTTTCATCATATTTTCTTTTCTGTTTCCATCATTTTGTTGATGAGTTTCAGCTTGTGTTTTCATAATTTATCATTTTAATTCTGAAAAAAAAAGAGTAAATAAATAAATAAATAAAATCACAAAACACGAAGATTCATATCAAGAAGTTTTTCATATTTACTACCTGGGGGTTCTATGACTAAAAAAAAAAAAAACATCCAATCAAAATCCTACCTGATCGTGTCTGGCACTGAGCCTCCTTTACGCACCAACTACACTCTTTGACATAAATGTGTCGTCTCAGTGGTTCAGTATCTACAGCCATTCCCTTGCCTTGACTGACACATGTACCACAAGTGTGTAAGGCAGGGCAGATTCCTGGACAGAGGTCTGCTTGGTCGTGGAAGTCTCCATTTATACAAAGCTGTTGAGATAATGAATTACATGCTCCAATTTGTCTGCGGTTATGAAGCGTCAGTGACTGAAACTGAAATAATTCAAGTTACTGGGTCTGGTGTGCCTGACTGGTAAAGTAGTTAGTACACTCAGCTCTCATGGTGAAGGTTGATAGTTTGACTAGAGGTAATCAAGCCATTCAACTGGAGAAACTGGTAACTAGCACCTTCAGGATGCCATCTGTAATGCTGCCCACATCTCTTACAGTGTGCTGACAGGTTAAGGAAAATATGGATACCCACACCAACACAACATCCTTCAGCTCCTCTGTGGCAAGACGGGACTACCTTTATCTTCGTCTTTCTTTGGGTACATGGTGGGTTGTGGCTGAGATGGTGCACCCTCTTCTCCAGCATTCAGATTTGTGGTCATGCTAAATACAGAACCCTGTCACTAAAGTGATATGTTTCATTTTCAAGCACAGGATTTTTCAAGTACATTTGTCCTTTCACTAAATTATCAGGAAAACTTAAATTTAAGAATTTTATTCATGGCCTATAGAAATTTCAGCTTAGTTAGCTGAATGGCCAGGCACACAGTTTACTAATCCGGTGGTACTAGGTTCAAGTCCCAGCAACGGAATTTTTTCTGGTTCACACCAAAAAGGTCCAGGGGTCCAAACAGCCTCTAAAAGATGGCTACCAGAGAAATCTGGGAAGGTAAATGCGGCCAGGTGTGATACTGATCACATCACACTTTCATGTTTCAAAGGTCTTGGAAATACAGACCTAATAACATATCCCCAACATGCCTTAAATCAATACTCAGAAAGATAAACAGTCATAGCCTACAAGAAGAAAATACCAACAGTGATTTCAGTCTGGAACTTACCAAACATTTCGCAGCATTCAAAGAGGTAGACGAGACAGATATAGAAGTATTATGGAATTCATATAGCACAGACATAATAACAGCAGCAAAAGCAAGTGCTGGACTGCAGTCAACAAATAGAAAAGCATGGATATCAGATAACACATGGAAATACATACATGAAAGAAGAGCAGCCAAATTAGCCATGTTGAATGTAAAGACAGATCTTGGAAAAGTTTTGGCAAAAGAAACATACAAAGAACTAGACAATAAAGTAAAAAGTTCAGCTAGAAGAGACAAAAGAGAATACATGGACAGTATGCAAAAGAAGCAGAAAATGCAGCAAAAACAGAAGACAACAAAACTCTATATCACATACAGAAGAAGCTAACAGGTGCTATTACCTCCAGAGAAAGGCCAGTCTTTAGCAAAACAGGCAACCTATTAACATCTTCTTCTTCTTCTTCTTCTTCGTTCACTTCTACCACCAAAAACCGCACTGTGAACCTACTGAATACACGCCTGTGGTCCTCGTTAGGTCCCGTGGTCCCCTGTGTGGTCCAAAATAGACCACACGAGATCCACGAGAGGACCAGAAGGGGTTCAGAGTATCACAGTGCTTTAGCCTGTACTCCTGGTGGGTCTCCAACTTCAGCATTTTGCGGTCGTGGCCGCTACCTTTCCTAGTTGTGACCAGGATGGAGCTTTTGTCCAGGAGGACGAATCCTCGCCACTAGTGACTTCTACCCCTGGGTTGAGCCAGTTTAGGCATTATCCCAGTATGGGCGTGTTTGGGACGGGACCGACCTCTAGGGCAGAGGTACTGTGACATGCATAGCCTTCAAGATTCACCCCTGGTATGAGCCGGTTTAGGCAAAATTCACCAGTATGGGTGTTTATCAGGCGTTACTGACCTCTAGAGCGGAGGTGGCATGACATGTCTAGCCATCAAGTTCCACCCCTGGTGTGTGCCGGTTTAGGCATATTTCACCAGTGTAGGTGTATTTCGGACGTGGGCGGCCTCCAGAGCAGAGGTGCCGTGGTATAGCTCTCGTAGCGATACTACTGGACATACCGGTTAAACTTCACTTTCCACCACCTTTTCCCATCGGCGCCGCACAGCAACCTTTATTTCTTTTCCGCATTTACTTCCTTAACCGGGAGGAGCTTCACTCCACGTACGGCATTTTAAGAGTCTTGCCAGCAGTATCTTAACCTCTGGGACAAGCCGGTTCATGCATTTCACCCGATATGACTGCACTCAGGACGTGGCCAACCTCCAGACCAGAGGTGCCGTGATTTGACTGTTTGCTTCGCTTTATCCTTTCTACCACCTTTTCCGCAGTGATGCTGCGCGGCAACCTCATTTGCAAATTTCTTCATTGGCCGGGAGGAGCACCGCTCCACGCACGGCAGTTGAAGATCTCGCCAACAGTGCCTATTAACATCAAATAAAGACCAAAAGCAAAGATGGGCCGAGCACTTCCAAGAAATACTTAATCAACCACACCCAAATGAATTAATAAATCTAGAAGCCAATTTACCAGTCCCACAACTAAATGTCAACTTAGATGAAGTTACACTGAATGAAATTGAAACAGCAGTGAATCTAATGGCTAACAACAAAGCTACAAGTGAAGATGAAGTAACAGATGAAATGTTAAAAGCTATTAACACTGACAACATGAGCCAACTACAAAGAATGTTTAATAAAATTTGGAAAGAAGAAAAAGTCCCTTCTAAATGGAAAAAGGGAATCATTGTTAAAATACCCAAAAAAAGGCAACCTCAGAGACTGCAATAACTGGAGGGGTGTAACCTTACTATTAGTTGTTTCAACAGTGTTTTGTAAAGTGATTCTGAATAGAATTAAGGATGTAGTGGATACTGCAATGAGATAAGAACAGGCAGGATTTCGAAAAGGGAGAAGCTGTCTCGACCAGATCTTTACTCTAAGAATAATACTTGAAGAACACATTGAAAAGCAGAAACCATTAATCCTGAACTTCAGAGACTTTAAAAAAGCATTTGATGACATAACCAGAGATTAATTGTGGAGAATTTTAAGACTATATGGAAAACCATCTAAAATTATCAACATCATTAGAGATCTCTACAACGGATATGTTTGTGCAGTCAAGACAGAGGAAGGAATGAGCGAATGGTTTTAGACTGAAACAGGCGTGAAACAAGGATATATATTATCTCCATTGCTTTTTGGAATTGCCACAGACTTTTAATGAAAAAATGCTGCACAGGTAGCACATGTATTGACTAGGTACATGGGACCCAACTAGAAGATCTTGATTTTGCTGATGACATAACTCTCATCAGTAACAATGTGAATTCTATGCAAGAAAAAACAGATAGCCTGTCTTCACTGGCTAGCAAATTAGGACTTGAAATTAACAAAGACAAAACAAAAATAATGAAACTTCTCATTAATCAAGAAGGAAAAATATACGTAGAAGGAACAGTTGTTGATGAAGTAAACCAATTTGAATACTTTTGCAGCTACACAGACCAGGATAGTGACACTAGAAAGGAAGTTAGAATTGCAAAAGCAGCATTGTCCTTCAAAAATTTTGTGAACATATGAAATTCAAAAGTTATAAGCACAAAAACCAAGTTAAGATTATTCAATTAAAATGTTATATCCACCCTCATTTATGCATGCTAAAGCTGGAAATCAACTAAAGAAATAGACAACAAATTAGACTCTTTTGAAAACAAATACCTCAGGAAAATATTTGGTATAAAGTGGAATGAACTCAAGAACAATGCAGAGATAAGACAGATTGAGAAAACAACAACCTGTCTCATGGGCAATCAGAAAAAGAAGATGGACATATGTAGGCCATGTGATGAGAAGAAACAATCAGAGAATACCAAAACAAGCTATCAAGTGGAGCACAACAGGCCGAAGAAAAAGAGGTCGACCACGTGAAACTCTAAAGAGGACATTGTTAAGAGAAGCCAGTTTAGTGGGTATAACACCCCTTGATGAAGTTGAAAGACTCGCCAAGAACAGGAAAACTTGGTAAACAACTATGTGAGCCCTATGTGACATTTAACAGCACGGGAAGGATGTAAGAATATGCCTTAATGGCATGGAAGTGTGGATTTTACATTCTACCTTACCACAGAAATCTGGCATGGCCCCTTGGGCTTCTGCTGAGCAAGACTGCCCTGGTGATATGCTTTCAATCATGTCTGGTGATGTAGATTAGCATGACCTGGGCATTTTTGTAATACAACTTCCTGAGTTTAGATTTGACTTCCACAATGACCTTCACTAGCACAGGGTTTCTTAAGCTCTTGATTACGGATCCCAACCAGACTGCCCTGATAATATGCTTTCAGTCGTGTCTGGTGATGTAGACCCCCACCAGACTGCCCAGTATTTCTCTGTACCCCCTTTTCTAAACTGTGGAAATCATCATCATCACCATTCCTATTAGACACCAGTATGATTTTAAAAAGATATCAATAGCTCACTTTTACTTTACATCTGAACAGCCAGGAACAGAACATTTTAAAGCAAATCTGTTGGATTCTGCGCACAGATGGATATTTTTCCAGACCATCCAGCATCAGAGCCAACCTAATTCAAGAAATCAGTACCTGAACCTTACCTGGGAACACAAAAACAATGCAGACAGGTGCTTGCCTCCCTACCTCACATGCTGTAGTGGTCTAGAAAATGTGAAGGCACTAACACTTCATGCCCCTACGGCATGCAAATGCCACAGGACATAATTCTGTTTAGAGGTCAAGTCCATACCCTATACAATCTGGTTTCCATACCTCAAAAGGCATCAATCCCTCAGCTGATCTTGCATCAGCAAATTTTTAGTGAAATAATATAACATGAGCTTACTTATAAAAGTCTGTAACAAATCACCATATTTTAGATCACTTGTATGTTTTAGCTGCTGAGAGTCATAAATTCTGTAACAAATCACCATATTTTAGATCACTTGTATGTTTTAACTGCTGGAAGTCATAAATTCTGTAACAAATCACCATATTTTAGATCACTTGTATGTTTTAGCTGCTGGGAGTCATAAATTCAGAAAACCTCACAAAGCAAGACCAGGCAGATCAGTGCTGTCACCCTGACCTTTTCTTCTTCAACTTTTCCCTCAGGTATGGGTTTTTTTGCTTTGTTTTTTTTTTCCCATTATAGAATTCAGCCTTTTGAAATGTGATAAAATATTTTCACTGTCAGGACCTTATGTAGTTCATTATTTCCCTTTTCAGCTTCATTTGAAACACTTCTTTTTTTTTTTTTTAGTCTCTTTTGTTTGGCTTCCTTCCTCTTCTTCTTCTTCGCTCAAAGTTGTTGGTCACATCAGATCCTGATCCCTGTTGACATGGCAAAGCCCGCAGTCCTCTCCAGATCCTGATAGGGGTCCCAAAGCTTTTGCCCCAAGCTTGTGTCTTCTGGCCATGTCTCACGCCTCAGGTCTGCATGGTTTTGCCACTCTTGAAGGATATTTTCTGGACTCTGGACTCCACTGCCACATGAACACTCGTCTGTGTGAGACATTTTAAATTGATGTAGGTGGCTTCCTCTTTTTTTCATGAATAGGAAAAACAAATATACAGTACACAATCCACAAATAGTACAATATAGCTGTCCTGCATGTTCATTCCCTCATTATATGCCATTCTGATGGTCACTGTTGATCATTCTACATTCTCTACAATTCTCTGTATTTCCAATCAATTATTTACTTTTCCTTCCCATGCCACTTGGTCTGCCTGTAAATATAATTTTCTTTCATATTCTCTCCATACTACAAGAACTTAATGTTGAAGAAGGGCAGTTAGTAAGAGGATTAAACAAAGAAAACTTAAACATTTTGGACACATTAAATGTCATGATAATCTAGAGAAGACCGTTTTGGAAGGGCACATAATGGGAAAAAGAAAGAGAGGAAGACCAAGGCAAAGATGGTTGCAAGACATTGTTGATGATCTGCAAATGGATGCATCAGCAGCAGGGCATCTTGCTTACAACTGAGAGGCCTACAGGAGAGCTGTTACGGAGGCAAAGTTCCGCAAGGGACATGCAAATGACTGACTGACTCTCTCTCTCTCTCTCTGGCATAACATACATAGTCAGAAAAAGAAATAACATATCCTGATATTACAGAGCAGCACTAAACTCATAACAATGCCAACATTTATACCTCAGAGCGCGTTCTGTGGGTACAGTTCTCACTTCCTCCATCCTTCCGGCCCTGGTTGCAGAACACGCACTCCGGATCATCTTGGCAGAGGCGAGAGTTGTTGTTTGGGTACATCTCACAATGATCTGTAATGGTCTCATCTGTATTCTTGGAATGGCAGTCTTTCATCGAGCACTAGGAAAAGTATGATTGGACAAGTTGGCCAGTGAAGAAAAATTAGCACACTGGAAACTAGCTGGAAATATCTTAAAATTTACACACTAATAAACTGCTGCAGAAAAGAGTCAGAAACATCCTAGTGTCCTGAAAAGATTTAATTTAAGAAACAGTTGAAACAGATACACTTTAGACACAGAATTAACACCACAAAATGCCTGAGTGGCAGAACAGCTGATGAAGGATGATAGTTTGGGTGAAGGCACCCTAGTAACCCAACTGCAGAAAATGGCACCTAACTCCTTCTGGAGATGGTTAAAGGATGGGATGAAAAGTGTCACACTGACCACATCATTCTCTAATGTGCTCTGTGAGGTCAAGAAGAAATAAAGCTAACCATTCTTTAACTTGATAAAACTACATTTTCCGGGGGCATGAAAAGTATTCTAACACAATCAATTTGATGTCGGGGAGCAGGGCATTACCCCCTTTTTTGTTACAACACATGGGGTAACTACAGGAACGGAGGGGGGGGGGAGAGAGAATTTATCATGTAAATACATTACACTGAATAAAGTAACACAGGAAAAATTATCCTACCTGAAATCAAGCAAAACTACAGCACACTAACCCTTCAAAGCCTATTTTTAAATGTGAAGATTCGATGCAGAGTTCAGTTTCTTTACAGCTTCATTTTGTTTTTGTTATATATATATATTTTTTTTTTTTCATCTTCTATAAGCTCTTAATTAATATGATATATAGTTCAACAGCTAGAAAGGACCATCATCTTTGCAATCCAGAAACGTCCATAGATGTTCTGATCTCCTCTTCAGCAAAGTCTTTGCCTGACCAGCTCCTTTTATAATATTTAATGTCACTGGCTCAGTCCACTGCCAGTCCTTCCTCAACAACTGCTAAGCCAGGCAACTGATCTATACTTTCATTTCCCTTGATTCTAATTAATATGAGGAATTTATAAAGAATAATTTTATACATTAACATTAACTAGGAAGAAAGTGTGACAAATGAGTAAATAACCAAACAAACAGGCACTGAGAACATTACCAAAGAGGTCAAAAGACAAAGATGGAAATGGCTGGGCCACATGCTACAAATGAAAAAAAGGAAACATGACATCCCTTTACATCCCTGACTTGGACAACTCAAGAGAAATGAAAGAGGGGCAGGCCAATGTGGATATGGAAACATTCAATACTTGAAAAACTAAAGGAAGCAGGAAAGACATTGTTTGGGGTATTCCGACTTCCTCAAGACAGGATTGGCTAGAGAACCTCTGTTGATGCCTTATGCTCCACTGGGAGTACAGAGGACTGATGATGATGATGAATGTTAACTAGCCTTAAGGAATTAATTATTCCTATAAATAAAAATATAATAACATTTGCTTCTAGCATGACCCACTTGTGTAAGAAAACTTGGACGCAGGTCTAGAATACAAACAACTAAATAGTCTAAGAAATCTTTGACTAAAGTATGGGTGTGGTTGAATTCAGACTTAACTTACCTCAAACCCTGCAACAGCCAGTGGGACTTTGTATGCAATGAGGTCACCTAAAACCTGGCCAGAATATCCTCCAATGATAAACATTACATTACCATTGACAGCCACCGCTGAATGGCCAAACCTGCCCTTGGTTGGCATTCCGTTGGTTGAAATATTGCCTACAAGACATGGGATGTAGTAAATCACTGATATAAAACATGGCGCTAGAGTCCATAAGGCAATAGAAAAGATGACAATGCTAGAGTGAAAACATGTTTATTTATCAGGGGAGGCTAACCAAGGCTGACCAACATCCTACCCCACTTTATGGTGCTCCTAGGAAAAGGCTGATGTTTTCTTTCAGTCAGGTTAACTGGACGTAACTCGCTGTGGTCCCCAGGACAGAGGTGTCTGCTAACAGGCTAAATTTTGTAGGTCCACTACAGATCTTCAAGCAACTGTAATTCACTCCCTATATGACACAAAGCATGTGCTAGAACATCATCACAGCGTTTGCTGCAAAAGAACACTGTGTCACATTTCCAAGCAGATTAGAACAACAACAACAACAAAAAAAACACAAACCAGGAGACAGCATGACCAAAAATTTGACCTTCTGACTTTTCTGATCCTCAGGGTTTACAAGGTTACCATTCTTTTTTCTCTTTGTAACAGATACTGGAACATGTGGGTCTCTTTCATCTGTGTCTTCATAGAGTATATTTGTGATGAAAGAATTTGCTGCAGCCAGCAGCGTATCAATGACTGCTGGCCCCATGGCAAGCCACACATATCTGCTCCCTTTCCTCAAAGAGGCAACAAACCAAAAAAGTGCACATCCTATTTCTTTTCACAATAATTTCAGACAGGCAGCAAAGCTAATCAAGAAGGAATCCTCTACTTTAGCGCCACTTCTTTCTTCCTTCATGTGCAACCCGGAGAGGACACACATCCTTGCCATCTCCACGGTTCATCACTGATGGCAGTTAAGCATCTCCGAAGATCTTTCAATGTCCAGTAGATGAATATAATGAAGAGGAGGAAAAAAAAAAAAAAGATACTGCTAGCTCCTGTTTATCAGCTGCTTCATACTATGGGAATGCGGATGAGTGTAAAACAAGCAACTGCCATAACCATCAGAGGCTTGCAAGCCGTAGCCGACCAAGACTGTGTCTCACCTCCATGAAGTGCTCTTCATCCATCCATTACTTCCTTGGACACTGGCTGGCACAGCATTCACCTTTCAATGTTTTATGGCTTTTACAGGATCAGCTGGTGTAGTGTTTAGAGCACTTGTCTAGCAACCGAATGGTCGAGGGTTCAAATCCCCAGCTGAGCAGGGGATTTTTTTTTCCGACCAATACGGCCCCGGGGTTCACTCAGCCTCTAAAAATGAGTACCAGAGAAATCTGGGAAGGTAAAGTGGCCAGGCCTGATACTGACCACATCACACTTTCATGTGCCGCAGGTCATGAAAAATATGGGGCTAACATCGTATTTCCCAATATGCCATAATGGCACGGAAATGGGAATTTTACCTTTAACTTTTACAGGACAGCAACAACTTCTGTTTCTCAGTTTCCAGCCAGGTTTTATACAGTGGCCCAACTACATTGAAATGCCATTCACCTCAGTCTCAATAGTCCTTCACCAGGCTGTCACCAGGCAGCTTCCTTCTTTCAAATGTCTGTCATACAGCTATTCTAGCAGACAGTGCTGGTCTTTCGAATTCATGACCAATCCATTCTAACAGGCCTCCTTTTCTTGTACTTTAATAATGTGCATGTGTTCTTGTCTGTTTACAGTAAGCATGTCTTTAGTATTTGAGGGCAGAAAACTTTCTCTGAATCTCTATCTGCAAGAACATGTAAGAAGGTGTTATGACACTGCACATGGCCAAGATGTAGGGACCCTGAGAAGTCTGGAAAGTCACAAGCTTCAGGTCCAGCTGATCCTTGTTTTACCATGATCACTGTTATGACATCAACAGCCAAGGACCTTCAGACGCAAGGAGATGCAATAATATCCTAAAAGCCCACAATGTGAAAGGAGGCATCTTCTGCTTAGAGCAACTGCTAAATTCACCAGCTTTCCGAGTCAATGAGACTCATTTTTGCAGACAAGACATATCTCCATTCCTCTCTGTTCTTCATCTTTTCTTGCTAGTTGTCGATTCGAGCATGTATATCTTCTCCTAGGTTGTCTCATCATCTTTGTCTAGGGGTCTTCCTTTTGGTCTATCTCCTTTCATCGCTACCGTACAGGCCATCTTCATCTGTCTATCTTCCTTCATTCTCTCTGGTCCTCCAAGTTGAAAGGAGACAAGGCTTTTTTTTTTTAAGAGCCACTCGTCTGATGATGAACTTGTTGCTCAAACTATTATTTATGACAGCCCAAACAGTTATTTACGACACTTGTAAATTAATTTTTAACTCTTCCCGTGCCTTTCGTCGCTTGGACGACGGTTACGGTTTCTCACGTGGTGCCTTTAGTCGCCCTAGCGACGCTTGGTTTGTTTCATTAAAAACCCAGTGTAACATTTAGATTGTAAATATTTAGTGTGCATTCCCCGTGACCTTTTTCAAAATGGCTGAAGAGTGCTTAGTTACAAGGGAGAAAATTGAAGTTTTCTGCAAGAAATTCAATTTTTAGTGGGGTAGGTAGGAGTATGGACATGCCCTGTGACAAGTCCACTGTTCTTGAATGTATCTCAGGTAGATCTAGACATATCAGATGACTGAAGAAGTAGTTAGAAGGTTATTTCAGACATTATTCTACCAATAATGCAACACTGAATCATAATATGACGTCAACAGGTAGATCTACGCATCTCAGATGGTATGTATTGTACCTCTAGACCTTTCCGATTGTAAGCTAGACATAATCAATGTCTAAAAAACATGATATTATTACTTTTTTCCTAAAAAACTCTGCATTTATGAAATCTTCATCTTATCTTATATCCTTCCCGTGCCGTTAAACATCACAAAGTAGTTTGCCAATTTTTCCTGTCTTCAGCGAGTCTTTCAACCTCATCAAAGGATTTTATGCCTGTTAATTTGGCCTCTCTTAACAATGTCTTCTTCAGAGTTTCACGTGGTCTGCCTCTTTTTCTTTGGCCTGTTGTGTTCCACTTGATAGCTTGTTTTGGGATTCTCTGATCATTTCTTCTCATCAAGTGACCAACATACATTTAGTTATATTTTGAAACATAATAAGTACACAGAAGTACATGGAAATAGTGTGTTTCATTCAATTTTACAACTATACCCCCTATAAATATCAAGACCCACGCTTTTAATCCGGCACCCAAATGAACGTCCGTGTTTCTTCCTGAGGCACAGAAATGGTTAAACAATCCCCTTGCTATGAACTAATGCATGTTTGTCTATGTTAGATCTACCTCTGTCTTATGTACTGTATGGCTTGTGTTGTTTCTCTTGTAATAGTAGTATTTCAATTGTAATTGTTCACATCATGTATAAAGTACATGTCCTTTCATCCACAACAACCCTCCTCCTCCATACACGACTCAGTGATAACTACACTACTGTGCAACATTAGTTGCATATTCAACACCACCATGATGCCACAAGAAGCCCTCAAATTATTAGTTTACTGAGGTGTTGTTAAACATCCATCAGGGTAGTACTATTGTTAATCTACACTTTTCTGGTACTGGAACAAAGATGACGACCATGAACTAGAACACTGTTAACTTACACTTTTCTGGTACTGGAACAAAGATGACGACCATGAACTAGAACACTGTTAACTTACACTTTTCTGGTACTGGAACAAAGATGACGACCATGAACTAGAACACTGTTAACCTACACTTTTCTGGAACTGGAACAAAGATGACGACCATGAACTAGAACACTGTTAACTTACACTTTGCTGGCATTGGAACAAAGAAAACAACCATGAACTAGAACACTGTTAACCTACATTTTTCTAACACTGGAACAAAGATGACGACCATGAACTAGAACACTGTTAACTTACACTTTGCTGGCACTGGAACAAAGATGATGACCATGAACTAGAACATTGTTAACATACACTTTGCTGGCACTGGAACAAAGATAACGACCATGAACTAGAACACTGTTAACCTACACTTTATTGGCACTGGAACAAAGATGACGACCATGAACTAGAACATTGTTAACCTACACTTTATTGGCACTGGAACAAAGATGACGACCATGAACTAGAACATTGTTAACCGACACTTTATTGGCACTGGAACAAAGATGACGCTCATGAACTAGAACACTGTTAACCTACACTTTATTGGCACTGGAACAAAGATGATGACAATGAACTAGAATATTGTTAACCTACACTTTATTGGCACTGGAACAAAGATGACGACCATGAACTAGAACACTGTTAACCTACACTTTACTGGCACTGGAACAAAGATGATGACCATGAACTAGAACACTGTTAACCGACACTTTTCTAGCACTGGAACAAAGATGATGACCATGAACTAGAACATTGTTAACCTACACTTTATTGACACTGGAACAAAGATGACGACCATGAACTAGAACATTGTTAACCTACACTTTATTGGCACTGGAACAAAGATGACGACCATGAACTAGAACATTGTTAACCTACACTTTATTGGCACTGGAACAAAGATGACGACCATGAACTAGAACATTGTTAACCGACACTTTATTGGCACTGGAACAAAGATGACGCTCATGAACTAGAACACTGTTAACCTACACTTTATTGGCACTGGAACAAAGATGATGACAATGAACTAGAATATTGTTAACCTACACTTTATTGGCACTGGAACAAAGATGACGACCATGAACTAGAACACTGTTAACCTACACTTTACTGGCACTGGAACAAAGATGATGACCATGAACTAGAACACTGTTAACCGACACTTTTCTAGCACTGGAACAAAGATGATGACCATGAACTAGAACATTGTTAACCTACACTTTATTGACACTGGAACAAAGATGACGACCATGAACTAGAACATTGTTAACCTACACTTTTCTAGCACTGGAACAAAGATGACGACCATGAACTAGAACATTGTTAACCTACACTTTATTGACACTGAAACAAAAATGCCGACCATGAACTAGAACATTGTTAACCTACACTTTATTGACACTGGAACAAAGATGACGACCATGAACTAGAACATTGTTAACCTACACTTTTCTAGCACTGGAACAAAGATGACAACCATGAACTAGAACACTGTTAACCTACACTTTTCTAGCACTGGAACAAAGATGACAACCATGAACTAGAACACTGTTAACCCACACTTTATTGGCACTGGAACAAAGATGATGACCAAGAACTAGAACACTGTTATCCTACACTTTATTGGCACTGGAACACAGACAATCATGAACTAGAACTGGCCAAATTTGCCATGCATCACAATGCTAATGTACTGAAATTTGTATCACTGCTTAAACTACACACACAAAAATCATTTTTGTTTTTTTTTTTACTGTTAAAAAGGAAACCACCATCCAGTTATGTAACAGCAAGTTAGGCTAGTTTAACTAGGATATTTATCTCTACTCTTATCATCCCATAAACCACACAAACAGCTTCTGAAAACAAATAATTCAAAATAAAATAATTACAGTTGTCATGATTTTGTATCAGTTTTAAAATGCCCTATATACTAAAAATAGATGTAATTCTATTTTCTGGAAAACTATGGAGATTGTGCTGCTTGATTAAGAAAATGTTTGCGTAGACTTTTATTTTGTTCGATACAGAGAGTCCACAGAAGCCAAGATAACAAACCTGTGAAGTGAGTGTGGTTGAGCCAGACATGACACCCAAGATGGTAGAAGAATATTTCTGGGCTGTAGCAGATCTCAAGTCCTGAGTGGTCATGAGTGTTTCCGCCATACACCACCAGATAGTTTCCCATGATCACCCCAGAATGGAATGCTCTTTGCCGTGGGACAGCTTCTTTCTTCCAGCCTTCGTTGTAGAGATGGGACCAGTATTGGTCATTGATGTTAAAAGCCTGAATCTCTCTCGTGCGGTCGCTAAACAATGCACTTCCCTGTGTGTAACCACCAAACACTATCAGTGACTGCGAATGTTTATGGTACACCGTTGTATGACCTACCAGGCGTCTGGGAGGATAGTTTCCTCCTTTCACTAAAACTTGTTCCCATTGTTCTGGATGTTTTGCAGAAATTCTAAACATGGAATCAGTAAAAATTCTGTCTTCGGTTTTTCCACCTAAAATATACAAGTAGTCTTCAGCTGCAGTCAATGTGTGGCCTGTAACCTTGATGGGAACTATATTGCTCTCAGTGGCACATATAGTCCATAACATGGATGTGATATTAAAGAACCACAACTCATCAGAGTGTGAGCCATCTTTCAGAATACCACCAAATATGAAGAAACCATCACCGTATTTGTCCATGCCATGGCCACTTCTTGCTGCTGGCCAGGAAACAGTTGCATTTATAGAATCTTTCCACTGAGGTTTTGCTATATTCTCCCAACTATTCTCCAATGTGCAGTAACGCAGCAAGTCATCCAGGGCATTGTTCAGATCAAATCCTCCAAACACCCAAATGCAGTCACCCGCAAATACAGACGTATGGGAAGTGCGGGGTGAGAAAACGTTCTGCTCAACCTCATTCTGAACCGAGTACCACTGGCCTTGACCTTCAACTCCTTCTATCGGCAGGTCACATTTTTTACCAATATACCCTGGTGCACAATGGCAATATTGAAGTCGGTATGAGTGGAATTTGCATTCACCATGTGCTCGACACTCAAATGGACAATTGGCGACCTAAAAAAAGACAGAAAATAAATGATCAAAGCTATTCTCAGCTACTATGACTGAAAATAAGACAATCTTAAGTGCCTTTATCTAAATGCTTCACAAACAGTAAGCCACATGATTAAAAAAATGAATGGGCAAGAAAGTGGTTGATTTTATGACAATTTCCTATACTGTTGCTGCCTCTTCTGTATTTGTGATTCCAAAACAAGTGCTTGCTCAACTCCATGTTTTTCAATATGATTGATGTAGACATCCCAAGGTTTATGGTACTAAATATTTACTACAATAGAGTATCTGTTACAGTGAACGAAGTAAATTTTTAAGCAAACAGATCTATGTTCCCTGTCTCACAAACACTATGTTAAGATAAGTGTGCTCTTAACACAGTTGTTCCCAGGGGGGAAGTAAAATGATTTGCTGATGTTAGGCTAACTGCACAAGTGTGTTTGAATAACAAACTGGTCAGTGGAAGAAGAAAAACAGTGAGAAAGAGGAGATGGAAAAAAAAAAAGAAGTCAGATAGATAGCCAGACAGGCAGGCAGACAGACAACTAGATCTATCTTTGGTTCTTACTACAGCAAACACAAAAATGATCACTGAACTAACAACCCAACCACTGGCTCACCTCACAACCCTTGCCACTGTAGCCTGCCCTGCAGTGACAGGTGTGGTTTATACAAGGCCCATGGTCACTGCAGTTGTAAGGGCAGTCATAAATCTTGTAGCGAGCCTCAAACCCCATTTTTAGGTAGTTCCGGTCACTGAACAGGTACAGAAGCATCTGAAATGTAGAAATGGCTTCAGCCTGAACTGACACACTATCGGTCATGCTTTCAAATATTTTTTTTTCCTTTGTGCATCATACTTTTTCATTCTTTCCTTTCTTTTAAGCAAGTTCAGATATCAACATGGATATTCCAGTATCTTCTTCTTCTTTGTTCGCTTCTACCACCAAGACCGCCCCATGATCCTACTGGATTTACACCTGTGGTCCCCGAGAGGACCACAAGAGATCCACAAGAGGTTCAGAGTATTGCGGGGCTTGGGCCTGTATTCTTGGTGGGTCACAGAAGCGGGAATGCATGACACTGTGGTTTTCATTGCACCAGTTTAATCTAGAGTTGGACTTTCTCACCGGAAAACCTCAACGTGTTTTGAATATCAGTGTATACACCCGCCGGGTGAGAGGTGGTTGCCCATCCAGCCTAGAGTTGGACTTTCTCACCGGAAAACCTCAACGTGTTTTGGATATCAGTATATCCCCGCTGGGTGAGAGGTGATATTTCAGTATAAAAGTAATGGTTCTCTAAATCAAGGTCTCTCTCTTTTTTTTTTAAAATTCATAACCTACCAATGTGCCCTCATTTTCTATGTGGCCTCCCTGTACCCCCCGCTACTGCAGAATAAACATGATTCATGTCTTTTAGTTGCAGCTCCCAGAATTTCAGCCAATGAGGGTTCAGGAAGGGATATGCCCATGCACTGCTCTGGTTGAGAATCCCTGTTCTAAGCAGTACTTAAAAAAAAATAATAATTTTTTTTGAGGCAGGAGCAGCCAAACTGATAATGATGGCTTCTCATACTGAACACATGGGGCTCTCTTCTCACTGCTGTTACCTTCCAGATGATAAGTTTATCTTGCTGGTGGTATATGCAGAGCACCAAGATCCTCTTGTCCAGAATGTGGTGATTATACAGTAAAATCCCATTATAATGGACCCCATTATAATTGACAAACTAGTCCATTACACCCAGAGTCTGCAACATCCTATTCTTGATGTTGCAGACTCTGGGTGTAATGGACTAGTTTGTCAATCTCCTTAAAGTCCATTATAAAGAGTTTTTACTGTAGTCTTAAAACATTCTAATATCTATTTAAACATTCAAAACAGGCAATAACAACTTACGTGTCCTGAATACGCTATTAACGGCTTTGGCAGACTGTCACCACTCAGCGTACCTATCAGGCGACTGTTGTAAGAACTACCGTCATAGACAAAGAGAAAGTCAAATGAGCACTCTGTTGCCATGCTCTCAAATGAGAGATGGATCGTCTTGTTGGGGCTTCCAGCTGAAATGAAAAACAATAAAGAAATAGCAAAACCAAAGCAGACATTTAACAAAGGAGCCTTGCTTCATTTTAACTGGTTAGAAGCTTTGGGTGAGCAATGACTTACAAGATTCTACCAAGACCAAAGAGAGACTCAAACTGTAAACTTAGAAATAACAACAACAAACAAACAAAATTTATGAACATCAATGACAAAATCTTTGTGGAGAAAAGAGCAATGGCACTCACTGGTGTTAAAAACTGAGATCTCTCTTGTGCAGTCACTGAAGCAGGGTCATTGAACAATACACTTTCCTGCAAGTACCCACACCACACACAGTCAGGGTTCTATGAATTTATGATATACTGGTATGTGGTTGTATTCTAGGCTACAAAAACAGAAAAAAAAAAATCTACCAAAGAAAATTTTAAAAAAAAAAAACAGAAATTAAGAACACCAATGGGTAAACTACAGAGGTCCCAGCAATACAAGCTACTCAGACAAATGAACCCGACCAGAGCTGAACTCCCTTCTTTATGGTGATGCTGAAATGCAAAGATGAAATGCCACATTTGTGAGAGAATTTGGTGCTGATGTTAGAGGAAAAGAAGAAGACTAAAGGAGGAGGATGAAACTCCTGAGGAACACACCAAAGAACACAGAAATACACCATTCTAAAAAAAAAGATGCCACTGCCTCCTCTTAGCTCCCTTGAGAGAAGCTAAATGAGTTTGTTTTAAAATACCCATTATTCAGGTAAAAGATAAAACACTCAGAACTGAAATCTTTGCTGCATGAGCAGGCCTGTGTCCTGGAGCGAAGACAATGAACAATATTTACTGAACAAAATTTACCAATAAAAAATGAGAAAAAAATCGAAACTTTTGGAGGTCGTCAGTTACCATAACCAGTTTATCTTATCAAAAAACCTAGTAAAGAACAACCAGCAAAATCTCTCTCTCTCTCTCTCTCTCTCCACCAGGGCACATGGGCCTTCCGCAAGGGTTTTCCACAAATGCCTGTCCTTTGCCTATTTTTCCGCTCTTGCCCAAGTGAGCCCTCTAGTGTTCAACATCCTTTCTGTAGTTCTTCTCCATATCTCTTTTGGTCTACCCTGTGGTGTCCATCTTAGTGCTATTTTTATTAGTGAGTTGTCAGTCATTTGAAGCACATATCCCAACCATCGACAGCATCTTTCCTCAACATTTACTGTCAGTGGCTTCATCTGCATTTCTGCCAACAAGACGTTATTTCTTATGGTGTTTGGCCAAAATATTTTTCTAATTCTTTATAAACATTTAGTCTGGAAAGAATTCAACTTGTTTTCTATGGTTTTGGTGATTTTCCAGGATTCACTTCCATAGAGTGGTACACTTAGAACATTACTCTTAAATATCCTGATTTTCATCATTTTTTAGATTTCCATGTAGTCTGCAGCATTGCAAAAGCCTGGTTTGCTCTAGTAAGTCTGCTGTTGATGTCCTCTGTGCTGTCTCCATTTTCTACTACTCTACCGCCAAAATATACAAATTCGTTGACCTCCTCCACTAACTTGCTATCTACTCTGAGTACATTTCTGTTGTTCAAATTTTGCTTCATTAATTTTGTCTTTCCTACATTGATCTTTAGTTCTATGTTGTTTGCATTCTGAGTTAGCTTGTTTATTTTATCTTGCATATCTTTGTGGCTGCTTGATAGCAGACAAATGTTCACAAAGTCAAGGTCCTTCAGCACTGTGTCAAGGGTACACTGTAATACTCTGCATTTGTCTGATGTTGCCTCCTTCATTAACCAGTCTACTGCCAAGACAAATAATGTTAGTGATAGTACACATCCCTGTTTCATTCCTGTTTGTACCTTAAAACTGCTGGAGGTATGTTCTCCACAGATCACTTTGCACTGAAAACACTCGTATAGGACTTTGATTACATTCACTATCTTATGGGGGAGGCCATGCCATCTTAGGATTTTCCACAATGCATTTCTGTTGACACTGTCCAAGGCTTTTTCAAAATCTATAAACAATGCATATGTTGTGCTAAGCCACTCATTTTCCTGCTCTAATATTTGTCTAAGTACAAATATGTGGCCTATGCATGATCTTCCTTTCCTAAATCCTGCCTGCTCTTTCTGAAGTTTTACCTCAAGTGCTGGTACAATTCTGTTGATGATTATTCTGCAAAATACTTTACTGGTGAGTGGCAGTAGGGTAATGCCTCTCCAGTTCCCACAATCTCTGGGGTCACCCTTCTTTGGTAGTTTTACTATAAGGCCAGTTTTCCACTCCTCTGGAGCTTTTTCTAGATTCCAAATTTGTTTTAGTATCCGGCAGAGTTGTTTTGGTGTTTCTGTTTCTTCTGCTTTCAACATCTCAGCAGTCACTTCATCTTCACCTGGTGGCCTGTCTAATTTTAGCTTCTTTATTGCCTCCTTGACTTCACTTATTGCTATTGGTCCTGTATTGGTGTTTAGTTCTGTTTTTGCTTCAGATAAGTCTATTGTTTGTACTGCTTGTGTTCTGTTTAGTAGGGTGTTAAAGTGTTCCCTCCATCTTTCAATTTTTTCTCTTTCTCCACTGACCAGTTGTCCATTTTGTGTTCTTACTGCACTTTCACATCTTGTGCTGAAGTTACCTGTCATCTGCTTTGTGATTTTGTATATGGTTTTCATGTCATCTGCATATGTTACTTTCTCTGCTGCTTCTGCTAAGTTGTCATAGTATTGACGTTTATCTTGACGGCATGATTCCATCTTTGTCTTTTTGTGCATAATTACTTAAAACTTTTTCTTTTAGCCATTGTGATTTGGTGTTCAGTAATTTTTTCTCGATTTCCTTTCTTTGCTCTATCTTTTCCCATGTGGTCTTGCTTATCCATTCCTCTTTTCTCCATTTCCGATATCCCAGTACCTCTTTTGCTGTTTCCTGTAATGTTTTATTGAACTCTAGTATGGACATTACTGCTTCGTCTTGAAGGACACTGAAGTGGTTCTTAAGTACTATTGAGAATTCATTCCTTGTTTGCTGGTCTTTCAGTTTTGCTGTATCAAAACATATTGGCTTTCCTTAATTTTAGTTTTATTTTTGCTATGAGAAGGTTGTGATCACTTCCTATATCTGCTCCTTTCCTTGCTCTCACATCTTGTAGTGACCGTTTCCACTTGTTGTTTATTAGTATGTGATCGATTTGGTTTTCTGTGGTTTTACCTGGGGACCTCCAAGTCACTTTATGGATGTTTTTATGTTGGAAAATTGTCCCTCTGAAGCACATCATGTTTTCTTCACAGAAACTGCAGTCTTACCAGCAAAATCAATTGGAGAATAATCAGCCAGAACCATGATGACTCTCAATTTACATGGAGGATAATCAGCCAGAAGGATGATGATTCTCAATTTAATCAGCCAGAAGGATGATGACTCTCAATCTGCATGGAGGATAATCAGCCAGAAGGATGATGACTCTCAATTTGCATGGAAGATAATCAGCCAGAAGGATGATGACTCTCAATTTGCAATGGAGGACAATCAGCTAGAAGGATGACAACTCTCAATATGCATGGAGGATAATCAGATAGAAAGATGATGACTCTCAATATGCATGGGGGATAATCAGCCAGAAGGATGATGACTCTCAATTTGCATGGAGGAGTATCTGCAAGTTTCAACTTGGGTTCAGCAAAAGATGTGAGAATTTTGTAAATATTAAATCTCACCATAAATAATGAAAGAAAAAACTGAACATAAACATCTAGTTTCCACTGTTTATAAAGTGTGTTTAATTTTACTTTAGGGAAAAAAAAAGTACACAGTACCAAATGTTATATTAACAAAACTGCTATTTTGGAAAGTACTTCATGAAAGTGAAAGTCAAGTCTTCTTCTTCTTCGTTCGCTTCTACCACCAAGACCGCACTGTGATCCTACTGAATTTACACCTGTGGTCCTCGTTAGGTCCCGTGGTCTCCTGTGTGGTCCCTGAAAGGACCACACGAGATCCCCGAGAGGACCACAAGAGGTTCAGAGTATCACAGGGCTTTAGCATGTATTCTTGGTGGGTCTCTGAAGCGGATTGCGTGACACCGTGGTTTTCGTTGCACCAGTTTAGTCTAGAGTTGGACTTTCTCACTGGAAGACCTCGACGTGTTTAGGATATCAGTGCATCCCCACTGGGTGAGAGGTGGTAGCCCACCCAGGCCAGAGTTGGACCTTCTCACCGGAAAACCTCGACGTGTTTTGAGATACCCGTGTATCACTGCCGGGTGAGAGGTGGTTGCCCATCCAGTCCAGTGTTGGATTTTCTCACCGGAAAACCTCAGCGTGATTAGGATACGCAAACATCCCCGCCGGGTGAGAGGTGGTTGCCTATCTAGACTGCCCTGGTCAAGTGTCTCCAACTTCAGCATTTTGCGGTCGTGGCTGCTACCCTTCCTAGTTGTGACCAGGATGGAGCTTTTGTCCAGGAGGACGAATCCTCGCCACTAGTGACTTCCACCCCTGGGTTGAGCCGGTTTAGGCATATTATCCCAGTATGGGCGTGTTTGGGACGTGACCGACCTCTAGAGCAGAGGTACTGTGACATGCGTAGCCTTAAGATTCATCCCTGGTGTGAGCCAGTTTAGGCATAATTCACCAGTATGGGTGTATATCAGGCGTGACCGACCTCTAGAGCGAAGGTGGCATGACATGTCTAGCCATCAAGTTCCACCCCTGGTGTGTGCCGGTTTAGGCATATTTCACCAGTGTAGGTGTATTTCGGACGTGGCCGGCCTTTAGAGCAGAGGCGCCGTGGTATGTGTAGCTCTCGCAGCGATACTACTGGACATACCGATTAAATTTCACATTATCCCTTCCTTCACCTTTTCGCATCGGCGCCGCACTGCAACCTTTATTTCTTTTCCGCAGTTTCTTCCTTGACCGGGAGGAGCTTCACTCCATGCGCGGCATTCGAAAAGTCTCGCCAGCAGTGTCTTAACCTCTGGGATAAGCCAGTTCATGCTTTTCACCCGATATGACCGCACTCAGGACGTGGCCGACCTCCAGACCAGAGGTGCCGTGATTTGACTGTTTGCTTCACTTTATCATTTCTATCACTTTTTCCGCAGTGGTGCTGTGCGGCAACCCCATTTGCACCTTTCTTCATTGGCCAGGAGGAGCACTGCTCCACGCAAGGCAGCTGAAGAATCTCGCCAACAGCGTGAAAGTCAAGTAAAATGTTACCAGTTTCGAAAAGTCCTAGCATAATTACTGTCTACAGCAATCTGTCTTCTCACTCAGATGCTGGCGTGTTTGTGATCCATTACTCTCCTCTTCCCCGCCCCCCCCCCCCCCACCCCCAGCTGATCCAGATGTAAAAGTTGGTACCTGACACACTAATGCAACCAAAAAATTAATATCTGCCTACGGGACAAGGCAAGGCAAACTGCACAGCATACACGGCTGTCAGAAAATAAACAGAAAATAGAAAAGCATGCAAAGATCAGTCTCCCAAATGTAAGAGTTGTCTGAGGCCACAGTGGGTGAAAAAAAAATATTATATGTTGCCTTCTTCTTCTTCTTCTTCGTTCGTTTCTACCACCAAAACCGCACTATGATCCTACTGAATTACGCTTGTGGTCCTCATTAGGTCCGGTGGTCCCCTGTGCGGTCCCATACGGACCACACGAGATCCACGAGAGGACCACAAGGGGTTCAGAGTATCACAGGGCTTTAGCCTATATTCTTGGTGGGTCTCTGAAGCGGTATTGCGTGACACCGTGGTTTTCATTGTACCAGTTTAGTCTAGGGTTGGACTTTCTCACCGGAAGACCTCGGCGTGTTTAGGATATCAGTGCATCCCCACTGGGTGAGAGGCGGTAGCCCACCCAGGCCAGAGTTGGACCTTCTCACCGGAAAACCTCGACATGTTTTGAGATACCCGTGTATCACTGCCGGGTGAGAGGTGGTTGCCCATCCAGTCCAGGGTTGGACTTCTCACCGGAAAACCTCAGCGTGATTAGGATACGCAAACATCCCCGCCGGGTGAGAGGTGGTTGCCTATCTAGACTTCCCTGGTCCAGTGTCTCCGACTTCAGCATTTTGCGGTCGTGGCCGCTACCCTTTCTAGTTGTGACCAGGATGGAGCTTTTGTCCAGGAGGACGAATCCTCGCCACTAGTGACTTCTACCCCTGGGTTGAGCCGGTTTAGGCATTCCCAGTATGGGCGTGTTTGGGACGGGACATGCATAGCCTTCAAGATTCACCCCTGGTATGAGCCGGTTTAGGCAAAATTCACCAGTATGGGTGTTTATCAGGCGTTACCGACCTCTAGAGCGGAGGTGGCATGATATGTCTAGCCATCGAGTTCTACCCCTGGTGTGTGACGGTTTAGGCATATTTCACCAGTGTAGGTGTATTTCGGACTTGGGCGGCCTCTAGAGCAGAGGTGCCGTGGTATAGCTCTCGCAGCGATACTACTGGACATACCAGTTAAACTTCACTTTCCACCACCTTTTCCCATCGGCGCCGCACAGCAACCTTTATTTCTTTTCCGCATTTACTTCCTTAACCAGGAGGAGCTTCACTCCACGCACGGCATTTGAAGTGTCTCGCCAGCAGTGTCTTAACCTCTGGGACAAGCCGGTTCATGCATTTCACCCGATATGACTGCACTCAGGATGTGGCCGACCTCCAGACCAGAGGTGCCGTGATTTGACTGTTTGCTTCGCTTTATCCTTTCTACCACCTTTTCCGCAGTGATGCTGCGCGGCAACCTCATTTGCAAATTTCTTCATTGGCCGGGAGGAGAACCGCTCCACGCACGGCAGCTGAAGATCTCGCCAACAGCGGTATATGTTGCCTTGTTAATAGGCACACAAAAGGCCGAAGAAAAAGAGGCAGACCATGTGAAACTCTAATGAGGACACTGTTAAGAGAGGTGACATTAGTAGGCATAAAATCCACTGATGACGTTAAAAAAACTCACTGAAAACAGGAAAACTTGGTGAATTACCATGCGAGCCCTATGTGACATTTAATGGCACAGGAAGGATGTAAGATGCTAATAGGTAAAATCGGCTCCTGCTATTTTTACCATTCATAGGGGCCAGGGCGACTTGGGATGTTGGAGATAAAATTTCAGTTATGGTGATGGTACTACATCAAGGCTTCTTAACCTTTTCATTATTTCAGATCACCACTGGATTGTCCAGTATGTCTCCTATTACCCCTTTTCCAGACTGTCAAAATCATCATCATCATCAAACAATTCTATTAGGCAGCAGTTTCAATAGCTTGGTTTTACTTTATATATGGATAGCTAGGAACAGAACATCTAAAACAAATGTCTTTTCTAACAACAATTTTTTGGAGTCTGAACCTGCCTATGGATCAAGTCCACACTCCTAGCATGTGGTTCTTATACTCGAAAAGGGATATGGATATCTCTGATTAAGAATTCCCGTACTAGATAATAATGACTGTACAGCTAAATACCTCCACCTGACAAAATATACCAGAATATAAAAGAAAAACCCAGAATTTCTTCATATCATTCCAACTATCTGTTGAATTTTTTTTTTCATAACTTACCGTTGTGGTTAACGGGGTAGGGGTATCCCCTATCAAAGGAGAAGTAAGATGCCTCCTTACCTCCATCAGTCTACGGGACACCCTTATGCTAGATGAAGTACCCATATAGCCCCCCCCCCCCGATCAGGGTGATGTGAAGCCATGGGAGCAGGTGGTGGATGGAATGGGAGAGCAGCCGACAGATAATATTGGTTATGGTCACCATTCTATGATAGTAGGCAGATGATCTCAATGCAGAGACAATGGCTACAATCACTGACTAGTACAGTCACTGCCCGGAAGGAAAGCAATGGTAATAGTACAGTCACTGCCTGGAAGGAAACCAATGGTAAACTACCTTCTGGAAATATACCAAGAAACCCAAACAGCAACAAAGAAGCTGTGGAGAGGAACAGACAAAACTATAAAAAAGAAGATTTTTAAGGGCATGCAGCCTTCCCATCGCAACATATGCCTGTGAGACCTGGACACTTAACAAAACAGCTGAGAAACACATAAATGCCTGTGTAAATGCTACAGAAGAATTCTTCAAATATCATGGACACAAAAAAAGAACAAATATATCCATACTATAAGAATGTAATATTGAAGAAGGCTGGCTAGTAAAGAAGATTAAACAAAGAAAACTTAAATATTCTGGACACATTAAACGTCATAATAATTTAGAGAAGACAGTCTTGGAAGGGAACATAATGGGAAAAAGAATGAGAGGAAAGAGAGGAAGACCAAGGCGAAGATGGCTGCAAGAAATAGTTGATAATCTGCAAATGGATGCATCATCAGCAGGGCATTTTGCTTACAACCGAGAGACCTACAAGAGAGCTGTTAGGGAGGCAAAGTTCCACAAAGGGACATGTAAATGATTGACTGAACTTACCATCAATAAGCCACTCACAGTGTGAGTTGGCCTTGTAGGACTCTGGTCCATCAGAAATGAAACCTTCCTGGCCATTCAAAATCTTTCTCCCGCTACAGTTGTTCGAACAACGACCTCTGTTAAGCAAAATTGCCAGAAGAAACAGCCCCAAGGTAAGGCTATTTGAGGTCATCGTGTGGGCATTGCTATTTCAAAAAGGCCTGGGCCCCTTTATATTTATGGCCTACTAGTGAGCCATAATCTGATTAAGAGCTGTGGGTTGTCAAACTTATTGGAATCACCAACGAATTCATATTCATGCTTTAGCCTGGGAGCTTCTCTCTCATCTAACGGGCTGAAAATAAAGTAATTAAAAAAGAAAAAAAAACCATCTCATAAAGTTTTACACACAACAATAAAAACATATGAGAAGATACTAGGCACTTAAACTGCTAACTTCAATGTGCTTATAGCAGAAGCATAATATGGTTCAGCAGGTGAAACATATTACTTGAATGTCATTTTTTTAATGGTTAAAAATGGAAAAACTCTGTATGTCCTTTATGTAATCAAGCGGAATTTTTCATTTCACGTTTTCCAAGAGAAACTTGTTTGACATGCTTCAGGCATATCATACCCACCAAGCCTGCAGATTTCGATTCACCTACTTTTCTGCTGTCCAATTTCCTCACAAATTTGGCATTTTTGCCAACTCTGACTGATCTCAGGCCTTGTCCTGAATGAAATGTATAAACTAAGAAAAAAATGTAGGAACAGCTTTATTACTTAACATTTACAACAACGTGATGTTTTGGCGCTAGCCTTCTTCGTACAAACACAAACAGGACAAAGAATCAGACAGAGGAAACAAAGTATTCCTTAGCAGATGGCATGATGAAGTGAGAAGTAAGATGTACAAAAACGTTTGTCACAGTGGAAATAACTTAGCTAAGGAATACTTTGTCTCCTCTGTCTGATTCTTTGTCCTGTTTGTGTTTGTATGAAGAAGGCTAGCGCCGAAACGTCACATCATTGTAAACGTTAAGTAACAAAGCTGTTCCTAGTTTTTTCCTAGTTTATACATTTTGGTATCACAGCTTTACTGCAGTTCCTCATGTATAGTTGTATACTTATACACTAATTATTGTGTGTTACCTGTCCTGACTGGTTCTGATGTGGTGGTCCTAATAAATGTGCCAGACCTTACAAGAGAAAAAATTCTCCACTGTCTAAATAGTGCTTTGAATATCCCCATGTATGGCAAGGCCACCAGACATGGCTATTCTCAGGCAAAGGAAAAATTGAATGAATATTACCTCTATTATGCATTACAAGCTAAATTCTTTCCAGACTAAATGTTTACGAAGAATTATAAAAATATTTTGGCCAAATACCATAAGAAACAACATCTTGTTGGTAGAAATGCAGATGAAGCCCCCGACAGCATTAACTGAGAAAAGACGCTGACGATAGTTGGGACATGTGCTCCGAATGACTGGCAACTCACTACCAAAAATAGCACTGACATCACAGGGAAAAGAAGTAAGGGCAGACCAAAAGAGACATGGAGAAGAATAACAGAGAGGATGTTGAGCAATAGAGGGCTCACCTTAGCAAGAGCAGAAAAAAAGGCAAATGACAGGCACTGTGGAAAACCCTTGTGGAAGCCCCATGTGCCCTGGGCACTTAAGGTATATTGAGAGAGAGAGAGAGAGAGAGGGATTATGCACTTCATGTAACTGATTTTATTCTGGAATTACGAACTTCACTCAAGCCCAAAGTGGGCTTGTGATGCTGGATCTCCCTGCTGCTGTGAGCTAGCTCTTGGCACCTGATGACACAGTGAAGAACTTGGCTGCATTTTGTAATTGTTCAGCCTTGGAATACAGACAGTTGTGAACTATAGGATGTCTTGCAAGCACTTTTATTCACAGTTCATCTAATCTGGGACATTTACATATGAAACAATGAGAGATTTTTCTTCCTCTTTTTTAATCTCCCTGGAACTGTGTTTTGGTGTTCCAGCAGCCAATGCAGTGAAGATGTTGGGCACAGCATATCAGATTAGGAATTAGTTACAGTGGCTATTTTTTCAGCCCCTCGGTGGAGCTAACAAGCATGAGGTGTGCAGTACTTCTTTAGCTGACTCTGCCATCTTTGGAACTATGACAATCCCTGCCCCAAAAGCTAGGCTAGGCCTGTTACTGGGGGTACCACAGAGAGGTGAGACAAGGACTTGGTACGCTGTAAATGTAACCAAGGGGTCTAGCTCTGTTGCTGGTCCTGGTGAGCGGCTTCATTACACTTGGAGTATGCCCATATGTGTTCGGCCGTTGACATCAGAATTTCCTTCTGTGTTTTTAGAGAGATAACATCAATGTTGTGTTGATTGTGTTGCCTGTGATCTATTATTTAGTTGGGATTTGCTATTTGGTATGCTATTGTTCATCAACCATGATGCTAGTATGTTGGGAATGGATCGCCAGCTGTCAAAATGGACATTGTCTCTGCCTCCCAACACAGCAGAATACAGAAAAAAAATAGGATCAAATTTACAACCCAAGGAATAAAATATTCTTTGGCATTTTTCGTAACTATGCACTTTGATGTATAACAATACTGCAGGTTTAAAACATTGTGCTATACTAAGAATTAACATCAAAGAAAGAATTTATTCCCATATTAAAATATCCAATGATGAATCACATAATTATCCTCAATGACCGTAGAAATTTCCTCTGTATAAGGCGAAACAACTGTATCATTCTTGCCGTCCTTGATTCAAATCTTATAGACAAGACAAATCTTTCTTCAGGCGTTATATGCGATTGTAAAACTAAGTATCTTCTAAACCCCCACATAATCTAAATTTTTAACTGTAAAGTGTATCATATTCAGCCTCAGTATAAATATATTACCATTCTGAGCCACACGGCGAAGACAAAACAGTTATCCCAGTGTTAACTTTTTTTTTTTCATCTCTAGATGAAAGGACCAATTGTCATTTTTGCCTATTGATAGGACAACTTCCGCTGTTCCGGGCCAAAGTTAACAACTCAGAGTATTTGAGAACACTGCAATGATTTATATTTAAAATAGCATAAATTAAGAAGCCATTAAATTAATAATTTGATGTATATTTTACAATAATTTTATCCAGTATTCTCAGTTTTTTTATTTGTTAGCAAAGTCTAAAGGAAAATAAATAGCTTTCCGCTTTAATTGGCAACAATGCTTCGGAGCGAATATAAATAAGTCGGTCATTGGTCGAACTGCTGGAAAAATAACAAAACTAAAAGCCTGTGACAAAACATTAGGAGGTTTGGTGTGCGAGTGTCGAGGGTGGGGGGGGGGGGGGGGTATACCAATTATAGGTATCCATTATTTAAACCCGAAATGTGTTACTCGGGAATAAGTCAAACTAAAATAAAGAAAACATTGAATATAGTGTACAGAATGTATCTCTTTCTTTCGCGCTGTTAAAAAATCTTGACTGTGATTAGTAACACACAATAATTAGTGTATAGGTATACGGGAGACAGAGGAAGACACAGAGAGAGAAGTTACTGGATGGGCTGTCAGTGTGGCTAGGAAGAATGTCACCGGCGGATCTCATAATCAAGTCCAAAGACAGGGAATTGTGGAGAGAAATGATGGCTTACGCCACGGGGCACGGCACTTGGTTGATTGATTGATACGCAACTATACACAAAGCACTGCAGTAAAGCTGTGATACCTAAATGTAAGGGAAAAGTAGCAACAGCTGTAGTCGTTTTAAATAAAAAGGTTGTTCCTACTTTTTTCCCTAGTTTATATATTTTGACTGTGATTAGTACATCTTCATGCTCCGTTTTTTTTTTCTTTTTGTGTGAGTAGAAGACCGTTTCGAATCAGGTATATTTGGTAGCGGGTTAGCTTTATTTTGATTAATGATTATTGATTGATGATCTTTCGCAATATAAATCGATTGGATAAAGTGCATATTTTGCAATAGTTCCGTTCTCGAACTTTCCAATCAGTCATAAAGGGATTACATATCTGAATGTTTTCTGTACGTTTAAAAAAAAACTAGTAGAAGAAAGCTTCGCATTCAGCTTGTAATGGTTCTTCTTCCAGATGTTAGAGTTTTTAAGGTACCCAGCAGGATTATAGGTAAAAGGTAAAATTCCCTTTTCCATGCCATTAAGGCATACTGGGGAACACGGTGTTATGCCCGAATTTTCCATGACCTTCGGCACATGAAAGTGTGATGTGGTCAGTATCACACCTGGCC